>JAJJWX010004907.1:0-1297253 GCA_023529315.1 Papaver bracteatum | reverse complement strand
AAAATCAAGTTTTTTTTTTTTTGAACTTCCTTACCATAAAAATTCGAAAATAAATATAGTTGTTTTTTATTATTATTATTGGATTTTAATTAGAAATTAAGATTATATAGGAATTAAAGATTAATATAGTAATTTTTCATTTTTTATCTCGCTAAATTTCCCAAAAAAAAAATACAAAACCGATTTTGTTTCCTACTAAATATGTCCATCGGATTATTTTTTATTCTTATCATTAATATGCGAAATTGATATAGTAATTTTTTAGTAAATTAACTGTATTAATGGAACCCATAAGATTATGTTTAGATAAAAATATAAATCTCATTAATCTATCAATAAATACGTTGAATTGTTTTTTTTTATTCATAAATGTAAGAATATCTAAAAATATTAATATTATAATTTTTATATTAGATAATTAATTTATATTTACCAAAAATAAGCTTACAAAAAAATTTATCATAAAAACCAAGATTTTTCATATATTTTACGTCCAAAAATAAGCTTATAAAAACATTTATCATAAAAATCAAGATTTTTTATTTATTTTTTTGGAACTTCCTTACCATAAAAATTCGAAAATAAATATAGTTGTTTATTATTATTATTATTTGATTTTAATTAGGAATTAGGATTATATAGGAATTAAAGATTAATATAGTAATTTTGTATTTTTTATCTCGCTAAATTTCCCAAAAATAATACAAAACCGATTTTGTTTCCTACTAAATATGTCCACCGGATTATTTTGTATTCTTATCATTAATACGCGAAATCGATATAGTAAATTAACTGTATTAGTGGAACCCGTAAAATTGTGTTCAGATAAAAATATAAATCTCATTAATCTATCCATAAATACGTTGAATTTTATTTTTTTATTTTCTGGATTTTCTATAATTGAAATTATGAAAGATTCAAAAATATAAATTATTTTATTTAATTCTATAAATATGTTGAATTTATTTTCTTTTATTTTAATCATAAATATCCGAAATTAATATAGTAGTTTTCTTTATTTTAAGGATTTCCATAATAAATGCACAAAATTAATATAACAATTTTTTCTCAATAATGAGGGTCGTCCGTCACATGTGTCCCAACAATCCGCCCAATCTACTCCGCACATTGTTATATCAAAGCACCATATCTAACGAAATTTCATTTGACGAATACGAATGGTTTCTCAATTAGCCAATAAGAGCGCAAGGTTACGCTCACCAACCAATAAGAGAGAGGGTAAGCTCCACCAGTGCTTCTTTTATTCTGGAGTGAGGGATGGTATTGAGTTTTTAGGTTGTTGATAAAGGGACAAAATAAAAAAAATGCGAGACTTTTTTTTTACTGATCGGTAAAGAATATAATGCTGGTGAATTTCGAACTTAGGTCACTGGTACCATCACTGAGTGACTTTATCATTTTACGACAGTGACACCGGCAAAATGAGATTTTATTAGGGAGATACATTTGATATGAGTGGAATTGGGCCATGGTTGGTCACATTGTTTGTACTTTGAGATACACTTTCAATGTTTGTTGTACAAAGTAGATGAAATGGTTTACAATAATAATGCCGAGAATCTTATAGCCATCGCTGACTGCACTTTGAGAAACGTTCTTATATTGCAAATTGGCAATTTCTTAGTGCCTTTTTTTTTTTTTTTTTTTAAGTAATTTAGTTGGGGTCTTCTGAGTAATTAAACCTGGCTTGATTGGGGTATACCCAGATTAATTGGGGTATACCCAATTTTAAAGGGACATTTTTTGTGGGTTTTAGGGGGAGTCCTAATGGGTAAGTTACAAAAATACCCTTACCCTTTAAAAACCTATTATTCTAAATCAGTTTTAATTTTTTTTTCATTTCATCTTCTTCTCTTCTTCTCCTCCCTCCATAACCCTACCGGCTCTATCACCCCCACCACCACCAAAACGCGTCGATTAATTCGTTAACATCGTCGATTCGAAAACTCCGATTAATCTTCATCAATGGATCCACCACGGCATAAGGGAACTCGTATGAAAGACGCTATAATCGAAAACCCAATCAATACAACCTGGAATTGCAAGTTTGGTTCAAAAGAAAGTGAAGCAAAAAACGGTTGAAGAAGAAGAGATTGAACCCGCTGAAACACGCAAAATGGTGCGATTAAGAGAGTAAGGGCTTGTTTAAACTCACTCTAGTACTTCGATTTCATGTTTGCATGTCAAATTAGGTCAGAAAATTCAAAATTTTGAATTGGCAGTTGCGACGCCGACAATGTTTTTTTTATCGACCCTTCCGGGGTTTCATAGTTAGGGTATGGCCGGGAAGGTATAAGGTTGAAGAACTTGCCGGTCAGTAGTTTCTCAGAATCGCTACTAGCAAGGTCGGCAGGTTATTCAACTAAATACTTGCCGGCGTTATTTTAGTTTTAACGAAGTCGGCATCTTATTCGTTTTTCACCCTACCGGCTACTTTTCTTTGAATGTCTCCTGATGCCTAGAATATTTAGTCCCGGAAGGGTATTTTTTAAAACCATGCCGGCGCTTTGTCACCAAGAATGTATGGGTAATGGACCGTGCCGACTGTTTAGTGAAAATTCCTTTGTATTTATCGTGTAAATTTGTTTGTTGGCCGGAAGGCTATTTTGATGACACCTGCCGGGTGGCTTAGCCAGTAAGCATCTTTTTCGTCGACCTTTCGGCTATGTGTCCGCCGGATAGGTTTTTTTGTAAACCCTGCTGGCCTTTGATTTTTTTTTCTCACAATTATTCTTGTTCGATTGCAAACGCAAAGAAGAAAGTCGTTTCAAAAGCATCTCTTAGTAGTCCTCCTTCAAACCCTCCCCGTGTTGGTGATAAACTCTTGTTTTCAAAACATCGAGGGGCTCTGAAAGCAGCTCTTAGTAGTCCTCCACAATTTGTAAGTAATTTTGTGGTTTTTTTACATACCCCATGTTGTGTTATATTCCAACAAAACACCACTAACAAATGTAAGCTTGTTGTTATAGCACGAAGCCGTGAAAGCGCGCTACTTGGACGTAAAGGGGGAATCATTCTCATTTGATGCAAGCTATCACTTCTTAGGCGATAGCATCCCGGTGGATAACCCGGACTACTTGGATGCAGTATCGTCTTCGTCGGAGGAAAATTGATGGTTTTAGAAGTTTTAATGTAGGTTTTTTGGGTATACCTCTATGTAAGCCCTCACGAGACTATAACTCGTCCACTAGGGTCGCCTAGGGGTTTAAAGGCTTGATGCACATGCTAACTGCATTCGTTTTTATGTTTTAATCAATATAGTGACCAAAATTGCATGAATAAAGTGAATTACATCTTCCATATTTTCTGTTTGGTATAAGTACAAGTCGGCAAGGTTATAAATCCCTAACCTGCCGGCTACATGTCAGCCAGAAGTGATAAAAACTATTTTCTTGCCGACGTTATAACTGCCGGCATTGTATGAAAATTTACCATGTCGAACGTAAAATTATGTTCCAAGATACTCGGCGTGTTCTTCGACCGATACAATGACGGCGGATCAAAGTCGGCAGCTTATTCAAAGTGGACCCATCCGGTGAAACTTAGCCGGCATTTTATTCAAACTATAACCTTGCCGGCCTTGTGCATTTTCAAAATCTAATTTTTTTGATCGAAATCGAAATCATAAGTGGGATCAAAGGTTTAATTTAGTGAATTCATAATTTCAAAATTTTAATATAAACTTAATTAATTAACCTAATCAGAATTTTAGTGTTAATTAACCAAGGACATATTAGCCATTTAGAAAATACAAGGTTAAGGGGTGGCTTGGTTTTACTTCATAATGACCTTATTTTGTCTTATTGGGTATATACCCCAATTAATCTGGGTATACACCAATCAAGCCAGGTAATTAATTAAAACCAATGGTTTGAGGAGATTGTTTATGAAAATATCATGGTTCATTAGTCGAAACTTGTATCGATGAATTTGTTCCTAAGAGAAAAGTAGATTTATACAGAATTAATCTTGACCATGTATAAGAGTAGCCAAATTACAAATTTTATACTTTCACTTGTTTTTAGAAATTCGACGGGCAATTTTCTTTTATGTTTTTATATCATAGGGTTAAGTGGTAAAATGTCCCAAAATGGACCCTAAGGTTGTGAAAATGCCTCAGACGTTAGGGAAAGGATTAAAATGCCTCATTCTGATAGATTTTCCGTTAGAGAGAGTTAAATAGTCAAAATTTCCCTTCAGGGTACATTGTTCATAATTCAGGGTTCAATGTTTAAAATTCAGGGCTTAGGATTCAGGGTTTGGAGTTCAGGATTTAGGATTTAGGTGGTGGTGGTGGTGCGATGGTATTGGTGGTGGCAACAATGGTGACAGTGGCAGTGGTGGTGGCGGTGGTAGTGGTGGTGACATCGATGGTGATAGTGGTGGCGGAGGCGGTGGTGGTAGCGGTGGCGGTGGTTGTTCTAGTGGTAGTGGTGGTGGTGGCGGTGGTGGGGATGGTGGTGGTAGTGGTGGTAGTGGTGGCAACGGTGGTGGCGGTGGTTGTTCTAGTGGTAGTGGTGGTGGTGGTGGCGGTGGTGGGGATGGTGGTGGTAGTGGTGGCAGTCGTGGTAGTGGTGGAAATGGTGGTGGTTGGTGGTAGTTCGTTTGGTGGCGGAGGTGGTAGTGGCGGATTGGGGCGTTTTGATTAAGAAGGATAAAAATGGAATTTCAAAACTCCATTGACCGGTCAAGATGCCCATATTTTATCAAAATGCCCCAAAACTAACGGAATGGGGCATTTTAGTTTTTTCCTAACGTCCGGAGCATTTTCACAACCTAGGGGTCTATTTTGGAGCATTTTGCCACTTAACCCTACATCATAATACTCTGTTTATCTTATTACTTGTCTCACTCACGCTGAGTTGAGTTTTTACCTAGTAAAGATTTGAAACTGCGGTAATGGCTAAATAAAGTAAGATCCTATACAAACAATCCAAATGTTTTTTTACACGAATGCATATGGTACGATATTTCAATTTCCCCCCACATCGCAACCCTTCGCATCTAACATCGTTAACATTGAGGTGGCACCTCATCAAATTTATTAATGAGCATTTGTCAACGAACTTCGGTAACTAATCTGTGCGCTTGATATCCATAATACTCAATTTATATGTAAAATAACAACATGACTAGTTCCATTTGTTAACACGAATAGATTTCCTGTTAGTTTCTTGTTAGTCACACTTTAAGATATGATTGAAAAATGTTACAGTACGACACTTATTGCTGGAGTCCTCTGATCCGTGTCTTCCTAACACTACGGGAAAAACAGTAATCTACAACCCCAAAAATCAGTTGTCGTACATGTACGACAACGTTTCTCCATAGGTTGCATAAGGGGGTTGTAGAAAGTCCTCAAATCTATACAACTCTGCAGATAGAGTCGTAAACATAGTTGTGGTTTAGTTTTGTAAAATGTTTTTTTTCAGTTGTCAAAGTACTTAGAAATTTGATCTTAATGCCTAACACAACTCATACCTGGGTTGTGAAAATAACTCTTATACTACACTTGTTGAGGTTGTAGAAATTTCTTTGACAACAATGGTTCAAGTTGTATTTTTATTTCTTTGACAACTGTGGGAAGTGTTGTGTGTCTTTTCTTTGATAACTATGGGAAGAATTGTATGTCACTTCAAACAACAACTCTAATTATGAGTTGTGGTACATATTGGATTTGGAAAAAAAATTAAATTTTGAGAATTTAAATACAAATTTAAATCTGTAATACTTTAATAACCGTGTATTTATGCTTCACAAAAAAAATGTATTTGAAAAATAGTAGAACCCTTCTAGCTATTATTTCTCATCTTCAAAAATCATCTCAACCCTCGGAATCCTATTGTGGGTGACATTGTGACTGCAAGCTTCAAAGACTAATCCCAAGTATAAGTTTATTAGCCACACAACCGGAACTGCAGCTGCAAATGTCTCACAACTTCATTGCTCAATATCAGTACCAATTTCAGCTTTACCTGAAACACATCGTCGCAACCATTGTGACCACCGGCATCTGGAATTGCTCTACAACTTCATGTCTGCATCTCCACTGCAATCCATTCATTCATACAGTTCCAATTTCATGTCAACTCAATCACAAGCTCAAGCTCAGGTTACAAGCCTAGCCTGCAATCATCATAGAGACCCCTTGCAATCTCGGTCAAGCTCACCGCAACGCACCTGCAGTTTCATTGCAATCAAATAACAGCATCTGCCTTGGCGAAATTCATTATTCAGCATCGCCAGAACCTAACTGCAAACCAACTCTTCAAGTCCATCGGCTGCTCAAACCACGTGCAACTTGGATTCAACTCAATCATTTCTTCCTTTTAGCAAGTGAGCAGCTAAGAATCAATAGGACATGTATAGACAATTTACAATAATCAATACAGTATCAATAAACTTGAAATGACATCTATGTAAAAAAACATACTACTTGCCAAAAATAAACCCATATAAACTTGATAAGTGATATAATTCAAAACCCTCTTATTCAGCTGGAAACTCGTATTGGGTCAGTACCCAAGTTTCCTAATTCATTCACGACTCTAAAACTCATTAAAATCTTGCCAACATAAGAAGTTTTTATTTCCAAGCTTTCCCAATTCAGACGAAAAACTACTTCCTAGTCAGTGCTTCCGTAGTTCAAGTTTACAGCCAAAAATAACAACACAACTCAATCAAACATATTACGTTGATTTAGGGAAAAAATATCACCCCCATTGATCAAAATTAGTTCAGTTGATTTAGGGAAAAAATATCACCCCCATTGATCAAAATTAGTTCATACCATTGAAATCTTCCAGCATGAATCCACCAACGTCCTGAATTGAACACTAAAACATTTACTCCTTTACAAGCTTTAACATTACTGGAAATATCATCTAATTTCGCTTTCGTTGTCCGTCATCGATATTGACCAAATATGAAGCCTTATAGAATAACAATGTCACTCCATAATCCTGCAAATCACAAAATTAAGTAACAATTAGACTTAAAACATTCTCATGCTAAACATAGTTAAGTAAGCATTCCCGTGTTAACATCTCATATTTATTAATCACCTTCAAGACCATGCCACTGTTGAAGGTTCAACATCCACATCCAGCACAATACTCATAAATCTTGGTAATAGGTATTCATGAAAATTGCATTTTTGCTAGTTTACAATAAAAAAATATGTACAATATTCATTAGGCAACGAAATTGAACAAACTATGGATCGTTGGAAAGCTGAGAAGTCCCCCTTTCACATAAAAATTATAATAGGATACAATAAGGTTTATAGATTTGTTGAAAACACTCATCAAAACAGGACAGCAGTCACATTTTTCATAAAATTGCAGTTTCGGTAGTTTAAGATCAAAAATTCATACAAAATTCATTAAGTAATGGAATTCAGCAAATTCAGTCTCGTTGAAAAGCTAAGAAAGTATTCTTTAACATAAAAATGATAAGCATAAATATTGAGGTACATATCTGAGTGAAAAAGCCTCGGAAAAATGGCACAGCAGCACCATGTTCAGAAAAATTCATATTCGTAAGTCTCCAATAGAAAATTCATGCAAAATTCATTTAGTGGTGGACTTCAGCAAATTTAATCAAGTTGGAAACTAGAGGAAGACCTCTTTAACAGAAAATTTGGTAACAAAATAACTCAAGCACATATTTGTTTCGCAAAGCCTCAAGAGAACATGGTAGCGACACTTTAAAATTTCAGTTTTGTCAATAGTTGGAGTTGAATCAACAAATATGAAAGACTTGTTAAATTTCTCAATAATCCATCATAAATACCACAGGCAAGTAGAGATTGAAATGTCCATTTAATGAAAACACAAGGATCAGGATTAAACAAAAGAACAAGATCGAGATCGATTCAGGTTCCATTGCATGTTTCGAAAAGTAACTCATTTAATCATTTTAACAAACATGTGATATGCTAATTTGGAAATTAAACCATAAAACTCGTATTCTCAAAGATTATCAAACAGAAATCGCCAAAATATCGTACTCCATCCGCAGACTCAGGTAAGGTCACTAAGAAAATTGATGCTACCATAATACAAGATGATAAATCGTGAGACCAAGAGAATCACAAAATACCCATTTATGGTGAATCATGAATCAAACAAAACAAGGAACAATGAGGCAACCAATACACCAAAATCAGTTTGATTAGTACCAAGTAAAACAATAGATTTAAGAGAAAGAAAACCCCCTCCCTTGTATAAGACAGATTCAACCGAATACGTACGATGGGTTGAGCTCGGATTGCATTTTAGAAACAAGAATCTTGTCTGCTTGAAATGCCCTTGAAATCCAGAAGTAAAACATTTTTGGGCGAGAATTGTTGGTGTAAAAAATATTGGAAAAAGAAGAAGATTTTTCTGTAAATAGATATGAGTTGGTTTTGTAAAATAAAAACATAAATCTCCCGATATATTCATGTCGAGAACCCCTTGTCACTAAATTAAATCAACACCCCCAACTCCATTGTTGCTGTTGCAGTTCAATTCCTTCTCCATTCTCTCTTCACAATTTTCTCTTCACCGACTATCATTTCTCAATCATTAATTGTAAAGCAAACCCAAACTCAGCTGCTACCTGCTTGAGAATCAAAAACTCACAGTAGATCCATTCCCAAGCGAACAGATTCATCTCCAAAAAGAGAAGAAATTCACCATATAGAGAAGAAATTCACCGTATTTGCGATACGGTGAGTTGTCATCACCAAATCTACACTCATATTCACAGCAATCTTCAAAAATAAAACCCACATCATTATTACGAATAATACAAAATCAAATCAATAAGCCGAAAAATCAAATCAATAAGCTGAAAAATCAAATCAATAAGCCAAATTTCGATTGAACTAGACCTAATTTCGATTCACATAAAACCCCACAAATTCATTGTTGTTGCTGTTGTAGAATAATCACCGAAATTCCCTTGAATCTCTATCTTATTGGCAGCACAGCTTGATGTTAATGTCATCTTTTCCTTGCTCTTCTCTGATTCTTGGCTGAATCCAATCCCTATACTTCAATAAATCGAACCCCTAATCTCTGTTGATTGAGAGAATATCTGGATTTGATTAGAATTTGGTTCAGATCTGGATTTGATGAGACTGTTACGGATGATAGAAAGGGAGAGTTAACCAGAGAGATTGAGAGAAGATGATGAAGAAGTGGAATCGAGAGAAAAACAAGGTGGTGATGAGTGTCGAAGGTTGAGGAAGGGAAGAAAGAGTTCGAGTGGTTGCAGAGGGTTTGGTTACAACAAAGAACGGGTGAATGGCAATGATGGACGGACCAGATTTTGTTAGATCCACTCATGCGGATTGAGAAAAGAATCCGACGGTTGAGATTGTATTTGTGATGCTCATACGGATTGAAGCATTTGTGTTTCTCTTTGTGCTAATACGAACTCATATATTCGGTTTATTATCAACCTTAGACATGAAAAAAAAATCCAAAAAAAATATTAATAAATTTAGGACATTGTTATCGACATTCTGATATGAAAAAATCCAAAAAATGTATAAGAATGAAGATGAAATATAAGAAGTGAATACGATAGTTGGTGTGTTTCTTTGTGCTTTCTCTTTGTATAAGAATGAAGCTGAAAAATCGATAAATACGAAGCTCAGTGTTGATACGAACTTCAAATATGGTATAAGGACATAGAATCTGTGAACCAAGAAGCTCCGAGAGGGTTCTGACTTCAAACTTAGCAAGATATATCATCGATAAATATGAAGCTCAATGTTGATTCGAACTTCAAATATGGTATAACGGTATACAAACTGTGAACCAAGAAGCTCCGGGAGAGTTCTGAATTCAAACTTAGGATGATACATCATCGAAATCGATAAGTATGAGCTGAAATCGATAAATATGAAGCTCAGTGTTGATTCCAACTTCAAATGTGGTATAACGACAAACAAACTATGAACCAAGAAGCTTTGAGAGGGTCCAACCTTCAAACTTAGAAGGATACATCATCGAAATTGATAAATATGAAGCTCAGTGTTGATTCCAACATCAAATGTGGTATAACGACAAAAAAACTATGAACCAAGAAGCTCCGAGAGGGTTCAGCCTTCAAACTTAGCAGGATACATCATCGAAATCAATAAATATGAAGCTCAATGTTGATTCGAACTTCAAATATGGTATAACGGCATACAAACTGTGAACCATGAAGCTCCGGGAGAGTTGACTACTATAATCTCAGTGTCGATTCGAGAAAGAAATTGGCTCCTAGCTTTAAACCTGGACGCCAGTTGACTATTATAAGTCGGAAACTTCGTAAGAACGATAAATCTAGAGCTGCACATGGGCGGGTATGAGAGGGTATAAGCTAAAACCAACCTCGCACCCACGAACTGCGGGTTTTTTTTTTTATAACCAACCCCGCACACATAAATAGCGGGCGGGTTTTTTTACCCGCTCGCCGCAGGTAGGGCGGATATGGGTTTAAACCCGCTTAAACCCATGTTTGAGAAAAGAAAAAAATGAAGAGCTAGCGATGTCACAAACCAATTCAATTTTTAGAATAAACAAAATACCAATCCAAATATGTTTATGTTTTCTCACTATTAACAATCAAAGATCTAAGAAAGTGTCAATCCGAAACACAACTTAACCTTTTTTTCGTATTCCGTTACAACATAAAAGGTGAAGATTTACAAGTTGAATTCACAAACCCAAGAACCTCAGCCCTGATCCTTACGATCCGATGAAAAACTTCTCTAACCTGACGCTGCAACGGAACCAATCCTTCTTCCATCTTCCTACAAATCTCAGACAATTCATTCGTTCGCGCTTTGATTTCGTCCATTTGTTCCGCTTCGATGGGATATTGAACTGTATCGGACTATCGGCTAATTCAATCAACGCTTGACTACATTTCTCTAACCTTTGAATCTCATCAATTGAAGGCGCTGCGAACAGAGAAGAAGAAGAGTCGAAGAAACTAGAAAGTGGAGACAAATGGTTATCTACAATCTAATAGTACCAATAAGGTTTTAGTAACGGACGGCTAGGATTAGTTGTAATGTATATTGAGCGGGTTTTTCGGGCGGGTATGGGAGGGTATAACCTAAAACCAACCTCGCACCCACAGACAGCGGTTTTTTTTTCCTTAACCAACCTCGCACCCACAACGGGCGGGTATGGACAAAAAACCCACGGGTTTAGCGGGTACGGGCGGGTATGGGTATCGTGGGTGGGTCTTGCGCATCCCTAGATAAATCCATCCATTTAGAGGTAAGATTCCTTCGGAATATTCTCCAAAACCTTAAACAAACCATATTCTAGCATATTGTATGCAAACCCTGACTCCGAGATCCAAACCTGGCCGTCAGTGAACTACTATAAGTCGGAACTTTCCTAAGAACGATGAATCTATCCATCCATTTCCAGGTAAGATTCCATTGGAATATTCCCCGAAATATTAAACAAACCCTATTCTAGCATATTGTATGCAAACCTAGCTCGAGATCGAAACCCCGTCGTGAGTGGACTAATATAAGTCGGAAACTTCGAAGAATGACGAATCCATCCATTTACGAGTAAGATTACTTTGGAATATTCCCAAAACATTAAACAAACCATATTCGGCATATTGTATGCAAATCGAAAAAACATGACCATGAGTGGACTACTATAAGTCGGAAACTTCGTAAGAACGATGAATCCATCCATTTACAGGTAAGATTCCTTCAGAATATTCCCCGAAACATTAAACAAAAGATATTCTGGCATATTGTATGCAAACCCTGGCTCTGAGAACGAAACCTAGTCGTGAGTGGACTACTATAAGTCGAAAACATCACAAGAACGATGAATCCATCCATTTACAGGTAAGATTCCTTCAGAATATTCCACAAAACATTAAACAAACCATATTCTGGCATATTGTATGCAAACCTTGGCTCCAAGATCGAAACCTAGCCGCGAGTGGACTTCTATATATAAGTCGGAAACTTCGTAAGAACGATGAATCCATCTATTTACTGGTAATATTCCTTCAGAATTGAACACCACAGGTTAAAAAATTACTAGAATTAAACCTGAGTTTCTCGTTCGGATGAACTGAAGACAAAATATATCAGAATTGAATATCGCAGAATGTGAAAATGACCATATTACCCTTATTGGAAAGAAAAAAAGTACAATACTTATTATGGAGATTTTGAAAATGACCATATTACCCTTATTGGAAAAATGGGCAATAAATATTATGGAGACTGTGAAAAATGACCATATTACCCTTATTGGAAAAAAGTGGAATGCATATTATGGAAACAGTGAAAATGACCATGTTACCCTTATCGGAAATAAGAAAAGTAATTCTTATAGATTGTGAAAATGACCATATTACCCTTATTGGAAAAAAAGTGCAATAGATATTATGGAGACTGTGAAAAATGACCAGACTACCCTTATCAAAAATCAGTAAAGTAAATATTACAGACTGTGAAATGACCATATTACCCTTATTTAAAAAAGTGCAATAAATATTATGGAGACTGTGAAAATGACCAAACTGCCCTTATTGAAATTCTGGAGACTATGAATATGACCAGACTACCCTTACCGGTAATAAGTAAAGTAAATTTACCGATTATGAAAATTACCGTATTACCCTTGTTGTAATAAGTGGAATAAATATTATTGAAATTCTAAAAATGACCAGACTACCTTTATCAGAAATAGGTAGAGTAAATATTACAGATTATGAAAATGACCATAATATTTATTGCAATTATTTCCAATAAGGGTAATACGGTCATTTTCACAGTCTGTAATATTTACTCTACTTTTTTTTCGATAAGGGTAGTCTGGTCATTTTTCACAGTCTTCATAATATTTGTTGCAATTTTTTCCAATAAAGGTAAATCACTCTAAAATGTATATTACATTCTATACTTTGGTTTGTTATGTTATATTGTTTACACGGTGTCTATATTTAACAGTGCCTTGTATGTTTCAGGCAAAGTGGCGCATTTGTTGGTCTTTTTTTTAAGGCTCAGTTTGAAATTTTCTTATATATAAAAGTAGATGTAAAATATAATCATATATCTAAATGTGAAAGGATGGTTGAAATACCTCAATTGGACATAGGAGGCTCAGGTTCGACTCACCCGAGCCTCATTTTATTTTCAATTTTTTTTACAACTCTTATAAGGGTTGTGATAGTAATAATAAAAAAAATAGGACAAAACTACCAATATTGAGAGGAAGGAAGGATGGTTCAGGGCTTGTGCTAACACCTAGTAGGCTTGTGTTCGAACCTCTCAAACACCATTTCTCCAAATGATATTTTTTTTTATCTTTAACAACCCTTATAATTGTTGTCGTACAGTTATTCACTACCTTAACAAGATGAGTTGTTAAAGTCTAAAGGTGGTCACTACTCTTTTCAAAAAAACGTTGTGATTTTGATTCTCGTCACAACTCTTTGTTCCTCTTTGGTCATAAGAGTTGGACGTTTTATACTTTGACAACTTTTATTTGACAAATGTCAAACATACCATCTTTCACAACCTTAAATATACGAGTTGTGAAGTTACAGTTGTAGATTACTGTTTTTCCCGTAGTGTAAACTGTGCTTAGCCGGCACGATTCACACCCCCAAGTTTGAGCCATTTGAACTTTTGAAGTGTGATTGAGATACATTTATCGGTATCATGTACGTTCATTATTTCATACGAAAAACTTTTTTATATTATCGTGTAAAATTAATGACAAACATTGGTGACTGGACCACAGACAACACTAAAAGAGGACATCTTACGTATTCAAATTAATGTGAACATCCACCTGTTCGATGAAAAGCAAAAGAACTGCTATTGGTCAATTCAAGCTTTCACCCGCGAATGAATTGAACTTCCACGTGTGTTCATGGAAAGCACTTGAAGAATGTTTGATTGACATGAGGTGAAAGTGAACATAGACACCCATTTTTCGTATCCGGATGCTAGGCTATGCTGGTCCGGATTTTTTTGGCAGCAATAGCAACACAAGGATCAATATAAGATTTTGCATGAGTACATAATGTATAATCTTTCAGTTTCCTCCATCATCTCAACCTTTCAAACTTTCACATATGGTATTATTAGTTCGAGTTATAACCTCTGATATCTTAATAGGCATTTGTCATCTAGCTTGGGTAACTAATCAATGCATTCAAAATGCTCAATTTATATTGGAAGAGAGCAACATGACTTGTTAGTTTTTTTTAAATCTCATGAATATTCCATATGATAGCACGAAAATACTTCCTAACAAACGTAAAATTCAACATAACAACATATTGAGCTGTACTATTTTCTTGTTAGTCACAGTTTATGAGTGTGATGAAATATGTCAATGTGGTACTTATCCGCCTGTTGTGAGCTGAGTCAAATATTAGCTGACCACCACTAGACGCATTTAAGCTGTCAATGAGGTGTATCTCGAGCATGTTTCAAACACCCGTTTGCTTCTTTGGGGTTCAGAACTATTTTCATGCTCATCCGACTGAAACAAGTTAGCCAACGAGGAAAATAAGAAATATTTTTATCACAAAATTGGTTTAAAAGATCAAAATCAAAAATTTCTGGGTGAAAAAGACATTTAGATTTTGATACTGTTTAAATGGATAAAAATATAAAAATAGGCAGGATGTAACCAGTTTCATTATACCCATTTTCAAATAATTTTTCTTATTTTTAATTTACATCAGGATGCATCCAATTTCATCCTCACTATTTTATAAGTTAAGGCAGGATGAATCCAGTTTTATCCTTGTTATTTTATTTTTTTATCCATTTCACCCATAAAAATTTTTACTCGTCCATTTGAACCGTGTTTTAAAAATATTTGGACAAATGACCCATTTTCCGTATTTTTATGTAATTCGACTAGAAAAAAGGCCATGACTAGTCACATCGTTTGTACTCCGGCCTTCACTACCAATGTGAGAAGTTGTTCAAAAAGATAATTTTTTTTCATGGGTGATAAATCAATTTTGAGGATTATATTGATGAATTCTGTTTAAAATTAAAATAAAATAAATAGATTATATACACACTAATTCACAGATATTGACCATTTTCAATATTGGCAATACTGAACTTGAGCACTTATAAACGAGGAACTTCCACATGTTTTGAGGAAAGCAAAAAGGAGTGCTGATCAATTGTTTAACAAGAGAAGCAAGCTGACCGACAGTCGTATTTTACACCGTTCTCCTCTACGGTATGGCGCCATGTCCCGTGGAAAACCCGAGATAGTATTAAAACGAAATTTTACATTAAAGCATAAAGTATAAATTTCCAGTTCCCTCCCTCATCTCAACCCTTTAAGCTTTAGTCTAGCACATTTTACTCTCTGTGCGACCTCCTCTACTATACTAAGAGCGTCTGCAGTGGACGACCAAGAGTAAAAATTTGGTCTGCAGCAGAGACGTAGTGGGACGGAGTAAAGACTAAATCGAAGACCATACCAAATTTCCAGACCAAATTTGGTCTGCGACCAAGACCAAACCCAAATATAGTCGGGTGTTGATAAACTTTACGCCCACACCAAGCGCACCCGAAGTTAACGCCCACACCGAGCGCAACAACTTCACGCCCCACACCGAGCGTTTATAAAGTCCTCGCCCCTTTTTTTTTTTATTAAATCAAATTACGATGGGGCGTTAACTATACAAACGCCCCATACTTTTCTTTTTATTTATTTATTTTGATATGTTTGGGGCGGGAACTATACCCCCGCCCCATATAGTTTTTTTTTTTTTTTTTTTTAATTTCGTGAATAGTAGAAAAAAACCATCAGGCGTTAACTATACAAACGCCCCTTCTCCAGGCGTAATCTTTACCAACGCCCCACCGCGCGTAAACTATATCAGCGCCCCACACCGAGCGTAAGCTTTACCAACACTCGACCAAATTTACTCGCCCAACGGCAAGGTGTTGTCTGAGGCTTTTTCCTTTTTGAGATTTCATGTTCATTGATTAATTAGTTTATTTGATTTTGGAGATTGTATTGATGAATTTGTTTGCAAATTGTTTATCAAAAAAAGAAGAAAAAAAAAATTGTTTGCAAAAGAAAAGTGTTTTTATACACGCGAATAGATAGATTTTGATTTGACCATAAATACAATAAATTTCATATTAAACCGGAAATGCTATACTCCTCCCTCAACTCCTCCCTATTCTGCTTCCAGTCATACGTGGCAATGTGATGTGGCCTAAATCACGTGAACAACTATATTCTATTTTTTTCTCTTAGATTCATATCTGTCGAAAATGGTTCTCTTTCCTTTCGTTTTTCTTCTTCTCTCTACTGAACAGATCTTTACCAGTACCACTAATTTTAATTTTGAAGAATCATTATTTTTTTATCACGTAAAGATAGAATCCTAAATGTTCAACCTCCCATAACTCATAGTAAATCAGTCCCCATGAAAAACCCTAAATCTTAACTGAAATTTGAGAAAAAATTTGAAGACCCTCTGAACCCAAAGTTAATATGAAAATATAACAGTGAATTTTCAATTTTAAGGGGAAAAACACACATATTATTAATTGAATATCAAAAAATCTTACATCTAAAATTAGTGAAATCAAAGTTGTGATTTCTCCGATTTAAGTTTCTATTACAGAGATTGTTAAATTCATTTAAATGGGTTGGCAGTGTTTGATTTTTAATAGTTTCCATGGAGATTCTAAATTTGGGTTTGATCTAAGATATGAACTTAAAAATGGGTTTCTGAACATTTTCATGGTAAAAGCTAGTTAATATCCAAGAGACAAAAAATTACATGAGAATCTCAACTGAATCAAGACCCGTGATATTGATTTTATATTCTGATCGAAAATGGTTCAATCAATTTTCTCACGGCGAAAAAATGAAGGGGGGCACGAACACAACGAAGAAGATGAAAAGAAATAGGAATTAGAGAGAGTATCACGTGATAGTTTGGTTACGTGGCTTATATTTTTTTCTTGTCTTATTCACAACTAGACTCGCCACGTATGAAAGGGATCAGAATAGGGAGGAGTTGAGGGAGGAGTATCGGCAATGCTATTCTAAGAGCATCTCCTATGCTAAGGGTGGAAGTCATCCTACGTGGGGGTCTTATTAATATTTTTTTATTAGGGATGATTCCAATGTGGCTAAAACAAATGAAAATTTTACATTTTACCTCAAGTTTCATCTCCAATGCTAAAGTCTTCCTACCCTAAAATAAATTTTGAAAAGGGGTCATAATTATGGGGAAAAAACATCTTTCAAGTTATAACCCAATAAAAATATTTTCTAATTAAAAGAAAATCAATTTTGGAATAAAATATTGGTGATGTGTCAATAGACCCAGGGTCATGAAGAAGATGAATATATGACCTTCTCCTTTACCCATTCTCATGAGATGACATCCTTGTCATGCACTACACCAAATCCAGGATTCTGTCACAGGGCATATCTGTTACTAAAAAAAATTTGTAACACATATACGCCGTTAGAGAAACGCTGTGATATTAATTGTGATCATTTTTTGTAACAGTTATCACTGTGACAATATCCAAATACAGTCACATTTAAAAAGCGTTACAATAATTAATAGTCACAATTGAACTAATTTTATGACTGCGACACATGTCATATTTGTCACATTTATCTTAACGGTTTTAACTGTTACACCATAACTGCAACAAATCGGGCAGGGTTACGTGTCCCCTTTTCGTCACGGTTATAGTAATACATATAGGTGTTACCAAAATTTAGCAACAACTACTTCAGGGACACGTGTCTTTTTTTGTCACGAATACTGTAACATTTAAACTGTTATTTTCATTTATAACAGCCCAGTGACGGTGACACGTGTTCTCTTTTGTCACAATTTTTTGTCACAGTTAACCGTGACAATTTTCTAACAACAAATAAAAAAAATATGGGAATCCCAGGTCATTGTGATGGACCTGGGCTTCCAGTTTAAAGGCCTGCAATTCAATTACAACTGAAACATAGGCCTGCAATACAACTGAAACACGGGCCATTCTTCTTTTTCAATATATTCAAAAACCTGCAATTCATACATTTAACCAAAAACTATCAAACTCTCCACAAACTCATACATTTTACAAACTCTCCACAAACTATCAATGTTCTGCTCATTATGAAATTTAACCAAAAATAATTGAAAGCTAACACTTGCGAGCTGCAACCAAATAAAAACAAGCTCAACTTCTGAGATCTGTTGAAAGCCAACACTTACATACAGTTATTGCCGAAGGCATCTGATATCTATTGATGCATTATCTTAACGGCCCCAACAAGTTCTCACATAACCTGCAATGTACAACGTCATTATTACTCTTGAGAATTTTTTATTTCATCGGAATAACTGCATATTCCCTGTATTTCACCAACAGAAGATCACTTCATGAGAACGTGCAAAGGACACTACAAAGTAAATAGTTTCTTCAAACCATGATAGTTTATTCCAAGTAATAAAGAGAAAATTAGTAGTTCACAGATAACATGATAACATACAAACATGTAACTCTTAGCATTGACCGCTTATGGCAACAAGTACTAACTTCGGTTACAATTAAGATTGAATGGTTTGTTGTACACATACACATGTAATCAGTGATTCCTGAAAAATAATTGCAACTTCTACATAAAATAAAATAATGCTAATCAAGGAATCACCTTATAGATCCAAGCATTTGATGACAAGTCAATGGTTCCATTATTGAACCCATCCAGCTTGACACTTGATCAGTTGTTAGAACATATTTAACAAGATGCATCCTTGACATGAATAGCTCACCCATGCACGCCGCAAACACCTGAAACAAAACGTTTAAGAGATTAGAATGGTAAAATTATTCATTTAAACAGGTGAAAATGAGACCAAAAAATGTAGTGTTGAACGACCTTTGTAAAAATTCAATCCAAACAACCAAAATCATAATTAAACAAGAACCCAAACTAAAATTTAAATAATGAAGGAACCCTTTTAAACTGACGATTTATCCTTAGTGAATAATAGAGTAAATGAACATGGGATGACTGTGAAAACTAACCTCAAGATTAGTAAGAAAGCATTCAACTCTATCTAGCATCAACAAAAACTACCTGAAAATCAACAAGAATGAGCATCAGGGAATTCAAAAGGAACCAAAGAAAATTCGAAGTTAGAAATCAAGGTAGAGAAGGAGGTCTGGAAAATGGAGGTTTATTAAACCTGTAGTCACACAGGGATAGGTATCTATCTCCATTAATATGGCACCTGCAAACAAGTCATTCAGCACTTCTTTTAGAAACCTAACTAGAAAAGTTCAAATTTATTCATGCGGTCTAGAATTTTACCTTCCACACTTCACCATTTATATCTTCGATGCTAAGTAACACTCTCAATTGAGAAGCAAGGTTCTGCCAACAATTTGTTGTTGAGAATCTTCCAAAGACAATCTAGATGCTCAAACTCACTAACCACTAACTGGATACATAAAATCAGTAGACATAACACAAATTACTATTAGATAATACAACTATGCATCACTAAAATCAGATTTAACTGAGCTTGTATAGACATAAAAATTATATAAACTGCATTTGTGGATAAACTAATGACCTGCTCATCATGTGCCTCCCTAAGTGGGGCATGGAAGATGGCAAAGCGATGTTGACCTCCACAAAGTAATGAGATTCATGTAAGATCGGACAGTGTCAAAATGTGCATTATATCCTAGCGATGGTTCCAGCAGCATCATGTTAGGTTCAGATCTGTTGCTCATCTTCCTGATGCCTTCTCGAATGCAGAGACAGTTTCAAGCACACAACCAAACATAGAAAGAAGTCTACATAATCATCACATCATAAACATAACCAAACAAAGAACACGAAGTTTCATAGAGAAAGTTAGGAAGCCTTTACCCTGCAAGCTGCCCTTTTCAGTGCCGAGACCACTTGCAGATATGTTCCACACTTGTTCCCAAGTTATCCATAGAACAACTTAAGCCTATACAATGATATATGCATCAGTATCATTCAAACATACATTACAGAACACATACCATGTTTACAAACCAACAACTTAATACATAGTTATTTGTAATAGAGAACCTGCAACTTAATACATTTAAGTTCAATAAAGAAATAGTTATAACCATAAACCAAATATCAACCACTAAAGAATAAAATTCATAAGATTAACAGATTAAGTTAAGACCTCTGCCATACTCATAACATTTATTGTCTAAATTAAATGACCATAACAATAACCAAAGGAAATAGTTAGACAATAGACAGCGGCGGAACCAGGAATGAAGATTAGGGGGGGCTTGAAAAAAAATTATGTGCACTTCCAAAAAAAAATTGCGATGTGAAGAAAAAAGAAAAACATTACCTATATATACTAGAAGAACATTCGGAGTTCTAATAGCAAAATCGTATCATGTTCGCTTTGACACTTTATAAAACAATAGAGTGAGATTAATCCCAAAAGTACTAGCGAAAGAACCATAATCAGTAAGAGACAAATATATCTGAGATGGCTGGCGTCATCATTGTAAAAAAAAATAAACTGCACATACCAAGTCAGGAATGTGATACTAAACCAATATATTATATGAAAAGGGCCTTCATTTTCATTTTCATTTAAAAAAAAAATGTACAACATATTTGAAATTTGTGCAATAACACATTTAAATAGTTAAATCAAAAAAAAAATACTCCAATGAATACTCGCCATCATCAGTTTGTGCAATTGCCCCAAACCCATGAGTTCAGAATCTTGTCACAAATAGGATACTAATTACATTTTGTGACAACACTGTCACAAACAAAGCGCCGATAACATTGTGTGTGATTCATTCCGTTCAGCAAAAAGACTTTTCTAGTTCATGAAACTTTTAACCGACGTGACATGTGTGTCATCAGTGCTATTATGTTCTCATAAGCTGTAACTTGTGTTGGAAGAAACCCCACATCGCCCTAACATGTGAGTGGTGGATATACTTCCCAGTAGAAGTTGGATGCCAAAAAAAGATCCATAAACTCTAACCTAGTATACATAAGTTGGTAAATTACATACACCCAAGATAAAAACCAAATTGTGCCTTTAAGAATGAAAAACGATATACATGCTAAACTTTAAAACGCTAAATATAGATTTTATGTACCTATTCAAGAAGATAAAGAGTGAGAATAAACTCCATACACGATACATGGTTGAAAGAACCATCAGGAAGGGAGATTATTGACAAAAATGACATTACAGTGGATATACGTTTGTAAGTTACATGTGTACCCAAGGTGGAAACCAAATTATGCCTTAGAATGAAAAATGATATTCATGCTAACCTAATGATTTCATGTACCTATTTATGAAGAGTTGCCTAAAGGAGCAAGAATGAATTCCATACGGACTATACATGGTTGAAAGACCTATCAGGAAGGGAATCATTGATAAAATTGAGATTACAGTGCAACAGAAAATTAAAATATACGGGAAAAATTAGCTAATGGGAAAACTGAAGATACACATGGATACCGAAAAAGATAAATATGCTCACGAAGGCTCAGAGAGATCCTGCACTCAACTAAAACAAAATTACCACACACATCCATTCAGTTACCAGTGGTCAATTTCCATCAAGGAATCAATTAATTTCCTAACTTGATAATCATAGATTCAGCTAACTTGCCTAACTTGATAATCACAGATTCATAGTTGACATCTCAGATTAAACCTAAAACTTTAACATTTTCAATTTTACAAACCCTAAAAATAAATTATAATAACCTAAATAAGGAAAAATCCATGCCCTTCTCAATGAAATTATGCCAAATAGTTTTACAAAAACTTCAATTCGTAACCCAAACTGTTTCTCCGAATAACCTGGTGATTAAAATTCGATAGATCCCAATGGAATATGGAACCCTTATTCACAAAATCGGATCCAAACAAAAAGAATTAATAAAATCAGTAATGAAAAATTTGTATACCTTGACCTGATCCACAACCTTCACAAAGTAACACAACACAGTAACAACAATCATCCCTAAAGATCGTCAGGGTTGTTCAATAAAAACAATGAAATCTCAAATTTTCAATTCCCAAAATCAGATAAAAAAAAACAATAATAAAAATCTGTAAATAAAAACCATGAAATTGGAGACATGGGTTTCCTTCTCGATCTTGATATTGAAAAGATTAGATGAGAAAACGAAAATGTTTATCTAAATCCCTAGAACTTATAAACATAAACAGAAGTCTAAGCCTTGATCTAGAGAGTATGAGTGAAGGTATTAGGTGGTGGTGATTACAGATTAGCGAATGAAAGTTTTGATTGAATGAGGAGGATAAATATTTTCGAGTTAGGGTTTTGTTCTGAGAGGGGGAAGAAGATTAGATACAGAGATATGGAGGCGGAGAAGAAGAACGGAGGAATTAGATTAGATTTTTACTAACTTTCTCTCTCTTGTATGGTTATATAGAACCTTTTGTTAAAGCGCATCAGAGTTGGATGACTATTACATACAACACTAATTTGATTGGTTTCTAGAGATTAAATGGGTAATCTTTAACCACGTGTCCAAACAAAGGTTTTGAACGGTTGTCCTTGTTTTTAAAATTATGTGCCATTTTATAACTTAGAGAACCATGTGACATCGTTACGTAGAGACCCGTAAATTTGAGAAACTCGGGTCAATAAATATATCAGAACTGAACATCACGGGTACAAAGATTACTAGAGTTAGACCCGAGTTTCTCGTCCGGATGATCTGAAGACGAAATATATCAAAATTGAACATCACGGGTTCCAAGATTACTAGAGTTAGACCATAGTTTCTCGTCCGGATGCTCTGAAGACGAAATATATCAGAATTGAACATCCCAGGTTCAAAGATAACTAGAGTTGGACCCGAGTTTCTCATCCGGATTAACTAAAGATGAAATATATCATAATTGAACATCACGGGTTCAAAGATTACTAGAGTTAGACCTAAGTTTCTCGTCCGGATGATCTGAAGACGAAATATATCATAATTGGACATCCCAGATTCAAAGATTACTAGAGTTGGACCCGAGTTTCTCGTCCGGATGTACTGAAGACGAAATATATCAGAATTGAACATCACGGGTTCAAAGATTACTAGAGTTAGACCTAAGTTTCTCTTCCGGATGATAGAAGACGAAATATATTAGAATTGAACATCACGGATTCAAAGATTACTAGAGTTAGACCTAAGTTTCTCGTCACGATGATCTGAAGACGAAATATATATCAGAATTGAACATCCCAGGTTCAAAGATTACTAGAGTTGGACCCGAGTTTCTCATCCGGATGAACTGAAAACGAAATATATCAGAATTGAACATCACGGGTTCAAAGATTACTAGAGTTAGACCAGAGTTTCTCGTCTGGATGATCTGAAGATGAAATATATCAGAATTGAACATCCTAGCTTCAAAGATTACTAGAGTTGGACCCAAGTTTCTCGTCCGGATGAACTGAAGACGAAATATATCATAATTGAACATCACGAGTTCAAAGATTACTAGAGTTAGACCTAAGTTTCTCGTCCGGATGATATGAAGACGAAATATATCAGAATTGAACATCATTGGTTCAAAGATTACTAGAGTTAGACCAGAGTTTCTCGTCCGGATGAACGGAAGACGAAATATATCAGAATTGAACATCACGAGTTCAAAGATTACTAGAGTTAGACCTAAGTTTCTCGTCTGGATGATCTGAAGACGAAATATATCAGAATTGAACATCACGGATTCAATGATTACTAGAGTTAGACCTAAGTTTCTTGTCCGGATGATCTGAAGACAAAATATATCAGAATTGGACATAACGGGTTCAAAGATTACTAGAGTTAGACCAGAGTTTCTCATCAGGATGATCTGAAGACGAAATATATCAGAATTGAACATCCCAGGTTCAAAGATTACTAGAGTTGGACCCGAGTTTCTCGTCTGGATTAACTGAAGACGAAATATATTAGAATTGAACATTAGGGGTTACTAGAGTTAGACATAAGTTTCTCGTCACGATGATCTGAAGACAAAATGTATCAGAATTGAACATCCCAGGTAAAAAGATTACTAGAGTTGGACCCGAGTTTCTCGTCCGGATGATCTGAAGACGAAATATATCAGAATTGAACATCCCAGGTTCAAAGATTACTAGAGTTGACCCGAGTTTCTCATCCGGATGAACTGAAGACGAAATATATTTGAATTTAACATCACGGGTTCAAAGATTACTAGAGTTAAACCTACTCGTCAGGATGATCTAAAGACGAAATATATCAGAATTGGACATCACGGGTTCAAAGATTACTATAGTTAGACCAGAGTTTCTCGTCCGGATGATCTGAAAACAAAATATATCAG
Source organism: Papaver bracteatum (assembly GCA_023529315.1). Classification (NCBI taxonomy): domain Eukaryota; kingdom Viridiplantae; phylum Streptophyta; class Magnoliopsida; order Ranunculales; family Papaveraceae; genus Papaver; species Papaver bracteatum. Next base: position 1,272,815 of record JAJJWX010004907.1, on the reverse strand, counting down.
AATTGAACATCACAGGTTCAAAGATTACTAGAGTTAGACCAGAGTTTCTCGTCCGGATGATCTGAAGACGAAATATATCATAATTGAACATCCCATGTTCAAAGATTACTAGATTTGGACCCGAGTTTCTCGTCCGGATTAACTGAAGACAAAATATATCAGAATTAAACATCACGGGTTCAAAGATTACTAGAGTTAGACCTAAGTTTCTCGTTCGGATGATCTGAAGACGAAATATATCAGAATTGGACATCCCTGGTTCAAAGATTACTATAGTTAGACTAGAGTTTCTCGTCCGGATGATCTGAAGACGAAATATATCAGAATTGAACATCCCAGGTTCAAAGATTACTTGAGTTAGACCAGAGTTTCTCGTCCGGATTATCTAAAGACAAAATATATCATAATTCAACATCCTAGGTTCAAAGATTACTAGAGTTGGACCCGAGTTTCTCGTCTGGATGAACGGAAGACGAAATATATCAGAATTGAACATCACGAGTTCAAAGATTACTAGAGTTAGACCTAAGTTTCCCGTCCGGATGATCTGAAGACGAAATATATCAGAATTGAACATCACGGGTTCAAACATTACTATAACCAGAGTTTCTCGACCGGATGATCTGAAGGCGAAATATATCAGAATTGAACATCCCAGGTTCAAAGATTACTAGAGTTGGACCCGAGTTTCTATCCGGATTAATCAAGACGAAATATATCGAATTGAACATCACGTTCAAAGATTACTAGAGTTAGACCTAAGTTTCTCGTCCGGATGATCTGAAGACGAAATATATCAGAATTGAACATCATGGGTTCAAAGATTACTAGAGTTAGACCAAAGTTTCTCGTCCGGATGATCTGAAGACGAAATATATATCAGAATTGAACATCACGGGTTCAAAGATTACTAGAGTTGGACCTAAGTTTCTCGTCTGGATGATCTAAAGACGAAATATATCAGAATTGAACATTCCAGGTTCAAAGATTACTAGAGTTGGACCCGAGTTTCTCGTCCGGATGATCTGAAGACGAAATATATCAGAATTGAACATCTCAGGTTCAAATATTACTATTGTTAGACATAAGTTTCTTGTCCGGATGATCTGAAGACGAAATATATCAGACTTGAACATCCCAGGTTCAAAGATTACTAGAGTTGGACCCGAGTTTCTCGTCCGGATGATCTGAAGACGAAATATATCAGAATTGAACATCTCAGGTTCAAAGATTACTAGAGTTAGACCAGAGTTTCACGTCCGGATGATCTGAAGATGAAATATATCAGAATTGAACATCACGGGTTCACAGATTACTAGATTTGGACCTTAGTTTATCTTTTGGATGAACCGAAGAAGAAATATATCAGAATTGAACATCACGGGTTCAAAGATTACTAGAGTTGGACCTTAGTTTCTCTTTTGGATGAACTGAAGACGAAATATATCAGAATTAAACATCACAGGTTCAAATATTTTACTAGAGTTAGTCCTGAGTTTCCCATTCGGATGAACGGAAGATGAAATTATCAGATTTGAACATCTCGGATTTGAAGATTACAAGAGTTAGACTTGAGTTTTTGATTCGGATGAACTTAAATATTATGGAGACTGTGAAAATGACCATATTACCCTTATTGGAAAAAAGTGAAATAAATATTATGGAGACTGCGAAAATGACCATACTACCCTTATCGGAAATTAGTTAAGTAATTCTTACAGACTGTGAAAATGACCATATTACCCTTATTGGAAAAAAGTAAAATAAATATTATGGCGACTGTGAAAATGATCATACTACCCTTATAGGAAAAAAGTGTAATAAATACTACCCTTATCGAAAATTAGTTAAGTAATTCTTACAGACTGTGAAAATGACCATATTACCCTTATTGAAAAAAAGTGATATAAATATTATGGAGACAACGAAATTGACCATACTACCCTTATCAGAAATAAGTAAAGTAAATGTTACAGATTGTGAAAATGACCATATTACCAGAATTGGAAAAAAGTGCAATAACCATTATGGAGACTGTGAAAATGACCGTACTACCCTTATCGGAAATAAGTTAAGTAATTCTTACCGACTGTGAAAATGACCATATTACCCTTATTGGAAAAAAAGTGCAATAGATATTATGGAGATTGTGAAAATGTCCATACTACACTTATTGAAAATAAGTAAAGTAATATTATACACTTTGAAAATGACCATATTACCCTTATTGGAAATAAGTGCAATAAATATTATGGAGACTGTAAAAATGATCATACTAGCCTTATCGGAAAAAAGTGCAATAAATATTATGGAGACTGTGAAAATGACCATATTACCCTTTTTGGGAAAAAAGTGGAATAAATATTATGGAGACTATGAAAATGACCATACTACCCTTATCAGAATTAAGTAAAGTAATTCTTACGGACTGTGAAAATAACCATGTTACCCTTTGGAAGAAAGTGCAATAAGTATTATTGAGACTGTAAAAATGACCATACTACCCTTATCGAAAATATGTAAAGTAATTCTTACAGATTTACAAAAATGACCATATTACCCTTATTAAAAAAATTTGCAATAAATATTATGGAGACTGTGAAAATGACCAAACTACCGTTATCGAAAATAATTAAAGTAAAAGTTATAAATTGTGAAAATGACCATATTACCCTTATTGGAAAAAAGTGCAATGAATATTATGGTGACTGTAAAAATGACCATACTACCCTTATCGAAAAAGTGCAATAAATATTATGGAGACTGTGAAAATGACCATATTACCCTTTTTGGGAAAAAGTGGAATAAATATTATGGAGACTATGAAAAAGACCATACTACCCTTATCGAAAATAAGTAAAGTAATTCTTACAGACTGTGAAAATGACCATGTTACCCTTTGGAAAAAAGTGCAATAAATATTATGGAGACTGTGAAAATGACCATACTACCCTTATTGGAAATAATTAAAGTAATTCTTACAGGCTGTGAAAATGACCATATTACCCTTATTGGAAAAAAGTGCAATAAGTGTTATGGAGACTGTGAAAATGACTGACTGGTCATTTTTACAGTCTGTAATATTTACTTTACTTATTTTCGATAAGAGTAGTCTGGTCATTTTCACAGTCTCCATAATATTAATTATTGCACTTTTTTTCAATAAGGGTAATATGGTCATTTTCATAGTCTGTAACATTTACTTTACTTATTTTTGATAAGGGTAGTATGGTCATTTTCACAGTCTCCATAATATTTATTGCATTTTTTTTTCCAATAAGGGTAATATGGTCATTTTCACAGTATTTACTTTTACTTATTTTCGATAAGGGTAGTATGGTCATTTTCACAGTCTCCATAATATTTATTGCACTTTTTTTCAATAAGGGTAATATGGTCATTTTCATAGCCTGTAAGAGTTACTTTAATTATTTTCAATAAGGGTAGTATGGTCATTTTCACAGTCTCCATAATTTTTATTGCACTTTTTTCAAATAAGGGTAATATGGTAATTTTTACAGTCTGTAAGAATTAATTTACTTATTCCCGGTAAGGTTAGTATGATCATTTTCACAGTCTCCATAACATTTATTGCACTTTTTTCCAATAAGGGTAATTTGGTCATTTTCACAGTCTGTAACATTTCATTTACTTATTTTCGATAAGGGTAGTATGGTCATTTTCATAGTCTTGATAATATTTGTTGCACTTTTTTTCTTCCAATAAGGGTAATATGGCCATTTTCAAAGTATTTATTTTACTTATTTTTGATAAGGGTAGTATGGTCATTTTCATAGTCTCCATAATATTTATTACACTTTTCTTTCAAATAAGGGTAACATGGTCATTTTCACAGTCTATAAGAATTACTTTATTTATTTTCGGTAAGGGTAGTATGGTCATTTTCACAGTCTCCATAACATTTATTGCACTTTTTTCCAATAAAGGTAATATGGTCATTTTCACAGTCTGTAACATTTCCTTTACTTATTTTCGATAAGGGTATTATGGTCATTTTCACAGTCTCCATAATATTTATTGCATTTTTTCTTCCAATAAGGGTAATATGGTCATTTTCAAAGTATTTACTTTACTTATTTTCGATAAGGGTAGTATGGTCATTTTCATAGTCTCCATAATATTTATTGCCCTTTTTTTCCAGTAAGGGCAATATGGTCATTTTCAAAGTCTGTAACATTTACCTAATTATTTTCGATAAGGGTAGTATGGTCATTTTCACAGTCTCCATAATATTTATTGCACTTTTTTCCAATAAGGGTAATATGGTCAATTTCACAGTCTGTAAGAATTAATTTACTTATTTTCTATAAGGGTAGTATGGTCATTTTCACAGTCTCCAAAATATTTATTGCACTTTTTTCAGTAAGGGTAATATGGTCATTTTCAAAGTATTTACTTTTACTGATTTTCGATAAGGGTAGTCTGGTCATTTTCACAGTCTCCATAATATTTATTGCACTTTTTTCCAATAAGGGTAATATGGTCATTTTCACAGTCTAATATTTACTTTACTGATTTTCAATAAGGGTATTCTGGTCATTTTCACAGTCTCCATAATATTTATTGCACTTATGTCCAATAAGGGTAATATGGTCATTTTCACAGTCTTCGAAATTCTTAATGCACTTATTCTGATAAGGGTAGTTTGGTCATTTTCACGCGCCTTCTAAGAAGCATATATTTTTGTTGTGGTTTTGTCGAGAAAATCGAGAGAAAAGGTTGGTATTTGTCCAAGTCAAATGTCCTATAAAGTCATGGCTTGTTGACTTGGTCTTGATCCTTTTTTCTAATATTAAGAAAAATAAAAAATAAAATAAAAAATAATTTTGATATTTAGAAATTAAATAAAATTGTTATTTTGTATAACTGTTGCGAAAGTAGTGACAACCAAAATTGTAAGAGTGATTAATTCGGGGGTTGTTTTAGATGTGGTGGAATTTTTGGGTGGAAACATCATTTCGATTATAATTGTGATTGTCTAGATAATTGTCAACAAATATAATTGTGACTAGTAAAAAAGTTAAATATTCGATTCATTATCACGATTACAAAATTTAGCAACGTTATAATTGTTGCAGACTTATCACAGTATATCGCTGATCGAAAAATAAACTCGTGATAAAGTTACACCGCGTGAGAAAATCCTGGTTTTGGTGTAGTGATGATTTTCATTAACCTTGACCTTAGCATTGGAGATTAATTTTTGGTTTATAAAGTATTAAATTTATTGTGTCATGTCTTTTTAAGACCTCCACATCTTGCATTGGAGATGCTCTAAGTCCTAGTTTGCGCCCTATTATACGCCCAAGCTGACATGGCGTGGTGATGTGTAAAAAATCACGTGAAAGCCTCTTTACCTACAGATCTGTTCATTTTTCTCTTCCCTGAAAATTCCACCTCTTTTATTTTTTTCTCTTTCCTAAACTCCTCATCTTTAGCAGAGAACAGATGAACATGAAATCAAGAGAAAGAATTAAAAAATCCTAAATGCAATTATGCTTATCCTCTTTACTAAATTGAAATTATAAGTGTCCATTATCAGTCGAGAAGGATAGATTATGGTGAATATCTTCCACAAGTTATGTGGAGATAGAAAACTGGTATTTATAATGAGTTTAGATTACATTAATCAAAACAGAAAACAAGTTAAGATCCTAGATAATAGTCGGAGTAGATCGTAGACTAGACTCAGTTGGTTTTGTTCAAACTGCTTCCGAGCTTTATGCTTCTGACTAAGTGCACGGTGTGACCAGATCGTTACTTGTGTTGACATTATCCAAGCCTAACAAGTTTAATATTGGTAAATTTTAATTTAATTTTGGAAATATGGATCTGAAGTTTTCATATACAGCTTCAATTAAAAGAAAATCGTTTCAAGTTCAAGTTCAATTGAGATTGATATATGGTTTTTCTGACATTTTTATCTTCTGCTAAATATACAACTAAGAATAAATCATGGCTATTCATTTTTGGGTTAATAACAAGGATGAAAGATGAATATGGAGATGGAGAAGAACAAAAAAGAGTCCAAGAGGATTTCAAAATTGTGGTACGATCTTTATCAAGTGAGGAAGAAATGAAAAATACTTCAACGGGAGGAAGAGAAGAAGATAAAAGGTTAAGATTAACTTTCTTCTTAGAAAGGAAAGTTTGAGAGACAAACCACCTTCAATTTCATCTTTCTTCTGGTTTGGGTGGTTTTCTGTGAAATTTTTACAAACCCACCTTCAATTTCATTCTTTACATCAAGCCAACATTTTGAATCTAAAATTAGTAAACCTTTAAAGTCAGATGTTACTAAATCATTGATGAGGCCCTAAATTCAACTTCAACAATCTTGGCGATGAAAACTTGAATTTAAAGAGTTGATAATCTTTTTGATTTGAATCTAGTGCCTACAATTTGTCATAACTTACTACTATGATTTTTCCCTGAAAATTCAAATATTTTTTTCTCAATCTTTCATTCAACCTGAAAAAGGTTTCATGGGTTTTCTTAAATTTCAATAGAGTTATGCATTTCCGTGGATGATTAATCCATTTCACATTTTTGCTGGAGATGAATATCTTAAACTTCATAAGTTATTGATTGAGAGAAAATAAATGATTTTCATGATTTTTCGTTATCTGAAAAAGAGAAAAGATGGTAGAGAAAGAAGATGAAATATTTGGCAAACATAAAAGTAAAATAAGGAAAAAAAGCGATTCACGTGAACGAGTGACAACTAAGCTTGCCACATCATCTTGGGCGCAGATAAGGGCGCTATATGGGACTGAGAATATCATTTCCGGAGGAGTATAGCATTTCCGATATTAAACTGAGACCACGTAATAAGCAATCCAAAGAGATGTATACAGAAAGCAAAAGATATGGTATTTGTTCAGTTTATTTCCTGCTACGACAGAACTACCTATTAGGTCGCAAAAATGACAACAAAATAAATCTAAAAAGATACAGGTGAAAAATCTATATTTATCCAAGAAGTATCCCTTTACCATAATCATAATACAAGTGTCAACATATTGTCAGCCTACACAATCAATTCCCCAAGTGCCCAGGAAGTGTTCTTGCATCACTAGTCTTAACCTTACTAGACAACAAAAATAAACAGAGTTGACATTTTCCGACAGTTTCTTATTTAAACATCAATAGACACACAAGTGGTTTACCTTTTTACGTTGTCAAGGATATACTCTCATAAAAGTTCCAAGTTAACAAGCTTATATATCCCGGGATTATATCTGTAATTTTCTAAACTGAAACCTCAATTTCTTATTAAAATAGCTCAATAGTTGTTGAACCTCAACATACTCACAAGAATTACCTAAAGAATAGACAGAGGTCATGGTTGTTGATAAGACTACAGACACGATCTTTCACAACTCTAATCTTCAGCGATTGTTGACGTAATTGTCCCTAGGAAGTGTAGAAGAAAGCAATTCAGTCTTTGATATACCACCTCCCATTCCTTGAATGCATCCCCTATCATCAGCTTTGAACTGCTAAGAAGATGTAAACAAATCAGTTAGCTAGATACTAATTAGAAAGTTTTTTTTTCCAAAAGAACATTGTAAACTCATGTGCACCCACCGTCGCCAATTGCATATGTGTATAAGGGTTTCCCCTGTATGTTGCTCAGTTTCATTCAGCTCTATTACCATTTTTCCTGCAAATTACATCGGATTACATGTAAGTAAAAAAAATTACAAAGAAAAAATACAAAGGAATATATAGCCCTGACCTTACACCCACCATATATTCTTCAAGTTATTTCATAACAATTTGCAGAGACTTCCAACGATGCAGGAACTGTGGATTGAATTAAGGTGGTATTCACTTGATGTTGATATGGTTTCCTAGTATATGTTGCTTACTGAAGGAACTTCAGATGGATTGTGGAGGTGCTGGTGATAGTGAGAAGATGGATTGCAACAGCTGTTGGTGATGTTGTAGATGAATGATCTGGACTGGTAAAATCATAGTAGCTTTGGAGGTCTAGGGTTTGCAACTCCTTACTTTTCTGTTTTCCGTTTTAGCTTTTATAAGAAATGCTCCTTGTGAGTTTGCTTTCCAAAGAAATAAAATAGAGAAAAGCTTTGCTTACTAACATCAGCATTAACATTTATGAAGTGAATGTAATAAATTAAAATGGAAGATATGAGATGCTTCGATCATAAGCAAGACAACTCCAATACATGTTAATGTTAATTACTGTAAAAAGCTAATATCCTCCTAGAGAGACAGCAGCTGCGATTTTAATTGGTGTTGAGAAGAACGAACTTACATGAATTCCTGGACATGAACTTGTTAATGGTTCCATGCACCTTCATTTCTAGCATTAACCTGTTAGAAAATAAACCTCATATTTTTATACAGGTGTATGATATCTTCGTGTAAGGATTAACCTAATAGATTCTTGTAAGTACTACCTTACAGATGGTGTTTCTGAGCATCAAAAAGCAACACAGGGTGAAGGGAAAAGGCAATGAAAGTTTACGAAGAAAACGACAAATGAAAAAAAAAAAATACTGAAATCAAGCTACTACTAATATATGGTTCCGTTCTTTCATAATACAACATAAAATGTATGTATGCATGTTGATGGAAAATCATGTCATAAACTTTCGCAAACTCATCACAGAATGTATGGCATCACCTACTTTTTCACTGACTTGTCGACACATCACAGAACCCATAACCCTTGCAGTTCGAACCCTGAAATACATGACCCAAAATCATGGCTAGCGCTGCTACTGCATGAGTACTTGGTCACTTAGTTTATCTCTCGAACACTTGTTGTGCAGTTTAATACTGGTGATGGACAGAACACTCTTGAGTTTGTGGTCCTGCCTAATTATTATCCTGCCCTGCAAAATTAAACACAAACCCATGACTCATATTTCATTCAAGAGCTCACTGTCAATCTTATTCATTTAACTACACAACAATCAATGACAAACAACTGCAACACTCTTCCCAGCATTTCTCGTTCTCATCTATTCCAAATCATACAAATTCAAACCACTTTGCTGCCATGTACATTTTACTACTATCATCAATCATTAACAACATTTGTACATGAAATAAATCTAAACATCTAGTAGATAAATTCCATATAATCAAGGGTTTGGGTATCAAACAAACAACTTAACACACCCCTAAATCAACAAATATGCATTATTACATCAATCTAATCTAAATCTAAATCTAACTCATAATAATAATTTAGAGTTCTAAATCATGTTGGAACCGACAATATCATCATTCTGAATCAAATACTTCATTCAAATAATGGAGAACACAGAAATCAGGTACCCAAAAAAAAAAAAAAAAAATCGGATAAAAGTTTTACCCGATGAAGATCTTCCTGCAACTCAAGCTGCTGAAAATTTAACTGAAATCAACCAATAAACACCACCACAATAAATCACTAGGGTTCTCAACTGATTCTACATCTACTCTTGATTTCTTCCTCTCAAGACCGAAACCCTAATTTCTTTTCTTCTCCCAAAACTCAATCAATAGCAACATCGTCACCTCCTCCCTCGATTAATTAATCAAGATACAAGACTTCTATGAATCACTCACTTAATTAAAACTCAAATCTTCCGATTTGGAACCGACATAAAGACAACGAAGAAGAACTATGGTTCTTCAGAGTTGGATCTAGAATGAAAGAGAGGAGACGATAGAGAGGTTCTGTGGCTGAGAAATGAGAAGGACTACTCGAAGAAGGAAAGATAAAGCAGATAAGTCTGAAGGGTAGAAAAACAAGGAAGAAGACTTGACCAAACTTTGACTTGGACATAAAAACAAGTCATAGTGTTCCCGACCACACACGCGCTTCACACGCTTGAACACAGAAAAGTTTCTATTCGCAACCTCACAATTTGAGGTTGCCATTGTGAAAAATTAGCAACAGAATTTAGCAACAGAAAATTAGCAACAACACTAGTGATGTTGCTAATCTGAGTTGCTAATCAGTTAAAATGGTGTAGCGTTACATGCCTATATAGTTGCACAGTAATATGAATTTCTAATCACCCGGATCGATTTTCAGTTTCTCCTACAAGAATGTTGTTAACAAAAGGGGATATGGGATTTTCCCCTTTGGCACCATCACGTCTCTAGGGATATCAACAAATGTAGATTTGAGAAATCTCTATAATATATAGAGATTAGAAGTAATTGCCATTAAGTTAAAACGATTACAAACAAAGTTTCGGTCCTCTTTATACAAAAATGAATTTGTTCTTAAAAAGCAACAAATTAGAAAAGAAACGTGCTTCATTTACCAACAAATTAGAAATCATAGTAACCTACTGTCATATTCATGCAGTGACGGAAGTGGGGTGGCTTACCTAGGCTGTAGGCCCCCCCACCCCCCAAAATTAAAAGCTCTTTTACCCCATAGAAATTTCATAGAAAAAAAAAAAACCCAGGTAGAAGTTTGGATAGCCCACAGTTGTACGAAGAAGCACACTTAATTGATGCATCTGGAAGAAGATCCACTGATCCAGCGACATATAATATGCAGGTGTATAACTTAATTGATCCAACGGTGCACTATATTTTACAGTTGAGTTGAGTTGAGAGAAGAATGAGGACGCGTTTCTCAAAATAAACATTTGTCCCATTTTTCAAACTCCACTACGTAGTACATATTTGTCCTTACGGTTTGGGATCCAACCAGAGTCTCCGGCCGATTAGGTATATTTCCTTCTAACTTGGTCTAACTTGAAGAGATATTAATGGGGATCTCAACCTCACATACACATAGTTGTAAAAAGAAATTTTTTGGAGAATTCATTCCGACTTCCGAGAACCAGTCCGGTCGTGACTGAAATTCAAAATTCACTATATTGATTTGAGTCGTAAATATGAATCTGACTCAGTTCCCTAATTTAGTTCGGACGAATTAATCCCTGACGCAATCCCCCAAGGCCCATTTGCATCACGTTTTACAGTATAGGTATATACTGTAGATGGAGGCATTTTGGTGCAAATTTTGGATCATACGAGAGACGTTCTAAATTACTGGGTATAAATTACAATGCATTTTATAGGTTAATACAAGTGACCACATGGACTTTGGAATACACTTTCCAACTTAGAGCTTCTCCAATGGAATGTATGTGAAGATAAATGTCTAAGTCCACATAGGATAGACATTCATTTTCCCTAAAATTCTTCTCCAACCCCAACTTCTTAAATCAATGTGAAGATGACATGGCTTCATTTTAGTTAGATATTCTGAAGGTGAATGTCAAGTTTTAGACATTCATCTTGACAATATCAAGCTATCCTAGTAAGCTTTTGCTTACCTAAATTAATTCCCATATATTAAATAACCAATTTTAGCTCTAATAAAATCTAAAGATTATTAAAAATAAAATTTACATTTACACCATAAGAAATCACAAACAACACCATTGGAGATGAAATATTTTTCCTCCAAAATTTAAGGGAAAATTGGAATGAGGATGTCTTGTTTGTGTTGCCACCTAGGAAACACACACAACCACCATTGGAGAACCTCTTAAGTCTTGTCTGCTACAAATCCAATTGTGGGATCCCATAATTTGGCATAATACATTGTGATAAAACAAAAAAATTAATAGGAATTCCTCATGTCAGACTGAATGTACAGCCGATCCAGCATAGACGAGTGTAACTAAATCTGATCAGTAGCATTCTTAGGGTGCGAATTGAGTTAAGTCGACTAGGTCCATGTCCTTTAAATGGTAAAAACTGACAGAATGCAAAATGCAAAAGAAGACAATTCACTCGATTTCTTGGTTTGACAATTCATTTTCCCTGTGGCTGCACATGATATTTGAACTACCATGTCATGATAAACATGCTGGACCAATTCCTTGTTCTTAGTTATCTAAATCATTTCTCATTTATATTTTCCATTCATTACAAATGCATGTTCCTGACTAAAACTGAAAAACTAAAAATATGTGAACAAACATAAGACTAGCAAATTCTACATGTTTAATCATTTGCCTATAAATAGATTCATTTGATTGTGTTTCTGTGGTTGTGCAAAAATAATACTAATCATACTTTATGTAAGATTAATCAGAATACACAAGTTAGTGAGATAAATCGATGGATTATCATGTTATCATCTTACAAAGAAGTTTGCAGATTGGGATGATGGGGGAAACTAAAATTTTTCTAAAGGAAACACTTAGAGTATCATGATCCTGTTGTAGGTACAGAAAATATCCTCACCACGTGTAACGCTACGAAAGTATGGGAATCAGCGAACAATACTCGTAAGAGATACTATTACCAAATTTGAAAAAAAATGCATTTTATAGGGCGACAAAGAGGTCAAATCATCAATCAGTAAACCTAACGGAACTATTAGTGAAATGATAAGTTACGAGGTAGCAGTGGTGAATTTATTGTTATTCAGCGAAGATGAAGTTTAATCCGAGAAAGATGACAAAGCCAAGAAGAGACATAGCGAAAAAGTTGGGAACTCAGCGAAGATAAATTGTTATGTAAGAAAATGAAACAAATATTCTAATGTATAGCCGTGGTTATCGCCGAAGATAATTATATTAGTTGAATTATCAAGTAGCGAAGTATTAATAAAGGCACATGAAAAGTATGAATGCATTCGAAGTAAATAATGATCTATACTCCACTTCACCAAACGTCTATATAAAGATCAACAAGGCAATGTAAAATAGGTTGAGTAATTTTATATTCTGAGAGATATATTTGGAGTGGAATCTTGTGAGTTCTAAGTTAGAGTTTAGGCTGTAAACTTAATATTTTGTATCGCCATTTTAATAAAATCATAAGTTATCTTCATCATGTCATGAATTCACTAAAGTTTATATGAATTGGGTGTGTTGTAGGTTTTTCTGTTGTTACATTTTAGCACATAGAAATAGCTTGGAAGACTAAGAAGGTTTACCCTCACCTAAAGATCTTCAAATAAAAAACGATTTGAGTTCGAGTTTTATGATTTCTTGGTAATTTACTTACCTTTCAGTATTTATTGTTTTATCTTCACAAATTCTGGTTTTCCGCATCTCTGTTCTAAGTTTCATGAATTTTAAGAGTTTCCTTCATCTCTCACTCATAAGATCTAAAACACATTAAAGATTTAATTAAGTATGGAGCGTTTTGTCTTGAGAAGAATTGTATTTTGGGATGAATTGGACAACATCTGCAGATTTTGGGACCTTCCTTGGTGCTTAGGAGGAGACTTTAATGTCATAACCAAACACGAGGAAAAGGGCTGTAATAAGATCACTAAGAGCATGGAGAACTTTTGTGACTTTATCTTAGAACGCTACCTCATTGATCTTCCTCTAAATGGTGCTAGATATACTTGGTCCAATGGCCAAGTTAATCCTGTCAAGTAGGCTTGACCGATTCCTAATCTCCCATTCTTTTGAAACCAAATTTCCTCTTGTTTCCCAACTTGCAAAATCCAGACCCACTTCTGACCACATTCCTATTCTCTTAGACATCTCAGATCCGTCATGGGGACCTAGCCCTTTTAGGTTTGAAATCATGTGGTTCTTGGAGAATGGTTTTATTGTACTTCTTGACACTTGGTGGTCTTCTTTTTGTTTTGCAGGGAGCTCTAGTACAATTCTTTGGTGCAAATTAAAAGCTTTAAAAGAGAAGCTGAAGGAGTGGAACAAGCTTACTTTTGGCAGTACAAACAAAAAGTTGAATCATCTGTTGTCAGAAATTCATGATCTGGACATCTTAGATGAAGATACTTCCTTGTCATGTCCCAAATCTTTAATTGCTTGAAAAACTTCTTCTTCTGAAAAATTAGTATCTAAAATACCATATTTAATAGAGTTTATGCTATAAAAATGGATACCCTCTAAGTCATGTCTTTTTCTTTAAAAAGAAGTTATAAGACCTGACTTAGAGGGTATCCATTTTTATAGCATAAACTCTATTAAATATGGTATTTTAGATACTAATTTTTCAGAAGAAGAAGTTTTTCAAGCAATTAAAGATTTGGGACATGACAAGGCCCCTGGTCCAGATGGTTTTCCTATTATGTTTTCTCATAAATGCTGGGACTTCATCAAAGCTGACATTATGGGAACAATGGCAGAATTTTATGAGAAAGGTTGTATTGATTCCAGGCATAATACTACCTTCATCACTTTAGTTCCTAAAAAGGATCACATTGAAACTGTCAAGGATCACATGGTATTAAATTTACTTTCTGGATAGACCTTTATAAATAAAAGGACCAAATAATAAATCCACAGAAGAGTTTTTGCACCTTCTGATCCTTGATAGGTCTACTTCACTTTATATATAGTTTACTTTGGTGTATATTTGAAAACTATTCATAATTGAAAATTGTGTAGAAAAAGCCGTAGATGCTCATAATGTTAAAACAAAATTAGTTCTTTCATGCACTTTTTGTTGGAATATTGGTTACAATTTCGTATTGACAGACCGGAATCTCAAGAGAACTTATTGCTACACTGCAAGGTTGCAAATTTTATTTGGAATGTTCACTACGGGAAAAATCATCATTTACGACACTTTATTAGCGTTGTAGTACCCCTACGACAACGCTATTTTATGCATTGTGTAGGTGGGGTATTATAGAAAGTCCAAGCTTTTCTACAATACTTGACTAAGAGTTGTAAAGGGTGATGTGATTCATGGTTCGACAATATTTTCCCAAAGTTGTGATTCTCTTTCTATTTATTTTTTTGAAAACCTAACACAACTCTTGCTTGTGTTGTAGGAATATCTTGGACAACAAAGGATGTATATCGTAAAAATATGTAACACAACACTTGTATAAGTTGAAGGTCTATCTTAGACAACCTAGGATATGTATTATAGAAATATGTAACAACTCTTATTACTATTATGAATAAATTTGCACGACATTTGTTAGAGTTGTATGTCTATTCTTTGACAACAATGGTTTGAGTTATATATCACTTATTTGACAATTTTGATTTGAGTTGCAAGTCATTTCTTTGACAACAATGGTTTGAATTGTATGTCACTTCTTTGAAAACTATGGGAAGAGTTGCATGTCATTTCTTTGACAACTCTAATTCTAAATTGTGGTACATATTCGATTTGAAAAAAATATTTGAGAATTTAAATACAAAATTAAATCTGTAATACTTTAATGATAATCACCATTGTTTGTTACTACAAGATCAGTTTTACTGAACTTCGACACTAAAATAAATAATCTAATAACACTTCTGTTTTATTAAGACCCTTTTAGCTATTCTTTCTCAGCTTCAAATATCAACTCCTAACCCTTCGAATCCTACTATGGGCGAGATTGTGACTACAATCTTCAGCTCCAATGGCCTCTGTAAAACAAAAGTGAAAATTTAATTGAGTATACAAAGATAACAACCAAATATAAATATTAAAGAGTTACATAATGAAAAGTAATGAGTGGCGCTAGAATCATGTTATACTAGAGGATTGTATACCTAGAGAATTGATATGGAACCATGTTATACTACAATAGACTTAGAAAAAATGGAACAAAGACCCACACCAATAGCTAGTAACATAGCTAAGTAATGCAGGCACCAGAAGGTGACAAATAAAACAGAACACTCTAAGATTAATACCTATAATGCACTGGGTCGCCTTCGCCACACACCCAGTGGTATTAATTCATTTAATTTCGTAACCCAAAAACACGGTATTTTAATACCTAGCTACAAGCAAAGTTGAGCAAAGTCTCCACATTTTTTTACAACATACATAACGGAAAAAAAATGAACATTCTCGGAAATTTGGCTTAAAAGTGCGACTTTCTCAACATACATGAAAAAAAAAATGAGAAACAAGATTCATGTTCTCAAATCATAATTTGAGCAACAGTTGATAATTGGATCTGTAACAAGCATCAACATGCTCTAAATTTAATACGTTATATTGCATTTACCTAAGGATCACGAAGATAAAAAACAATTTCTTCTAGCTCAGCTTTGGCCTCATCAACTCCCTTGACATCACTAAATTTTGATGGGTTGGATCTCCTGACTTAATCCGAAATATGAAAGAAAATCAAATCAAAGGAAGCTTTAGATTTTGTCTGAACATCTTAGACACTACACTCATTCATTTTAAAGCATCATAATACACCATAAGTAATAATACCTTTGAGAATATTCCCCTTTCCCAAAAATTTCTCCAAGAAGGAGAATTTCCAGTATAATGTTGACGAAAGCACCAAATAACTGCTCTTTAGATATCCCTTGGTCTACTGTCACCATGTGAATATGAGCATTAGAAGTACCTGAAAACATAGCATTGTGAGCAAAAATTATTGCAAGTCAGAGATAAACGAGTACTTAAAATTACAATTGTAACAAGAAGAATAAACATTGTCGTGTTGACAAGTGAGACTCGATCACCAAAAAAAGTTGATCCACAAACAACATAAAAAATGGGCCTTTCAATAAACTTGTAGATCTAAATGGCCACTGTTAACAAAATGCATAAACAACTTCTGCCATTATATAGAATTCAGTGTTGAATACTTATATCCTTAAAAATATCCAACATGTATGCCACGCAAAAATTGGTGCACAACCTGAATTAAAAAAGCGAATGGTACATACAATAAATTAATGAATATCGATTGGGCTAAAGTTGCTTATCGTCTCTTTTTTTTCTTGGAAAAAATTTAGCCTCTCTAATCAGTTAAGCTAGTATGGAAATATCTAAAATATTAGTATAGGGTACACTTTTTTCAATACAGATACATATAAAATTGGTGAATTGGTGTCGAGCAACATGCTTGATAAGATCTGCACTTACAACTTATTGTATGTCGAAGAGCCTTTTTAGTTTCACAACCAATCTCCATTCATCAATAGACAGATCTTCCTGCATATTTTAGGATAATGGGCAGGGAGAAGATAATGGACTTTAGATCCTACAAATTTATGTTTACTATCCTTGGATACAAAAAGGAAAGGAGAAATATCAAAGAGCAGCACGTATAACTTAACCGATAGTTAGCTTTCAAAATATCTATGGACTTTCTGGTTATGTGTCTCACAAGCTCACCCTCCATTTCAAAATGCCTTCCGAACATCTTCTGCTGCTCCTCAGGATTGCCGCTAGCTATATGCACATATACAAACAAATAATCCCTTGTTAACTGATGGCAAGAGAATCCTTGGAATGTCTATCATGTAACTTTTAGTCGAATTTGTAAATTACCTTTATGGAAACCTTCTGCCCTTTCTTGGCAGTATCAACTTGCTTGTGGTTAATTTCTATAGACATTATCCGGCCCATATCAATAAAATCCCTTGATGGAATGTAGATAGGAGTGCCAATCTGAACTCAATGTGATAAAGATGCATAAATCAGTATCTCTCTCTATATATAACAAAATAGCAATTAAACAATACCATACAATGTGAACGTCTATCAGATAGAAATAGACGACTCTTATGACTTGCATCAGCAAAAGACAAGACATGGGGTCGGTCAGTTGAAAGGAACGGTAATAACTGAGAGAAAAGTGTACCTTAAGGATGCCTTCTAGAATATCCACGCCCAAAAAAATTGGGTCCTTCTTGTTAAAAACATAATTGGGCATAATCTGGAGAAGACAAGGAAAAACAGCTTCCTCGGCGGCGTCTTTCTTCTTTTATTCCTTAAGATTATCAATATAAGCCTTGAACTTCAGAATTAATTTTGCCCATCTCGACTACCTCCTTCCTCCTCCTCCTGAAAATACATCTTCACCTTATCACAAATACTACCCATTTGAGAAAATGGAGAGTATCTACACCATAAACAAAACAGAAAAACCAAATCAGAAAAAAATATCTAAAATCAACATACGAAAAACGCCTAGAATCAAAACAATACAACAAAAAAAAGAACCCTAAAATCGAAACAGGATAGCACAAATCAGAACAAAATATCTAAAATCAACACACGAAAAACGCCTACAATCAAATCAATACAACAAAAACCCTACCTGATAATTGAGATCACTCAAATGAAACTCAAACACTCAGCTCATTAATAATAGAGAACCTAAAATTACCTGTTGGTTGTTCTCATCCATGTTTGCTCAATTTCTGAACCCCAGACCTCGTCTTTTCTCCCAATTTCTTCGAATTTGATCTTCAGACTCATCATGCCTTCTCTTCTTCAAACTTTTGCTTCCCTATTCTGATTTTTTAGCATCATTTTGCAATATATCAGTTAGTGAAGGTTTTGATAGATCTCTGGCTCCCTATCAATTATACAAATCAGAGGATATAATTGAAAACCCAAAATTGTTTATAACCCAGAATTGAAAATAGATTGAATCATTAAATTGAATAATTTGAAGATTGTAAAAGAGAAACTGAAGATTAATAATTAGCTCAAGGCCTTATGTGTAAATTTCCTTTAAGTTGAATCAAAGAGGAAGAAATTGAATCAAATCCTATGAAAATAAGTAAACAATCATCTTCTTCTCTCGATGATGAAACTGGGAATATTGAATCGTATTTAACCTAGCTACCTGAATACAAATAACAACCAGTTTGATTGAAATAAAAAAATCCTTACATTTATCAACTTAACCACACTGAAACTGCATCTTCGACAAATCCTTCTATTTCTCAACGCAAATACATTGACACGGCCATCCAATCACCAAACTCATCTCCATATCTCAGATCTATATTCATCACCTTCAAATCCATTATATCCAAATTCAATTTAATCAAACCATAACTCGGCGACGAAGAAGAAAAGATTCACGAACCATAGAAGAGATTGAGTGGGTTTTGACTGTGAATTGATTGTGTGAACTCAGAAACAAGAGATAAATATGTTGGTGGTTGAATTTGAGAAGTATAAATGAATTTAGGGTTTATGCCATAGAAACTGATGGTGTAGATGCTGGTCATCGAGAAGAAAACCAGTGATTGAAGTTGGGATTCTGCTGAGATCGAATCGATTATTAGGGTTTGAAGAATTCGTGGTTGAGGAGGGTTTGGTGAATGAAAATGATGGACGAAGAGCAGATGAGATGAAGATAAAGCAAAACAGATAGATTTCGAGTGATTGAGGAGGGTTTGGTGAATGAAAATGATGAACGGACCATATTTCATTTGATCCGCTCATACGGATTGAGCAAAGAATCTGACGGTTGAGATTGTATTTGAGATATCACAAGGATTGAGAAGCATTTGTGTTTCTCTTTGTGATAATACGAACTCATGTATTCGGTTTATTATCAACCTTCGACATGAAAAAAAAATCCAAAAAAAATATTAATAAATTTAGGACATTGTTATTGACATTCTGATATAAAAAAAATCCAAAAAATGTATAAGAATAAAGCTGAAAAATAAGAAGTGAATTCGATAATTGGTGTGTTTCTTTGTGCTTTCTTTGTGCTTCGGGTTTGAATTTCAACTATTCACATAGGTCACGAAGTAAGTTCAAGTTCCTGAGGGTTTCGAGTTCAAACTTAGATGATACATCGTCGAAATTGATAAATATAAATCTCAGTGTCGATTCGAACTTCGAATGCGGTATAATGGCATACAGACTATGAAGTAAGAAGCTACGGGAGAGTATTGACTTCAAACTTAGCATGATACATCATCGAAATCGATAAACATGAATCTCAATGTCCATTCGAACTTCGTAAATATGGAGCTCATGTGTCACTTCTAGCTTAAAGTGTGGCTCAACGTTATACGAACCATGAACTCTCAGTGGCCAAAGTGGTTTTTAACTCCAAATTTAACAGGATATATCATTGAAACTCGTAGAGATTGAGCTAATGTGTCCAACCATTCATAGGTAAGATTCCTTCAGAATATTCCTCTGAAACCTTGAAAAACCCTAATTCCGTCGACTTTGAGAAAGAAATTGAATACGAGATTGAAACCTGGCATTAAGTGGACTACTATTGGTCGGAAACTTTGTCAGAATATTCTTAATTAGATCATAAATGTCTTAGTTCATGAGTATGAGAATCATACAATACCGATTATAGAACTTAACCACTCGATGTGTTCGCAAACTAGGTATGCGAACAGAAGCTCCGAGACATGAACCTGACTCCGAGATCGAAACCTGGCAGTAAGTAGACTACTATAAGTCAGAAACTTCATCAGAACGATGAATCTGAGCCACGAATTGACTACTCTAAGTCAGAAACTTGGTAAGAACGACGAATCCATCCATTTACAAGTAAGATTCCTTCGAAATATTTCCCAAAAATTTAAACAAACCTTATTCTGGCATATTGTATGCATACCATGGCTCCAAGGTCGAAACCTAGCCGTGAGTGGACTACTATAAGTCAAAAACTTGGTAAGAACGATGAATCCATCCATTTACATGTAAGATTCCTTCGGAATATTCCCCGAAATTTCAATCAAACCCTATTTTTGCATACTGTATGCATACCCTGACTCCGAGATTGAAACTTGGCCCTGAGTTAGACCTGAGTTTCTCGTTCGGATGAACTGAAGATGAAACATATCAGAATTGAAAATCACAGGTTCAAAGATTACTAGAGTTAGACCAGAGTTTCTTGTTTGGATGAACTGAAGACGAAATATATCCGAATTGAACATTACAGGTTCAAATATTACTAGAGTTGGTCCAGAGTTTCTCGTTCGGATGAACTGAAGAGGAAATATATCAGAATTGAACATCACAAGTTCAAATATTACTAGAGTTAGACCAGAGTTTCTCGTTCGGATGAACTGAATACGAAATATATCAGAATTGAACATCACAGGTTCAAATGTTACTAGAGTTAGACTTGAGTTTCTCGTTCGGATGAACAGAATACGAAATATATCAGAATTGAACATCACATGTTCAAATATTACTAGAGTTAGACCAGAGTTTCTCGTTCAGATGAACTGAAGACGAAATATATCAGATTTGGTGCAATAAATATTATGGAGACTGTGAAATGACCAGACTACCCTTATTGGAAATAGGTAACGTAAATATTACAGAATGTGAAAATGACCATATTACCCTTAATGGGAATAAGTGAAATAAATATTATGGAGACTGTGAAAAATGACCAGACTACCCTTATTAGAAATAGGTAAAGTAAATGTTATAGAATGTGAAAATGACCATATTACCATTAATGGGAATAAGTACAATAAATATTATGGAGACTGTGAAAAATGACCAGACTACACTTATCGAAAATAGGTAAAGTAAATATTATAGAATATGAAAATGACCATATTACCCTTCATGAAAATAAGTGCAATAAGTATTATGGAGACTGTGAAAATGACAAGACTACCCTTATCGGAAATAAATAAAGTAAATACTAGAGTTGGACCTGAGTTTCTCATTCGGATGAACTGAAGATGAAATTTATCAGATTTGAACATCACAGGTTCAAAGATTACTAGAGTTCGACCTGAGTTTCTCATTCAGATGAACTGAATATGAAATTTATCTGATTTGAACATCACCGGTTCAAAGATTACTAGAGTTGGACCTGAGTTTCTCATTCGGGTGAACTGAAGATGAAATTTACCTGATTTGGTGCAATAAATATTATGGAGACTGTGAAATTGACCAGACTACCCTTATTGGAAATAGGTAAAGTAAATATTACAGAATGTGAAAATGACTATATTACCCTTAATAGAAATAAGTGCAATAAATATTATGGAGACTGTGAAAAATGACCAGACTACCCTTATCGGAAATAGGTAAAGTAAATATAACAGAATGTGAAAATGACGATATTACCCTTAATGGAAATAAGTGTAATAAATATTATGGAGACTGTGAAAATGACCAGACTACCCTTATCGGAAAGAAGTAAATAAAATATTACAGTCTATGAAAATGACCATATTACACTTAGTGAAAATAAGTGCAATAAATATTATCGAAACTTTAATAATGACCAGACTACCCTTATCGGAAATAAGTAATGTAAATATTACACTTTGAAAATGACCGTATTACCCTTGATGGAAATAAGTACAATAAATATTATGGTGACTGTGAAAATGACTAGACTACCCTTATTGGAAATAGGTAAAGTAAATATTATAAAATATGAAAATGACCATATTACCCTTAATGAAAATAAGTGCAATAATATTATGGAGACTGTGAAAAATGACAAGACTACCCTTATTGGAAATAGGTAAAGTAAATATTTCAGAATGTGAAAATAACAGTATTACCCTTGATGGAAATAAGTGCAATAAACATTATGGAGACTGTGAAAATGACCACACTACCCTTATCGTAAATAAGTAATTTTCAGAGAAGGCTTTGTTTCGTTTTGGCTCAATCACTGAGCATTATTTTTTGAGCATTACATTTTGTTTTACAACACTTATGAAGGGTTGTCATAAAGTTAGTGTATTAAAGAACCACAAACTTGACAGAACCTGTGATAGTGTAGGATGGTTAGCGGTGTAGATTTCCATGCCCGAGGCTCAGGATCGAATCCCCCAACCTCATTTTTTCCAACATCATATATTTTTAATTCAACAACACTTATAAGTGTTGTTATAGGTTTTTACTTAAAAAAATTAAAAAAACCATAACTTGTGAACTTAAAGGATGGTTGACGAGCTACACTTCCATGCAGTAGGTTCATCTTCGAATCTCCCCTCTAACATATTTTTCATTATCATATTTTTTTGTTCCTCAACAACACTTGTGAGAATTGTAATAGGCTAAGTCACTACACTTATAAAACATAGTTGTTATAGCTAAATGTCGTCACAACTCTTTTTCTTAAAGAGTTGTCGTTTGTTTTCTTAGCGCAACCCCTTGGTCCTAAGTGTTGGTAGTGATGATATACGACAACTCTTACTTTAAAAAACAGTTGTAAAATATAAGACTTTCTACGATATTTATCAAAGAGTTGTAAAACCCCAGTTGTAGATGTATATTTTTCCTGTAGTGGTTGTAACTCCAAACAATCATTGGGCGTGGGTGTTTATGGAGAAGATGTCTTCTTTTGCGCATACATGGCATTTCAATAAGCTCTCTAACTCTGTTAGGGTGGTGTGGGATTTCATTCCTGACCTGGACAATTATTTGGGTCCTGTGGAGAGAAAAAAACAGTAGAACAATTGAAGAAAGATACAGGTTCAAGAAAGATCAAGATTTAGCAACTGATGTAAAGTATCTTGTGCTTTCTTGGGCTACTGCTCGTGGAAAGAGATTCACTTGAACTTCTCAAATTCTATTTCACAATAGGAAAATGTATTCTCATGTTGTATTTCTGTTTCTCTTTTGTTTTGTACTAGTCTATCTTTTGTAAACTTTTGTATATTCTCCTCTCTTTAATAAAATCTTCTCTTATGATTAAAATCAAAAATAAAAAATAAAATTGTATTTTGTTTTTAAATCCTATTAAATTCTAAGAGGATATGATTTCGGTTATCATAAATAATTTTCATTTGTTATTGAGTCTTTATTCATCAGTTGTTACCATCATAATTCACAAATATTCGATCATAGGATATCTTTACCATAGATCTGTAATAACTCAGTGAGTTAAAACTACAAAGGATTTTTTAAGAAAAATTCATTTTATGACCCAATAAAAAATGATTGTTTTAAAGATCATAATTTAAAGATTGTTTTAAGCATGTCAATAAGGTCTAATTACAATTTCCTATATTATGACCCAATAGGAAATGAAACACAGATTAGCAAGCAGCATTGCATTAAAAAAAAAAAAAACCAGCTCGCATGTTAATACCTATAAGGTATAAATTAAACCATTACATTTACCGGTTTTTATAGAAGGATTAATTGGGATATATTGAAAGTAATTGAGAAATATTTTACTATTCATGCTGCCATGGAAAAACTATACCGATTTTGATTGCCGACATAGAAGAAAATCGTGCTGACATGAACAACAAAATATCCCCTAATTACTTTCCATATCCACAAATTAATTGTTATTTATATATGGCTTGTATAGTTCTGTTGCACAGTGTAATTATACTTGTGGTGCTACTTTTCTAATTTGTTTTGGTATTACTTCTCTTTTTTTTTCAAAATCAAATTTTGAAAGTTGAGACGATAGAGGAAAATAAAACGCTGTTTTTAGTATCAGTACGATTTTCTGCAATAAGTAGTAAAGATTAGTAGTAATTGCTAAGAGCGTCTGCAGCGGTGCGACTAAGAGTAAAGACTAAAGAGTAAAAAAAAAGACCATATTTGGGTTTAGTTCGTTGAGTGAAGCGTGGAAGGGGCGTAGTAAATTTGGTCGAAAGATTACGCTGGTAAAGATTACGCTCGGTGTGGGGCGTTGATATAATTTACACTCGGTGTGGGGCGTTGGTAAAGATTACGCTCGGTGTGGGCGTTGATATAGTTTACGCCTGATGACCCGGAGAGTAATATGGGGCGGGGTATAGTTACCGCCCCATACTAATTAAAATTAAAAAAAAAATGGGGCGTTGTTATAGTTAACGCCCCATGCTAAAGAGGAAAAAATGGGGCGGTGACTTCAGGTGCGCTCGGTGTGGGGCGTGAACTTCAGGTGCGCTCGGTGTGGGGCGTTAAGTTTACGTGCGCTCGGTGTGGGGCGTTAAGTTTACGAACGCCCGACTAAATTTAAATTTGGTCTTGGTCGCGGACCAAATTTGGTCTGGAAATTTGGTATGGTCTGGGATTTAATCTTTACTCCGTCCCACTACGTCTCTGCTAAAGACCAAATTTTTACTCTTGGTCGTCCGCTGCAGACGCTCTAAGTGATGTTAATGATAATAAAAATGATAATTATTGCTTTTTTTCATAATAATTTGAGCAGGAACAAGAATGACAAATTTTAAAAGATACATCCATGCATTTGGGTATTGGTTCCAAACTCTGACTCTTTTTTTTTTTCCTTCACGAATCACAATGATAAGAATCATATCGAAAAAGTTTACATGAAGTAAGCAGATTACAAAACCACCCAGAAAAGGAAAGGAAAGAGAAAAATAGACAGTATACAACACCCAGAACAAACCCCTAATGAGTACATGTTTTTGCAAACTCGACTCTGACTCAGTCCCCTTTTCACCGCCACTGTCCATCTCAGACTCTCAGTCCCTCTTCACCCTACACAAGTTTCTTGGTCCCAGCTATCCATCATCTGATGGCCTTCTGTTTGTACCGTGTATAAAATACACGGGAGGTCCGCAAATTAATGCCAGGAAGCATGCAAGGAAAGTCAATAGGCATGCAGGAAGTTATATGCAGAATTAATTCTGGGAGGTTTCATGCAGAATTTAACATGGGGCCATAAACCAGCATTTTCTTGCGAATCAATTCCTGAATTAACTCCAGCTATTTTATGCGAATTTAACATGGAGGCATGCAACATTAATTTTAGCAGTTTCATAGAGAATTAAATTGGAGGCATGAATGAGCAGTTAATGCCATTTAAATTTCTGTTAGATATTCAACTGTATAAATAGGGGGGAGAGAAATCATTCCAGAGGGAGCCAATAGGAGAAAAACTTAGTAATACAAAAATCAATAAACATTTCTCCCCAAGGGGTTTCATCCGTGGACGTAGGCAAACCATGCCGAACCACGTTAAAACTTGTGTCTCATTTTTTGTTCATCGATTCGACCCTAACCCTAAAAACACACAAAACTATCCATACATCGTGTTTCATGCCCAAAAGTAATTTTGGGTACAAACATTGGCGCCGACTAAGGGCAAAATATTTTTCCACAATCAAAGAATTCATCGTTTGAAACATGAATACCCAACTTCCATTAAATCACGGGTATTTGCGGGATCTTGAAAGGGTGGAAATTATGAACGAAGGGTTAAGCGAGAACGACCAAAGGAATAAGGATTCAGTAATCACAAAAATAAGCTAAGTTTCTTCCATCCTAAATAATTATTTTTCTTACAGATTATGATTTGTCTGGATAATTTGAATGACTAAACCTATGGATCTATGAATCAATCAAACTGTCTGCCATATTGTGATGTATAACTTTCATAAGAATGATGACCCCCAATATGCATATTGATGATGCGATGTTTCTGCCATATCTCCATCAATGTCTTTGTCGGATGTACTTCCACTAATATATTAATATACTTGTTTTGGACTATTATCTTATAAAATACATTTGACTTGTTGATGTAGATGGTCGCTGCACAAAATAAGTTCTATTTTTTCCGTAAGCATATCAAAGCTTTACCCTGCTGTGAGCACTAGACATATCACGTCATCATCGAACGTATCCACCAGTCACCTGCCACGTCATCAACAAGGCAGCTGCCACATCAGCGTCGAGTCAGCTGCCACGTCAGCGAATTGTCAGCTAGTTTATTACCTGGCAGTGCCACATCATCCATGTCGTCCCAGTCAGCAGTGGCATGTCAGCGCTTCTGTAGTGTCGTCACGCCACGCCAGCAAATGCACCCGCTTCATCCAAATCTCGTCTCCTCAATAAATTCTTCTTTTGAAGTCCGAATTGAGTGATTTTTGGCTCGTTAGAACCGATTTTCAATTCCCTACAAAATGGAAGCAAATATTCCTGTGTTTGAGAAACTTTTATGTGCATTTGGAGCAGCAACATGATCGAGTTCGTAGTTCGTGGATAGCAACATGATCAGGTGCGAGATGAGGATTGCTTAGACCCTTCAATATTTAAGCCTTGCATCACTTCCCAAGCACCTAAAGACTCACCTTTCACGTGAGCACATAAGTCTTGCTCTTATCTCAAGCATAAAATCTCGTCTTGCACACGAGTACAAAGACTTGCACCTTGCCAAGCACAAAGTCTCGTCTCGACAACGAGCACAATGCTTGATATTGGTCAAAAGACTTGTACTCAACACAAGCAATACAACGATCCTGGCCGAGCAGCAAGCGCTAAAGCATTGTTACGTTTCGAGCAAAAAGCCTTGCCCCAGCCGCAAGCACACACTACATTCTACTCAAGACTCGACTAGCTATCGAGCATCAAAAGTCCACTACGTGGCAAAAAAGTCTCACCTAGCACGTGAGAAATTTTTATTGCAGGTTATCACAGTTGGGGGCGTCTTCGTAATGTCTCTACTCACGTTTGGGGGCGACTGGCGAGTGACGTCATCGACGTGAAGGAAAAACAAAATTCTTAACCCCCATCAAGTTGGAGGTTAAGAGGGGGCGATATTTGTACCGTGTATAAAATACATGGGAGGTCCGAAAATTAATGCCAGGAGGCATGCAAGGAAAGTCAATAGGCATGCAGGAAGTTATATGCAGAATTAATTCTGGGAGGTTTCATGCAGAATTTAACATGGGGCCATAAACCAGCATTTTCTTACGAATCAATTCCTGAATTAACTCCACTGCTTTTTTATGCGAATTTAACATGGAGGCATGCAACATTAATTTTAGCAGTTTCATAGAGAATTAAATTGGAGGCATGAATGAGCAGTTAATGCCATTTAAATTTCTATTAGATATTCAACTGTATAAATAGGGAGGAGAGAAATCATTCTAGAGGGAGCCAATAGGAGAAAAACTTAGTAATACAAAAATCAATAAACATTTCTCCCCAAGGGGTTTCATCCGTGGACGTAGGCAAACCATGCCGAACCACGTTAAAACTTGTGTCTCATTTTTTGTTCATCGATTCGCCCCTAACCCTAAAAACACACAAAACTATCCATACATCGTGTTTCGTGCCCAAAAGTAATTTTGGGTACAAACACCTTCATTCCGACCTCAAAATAAATAAAGGAGGGGATACAAATACAATACCTGGGGTGCTGAGTCTATCCCGTGGACCCGTACCGTGCCAATTGACGATTTATTACACGGAAAGTGCTACGCTTACCGAGCTTTTAAATTCCTCATATTCAATTCGTTTTGATTTTTTTGAAAAAATGGTTACAATTTATGTTAACCATGCATGGACTAATACATTTTCATTAAAATATTATACATATTATCATTCTATAAAATTAATAAATATATTGTGTGATGAAATTCAAGTATATGTTTTATTGGCTCAATGAATCATCATAATTCCTTGAAAATCATTCAGATAGTCTTTCAAAATCTCTGAACTCACGGAGAGTCGCCCAAAATTTCTTGCATAAAAAGTCTTTGAATGTTTCTACTAATCCCAATTGACTAACCCCCTGATAGTAAATGTAATAAGCTTACACATATAACACAAATTAAAGATTGAGATATATCTTAGGGGGATTTTGATTCAAAGGATGGTAGATGTTATGCAAATTTATTGCCTCAACTTTAGAAGTCCATTGACCAACATCAAGGTGCTTTTGAATCATTCTTAAAAAAATAATTTGACGAATATAACAATTACATTTATCTACCTTTACCATCCTATTCTTATTTGGCTCTCTCAATATTTGCTATAGCCTGTTGGAAACCAGTTAAAAAGAAAACATGATTTCAGACATGTATTCAGAAAACCTTTCTTAAACCAAAATCCAAAAAAATAGTAGAATCATACTCTAGAGGGAAATTCTAGCCTAAATTTGGATGATTATTTGATTTATAGCCTACACAAGCGCCGAATTAACAAAAATACATTAATATGTGTAAATACAATGTCACTTCTGTGTAATTCTCTCTTCATTATATCATCATGTCTCCACCTTTTGTTTCTATCTTCTTCTCTTTTTTTTTATTCATCTTTATTGTCACGGATATATTTTAGTGTCTAGAATAATTTTGTGTTATGAAGTTTTGAGTGTTTACCTTATAAAAGACTCATTTGAATGTTTTGCATATCTCAGCTCTATCGAATGTAATTATATATAGTGTCTGCTCAGTGAAATTAGTAACGCTACGACTCAACAAATCAAGTACATCAACATTTGGAAGAGTAGGATGTGGGAAGAAATTGAAATTTTGCCCAACTTAAAAAGCAAAGACCATAACCATATAATTTTCTTATATTATGTAGGTATATAAATCGATCTAATTCTGCTTCAATATTATTTGAAATTTCATTCCTGTAGCTATCTTATGCAGCATTTGGCAAAAAGAAATGCAAAAAATTTCAACGACAAGGTCTGTAATGGGACAACAGTTTTTAACAAAGTACCCGATTGTCTTTATTCTTGGTCGATCTAATTCTGCTTCAACATTATTTGAAATCTCATTCCTGTAGCTATCTTATGGTGCATTTGGCAAAAATAAATGTAAACAATTTCAACGACAAGGTCTGTAATGGAACAACATTTTTTAACAAAGTACCCGATTGTCTTTATTCTTGGTCTTTAGTTGATAAAGAATTTAAGAATATTTCCCAAGTGGATATGTGCAGGGCTGGCACTCTTTTTTTTGAGTTGCCATAGTTCTTAGACTTGGTCTGTCTGTATATTAATGAATTGCATGCAAAAAAAAAAAGAAAAAAAATTGCTTCTTTTTTGCTGAAATTAACATGATTTGGAAAATAAAAAAGACTAAACTGATTTTTGGTAGTTATATTTTTGGACAAAAGTTAAACCAAATTCTAATTTTGGACCAAATGTAAGTGCCAAAGATCAGTGGTTCCACCAATTTACCACCCATATTTTTCTTATTTTTAGTAGTTATATGAAATCTTGTTTGGCGTCAATTCACTAATAAAAGATTAAAAAAATCATAGGCTTTTGATGGACGGTATGGTTATTTTATGTGTTTTTCACATGAGCAGAGTACTAAGGGAGGTGAGAACGACGGTTATTGTGAAATTCTTTATAGATGTTAGCCATTAAATAATACCATTGGAATTCCTGGATTCACTTGATTATGAAATAATTGTATTCCCAGTGATTCTTTCGTCAGATCATAGAGTGGATAATACCGTTCTCTATGATTAGGAATACCCTTATCCAAAGTCATTAACTAAGAGGCAGATCCAATTGTTCTTCCTTCAGATGCTAGAACAGATCGGGCCATATCCAAAGTCATACTCCCGAATTCCATGTTGATCCATTCCCCGGAAGATATCTTTCAAGTCTCAGATGATAACCTGAAAGCAAGGATTGAAGAGATCATTAGTACTTCAAAAGCGCGAATTATGCAATGCCAGTGATGCAAAGAATTCTTATGTAGGTTTGATTTCTTTATTTATATTGATGTGGGTTATGCTATGTTTTAGTTTTTATTGTATCATTTTATCTCTGTTTTAAAAATGGTGTTTGTTTTGTTTTGTTTTGTTACAGTGCTAGGGTTTCTTTTGGTATCAAAACTCTGTATATACATTATGATGGAAAATAGCCTAATGCACATCCAGTAGGTGGATTTAGTTACATGGACTATATGAATGGGAAGGAGTTGCGATGGCCTAAATTTGATGGAGACTATTTGAACCTAAAGGACTTGTTGGATAGTGTACATGACTGCATTGAACACTTGGATGGTGCACAATGCTTATTTCATTACTTGGAGGATGGGTTTTTATATGATATTGATGAAGAGAAAGATTTGCTGAAGTTTTGGGAAGAATCAGACCAAGATGTACCAAATGAAGTTCATTTGTTCATGACTTATAATAAAGCTATGAATGTTTTGAAGCCTGGTGAACCATTAGTTCCTCCAGTTGTTGTGTCTGATGAAGTTGGTGAAGAATCAGTTCTTGCCCTTCCTACTGTGGATGATGAAGTTGTTGAGCCACCAACACAATCTCAACATGAGGCACCAGTTATCAGAGATTGGGAGAGCCTTGATGATGAATTTTGGAAAACAACATTGGATGAAGAAGAAGATATATTGTCAAGTCACACAAGTCAGCACACATCACAGGTGGACATGGCACCTCAGGATACAACACAACATACACCTGATGATACACCTCATCATACATCACAAGTGGACATGCCTAGTCACCATACACCCTCAAAATTTTCATCACCTGCCAAGGTAGCTTTATCAAAATCACCTGCAACAAAGAAAAAACAGATGAACCATCCAACAGTTTAACTTGATGAGGATCATGATACATTGGAAGCATTGTTAGCTGATGAAGAACTTGATGTATTGCCTGAGAATACAAACCTGAGGTACCAAAGCATTCATGACTTTCCTATTAAAAATGACTATCACAGTGGAAACTCATCAAGCTCTAAGGATGATGAAGGAGGAGGTGAAACTGATACTGACTTGGATGAAGAAGAACCTGACAGATATGAAGAAGGTAAAAGTGATCATAAGAAGTATGATGATCTGTATGATGATGTAGAAGGTGAGGAAGTGGAACCATGGACTTGTGACACAGGTGAGGAAGAACTTGAAGTTGGTATGACATGGCCCACTATGGATGAATACAAGATATGGTTGACAAAGTTTTGCATTGCAAATTGTATTGAAGTGAGGAAGATAAAGGATGACCCAAAGAGATTGAGGTGTCAATGTAAAGTTACTACTTGCCCATTCAGAATTTTTTCTCACAAGTAAGCCCGCTTCCCATGTAATTGTGATTTGAATGGCTTATTTGAATCAGTATGTGCTTTTGATAATAACTAACAATTTTTTTGGATTATCTTTTATGATATGCAATCAGTAAAATATGGGAACACTATCAAAGTCACCAAGTATATTAATAAATACACTTGTTTCAACAAAACTGGTACTGGAAAGAACGGAATGGAAAATTCAGATTGGGTAGCAAGTGTGATTGAAGCTGATATCTTGGAGGATGAACATTCATTGCAACCTAAGAAGATTATCAAAAGATTGAAAAACAGACATGGAGTAGACATCAGTTATTGGGTAGCTTCGAAAGGTAAAGGAAAGGCATTGAGCAAGATATTTGGGTCATATGAAGATGGATATAAGTGGATACCAGAGGTCTTAGAGCAGATCAAGAACAAGAACAAAGGATCCATTGGTGTAGTTGTAACTGATATGGATAAGGATTTCAGTTACTGTTGTCTGGATTTTAATGCTTATTTAGAAGGTTTCAAGAATGAATGCAGACCATTCATAGGTCTATATGGATGTCACCTCAATGGAAAATATGGAGGAGTAATGATGTCTGCATGTGCACTTGATGGGAATAATGGTATGTATCCTCTAGCAATATTCATTTGTGATTGTGAAAACAAAGAGAATTGGTTATTGTTTCTCAACCTTATTAAGGATAGGCTATTAGAGCATCAAGCACCATTGACATTCATCTCAGACAGACAAAGGGGATTGATTCCTGCTCTTGAATTAACATTTCCTTCAAGTAGGACCATATATTGTTTCAGAAACATGTATGAGAATTGTAAGACTAAACACAAGGGTATTCACATGAAGACTTTAGCATGGGGTGCATCAAAAGCCTATAGAGACACATACCACAATAGGTAGATGGCTCTCATGGAAAAAGATAACAAGAATGCACACCAGTGGTTTGCAGATATTCCAGCAATCCAATGGGCTAGATCCACTTTTGACCATACTTCAAAATGTGAGCATGTAACCAATAACTTTTCATAAAGTTTGAACAGTTGGGCATTGGATGTGAGATGCAAACCTATTCACAGGATTCTTGAAGGGTTGAACTTGAAGATGATGAGTTTGATGTTTGATAGAAAGATGATAGTCAAGAAATGGGAAGAAGAAGGTGTGATATTGGTCCCAGAGCTGATAGGATTATGAATAATAGAATTACATTGAAAAGGAGATATCAATTGTTTGGATCATCTAAATATGTGTGGTGTGTGATGAACTACAAAACATCCAAAAGATGGGAGGTTAATATGGAGGAGAAAACTTGCAGTTGTTGTGTGTGGGAGATCACTGGGATACCATGTTTTCATGTTGTTGCTGTGGCTTGTCATTTAAGGATGGATCTCAACAGTTCAGTGAAAGACCTTGAACTTTAAACTATTGGTTTTAACTTTTAATTTCTTGTTTGGACATCACTTCCACTAACTTACTTTGTCTATCTACCACTTGTAGATTGGTTTCTGAATACCATAAAGTTTCTATATATAAAAAGGAATATGCTAGAAAGGTGGAACCATGTGCTAGTCAAGATAGATGGATTGAGGTGAGTTCTTCAATATATTGTACTGAATATGTTGAATATGCTACTGCTACATTGTATTTGTACTTATTATATTGTTGTGTTGGATTTAAGCCTGAAATGGAGGTCAAAAGACCCAAGTACAAGTCAAAGGTTGGTAGACCAAGCACTAAGAGAATAATGTCTGATGTTGAAGGAAAAGAGTCATATAAGAAGGCAAAGAGGAGTTGCAACAATTGTGGTTCTGAATCCCATAATATCAGAAGATGCCCAACAAAGAACAATGGTAGTACACCAAGGGGCAGGGGCAGGTAATTATGTGCTTAGTATTTGTTGATTTTGTTAATTATATGGCTTAAAAGGTTGGATGACCTATTAGTAATATGTGCGAACTTCAGGGGAAGGGGAGCTGTTGCACCACCACCAGCACAAGGGAGAGGCAGGGGAGCTATTGCACCACCACCAGCACAAGGTAGTGGCAGGGAAGCTGTTGCACCACCACCAGCACAAGGCAGAGGAAGAGGGGCTTCTGCAGCAGCACCAGCACAAGGCAAGGGAATGGGCAGAGGCTTTGAATATTTGTTGTTTGGTACAACTACAACTCCACCAACACAAGGTAGAGGCAGGTCTGCACCATCACTTGGCAGAGGTAGGTCTGCTCCTCTTTCAGGCCACAAAGGTCTCTTTGCAACAATTGGGAATTATCAGCATTTGTATGGATCTCAACCAGATGGAATGAGAGAACCAAGCATGCCACAATCCCAGGTGTTCAAGCCACCAAGAAGGAGGCCTTAGTTCAGTAAGCATGTCAGTTTTTTGTTATTTCAGAGAAAACTATCTCACTATGTTTTTGTTTAGGCATTCCTTTTGTTTTGGGTACAGACAAGTTATTAATGCCTTTCTTTTAATTTCATTACCAGATATTATTACACAGTACTTGAAGATTTGAAATTTGAAATCTAAGTAATGAATACATTTTGTTAACATTGCAATCTCAATTTTCAGCTTTTTCGACACTAACACCTTTCAATCTTTGACATATTTCTGCAAATAGTTCTTCACTGACTTCTGTGTCCAGTATCATTTTCATCTCATATTTTTCTTCAGTTTCAATTTCAGTTGAAGCAGTTGAATATTTACCTTTGAGAAAACATCCATCACATCCAGCAATAGGTTTCACTTGTTTCTTTGATGTAGGGGAAGCTTCTGGACAGTTTGAAACCCAATGAGAATCACTACCACACTTGAAACATCCATTTACAGATTGTTGTGTGGATCTTGTTGGTGATTCAACAGCCTGATCTAACCATTGAAATTCATTGCAGATTGGATGATTTAGGCACTTAAGGAATCTCCTTCCTTTGTTAGCATCAGTTTTTGCTTCCCATACCCTGCGCATACCATCACATTTTCGGCATTTTGAGTACATGTATGGACATTTCATGGCTGAATGCGAGGGTGATTTGCAAATTTGGCAGCTGCATTCACACTGAAGATGTATAATTTTATTAGTGTTTCCTCCTCACTGTAAATATACTAATTAGCATTACCTCCCCTAATGGCAGAATCACTTACCTTACAGGTGGAGGTGGATGATAAATCCCCCATTGATTCACGTTTCCTTCTTCACTATAACTATTTCTTTCTTCAAATTTTGCACTTTCAGAAAACTAAACCATAGTGGGTTTAATCAATTGGCCTTCTTATGTATATATAGATGGGAAGATGAGATGAAGATAAAGTGACCGTTATTCAACAACGACATAATTTTGGAAGATTTTCCACCGTCCAGATGCTTCATCAGATGCCTTACACGTGTCTGTTTCTCTTTTATTTTTTAGCCGGGGGTATTTTGGGAAGGTGAGAAAACACGCGTACATTTTATGCCACGCGTGCACAGGTGCTGAGTCACCTAACCGAGCCATGGACGGAATTCCTAACGATGGGAGGAAACACTAATTTCGATCTTTTTGGGGAGGAAACGCTAATTAGCTATCTTTAAAGGGGAGGAAACGAAAAATACCCCTTTATTTCTTAATTGGAATTGTTTAAATATAACCAATTTCGGATTGTAGAGTAAGAGTTGAATTACCGAGTATCGACTTCCATAAGACTACACAGGGACTAAGGGATATAGCAACAAGTGGGGTCCATCGACTCCACTTGATTTGAGGTTTTTACTGAGTTAGGCTTAACATTTACGAAATTTATATGCCTTGTGGAGACAATCTGTTTGATCAAATTGAAATCCGACACCTAATAGTGTTTAAGTTATCAAAACTAGTATAAAATAATGAAAAGACGTCAAATGCATGTCCTAAATACGAAAAAAACGATTTAAATCACTATAATTTAATTTAAATAAATTGTTTCATAATTTGATATCTATTCAAAGTATACTCAAAAATCAATGAAAATGTTGGAAAAAATCGAGCGGCCTACGCCCGCTAACCTCCTAGTTGTGCTAACTTCTATCATATGATTAACCGGATGGTTTCACCACTGAGTTTTATAAGAAGTGTCGGGATATTATCAAACCTGATTTCATGAAAATGATTAACGATTTTCATATTTTCGGTTCGTTAGACTGGAGGTTAAATTTCTCTTTCCTTACCCTTGTTCCGAAGACCCTTGTTCCGAAGAAAGAAGATTCGTGTACTCCAAAGGATTTCAGATCGCTAAGTTTAATTGGTAGTGTGTATAAAATTCTATCGAAGTTGTTAGCGGGAAGATTAAAAGTAGTGATGCCAAAGCTTATTTCAGACTTTCAAGGGCTTTGTTAATGACAAGCAGATTTTGGACGGGGTGTTGATTGTAAATGAATGTGTTGATAGTAGACTTAAATCGAGGAAGCCTGGAATTTTGTGCAAAATAGAAATGGAGAAAGCTTTTGACAACATCAACTGGTACTTTCTTCTTCGTATTCTCTACAAACATGGTTTTGGCGATAAATGGATTTCTTGGATAAAGTGGTGTGTAACATCTTCTCACCTTTCAGTTTTGGTGAATGGAGGATCCACAGAAAGATTTAAACCTTCAAAGGGTTTAAGGAAGGGTGATTCACTTTCTCCTTACCTATTTCTTCTTGTGGTGGAAATCTTGGGTAAGTTGGTGAATGATGCTGTTCAAAGAGGCCAGCTTACGGGGTTTAAAGTTGCTGAAACTAGGAGCATCAGTTCTCATCTACAGTTTGCGGACGATACTCTCATTTTTATGGATGCTAAGGAGGATGAGGTAACTAGACTTTTTGTTATCTTGTCAATGTTTGAGTCTTTAACCGGAATGAAAATTAATCTCGACAAGAGTACTATTATAAGTATTGATGACGATGAGGTTGTTGGCGAGTTGGATAAGGAGCTAGGATGTAAATCTTCCAAAATGTTACATATTAACCTCGTAATCATTTTCATGTCATTTAAGACATAACGTATTTCCCAACTCTGGAACTTGAAAGAACTCAACGAGATCTTGCCAATCAAAAGTACCTTGGCATGCCGATTGGTGCAACTTCGAGAAGTACTTCAATTTGGGAAGAAAAAACATGAAACCCTTATGAAATCAATGTGTTACCAAGTTGATTTAGAAAGGATGGCTAAAAAACTAGCTTCTTGGAAGAAGAATTTCTTGAACAAAGCAGGAAGACTTGTGCTTATCAAGAGTTGTCTGGCTAGCTTATCGATTTATTTTTTATCACTTTTTCACATGTCGTTGGTGTGGAGAAGAAAATGATAAAATTGGTGAGAAACTCTCTTTGGGGTGCTGTTGAAGGATGTAAGAAGATGGCTTGGGTAAAGTGGGACAAGATCAATCTAACCAGGGAGCAAGGAGGACTAGGAGTGAAGAATTTCCGCATTACAAACTAAACTTTGCTAGTTAAATGGATTTGGCGTTACACAAAGCAAAAACAGGCTTTATGGAGAACTATAGTTCAACAGAAGACTAAGGCTGAGATGGATTTGATCTTGCCGTTGGAAAAGAATGCTATTCAAGGTATGAGCTTATGGAGAACGTAACTAAGTTGGTTCCTGAAATTCATAATATGGTCACGTTTAAAATTCGTAATGGAAAAGGGGTTAGATTTTGGATGGATCGATGGCATGGTATGGGATGTTTAAAGGATATTTTTCCGGTGATTTTTAAAGCCTGTACTAGGAAGCAAGACTCCATAGCTCAGATGATTAGGAATGAAGAATGGTATGGGATTTTCAAACACAACCTGAACGCAAATTAACAGCTGGAATGAGATCTTTTACGGCGTGACGTAGGACATGTTCCTAACCTGGTGGAAGCTGGTGACGAGGTTGATTTAGATCCAAACTATAGCAACAAATTCTTCTACAATTCACTGGCTGGAGATGTGCCACAATGTTCTTTCTCCAGGTTTCTGTGGAGGCACTATATTCCACCAAAAGCGAGTTTTCTAGTTTGGGCTATCTGTCATGGTTCGCTTCCAACGAGAGAAATTCTAACGCATCGTGGAGTTCATTTGGATAACACTGCATGTCCGTTATGCAATGATACTTTGGAGACGTCTGACTATTTGATGCTATATTGTTCTTTCACTTACAAATTATGGGAGTTCTTCTTGAAATCTTTGAATATTGCCTGCCCTTTGCTGGGTACTGTGGTACTTTAACTTGAAGCCGGGGGTAATAATGTTCTAACTAGAAGACGCAAGAATATTTGGAATATACTTCACTTCGCAATCGTATGGAATGTTTGGAATGAACGCAATAAGAGAGTTTTCGGTGGAAGACCAAAAGATGTGGAGGAAGTTATTGTTTTGGTAAAAAAAATCCCTGGTTCTTTGGAGCTGTGATTTGAACACCTTCCGGGGAATTGATAGTAGTCAAATTATTCATAGCTGGGAAGCTGTATTGCATGATTAGTTATCCCTTTTCGGGGTGTGTTTTGAGCGGGGGAGTGGCCTGTTTTTTTTCTTTTTTTTTGGTTTTGTTTTCGGTCTTTGGCTGATCTTTTTGCCTTAATATAAATTTTTCCCTTCAAAAAAAAAAAAAACTTCTATCATATGAATTTCTCCCCCACCTACAAAATACTCTGGCTTCGTCGCTGAGACTACAATACTAATTACAAGCCTATGTCCGACTCAGTCACCTCTTAACCCCTATCAGTATATCACGATCCGATACGGCGCCCTCTTCACCAGAACCATCTCAAGAGGTCATCAAGTCCTGCTTTTCTGTAGTTATTCCATAGATCTATATCCACAAGGTGATTTGATTGTTGCATGAACCTTTCTATGCCATGCCACTTGATGGTACCTGTTTGTACCGTCTATAAAATAGACGGAAAGCCCGTTAATCAAGCCCGTCTAAACCGTAAAGAAGTTTCCAAATGTGACGGACCGAAAAATTACGCCTGGCGCGCCCATAACTTCCCCGATACGCCATGATGATGCTACGATCCGGGCCTTAAAGATAGGAAAATGAAGGTCCATTTGTCCTTGCAAGCATGCTCGTGAGCATGATGCATCTAACTTAGCTTCCACACTATTCAACTTACCCTTGTTCTGCAAAGGGTTTATTAAGAAAACAAAAACGGCAAAAACGGCCTTTTGAGGTCCTAAGCTATGTAATTTGGCTAAAATTACAAAACCGTGATGCGTATTATCACGTCTTGATCATTAATTGGGTCATTTCCAATTAGACCAGTCTTGAGATAAATTATGACAATCGGGGTTTTAGCCTCCAGATAGGCTATAACTTTCTCATTTGCGTCAACTTGTCTCATCAATTTTGGCCACGATCATCTCTTGTGTCGAGATACCGTTCTTAGATGATATGAGAGGCCAATGTTCCGCAATCATCTCGCAAATAGATGATATGAGCGACAAAGTGTTGGACCGGCTATGCTACAACTCATTGCGGCTTCCTACGTACCCTTCCCCACTCTAAAGGGATCAAGCACAGACCGTAGTTCATCCTCGAAGGGACAGAAATATAAACCAACTCGTTTGCAAGGACGTGGCCTGGAAAAAAAGGTAAATGTCCTGGTCCATACAGGTCGTTTCTTAAAAATGCATAATGATTATGCAATATCGGTTCTCCGGCGTGGAATAATGATGCCTTCACATCATATGCCCCATTGGCGAGGCTACGGAGCTATAAATGAGATTTAAGCATCATTTATACTCTCCTGGATAAGCTATGAAGCTGACTTGGTGCATGTTCTGCATATGCACCTTCAATCAAATACCCCTACCTATATATGTTAATTTGCAATTTCTACAAGTTAGAATTAGGGAGAAAATTGACATGCCTGCTTCACTATTCATGAGCAATAATTGTGTGACACTCGCTTCTGCCGTATTGCACAATGATTATGCAATACGGTTTCCGGCTATCGCATAATGATTGCACGACATTATCTCTGGCGTATTGCACAATGATTGTGCAATACTCACTTGGTTATCCCTTTCTGTCCTAATGCATCATGATAATGTAACATTGGCATTAGGACAATTTTCCTCTTAACGCAACAGAAGCTTTGGATGAAGCTTCATCTTATGCCATGGCGCATCTTTTAGTATGCGCCATGCTAAAAACTTTGGGTGTTACACCAGAAGGCTTGTTTCCCAAGTGGTTTGCACATGAAGTTTGCATCAGAATTAAGGTTTCATAAACTATATAAATACTTGTATCTTAAACCCTAAAGAAAGAGTGAATCCTAGGTTAGCTAACCACACAGTAACTATTGTAATGTCATGTCAATACAAAATCCTCCCTACGGGATTCCTCCGTTGATGTAGGCACAACTTGCCGAACCACGTAAAATTCGTGTCTCTCATCTTTATGCTTTTTTCATCTTGTTAACCCTATTTTCACCAATCATCATCAAATCATCGTGTTTAGCGCCTAAAAGTAATTTTGGGTACTAAGAGAATTCGTGTAAAACAATCGTGTTTTGCCATTGAGAAAAGCGGATAAGAAATCATACACGAATTCCATGAAAAAACAACAAAAAAACAAAAAGTTAAGATTCAGAAAAACTGTAAAAGAACAATTGAAGAAATCGTTGCCAATATGAAGAATCCGTTGCAGAGGTTGAAGAAACCGTTATAAAGGTTGAAGAAATTGTTGCCAAACAGTTGAAGAAACTATTACAAATTGTTGAAGAAACTGTTACTAACAGTTGAAGAAAGCGTGGTAAAAAAGTTGCAGAAATTGTTGCCAAAAGTTGTTGTTCATCCAGCCAAACCGCCAGCTGACTCAATCCACAAAGTCGAACCAAGATGTTCGAGCAGCTCATCCGGTCCAATAAATCTGGTAATTCAGATCCGGCCCAACCTGATCAATACGGTTCATCCACCTATTTCAGTTCCGGTTCATCCAACTAGTTCAGTTCCGGTTCAACCTGACCAGACCTACCAGGTCCATCCAGTTCATTAAATCAAGAACATAAATCCAGATCGCCACATCAGATATTAATGGGAGGGAAAAGAGTAACAAGACACGATTCGTGGAAAACTTATTTCGGCGATATCTTATGTTTTAATTACGAATTGAGTGATTTTTGGCTCGTTAGAATCGACTTTCAATTCCCTACAACATGGAGAAAAACTTTCTACATTAGAGAAACTTTTATATGCACTTAGATCAGCAATATGATTAAGTTCGAGGTTCGTGGATAACGACGTGATTGAGTGCGAGATGAGGATTGCTTAGACCCTTCAATATTTAACCTTGCATCACATCACAAGCACATAAAGCCTC
The DNA here is from genome assembly GCA_023529315.1 of Papaver bracteatum. Lineage (NCBI taxonomy): Eukaryota > Viridiplantae > Streptophyta > Magnoliopsida > Ranunculales > Papaveraceae > Papaver > Papaver bracteatum. The sequence goes on along the minus strand of JAJJWX010004907.1, from coordinate 1,232,079 downwards.
ACCTTGCGTGTGAGCACCTAAGTCTTGCTTTCGCAAGCATAAAATCTCATCTTGCATGCGAGTATGAAATACTTGCACCTTGGAAAGCAATAAATCTCGTCTCGACCACGAGCCCAACGTCCGATGTTAGTCTTAAGGCTCGTACTACAACACCGGTTAATCAAGCCCGTCTAGTCCGTAAAAGAAGATTCCAGAAGTTTCCTGAAGTCTTGTTTCCCAAGTTGCTTGCACATGAATTTTGTATCAGTACTAGGATTACATAAACTATATAAACAAGCTACTAACCCGGTGCATACGCACCAGATTGGAATTCTAACATTCTAAGAAAGAAAATCTAACATATTTTTGTTTATCAATCTAATTCGTATAGGGTCCAAATACGGTCATCTTTGCATGTACAGTGGTTAATTCCGTTACCATTGATGATTGAAAACATACCCACACACATAGTTAAATAAGAAACGTTAAACAACATAATATAATCAAAGATGAGTAATGCATCATTTTCTCGGATGTCGTTTTCTCGCGTACTCGTCCGTTGTCTTTCCGTCCTTTCTATGCATGATTGATACTTATTTAACTATATGTGTGTCTTGAGGTAATGACACTGGATAGTTCATCTACGACGTCCATCTTTATAAAATAATTGGTCGAAGGTTGGAAATCAAAGACATGCATAATTAGGAAGGAGTGAGTCTAATTTTGTTGATTCGACGACCTCTGGTTATACATTTTTCTCATCATCGGTTAAAAATCATGTGTATTCAACCTACATTGTTTCCATAAAACTTTATGGGTCCCTAAAGTGTATGTTATGTTCCGCTAATGCATTGTTGTTTATTTCATCCTCATACCCAACTTTAGACATGCAAATTGTAAGGTTTGATGAACAAATCCATTAAAGGTCCTGATTTCCTCAAGGTGTGTGGTTCTTTTAGTATTTTGACCTAAGTAGGTGGCGGCACTCTACCCTTCGACAATGGATGTGCATGCGGTAAAGCCTTTCCGATATTTTTTTTTAAACCTTTCCTCTTGAACACCTCTTGTTCTCGGAAGATGCTGTTATTCTCTTAGTTTCATACTCATCATCATCCAAATCATCTCACCGACAAAATGAATATATAATTTCTAATCTCTTGGTTCACTGTAACAACTTCCTAAAATTTTCTGCACCTCATGTACCCGACAAGGTGCATCTTTCTTCTGTTTATCTGTCTCCCTTAAAAGTTTTGTCAATTGTCCAAGTGCTTGATCTTTCCATTCGTATAATCTTTAGAATGCATCTGTATCACTACTTTATATTGATGGAGTTTCAAATCCCCTCCGTAATATTGAATGTATTTCTCGAAACTCAATGAGACCTTACCAATTTTTTGAGCTCTTTTGAGCTCCTTTTCTCTTCAAAATAAAATAAAATAAAAAATATATTAATTAATTTCCTTTCGAATGTTGGTTTGTTAATTTTTCTAGAAATGATTCGTTGATTTTTTTCTGTCAAAGAAATATTTGGGCGATTGTGCGTCTGGCAACTGCATATGTTTAGGACTATTTATGGTTTTATAGTGATACCAAAAGATAGGATGTCCTGAAAGGTTGTTTACACTTTACAGGAAAGTAATTACGTTTGCTGATCGAGTGTCGATTGATTGGTTTTGAAAGTTATTTCTTTTGAGAAATTAGCGTCCCTAAACACTTGTGTGAAAAGTCTTAAACGATTCATAATTTACTGTTGAGATTCCGAAAGAACTGCAAAGATGGGAAGGTATATCTAATTGAGGTGGCTATTGACGTGTAATTAAGTGATGACATGGCTTCATCACAAATTAAAGTGATTATGGTGAGGCCATGTGGCATTTTAGGGGTCCCTTATTATAAGGAAAGATACGTGTATCTTAAACCCTAATCAGAGAGGGAATCATAGGTTAGATAACCACACAGTAACTATTGTAATTTCATGTCAATACAATATCTCCCCTACGGGATATTCTTCCGTGGATGCAGGCACAACTTGCCGAACCACGTAAAATTTGTGTCTCTCATCTTTATGCTTGTTTCATGTATTAATCATCATCAAATCATCGTGGTGATTAGTGTATACAAGTAATTTTGGGTACAAACAATACCATTTTAATCTCTATGAGGATCCCAAAAGAAGTTGTGTGACTTAGAACAATGTCATTCCAAACGCATTTTCATGCTTTAAAACTCATAATGTATGGAATCGGGAACAACCAAATTTGGGTTATTCATTTATTCCTATAAATTTTGAATTATCTGGATAGCTTAGCTATGTAAAAAAGCAATCATACTCGTATTAGTGCAACTAGTGTTAAATGAATGAATGATCATAGATTAATATATCCATCCAAGTCCTAAAAAAATGTTGAAAAATGAGGTGATGGAGGATATTGAAAATATATGAAATGAGACGTCTCGCATCTGAAGGTATTTCTACACTATGATTAGTAAAAAAATTGAGGAGACTACTTCACGGGTACCCTGGCTGAATTCATAAAGGACAGTCGCAGTTTTGTTGATTATTCTAATGATCTTAACTCCAAAACGGGAGGTCAATTCATAAATAATGGTATAGGTCCCCAAAGAGTACCGAATGATGTTAATTTTATAGTCATATTGCTATTATCAGAATATTAACTAGGGTGTGCCCGACAAAATCTCTCCCACGGAGAAAAAAACTGAAGATAGTTAATTTGTTAGAGCATCTCCAACATAAGGTTATAATTTTATTTGTCAGAATATTAACTGTTGCTGGCAAGTCTATTTCACTTTAGATATAGTTTACTTTGATGTATAGTTGAAAACTATTTGAAATTGACAATTGTGTAGAAAAAGCCGTAGATGCTCACAATGTTAAAACAAAATTAGTTCTTGCATGCATTTTTTGTTGGAAAATTGGTTACAATTTCGTATTGAATGGAAAATTCTTATAATACTATTGGAGTTAGGTTTGAGTTTAATAGGTTTGGTCCTATTAAGAACTGGTCCAATGAGTTTGGGTAGTTTCTTTCTGTTTGGTTTTAGAATAAACATCCAATCGTGAAAGGAAACATCCTTTCAGACAAAATCCTTGATAGGATTCCATGAAGAATCACAATGGTTCATGAAGAGGTATTATTGACATGTATAAATACCCTGCATAATTAGGTTAGAGAAAAATTAGAAACCTAGTAATCATTCTATTGTATTCATTAGAAATCATTGAAGGTTTGTGTCAATCAAGAGAATTCATCACTTTAAGTTTGGTTCACCGTTTCTCGAAGTTTGGAGTGCTACTACATCGAGAAGATAGTCGTTGTATCCTGGGAGACAGACATCGAAATCCGTAAGCACTAGTACAGGGTGAATCTGTCTTAAGGATAGAGGATATAATCCTTGTCTCGACTTTCGTTTGGTCTAATTGGGTTTGCATACTTCTTATTTTCTATTTGTTATTGCAGTTTACACACAAAATTGCCAACACTATTAAAAAGAGAGATTTTTTATAAAAGGATCATAAGTTCAATATCTAATTATGATCTGGGTAGTAGAATATGCAGTATCGTTGAGTAACTTTGACCATCTGACTTTTTACTAAGGTGTCCTTATAAAAAAATTAAGTGACATCATATCCTAACCCAACCTTAGCAAGGAATAACATCGAAAGAGGCATTTCCTCAGACATCATAACTGCATCTTCATACACATCTTCTACCACCAAATCAATATGTAGGTTTATAAGATCCTCCATATTAGTAAACCAACACCATATTTTTCAAAAGAATAAAATCTAGTATGGCTCACTGGTTCACTATCTACTTCAATCATTCATCCTCACTATCATCCTCCGGTCACAGTAATGACAAAAAGCATATACAAACACTCTAGTGATTTTTCAAATTTAGTAATAGAAAAGAATACTCAATTATCCATCGAAAGCATAAAATCAGTGAAATACTTACATGGGCTTAATTCTTTTCTACTTTTAGCACTCTAGAGTAAGTGATTTTCAGAGTGAAATAATTGATTTCAGCCGTTTTTTACAAGACTACAAATTTTCAAATTTTACAAACGACAAATAATAACTTAATATTGTGCTATGGATTCAAGAATATACAAAGAAAAAAAGGGTGTCTACACAACAACATTGAAACATGGATATACCAAGTTGGAAGATAGAGAGAGAATTTGAGGTTGGTTTAGTTGCAGAGATGAAATAGTATATCCATATTATATAGGGGAATTCAGCAGAAGAGGCACTTGTGCCTGTTAGGGTTCCAGACCAAAACACAAGAAATACGTAACTAATTCGCTATAGAACCCAGATAAAAAAACCTTTGGAATGGGGTTATCCGCAAGAATGAAACGAGAACTAAAAGATTAGAGAAGATTGAAGAAGATTTTATATTAATTCTTAAGTCTTTTACAAAACTCAGGGAGCAAGTATTTATAACTGCAAATACTTGTGAAACAAATAATGCTAACTATATAGTTCAAACTAAACAAGGAAACTGGAATAAGTTAAATATAGAGAAACTAAATAAGTAAACTAGTATGAATAGGAGTTAGTACGCAACATCCCACCCTGCTCGAAAATGGCTTGTCCTCAAGCCTCAAGTGCTGGAAAACGAAGAAGTAACTCATATGCATCTTCCCATGTCGCTTCTTCTCATGGATGATCCATTCATTTGACTAACCATTTAGTTCCTGCATATAAACCCTTCTTGAACATCTTGCGCTCCAGTATAGCTTCCGGTTCCCACTTATCATAATCAATGATAGAAGGTAAAACTTGTTCAATAGAGATATATAGATGATTTTATCTTCAGTTTCAATTGAGAAACATGAAACACATGATGAATACGACTTGCTGCAGGTAGTTACAACTTGTATTCTACTGATACTATCCTTTCAAGAACACGAAAAGGACCATAAAATCTTGGAGAAAGTTTTGAGAATGATTGGTTAGTTAATGTTCTCTGTATATATGGTTGTAAACGTATATAAACCCAATCGCCTATAGAAAATTCTCTTTTTGTACGATAAGCATCAGTGTATGCTTTTATTCTAGCTTGAGCATCATGAAAATGGGATTTAAAGAGTTTGAGGGTGTGATCCCTTACCTTTAAGTTCAAATCAACATCATTCACAGAAGTAGAACAAGGTACATACGCTGAAAGTTTTGGTGGAGAACGACTGTATGGAGCTTGCTAAGGAGTCGTGTTAATGGCTGATTGATGACTTGTATTATACCACCATTCTGCCGATGGAATCCATTTAGACCAATCTTTTGGCTTCATACCAGCAAAAAATCTCAAATAACATTCCAATGTTTTATTGGTGACTTATATATGTCCATCAGACTGAGGATGATACGCGGAGCTATGACAGAGTTTTGTATCTTGTAGAGTAAATGATGTTAGGGAAGGTTCAAGCAACAAAGATGATTGTTGATGGTAAAATTATCTTAAATTCTCCCATGGATTGGATATATGGGAGAACACAGAGCAAGAGTCGTCAATTTCAAAGGATGTATACCCCAACAACTCTATAAAGTCATCATTATATTGACACCAAAATGACGACTCAAACCTGCAACTTTTCCAGGTTATGAAAAATCGTCATGGTAATATGATATACCCTGACGACTCTTAGCTTGGGTCTGAAAGAGTCGTTATTTTGTTTTTTTATACCAAGACGACTATGAATTTTTTTGGGGCAGAGAGACTGTTTGTTTTTCAGCTGGGGTCGTTAACATTCTAAAAAGGGTCGTTCATAGAGGATCCTCATAGGTTTCTATATTATGTTAACGACTATAATCTAGGGTAAAAAATATGAAAACCAGAAATATGGTCGTTATCTTGATCATCATATACCCTAACGATTTTTTATGGTCTCTACATGCATATGAAAAATCGTTAGGGTTTAGGCTTGTCGAAATTGGCGACCCTTCTACTGTAATTGAAAATTTTCGGGCAAAGTTTTTTTTTTCTTGGAGTTGTTAATGGAGGAGAAGAGAAGAGTCGAGAGGGTGAGAGAGGAGGGAGTGATTTTTGTTTAGAACTAGAAATGAACTGGGGCTTAGGATTAAGGGTTAATAAGTTTTTAAAATTTATTTTTAGTGAAGGGTATAATGGTATTTTCACAAAATTTTAATACATCCTTGAAATTTTGGGGTGCAAACAAAATAAGTGAGGCCCCTAATTATTTTTTGTGCCCCAATTAAATAGGATAAATAAGTACAAAAGGAAAAAAATGAACACGAAGATTAGCAATTGCTAAAAGTTTTTTTTTTTAATGATAAAGTGGCTCGTTTACACATCTAGCACCCAATTGAGCAAGCATACATCATTCTTTTTTCGATTCTTAATGCGACAGTGACAGATGGAAACATATCAATCGATTACACCTCAATTCTGGTTGGTATAAGTAACCCAGAAACAGATGGAAAAAGAAAAAGAATGACTCAGATTCAACATGTTTAATCAACAAAAGTAAAACTCTTATATTGAAGTTGGAACAAAATGACTAGGAGCCTGTAATGGGTACAAATATCGTAATATCATAGTAGAGTTGGAAGCATACTCTAGAAAGTAGTACATGGTTAGCCACAAGAAGTTAGCTCTCATTTTTTTAGTTGAGATCAACCCCTGTTATAGCTATCTATCTCTTTGACCTTATCTAATATCCATCCTTTTAGAAGTATTTACAAGCATACCATTTCTTCCTTTATAAGTTTGACTTTTAGTCTTTCCTCTTGGACTTATTATCTTGACTTCCCTTAATGTATCATTAGGACTTCTTTCCTTTGAGCCCAAATTATCTCTTAAACATTTCTTTAAGCCCTATTATTATCACTTTTTGGTCATTTATCACTTGACATTTTCCAGGTATCTACCTTAAGTCCCCTGGCTATTTGGGCAAGGCGTTATCCTTCTCAACAGTCTATCATCTGCTTTCTCGGCTCTTCAATCGTTGCACACTTCTTCTGGCGCATTCACCTTAAGACTTGCATATCTGTAAGTCCTCTTGTTTTCAAGCTCAGATGGTTTAGACTTGCCAATTGGTAATTTCTGGCTTGTGCGCTTGCTACAAGTCAGGTAGTCTTGATTCAGAACCGCTTGGACTTGCTCAAATTTTGCAAGTCCCATAGTACGGCGTCTCGTAGAATCGCTCTAATGTCGGTGTCTTTTGGACTTGCAGTCTTCCTACAAGTCCCCTAGTGGTGTCTCTTCGACTCGCCTTCTCCTCGGCGTCCCTTGGACTTGCACTCTTCTTGGCGTCATTTGGGCTTGCTCTCTTCCTGCAAGTCCCCTTGTGTGGTGTATCTTCGACTCCCCTTTTCCTCGACGTCTCTCTTCTTGGCGTCATTTGGGCTTGCTCTCTTCCTGCAAGTCCCCTTGTGTGTATATCTTCGACTTTCCCTCTTCTCGGCATCCCTTGGGCTTGCTCTCTTCTCGGCGTCTCTTGAGCTTGCTTTTTCTCTTCTTGCAAGTCCCCTTGCATGATATATCTTCGACTCGCCCTCTTCTCGGTGTTTCTTGGGCTTGATATCTTCTTGAAGTCCCCTTGTGTGGCTTCTCTTCGACATGCTATCTTCTCAGCATCCCTTGGGCTTTCTCTTTTCTCGGCATCTCTTGGTCTTGCTTTCTCTCTTCCTGCAAGTCCCCTTGCGTGATATATCTTTGAATCACCCTCTTCTCGGCGTCTCTTGGGCTTGCTCTCTTCCTGCAAGTCCCCTTGTATGGATTCTCTTCGGCTTGCTATCTTCTCAGCGTCCCTTGGGCTTGTTCTATTTTCAGCGTCTTTTACGTTGTTTAAAGGCATGAGGGCTCCTTTTGGAGACGAAGGGTTTCTACCCTTTCTTTCTTTCCTTTCTTTTTGTTAAATGCCCGAGTGGCGCTTCTATATTCTTATGTCAAAGGCGTAAGTTTCTCCCTTTGATGATGAAGGGTTTTTACCCTTTCTCTTTTCTTTGTATCCGCCTTTTGGTGATGAAGGAGGGTTTTTACCCATCTTTTGTTGGAGGTTTGAGAGCCGCTTTTCTCTTTTCTTTATTTTTGTCAAAGGCTCAAAAGCCGCTTTCATTTATTTTTTGATCATCAGTGGTAATGTTATTAGGGCGCCCGTGCCATTGGAGATTCCGGGACGCTGTCTTGGCGGGAGCAAAGGATGTTCTCCCCCTTTTTCCTTAGGGATTTTTTTTTGGCATTAATGGAAATGTGATTAGGGCGCCCGCGCCATATGAGACGCCGGGAAGCTATCTTGGAGGGAGCAAAAGATGTTCTCCTCCTTTTTTTTTTGGAATGTGATTAGGGCGCCCGCGCCATTGGAGACGCCAGTACCCTATCTTCGCAGGAGCAAAATATGATCTCCCATTTTTTCCTTTTGGAACTTTTCGTTAGTGGAAATGTTATTGGGGCGCCTATGCCACTGGAGGCATCAGGGCCAGATCGATAATATTTGGAAAAGATGAAGGATTCGTCAAAGGCTTAAGGGCCGACACCATGGCGTAAGAGCCATTTCTTAGTGTTTTAAAGGGATTTTAAGAGACGCTTCTCCTCTATTTCCTTTTTATCGTGGGCGTAAGAGACTCCTTTGGAGTTCAAGGGTTTTTACCCTCTCTTTATTTTTATCAAAGGCTTGGGAGACATCTCAGGGAGGTAGGGTTTCTACCCTCTCTCTCTCTCTCTCTCTCTCTCTCTCGAAGGCTTGAGAAGCCGCTTTTGAGGGCATAAGAGCCGCTTATTCTCTTGGCGTAAGAGCCACTTTTTGGTGTTTGAAAGTTTCTACCCCTTTTTATTTTTATCAAAGGCTTGGGAGCCGCTTTGAATGGATTTAAGAGCTGCTTCTTCTTTATTTCTTTTTATCGAAGGCTTAAGAGCCGTTTCTTCTTTCCTTTATTTTTGTCAAGGGCTTAAGAGTCACTTTTTTAAGGGCTTACGTGTTGCTTCTTCTTCTTTTCTCTTTTTATCAAAGGGCTAAGAGCCGCTTCTAAGGGTTTAAGAGCCGCTTCTCTTTTTTTTTGTCAAAGGCGCTTTGGGGACGAAGGGTTTCGACGCTTTCTCTTTTTTCTCTTTCTACCCTTTCTCTTTTTTTTTTTTTTTTTTTTTGTCAAGGGCTTAGGAGCCTCTTTTGTCAAGGGATAGAGGGCGTAAGAGCCGCTTCTTAGAGGGAAAAGTACTCTCTCTTCCCACTTTTATTTTAGACTTGGCCTTAGAGCCGATGTCATGGCGTAGGAGCCGCTTCTTAGTGTTTTCTCCCCTCATCAAGGGTGGGTGGATTTAGACACTCGAGTCTCAAAGAGTGAGAATAAGAGGATTTCTCGGATACTCCCGCCTCTTATCAAGAGCTGAAGGATTTAGATACTCGAGTCTCAAAGAGTGAGAGCAAGAGGATTTAGGCACTCACGCCTCTTGGTTGTCGAGGGCAAGAGAATTTCTTAGACACTCAAGCCTCTTGGTTGTCGAGGGTCAAAGGATTTTATTTATTTATTTATTTTCAAATCACTCGCACCTCTTGTCGAGGGAGACTCTCATTTTTTACACATTTATTTTGCCAAAAGCACGTTGGGATTTCTTTTCTATCCTTAACTTTATACAGTATAATTCATACAACAACGACGATAGTAATTTATTTTTTAACTTTCAGCAATGTGGGCTAACATTCCTATTAATTCGTTAAAGTATTCATGATAATAATATCTTCAGCCTGGTGAAGCTATTCTACAGCTGTAACCATTAACACGAACAAAAAGTCTTGGTGTACCGCCCCCAAAAACAACTACACACAAACCAAAACCAATGGTGGGACCCCCTGCTGTCCTCCGCAGGACCCAACGGGACCCACTGAAGAAAAAAATGTGAAAGAAAAAGCAGATTGTTGTTTTAGTGTTGTTTGAGTTGGGGTGTGTTTAGAAGGGCTGTAACACGAATGGGTAGCTTAACTATTCCCGTGACGGCGAATTAGGTGTGAGTCTATATAGCTCACTATAGAATTGGAACACGTATGAGCATCGTAATGAGGGGCCAAATTAAAGTGCTTGTATCACCTTTTGTCAATTAGTTGGTGAGACTAATCGGGCTTGAGAGATGCTTGACCAGAAATGTAAATATTCATCATATAAGCAGGGGCGGAGCCAAGATTTGAAAAGAGGGGTGCAAAATTTACTTGGGGTTTTAATGGGGTGCAAAATTTACTTGGGCTTGAAAAAAGGAGGTGCAATGTTCAGTTTTTTCTTATTTTGGGCTTACAAAACCAAGAGTTAGTGGGGATTTTGGGCGAGCAAGGGTGTGCAATTGCACACCCTTGCTATACATTGGCTCCGCCCCTGCATATAAGTCGCATGCAGATATGCTATACCATCACATTTTCACATTATTATTCTACTATAAGAGTGAGCAAATGGATATTTTAATACTCAAATTGTTACGATAATGGCATGATATTTAGTAGAGTTGGAAGCCTACTCTAGAAAGTAGTACATGATTAGCCATAAGAAATTAGCTCTCATTTTTTTAGTGTAGATCAAACCCCTTTTATAGCCATCTATCTCATTGTCCTTATCTAATATCCCCTTTTAACCATCCAGCCTCTTGGCCAGGAGCCCGACTCTCAAACAAGAGGTCGTCCTTACTAACAAATTAACATAACATTCTTTACCATCCTTTTAGAAATATTTACAAGCATACCCTTTCTTCCTTTCTAAGTTTGATTTGTAGTCTTTCCTCTTGGACTTATTATCTTGACTTCCCTTAATGAGTCATTAGGATTTCTCTCATTTCAGCCCAAATTATCTCTTAAACCTTTCTTTAAACCCTATTATTATCACTTTTTGGTCATTTATCCCTTGACATTTTCCAAGTATCTAGAGTGCCGAGCTTGCTGATTGCTTTTACATTACATGTCTGATTCGGGTGCTTTATCTGATTCAAATCAGTCCCCAGGTAGCCATCATCAGACCGCCAACTAATGTCATGGAGGTATCGGACACATCTATTTTGGCAGCGCATCCTCTCCATACTATCCATTCGATGATCCCATAATTCATCTTTAGGTGGAGTAAAAGAAATTACATGACTCAAATGTCATTCTAAAATCATGCCAAAAGAATCCTTCTCTTCGTCAGTTCTCATTTTGAGCCCAAAATAAAATATATGAGAACTAACACACCATAAAAAATGTCTGCTATCGATGCAATTTTGTGCCCAAAATAAAAAATGTATGAGAACTAACACACCATCAAATTCAATATGTTAGTTTATTTACCTATAAATTGAATCATTTGATTGTTTTTTAGAGCATAGCTATTTATAATGTAATTATGCTCAATGCCAGTGGTGGCTTCATTTGAAAACCCCATTTGGAGATTTATTCACCGTTGTGAGAGACAAATTTGAAGTTGAAATGATGGAGGTAATTGAAAATACACAACCCCAAGAGAATTTCAAGGATAACGCTAAGTTGAATTTGTAATTGTTAAGAGATGGTAAGGACGAAATGGAGGTTATTGTTGTTTTTACAACCAACAGCAAAGTAAGAAGATCGGCTGATTGTAGACGAAAATTTGGGATATTTTGATCCTGGCTCTGACTCTGACAATGATAAACAATTTGATGCTATCAAATGGTTGTTTCCAGGTGAAAATGAGAAATTTGAAGATTGAATTGTTTTCTATTTTCTAATAGTCCTGTGGAGTTCATATATTGTGAAAGATTTCCAGATTGAATCATCTCAACGAAGGCACTTATATTCTTGGATACAAACAATTAGTAAAAACTTTTGTTAATAATGAAAAAATGCTTGTTTATTCACAAGCTTATAAACAAAATTTTGAGGGTGAGATAATGGGGGAAAATGAAAATTTACAGAATATAAGCTCAGGCATCCCATCCATGTTTTGCAAACCACGAGTTTAGCCATTCATAAAAATCAGTTGTTCCATTTGCTACAAAAAATATATCAAAGTTGATCCACCCATTGTGCAAATTCACATTGTAAAAAGATATGAGTTAGTGTTTCTTCTCCCCGATTACAAGTAGTGCATGTGGAGTTGATACTTGGAAGATTTATTGTTATTCTTGGGATGTAAGGCAGACTAGAGTGAGGGCTTTCCTCTTTCGAGACAAAAGTTTAGATTGAGTGAGTAATCCGTGATCCATCTAGCGATTATAGAATTCGGTACTCCAAAAGTTAAAAGAAGCTGAAAACAGATTTTGATGCCGAGCCCGAGAGAATACATTTTCAAAGTTCATGAAAATAAAGTATACTAAATAACTCCTCTCGATGGGATCTTATTGGGCCGACCGACCGGTGGGCCCGAAGGGAGAGAGTCCTTTTTATGATCATATTTTTGTAAATTCATACCTAACATAAATTTGCAATTTCATAAAAATATTTTGGTAGTGTGCACTTGATAATAACAAAATATTCCTCCTTTTTAGTCAATTTACAATAATCCTCATGTATCATATTCTTTTAGGGTATAATTGGAAAACAAACTTTAATATAACATATTTAAAAATCTGTGCTTTGGAATTTTGCAAAATTTATCTCGATGGAAAGCTAATAAAAAAACCTATCCAATGAGCACAAGCAACAATATCAAATTTAGAGTTTTTATGAAAAATTCTGAAGTGTTTCATTTTAGGCATAATTTTAGAAAATTAAATGTATATCCATTATACATACCATCACAAATGATACATAATAGTTTATGTAGCCATACTTTGGTTTATGAATCAACTAATTATCCTTTGTAACTAATAAAACGATGAACTCCCTCCGTTTCAAGAAAAGCGATACTTTTATTTTAGGCACAATTCTTGAAAATTGAATGCATAGCTATTATGCAAACCACTACAAAGGACTCATAACACATCATGCAACTATATTTTGATTTATAAATCGACCGATTTTTCGTCTTAGAAAAAGTCTTACTTTCACATTCCGTTTCGGGAAAAGTGATACTTTCACTCCATTTTGGGAAAAGTGATATTTTCTAGAGAATCATCAACGGTTCTAAGTCCTCCTGGCCAGTACATGGCCCCGGGCTTAGGACCCCGGCATATCGAGATCGTTTCCGGGTCCCTAACTTGATTCGGCGGTTCCATAATGTGTTGGCCCGTAACCGATCCGTTTAAAGTCCTGTACCGCTTATTATTAAAAAAACTACTAAAAAATCTTAAAATCTTAATTTCTTTCTCTTATTAACTTGAATATAAATTATTTTTATAAAAATTTATTATTATTTCTTTATTAATGTACTAAATAAAGATTTAATGTAAGAAAAAAATCAAAAATCAAAATAAAAAACTCAAAGTTTTCAAACTTGCAAAATACCTATAATTTTGCTAAAAAGATGATTAAAAGGTTAAATAAACGGGTACCCATTACTGTGGGTACCCGGGAGGTGGATTACGTTTGGACCCGTTAACATTCGGGTCCAATCGGGTAATTACCCGTCGGGTCCTAAGTTGCTAATGGGTCCAACTTTTGACCCGAACCGGACCCAATTAGGTTAGGTGGTTTCCGGTTAGCGGGTAACGGGTACCCATTGACAGCCCTAATATTTTCGCTTTGTTTAGGGAAAAATGATACTCTCGCTCCGTTTCGTGAAAATTGATACTCTCGCACTTTTTCTGGAATGGAGTGAGGGTATCACTTTTTCAGAAACTAAGCGAAAGTATCACTTTTTCGGAGACGGGGCGAAAGTATCACTTTTTCTGAAATGTGGTGAAAGTATCAATTTTTCCGAAACGGAACGAAAGTATCACTTTTCCCTAAATAGAGGGAAATCTACAAAACAGTCACACATTTAAGACCCGGTTTGCAAAAAGGTCACAATGCTACCAACAATTAACAAAAAGGTCCTACTTCCGTTAGATTAGGCGTTAACCAGGTGGGTCCCGCGAAGTCAGAGTTAAATGGTGATGTCGGATTACCAATATGTCCCTGGAGCTAACCAGACCCGATCTGTAACCGTAGATCGCCTACCTGTTCAATCTCGAGAATAATCTGTACGGACAGGAGAAGATTTGTCCATAACAGATGAGGTTCTCTTCCTCTTCGTTGTCGCCTCTTTCATTCATTCTAGGGTTATTATTTTTCTCAAAAAGGCGATCGAAAAAAATAAGTGATCGATCAAAAATAGAGTGATTTAGATCAATAAGAGTGAGATTTTACTAATTGTTAGGTAAGTGTATATATAAGGATTAAGGTGAGTTAGTCATGGCAGCTGTTTGGTTACGTTAATGGTGGATATGAAGAGAACAGAGCTTCGTTAATGGTGTATATGAAGAGAACGGATCTTCGAACGATTGTTTACTAACAAGATCAAGTCACAATGTATGCAAACATAATGTGGTTGGTAATCAGAAACCTATACCCTGATTTTCAATTTTTTCTTTGTAAACCCTAATTTAGAGGAAATGAGAATTTAGGGATTTTTTCTCATAAACCGTTATTAGGGAAAATTGGTCTAATAAATATTATGGGATGTTATCTGATAAGGTTGATTGTTGTGTTTATGATGTTCAGGAAATATGTGAAGAACCCTGTGAGAAGTTTTAGGGTTGAACAATCTGATACAAACAAGGTTAGGTTTTTTGATAATGTTAATGTCAATTGTGGGGGATTAAATGGGTTTAGTGATGTTGTTCATGCTGCATATCAGTTACCACCAATTAAGAAGGTTAACCTAACCTGGTTCAGTGAGAAAGACCTATTTTACATTGGTAGTAATGATGAGTTTTATGAAATGTGGGATAAAGGAGTAGCTGAAGATGATGGGTATATTCATCTTTACATGAATACTACCCACAGGAAGGTTCCTCTTAGTGATGAGTTCTCTGAAAGTTCTGGTTTGTCAGTTGCACAAAGTTGTTATTCAACACCTGAGAAGGCAAAAACTACTTCATTTCTACATATTGAAAGAGATGCACCACCAGTCACTCTTGACCCATCAAGTTTCTTAACACCAAAGAAGAGGTTGTTGTATAGTAAATCACTTGAGCTATTAAGGAGAAGTCCTAGGTTGGTGTCTAAGTCTATTGCCATGATCATTGGGAGTGGTAAGAAGTCCTTATTTGTCAATGTGGATGATGATGAGGTTGTAGATGGTGAAACATCAATTGAAGCAACATTATCACAAACCGGAGTATGACAACAATATACAACTGACAAATAATGATATAGATGTGTGTCATCCCATTGATGACTGTAGAAGCCCATATTGTGATGATGCAGAAATGGGTATTGAAGTATATACATAATTTTTCAACAACTATTTTGGTGGAGTAGACTCTTTTGATTACTTACATCCATAACTATATAAGAAAAAGAATGCAGGTAATCTTTCTAATCTTTCTATCACTATGTTGTTTTTCTATATTCCTCTTGTATGCATTTTAACTTGTCTCACTTTTGTTGTAGATGTAGCAAGTCATGTTATTGAGAATAATGACCCAAAAGGAAAGACAGTAGTTGTTCATGAACCATCTGATGTTGAAAGTGGGGAAAGCTCTAGTAGCTCTGATTCTGAAGTTGAAGAATGTGCTTTATCAGTCCAAGATGTTGCAAAGGATAATGGGGAGAGAACAGTTTTGATCCATCAGTATGAGCAAGTTTGGGGGCCACATGTAGAAGAGGCTGAAAGAACATGTGACTTTGATGATGATACTGGTAATGCTTAACAATTTATAGATGTTGATACAATGTTTGTGGATATGGAGTTTATGGATAGGAAAGATTTTAAGAATCACTTAAGGGGATATGCAGTCAAGAAAAAAATTCAGTACAGGTTGAGGCCCAATGATGCAGAAAGGATTAAGGTTAATTGCAAGTATAAAAAATCTCAGAATTGTAAAATTTTTATATATGCAAGTGTTAGAAGTCATGAACCCACTTTCATTGTCAGAAAGATGAATTTGGAGCATACATGTGTCACAGAAGGTGTAACCAAAAACAAGACAGCTAATGCAGAATTTGTAGCACAATTTTTGTATGACAAGTTGAAGAATGGGGATCCAATGCTAGTTCCATATACTTTGCAAGATCAATTCCACAGCTCTCATAATACCAGTGTTCCATATCATGTGGCTTGGAGAGCTAGAACTAAGACATTAGAGAGAGTTAGTGGAAGTTATGATGATTCATATAAACTGGTTCCAGCTTTTTGTGATATGGTGGAGAAAACCAATCCTGGTTCTCTAACAAATTACACATATGGAAGGTGAGTTCTTCTTGTAACATTGTTTGTAAATTCATTCACGTATTTTTAAACATGATATGGATATAATTAGTGGCTTATATAATCTGTTTCATTTTTCTATTGCAGTGTTGATAACTGCCTTGAGTCCATGAAAATTGCTTTTGCAGCACCACTGAAAGCATTTCATGATGGTTGTAGAAATGTTGTTGGATTTGATGCTTGCCATTTGACTGGAAAACATGGTAGGTGTCGATGGCAAGAATCGCTTTGGATGCAGAAAATAGAGTAGTGCCATTAGGTATTATGGTAACTAGAAATGAAGTAGGTGAGAATTGGTACTGCTTTTGAAATGGTTGAAGCCATACATTATCAATCACCCTAGAGGAAAGTTAACTTTTATCTCGACATTTAAAAAGGGTTGTTAGAGTCCATTTCTGCATTATTTCTTGATCATTTTCAAAGATATTGTTTCAAAGTTGGTTTAACTTGGTTATTCATTTTGTTATTTTCATTTGTAGTTGTTTTTGTACAATTGTCAATTTTAATTAATTTGATTTGATTTTTCTTGTTCATATGAAGACATATGTATGCAAATTTCAAGAAATATTACAAAGGTTCAAAGATACATCAACTTGTATGTAGTGCTGCCCTATGTTACAAGGAAAGACATTGGAAGGTAATGATTGGTCTTTATTCCTTAATTTGTTTTGTTTGTTGAGCTTATTTGGGTTACTGAGTCATTATGTTTGAATGACTAGGCCAATATGGATGACCTTTTGAAGTTGTCTCCATCTGCTGCTCAATATATGATGAGGAAAAAACCAGAACAGTGGTCTAGGGCCTTCTATGACCAATCCACTAGTTCTGAGCACACTCACAGTAACTTTTGTGAGTCCTTCAATAACATGGTTGGCCCCAATGAGAGACAAGCCCATATGTACTCTTGGAATGATATATGGTCAACTCATTATGGGTATGTTTTATAAAAGAAGAGCTGAGGCAGATAAGTTAGAGCTTGGACAGCTGGTGCCCAGTGTTCTGAAGCTGATTAAGAAGATAGAAAATTGCACAGCTCACTTGAGAGTTAATGGAGCTGTCTATGTAAGGTTATATAAGGTGAGGAATATTGAAACAAATTCTCTTTTTCAAGTTGACATTATTCAGAAGACTTGCAGTTGTGTTCAATAGAAACTTAGAGGAATCCCTTGCATACATGTTGTATGTGTATTGATGGATATGAGAATCAATTGGGCTGAGTGAGTTTTCATACCTTATATGTACTTTTTTTTTATATCAAAGCTCTGTCTTATTATTATTGATTGTGTGTTGAACTTATTGAATGCTCTGTTTAGTGATTTAATGCTTTTATGTTGTAATGGTGGTAGTTATTGTGACAAGTGTTATCTTGTTGATGCATTGAGATCTACATATGCTCCTGAGATGGGTCTACTACTAGGCAGAGAATAGTGGGATGAGTTAATATACAAATTTTACTACTTTCTACCATCAATACATATTTCCTCACATGCAATGATCTGTCTTAACATGTGATTGTATTGTGCATGACCTTTTATGTAATTTACTTTATTGGGAATCTTTAACTTTATGTGGAAAATATATTTTTAATATTTAGAGTTTCCCCTTTCAGTACTTATAACATCCTTATCTCTTTCTTTTTATCCTTTCTGCATCTCTTTCTATTTTTCTTCATCCTCTCTTCATTTCTTTCTCTGTATCATTCTGCAGCCAGAAGACATGGTTGTTATGAGACCTCCAATTGACATCAGAAAACTAGGGAGGCCTTGCAAGAAAAGGAAAAGGTCTTATGATGAAGGTCACAATGAGAAGAAAGTTCGAAGTTGTACCAGATGCAAGTCAATTGGACATAACATCAGAACATGTGCTGGTGCACGTATTGGGTCTAATCCAAAAGTAAAGAGGCAGAGAACCATGGTTCAAGGTGGATCTCACTCCACTTCTTATCCAGATCCAGTTGAGCTTAGTACCAGCAAGAGGGCTAGAGGAGGAAGAGGAGGAGAAGCTGCATCATCTTCTTCTGATGATGAAGCATCAACTCAACCAACAAATAATACTGCTCCTGGTGCATTATATTCAACTGCAGGTGGTAGAGTTTCAAGAGGTGGAAGAGGTGGTAGAGGTGCAAGAGGTAGAAGAGGTGGAAGGTCTGGGACTGCAAGTGCATCAAACACTGACACAGGACATTGCAGGTGTTGGTGGGGTGAGTCAAACACTGACACATACTTTCACAGTTCCTAAACCAAAAGCAAATGGTATGCATTCCAAATGGGCTATTGAATGAAGTGCTGCTTCTCAATGAAGTGTTGTTGTTAGCTTATGTGTAGGTCTAACTTTTATGTTGGTTTTAACTCTACTTTTGTTAGCTTGTGTTACTACTACATTTGCAGCAGTTGGTTAACTTGGATTAGGACTTATGGTTGTGTTTATGCTATTATGTTAATATGAAGTTAGATTCAATCTAATTTTCTTCTTTTATTGAACCTCATTACATTACATTTGTAGATCTCCAATTTTCTTGCATAAATCTGTCATCTGTTTTACATTGGATCTTGCAGCATTGAAAATAGCATCAGACAACCATTGAAACTCAAGACAGCTGGAGCATTTGAGGTAAGCAATGTTATAGTTGTGTACATTTTTGTAAAACAAAAGCATCACAGTTCCCTTACACTTCTTTTTCTTGCAGGCTTGGTTCTTCCATGGACAGTTGTTGTGCATATGGTTCTTGTCACCACAAGAAAAGCAGGAATGGGGAGTTGGGAGATGAACTGGAATTGTATTTTTTTGGTTTGTGGCATCTGCAAACCACTCAAAGTATGGGAAGATGGAGCATCGCAAGAACTTCTCTCCAACATGATCATCAGTTTGAGCTTTCAACAACTTCATCACTCCATTGAAAGGTACATTCTTACACCTTGAATAGATCCATGGACAATCAATAGGATCATGCATACCAATCTCACATAAACAACAAATGCTAGTGTTGTTGCTTGATATAACTACTGCACTGCTTGATGCCTCATCTCGATCAGACCACTCATTTTTGCCTCCACCCATTTGTTGCTTGAACATTATACCTTTGTTGTTTGTTGGAATGGAGAATGTTTGTTGGAATGGAAAAATGAGTATACCTATCTGCATGAATATATAGAAAAGAATAAATGAAATCAGACCATTGGGAACAGTCTGATTTTCCAGTAACATATAACTTGGCCACGTCAGCGAGTCTCCACGTCCCCGAGTCTCAAACAGGTTGGGTTAAATGGTTAACTGTGGTTAAAAACCTTCAGTTGAAATGAAGGGTATTTTGGAGAAATCTAACCCCGTTTTTTCCCCCCACAGTTATCTCGGCCACAGTGTGACCTTTTTGTAAACCATTAACAAAAGTATGATCGTTTTGTAAATCAATTAACAAAAGTAGGACCTTTTTGTTTATGGCCCTAGAAATAAAGATAACGAATAAAAAAAATTGAAGTTGAAAACAATGGATTAATGTTGAAGACGAAGAAACTGAAGCGATTGATGACTATACCTGCACCTAAACAATACATTTTAATTTCGAATCAATGGTACATCTAGTATATTCTTATAATATTGGTACCGATTATCTCTATCTCACGTGGTCTGATTTTTTTTACTCGGTCAATGAATATATTAAAAAACGAAAAAATTGTACAGGGCATAAGTCTTACTAGTGCATAGCCGTGAGGCCATCACTAATAGAAGACTTATTTGAAACGAAAATAAACTTCTCCAGGCCACTCATAAATTTTAGTGGACACTGGCCTACCCTCATAAAACTCAAAAACATCCTCAGCCAACAAACATGCTTGTTTGGCGGAGGCATCCGCTGAGAAGTTTATTCGTACCATAATATTATCTCACGTGGTCTGAACCACAAACGTTCGAGTATCCAATAGGTACAAAATTAGAAAGCGCTATTGTTTTTTTTTTTTTTGTTTGTTCTTTTATTCGTGGCAATATTTTTTGTTTTTCAATTTGGTCTTTCAGGAATTCCGGCGATTGAAGGTAATATCTTTTTATTGTTGATATAGATTCACACCAACATAATTTTTATTTTTGATCAATATTTGATTATTTACAAGTGGAACAGCTAATAATCCGAGAAGAAAGCACCGATATAGTACAACTATATTCCTCTTAAATTTCTTCCTGACAATTCTTCGGTAGACGACATCAGCACCGGTATATTCGGAAACCCAGATATTGTTCTTCAAGAAAACCGAAAGCTTTACGGAAATCGTCCATCAGCATAAACCCACTGTAATCAAAGAAGAAACCATGAAGAGACACCGTAAAAGTGCCCAGAGAGAAGTCGTTAATCTTCAAACAGGAGCAGTTAATCGGCAGGAAAAAGTAAAGTACTTATAAATAAACTATACGAGGTAAAGAAAGTAGACCTAGAACTTAGAGGGGGAACAAAGAATCTGGCGACGGTCGTTCTTCCATCTGAGGACTTCTCTTTAGAATAGAAAAACACAGTTTTTGGTTTCGGAGATAATCCTTCGAGGAGCAAAATACGAATTCAATGAACACGTGTGCGGTCAATATAGGTTGGGTGGATGTAGGATCCACTAGTAGAAATATGTGCACAGTGCCCTTTTAGAGGAGATTTCTTTGCGCTTGCTCTTTTATGCTCTCTTTATGTAATTCAAGTCGATAAGGTACTGAAGTAATTTTATATATACTCCAATGATGCAGGAAATCCAGGAGAATCGGAAGACGGTGGGAGAAAGATAAACACAATCATAGCTCTTGTAGTTGCTGCATTGTTGGTTACTATGATTGTATCAATGATTTATGGATGGAGAACAGGCATGAAGTTGGGGGGATGGTTGGGCAGAATTATCTGCTGTGTCAGCGGGAATCCAGACTTGGCGACTTTGCCACTTTAAACCGAAACTAGAAAAGTCTTTTTAAGTAATTCTGGTACTCAAATAAATTATAGATATGTACCAGTATGTATGGCAAGTAAGGGGAGTTGCCGGATTTGGTATTTGGCAACTCGTTCTTTTTTTTTTTTGAAACTGTTGGCAACTCGTTGTTTCTTTTCTGATGCTGGCAGTCGCATTGTGTATTACATTGAATTAACTAAAGCAACCTAAACGGATAACTTTAGAGACTGTATGGACCTCTGTTTAGAAATAACTTACCGTTTTAGATATTTCAAAATAATTTATAGAAGTTAATTTTTGTGAAATAAAAATATTTTATTTCTGACTTTTAGAAACAGGAGTACTTCCACTTTTGATATCCAAACACGTTATTAATCATCAAATGCTAGTACAAAAAACTAAAAGGTATGACCTCATACGGTTGGTACCAAAAATGTGGTTCAACATTCCATCTAGTGAAGCTTTTGCATAGACCAACTTAGCAGTGTTGGGCAATTTATTAAGCACAAACCTGGAAAAGGAACCACTGCCTCTGATAATAACTAGTAAGAATAAAATTAACGAGTAAAGAGTAAAACTGGCCAAGTGGGAGTAAGATCCGAAAATAATCAATGACCAAAAGGTGATAGAATGAATCATTTCATAGACTACAATGTCATAGCGTTTGGAGTCTAGGGGCCCAAAAGGTGGACCATCATTTCATTTCTTGGTTTAGCTTTTGTATAAGTGAATTGAAGGTCACAAAACCAACCTGGAAAAGAAACCACTGGATTCTACACAAAAGTAAAACGGTACTCGTAAGGCAACAATCTCCAACTATGGTCCTAGCAGCTCTGATGGCTGGCCTTAATTAAGATAGAACCTAGGCGTCCAAATAACTACAGTTACATACAATTATACAACTCCACGACTTGAGTGTTTAAACATATTTTTACTTCGGGGCCAGAAAAATGCACCAATGCCCTTTCTGAAACCTGAAGAGATACAAAATCAGAAAAATGCATACAGCAAAACAAAAATGCAGTGGTTTGATTGAGAATTTACTACTGCCTTGATACATCAAAATAGTTATAAAATGTATGCAGCAAGACCAGAATTAACATAATTTAGAAAAACATACAGTAAATTACGATATTCAAAGATAGTCTTCCTTCAGCATCATGTAGGAAATCCAAACATCCCATGAAGTAGTTCTAGATAACTACCATGACACACATTCTTCTTCAGGTACATGAAAGATGAAAACAGTTTTCATTTCCAAAACAACAACAAAAAAAGATAAACAAGCAATACAACTAAAGCTTTATAGAGATGCAACTACTAAACAAAAACGGAGGAAGGACAACATACAGGTAACGCGTATTCAACTCTTCAAACCCTTCATTTCAGAAGTAGCTCAGAGTTATTTAACTGATCTTGTCAACTTTGGAGCTTCTTGCTCTTATGGTTTCACAAGCCTCTCCGAAAAGGACTTATTTGTCATTCTAGAAAGTGAAAGTGACACCAGAGAAACTCTATCCTAAGTCAGACCCTCTGAGACTAAAATTCTGATAACAGAGCCATAGGGGATAATCCTCTTCTTCAAGCTACCATTTAAAATCATTGGTGCTTCCGCAATACTCAGTTGTCTCAGACGTCAATTCCCAATGTAAGAAACATACTCTCATTTAACAAAACAATAAGTATTTATGTGT
Organism: Papaver bracteatum; assembly: GCA_023529315.1. Taxonomy (NCBI): domain Eukaryota; kingdom Viridiplantae; phylum Streptophyta; class Magnoliopsida; order Ranunculales; family Papaveraceae; genus Papaver; species Papaver bracteatum. The sequence goes on along the minus strand of JAJJWX010004907.1, from coordinate 1,209,223 downwards.
CTTTCCGGCCTTACAAAGTTGAAATTAACCTAAAAGGTTTGATTCAATTCAACTATAACTCAATTAAACCTAAATAGGGGAGAGATTGGAAGAAGAAAAAAACAACCAAACAAGGAAAATCTGAATATAGTGATTGGATATATTAGCTTTCACAGCTTACTGGTCACCAGGAAGGGTTTTAATGATAAAATACGAAAAGAAATGTCAGGCAAAAGAAGAAGATCCACTAAACATATGCAGTTGAAGATAAAAGGATATTTCTGATGCACCTGGATCAATGATACTAAGGCATGACACACGGTACTAGCGTCCCCAAGTTGACATTGTCTGAAACAAACGATAAGTATAAAAATATATCATTAGCGTGAAATAATAATAAAAATATATCATGAGCGTGAAATAATAAAAACTTCAAGACAACTAACTAAGATAACACCAATATGAAAGACAATGTCGGAAAGGCATAACTCCAAGGAGACAAAATCAGTCATTCGTTAATGGCAAATGACAAAAATATCTCCTTTATTCAAAAACTACACGTCCTTCAAAAAGGGACACACCCAGACTACCTTCAATACAAATAACTTTCAAATGTAAAAATTCCATAAGCACAAAAGCAGCGAATATAGAAGAAAATAAAAAACTCAGTGGACAGTAGATTATGATATGATTAGATTCAAACAACAACCTAGCACAGTACACCCTGGGATTGAAGGCAAAATGTATCTCTGCTAAATAAAAGTATTGTTACAGGACAAAAGATTGTTTAACTATAACTGATTGTTTTACAATGCAATTAAGTCTCCAGTTAGCTGTTTCGTGATGCTCAAAAAACTAAAGCTTAACTGTTTAAATATAGCATTTCACAAGGAGATATTAATCTACCGTTGCTTCATTACTACATAATATATTCAGCATTCTTACTGATTGCCAGAAAATTTTAAAAACACACATACAACAGAAACCTGTCAGAATTAATTCAGTGCTAAGCTTTTGGATGAAACTCCTGTAATTTTGAAACTGCTAGCTTGAACAACTTCGCCCATATTAGATGCTATTGTGACTAGGGAATTGAAACAATCATTTGAAGGTGGTTCCATAAAAAGCCAATATTTGTTGGTTAATGAATATTAAAAGTTGCTCAAATGGTTAATCAAGAGAAGGATACTAGATAAAATAAGTAGCTTGCGTATTGTAGGCTTACCTGTAACTGTTGCAGAGTAATTCCAGCTACATTTGCAGAGAACTTTCCTAGAGACTGAGAGTCCATTTTCTCTTCATCTAATGGCAGACCCTTTCTTGTGTTCGTTAACGAAGTGGTGCATTTGTAAAGAAATCCACCTTCTTTCCCTTCCTTGAAAGCTTAATCATCCAGGAGAGATTTCTTAAAGGCTTCCGAACAATCACCTTCAGGGGTCATATCATGTGCTCAGAATCTAGCATCAGCAAGCTTTTTGATCTCTTTAGGAGACAAGCTGAGGATAGCCTGAGAAGGGATACATAGCTGAGTTTTTGCATCTTTCCTCACAATAGTAATCACAAAGAAATTAAATAAAAGAAGTCAAACCTTTGCTTTCAAGTACAATCTATCAAAATTTAAGGGAGATCCACACTTTCCTTCCATTTTAGAGGGATCCATGATTGGATGACACAACACTAGCTTTGCGAACTGTATTATCTTACTGAATGGAGAGATGTTCCTAGGCTTTGATCAGTCTACGAGACATGTAGCCTGTGTCAGAAATTTTCACCCAAGCAATTAGAATGTTGTATTAAACCAATACATCCATTTAAAAAGGTTCAGTAAGCTGATGGCTAAGGTGAGTAAACCAAAACTCTAAAGCAGTCGAATAATTCATTATAATTTAAACAAGTGAGCCACAAAAGATAACATATTTCATATATTACTATAAGACATCAGCAGCTATGAATAGTACACGGCGTTTCCCCCCTATATATAAAAGAATATCCTCATGTATGTTGCACTCTATCTTATGGGCTTAAATGGGTAAAATCGTAAACTGTTTTCTGGAGAAGAATCTTTATATACACAACAAGAAATATGTGGCGTTTCGTTCTTATAATAATCGTTTCAAACCAAAAAAAAAAATCAGAAAATATTCCTGCCTCACGAGGTTACATCAATGAGGCAGGTGCACTGCGTTAAACTGGGCCAATAAGCAAGAACACGTTGTTGGAGTTCAATGAGACAATAAGAAATCATCGAAGAGAGTTACCGCAGTATCCACAAGACCTTCACGTCCTGCCATAATAGTATGAAACAACCCAGTGGCAATCAAGCCGGTGCAGAATGAGTTCTCGACAAACCCTTTAGCCTGGAAGTAGAATAAACATCCACCAATCGTTAGAATTAACTTACCAGGCTAAGAATTCACCTTACAATAACTGAAAACAAAGTAATATGCATTGGCTTAATAGTAGACAAGGCAAATACTGCGTTTAAATGTGTGCCATATAATTATTTTCCTTTTCTATAAGTTTCATTCTCAGCCTGTACACTGCAATGAGCATTTTACAAGGTTTTAAATCATCCCATTTTTATGAAACAAAGAAATTAATTTGAACACAGGTATGCTTCAAAATTAGTAATTTGATGAAAACTAGAGCGCATTACCAACTAGAAAAAGAAATTGTATGCTCAACAAAAATACAGGGAAATAGAAAAACAAATAAGCAAAAAGAATTGAGCTTACATCAGGTGCGGTTGAGTTCCTAAGGAAGTGGGAAAGATTTCTATCAGTAAATCTGCTAGAACCAGGGCAACCCACAACTGATTGCTGACCAACACATGCAATGATCTGACTGATATTATCGGGGAACCCTCTGGATCCGCACTGCGATATAATCAGAGGGCTGTTCCTCCAATGTAGTTTTACACATTTTTGTTTTATTCTTCGGTTCCCATACAAACCTGGAACCAATTTACCAGAGAAATGAGAATACTGTACGCCATCATTTATTAATAAAGATAAATGTCAAAAAAAATGCAACCACATAACATGATTTACCTTTCCAGTTGTCTCTCTACACCCATTCAGAAGATAAGTTAGCTCAGATTCCAATGTTTGAGCAGATCACAACCTAGTTGAACTAAGTGTCCCATTTTTGTATTTCTGAAGAAGTGCATCATTTATTTGTTTTCAATACCAATCAAGAACCCATGGTTCCCAATCCAGCGAGCACTGCAGAAAAGAAAAGAATTAAGAGTATAACGTATTAGCACGCAAAATGGATTGTAGTCCTTGCGAAAAATCAACTGTTGTAATAATTGGCTTGTCTCAGTGATCAATATATTTTTTATCAAAATGGACAAGGAAATCACGAGAATACATAGTAAAACTATGCACAATCTATTTCGCGAAATAGATTGCCTCACTGATCTAGTGAATTACAACTTTATCATAAGCCTAAAGATTCATGAAAGATTATTATCAATTTTGCTAGACGGTTGATACAAGCAGCAGCAGCATGTGCATTGTAATACTTAAGATGAATAGGAAAAAGTCCTTTATTGCCATTTCCTGGAGGTGAATTCAGAGAGAAGAAATCCTGGGAAGGTCAGTCTACAAAATCAACAAAACAAAAACACAGTTGCACGAAATAGGCTTTTTCATGCAATACCACAATAGGAATCTCAAAAGTACCCACTCAAGAACAGCAAACGGGCATACACACTACTCAGGACATAATGATTGATTCAAGATATTATACCGAAGGAGGACCAAGCTTGAACAAAAAACTGATAATCTCACTAAAATTGTTCGCTTATCTATTGAAATACTTGACTGTGGTGGGTTTAACTAACATATGCCGATGTATGTACAGTCAATCACTCGATCACCACCTACCAATCCCTAACATAGTTGAAGGTGTTCTGTGTCACTCGTTTAACCAGTAACTCCATTTTAAGATTTTAAAGAGGTGGAGTTTTGTAAGATGTGGGAGTTCTCATGCCTGTGACATCTTTTGATACAACATGATTCCTTAAAATAGAAACCCTTAATGCCGTGCTATTTCAGACAAACCCATACGAAACCTAATCCTCCCAAACTAAAAATGTCACTTGCAATATGTCACATGAGAATAAATGTTGCTAAAGGCCAATCAAAAAGAAGAAATAAAATATGCAGATTTAGCAAAATTTAGATATGAAGAGGTGAAGGAACCCACCTAAAGTAGCTTTACCAACTTGCCCACAAATGAGTTCACAATTCTGAATATAGACAAACCCTTCGCTTGAGCACAATGATTTTTTGCCCTGCTTGTAAGATTTCTCCGTAACATTAAGATTCACATAGACCCTCATCTGAGAATGAGGGCTAATTAGAACTCTGAATAGCTGTTTCCAGTCCAAAGCTGTACTGGCTGTGGTCCTGTGGAAAACCAATTTCATTACAATTAGTGATAACTGAAGTATGTAGAAACTACGGAACGGATCAAAACAATGGCAAGTGTTTTTTTTTTTTTTTTTTGCTTTGTGCTGTTTGATATAGAAGCAAATTTTGATAGATCTCTAACCAATTTAAGAATATATGCAGACTACAGTTAAAAAGGCCATGCAGGACTACTTGCATCTAGGCGAACAACATTTTACAGGCCAATTTTTATTTGCAAGAAACTGAGTCAGGATAATTCTGTAAAAAGGTAGATGCATTCACCTTTGCATCCATTTGAACTAAATACTCCTAATCATGGATCTCTCAAGTCAAAGATGCAATGAATAGAAGCAACCTTTGTTTCTGATTTATATATCGAAAAATCATGTTTCTGACACGTTTTATAGGATGTTCTGTTTGACAGTATTGCGTTCTATACAGACAAGATTATAATTTGTTAGACACAGTGAGCATTTATATTGGATTAACCTTGAACAACAGCATCATAGCAGTTGTTATTCCCAATACTAAATGACAACAAGCATGAATAGGTGCGAAACTCAAAGAATAAGAATGGTGGTGATCTAGATAGCTGTCCATAACAAAGCCTTGTCTAACCTAAAGCTGTAGTTGGCAAATCAACAGATTCCATTGCATCACACATATAAGTACAGATAAGCGCAAAGGATGCATGATCATAGAATGTATCCCTCCATGTGATGAGAATTTTTTGGTGTACACAAGTTATTTTGCATCAATGGGGCAATCAGAAGTTTTTAAGAGGATATACTCTTGAGAGTTAGACACCAAAACTAACCTACAAGCCACTTATGTTTCACCCACAAATTGAACTTCACAAATCATCATAATAACTCTAAGAGGCATTAATAGTCCTGTCCAGAGATATGGAAATCAACAAGAAATATATGTTTGTTCAAGATTTTCAGAAGCAATTACAATTCCAATCTAATATTCCAATTTTATGATAAGCTTACTTACAGAAGGTCTAGGTAACCTTTGTGACAAATCCACAATAAAGCATGCATAGTTACTCCGTGACAGATGTTCATTTTGTTGTCTTTACATGAGAGGTTACACAATTATCAATTCCGAAGCAACAAAACAAGCACATAGATCTAAATTGTAAAGAGAGGCAGCACAGCAAAACAAAAGGAGGAAAGAATACGTACCAGTAACACATATTCATCTCTAGAGATCCATCATTTCAGATATAGCTTTCGCCTCTCAGTTATTAAACTGATCTTGGAATACACTTACATTAGTTCAAGAGCTTCTTGCTCGTACAGGTTTACAAACTTGTTCGAAAAGGACTTGTTCACCATTGCTGAAAGTGCACTCAGAGAAAAAAAAACTTCCTCAATCAGACCCTCAGAGACTAACATTCTAATCCTCTCCTTCAAGCTACTAGAAGAATCATAACCTATTTCATTCACAAGGAAATCCATAATTGTCGTAACAACAAGGACCTTTCTATATGCTGTTTGAATTTGATCTTCAGACCACCAACCCCATCTCTTGTAAACATTGTTTTAAACCTTTTTCACGATCTTCTTAGATATATTAGCATCTAGCATAAAATGAACTTGGTTTGATGATGATCATATACTTAAAAAATTAGATTCAGAGACACCTTCGTATCTCAAATCTCTAGGTTGATCATCAACATTTCAGCTACATATATATGCTGGGAATCCGATAAGAACACTTAAGATTTGTAATGACATGTGCGTCTACACGAAGAAGAATGTTCTCAAGGATATCAAATGAAGGAATCAAAATTGGGATTTAAGCTCAGTTTCAGGTTGAGTACCTTGAGATGAAGTCTGCTAGCTTAATCCTATCTAGTCCTTCAGAATTTTTTGAAAAAAAAAAAAAATACCCGATTAGGGTTTTATGGTTTTAAGAGGATCACATAACAGAAACGATGGATGCTTCGTGATAAGGAAAGATCAGATGGAACTAACCCTAGACTTAATAAGAACATCTGGATTTTACCAAGTTATGATGAAAATGGAAAAGATTCCATTAGTGCTTGTTGTCGTCCTTAGATTTGCACCTCACAGGAACAAGAAGAAGAAAGAAGAGGAGAAAGGGGGAGTGAACATTGAATAATTTCTGATTGGGATGGATTACTGTTTTTATTACCAAAAATATCTAAATATACTGCCAGCACAAAAGTGGACCTAAAAGTGGGTAGTGGACCTGCGTGCTAGGCTTTGTTTCTACTTTTGAAAGAACTTTGGGACCATGGTTTTTTTAGGACCGTGAATTTTCTTTCCTAGCGACGTAAGTTGGGAAATATTTTTTGTGGGAAATATTTTTTGCGACGTAACCGAACTAAGGTTCGGTTGGGAAATATTTATTGCGACGTAACCGAATTAAGGTTCGGTTGGAAAATATTTTTTTTGCAACTAATCGAACTATTGTTCGGTTGGTTAATTTTTTTTTGCAACTAACCGAACTAATCAGTTCGGTTGGTAAATGTTTATTACAACTAACCGAACTAACCAGTTCGGTTGGTAAATGTTTATTGCAACTAACCGAACTAACCAGTTCGGTTGGAAAAAAATTTAGCAACTAACCGAACTAACCAGTTCGGTTGGTAAATGTTTTTTCAACTAACCGAAAATAAGTTCGGTTGGTAAATGTTTTTTGCAACTAAACCGAACTTATGTTCGGTTGGGAAAAATATTTTTTACAACTAACCGAACTTATGTCAAAAAAACCATGGTCCCAAAAAAAAACAACCATGGTCCCTAAAATAACGTTCTTTTCAAAAGGCTTGTTTTTAATTTTCCATCCATCTTGGCGAAGTCCCATCATATTTTTACTTATTTATCATTTACTCATTGTTTTTTCGTCAATTTTTAGGTTCGTTGATCTCGGTTCAGATCGTTTCACCATTTTTAGGTTCGTTACGTCTTCCCCAAAAGGGTTTATCATTCGCAAGTTCGGAGTTTAGGTTTTTTGATTTAGGGTTCATCATTCCCAAGTTTAGGGTTCGGGGTTTCCAAGTTCATGCCCAAGTTTTAGGGTTCCCAAGTTACAGGGTTTAGGGTTTTTAATAGGTGGGAAATCGACCTTGCACAAAGGAGATGTGGTTCAAGGGTAACTGCCACCTTACACTTAACTGGATGGAATCCGTTTTTTTTTTCAAAGTAACAGTGAGACCAAGTCAAAACAAGCCTATATTCGAAAAGTTCAAAAAAAAAAAAAAGGCACATATTTCCAAATTGTCCATATATCATTTAGCTGACACTAAACGGGTGAGTGTTGATTTTTTTCTTGAAGCATGAGGTGAGCGTTGATGCATGGTTGAATCTGTTTTTTTTGCGTACATATACTATAATTTCGGTTCATATATATATGCATACATATTATTTTATATGAAGAGGACTAATACTATAAAAGTTTAGCAAATAAAATATTTTGTGAGCGTCAGTGTAATTGTAGTATAGTGGTAAAGTCACTGGGTGATGATACCATTGACATGAGTTCGAAACTCGTTAGCACCAAATTCTTTTTATCGATAAAAAAAAAGTTTTGTAAGCAGTCTTTTACAGTAGAACCTCTATATATTAATACTCTATATACATTAATAACCTCTACGTATATATGACAACATTGCAATATGATTGCACTTTAGAGAAGTTCAAATCTAGATTAGTGGCTAAGGGATAGTATCAAGTAGATGGTGGTGACTTTGAAGAAACTTACAATCATGTAGTTATAACAACCACTATTAGATGTATTTTAAGTATTTCACTAGCCAATGAGACAATAAGAAGTCTTCGGTCCATTTTTGCACTTATAAGAAGATTTATGCATGGAGCACCTAGTTTTGTCTCAACACAGTTTCCCTCTCATGTTTGTAAACTGCAAAAATCATAATATGGCTTGAAACAGACACCAAGATCCCGGTATGATAAACTTAGCAGCTTCTTGACTACATATAAAGTTGCCAGATATGAAGTTGATCACTCTATGTTTCTCTTTAGACAAGCTCAAGTTCAAATGATTCTCCTATTGTATGTGGATGACATTGTCCTAGTTGGATCTTCAGATGCTTTACTCTCTTCTTTTATTACTTCCATGAAGATTGTTTTGCTATGAAGGATTTAGGCTTTCTTCATTATTTTCTTGGATTGAGGTTGTTCAAAATGCTGATACAAACAGTATACTTCTCATTCAGACTAAGTATTATCTTGAACTTCTTCGAAAGTTTGACATGTTGGATTCCAATCCTTGCAAAACTCTAGTTGTTCAAGTAAAAAGAGTCTCTTTATATAATGGTACACCTTTGGAGGATTCAGCTTATTTCAAAAGAATTGTAGGTATTCTTCAGTATCTGGCTTTAACAAGACCATATATTATCTTCGATGTGAACTATATATCTCATGCATCAACCCATTGGCATTCAATTGCAATTGGCCAAGAATCCTAAGAGATATCAAGGGATCACTTGTTTCTGAAATTACTCTTATTACTAGTGGGGATTGCTCTTCTATCACCGAATATTGTGACAGTGATTGGGCAGATTGTTATGATACAAGCTACTGCGGGATATTATCTGTTCTTAGGTTCATGAAGGGAAAAAATAAAATATTGTTTCGTTTTGAAACATACATAACCTTGCATCTAATGATAAAAATAATATAATGTGCGCAAACACTAGATTTTGAAAAGATTTGTCATTAGGCTGATCAATCGAAGATAATAAATATTTCTGCCATAGATCTATGAAGCAAATTAATTTCTTTTTTCTAATCATATACAGGCAACAAAATCTATTCTAATAATTAAAACATGCAAGTTACTCTTAGTACAATTTTTAGAGCAATGCTCGGTCGAACTCGCAAGTGTTGCTATCTCAAACTTATTTGTCAAGTTTAGTTGTTAAAACTATAAGTCTTGATTTCTAATCTACTTATAGCTAAGTCTCGGATTAGAATGTGTAATTGAGACTTAGACTTCACGGTGTTCATCGATTGAAAATGAAGAACTACTAAGGGGAGCTTGTGGAACTTCATCAACAAAAGGTATGTGGAGACTTAAACTCATCTATCACTCAAAAGTCTATTTCTACTCAATCTCCAATTTGAGAAAAAAATTGTATAGCTATATAGATTTCGATTATACGCATTTGATATTTCGAGCCGAGTTTAACTCAGTTACATATTTCTCGAAATATGTGTTGATAAGCTTTCGCTTTAACCAAGTTCATCTTATATTCTTGGCGAAAGTCAAAAGATGATCATGTGAAAATCACTTGGTAACATCTTATATGATTTGTGTGAGACAGTCATTTGATGTAGACTCGGAATGTTTCGTATTGATCATTTGATCACTTGAAGAAAAAAATTGAAGCTAATAGTTTGTGTGAGATAGCTATTGTCGTCTTCTAAGAATGCTTCGATGATTGAAATACCCGTAAGACTATTTTTGCAAGTTTTTCAAAGAACATAAAAAGAGCACAAGATGATTTGTGTTCCTGATTTCTTCTTTTACAACTTATAAAATACAGTCTCTGCAGATAATATTTAGTACTGCACAAGGAAATTCTTTTGATAAAAAGAGACATCCTGACTTTCTCACTAAAGAGGGAAGTACAATTATCTTGAGAAGATGTATCAGGGTTCGACTGATGAACTGAGTCAAATTTAGAGATGAAACTCACTGATAGATGAGGTTCATATATTTCTCATATTATATCCAATTTGTCTGGGACACAATAAGGAGAAGGATAATCCTTACTGATAAGAAGATCAATATCAACCTCAACATGAACATTATTCTTCATAACTTGATTTAGATTATCAAGAGACTCTTTCTCTTTTTATAGAAATAACTCAACATCAAGAGATAAGCTCTCAAGTCTTTTTTTAAACCCTGAAAATACTTCTAGGGATTTTAAACCTGAAGGAGGTGTAGATAGAAATTTCTTCAAAAGATTTTATTAAATCAGTTATGAAAGAGAATTATGGAATCCCTGGATCTAGTGGTGCATTTATTGAGATAGCATTACTGTCCATAGAGTCAGATCGCTACAAGCACAGACTTATGAGGTCTTAAACGTGTTTGTCTGCTCTAATACCAATTTAAAAAATGGGGGTCTAACAACCACACCCAATATTTTACTTAGCAATCTGTATGGACTAACTCCAATATACTTTTAAGAGAATCAACTAGTCATTCAGACTCAATCTTAAGAAAAGTATATCAAAGAGTTATAGCTCTGTTTCTTAATGTAATCAGCAAATAAAACAGATAGAAATTCGTGAGCTTGATTAATATAAGAAACAACTAGGACGGTATCAAAAACCAATATCCACTTATCAATCAACAACCAAAGGTTGGATTCATAATTGATTGAACTTACGCACAAGCTGTGATATTTCAATTATGTTGAAAATATAATGCGAAAAAGAAATAATATAGCCACCAGAAATTTTGTTAACGAGGAAACCGCAAATGCAGAAAAGCCCCGAGACCTAGTCCAGATTTGAACACCACACTGTATTAAGCCGCTACAGACACTAGCATACTCCAAGTTAACTTCATACTAGAATTAGTTGAGCCCTAACCAATCTCACACTGATCAAGATACAGTCACGTTCCTTACGTCTCTGAATCCCAGCAGGACTCTACGCACTTGATTCCCTTAGATGATCTTACCCACAACTAAAAGTTGCTACGAACCAAAGTCGAAGACTTGATAAACCAATTTGGCTCACACAGAAAAGTATATTGAACAGATAAATCTGTCTCCCACATAAATACCTATGAGTTTTGTTCCGTCTTTTGATAAATTAAGGTGAACATGAACCAATTGATATACCAGACTTATATTCCCGAAGAAAATCCTAGAAATATCAATCACCTCACAATAATCTTAATCGTATGGTAGCGAAACAAGATATTGTGGAATCACAAATGATGAGACGAAGATGTTTGTGACTACTTTTTATCTTGTCTATCGAAGATTAAATCTTGAGCAAATCTTAGAGAAGATAATACTCAATCACGATAGAAAACAACAAGATCAAAACATGCAACTACAAAGAAATAGTTGGGTCTGGCTTCACAATCCCAATGAAGTCTTTAAGTCGTTAACCTACATGGTTTCATGAAAAATATAAGGTTAAAGGAGAATCGACTCTAGTCCCTACTAGTATCACACAGGAGGTGTGGGGATTAGGTTTCCCAGTTGCTAGAGTTCTACTTTATATAGTCTTCAAATCAGGGTTTGCAATCAATGTTACCATGGTAACAAAGCATTCAATATTCACCATTAGATGAAAACCTGATTAGACTCAAGTTAATATCTTTTAACTGTTATATCGAACATAGCTTGTTACACACAAATAAAAAGTGACTTCATTTAGATATGATCATTAACCGTGCCTAAACGTGTACACCTTTGTTGGCTCAACAATTGTTAACCGAAGTTAGCCATCTGAACACTTTCATATCAACCTTATTCATTTTAACCATAACTAGTTCAAATGAAACTAGTTCAAGAGTTGTTCAATTGTTTATATTCTCATAGAAGTATACAAGACACAATTGAAGCAAAATCGATTTTAATTCACTCGAATCAATTCATGAACATTATAGCCATGGTTTGCAAAAGATTGCATTCCTTATTATATAAATGTATTAGTTCATGAAAAAACCGATTTTAGAACATAACCCACTCAAGTATGCAAACGGGTACGCATGCCTAAGTAGCCGGACTTGGACTGTGTTCGCCAGTATGCAAACGGGTACGCATATTGTCGTACACTTCCAAATTTCAGTTGATTCCAGAACGCATACAGGTACACATACTATAGTACCCGAAATTCAACAGACTCCACCAGTACGTGTACAGGTGCGCATATTCTAGCTCCCATACTTTACCTGACCTCGCCAGTACGTATACGGGTATGCATACTACATTCCTGTCTTGGACTAATCACATATGCAAGTACGCATACTGTGCTTAAATCCAATTATTGTTAAGTGTTCTAAACTCCTATTTCAATCATTAAAACATTCTTAGAAGACGATAATAGATGTCTCTTGCAAACTATTAGCTTCGAATAAATTTTCAAGTGATCGAATGAGCAATACGAAAGATTACGATTCCACATCAAATGAATGTGTCGCACAAATCATGTAAGATGTTACAAGGAGATTTTCACATGATCATCATTTGACTTTCGTCAAGAATATAAGATGAACTTGGTTAAAGCGAAAGCTTACCAACACATATTTCGAAAAATATGTAAGTGTGTTAAACTCAGCTCGAAATATCAAATATGTATAATTGAAGTCTATATAGTTATACGACTTTTGTCTCAAATAGGAGATAAAGTAGATAAACTTTTGAGTGACAGATGCGTTCAAGTCTTCACATACCTTTTGTTGATGAAGTTCCACAAGCTACCCTTAGTAGTTCTTCATCATTGGTTGATGAATGTCGTGAAGTCTAAAGCTCAACTACACTTTATATCCTAATCCGAGACTTAGCTATAATTAGACTAGAAATCAAGACTTATAGTTTTGGAAACTAAACTTGACAACAAGATAGAGATAGCAACGCTTACGAGTTAGACCGAGCGATGCTCTAACAATCTCTCTCTTTGTCAATTTTAGTGGCAAAACTATCAATACATATGGATTACAAAATAAATAAAATTGTAGCTCTCAATCCAAATGATTGATCTCCTTGGTTCTTTAACATTACTTGAAATCTTAGTCACTTCCAAATACTCCAGTAATTTTGAATGTGTTCAACTCAACATCACAGTTGTTGAAGATCCGTAGCTATAACAATAAGAAAACAGTAGCTCTCAATCATTGTTATACAATATCATAGTATTATTACACAGCATCAAAGTCCAATTGTATCACAACTTTGACAACAATACTATGGTGATATGTATCACTCCCTCTTAGTCAATACTTCATCTCACATGAAAACCACTCCCCCTTACATAGTGATCCATAAACCATATGTATTTTTAGAGTGAACTACACATTAATTCTCCCCCTTTTTGTCAATATAAATTGGCAAAGGTACGAAAACTAGTGAGATCCTAATGAAATTTTCATATAGATACTTCATGACTAAAAGAGAACACATAAACTTTGTTTCGATGATTTCACATAGTCGAAACTAGTATATTCATCAAGGAGTTTATAAAAGATACAAGAAAACTCCTACAATATTCCACAGCCACACTCCCCACAAAGATTTGGTAATTAAGCGCAAGTTCAGTTAAGAACTCTCCCCCATATAATGTCATTCCCGAAAGAACAACAAGAATGACCTTACTTTTACAAGAAAAGAAGGATTTCTTTGAACATTAACAAATCTCATGAAACATGAATTTGTATCCCAAAAAACTTAATTAAATTAACCACAAGAGAACCCATGATTAATTTAATCGAAAATGCTCACATAAGAGAACTTACGGAGCCGCACAATATTTTCACAAAGAAGTGGATCAGGGAAAGACCAATACTGCGAAGTATTCAAATATTCATTCTATTTTTCATCAATATTTGTATAAATATATATAATATACTCAATCTTTGCAATCAAAAATTTATCATATGTTCCATCAATATTTGCATAATAATGACATAATAATAGGCTTAATTTTTTACATATATGGGACAATTATAGTTCACGGACGCAAACACACATATCCCATAAATTTTTTGCAATATATAAAACCAATAAAAATTAATACTGCAAAATCATCTTCCAAATAAACTTTAGAATTAAAGTAAATAAATCTAATAGCATTGCAAGATGAAAATCGTTGGCAATAGCTATGTGTACTCATAATAATGGTTATTTCAACCCCTAGTTATCCTTCTTAAAACACAAGAATGAATTCTTGTAAGAAGTTTCCTAGACATCAAGATTAACTCGTAATGCACATATAAGAGGATTTGTCCTTAGAGGGCAGAATCAATATTTTTCACACGAATTTATACCAAGAAAAGCTACCAAAGGCGTATAAAAAGATTTTCTTAACAAAGAAGAACATACAAATTCATTAATGACCATGCACCATAGTTCACATAAGATGATTGTGAACACTCAAGAATCCCATAGCAATGCGCACTACTGCCCATTCTTGAACTTCCTTCTTTGTGATTCACCAACAACATTTTTGTAAAAGATAAAATGTGATTAGAATAGTAGTACTCAAAGAATCCAAGTGCCCAAGTCCAAGAGAAGTGGAACAAGTGAAAAGAAACAGAGCAAAACACTCAAAAACAAGATACGGGACAAATACCAATCTTAGCTCATCCAAATTCAAGAATTCTCATCTCCAGTTTAAAGAGAATTCAAATAGGAATAGAATGCAAAAAGAATGAGGTCATTCCGAGTTCGGACGAAGAAGTTACGTTTAAAACTAGTTTACCGAATATCAACGTCTACAGGCCAGTATGCATACCGTTTTGCAAACGAATTTTCGTGACCTAGAGTAGTATGCAAACGGGTTTGCGAACTAAAATCCCCATATTTTGATTTTAAATGATGGTATGCATACCTGGTATGTGTACCATGAAGTCCAAACATCCCGAACTACTATTTTCAAACCTAAACGTTTAAGAACCTTAAACACAAATCAAGTTAGGTAGAAATGAACGATAAGCAAGGTACATGGATCATTATAAGTACTCTAAGCAAATGATAAAAACACAAATCTTTCTCAAGTTTATAGAATACCTTTTAGAAAAATCCAATTGAATTCTACAGCCTTAACAAAGATTCAAAATCATACCTAACGCAACATGTGCGCCCCAATTCTCGTGCTTCCCTCACCGTATACATAGCAGAGCATTTCTTGGTGAGGATGCACTTCCAACACAATCAAATTATGTTGAGGTGAACAATGTCTTTCTCAACATGGCACCAAGAAAGAGTTTCTTTCCAACTACTCTTACATCCTACAGTATTGAGAAATACCCATAATACTATTTTTGCAAGTTTTTCAAGAACATAAAAAGAGCACAAGATAATTAATGTTCCTGATTTATTCGTATACAACTTATAAAACATAGTCTTTGCAGATAATATTCAGTACTGCACAGGGAAACTCTTTTGATAAAAAGAGACATCCTGACTTTCTCACTAAAGATGGAGGTACCATTATCTTGAGAAGATGTATCCGGGTTTGGCTGATGAACTGAGTCAAATACAGAGATGAAACTCACTGATATATGAGGTTCAAATACTTCTCGTATTATATCCAGTTTGTCTGGGACACAGCATGGAAAAGTATAATCCTTACTGATAAGAAGATCAATATCAACCTCAACATGAACATTATTCATCGTAACTTGATTTAACTTATCAAGATATTCTTGCTCTTTCTGGAGAAATAACTCGACATCAAGGGATAAGCTCTCAAGCCTTTTTTTAAGCCCTGAAAATACTTCTAGGGATTTTAAACCTAGAGGAGGTTTAGATAGAATTTCTTCTACAGATTTTATTAAATCAGTCATGGAAGATAATTCTGGAATTCTTGAATCTGGTGGTGCATTTATTGGGATAGCATTACTGTCCATAGAGTCATATCGCTACAAACACAGACTTATGAGGTCTTAAACGTGTTTGTCTGCTCTGATATCAATTGAAAAAGCGGGGGTATAACAACCTCACCCAATATTTTGCTTAGCAATCTGTATGGACTAACTCCAATACACTTTTAAGTATGACTGTCAATGGGTACCCATTACCCGGACCCGGTAGATTCTGGTCCGGTTTTGGGTCATATGGTTGAACTCATTAACAACTTAGGACCCGACGGGTAAATACCTGATTGGACCCGAATCTAAACGAGTTCAAACGGGTAATACCCATTGGGTACCCGGTTATTTATTCTTTTATTCATATTTTTAGCAAAATTACAAGTATTTTGCTAGTTTCGGCTTTGATTTTTTTCATTTTTCATTTTTTTTTCTTACTTATGATATTTATTTAGTACATTAATAGAGAAATAATAATAATTTTTATAAAAATAATTTAAATTCAAGCCAAAAAGAGAAAGAAATTAAGGTTTTAAGGTTTTTTTAATAGTTTTCCTAATACCCAATGGCTATCCAGAACCGATGGGTACCTTGGGTATTTTAAACGGGTCCAGTTAAGGTCCAACGATTTTGGAACCTAACCGTTAGGGAACTTTGACCACGACCTTTGTAAGTAGGGTCCGGGTCTGGTGTAGATACCGTCAAAATCGGTTAGGATCTCTAGATATCCAAAATGGGAATCACATGGAAAATTATTACTAAGGAGTCGCCACCCAACTTAGGGAGTTGGGACCCAAAAGAAACACTGGTCCAATCCACGAGAGATGAGTCCGGAATCAAGTTACGGGCTAGGACGGTGTGAGGCACCTAGCCCGTACAATCCGGAAATTGGCCTCTACTTTATAATCGGGATTTTAGGGTTCTAACTTGTAATAAAAAAAATAATGAAATAAAATCATAAAATTGCAAATTCCAATTAAATTATCAAGTTAATAACAATGCGTTGTATCATGTTTTCACATGCAGATAATTGAAATGTTACTCAGATTAATTAAGAAATCCAAGTATAACGCTGTTGCCGCAAAACCGTATCCAAGACTCCAACTCAATCAAAAAAATTTGTACTCCTAAATTTGTTTCTACTTGTAGTACCAGAATATCGCCACAGCAATATTCTGACAAGATTAACAACATTTCTGCGAGCGTCACAACGAGTTCTCCAACAACACTTTGCGAGTGTCACAAAATAATGACATAAAAGTTGACGATTGAAGAAACACAAAAAGAACATGATTGACTGGAGATGGTTACGATGCTTGCGAGAAGGAATAATATAGCTACTGCGATAATATCGCGGGAGATATCCGAAATTAGAGGACAGCTTAGTTGTAACCCAATATGTAATTTCCTATAAATAGAGATCCAATAGATTCAGGAAAGGAGGATGTATTTTTTGAGAGTTGAGAGAGTCTTGAGGGGAGAGAAAATTTTAGGAGAGAGAGAAATATTTTTCAGAGAGATTTTTAGAGAGAGAAAATGTATTTTTCTTTATCATCTTCTTCCCAAAAACTAGATTTAGAACTCCATTAATGGAGATTATCAATGTTAATCAAATGTAAAATTAAACAATCATAGTGAAGAATCATGGATGTAGATCAAATTGATCGAACCATGTAAAAATCCGTGTGTCTATTTACAATATTTAAAATTTTAATCATATATTTAATATCAAATTAGTTTAGATCAAGAGATTATTATCAAGATATTACAAGGGGTGTGTTGTGGGAAATCCTGCAACTACATTTTGGCGCTAGAAACAGGGAGACTACTTGTCAAATTGAAGAAGATTCAAAGAAATTGGTTATCATTAGAATTGGATTTCACTGGATCTAAAAATTTCAAGATCAAATATGGAAGCTACAACGAAAGATCATGATTATACATCGAATAGAGAGAAGGAGATATATTAAGTGGCGGATGAAGAAAATATTAGCAAAATTGTGTCAAGAAATCATCAAAAAGGACAAATTTCTTCTCACTTTTCTTATTCTTTGTTTCATTTTTCAGATCTGAAAATTTCAAAACACAAATTGAAAAATAGATTTTTTGTAAAATCTAAACTTTGTTTTTTATAGAAATTTGATTCATTGTGGAAGTCTTGAATCTAAAAATGTTTTGCTACGAATTTGTAGTAACCAAACTTTGTTTTACAAATTTGTTTAATGAATTTCTAAAAATATCAAATTTCGAGATTTTCTATTGATTAGAGATTTACATTGGAAGTTTTCATTCTTCTTAGGGAGAAATTACTCAAAATCCAGCGCCTTTGCGGAATACCAAAGATATCAGGAAAACAAATGCCACAATGCCATGCTAATTCGCAAGAAAACCAACAGTCCAATGAAGAATCGAAGAGAAAAGAAACTACTAGCAAACATCTTTGAACAAATTATGAGAATAAAATCAACATCTTGTGGATTTTGAGAAAATAAATTGTTGACGATGAATGAAGAGATAAATAATTTCGCGAGGAAGCTTTACAGTAGAGGAAATGGTTGAATGGAGAGGACATCTTATGGATCTTACACAAACTGTAATTCGCGTACATCAAAGATTATTTTGCAGCAACAACAACGAAGTCACGATAACCCCAATTCTCAGCAATAAGCCATACAAAATAAGAAAAGGGTTTTTCTTTTTCCAAGAAGTAGGATTTCAACCAAAAAGAGTAAAGGCAACTTTGTCACCAGACCTATCAGCGAGCAAAACCAGCGAGCAAAAGAAGATGGTGAAGTACCACTTCGAATGAATACGAAGAAGAAATCAGTGAAATACAACCATGAAATAAGGATACAAGCAAAGTATAATTCGCAACATGTAGAGATCAAAGACGAACCAACTTACTTCATCAATATGAAGTTACTTCATCAAATATGAAGTTACTTCATCAAAAATCTATATGTTGAAATTCTGCGATAGTCACTTTTTGCGATAGTCAATGTTTGCGATAATCACTTGAATATTCAATAATCTCTAATTTTCACTTTTTGTGATAGTCACGATCGAAGTAAAGACTCAAAGAAAAGGAGGAAGAAATTCTGAGGAACATACTTCATCAAAAATGTTGAAGTATTTGAATTATAAGAAACGGTATATTTGAAGGAAGAAGTGTTGTTGTTATACAACGATCGTTCCAACAGACTTATCAACGATCATTCTAGTAATCTTATTCTGCGATCGTTCTAGTAATCTCGTTCTAGGAAGAAGTGTTGTTGTTATACAATGATCGTTCCAGCAGGTTTATCAGCGATAATTCCAGCAAAGTCCAATGAAGGAAGAAGAGTTATAGATGAAATAAACTTCGTTAAACTTCCCAACAAAAACTTAGGAGAAAACACACTCATTGATCATCAAATAATTAAGGAAAACGCCCGATGAATTATACATAGATTAAGGTACTCAAAGAAGAAATGACAAAGCTGATACTTCAGGAGATATTCACGGGGAATGAACGACACTTTGAACTGCTGATGATAAAAGGAATTCATAGGGCAGTACAAGAATCAGTTCAACGAAGAGGAAAATCCATTTTCTCGTAAATATTTCTCATCAGCAAACGATGAAAAAGCTTAGTAACCTAAGCTCGTCAACAAATAGGGCAGAGGCAGAAGAGACAGTCGATGGTTGCGTGAGATAGAGAAAAAATAAAATTAAAATGAAACACATCAGCAACTACACTTTTAGGGACGACTCTAGGATTGAATGAATATCTCCCCAGACACAAGTTGTTAACAACAAGAGAAAAAACAGACAATAAAGGAGGAATCCATGAAGATTGTTATTAAAGCCACATGAACCAAGAGTATAACGAAGTAATTGTTAACTTCGTCAGAACATCATCAGTGAAGAACGAGTTATAAGATAAGTCACAAAGTTCAGCTACTTTGGAAACAAGCAGGGAAGGAAGATAACTCGCAAATTCAGCGAAAGAGGAAGCAACGATAGCTAGGCTTCGTCACCAACGTCAGGGACAAAAAAGCAGTCTAATACAGATAAACTCTAATTACCAAATAAAGTAATGGAGCATATCTTATAGCAGGCATCTACATTCTCGCAGGGAGGAAGTGTTGCGAAGACATAGAGTTCTCCTGCGAAGATATAGGGTCATCAGCAATAACTTTGGTTTTAGAACGAAGATACATGCAAAAATAGAGAGCAAGAACAAACTATTGGTTATTAAAATACAAAGGGGAGAAGAAAGGAAGAACCAAAATAGAAGGACCACAAACTTATTATTAATAAGTTAAAGAAGATATAAGTATTAGCGATTATCGCAACTCTTGCGAAGAAATAGAATGCAAAAGTTTTGGGACTTTACGATGACACGATTATAACTTTTGAGAAGCTTACTGCATCAACACAAACAGGAATTTGCACAATGGGTCCAGATGGTAGAATGCAAGTATAAGGTCGATGCAAAGAATTTTTTTGCGATGACAAATTAAACGAAGAAGAATAAGTTTTAAGAAGATCCAGCGATGATAAGAGGAATAAAGAAGATCCAGCGATGACAAGAGGAATAAGTTTTAAGAAGATGCAGATCAAGAGTTCAATTATCATTTCACAAGCAAATCAAATACTTCGCGAGAAACGGCAGCAACAGAAAATCGCAAAAAAATCTAAGTACCATTTCCTTGAATATTTTACTTACAGAAAATGAAAATTTTTGATTTATATTATCGCAAGATTTCAAAGAACATTTCTAAGATTTATAATATTTCAAAAAAAAAAAAAAATCAAAAACTTTTGATTCAATTTGCCAAAAGCGATTTAATCGCAAGATTTCTAAAATTTCGAAAATTTCAAAACATTTCAAAGATTTTTGATTTAATTTACAAAAAATGATACAATCGCAAGATTTCAAAGATTACAAAAAATGAAATTATCGCAAAAAATTTACAGATCTCTAAAATTTTCAAAGATTTCCAAGATTACAGAAAACGAAATTATCGCAAAAATTTCTAAAAATTTCAGGATTTAAGATTTACAAAGAGCGATACAATAGCAAGATTTCACAGATTTCTCTAGAATATTTCTTTTATAGAAAAAGATTTTTGATTTAACAACGCAATACAATCGCAAGATTTCAAAGAGTATTTCTAAGATTTCAAAAGATTTTAAAGAATATTTACTTCAAATATGATTATGAGAAATGAAAGAAGAAATTGACAGAAATGAAAGAATGAAGAAACGCGAGCATCATTGCCAGAAAGGCGAATAAAATTTCGCAGAGACATAAGAATGTGACGAACCTTTATGGCGTGCACCCTAGTTCGCGAATAAAATTTCGCAAGATGCAAATGTAAGACCTAATAGCGCGTCATATAAGGGGGTATCTATTGACATGATTCAGCGATAAGGTTATACCGCTGCTGGAACCTGAGTCATGCAGATGTTGGGGTTAAATAAAACCTATCCGGGAGAGAGATCTTGGATTTCCAACTATATAAAGTTATACCCTGGTTGGACGACCGAGAATCTCTTCCAAGAAGTGCAAAGTATGACCAAGGCGCCGAGGTACACGGTTGATCCAAGAGTGCCCGGGTCATAAACTCCCTTGCCATTCTTGGTAAGTCTTGGCTATGATGCACTTGGCCTGAAGAAAACCCCACTTAGGGTGCAGTCTTGTAACTATAATCCATATAGGCATAAAGGACAAGAGGCTGCGAAAACAATTGTTTGTTGGTAAATCTGGATGGGAGGAGCTAGTCTTGTATGGCCGATGCGCCCTCCTTGAAGGGGCAACCAGGAGGAAGATAAGGGCGGCACCCTCCATTAGGGAGCTGATAAGTGTCTTAAGACGGCAATGTCATGGGGCTTTATGATCGCAAGAACATTTAGGCATGTCATATTGTCGCGTGACGTAAATTATACAGAGGCAACAAGCCATAAGAGAAAATGTTAAGATGAGATCAATGGGTTTTTACATGAAAAGGTAAAGATGTCCTGCGATTTCATCGCAAGACGACAATGTCATGGGACTTTATTCTCGCGAGGGGATTTAGATCTATCATATTGTCGCAGAAAATTCAAAGAAAAATGGTTAAGGCAAGATCAATGGGTTTTTACATGCAAATGTAGAGACGTCCTGCGATTTTGTCGCAAAACGAAAAATTGGCAAAATAAGACCTTTAATTAGGAAGGCAAAATAAGACCAATAGAATAATTTCAAACTTAATTATTTTCTTTTAAGAATGCAGGAAAGATTTGCTCATCGCAAGAGAGCTAGCAAGTACTATTAGAATCTTTCAGAAGTATTGTTCACAATTTCTCAAAAGTATTATTCAGAGTCTCTCAAGAGGATTGTCTACAATCTCGCAACAATATTCATCGTAGCACTATTCAGAACTATTCATCGCGGAACAATTCAGTACTGTTCATCGCGGGACTATTCAACACTATTCATTGCGTTACTATTCATAATTTCGCAGAAACATTCAGAAATTTGCAAACTCATTCAACATCTCGCAGACTATTTCAGAATTTCACAGGAGAAGTCATTATTTCGCAGAATGAGGCAGAGGCAATTCGTTCATTTAACATTCTCTCAAGGATTCTTCCTTCATAGATAAAGAACAGAGGCAACTATGGATTACCAAGAAGAAATTTTATGTTCTTTATCTTCTCGGCAAGAATCATTTCCAAAATGGACAAGGATTTTCACCAAAAATAAAGTAATAATTTCGCGTGAACAGAGGCAATACTTATGATTTTCATTAAAGGACGGATACTTCTTTATATTTCGAGGATTGAGTACTTCTTATATTTCTTCAAGGATACTTCATACTTCGCACACTTCGTAGAGTTGATACTTCTTATTTACTTAGCAAAGATATGGAACTTCACAAAAGAATAGAGGCAAGTACGTACTTTTCAAGTCTAGTATTCTTTCGCTCGTTCCTTCATCAACAAAAATCAAAGACTACTACAACAACATATTTTTTCTTAAAGATTACTTTTCAAGCAATATTCAAGAAAAAAGAGGCAAGATGTAGTACCAGAATATCGCCACAGCAATATTCTGGCGAGATTAACAACATTTCTGCGAGCGTCACAACGAGTTCTCCAACAACACTTTGCGAGTGTCACAAAATAATGACATAACAGTTGACGATTGAAGAAACACAAAAAGAACATGATTGACTGGAGATGGTTACGATGCTTGCGAGAAGGAATAATATAGCTACTCCGATAATATCTCGGGAGATATCCGAAATTAGAGGACAGCTTAGTTGTAACCCATTATGTAATTTCCTATAAATAGAGATCCAATAGATTCAGGAAAGAAGGATGTATTTTTTGAGAGTTGAGAGAGTCTTGAGGGGAGAGACAATTTTAGGAGAGAGAGAAATATTTTTTAGAGAGAGAAAATATATTTTTCTTTATCATCTTCTTCCCCAAAACTAGATTTAGAACTCCATTAATGGAGATTGTCAATGTTAATCAAATGTAAAATTAAACAATCATAGTGAAGAATCATGGATGTAGATCAAATTGATCGAACCATGTAAAAATCCGTGTGTCTATTTACAATTTTTAGAATTTTAATCATACTTTTAATATCAAATTAGTTTAGATCAAGAGATTATTATCAAGATATTACAAGGGGTGTGTTGTGGGAAATCGTGCAACTACACTACTGATTTGTCCCCCAAAGATTTTCCTCCTAGGTTTCTATCGGCCTCCAAAATTTCTCCCCTAAACTCAACAATTAGCTCTCTATTTATAATTATTTCTCCTTAACTACAGCCCTCGGATTAAACGACCTAAATCCTATGGCTCAAATCAATAACCTAAATTTCATTGCCTTATTTCAAAAATATTCTTCTTAAATTCTAAATATCATCCAATATTATTACAAAAGATCCAAGATTTTTCAATTAATTCTAAGAGTTTTGTTAAATGGAAATACTTCGGGACAAAGCAAATGATGTCGACATTTTTTACACATTTAGGTTGATGGACGACCAGCTCAATTTTGGTGCACAGGAAAAGGACGGGACTTGGCACACTAGTGGGCTAGGACACTTTTTGGTCACTGGTTCGAGGGAAACTAATTAAGCTCAAGGCTAACGTTTTTGGGACTTGGTGGACCCTAAAAATTATTAGGTGATCATGAATATTGAATAGCCTAGCATAAGTATAACGGACCTAACTAGGATTGAGCTCGACACCTAAAGGCTATTTCGGATATGATCAACATTTGTGACCGTGCAAAATTAGGGTGTATACAGTTGCCCCTCTTTGGTAGAGGTTTGCGTGCAACTGAATGTCAAAGACATACACACCTATTTTGCACTTTGACACGATTACAAGCAAATTGTTGGATTCATTCTTATATATAATTATCCAGGATGACACTATTAAGTTCACACGAATTATTTCTAAGTATTTTAATTTTGCACTAGTACACATCCTCGTGATAGAGATCACGACGAAGCGGTACTCATGCGATTCCATCTATAGCGAAAACAAGTCATGCTTTATTTAATTATAACATGCTACTTCGTCACATCGATTGCATCGTTTGAGTAGCGGCTCTTCAGTCTTTATGACTTTTCTCAAATATTTTCATCATCTATTGTCCTTTCTACGATCCATATGGAGCTTTATATAATTTTCCTCGAGCATTCTTGATTTCCACAAGCCTCACTTTCCCTTCGAGTTTTGCGTCCAAAGTCTAGAGAAATCCTGTAATTGATGACCTTACAAAAGAGCTATTAGTAGCACATGTTCCGAATAAATACTAATTATATATATATTATTATTAAGAAAACATTCTAGAAAATAATTTTCAAAAACAAAAGGTGAAAAACAAAATACTCAATATATACAAAGGTATAAGAATTGTGACCTACCACGTGTCTGATAGATGTCACCAAAAATATTACCGTCCCCATCCAAGTTTTCAAATCTGTCAATCCTCCCAGCTATAATTAACTTCATCAATTGGATTCAAACTGTAAAAATGATTCAGGATTTTGCTGCTTTCCAGGGATGACGTTCGATGCTTCAAATCTTCTATTTTCTCCACATGACTCTTCTTTTCCTCTATCTCTTTTAAGTGCTACTCAATTTTCCCAAGTGGTTGTTTAATAACCATTTTTTTTATATATCTTTTTTTTTCACTTTTTATTTTTTTATTATATCTCTTTTTTTTTTTTTTTTTTTTTGTTTAATCTATCCGTTTGGACGTCCGTTGCCCATAAAACTTTAGGAGATGACTTACATGATTAATGATAACATACAGATAGACTAACATATCTCTCTCAAATTATTTACTTGAAAAAGACCGAACATTATAATAGAAGAATGAAACGCTCTAATGACATGGGTCCAGTATGATGACGGCGGTGCCCCTTTTTTTTTTTTTTTTTTTTTTTTTTACAAGGGCTTAACATAATGGCGACTTTGCGCTTTTTTTTTTGACACTATAAAACTGAAAATAATAATTCATGATTTTTTTTTTGACGAAGGGCCTAATCTAATGACAACTTTCCCTTTTTTTGACACTATAAAACTGAGAAAAAAATTCTTGACTTTTTTATTTTGGACTGACTGACTAAAGGGGACAAACATGATGACTACTCTGCCCCTAGACTATGACATTATGAGAGAGATATTGGACTTCTAAAAATTCTCTTTAAGTTTTGCGAGTGTTCGCTGCCCTTAAATAGATTTGAGGACTTACCAAGATATGGTATTTCTTGGGTTGAGTAACACTTGTTGGACCTGGATCATGTTGGCTGCCCCCATCAAATAGTTGAACAATTCTTCTATTCTGTATGATTCTCGTATCTTGTCGAAATTCTGCATGCTTCATCTTTTAGAACATTATGTCTGAATAATCATTCATTACCTTTTGATTAACTGCACTCTTGAACCTTCTGTTGGGGAAATCATTCATTACTTTCTGATTAATTACATTCTTGAACCTTGAGTTGGGAAAACCATTCATTGCCTTCTTATTAATATCTTTCTTGAACCTTGTACTGGAAAAACCATTCACTATCTTCTGATTAATATCTTTCTTGTTGGGAGAATTATTAATTACCTTCTGATTAACTATTTCCTTGAACCTTGTGCTCGGAATACTATTAATTGTCTTTTGATTATTTTCTTTCTTGAACATGCTGCTGGGAAAATCATATACTTCCTTTTGATTAATTGCTTTCTTAAACTTTATGCTGGGAAAATCATTCTTTGCCTTCGGATTATAGTTGCTCCATCATTTTTCAAAAATAACACGTCCTTGTAAGAAACTGTTTTCTTAGGTAGAGGATTCGTCGTCTTTCCTTTATTCGGTGGAAAAATCTCATCTTCATGTGTTTTGAATCTCACTTCATTCTTATCATTGGTCTTTAACATCCATTCTGGTCTTAACTGCAGTCGTTTCTCTTCTACTAAATTCACTACTTCTGTCTTCTGTTTTGGCACATTCTTGCACTACATCCACATTTTGGTTGTATCCATCTTCTTTCTCTGATGTGCCCTTAAAGGTTGATTTTCCTTGTTTTGTTTGACAAACTTTACTTCTTTAGTCAGTTCAGGTTTTTCTTTTTGGTGGTACCACATTCCCCACGGCGTACCGGTATTCTCACAAACTTTATTGATACCAAGTATATTGTTCTCCAAAACATTGTTCCTATAAATAAAATCTTTTTGTTTTTTTAGTTTTTCAATTTTTTTTGGATTTTTTGAAATATTTTGGAAATTGGAAATAAAAGACGACTTATTTACAAATTCAGGTGGTGTACCCTTAACCGGTCTGATTGATTCAACAAAATGAGTTAGAGACTTACCTGACTCGGCCTCTATTGTTCTTACCACTTTTTGTTCATTCTCTTGTCTTGTAGACTTCAACCTAGATGATGGTTGTGTAGGAGGCATGATTACATTTCTATCCCTGAGATGAGGTGGCTTGTAAATGGTTCTGCTTCTTGCTATATTTTGAACTCCATCACCATCATCAATTTTGATCGGATCCACCCACTTAGACGAAGATTTATTCGTTGGATATACCGGATCAGACAAGATATCTGAGAGGTAGACTGGACTCGCGGGTGGTTGAACGGGATAAGATAAGATATCTGAAATATGAACATGCCTGATGGATGCCGTCCGCTTTGGTAGAATGTCAGAGATATGCACAGGCTCTGCTGGGAATTAGTTGGAATTTGGCACGTTCCTCGGTTTCTCAACTCCATAATAATCTGCCATTAATTCAGACAAAATAACTGGACGATTAGTTGTTGAATTAAATGAGTTCACAGTTTGTACCTGATCCGTGAAGAGTTTACTGATGTGGACATGTCGATTCACCGTAGTTTCTTTCTTATATATTGAGTCAGCTAAATTGGTTTCATTTTCCGCCAAGACAAAATTGACCATGGGTTCCATTTGATGATATTGCAATGGGTTTGTGTTAGAGCACTGCTCGGTCAAACTCGCATGCATTGCTATCTCAAGCATGTTTGTCAATCTTAGTGATCAAAACTATAAAGTCTTGATTTCTAGTCTATTATAGCTAAGGTCTCGGATTAGGATAGAAAGTGTAGTTGAGCTCAAGAACTCCATGGCGATCATCATACAAGACGAAGGACTACTCAAGGAACCAGTGGATCTTCATCGACTAAAAGGTATGTGGAGACTTGAACTTATTTATCACTCAAAAATCTATTTACTCTATCTCCATTCATGATACAAAAGTCATTTTACTATATAGACTAAGAATATGCACATGTGACATTTCGAGCTGAGTATATCTCGCTTATCTATTTCTCGAAATGGGTGTTGGTAAAGCTTTCGCTTTAGCCAAGTTCATCTTTGCCTAGTGACGAAAGTCATGTTATGTTTCAATCACTTTGGAAATCGCTCTGACGAAAAATAGTTTGTGAATAACAACTATATAACGCCCTATGAGAATGTTTCAATGATTGAAATGAGAGTTTAGACTATATAACCATTGTGGGATATAAACATTGTTGTGGAAACACATATATGTACAAGTCCTTAGCACTTGAACCGAAGTTTGCAAACTTTGTTGATCAAGTGGAACCGGAACATGAGCAGCAACAAAGTCCGCGAACACAGTTCGCAAACCCAGTCCGCGAACTGGCGTAAGTTCTCGAACCCGATAATATTTGCTGCAATTGAAGCTCAGGTGCAGTCCACGAACTTACAGAAGTTCTCATCCCGCGAAATTCTGCTGGAGTTTATTAACTTCAACCGGTTAGCTTGAGTCCGCGAACTCAAAATATTATGTCTGAAAACGTTATTCGTGAACTAATATTAAATTACTAAGGAATTCTTTTGCGAACTTTGGCTTTATAGTTCATGAAATGATTCGAGTGAATCACATCGTTTTTTATTCAATTGTGTATCTTGTAATACTTGGGATCTCATAGCAATTGAACAACTCTCTAACTAGTTCATTTGAGTCATTTGGACTAGTTATGGTGAAGAAGAATATGGTTGATATGAAATTTATCATTTGGCTAATCATTTTGTTGACTAATATTGAACCAACCATTGTACACGTTTGGGTACGGTTACACGAACTCAAAACGTCAAGTACATGTGAGTATCACAAGCTAAGTTTTCGATCTAACGGTTGAGAGATATTAGCTTGTATCTAATCAGGTTTTCATCTAACGGTGAATATTGAATGCTTTGTTACTAAGCTAACATTGATTGCAAACCCTGATTTGAAAGACTATATAAGGGAGAACTCTAGCAACTGGGAAACCTAATCCCCATACATTCTGTGTGATACTAGTTTGCTAAATCTAGAGTCAATTCTCCTTTAACCTTTGGTTTTCTTCTCTAAAACCAGGTTAACGACTTAAAGACTTCATTGGGATTGTGAAGCCAGGCCGATACTACTTTTCTTGTAGTTGTGTGACCTGATCTTGCTCTTTCTGTAATAATTGGCTTGAGATTTTTATCTCCGATAGGCAAGATAAAAGTAGTCACAAACATCTTCGTCTCATTATTTGTGATTCCTCAATAATCTTCTTCGCTGCGTCGATTAAGTTTATTGTGAGGTGATTGATGAAACTTAGCTGTTCTTCGTGAATATAATTCTGGATTTATCGATTGGTTCCTGTTCATCTTGATTTATCAAAAGACGGAAAAAAACTTGTAGGTTTATTCGTGGGAGACGAATTTATCTATTACCTGTAGACTTTTCTGTGTGAGGCCGATTTATTTATTTAAGTCTTCGACTTTGGGTCGTAGCAACTCTTGGTTGTGGGTGAGATCATCTAAGGGAATCAAGTGCGTAGTATCCTGCTGGGATCATAGGCTTAGGAGCATAATTGTACCTTGGATCAGTGTGAGATTTGGTGGGGTTCAACTAACATCCAGACCGAAGTTAATTTGGAGTAGGCTAGTGTCTGTAGCGGCTTAATACAGTGTATGTTTAATCTGAACTAGGTCCCGGGGTTTTTCTGCATTTGCGGTTTTCTCGTTAACAAAATTCTGGTGTCTGTGTTATTTCTTTTCCGCATTATATTTTTATATAATGGAAATAATACAGGTTGTGCGTTGTTCAATTGATTATAATATCCGACCTTATTGGTTGTTGATTTAAATCGATTGACACTTGGATATTGGTCTTTGGACCATCCAAGTTATCTCTCTTTGATTAGACTCGCGAATCATATTTTCTTGAGTAAATAAAATCGAGAGATTGAGATAATAACTCCTTGAGTATTTTCTATTAATTGAGTCTTGTTGATTCTCTAGAAAACAACTCAGATTTGTCCATACAAATTTCTAATCGAAATATTGGGTGGTGTTCTTAGACCCCCACATTTTCAATTGGTATCCGAGCAGGCAAACACGTTAAAGACCTCACAAGTTTGTGTTTGTAGCGATCCGACTCTATGGACAAGAGTAGTATCTCTGATAAACGTGTCACCAGAAGTAAAGAATTTGTCATGTCAAAGTCTATTAAAGAGAAATATTATACAATCTCAAGTTTAGACAAACACTGTGTTAAAATCAGACATGCAGATATTGACATGCACCATTCTGATTTCCCTTCAAAAGAGGTTACTTCTTTAAATAAACGGGAAACAGCTGAAGAGAGTAAGTTGATTCTAAATCTTATTAGAATTCAAGTTGATAGATTTAATTGGTTGAAGAAACATGTCAATAATCTTCTTGGTGTAATTAAAGACTGCAAAATCAAAAAAAATACTGAAGATTGTTCTTCATGTATGACTCTTGAAACAAGCCTCATAAATGATGATTTTGAAATAGAACGTCGCTTGAATAAACTCTCCATTCAAGGATGCTCTAGGCAATCTAATATATCAACTGGTTCTGCTATGACATTAAATGCTTCAGAAGAAAAAACATAGTCCCTTCCAAGCAAGGAAAATGTGCCAGTCTCCTCTGATCAAGGAAATCTCACATCACATGGAAGGAAGAAATCTCATGATGAGAATGTTAAGACTAAACTAACTAATCATGGTTGTGATCAGAAAGTATGTCACTTTTGCGAAGCAAAAGTTTCTGTTAAACTGAAAGGAAACTCTAAGTTGAATAAAAACTCTATTGTTCAACTTCAACGCACCTTAGATTTAATCCTCAAAGGTGTAACTGACATTCGTATGTCGAAACCTATTGGTTTTCATAAGAACCCTATGTATGCTACTGGGAAGGTCATTTTAATGAGTTCCTCAAATATTAGGAAGCAGAACAAAAGTCTTGATAAGAATCGTCTAAGGAAAAATCAAGTGGTTTTCTCTGAAAATAATGCTTCCATTGATTTAAAGAGAATCCCAGAAGAAAGGAGAAAAATTGATGATACAATAAACAACCTGATAAAGATGATTCAAAGGTATAAAGAAATTGTTGACAGGTTGTCATCCTCCTCAAGTCAAGACTCTTCTGGTAAGAATCCAAACTACGTCTCATGTTTTGATGATAGTAAGTTTTATGATAATTTCTCAAAACAAAAGGAGTCACTCTCAAGATTCAGAAGGAAAAAGAGACTTGATCATAGACACAGTTCCTTAGATGAGCTCAAAGCTCATACTTGTGCTAATTAATCACAAGGTTAGGAAGTTGCTCATAAAAACCCTGTTGAGCAAGATGTGTAAAAATCAGGTGTACTTTGGAAATTTGCATAGTTAAGCTCTACTCTTATTGTTTAGATAAACTAATGCAAGCATACAATATTGCCTAAAAGTATTTGTCTTGTTTTAGTTTTTTTTTTTTTATATATAGGGTATATTGTGTTCGGATGAGTACACGGGTTACCATCTCGAGCTTACAGTTTGAAAACCCTAAAGGTCCTTCTTTCAAATAAAACCTTTAAATAGTAGACCTATTGAGTTACATAAGTTCACATACGTTTACTCTAGGTCATATCTGGGTTATCAAGAATGTCCTCTTCTTCATCTCTCTATAGTGTTTTTACTAAGGGATTTCTTGAGAAAGGTTTTAGTGTAGAATTGAACGGAAGGAAGAAAAGAACTCTTATAGAAGATGGTGCACCCAATGCCTCATGCCTTTATGCCTACTCACATCAAGATGTTGAGAGTGAGGATATGGTGTTTGCTGAAGTGGTTCATGACTTTCTAAAGTACTTCGAGAAAGCTAAACTGCAACTTGTTGATACAATAAGAGATCTTAGTGTGGTTAGAAGTGAGTTTGAAAAGGTTATTGCTGACCTTGGTCTCATGAAGACACATGTTAAAGAACTTCTCAACAAGGATATCTTCTTGGAAGAAGCAGTTAACGTGAATCACAAGCTCAAGGATCTCGAAACCCATGAAACTGTCAAAAGTGAAATTTAGTTTGTGATTGGGTTCTACTATATATTTGAGCTTATTATGTCTAGTAAATCTTCTATTGTTTTCTGTTTTATTTAGAAGAATAACTAGTGTTTTGGAATATCCATGATTGTGATTACACATAGCTATATCCAATGATTTCACCTTCTTATTTTTAGATTTTTTGATTTAGAAATTCTAAGTTTGTTTGGAAGATGATGGTTGCAATATTAATCGTTTTGGTTTTATATATTGCAATATTTTGATGGGATTATATCCGTGAACTTGATCGTCCCATATTTTGTCAAAAGTAAAGTCGTTCACGAATTGGTATGCAAATATTAATAAAGGAATGAATGGACTTTTGGATAAACACAAAAGTTAAGCCTATATTGTCAATTGTTGATGTAAGATATGTTAAAATCTTTTGTGATTCAAGGATTAAGTCTATTATGTCACATTGTGATGGAAAAATAGAATAGGTCCTTATTTTGTAATTCACGGTATAGAGCTTAATTGTTCCATATTATTATGTATTACCGTGAAGGTTCCATTGTGTATCTCATGTTGTGCACGATACAACTAAGTCAATTTCTTATTGGCATGGTTGGTTGTTCCATGAGATGCTATATGTTGAGCACTAAGAACTAAATTAATCAACTTGTGTGGTTATTTAGTTTGTATTCCATGATTTCTCTCATGTTAAGTACATGTATGGTTAAGGTTGTCATTTCCTATGATAATCTTAGTCGGGGTTCCATAATCTCTTATGTTGAGCCCAAATGAACTAAATCAATCATCTTGTGTGATTATTTAGTTAGCACTCCATAGATTTTTCTCATGTCGAGTCTGGATAATTGAATTGATCACCTTGTGATTAGTTTAGTTGTGTAATCCGGTTAGAGTATTTATGGGTTCTCTTTGAATAATCTAATCGATGAATTAAGTCTCCATAAGTTTACTTGTGTTGAGCATATTTAGTCAAATTAATCTTGGTTCGCTTTGGTTAATATGATTGAATATTTTGGATTCCAAATTCATACTTGTATGCAATTTGTTGAGTCTAAAGAAATCCATCTTTTGTCTTGAAATTAAGGTCGCTCTTGTTGTTCCCTTGGGAATGACATCTTATGGGGGAGAGTTCTTTTGAACTTGCGCTTAATTTCCAAATCTTTGTGGGAAGTGCGGTTGTGGAATTTTTAGGGGTTATCTTGTATCTTTATGAACTCCTTGATGAATGCATTTAGCCTCGGCTTTATGATTTCATCTAAACAATATGATAGAACATTTACCTTTGGTCATGAAATGTCTCTTACGGAAATTTCATTAGGATCCCGTTCTTGTACCTTTGCCAATTTTATTGACAAAAAGGGAGAGAATTAATTGTAGTTCATACTACAAATACATATGGTTTTCGGATCATTATGTAAGGGGGAGTGGTTTCCATGTGAGATGGAGTATTGACTAAGGGGGAGTGAAGTATCAACATAGTATTGTTGTTGAAGTTATGATACAATTGGACTTTGACGTTGTGTAATAATACTATGACACTGTATAACAATGATTGAGAATCAATGCTTTTCTCATTGTTATAGCTACGAATTTTCAACAACGATGATACTAAAATTACAACCTTTGGGATCATTGGACCAAGGTAGTCAATATCGTGTATCGGTATCGTACAGGTCGGATCCTATACACCTATACAAAAGATAATATCTGTTTTTACAGGCGATACACCATTAATATATTTTTTTAATATTTATTATTTATATATATAACTATAATAGGATAAAATGTATATTTTTATAACTATAGGGGAAAATATAACCATAATATGCTTCAAAAAAAAACATAATAGAAAATAATAATTGTTGTAAACTTCAATCTTACAAAATAATAATTGTTGTAAACTTCAATCGTACAAAATAAAAACCATTAGTGATATACCAAGTCTGACATTAGTTACATCTTTGGAAATCAGAATCACAGGCAAAAAAAACATGGGCTTCATACTACTATTAGTTAGATTTCTAAAGTAGATCATCCATAATAGCATTTGCCGGATCAGCCAAAGGACGTCCAATACCATATAATCCCTCGCTGGCCGGTACTCGATCTTCACAGTTAAAATCAGAATCAAATTCATCGTCCACGAAGTCAATTGGAGCTCGTCGGCTACCTCTTGTAACTGGTCCTGAACTGATACCCATAGCATGGCTGGCTTGAGCACCTGTAAACTCATCAGCTTGATGAAGCAAATCACTCAAGTTCTCAGGGTCTAACCAGTTATCTTCTTCATCAAGTGCATCTAAAAAAATAGGGATTTCAGGGCCCCCAGAATTATGTCTTTGTATTTCTTCGTATCTACGCTGCAATTTCTTATTGTATTGAATATAAACACAGTCATTCAATTTCTGTTGTAAGAAACGATTGCGCCTCTTTGTATGCATCTGATGGGTGAAAAACGACACATCAATGCACATAAGAAGAATTTACAAATAAAACAGTACTACTGTCAATTGAAAAGTATAATAGTTAACTAAGAAGAGAACAAGAATCTTTTTGTTTGTTTGTTTGACATGAACATATGTTTTTGTTACTACTAGTCTACCACTCTTTGTCTATCAACATTCAAGTCTAATATTGCATTGCCTAATTCTCATATATATGTAATAATTTCAAGGATTGAGTACTTACATTGCCGAATGTGCTCCAATTTCGCTCACACGATGAAGCACTACAAGTTTGGCTCAAGACCCTTATCGCAAATTTTTGGAGTTCTGGAACATCCATTCCGCCATAAGTGATCCACCAATCATCTGTAGTAAATACCAAGCAAATGAGAAAAAGCTTATAAGGTGTTGTAGTATCCCTGAACTATAATAAAGTAACTGTATTTTTGTATGTTATCTATGTTTTAAATAAGAAAAAACTTACAAGGTGCTGTAGTATCCCTGCTTCTGATTGCAAATCGCGTTCCTAGCGCTCCAAATGCATCACCGTACAATCTTAGCTGTTTTATAGCTTTATCATGATCGTTGTCGTCAGTTATGAACTTTTCCATTGCATTAAAAAGTCCTCTCTTTAGCTTCGAATACTTTGAGCTACTGTCCATTTCTTCTTGCGGAATTTTATAAAATATAGACGGGTTCAAGTACCAAGCTGCTGCATGGAGAGGGTGATCTAACTGGTCCTCCCATCTTTCATTAACAATAGCCATGATCTTGTCCAAAGTACCTTTATCTTCTCTAAATGTTATCTGTAGCCTTTCCCTTGCCAATCTCATTGCCTCATATATAACACCCATGGTTGGCTTCAGCTCGATATCCACCATTCGTATGACATCTACTAAAGGTTTCAACACCTTACAAGAGTATTCACAATGCGCCCAAAATGCACCACTAGCAACAATCTTAACAATCGTTTTCCCCACAACTTCTTTAGCTACACTAGACTGCGTCCACTTCTCATTGACAAACATCATTTGCAATGCATTTTTATGCTCAAAAAGGATTTCAAGTGTATAATATTGGGTTGCAAATCTAGTCTTTGCAGACCGATGCAACTCTCTCTGCCTTGTCATTTCTCTCATCAAATCTAACACTTGAAAATGAGCATAAATGTAGGTAACAACTCTCTTACCTAGAGTGACAGCTCTTGTTATCGGTGTAAGCTTCTTACCAAGATCTTCCAGCATTAAGTTGACGCAGTGGGAAGCACACGGAGTCCAATATAAGGTTTGGTGATCAATCATTAAAAGCTTCCCAGCAGCCTTAAAATTAGAACCATTATCACTAATAAACTGTACAATATTACCAATCCCAACATCTTCGATCACCTCATTAACAAGTTCAGCTATGTAAAATTGATCATTTGTTCGTGATGATGCATCCACCGACTTCAAGAAGACTGATCCTTTTGGACAATTTACCACGAAGTTAATAAGATGACGCCCCTTACCATCTGTCCAACCATCAGACATAATAGAACATCCAATTCTCTTCCAATGTGGTCTAAACATCTCAACAAACTTCTTCATTTCTTCAAGTTGCCTATTGAAGAGAGTTGAACGAATATGATGGTATGATGGCGCCGGCAGAGCTAACAACAAAGATAAAGAAAAAAAATGCATCAGTGTAAGACAAAAACAGCAAAAAGAACACAAATACCTAAAACACTCAAAAACAGCAATGATTGGACTACTTGGAAGTGACGAATATTTCGAGTATTATTAAATATTAGACATGTGAAATAGGAGCTACAAATTTTATTATATAATTTTTGTATTCCATATGTATTAATAGTTTTGCCACTAAAATTGACAAAGGGGGAGATTGTTAGAGCACTGCTCGGTCAAACTCGCATGCGTTGCTATCTCAAGCATGTTTGTCAATCTTAGTGATCAAAACTATAAAGTCTTAATTTCTAGTCTACTATAGCTAAGGTCTCGGACTAGGATAGAAAGTGTAGTTGAGCTCAAGAACTCCATGTCGATCATCATACAAGACGAAGGACTACTCAAGGAACCAGTGGATCTTCATCGACTAAAAGGTATGTGGAGACTTGAACTTATCTATCACTCAAAAGTATATCTACTCTATCTCCTATCTTGAGACAAAAGTCGTTTTACTATATAGACTAAGAATATGCACATGTGACATTTCGAGCTGAGTATATCTCGCTTATCTATTTCTCGAAATAGGTGTTGGTAAATATTTTTCTTTAGCCAAGTTCATCTTTTCCTAGTGACGAAAGTCATGTTATGTTTCAATCACTTTGGAAATCGCACTGACGAAAAATAGTTTGTGAATAAAAATTATATAACGCCCTCTGAGAATGTTTCAATGATTGAAATGAGAGTTTAGACTATATAACCATTGTGGGATATAAACACTGTTGTGGAAACACATATATGTATAAGTCCATAAAACTTGAACCGAAGTTTTCGAACTTTGTTGATCAAGTGGAACAGGAACGTGAGCAGCAACACAGTCCGCGAACTGGCGTAAGTTCTCGAACCCGAGAATATCTGCTGAAGTTGAAGCTTAGGTGTAGTCCGCGAACTGACGGAAGTTCTCATCCCGAGAAATTCTGCTGGAGTTTATTAACTTCAACCGGTTATCTTGAGTCAGCGAACTCAGTCCGCGAACTCAAGAGGTTATGTCTGAAAACTTTGTTCGTGAACTAATCTTAAATTACTAAGGAATGCTTTTAAAAACCGTGGCTTTATAGTTCATGAAATGATTCGAGAGAATTATATCGTTTTTGATTCAATTGTGTCTCTTGTAATACTTGGGATCTCATAGCAATTGAACAACTGTCTTACTAGTTCATTTGAGTCATTTGGAATAGTTATGGTGAAGAATAATATGGTTGATATGAAAGTTATCATTTGGCTAACCATTTGGTTGACTAATATTGAACCAACCATTGTACATGTTTGGGTACG
Organism: Papaver bracteatum; assembly: GCA_023529315.1. Classification (NCBI taxonomy): domain Eukaryota; kingdom Viridiplantae; phylum Streptophyta; class Magnoliopsida; order Ranunculales; family Papaveraceae; genus Papaver; species Papaver bracteatum. Next base: position 1,171,967 of record JAJJWX010004907.1, on the reverse strand, counting down.
GTTACACGAACCCAAAACGTCAAGTACATGTGTGTATGACAAGTTAAGTTTTCGATCTAACGGTTGAGAGATATTAGCTTGTATCTAATCAGGTTTTCATCTAACAGTGAATATTGAATGCTTTGTTACTAAGCTAACATTGATTGCAAACCCTAATTTGAAAGACTATATAAGGGAGAACTCTAGTAACTGGGAAACCTAATGCCCACACATTTTGTGTGATACTAGTTTGCTAAATCTAGAGTCTATTCTCCTTTAACCTTTGGTTTTCTTCTCTAAAACCAGGTTAATGACTTAAAGACTTCATTAGGATTGTGAAGCCAGACCGATACTACTTTTCTTATAGTTGTGTGATTTGATCTTGCTCTTTCTATCATACGAGTACAATTGTAATAATTGGATTGAGATTTCTATCTCCGGTAGGCAAGATAAAAGTAGTCACAAACATCTTCGTCTCATTGTTTGTGATTCCTCAATAATCTTCTTCGCTGCGTCGATTAAGTTTATTGTGAGGTGATTGATTAAAACTAACTGTTCTTAAGGAATATAAGTTTGGTTTTATCGATTGGTTCCTGTTCACCTTGATTTATCAAAAGACAGAATAAAACTTGTAGGTTTATTCATGGGAAACGAATTTATCTATTACATGTAAACTTTTCTGTGTGAGATAAATTTGTTTATTAAAGTCTTCGACTTTGGGTCGTAGCAACTCTTGGTTTTGGGTGATATCAGCTCAAGGAATCAAGTGTGCAATATCCTGCTAGGATCAGAGGCGTAGGAGCATAACTGTACCTTGGATCAGTGTGACATTGGTTGGGGTTCAACTACAGTCCAGACCGAAGTTAATTTGGAGTAGGCTAGTGTATGTAGCGGCTTAATACAGTGTATGTTTAATCTGGACTAGGTCCCAGGATTTTTCTGCATTAGCGGATTCCTCGTTAACAAAATTCTGGTGTCTGTGTTATTTCTTTTCCGCATTATATTTTTATATAATTGAAATAATACTGGTTGTGCATTGTTCAATTGATTAGAATATCCGACCTTATTGGTTGTTAATTTAAATCGACTGACACTTGGATATTGGTCTTTGGTACCATCCAAGTTATCTCTTTTTGATTAGACTCGCGAATCATATTTGCTTGAGTAAATCAAATCAAGAGATTGAGATAATAACTCCTTGAGTATTTTCTATTGATCGAGTCTTGTTGTTCTCTAGAAAATAACTCGGAGTTGTCCATACAGATTACTAATCGAAATATTAGGTGGTGTTGTTAGACCCCCACATTTTCAGTTTGTATTCAGCTGCTTTATCTCCCCATAATTCCTTTGTGGACGTCCATATCTATCTTGATTCCAGTTATGGATCTGCCCTTGGTATGGTCTTGTAAGTGATGTAACTGACACAATATTCACTTGATTTTCATCTGTAAATGTGGCCCTTCTGCAATTTTTCCCATTAGAGTCCTCTGGGTTGGTCAACCTTGTCATTCTGCCCGTGTCCAATGCATTTTGAATTTGTGAACCCGCCTTCCATAAAGAGTGTAATATTGGATGGTAAGATGATATCAGCCGGTTCCAATATTCATGGTTCAAACAGTTCATTATAATATCTACCATCTATTCTTCGGTTGATATCTCATCAATCTCTAATGCCTTGGTCTTCCATCATGGAAAGAACTCCGTAAATAACTCAGTGGGTTCTTGTCTAACCGCTTCTAAGTGTTTCCGAGTAAACTGAATTTTAGGGACCAACATAAACCGTCTCACAAACATATCCTGCCAATTCGAAACTAGACTGGGGTATGTCTTCATCAACCACTTCAAGGTTATCCCGGTCAAACTTCTTTGGAACAATTGGACCAACAACCCATCATTAGTACCTAATGGTTTCAAGTATCCAACATACATGCAAATATGGATTTTCGGGCATCCAGTTCCATCATATTTATCCATATACACAAATTGGAATCCATGAGGTAAACGAATATCAGGATAAGGATATAGCCCATGTGTATCTATTGTATCTTCACCCATTTTCTGCAAGGTCTTTCAATCTTTTTGAGCCTCTGGGATAATTTTTTTTTGCGTTCCATGGTCTCTCCCATTTCATCAAAAATGTCATCTTTAACATCTTCAAAACTATTCTCTTTAACGTTTTCACCATTATGGTTATTTTTGTCATTTTTCCTCATTCAGACCATACATATTTTCCTGTGGACTTAGAAATGGCCTTGAGAGTAAACTTCTTGGTCTCGGCTTCGAGTTTAGTGGACTTAGTATCCAACATCTTTTGGAATTGTTCACGCAACCAGGCCATTGCCCCAGCGTCGATATTCATTTCATATCCCATGGTCATGTTCCTATTTTCAAGGAAACAAAAATAATATATGGTAACACAAGGGGTGCTTATGCCTCGGATTTTGTACAAATGAATGCAGTTTACAATTAATTCACGTGAATGCAGGTTTCACTAACTCTTGGGTAGGCTTGGGTTACCTTAGAAAAATATACCTCTGATGTAGTTAGACTAATCTTCTTTGGTACTGGGCTAAGGCTTGTGATGGTTCAGTTGGTAACTCCCATAAGGCCCAAGGCACGGGTTCAACTTACTTGCCACTTGTTTTCCTAAGAATCGGACGTCTGACGATGCGAAATGGAATGCAATGTGCAAATGGGTGCGTGCACGTGTGTGTGTACAAATACCGAGTAGTGTAAAATCAAAACCTTAAAATCCCAATTATTTTTCAAGTTAGATTCTCAAATCCCCAGCAGAGTCGCCACTGTAGATACCGTTGAAATCGGTTAGGATCTCTAGATATCCAAAATGGGAATCACGTGGAAAATTATTAATAGGGAGTCGCCACCCGACTTAGGGAGTTGGGACCTAAAAGAAACACTGGTCCAGTCACAGAGATGAGTCCGGGAATCAAGTTACTGGCTAGGAAGGTGTGAGGCACCTATCCCGTCCAATCCGGAAATTGGCCTCTACTTTATAATCGGAATTTTAGGGTTCTAACTTGTAATAAAAAAAATAATGAAATAAAATCATATTCCAATTAAATTATCAAGTTAATAACAATGCAATGTATCCAGTTTTCACCGGCAGATAATTGAAATGTTACTCAGATTAATTAAGAAATCCAACTACAACGCAGTTGCCGCAAAACCGTATCCAAGACTCCAACTCAATCAAATGACAAATTTTATACTCCTAAATTTGCTTCTACTGATTTCTCCCACAAAGATTTTCCTCCTAGGTTTCTATTGGCCTCCAAAATTTCTCCCCTAAACTCAACAATTAGCTCTCTATTTATAATTATTTCCCCTTAACTACAACCCTTGGATTAAACGACCTAAATCCTATGGCTCAAATCAATAACCTAAATTCCATTGCCTTATTTCAAAAATATTTTTCTTAAATTCTAAATATCATCCAATATTATTACCAAAGATCCAAGATTTTTCAATTAATTCTAAGAGTTTTGTTAAATGGAAATACTCTGGGACAAAGCAAATGATGTCGACATTTTTTACACATTTTGGTTGATGGACGACCAACTTAATTTTGGTGCACAGGAAAAGGACGGGACATGGCACACTAGTGGGCTAGGACACTTTTTTGTCACTGGTTACTTTTTTGTCACTGGTTCGAGGGAAACTAATTAATCTCAAGGCTAGCGTTTTTGGGACTTGGAGGACCCTAAAAATTATTAGGTGATCATGAATAGCCTAGCATAGGTATAACGGACCTAACTAGGATTGAGCTCGACACCTAAAGGCTATTTTGGATATGATCTGCGGAAAAAATTTGTGACCGTGCAAAATTGGGGTGTCTACATCTGGGTCTAGTGATACTCATGAGGACCCGAACCCATTGACAACCCTACTTTTAAGATAATCAACTAGACATTCAGACTCAATCTTAAGAAAAGTATATCAAAGAGTTATATCTTTGTTTCTTAATGTAATCAGCAAATCAAACAGATAGAAATCCGTGAGCCTGATTAATATAAGAAACAACTTGGACAGTATCAAAAATCAATATCCAAGTGTCAATCAACAACCAAAGGTTGTATTAACAATTGATTGAACTTACACACAACCTGTGATATTTCAATTATATAGAAAATATAACGCGGAAAAGAAATAACACAGACACCATAAATTTTGTTAACAAAGAAACCGCAAATGCAGAAAAACCCCGGGACCTAGTTCAAATTTGAACACCAAACTATATTAAGCCGCTACAGACACTAGTGTACTCCAAGTTAACTTAGGACTGGAATGTAGTTGAACCCTAATCAATCTCACACTGATCAAGGTACAGTCACTTCCTTACGTCTCTGAATCCCAGCAGGACTCTACGCACTTGATTCCCTTAGTTGATCTCACCTATAACTAAGATTAGGTCGAAGACTTGATAAACCAATCTGTCTCATACAGAAAATCCTATTGAATAGATAAATCTGTCTCCCACAGAAATACCTATGAGTTTTGTTCCTTCTTTTGATAAATCAAGGTGAATAATAACCAATTGATATACCAGACTTATATTCCCGAATAATAGCCAAGAAATAACAATCACCTCAAAATAATCTTAATCGTATGGTAGCGAAACAAAATATTGTGGAATCACAAACGATGAGACGAAGATGTTTGTGACTACTTTTTATCTTGCCTCTCGGAGATTAAATCTCGAGCAAATCTTAGAGAAGATAGTACTCAATCACGATAGAAAATAGCAAGATCATAACATGCAACTACAGAGAAATAGTTGGGCCTGGCTTCACAATCCCAATGAAGTCTTTAAGTCGTTAACCTACATGGTTTCGTGAAAAACATAAGGTTAAAGGATAATTGACTCTAGTCGCAACTAGTATCACATATGAGTTATGGGGTTTAGGTTTCCCAGTTGCTAGATATAGTCTTCAAATCAGGGTTTGCAATCAATGTTACCTTGGTAACAAAGCATTCAATATTCACCATTAGATGAAAACATGATTAGACTCGGGCTAATATCTTTCAACTGTTATATCGAACTTAGCTTGTTACACATCGATGAAAAGTGACTTCATTTAGATAATATCAGTAACCGTACCTAAATGTGTACACCTTTATTGGCTCAACAATTGTTAACCGAAGTTATCCATATGAACACTTGCATATCAACCTTATTCATTTTAACCGTAACTAGTTCAAATAACTCAAATGAAATTATTTCAAGAGTTGTTCAATTGTTTATATTCTCATAAAAGTATACAAGACACAATTGAAGCAAAATTGATTTTGATTCACTTGAATCAATTCACGAACATTATACCCACAGTTTGTAAAAGATTGCATTCCTTATTATATAAATGTATTAGTTCATGAACAAACTGATTTTAGAACATAACCCACTCAAGTATGCAAACATGTACGCATACCTAAGCAGCCGGACTTGAACTGTGTTCGCCAGTATGCAAACGGGTAAGCATATTGTCGTACACTTCCAAACTTCAGTTGATTACAGTACGCATACATGTATGCATACTATAGTACCCCGACTTTAACAGACATCACCATTACGCGTACATTTACGCATATTATAGCTCCCGGACATTACCTGACCTCGCCAGTACGTATACGGGTATGCATACTACATTCAGGTCTTTGACCAATCACATATGCAAGTACGCATACTGTGCTTAAATCCAATTATTGTTAAGTGTTCTAAACTCCCATTTCAATCATTGAAACATTCTTAGAAGACGACAATAGATGTTTCTTGCAAACTATTAGCTTCAAAGAAATTTTCAAGTGATCGAATGAGCAATACAAAACATTCCGAGACTACATCAAATGAATGTCTCGCACAAATCATGTAAGATGTTACAAGGTGATTTTCACATGATCATCTTTTGACTTTCGTCATGAATATAAGATGAAATTGGTTAAAGAAAAAGCTTACCAACACATATTTCGAAAAATATGTAAGTGTGTTAAACTCAGCTCGAAATATCAAATATGTATAATTGGAGTCTATATAGCTATACGACTTTTGTCTCAAATAGGAGATGGAGTAGATATACTTTTAAGTGATAGATGAGTTCAAGTCTTCACATACCTTTTGTTGATGAAGTTCCACAAGCTCCCCTTAGTAGTTCTTCGTCTTTGATCGATTAATGATGTGAAGTCTAAAGCTCAACTACACTTTCTAACCTAATCCGGGACTTAGCTATAGTTTTGGAATTTAAACTTGACAACAAGATAGAGATATCAACTCTTGCGAGTTCGACCGAGCGATGCTCTAATAATCTCCCTCTTTATCAATTTTAGTGACAAAACTATCAATACATATGGATTACAAAATAAGTAAAATTGTAGCACTCAATCCAAATGATTGATCTCCTTGGTTCTTTAACATTACTCGACATCTTAGTCACTTCCAAATACTCCAATAATTCTGAATATGTTCAACTCAGCATCATAGTTGTTGAAGATTCGTAGCTATAACAATAAGAAAACAGTAGCTCTCAATCATTGTTATACAGTGTCATAGTATTATTACACGGCATCAAAGTCCAATTGTATCACAACTTTGACAACAATACTATTGTGATATGTATCACTCCCCCTTAGTCAATACTTCATCTCACATGAAAACCATTCCCCCTTACATAATAATCCCTAAACCATATGTATTTTTAGTGTGAACTACACATTAATTCTCCCCCTTTTTGTCAATATAAATTGGCAAAGGTACGAAAACTAGTGGGATCCTAATGAAATTTTCATAGAGATACTTCATGACTAAAAGAGAACATATAAACTTTGTTTCGATGATTTCACATAGTCGAAACTAGTATATTCATCAAAGAGTTTATAAAGATACAAGAAAACTCCTACAATATTCCACAACCGCACTCCCCACAAAGATTTGGCAATTAAGCGCAAGTTCAGCTAAGAAATCTCTCCCATATAATGTCATTCCCGAAAGAACAACAAGAACGACCTTACTTTTACAAGAAAACAAGAATTTCTTTGGACATTAAAAAACCACATGAAACATGAATTTGTATCCCAAAAAACTTAATTAAATTAACCACAAGAGAACCCAAGATCAATTCAATCGGAAATGCTCATATAATAGAACTTACGGAGCCGCACAATATTTTCACAAAGAAGTGGATCAGGGAAAGACCAATACTGCGAAATATTCAAATATTCATTCTATTTTTCATCAATATTTGCATAAATATATATAATATACTCACTCTTTGCAATCGAAAGTTCATCATATCTTCCATCAATATTTGCATAATAATGACATAATAATAGGTTTAACTTTTGACATATATGGGACAATCATAATTCACGGACGCAAACACACATATCTCATAAAAGTTTTGCAATATATAACCAATAAAGATTAATACTGAAAAATCATCTTCCAAATAAACTTTAGAATTTAAGTAAATAAATCTAAAAGCATTACAAGATGAAAATCGTTGGCAATAACTATGTGTACTCACAATAATGGCTATTCCAACCCCTAGTTATCCTTCTTAAAACACAAGAATAAATTCTCATAAGAAGTTTCTTAAACATCAAGACTAACTCGTAATGCACATATGAGATGATTTGTCCTTAAAGGGTAGAATCAATTTTTTTCACACGGATTTACACCAAGAATAACTACCAAAGGCGTATAAAATGATTTTCTTAACAAAGAAGAACATACAAATTCATTAATGACCATGCACCATAGTTCACATAAGATGATTGTGAACACTCAAGAATCCCATAGCAATGCGCACTACTGTCCATTCTTGAACTTCCTTCTTTGTGAGTCACCAACAACATTCTTGTAAAACATAAAATGAGATTAAAAGAGTTGTGATGGTATTTATCAAAGTTGTTGTAGTAAAAAGGTTCGTGAGACTTGTGAAAGCAGATTTTTAGACAAAATAATAAAATAAATTAATAGAAAAATATATATACAAATATTGTCACAAGATGAAGAGATGTGCTGGGACTCAGGATTCGGCCAAACTCACAACAAAAGGTTCAAAAATTAATTATTTTAACAATTATCGCTCAACAAAAACATGGACTGTTATTTTGCCAAAGTAGATCCTCAAAACATTAATTGTATCCCCTAAGCATAGATTATCTAAATAAAGCATAACCTATCTAATTGAATCACAACTAATTTTATCGAATCATAAATCAATTTAAATTAGTGCAAAAGTCATAAAAAGAATTAAATAATTTTACCCATGTATGAAATTCGTCTTCCTCCGTCATCCCAGTGATGGGATCTAGCTCCGCATGGGGAAAACACACTCAAAAGAATTTTTCATTGCTCAAAAAGTGGTTTTATTGAAGAGAATATAATAAACTGAGATTTATAATGCTTTCCGGCCGCTACAGAACCCAGTGTTACAATGGAGTTGTTACAAAGAAGATGTTACAAGAAAACTATCGCTCGTAATCGTCATGCATAACAGTCTTTTCTGGAAGAAAACGTAACGGTTTTTAAATGACTGTTTGTAGCAGTGTAATGTTCTTCATCTTCTTCTTCAATGGCAACAACAACAAACTCTCTGCAACATGATTTTCACGCTCCGTTTCTCACCCCTAACTCTCCATGGCCCCTTCTGGCATCCAACCAACTTTATTTATACAGCACAGGCAATTATCTCTCGATTCAATGCTCAAATCTTCTCATAATTCCAAATATTAACTCGGAATATTTCACGAGTCTGCAGCGAGGATTGTTTCCCTGTTTATCTCTATCATGCGCAAAATATCAGCTGGGAACGTACAAGCATGCTGGGAAGGATTCAAACACTCTAGCAACATACGCCAGCCAGAGAAAATCACGTGAGATCCCGTGAATATTTCCCTCTCCTCAGTTTCATTCAATTGGTGAACATCTTCCTCTTTTGTCGAATCTAGTGAACTTACCAACCCTGTTTGAATGAAACAGGATAATTTCAAACCATTCCCGAGAATATATTCTAACAAATCTCGTCCAAACCGAATCCAGATAATATTGCATTTTCAAAGTAAATTTTCCCGCCCAAAACATATTTCCGTGAAGAAGAAGATGGTTGCCCCATAACCAAAACTGGGGTTCCCTTAGCATGTGGCTTCCTCTTAGTAACTGAGGTGCCCTTTATCCAAATCTGAGAGTCCGAATAACATGTGTTCTCCGGGGTGCTTTTAGCAATTTTTCGAGATGATTTTTCCAAAAATGTTTATTGCCCAAAAATACCTACAAACACACAAAACACCATAATAAGGACAAAAACGAGTACTAACAATACGAAACATTGAGGACAAATTAGACACATAAATGCGTCTATCAAATACCCCCAAACTTATTATTTGCTAGTCCCGAGTAAATATAATCTAGAAAATAAAATGACTACACTTAGCACGTGCAGCAATCCGTTAAACCGCTAGGTGGCCCTAGTGGCGGAGTGTTGTCTCCGGAGGGTTTACCAGAGGTGTACCCACAAAACCTGTACTTCTAATTGGTCACAAGTATCCAAAGAGATATGAGGACATACAAATTCTCAACCTATCTCCAAGTGACTATAATGCCAGAGAAATTAAAGGTGTCAGCTCTAAAGCTGACTGAAGAAAATGGGAGACACATCCGCAACACTGCTAGATAAAGAGATATCCGCTACACAACTAGGTAAACACTGTAAGATGCGTCCGCTGATTTACAGCTGGATCAGATTAGGAGAGAGAAGAAGATGAGAGGGACATCTGCTACACAACTGGACTAATTGCGTGTGATGAGTTAAACCAGTGCTAGAAAGATCTTGTGCCAGATTGAAAGCGGACTAACAAAGCAACCAAATGCATCTCTCTTCGACTCTCTCATAGTGCTCAGTAGAAACGACGTCTTCTTCGGTCTTCAACTGTTGATGATAAACTCTCGAACCTCATAGAACCTTGACAATTAACTCTTCTCTTCGATTTCTTGCTTGACTTAAAAATTTCTACTTCCCTAAGGCCTTATTGAACAAAATTTAAAATTTAAACTTTATATATAAATTTTTTTTTTTTTTTTTGAAATAGAGTAATAACAAGACAAAAATTTACATGGCCATCACAGAAGGACTTTAACACTTGGATCTTCGTAACTTGTAATGTCTTGGTATCATGAACTTCAACAACTTATATCATTTTTCTTGCTCTTATAACTTCTTGTAACTCTTGATTTTTGAATTCTGATTTTTTATTGTTGCTTCTAAACCTTAAACGTCTTTCACTTTCTTTATAGATTTTGATGTCGCTCCGTTTGTTGATGATGATAAGTTTCTACTGAGAGAGAGTTGTAATCCAGTAACTAAGACTACATTGTGAGGTTGCTTTATCTTTCTGTCATTTCCTGACCTACATGCCTTTCCATCATGGTTACCCTCTAAAAGGAACAAGTTCTCTCCTGAATTTCAAGGATCTCAATGTCTTTTTCTCTAATGTCTCAATAGGTTGTTATCCATATCATTCCAATTTCTATCTTTTCGGTGAGAAACAGTATGTAAACTTAGCTAACCGGATACCATGGGACGCTAGAAGTTTCAAAAATGCAACTAAAAAGTTTCTCCCATACCCCCAATCTTAAATCTAACATTGTCCTCAATGTTCTAAAGATGAAATTAAAAGCATGAACAAGGAAAAACTGTTACCACTTGAAGAAGAGAGTAAGGAAAGATATTACCGTGTTGCAAGAATATTGGGTTACCTCCCAAGAAGTGCTAAGTTTAATGTCTTCAGCCAGACATCGGATGGAATTAGTCACCTCGAAGAATTATATAGTAGCAGCCGGAATAACTGCGGGTCATCTGGATCGAAAAGTGCTAACCACAAGAAGAGGAAACTGCAACAGACCAGGAAGATATCCAATACACCCTTATCTATATTTTTGTTTAAGACAACTACATCCAGTTGTGGTTCGGGTTCAGGCTCTATAAAAGGGTCAAGATAAAAAGCTTTCATCGGCTAGATTTCCTCAAAGGCAGGATCCTGAAGATCAGGTTCTAGAGTCTGGAAATACTCAATTAAGAACTTAGAAGCACATAACAATAACCTGAATAGATGGGGATCCTCTAAGTCAATAAGACTTGAGTCACACAGTGGACCACAGTAGTGGTCATTCTTAAGAAAATGTGTCGACCCTAATTTTCTAAAGTAATAGGTTTAGTCTCAAAACTTAATAACTGACACATCTGAAATTCATATGTTCCCACAATTGGAAGGAAGGTTTTTGGTGGGAAAAAAAAGTCAATCGTGGTATCATAGCCTAGGTTAACCACATCAACCAGAGGATGGGTTTCTAACAACTGAACTTCTTTATGGACACAACTAGGTTCAGGAAAAAAGTGTACGAAGATAATCTTTTAAAATGGTTGAGGCACATATGTCAAGTCCCAAGTTAAGGACCTTTCTAAGAGTTAAGGCACATGGAGAATGATAGTCACCCACAAACTTAGAGTTTTTAGTGTCTCTAGAAAGACTAGTCACAACTTCCCTGATTTCAAGGATATCTGATTCCTGAAAATGGTCAATTGATTCTTCTAAGTCAGGTACATCCTCACTCATCTCTACGAGTTCATTTTATTTTTCTAAGTTTATTGTTTCTAAATCGCTAGACTCAAAATATACTCGTTTCTCTAAACCATCATTGGCTTCGTAATCAAAAGGAAATACTACATCGTCTAAAACGGTGGTATCTCTAGTCAAATCCTCGTCCTTTTGAATAGGTGAATAATTATTAAAATTATTTGGATTTGAACTAGAAATAATATTATCATTGTAAAGCTCAATTGGAGTAGCAAATTCCTGATCAATATGCCTACTTATTTCAAATTCTTCATCAACACTATCCTCATCATAATCATCACTATAATAACACGAAAATGGTTGAACCTCATCTACACAAGTAGTGTTACCAATTATATCCTCGTCATCTTGATAGAAATTATCCTCACTTTCACGGGTAATATTGGAAAGAATGTATTGGCAATTACGTGTAATTCGAGCAACTCTTTCTTCCGTCTCTAACTCAAGCCTACGTGTTGACTCAGCAAACTCACGTGTTGACTCAGTTAAATTACATGTTGACTCAGCTAACTTCCTGAGGTTATATTCTAAAGAAGGTTCACTCATTGTTACAGTTCTTTCATCCATAACTAAGTCATTTGTGTCCGCTAACTTATGTGTCGACTCAAGTAACTTATGTGTCGACTCAAGTAACTTACGCGTTGACTCAAGTATCTTACGTGCTTCATCTAGAGGAGAGGAATTATAGAAATTTTGCTCGTATGACCGGTGGGCATGTGGATAATAATTGGGCTCACCATTGTATGGGCCATAACCTTCGAAAGATTGGCATTCCCAACCACTATTCACACTATGGTCAAAGTAATGTCCATTTTGAAAATTAGTCGTATATTCGTTGTATTGGCTATTGTAATACCAGTTCGACATCCTAACTGCAAGGGAATTCTACACAAACATAAACAAGGCTGACTCGACCAAAACAAACCTATTGATCTCTAGCAAACAAAAAGCATAATGGCTCCACTTAGATTGTTTCTAGACCAGCTTCTAATCCTTCGAAAGGGAATTCGTTACAATCTGAGCAAACCCCTCTGGAATCAATCTGAGTTTAAGTAAGCTGAATAGAGGCGAGGGAAGATGCGTGGAGATTTGATACCCAAGGACTCACCGCATTACAAGGCGGCGCAATCACGCATTCAAATCTCAGAAACCATCATGAACTTCGAAGTATGCTCAAAAGGGTAACCAATAGTTTTCGAACGACTTTCCTACTAAGCTCGTTACCCTATAGGTCTCGTTCTATTCCAAATTTTAAGCTTAGGTTCTCATTTGGTATCGTTTTCCTAAGGCGGGCAAGAAGAGAAAGGTGATGAAATCCGAACCCTTATCTTGTATGGCCAGTACTTGCCCTTTACTAGGAATTTAAAACAGCCGTTTTCAAAACCTCAACATATATGCATACAAAATCATCCAGTAAACCCGCTGACAGGGGATTCGCGGGTATTTATAATTCTTACCTCCCGTTCCATACGGGGGATGAACCATTGAAGTCGACTCGGGCCACGACTCCTATGTCATGTACGAACCCGAGGGGCCGAGGTGATATCGTAATCACCGTCCTTCCCTGTACTGTTTGTAATTGAAACTACCCTTCCGTAGGGTTTTAAAAATTAAAGAATGTCCAAATGTCCAAGTCCAAAAAGTAAAGTGCAAAAGAAAAATAAAATTACAAGAATAGACAAATCCTAATACAATCTAAAAAAAATAAACTCTCTTTTTTTATCTCTCTTTTTATAATAATAAATCAAAAAAAATAAAAAAAAATCTTCTTCTTTCGCTTCGCCTTTTACTTTGTCTTTAACTCCAAATCTTTAAGTATTCACCAAAAGCTTTGGCAAATTTTTCTTTCGCTCCAAATTCCAAAATCTGTAGTAAAAAGACAAAAACAAAAACGTAAAGAAGAACAAATAAAATAAAAACAAATAAAAATCTAAAAACTCTAGCCTAAAGACAAGCTCCATGTCGACGGTGCCAAAAATTGATGGTATTTATCAAAGTTGTTGTAGTAAAAAGGTTTGTGAGACTTGTGAAAGCAGATTTTTAGACAAAATAATAAAATAAATTAATAGAAAAATATATATGCAAATATTGTCACAAGATGAAGAGATGTGCTGGGACTCAATATTCGGCCAAACTCACAACAAAAGGTTCAAAAATTAATTCTTTTAACAATTATCGCTCAACAAAAACATGGAATCTTATTTTGCCAAAGTAGATCCTCAAAACATTAATTGTATCCCCTAAGCATAGATTATCTAAACAAAGCATAACCTATCTAATTGAATCACAACTAATTTTATCGAATCATAATCAATTTAAATTAGTGCAAAAGTCATAAAAAGAATTAAATAATTTTACCCATGTATGAAATTCGTCTTCCTCCGTCGTCCCAGTGATGGGTTCTAGCTCCACATGGGGAAAACAAACTCAAAAGAATTTTTCATTGCTCAAAAAGTGGTTTTATTGAAGAGAATATAATAAACTGAGATTTATAATGCTTTCCGGCCGTTACAGAACCCAGTGTTACAATGGAGTTGTTACAAAGAAGTTGTTACAAGAAAACTATCGCTCGAACCGTCGCGAGACAACGGTTTTTCTGGAAGAAAACGTAACGGTTTTTAAACGACTGTTTGTAACAGTGTAATGTTCTTCATCTTCTTCTTCAATGGAAGCAACAACAAACTCTCTGCAACATGATTTTCACGCTCCATTTCTCACCCCTAAATCTCCATGGCCCCTTCTGGCATCCAACCAACTCTATTTATAATCACATGCAAGTATATCTCGATTCAATGCTCAAATCTTCTCATAATTCCAAATATTAACTCAGAATATTTCACGAGGATTGTTTATGTGTTTATCTCTATCATGCGCAAAATATCAGCTGGGAACGTACAAGCATGCTGGGAAGGATTCAAACACTCTAGCAACACACGCCAGCCAGAGAAAATCACGTGAGATCCCGTGAATATTTCCCTCTCTTCTGTTTCATTCAATCGGTGAACATCTTCCTATTTTGTCGAATCTAGTGAACTTACCAACCCTGTTTGAATGAAACAGGATAATTTCAAACCATTCCCGAGAATATATTCTAACAAATCTCGTCCAAACCGAATCCAGATAATATTGCATTTTCAAAGTAAATTTTCCCGCCCAAAATATATTTTCGTGAAGAAGAAGATGGTTGCCCCATAACCAAAACTGGGGTACCCTTAGCATGTGGCTTCCCCTTCGTAACTGAGGTGCCCCTTATCCAAATCTGAGAGTCTGAATAACATGTGTCCTCCGGGTGCTTTTAGCAATTTTTTGAGCTGATTTTTCCAAAAATGTTTATTGCCCAAAAATACCTACAAACACACAAAACACCATAATAAGGACAAAAACGAGTACTAACAATACGAAACATTGAGGACAATTTAGACACATAAAGGCGTCTATCAAGTAGTACTCCAAGAATCCAAGTGCCCAAGTCCAAGAGAAGTGGAACAAGTGCAAAAAACGGAGCAAAACACTCAAAAACAAGATACGGGACAAATACCAATCTTAACTCATCCAAATTCAAGAATTATCATCTCCAGTTTAAAGAGAATTCAAATAGGAAGAGAATGCAAAAAGAATGAGGACATTCCGAGTTCGGACGAAGAAGTTACGTCTAAAACAAGGTTACCGAATATCAACGTCTATAGGCCAGTATGCATACCTGTTTGCAAACGAATTTTCGTGACCTAGAGCAGTATGCAAACGGGTTTGCGAACTAAAATCCCGGATTTTGATTTTAAATGATGGTATGTGTACCATGAAGTCCAAACATCCCGAACTACTATTTTCAAACCTAAACATTTAAGAACCTTAAACATAAATCAAGTTAGGTAGAAATAAACGATAATCAAGGTACATGGATCATTATAAGTACTCTAAGCAAATGATAAAAACACAAATCTTGCTCAATTTTATAGAATACCTTTTAGAAGAATCCAATTTAATTCTACAGCCTTACCAAAGATTCAAAATCATACCTAACACAACATGTGCGCCCCAATTCTCGTGCTTCCCTCACCGTATACATAACATTACATTTCTTGGTGAGGATGCACTTCCAACATAATCAAGTTATGTTGAGGTGAACAATGTCTTGCTCAACATGTCACCAATAAAGAGTTACTTTCCAACTTAAAAAGATCATAAGATAATTAGTGTTCCTAATTTCTTCGTTTACAACTTATAAAACATAGTCTTTGCAGATAATATTCAGTACTGCACAGGGAAACTCTTTTGATAAAAAGAGACATCCTGAATTTCTCACTAAAGAGGGCACTACCATTATCTTGAGAAGATGTATTCGGGTTTGGCTGATGAACTGAGTCAAATTCAGAGATAAAACTCACTGATAGATGAGGTTCAGATACTTCTCGTTTTATATCCAGTTTGTCTGGGACACAGTTAGGAGAAGAATAATCCTTACTGATAAGAAGATCAATATCAACCTCAACATGAACATTATACATCATAACTTGATTTGGCTTATCAAGAGATTCTTTCTCTTTCTGGAGAAATAACTCAACATCAACGGATAAGCTCTCAAGCCTTTTTTTTAAGACCTGAAAATACTTCTATGGATTTTAAATTTGGAGGAGGTTTAGATAGAATTTCTTCTACAGATTTTATTAAATCAGTCATGGAAGAGAATTATGGAATCCCTGGATTTGGTGGTGCATTTATTTGGATAGCATTACTGTCCATAGAGTCAGATCGCTACAAACACATACTTATGAGGTCTTAAACGTGTTTGTCTGCTCTGATACCAATTTAAAAAGCGGGGGTCTAAGAACCAAAGGTCGCTACAAACAATACTATGGGGAGTGTGGTTGTGGAATATTGTAGGAGTTATCTTGTATCTTAATAAACTCCTAGATGAATACACTAAGTTTCGACTATGTGAAATCATCGAAACAAAGTTGACATGTTCTCTTTTAGTCATGAAGTATCTCTCTGAGAATTTCATTATGATCCCGCTAATTTTCGTACCTTTGCCAATTTATATTGACAAAAAGGGGGAGAATTATTGTGTAGTTCACACTACAAATACATATGGTTTACGGATCATTATGTAAGGGGGGAGTGATTTTCATTGTGAGATGAAGTATTGACTAAGGGGGAGTGATACATATTACCATAGTATTGTTGTCAAAATTTTTAATGCAATTGGACTTTGATGATGTGTAATAATACTATGACATTGTATAACAATATAAAAACATATTGTTTTTATATATTGTTATAGCTACGAATCTTCAAAAACTATGATGCTGAGTTGAACACGTTTAAAATCACTAGAGTACTTAGAAGTGACGAAGATTTCGAGTAAGGTTGAAGAACCAACGAAATCAAGCATTTGGATGAGAAGCTACAAAGTTTATATATTTTGTAATCCATATGTATCGATAGTTTTGTCATTAAAAAAGGGGGAGATTGTTAGAGCACTGCTCGGTCGAACTCCCAAGCATTGCTATCTCAAGCGTGTTTGTCAAGTTTAGTTGTCAAAACTATAAGTCTTGATTTCTAGTCTACTTATAGCTAAGTCTCGGATTATGATAGAATGTGTAGTTGAGCTTTAGACTTCACGGCATTCATCGATTGAATACTAAGAACTAATAAGGAGAGCTTGTGGAACTTCATCAATAAAAGGTATGTGGAGACTAAAACTGATCTATCACTTGGAAAGTCTATTTCTACTCTATTTCCTATTTTGAGACAAAAGTCGTATTACTATAGTTTTCACTTATGAACATTTGAGATTTCGAGCTGAGTTTAACTCGCTTATATATTTCTCGAAATATGTGCTGGTAAGCTTTTGCTTCAACCAAGTTCATCTTATATTCTTGACGAAAGTCAAAAGATGATCATGTGAAAATCGCCGAGTAACATCTTACATGGTTTGTACGATACAATCATTTGGTGTAGACTTGGAATGTTTCGTTATGATTATTTCAATAAATTAAAATTTTCTTTGATGATAATAGTGTGTGAAAATGGCTATTGTCATCCTCTAAGAAAGTTTTAATTATTGAAATAAGAGTTTAGAACACTTAACCAACATTGGATTATAAACATGTTGTGCGCTCTTGCATATGCGTGATCCATGTTCGGGAACAATTGTATGCATACCCATATGTGTACCTGTTGGTTTGAGATGTCCGGGAACCTAAGTGCGGGTATCCGTACACATACCGGCGTAGGTTTTTGACCGAATATTTTTATTGAGTTTGGAGGTATGCGTACTCTTTCGCATACTGGCCAAAACCAAATTTGGTCCGGCTATTTCAAGTATGCGTACCCGTTTGCATACTTGAATGGTTAAAGTTCTAGAATCGGTTGTGACATGAACAAATACATTTATATAATAAGGACTGCATTCTTTGCAAACCATGGCTATAATGTACATGAATTGATTCGAGAGAATCAAACCGATTTTGCTTCAATTGTGTTCTTGTATACTTCTATGAGAATATAGCAATTGAACAACTCTTCAACTAGTTTTATTTGAGTCATTTGTACTAGTTATGGTTAAGATGAATAAGGTTGATATGATAGTGTTCATATAGCTAACCTCGGTTAACTACTGTTGAGCAAATATGGTGTACACATTTAGGTACGGTTACATAAACCTAAATGAGGGTACATTTCATTTGTGTATAACAAGTTATGGTCGATCTAACAGTTGAAAGATATTAGCTTGGGTTTTCATCTAACGGTGAATATTGGATGCTTAGTTACCAAGGTAACTAAGATTTCAAACCCTGATTTGAAAACTATATAAAGGAGAACTCTAGCAACTGGAATACATAATCCCCACACCTCCTGTATGATACTAGCTACGACTATAGTCGATTCTCCTTTAACCGTAGGTTTTTCACGAAACCCTGTAGGTTAACGACTTAAAGACTTCATTGGGATTGTGAAGGCAGACCCAACTATTTTCTCTGTAGTTGCATGTTCTGATCTTACTTTTACTATCGCAATTGAATATTATCTTTGCTAAGATTTGCTTGAGATTTTTCTCCGACAGGTAAGATTAAAAGTAGTCACAAACATCTCCGTCTCATCGTTTGTGATTATACAATATCTTGTTTCGCTACCATACGATTAAGATTATTGTGAGGTGATTGATAATACTAGGCTGTTCTTCGGGAATATAGGTCTGGTTTATCAATTGGTTCACGTGCACTTTGATTTATCAAAAGACGGAACAAAACTCGTAGGTATTTATGTGGGTGATAGATATATATATTTCAATAGACTTTTTTATGTAAGACAGATTTGTTTATCAAGTCTTCGACTTTGGGTCGTAGCAACTCTTGGTTGTGGGTGAGATCAACTAAGGGAATCAAGTGCGTAGAATCCTGCTAGGGTTCAGAGTCCTGAGGAGAGCAACTGTACCTTGATTAGTGTGATATTGATTGGGGCTCAACTATATTCTAGTCCGAAGTTAATTGGTAGTAGGCTAGTATCTGTAGCGGCTTAATAAAATATGGTGTTCAAAGATGGACTAGGTCCCGGGGTTTTTCTGCATTTGCGGGTTTCCTCGTTAACAAAATTATGGTGTCTGTGTTATTTCTTTTCCACATTATATTTTGTTATATAATTGAAATATCACAGGTTGTGCGTTGAATCGATCAATTGGTAAATCCAACCTTAATTTGTTGATTGAAATTGATTGATCCTTGAACATTGGTCTTTGGTACCGTTCAATCTATTCCTCTTATATTCAATCGGGCTCGCAAATTCCTATTTGCTGATTGCAGATTGAATTAAGAGATAGATATATAAAACTCTTTGATATACTTTTATCAAGATTGTGTCTGACTGTCTAGTTGATTCTCTTGAAAGGATATTTGGGTTGGTCTATTGATGCGTGTCGTAAGTGCAACAAATTATTCAAAATATTTTCCACTAATTAAATAATAATATAGCGCTAGTAAGAGATCGTTCCCACAGAAAGCTGTGTAATTGATATGTTATTTAGTTCAACAAAATAATAAAAAATACTAAAAAGGGGGGATTGGTTTGATTATAATAAACAATAATAATAATAATAACTGCATGGCGAGTCACGATGTCAACAATAACTTAGGAAATTTTATTTTCCTTAGGTTAGGCATTATCATTCAAAGGGGCATCGGGGCGCAACTTGTCGCGCGTCTCCCTGCCTAATCTCTGTAAACTCTTATCTATTTTCGCTCCTTAATAAAAGCCTTTATGGCCCCTTTTCATAATAATAATAATAATAATAATAATAATAATAATAATAATAATAATAATAATAATAATAATAATAATAATAATAATAATAAGATGAAAAGATGATTAGGAGTCATTCTCCGTTACCAAAAGTTGACTTGCATAGTGTACTCGTTTACCTTTCGTAAGAATCATATATCACCAACCGTAGAATAGTAGCTAGCTCAGTGATATCCCCAAAACTCCTTATACCACGGATACAGAAGCTCTCTAATATCAGATTCTATCCAACCGAACCACCAAGTAGTAGCTCACTCAAGGTGTAATCCAACTGAATGCTTTAGGCTTTGTGAATTAGGTTGATCCCAGTAGTTAAACTCTTAGCTCAAGTTTCACTTGCTGATGTTGTCTTCACTCGCAATTGCTCCACAGAATCCCTCTGTAAGGTCTCGCGATTTCTACTTGTGTAGAGAGTTGTTTGACTATTACACTTATCACCCAACTTCTACTAGCATTGGAATGATCAAAATATTAATCCAATTGTACACTTGGACAATCTAGTAATAAATCATAAACCCTAGATATATAAAAGACAATCGATAATATGATAAAAACTTCGAATAAACTTGTATAATAATTAAGCTTCACGCCCGGAACATAGAATTCATCCTAATCAATAAAGTTTAGCCTCGCATGTTTAAACCCTAAAATATTAATGAAGAACAAAAGTGTATTATGAGATGTAGAGATATATATGTAGAGATATCTTAGATTAGGTTAAGAAGTCCTCTTTTATAGTCTCCAAGTTGTAGAAGTGCCCGTGCATCGAACAGTGCAGAGTAGGTTGCCAAAACTCGTCACAATTCCCAAATATAATCCACGCCCAAGTCTTGGTCGTGCATAAAATACTCAAATTAGCATAATGGGCTCTCATTAAATGCTGAACAAGTCCAGCCCATTACCATTCTTGGTTTGTCAGTTCTGCGGAACTGACAATTTATATTCTTCTTTTCTTCTGCGTATGGGACTTTCCAGACGTAAGTTCTCATGTATAACTTTTAAGTTTTCTTCTCTTAATTTAGTGCATAGACTTTCTAGCCGTAACTCGTCCTGAGTTCTTACTCTTTCACTCGAATTCAAACTCTCATACCGTGGTTTGTTCTCCCCGAAAAATCGAACTCGTGTTCTCATAATCCACCAGTCAACATCTCTGATAGCATCCATCATCACAGACTCGAACTCCTCACTGCCAAGCTCCGTTTTCCTCTGTTACTCAATCTGAACTCCATTTTCATTATCTCGAGCTCTTCCATCTCAGTCGTCAATGGCAGCAGCAGCATCATCATCATCATTATTCTTTTCCATCGATATCGAAGCTGACTATCCAGTATGATCACCACCTTTTCAACTCATTTGAAACTGAACCTCTACTGCAACCCAACTCCTATCATATCCGTTAACTGCCAATGGAAGCAACGTACACGTCCAGCTCTTCCATTACCACATACTCCTCCATCTCTCGAGCTCTACTGTAAACCATCACAGCTTCAAACTCGAGCAGAAACAACCTCTTCCTATTCTTCTCCAAACTCGGAAACAATGGCAGCAACACCATTGATACAGCAGCGACTCCATTCTATATTTTCTTCTCGAGCTCAGCTGATCATCGTTCTCATTACTGCCAAGATCCAACTCCGGATTTCTTACAACTGCAGCAACCACAGTTCCCAGTTCAACTCGAATTTAACTGGCAGCATCCCATTCTCTTCAATATTCTCTGCCATTTCGAGCTCCTTTGATCTACCATTTAACTGCAAACACAGAATCGAGTATCTCCTGATGTTACTCACTCAATCACTGCCATGCACGTCCATATCGCCATCACTGCCATCATCCTGAATCACTCGTCAACAAGCCATCTTCACAGCGTTATCGACCATTCAGTTTCATTAACATCTGGCAGCTTTAACTCCATAAACCAACCAACTTCTCCATTGCTTCTCATTACGAGTTTCTCTTCATCGCTGATATGATATGATCAACTCCATCAACAGCTGACTTTAACACAGCACAACTGCCCTGTTTCGTAAATCGCAGCTCGAGTATATCTTCTATCGAACAACATCAACTCCGCTACATCACCCTCACTTCCATCAGTTAATGGAACACGAACCTTTAATATCTCCCATTCAACTGTCAGTCACAGAAGGCTGACAATTTTATTAATATTTTTTTGTCAGCCCTGAGTAGAAACTTGGGGTGCCTATAACAGTTTTGTAGTTTCTCTAGTTTTCTAGAACTTCAGCTTACTTGCTTCCAGATTCTTCGTACGACGTCAGATTGACTCCATTCTTTCGTCGCTGGCTTCGTCTTTTCGTCCTCTTTAATATGATAGCAAGAACTCATGGATTCAAATAAGTTCCACTTGGTATTTGGCCCTTTTCTGTTTGTAGACTTCACTTGGTAGCTCTTTTCACTTCTTTTCGGATGATTCACCTAATGAAACACAAATAAGAAAAAACAAACGTAATATACAATAATTTGCAAGAATAAACGAAATTACTAGCATGGAATTGACACTAAATATATGTGAAATATGCACTTAACAAATTCCTCCACACTTGGCTTTTGCTAGTCCTACTCCAACTTCAAAGTGTTCCATCTTCCCAAGCATCCAAAGAGCTATGAGGACATAGAGTTTCTGCATGCTAGTAATAAGAAGTTCGAAATACCAAAAAACATATTCATTCTTTAATCTTGAGTGAGAAATAACCACACCATAATGAGAGAATGCGTGTTTGAGATCAATAAACATTTCGCCTCGACTTCTGTCTCACTTAAAAGGATTTTATGATAATTGCACTCAATAAGACGGCTTTTTTATGGGTCTCACATGTGTACAGGTAGGAATGAAGAGAGAAATCCTACGCACATTGAATGGTGGGAAGGAAACCTTCCGAATAATTTCTGGAGACTCCACAAAATCGTGGAAAATAAAGATATTTTTCTGACGATCTCTAAGAAAGGAAATCAACCATTATTGAGAGAATGATAGTACTTACCACCTTCACATATGATTGCAATCATGATAACACCACTATCACAACATCCAATAGCAACGTTGTCTTCAGCTCGTCTTCTTCATCTTCTTGGTCTTCGGTCTTTAACTGTTGATGCTAAAATCTTGAACTTCATAGAAATTCGACAATTTCTAACTTTTTTCCTCAATTTCCTTGTTGCTTGAAACTTCTTTATACATTTTTCTTCCCCGTGGCCTTATTAAATAAATAACAACCTAAATGCAATTCTTTTGTTTTTTTTTTGTTTTTTGTTTTTGACAAAAAGATTGCAACTACAAAAATGATAACGAAATTAAAATGACATGGCCATGAAAGAAGTACTTTACCACTTTGTTCTTCACAATTTGTATTGTCTTCGTATCATAAACTTCAATAACTCTCATCTTTTGATTTTCTTCGCTCTTGTAAATAAGTCTTCATAGTTGGATATAAATTAGGCTCCTTGTGTGTAAGTCTTCAACATGGATATATAAATATGCTCATTGTATGTTGCTTTACTTGGATATGAATTTTTTTGCTCTTCCTTGTATTGTTGCTTGTAAACCTCAAACGTCTTCAACTTTCCTTGTAGATTTTGTTGTCGCTTTACTTGTTGATGGTGATGGTATTTCTATGGACCTGTTGTTGGCGAGAGAAAGAATGGTGCTAACTGCAAATCAAACTACAAGAAGATGGTTTTCGTCTATAGATGTCACCCTCATGATTGACAAAATTAGCACTCAAGAGATCAAAAATAGTGATGAAAATGGTGTGAAGTTGGGCAGCTCACCATTCTACCCGGAATTAACGTACGGTGACACATACTCAAAAGAAAGCTCTTTAGTCATCTACAAAAAATATTTGGTCTGGTGCCTCGGTTGATATGAAAATAGGTAGTCTCCACTAATGATTGATCATCAACTCTAATAATGCATTTCTATCTGCTCCTAATTTGCATCACCGGCATGATTAAATCCATTATTTAACACTCCAATTCGTAAGAATATTCCGAAAGTAGTTCCCTAACACTTCCAAGTTCAGTTATGTCGGTCAGAATTCTCTATGTAAACATACCTAGAAGTATGCTAGTGACTCTAAAATCTCTACAAGTTGAAGGTTTTATTCAAATTTATACAAAGAAACTGAAAATTTTGACTCAAAAAGGATAAAAACTCTATATGCAAAAGACTCCCCCACACTTAAACTTCACATTGTCCTCAATGTGTAGAACCGAAAATTCTGAATTCTGATGTAACAGCAGATAAAACGCAAAAACTGTGCAAATTGGTTAGGAATTTGGAAAAACTCCATTTCACAAAAGTTGTTCATCTACGTGTTTTGTACACAGTGTCAAAAGTTTACAGAATTTCGATAAATTATCTAACATTTATGGTCTCTGGACTGAACTACGCGCAGTCTGAATTTTTCTGACAAAAAGGTATTCGTCATAATTTTCTTCAAAAATAGATTCCGGACTCAATGAAATTAAACATGGGGATGCAAATATGATATGAAAACAATAAAAACAAAATAAAAATAAAAATAGAAGGGTTTAAGATACAAAACCTATGGGTTGCCTCCCATTTAGCGCTTGGTTTAAAGTCGTCAGCCCGACTCTCTTGTTATCGTCCATATACCAATAATCTGAAAATCTGGTAGTCCTCCCAGATAACAATCTGCAATTCTAATAACAACTTCATGAAAACATTAGCACAAAATATAAATATTGAAGCTATCGCTTTATTGAAGTTTCCCCCACACTTAGTCCTTTCTACACTCGAAAGTGGATAGAGAACATAGAATTTGGGAACTTCAAAAGGTTCTTCAGCTTGGTGAACCTGCAGCACAATGCTAGAATCAAACACATCAAGTGGTGGATACTTAGAAGCAAAATAATCCATTAAAACTTTGGAAGCACACAACTCCAATCCTAAGTGAGGTATTTTCCTAAAAGTCGGGTTAATAACTCTTTGAGAAACTACTTCAATTGGATGGAAAGAATCAATAGATGTAAAATTTTGCAAAGGATTAGAAAAACCTTGTTCGAGATCCTCATCTTTTATTTCTAGTGAATTATTTACCTCAAGTATATCGTGGTCCTCTATCGAACTTTTAATTTCTGCTTCAACTGAAATCTCAACATCATCAACTAGCTCAATCGGGTCTTCTACAACTTCAATCAATTTGGTTTCATTCTCAATCATCTTCTCATCAACAACCTCGTCATCGGAATCAGAATCCTCTCCCAAGAAGTCTAGTTCATTGGTGCACATCTTAAAATCATTATTTGAGTACGTTATACCATTTATAACAACGGTTATGTCATATCCATTCTTCTCCTTTTGAATAGGCGAGTGATCTTTATAATGATTCAAAGTTGGAATAACTTTACCATTATTGCAAGGACTTTCCAAAGGTTGCTCATCTTCATAATCATTACCGATCAAGTATTCATTACTATCCACGGAGATATCAAAATAATTTTGGTTTTGAGACCAAAGTTCTTCTTTAATTTGATCAAGTTCTCTTCTTAAGTTTTGGACACTTTCTTGAAGTTCTTGGAGTGATTTATCAACACTCTGCGGATATTGGTCCAATCCTTGTTGATGTTGTTCCATTGCTTGGATCAGTTGGTCAAGACGTTCTTCAG
Organism: Papaver bracteatum; assembly: GCA_023529315.1. Taxonomy (NCBI): domain Eukaryota; kingdom Viridiplantae; phylum Streptophyta; class Magnoliopsida; order Ranunculales; family Papaveraceae; genus Papaver; species Papaver bracteatum. The sequence goes on along the minus strand of JAJJWX010004907.1, from coordinate 1,146,395 downwards.
AACCTGTACTTTCACTCACCACAAGATTTCCAGACCAGGTCTTCTCCTTTTGAATAGGTGAACGATCATAAAAACGATCAGGTGTTTGGTTAGATATATTGTAATAAGATCCGGTTGTTGTATTGTTCTCCATGCTTTGTTCTTCATTAAGGAGTTCTGGCGTGGACAAACTAGCCTTTAACTGAAAAACCAACCAATCAAGCTTCTGCTCACATCTAGAAGGTAAACGATTAGAAGTATAACTATCCTCCCATCCTTGTGATTGTTCACCTACATGCCCGTCATAAGGTTGTTGACATGTATGAGAATATCCATAAGGTTCCATGGGATATTGATCATAGCCAAAATATTGGTTTTGATTATACCCATAGGATGGTTGGTAGTTGTCATATGAATGAGATTGAAACCCATATTGATTACCACTATAATATGATGATTGTTCTTGTGCTCCGTATATGTTATTTCCGTAAGGAAACATGATGACTCACAAGAAAGATAAAATCAAAACAAAAATCTAAAAACAAAAATAATACAAGCTAAACAAATAACAAATCAATTACCAACCGCTCCCCGGCAACGACGCCAAAATTTGATGCGTGTCGTAAGTGCAACAAATTATTCAAAATATTCCCACTAATTAAATAATAATATAGCGGTAGTAAGAGATCGTTCCCACAGAAATCTGTGTAATTGATATGTTATTTAATTCAGCAAAATAATAAAAAATACTAAAATGGGGGGATTGGTTTGATTATAATAAACCAAAAGAATAATAATAATAATAAGATGAAAAGATGATTGTAGTTGCAGGAAATCCCACAACACACCCCATATCATATTATGATAACAATTTCTAGATCTAATCATAAAGATGATGATAAAAGTACTAAAATTATAAAATAAGACACAAGGATTTACGTAGTTCGATCAATGTGATCTACATCCACGAGGTTAAGGTTCTTCACTATGATTATTGAAATTACATTCATGGAGACTCCATTAATGAGTATTTGGAGCTCTAGATTTAGTTTTAGGGGAAGAAGATGATAAAGAAAATAAACTTTTTCTCTCTCTCTCTCTCTTACAAAGTGTGTCTCTGTTTTACAAAAATGTATATTCCTCCTTTTTCTCTCTCTTGCTCTTCTCTTTATATAGGTGTTTACATAGTGGATGACAACTAATCTGTCCTTTATTTTAGGATCTGACTTGCGGTATTCTCGCGAGCAATCAAGTGTCAAATTCGCAACATTCTTGAATGTCGCAAGGTCTTCACGTCTTTCTCTTGTTTGAGATGATGTCACATGTTATGTTACTTTGATGTTTGTCTGCGACGGTTTCGCAATGTTGCTAGTGTGATTTTCGCTGGTATGTCGTTGTTGCGATATTCTGATCCTATATCTTGCCTCTTTTTTCTTGAATATTGCTTGAACATCGATCTTTAGGAAAAAATCCGTTGTTGTAGTAGCCTTTGATCTTTGTTGATGAAGGAACAAGCGAAAGAATACTGGACTTGAAAAGTACGTTCTTGCCTCTATTCTTTTGCGAAGTTCCGAAGTTTTGCGAAATAAATAATAAGTATCAACTCTTGAAGAAGTATAAGAAGTATGAAGTACCCTTGAAGAAGTATAAGAAGTACTCAATCCTCGAAATGTAAGAAGTATCCTTCCTTGAATGAGAGTCATAAGTATTGCCTCTATTCATGAGAAATTATTACTCTATTTTTGGTGAGGATTCTTGTCCATTTTGGAAATGATTCTTGCCGAGAAGATAAAGAACATAAAATGTTTTCTTGGTAATCCATAGTTGCCTCTGTTCTTTATCTATGAGGGTAGAATCCTTGAGATAATGGTGAATGAGCAAGTTGTTTCTTCATCCTCATCTTGCCTCTGCCTCAAGGTGCTTTTAATTGTGCAAAATAACCAAATTCTGATACATTCTACGAAATTATGAATAGTAATCCTGCGAAATTCTAAATAATACCCCTGAGAGATTCTGGATAATATTTCTGAGAGATTCTGAATACTACTTCTGAGAGATTATGAATAGTGCTTCTGAGAGATTATGAATAGTGCTTCTGAGAGATTCTGAATAGTACTCCTGAGAGATTCTGAATAGTACTTCTGAGAGATTCTGAATATGATCTACATGAAAAATGATTAGTACTTTATAAAAAAAAAATTGTTTTATCATGTGGTCTTATTTTGCCTTCCTAAGTAAAGGTCTTATTTTTCCATCTTTTTGCATTACGACAAAATCGCAGGACGTCTCTACACTTTCATGTAGAAACCCATTGATCTTGCCTTATCTTTTTGTTCTTTTGTATTTTTGCTGCGACAATATGACAGGCCTAAATTTTCTTGCGAAATTAAAGCCCCATGACATTGCCGTCTTGCGACGAAATCGCAGGACGTCTTTACACTTGCATGCAATGACCCATTGATCTCGTCTTATCTTTTCTTTTGTATTATTACCTCTTCAGGACTGTTGCACAAATATGACAAGTATAAATATTCTTGCGAAAATATAGCCCCATGACATTTGCATCCTAAGACACTTATTAGCTCCCTAATGGAGGGTGTCGCCCTTATCTTCCCCCTGGTTGCACTTTCAAGGAGACGTACATTGGTCATACAAGACTAGCTCCTCCCATCCAGTCTTAACAACAACCAATTATTTTCGCAGCCTCTTATCCCTTTTTCCTATATGGCTTATGGTTACGAGACTGCGCCCTAAATGGGGTTTTCTTCGGGCCGAGTGCATCATAGCCAAGACTTGCCAAGAATGGCCATTGTAGTTTCATACGCCCCGGGCACTCTTGGCTCAACCATGTGTACCTCGGCGCCTTGGTCATATTCTGCACCCCTTATAAGAGACCCTCGGTCGTCCAACCTAAATCATAAGTCTAGGTTGAAAATCCAAGGTATCTCTCCTGGATAGGTTTTTATGGACCCCATATCTCCATGACTCAGGTTCCAGCAGCGGTGTAACCTTATCGATGAGCCATGCAACAGATACCCCCTTCTATGACGTACTTTAGGTCTTACATTTGCCTCTTGCGAAATTTTATTCGCGAACTAGGGTGTACGCCATAAAGGTTCGTCTCATTCTGGATCTTAAATGATCATTTCTTGCGAAATTTTCGCATGTCTCTTATATCTATGCGAAATTATTGCATTTCTTCATTCTTTCATTCATTCTTTCATTTCTTTCATAATATCATATCATTTGAAGCAAATGGAATATTCAAGAGAAATTCTAATACATTGTAATTCTGAAATCTTTGTAGTTATAAAATCTTTGTAATTATGCGATTGTATCGCTCTTTGTAAATCAAATCAAAAATCTTTGAAATCTTTTGAAATCTTTGAAATCTTGCGATCGTATCGCTTTTGGTAAATTAAATCAAAAATCTTTTATTTGTTGTAAGTAAAATAAAATTTTCAAGGAAGTGGTACTTAGCTTTCATGTGATTTGTTGTTGCTCTCTTGCGAAGTATATGATTTGCTTGCGAAACTCTTGTAGTCCAAAATTGATGTAAAAAATTCGCGAGAGATAAGAGTTGAACCTGCTTCCTCAAGCTCTTTGTCTTTGTCTCTGACCAATTTTGCTGGTTTTTGTTTGCGAAATATCTGTGCGAAATAATCATTTACTTTCTTCTATGCGAAATACCCTTGCGAAAAATCCATGTTAAAAATATATGTTCGTTAGGATTTGAACACGCGACCATGAACTCTTTAACTTTGCAGATCACCAACTATGCTGCCTCTTGTTTGAGAAATATCTCTGAGAAATAATCATCATTCTCTTTTGTGCGAAGTAAACATCTCTTTGCGAAGCAAAAATTCTTCGCGAAGAGGGAGACTCGAACCCAAGTCCTCTAGTTTGCGTACTCCTTCTCTGACCATTTGGGCTACTTGTTGCTTGCGAAAGAAACACACAATGTTGTAACTCTATTCCATTTCTTCGCCTTTGAAAGTTCAAAAATATTTGAAAATTTTTGTGCGGCTGTGAATTCGAACACATGATCTCAAGTTTGTACTCTGGCGTCTTGACCAATTCCACTAGCTTCATGTTTGTGAAGGCAAATGGAATTCGCTTAATTTATTGTCCTTTTTTCACCCTTGGCTATTCAAACTAACAAAATCATATTATCCATTCTATTTCTTCGTTGAAGCTTCTTCCATAATTATCTGACGAAACAAAAACCATTTTTGCAGAACTTCTTCTTTTCTTTTGGCAGAAACTTTACCACTGTGTACTATTCATTCTCCTTGGGTTGATAGCTCCTAAATTGGTCCTTCTCCTTTAACTGTTGAGTATCCTATCCGTTATTTCTTGCTGCTGTATATCTTTATTCTTCATGTTCACCTACTGCCAAGGGATCTCTTCACTCTATAACGATATATTTTCCTTTATCTGCAAAATTTCCTCTCGTGGCAATTTATTTACCTTCTAACTTCTATGTCTTTGATACCTCTTCTTCACGTTAGAGTTTCCAATCTCCTCTGCGAATACCGCACTACATTTCTCTTATTGCTTCGCTGGTGATGTGTCTTACCCACACGTGTCGAGTGGTTCTTTCTAAGATGCTCTCACCGGATCTGTAATTATCTTGATGAGTGAAGATGAAGGTTTGATGAGGTTAAAGTTGACACCATGAATCTCGCTGCAAACTTTCTTAATTTTTATAATAAAATACTCAACTAGTTCTCACTGACTAGTTCTCTACTATTTGCAGAATCTCGCTGTCTATTTCTTCTTACACGCAAAATGAATTTGACCGACATTTTTTCTTCTACAATGATTTGCTTTGTTGGTTGTTGCTTCTCTGAGATTCTGGCGAGTTGTCTTACTGAATCTTAGATATAAGTGATGGTAAGAGACTAAGAATTCATTTTGTTGACGAAGAAAGTTTGCCTTTGCACTTCTATCTTTGCTCATTGTTGTTTTAGTTTGGACAAATCTGTTTGTATCTTCGTGAATTATTTCATTTCTTCACAGGATCTTGTTTCTTCAAAGATTAACTTCCCGTCATTCTATGTTGATTTCCTCCAAGGGCATCACTATCTCCTCATCTTGCTTGGTTGCTTTCCATGTTGATGAACTGGGATGCTGCGTACTTTCTTCATTTTTCTTTGTTGGAGTTGCTAGCTTCGCTGAAACTCTTATTCTTGCTTAGATATTCATTACTTCGTAGATGGTAATGATTCTCCAATAGCGGCATTTAAAATGTCCCAGTGAAGTGATCTATTATATTTATATTCCCGACGAAACTTGACTATGTTGGATTGTCTTCGAGTTGGTCTTTAGCTAATGATAATCGATGTAGTCATGAGAGAATTAATTGGCTTATAATAAACGAAGAAACTCCTTTACCGTATCTCCCTTTTCTTTGTGCGAAGTGAGTTTGACTGCCGCACTTTGTGAACTTTCTTAATGAGTATTCTTAAGAGTTAAGGGTTGATCTTCGCTGAAACTTCTCATAAAATAAGCTTCATCTTCTTCCTTTTACTTTGACAAACACTGGTGATCAATTCCAGCATTTCCTCTACGTCCATTTTCTGTATTGGATTGATGGTTGCGGTGAACTCATGGTCACAAAGTTCCATACCATACTTCATCTCCGGGTTTATATCCTTCTGATTGCCTCGAGTAGATTTTTGATTTTCGCAAGTGACTTTCCTCTAAAGTTGAATTGCTGCGAGATTCATCCATTTAATTTAGTGAGTAGTCTATTAAGCTTTAAGAAAACATTGTCACTCAACAAATTAAATATATCAGCTAAATTCTAATGATTTTATCCTCATAAGAGTTTGAAAGTTCATGAAATGGGTTCTTAAAACAACATCCGTAAACCTGTATTTCGCAAATCTTATTTTGAGAGATTTTTTTTTTTTTTTTTTAAATTTCAGATCTTAATTAAACGTAATTTTTGAATATAAAACTAGAAAAGAGAAGAGATTTTGTCCTATAGAATTATTTGTTGGTGTAACTTCATTTGATTTCTTTGCGATTGTTGATGTTCTCTCGGAATCCAAATCCGCTTCTGCTGATGTTGTTTAAAGATGATAACCTTTCACTGGATGTCCCGATCTTCCCCAGAAGCTTTGGTATTTCACTGAGTTTGATGATGAATTAGTTCCTCCAACAACTACTTCAAAATTCTTTCAAATCATAATAACAATCTTCAACTTTGTTTTCAGACACTCTCCAACTCTTCAATCAATGAAATTTCAAGATAATCAACTTTCCAAATCTTCAACTTTGTAGTTCCCTGTTTCTAGCGCCAAAAATGTAGTTGCAGGAAATCCCACAACACACCCCATATCATATTATGATAACAATTTCTAGATCTAATCATAAAGATGATGATAAAAGTGCTAAAATTATAAAATAAGACACAAGGATTTACGTGGTTCGATCAATGTGATCTACATCCACGGGGTTAGGGTTCTTCACTATGATTATTGAAATTACATTTGGGTTATATGGAGACTCCATTAGTGAGTATTTGGAGCTCTAGATTTAGTTTTAGGGGAAGAAGATGATAAAGAAAATAAACTCTCTCTCTCTTACAAAGTGTGTCTCTGATTTACAAAAATGTGTATTCCTCCTTTTTTCTCTCTCTTGCTCTTCTCTTTATATAGTTGTTTACATAATGGATGACAGCTAATCTGTCATTTATTTTAGGATCTGACTTGCGGTATTCTCGCGAGCAATCAAGTGTCAAATTCATAACATTCTTGAATGTCGCAAGGTCTTCACGTCTTTCTCATGTTTGAGCTGATGTCACCTGTTATGTCACTTTGTTGTTTGTCTGCGACGGTTTCACAATGTTGCTAGTGTGATTTTCGTTGGTGTGTCATTGTTGCGATATTCTGATCCTACAATGATTAGGAGTCATTCGCCGTTACCAAACATTGACTTGCATAGTATACTCGTTTACCTTTCGTAAGAATCATATATCACCAACCGTAGAATAGCAGCTAGATCAATGATATCCCCAAAACTCCTTATACCACGGATACTACAATGGAAGCTCTCCAATATCGATTATATCCAACCGAACCACCAAGTAGTAGCTCACTCAACGTGTAATCCAACTGAATGTTTTAGGCTTTGTGAATTAGGTTGATCCCAGTAGTTAAACTCTTAGCTCAAGGTTCACTTGCTGATTTTTTCTTCACTAGCAATAGCTCCACATAATCCCTATGTAAGGTCTAGCGATTTCTACTTGTATAGAGAGTTGTTTGACTATTACACTTATCACCCAACTTCTACTAGCATTAGAATGATCAAAATATTAATCCAATTGTACACTTGGACAATCTAGTAATCAATCATAAACCCTAGAAATAGAAAAAACAATCGATAATATGATAAAAACTTTGAATAAACTTGTATAATAATTAAGCTTCACTCCCGAAACATAGAATTCATCCTAATCATTAATGTTTAGCCTCTCATGTTTACACCGTTTCCCGGTTTCACCCAAACGGGGTAAACCCTAAAATATTAATGAAGAACAAAAGTGTATTATGAGATGTAGAGATATCTTAGATTAGGTTAAGAAGTCCTCTTTTATAGTCTCCAAGTTGTAAAAGTGCCCGTGCATCGAACCATGCAGAGTAGGTTGCCAAAACTCGTCACAATTCCCAAATATAAGCCACACCCAAGTCTTGGTCGTTCATAGAATACTCAAATCATCATAATGGGATCTCATTGAATGCTGAACAAGTCCAGCCCATTACCATTCTTGGATTGTCAGTTCTGCGGAACTGACAGCTTATATTCTTCATTTCTTCTGCGTATGGGACTTTCCAGACGTAAGTTCTCCTGTGTAACTTTTAAGTTTTATTTTCTTAATTTACAGCCTAGACTTTCTGGCCGTAACTCCTCTTGAGTTCTTACTGTTTCACTCAAATTCAAACTCTCATACCATGGTTTGAGCTCCCCGGAAACTCTCACTCATGTTCTCATACTCCACCAGTCAACATCTCCGATAGCATCCATCATCACAGACTCGAACTCCTCACTGCCAAGCTCCGTTTTCCTCTGTTACTCGATCTGAACTCCATTTTCATTATCTCGAGCTCTTCTACCTCAGTCGTCAATGGCAGCATCATCATCATCATTATTCTTTTCCATCGATACTGAAGCTGACTATCCAGTATGATCACCACCTTTTCAACTCATTTTAAACTGAACCTCCACTGCAACCCAACTCCTATCATATCCATTAACTGCCAATGGAAGCAATGTACACGTCCATCTCTTCCATTACCACAGACTCCTCCATCTCTCGATCTCTACTGTAAACAATCACAGCTTCAAACACGAGCAGCAACAACCTCTTCCTATTCTTCTCCAAACTTGGAAACAATGGCAACAACACCATTGATACAGCAGCGACTCCATTCTCTGTTTTCTTCTCGAGCTCAGCTGATCATCATTCTCATTACTACCAAGCTCCAACTCCGGATTTCTTACAACTCCAGCAACCACAGTTCCCAGTTCAACTCGAGTTTAACTGGCAGCATCCCATTTTCTTCAATAATCTTTTCCATTTCGATCTCCTTCGATCCACCATTTAACTGCCAACACAGAATCGAGTATCTCCTGCTATTACTCACTCCATCACTGCCATGCACTTCCATATCGCCATTATTTCCCATCATCATGAATCACTCGTCAACAAGCCATCTTCACAGCGTCATGGACCATTCAGTTTCATTAACATTTGGAAGCTCTAACTCCATAAACCAACCAACTTCTCCATTACTTCTCATCACGAGTTTCTCTTCATCACTAATATCATATGATCAACTCCATCAACAGCTGACTTCAACACAGCATAACTGCTCTTTTTCGTAAATCGTATCTCGAGTATATCTTCCATCGAACATCATCAACTCCGCTACATCACCCTCACTGCCATCCGTTAATGGACCACGAACATTTAACAACTCCCATTCAACTGTCAGTCACAGAAGACTGATAGTTTTATTAATATTTTGGCAGCCCTGAGTAGAAACTCGGGTGCTTATAACAGTTCTGTAGGTTCTCTAATTTTCGAGAACTTCGGCTTTCTTCAAATGCTTCCAGATTCTTCGTACGACGTCATATTGACTCCATTCTTTCGTCGATGGCTTCGTCTTTTCGTCCCCTTTAATATGATATCAAGAATTCATGGATTCAACTAAGTTCCACTTGATCTTTGTCCCTTATCCGTTTGTATACTTCACTTGGTAGCTCTTTTCACTTCTTTTCAGATGATTCACCTAATGAAACACAAATAAGAGAAAACAAACGTAATATACAATAATTTGCAAGAATAAAAGCAATTACTAGCATGGAATTAACACTAAATATATGTGAAATATGCACTTAACATCTATTCATATTGCCAAACAAAATATTGGGTGTGGTTGATAGACCCCCGCTTTTTCAATTGGTATCAGAGCAGGCAAACACATTTAAGACTTTATAAGTCTGTGTTTGTAGAGACCTTAGTATGGATAAAAGTGTTATCTCTGATAAATGCATCACCAGAAACAAAAGTTTTATTTATATGAAATCTATTAAAGAGAAAGATTTGTCAATCTCGAATATAGACGAACCTAGTGTTCCAGCGAAACAGACTTCCATTGACAAGTGTTACCCGGATTACCTTACTGACGAGTCTGATTCTAAAGTTAAAGGGAAGCAGCCAAAGAGAGTTTAGTGATTCTAAAACTCATTAGAATGCAGGATGATGATGTTTACAGGTTGAAACAAAAATTCAATGCTCTTGTTAGTATGGTAAATATGCGTGACTCTCGTCTAAAGGTCCTTTAAGAGGAAAACGCCTCAGTTTGTTCTTCACGAACTCTGCCTGAGGAAAAACTCAAAGAGGATGATTTGGAAATTGAACTTATTTTGAGTAAACTCTCTATTCAAGGATGTTCCAAAGAGTCCACTATACCAATTATTTCTGATTTAACTCTAAAATATTCAATTCCATAAGCAAAATTGAAATCCCCTCGTGTTATGTGCTTGTGTCTTCCTCTAATCAAGGAATATCCGTAACACATGGAAGGAAGATATCTCCCAATGATGGTGTCAAAACTGTTCTATCTAATCACTTAGGTGATCATAAAGTGTGTCTCTTTTTTTATTCAAAAGGACATGTTGAACAAAAGAGGAAATCGAGGTTGAATGGCAATTATATTGATCGTCTTCAACACACCTTAGATTTTATTCTCAAAGGTGTAACTGACATTCGTATGTCTAGACCAATTGCCTTTAGTACTCACCCTGTGTATCCTACCAGAAAAGTCAGTTCGATGTGTTCCTCAAATGTTCAATTGCGAAACAATCTTCACAAACCGATTCGTTCAAGAAGAACTCATGGATCTTGTTCAATAAAAAACGGAGATAAGGTTGTTCTTGATGTGAAAAAGGTACCAAAAAAAGGAGGCAAAAAGGAAGAGTTGGAAGACAACCTAAAAACGATAATTGAAGGTTATAAAGAAATTATTAACAGGCTGTCAATTCCCTCTAGTCAAGATTCTTCAAGTAAGAATACATACTATGCGTCGTATATTGATGATAATAAGTTTTATGATAACTTTTTGCATCAAAAGGGTTTTCCTCCAAAGATCAGAAGAAAGAGGTTTAACCGAAAACAACGTTCATTGGATGAGCTCAAGGCTCATACTTGTGCTAATTGATCACAAGGTTAAAATCTCACTCACAAAAATCCTGGTTGAGTGAGATATGGTCAGGTATACTTGATGGCAAAGTGTTTTCTGATTCTCTAGCTATTTTTTTTATCGTTTCTAGTCGGATTATTATTCTGAAACATGTTTGCATAAGTATTTGTCTTTGAACTTTTTTTTTTAATTTCTTCTTGAAATGTCTGTATGTCAAAATGCTACTCTTATGCTCTAAATTTGTCTCTTATGAGAATGTAAAATTTATCGAACTAAGACTCGTGAAAGTTTTCACTCGGCAAAATACTACCTTGCAAACAGTCTCCTTGTAATTGCATCTTTCGTTGCTTTGGTTCTTTTCTCCTATGGGCCAAGTTTTCGTTCGAACAAGTACCCATGGTACATATCACGAATCAACTTTGGAAACCCTAAAAATTTGTTTTCCTAAGAAACCATTTAAATAACAACTTTGAAGAGTACGTGTACTCCATGTTATTTTTCTTGTCAAGAATGAAATCTCCTTCTGGGTCTTGTAACTTTGCAAAAGGTTTTCTTGATAAGAGTTTTGGTTTTGAAGAAGACGAGAGAAGATCTCTTGTGGAAGTCAATGACACCTCTACTCAATATCCTGATAATCTTTCAAACTTTGAGGATAATGAAGAGATTTCTGCTTAAGTTGTTCAAGATTTTATCGGTCAGTTTAACGATGCAAAACTGCTTCTTGTTGATACCTTAAAAAACCTTGATATGTTAAGAAATGAGTTGAAAAAGGTTAACTCTTACCTTGCTCTCATGAAGTCACATGTTAAGGATCGTCTCAAGAAGAATATCGTGTCCAAAGATGCATTCGATACCATCTGTCACAAGCTTGAAGGTCTTGAAGCTCATGAAGCTTGCGCATGTGAATGCTGATTTTTGCTTGTGATCGTTTTTGTTTTCAGAGTTGCTTTTGTCCTTTATCGTTGTCTAGGAAACTTCTTATGAGAATTTATTCTTGTGTTTTTAAGAAGGATAACTAGGGTTTGGAATAGCCATTATTGTGAGTACACATAGCTATTGCCAATGTTTCCATCTTGCAATGTTTTTAGATTTATTTGTTTAAATTGTAAAGTTTATTTGGAAGATGATTTTTGCAGTATTAATCTTTATGGTTTTATATATTGCAATTGTTATGGGATATGTTGTTTACGTCTGTGAACCTTGACTATCACATATTTGTTCAAAAGTTAACTCTATTATTTGTCGATATGAAAGTATTGATAAAAGATAAAATGAACTTTTAACTACAAAAGTTAAGCCTTTTAAGTCATTATGCAAATATTGATGGAAGAAATGATGAAATTTTGTTTTCAAAGATTAAGTCTATTATATGTCATTATGCAAATAGTGATAAAAATAGAATTAATCTTTGATTATTCCGCAGTATTGGTCTTTCCCTGATCCATATCTTTGTGTATGTACTGTGTTGGTCAGTAAGTTATCTTATGTTGAGCATGGAAAATTGAATTGATCATTTTTCCGTGTGGATAATAATTCAATTATGATTTTTGGATACAAATTCATGTTTCATGTGATTTGTTAGTGTCCAAAGAAATCTTTATTTTCTTGTAAAAGTAAGGTCGCTCTTGTTGTTCTTTCGGGAATAGCATTTTATGGGGGAGAGTTCTTGATTGAACTTGTGCTTAATTGCCAAATCTTTATGGGGAGTGCGTCTGTGGAATATTGTAGGGTTTATCTTGTATCTTAATAAACTCCTTGATGAATGCATTTAGTTTCGGCTATTTGATGGCATCCAAACAAGTTGGTATGTTGTTCTCTTTTGGTCATGAAGTATCTCTATGAAAATTTCATGAGGATCCCACTACAAATACATATGGTTTACGGATCATTATGTAGGGGTAGGGGTGGTGGATTGGGTGGGAGGGGGGGGGGGTGGGGAGTGGGAGGGGATCATGTTGAGATGAAGTATTAACTAAGGGGGAGTGATACATATCACCATAGTATTGTTGTCAAAGTTGTGATGCAATTGGACTTTGATGTTGTATAATGATACTATGACACTGTATAACAATGATTGAGAGCAACTGTTTTCTCATTGTTATAGCTACGGATCTTCAACAAGGATGATGTGTATGGGTTTTCGTAGGCTCAAATTAATAAATATATTTCCCACTAATTAACTGGTAATATAGCGGTAGTAAGATATCGTTCCCACATAGAGCTGTGTAATTGATAGGTTATTTGATCATCAAGATAAATTAAATAGCAAAGGGGGGTTTTGGTTATAAGATATAAATAGAAATACAATAAGAAAAGAGATGATTAAGGAATCCTTCGCCGTTACCAAGCGTTAATCGGATTAGAATACTTATCTATTATTCGTAAGAACCATTCATCACCAACCGTAGAATAACATCTAGAGCAGTGTTATCCCCAAAGTTCCTTATGTAACAGGATACCGAAGCGCTCGCATATCAAGTTCAATCCAACTGAACCACCAAGTAGTAGTGCACTCAAGGTGTAACCCAATCGGAAGCTTTAAGTTATGTGAACTTAGATTGATCCTAGCAGTTAGACTCTTAGCGCAAGGTCCACTTATTAGTGTTGTCTTCACACACGATTTCTCCACATAATCCCTCTGCGAGGTCTCATGTTCTCTACTTGTGTAAGGATTATTCAACAATTACACAGATATCCTAACCCTTTACTAGCAATAGAATGATCAATAGATTAATCTAGCGTGCACTCCAAACAATCTAATCAATCAATCATAAACCCTAGAAATAGTGAAAACACACGATGATGATAAAAACTCCCAAGATGTTTGTATTAATAATAAAGCTTCACGGGTTAGAACATTGAATTCATACTTAATCAACAAAGGATTTAGCTACTCATATTACAAAGAAGATGAATCATGGTGGTTTCTCCCTAAAGGGGTAAACCCTAGGTTCAGATGTAAAACTTGTGCTATGAGATTCTTTATATATGCCTCTTTACATAACCTAATACCTTTTTATAGGTTTACATTGCTTGGTCTTCAAGTATTTAGTCCTGTTCAAGAACCCGACCCAAAATAACGAAATAACGTTCCCAAACGTGCCCTTAAGCCTTACAAGGAGTTTATACACGTTTTCCACTTGCTAAGTTCACAAACCTAGTCTGCAAACTTCAAATTCCAGCAGATATTTTCGGAATTAAAGTATGAAACCCGTCCGCGAACTTTACTGTCTTCGGTATTCAATAAAAGCTTGTTTTGGCCACAACTTCTTCATCCGAACTCGGAATGACCTCATTCTTTTTGAATTATTTTTATTTTTCAATTCTCTTCAAGACGGTGATGAGAAATCCTTAATTTGAATGAGTTAAGATCGGTATTTAGCCTGTGTCTTGATTTTGAGCGTTTTGCTCATTTTCGTCGCACTTCTTCCACTTCTCTTGGACTTGGGCACTTGGGATACTTCTCTTCATAGCTATTTTCAGAAATTTGTATATCCTTTTTGGATAATTCACCTAATTGAGACAAATAAGAGAAAACAAGAGTAATAATACGAATACATGCAAGAATAATAGCTAAAACAAGTATGGAATGGACACTAAAATCATATGAATTATGCACTTATCATGATGATGATTTGAACACATTTGGAATCTTTGGAGTACTTGGAAGTGATGAAGATTTCGAGTGATGTTGAAGAACCAAGGAGATAAAGCATTTGGATGAGAAGCTACAAAGTTTATTTATTTGGTAATCCATATCTATTGATAGTTTTGTCACTAAAGTTGACAAAGGGGGACATTGTTAAAGCACTGCTCGGTCAAACTCGCAAGCATTGATATCTCAAGCTTGTTTGTCAATGTTAGTGATCAAAACTATAAGTCTTGATTTCTAGTCTACTTAAAGTAATGTCTCGGACTAGGATAAATTATGTAGTTGAGCATTAGACTTCACGGCGGTCATTAATTGAAGACGAAGAACTACTAAGGAGATCTTGTGGAACTTCATCAACAAAAGTTATGTGGACACTAAAACTGATCTATCACTTGGAAAGTCTATTTCTACTCTATCTCCTATATTGAGACAAAAGTCGTATTACTATAATTTTCTCTTATGAACATTTGAGATTTGGAGACGAGTTTAACTCGCTTACATATTTCTCGAAATATGTGTTGGTAAGATTTTGCTTCAACCAAGTTCATCTTAAATTCTTGACGAAAGTCAAAAGATGATCATGTGAAAATCACCTAGTAACATCTTACATGGTTTGTATGATACAATCATTTGGTGTAAACTTAGAATGTTTCGTTATGATTATTTCAATAACTTGAAAATTGCTTTGATGCTAATAGTGTATAGAAACAACTATTGTCATCCTCTAAGAAAGTTTCGATTATTGAAATAAGATTTTAGAACACTTAACCAACATTGGATTATAAACATGTTGTGCACTCTTGCATATGTGTGATCCATGTCCGGGAACCATAGTATGCATACCCGTATGTGTACCTGTTGGTTTGAGAAGTCTGGGAACCTAAATGCGCGTACCCGTACGCATACTGGCGTAGGTTTGTGACCGAAAATTTCTGTTGGGTTTGGAGGTATGCGTACCTGTTCGCATACTGGCGAAAACCAAACTTGGTCCGGCTATTTCAAGTATGCGTACCCATTTGCATACTTGAATGGTTAAAGTTCTAGAATCGGTTGTGACATGAACAAATACATTTATATAATAAGGAATGCATTCTTTGCAAACCATGGCTATAATGTACATGAATTGATTTGAGTGAATCAAACCGATTTTGCTTCAATTGTGTTCTTGTATACTTCTATGAGAATATAGCAATTGAACAACTCTTTAACTAGTTTTATTTGAGTCATTTGTACTAGTTATGGTTAAGATGAATAAGGTTGATATGAGAGTGTTCATATAGCTAACCTCGGTTAACTATTGTTGAGCAAACATGGTGTACACATTTAGGTACGGTTACATAAACCTAAATGAGGGTACATTTCATTTGTGTATAACAAGTTATGGTCGATCTAACAGTTGAAAGATATTAGCTTGGGTTTTCATCTAACGGTGAATATTGGATGCTTAGTTACCAAGGTAACTAAGATTGCAAACCCTGATTTGAAAATTATATAAAGGAGAACTCTAGCAACTGGTAAACATAAACCCCACACCTCACGTGTGATACTAGTTATGACTAGAGTCGATTCTCCTTTAACCTTAGGTTTTTCACGAAACCCTATTGTAGATGGGGCAAAATGAGTTGCTGGTTTTTACGGAATTGAGGAGACGATCATACAGAGGAAACTCCTTGAACCTAGCTAACTGTCAAACCTCACACAGATGCACTGCAAGAAGGGAGTGCTTTGAATTTGAGAGATTAATCCGTAGTACTCCGGCCTAAACCAAGACAATGGTCGTTCCAGAGTAAATTCGGCAACAAGAGAGGATGGGTGGATCTGTAGGAGGGAAGCTGAAAAATGTGTGAGATCAATGGTGATCGAAGATTGTAGGTGTGTTGTGTATTCTGAAATAAGATAAGTTCTGAATGATTGAATTTGCTCTGTTGAGATTAATTGCTCAGATGTTGAGTTGTTAATCTCGTGTTGTCTGTTTTACGTAAGATTATTTTGTTTTCAATAATGATTCAGAGACTTATTTATATTGCTAGAATTGTAAACACCATGATCCCATGAAGTATGACAGTTGATGGAATCATAGAGTGGAGAAGTGAAAATCATGTTAAAACCAGTTGCTCAACGTGCAGAGACTTGGTTGATTTTCTATCCACTACTTTGTTAACTCCTCCAACTGATTGCACGACTTGCTCACATTCTCATCCTGTGTATGAACACACGTGTCGTAGACCGCCAGACCAAAACCCTAGTTAATATCCCCCATGTGACACGATTGATGTCTCGTGATTGTGGAGTCTGTAAGGCAGATGTGTATTTAGTTAGTTAGTTGTTGACTTCATGACTTCATGGGATGATGAGTCCTTGTATTGTCGAGTCGAACATGATTTGAAAATGTTCCGAGACTCATGAATTGAACATGTCTGTTGAGACAAAGATATAATTCTCAAGTAAATGTTGATAGTTAAGGTGAGCACATATTGCTCATTCGATGAATTGTTGAATATTGATAGTTGTACCAATATTCCTTGGTTTTGAGCAAATATTGCTCGTCTGAGCAAATGTTGCTCGTTCGATGAATTATTGGAAGCATGACCAAATAAAGTATTAAATCAAAATACTGGTAACTAAACCGAGTATAATTAATAAAATGTTGATCATGAGATCAACGTAAAATTATTAGCGTTTGAATATGGAATTATGAACCTTGGACTCAAAACCCTAATTTGATCAATTGATGATTTATTGAAAATAAACCACAGAGTGAAGGAGGGACCGGATACACAGGATGATGTATCGACCATGTAGCGCCCAGATGCTCAAGTGAGCAAAAATACACCAAAGTCTCTTGAAGACCAGTTGGTGAAAGGATGATTAAATAATGGTTTAATCATTTATTAAAATAATGCTCGTCTGAGCCTCAGGTGATAAAACCTAATTAATTATGAAGAGATGAGGGACCAACCAAGGGGTCATAAAACCAGCCCTCGGTTATCAAGGGATCGAATAACGATCGTTTTATGAAGTTCAAAATTGTTTGGAAGAGTTAGAACCTAATGTGAACAAATTAGGTCAAATGATGAAAAATATGCGGGACCGGCCTCTTGCAAGCCAAAGAGCCAACCTTGGTCGGTCAAGGTAGTATGCTCGCATCACCAAAGTTTTCGTCTCTCAATCCTAAATTTTTTGGTATTTTCTGATGTGTGTTTGAACAATCATTTGAGAAAATATGAAGAAATCAAGGATTTTTGCTGAAACTGAGGAAACTTCATGAGATGAAGGAAAAATAATAATAAAATAAAGGAATTATGAAGTGTGAGACCGGCTATGGCCAAGGCATGGTCGTCCGGCTAATGAGCCCGGTCCCATAGCATTTCCCTAATTTTATTATATTTTTTCATGATTTTATGGAAATATCATAAAATCAAGGAGTTTGTTGAAACTAAGGAGTTTTGTTGAAATCAAGGAGTTTCCCTGAAGTGAAGGAGTTTCCATGAGATGAAGGAAACAAAAATATTAATAATAGTAAAATAAGGGCATATGGGACCGGCTTGGGCATGGTCGTCTGGCTAGGGCCCGGTCCCGTGAGCTTTCCCTATTTTTATGTATTATTTTCATGATTTGAAGGAATTTTCATCATTTGAAGGAAACAACATGAAATCAAGGAATTTCATGGGATCAAGGAATCATAAAAATAAAAATAATAAAATAAGTGGCGTGTGGGACCATCTAGGGCATGACCGGCCGGCTAGGGCCCGGTCCCACGAGTTTCCCTAATTTTATATTATTTTCATGACTTGAAGGGAGTATCATGAGATTAAGGAGTTTTCATGAGATTAGGGAAATAATAATAAAATAATGAGGAATCATGAGGTGTGGGACCGGCCACGACTAGGGCATAGCCGTCCGGCTAATAGACACGGTCCTACGACACCTTTCCTAATTTTATATTATTTCCTTGATGCGAAGGAAACCCCATGAAATTGAGGAGTTTCTTTAAAACGAAGGATATTTGTTCAAATGAAGGGATTTTCATATCAAGGAAAATAATAAAAATATGATAAAATATAGAATTGGGCGTGGGACTGGTCAAGACGTGACTGGCCGGCCGGTGGATCTAGTCCCCTAGCGCCATGACTAATATTTTATTATTTATCATTTTCTTTCTATTTTGCATAAGTTCATCGTTCCTTCGTGTTTTGGAATGCTCGTTAGTGCATTATTGCTAAGTACACTTGCACCATTTTGGTCGGGGCTTACTCGATAGCGGCTCAAATGCCCGTACATTGAATATTTATTACTAACCCATGGATTTCTGCTGGGAATGACCACGAATTGAAGTAACGTAGAATATTTCTGGATATTCAGTTAATGAATTTAAGGATTAGAGATAATTAATTGATGGCTCTATACTAGCAGGCATGCTGTCTAGAAGCATTAATTATCTGAAAATTGAGTAATATAAGCTTGTCGAAGCGTCATATATCTTTTATATAGTCAGGGAAACATTGTTACATCCTGAAGATGTTAGTACTCTATACTAGCAGGCAAGCTGTCTAGTAGCCGTCCAATCATTAAGATTCTATACACATGTAATTTGTATAGTCAGGAAAAACGTTGTTACATCCTGGAGATGTTATCGCTCTATACTAGCAAGCAAGATGTCTAGGAGCCGTCCAATCGTTCGATTCTATATACAAGTGATTACTAAAATTTCTCAGTATTCATGAGATATGTCTTTGCCTCAGTTGAGAGACTGCATATCTCCATATGCTCTGAGAAACAGTATTCTCAGTCAGAGGTACTTGCGACATGAGCTTTCATGCTTCAATTAGAGACATGAGCCTCAATACACATCTGATTGCCAGATTAGGAGTATGTACAATTATGATTTTACGATTTTAGCCTTTGTCGAAAATCCACCATATGCACCTGTAGGTTAACGACTTAAAGACTTCATTGGGATTGTGAATCCAGTCCCAACTATTTTCTCTGTAGTTGTGTGTTCTGATCTTAATTTTACTATCGTGATTGAGTATTATTATCTTTGCTAAGATTTGCTTGATATTTATCTCCGATAGGTAAGATTAAAAGTAGTCACAAACATATTCGTCTCATCTTTTGTGATTCCACAATATCTTGTTTCGCTACCATACGATTAAGATTATTGTGAGGTGATTGATAATACTAGGATGTTCTTCGGAAATATAAGTCTGGTTTATCAATTGATTCCCGTGTACCTTGATTTATCTATTCATATTTATATGGGAGACATATTTATCTATTCCAATAGTCTTTTCTTTGTGAGACAGATTTGTTTATCAAGTCTTCGACTTTGGGTCTTAACAACTCTTGGTTATGGGTGAGATCATCTAAGGGAATCAAGTGCGTAGAATCTTGCTGGGGTTCAGAGACGTAAGGAGCACAACTGTACCTTGATCAGTGTGATATTGATTAAGGCTCAAGTACATTCCAGTCCGAAGTTAATTGGTAGTAGGCTAGTGTCTGTAGTGGCTTAATACAATGTGGTGTTCAAAGATGGACTAGGTCCCGGGATTTTTCTGCATTTGCGGTTTTCCTCGTTAACAAAATTCTGGTGTATGTGTTATTTCTTTTCCGTATTATATTTTGTTATATAATTGAAATATCACATGTTGTGTGTTGAATCGATCAATTGGTAAATCCAACCTTTGGTTGTTGATTGAAATTGATCCTTGAATATTGGTCTTTGGTACCGTTCAAGTTATTCCTCTTATATTCAATCGGGATCGCAAATTCCTATTTGTTGATTGCGGATTGAATTAAGAGATAGAGATATAAAACTCTTTGATATACTTTTCTCTAGATTGAGTCTGACTGTCTAGTTGATTCTCTTGAAAGTATATTGGAGTTTGTCTATTCAGATTGCCAAACGAAATATTGGGTGTGGTTGTTAGACCCCCGCTTTTTCAGTTCATGTTCACCTTGATTTATCAAAAGACAAAACAAAACTCATAGGTATTTTTGTGGGAGACAAATTTATCTATTCAATAGACTTTTCTGTGTGAGACAATTTTTTTTTATCAATTCTTCGACTTTGGGTCGTAGCAACTCTTAGTTGTGGGTGAGATCATCTAAGGGAATCAAGCGCGTAGAGTCCTGCTGGGATTCAGAGGCGTAAAGAACGCGACTGTACCTTGATCAGTGTGAGATTGGTTAGGGCTCAACTACATTCCAGTCGGAAGTTAACTTGTAGTAGGCTAGTGTCTGTAGCGGCTTAATACAGTGTGGTGTTCAAATCTAGACTAGGTCCCGGGGTTTTTCTGCATTTGCGGTTTCCTCGTTAACAAAATTTCCGGTGTCTGTGTTATTTCTTTTCCGCATTATATTTGTTTATATAATTGAAATATCATAGGTTGTGCGTAGTTCAATTAATTAGATAATCCAACCTTTGGTTGTTGATATAAATTGATTGACACTTGAACATTGGTCTTTGGTGCCGTTCAAGTTGTTTCTCATAATAATCAGGCTCACAGATTCTATATGTTTGATTTGATGATTATATTGAGAAACAGAGATACAACTCTTGGTTATATTTCCATTGATTTATTCTGACTGTCTAGTTGATTCTCTTGGAATATTATATTGGATTTTGGCCATACAGATTGCATAAAAAAATATATTGGGTGTGGTCGTTAGACCCCGCTTTTTCAACAATGACTAATTTCCAAATGAGATATTTCTTAATGTCGCAAAAAACTACTTCTCAGTTAAATGGTAAATGACTAATTTTTAAATGAGATATTTCATAATGCCACAACAACCTACTTCTTGGCTAAATGGATTTCAAAGGTGTAAAATAATAAATCATGGGACTTGTCATGCATTCAAAGAGATATGAAGATTTTGTCTTTAAAATAATTACAAGATATAATTGTCAATCATAAGAAGTGTTATCGAAGCCTTTTTAAATAACAAAATAGATAATCAAATTACTTGCTATGTCGACATCTTAAACTTTCCTATTTAGCAAACCCACATTCTGAAATTCACACAAACCCTAAAGAATACGTGAAACCGGAAATATGATTGGCTATGGGGATCAGTTCTTATAGAGATCCCCAATAGGGATCGGTCCTGCTATAGATCTCTAATAGGTAGAGATCGATCATGCTATACATCCCCAATAAGAATCGTACCACCAATCCATTGATTCCTTTCAACTGCGAAACAAGTTCCTCAAGTCTACTTCCTTAAACTTATATAATTAAACATATCTTTCTAGGTATAAAATCAATCCGAAGTTCACTACACATTCTAGTAACAACTTAGAAAGATAGTGTCTACGTCACAATTACAAAGTTCAAAAGATAAGTGTTATACTTCGTAAATTAATAAACATAAGTTGTAATACAACTTGTATATTATTCGTTGACACTTTCATCATAATAAAATGATCAAGTCTATAATACTGGAATTTCATATATATAACTTTGCATGTTATACTTTCAATCTAAATGACTTGAAAATAACGTAGATATAAATGAAAACAAGTCAAGTCTTGTATTACTAACCTTGAGCAGAAGGATGATGTGTTTGTTGTTGTCAATGTGTCTTCGGATTCTCCATGTCCTTAGAGTAATACATGTGTGTCTCAATATTTCTATACTTCTTAGTCTAACCTAACAAAGTTGACTCTAGTAATCTAATCAAGCAACTTTGAGTTTTCTAACTAAAATATGACAACTAACCTTGACATACCAACGTTTGGCGGGATCAACCAACCAATGGACTAACATTTATAAACTTTGAGAAACTCTCGATGATTTTCATAAGAAATTTGTAGAGACTAATCTTATTATTTGTAGAGATTTTTCTTGTACTTGTAGAGACAAAAAACACAAATCAAATTATATGATAGTAACTTCTTTGATGAAACATTCAACAATAATAATCTATTGTATGTTTTAAGATAATACAAAAAACTGTCATTTTCTTCTTCTTATTGAAGTCCGTGGGCCTAACTAATCTCAAAAATCGGCTTGCACGGTTATGGTTGCCCAATGGTTATAAACTAAAGGATATTCTTAGGTTGTCCATCCAATATGAGACTAATCTCAACACTTCTTAAGTCATTTTCTGTAATAATTTTGCATATTATTTGTTTCTACATTCTTTAATGAATTAAAAATAAAAATAAATAGAGAAGTCTCTCAAAATATTGTTTGATGAGGAAATATGAGTGCATTGAGAAAGATATTGCCAAGTTTATATAGTGGTCACTAATCATCTTACAAAACTCTAAGACCGGACCTGATCAAGCCCATGAGGCCCAAGCCTAATCTTATCTGAAGTCATATTTATCAAAGTTCTTCGAAAGTCTCTAAGACAAGCTAGTCTCGTTGACCTAAATTTCAATTTCATATTTGCGGAGGCCTAAATTTATTTATATATTTACGAATTTGCCTCTTTTAATTTTTTGAAGAACAATACTGTACTAGATATTAGTTTATATAGTATGATTTTTGTTTTTTAATGTAACTATTTGGAATGTTATTTTTTTCGAATATAAGTTTTCTTTTATATTTTTTTTTCCTTTGATTATTTGATAGAAGTACAAGTTTTAATTTTTAGGAAAAAATCATAGCAAAATTTGATAACGCATTCGTCATATCTTTACTGTGTGTATTAATTTTATCTTAATTATCAAAATTTGTTAAAAAGATAATGTACTAAAAACAAATGTAATAAAAATAATCAACTACGAAAAGGAAAAAAAACCTTGATTTTCTCATTAAATATATATATAATATTCATAGGACTGTAAAACTGAAATGTTGTTTATCGAAAACATACACAACAATCATAACTAATTCATAGAACTCATTAGGTGTTCAAAGAGATATAAAGATCATCTTTCTTCTTTCTTACTTATGGTAATCAATTACAAAATATAATTGGTAATCAATAAAAACCCTGAAAAATGACCAAGGATTACGTGCCTATATTTTTCTCTGATGATGTTACCTGATGATTTGTTATGTGATTCAATCCTTGTAAAACCCTAATTAAATGTAACACAGCCATATTAAACATTAATTTTCAAAAATCATACAAAAAACCCTCATCATCAAGGACATATCTAGCAATACCCTCCCCAGCTCCATCTGGATACACTGTCGCCCTTACCATCACTTTCTTGTTTGATATCACAATGAAAAAGCCCTTACCATCACTTTCTTGTTTGATATCACAATGAAAAAACTGAAAAAGAGGATTGAGAAAATTTTAGATGCTTGTTCAGCTTGTCCTAAGGCACCCGCTCAGAAAATTCAAATGTTCTTCACTAAAAGAGAGAGCACTAACTTTAATTTGCAAGTATAATTAGACAAAATGTAGTATAAAGTTAGGACTATATACTAAACACTAACTTTTAGATTTTGCAGGTTATCAATGAAAAACTTGGGACTATATACTAATCTCAGTCCCCATCTTGTATGAATATTAATGAAGTTCTAAACACATTAGCTAATATGATCTAAAATTCTAAGTCTAAGGAAATACCACATCATTGATTAAATCATTTAAGTTATAGTTAATCTTATTGACTCCATAAGCATTTTTCCCACATTGTAGTTGCATGAATTCCAACACTACACCCTTGATAAGAATCTATTGATATTGAATTACATTTGAAAATGAATAACGACACTTTATTATTCTATTTCTTAGAAATCTTTACAAAAAAATATGAGAACTCAGAAGGTACAACTTTCTTTCTGGAGTTTCTCTCTCCTCAAGACCTAATCAACTCTCAAAAAGACATCATCCTTCTCTGGATCTCTCAAGTCCTTTATATAGGAATTTACATAGTAGATGACAGCTAAGTTTTCCTCCTATTTCGGATCTACTCTGCGATCTCATCATTATCGCTACAATATTCATCCTCGCAAGATTGATAACCATCGCGGGATAAATACACTTTTCTTATATTTCTTCCGTCGTCAGCTTTTACGTCATTCTTTTGAATATTCTGTGATGCTCGCGAAATGTTGTTAAGGAGCTTGTGGTAACGCTCACAGAAGTGTTGTTAATATCGCAAGAATAACGTTGTAGCGATATTCTGGTCCTACATCTTGCCTCTTCTCATGTCTTTTCTGCGAAGAAGATAAGATCATGAGAACTTTTGATCTGCCATAACTGCTTATCTTTTTAGACTTCTTTGTTCTGACACGTCTCTGTGTCCTTCACCAGCTGTTTTTCACGTATTCTCTCTTCTAATAGATTTTTGACACGTCCTTTCTAACCGCTGCGATCTGACCACTCATGTATTTTCTTTACATTTATTGCATTCATCTTCTTCGAGGAATTTCTTCTTCTATAAATACTCCTTTCATTCTTTTCTTTTCCTCTTTTACTTTCTTCTTCCTTCTCTCTATAACCTCTTTGCAAATAGACTGTTCTTCCGTAAATTGCGCGTCTGTTATCGCTGTGACTCCTTTCTTATCTTTCAATACTTTTCTTCATTCCCATACTTGAAAAAATGGTTATCGCTGGTGCTAAAAATTTGGCTGCACTTGGTGAAATGCAAGAGAAACTCAAGAGTAAAGGTTTTACATTGTCTACAATCCCATGTCAAGACCCTAGATCTGAACTCTCTCTTAAATTATTTATTGATGATCGATGTTCTCGCGAGAAAATCATAGTATCGCTAGGACAACTTGAAGCCGGTCTTCCCATTCCTCTCTATGACCCAGAACTTCCGCTATTCTATGAAATAATTTCTGACAAAAGATTTTCGCGAGCAATATACCAATTGGGCGGAGATTATATTTGATTGCTGCTTGAATATGCTTCTCGCGGTGCTGGTAAAGAATCTCGCTACCCTGAAGCTGCGAAGAATCCTCAGTTTAAAGATGTCCCTATTGTCTCTGCAAACTATATTGTGGATAATTTCTTTGAGAATTACAAAATAGTCCCTATGAAGAGGTATATCACTTGCTGGGGTGTTCGCTTGAAGAAAGAAAAGGTCGCTGATGATAAAGCTCTTATGCTAGACATTGATTGGCATACAACTACTAATCAAGTCCATCGCCACTCTAGCGATGATAAGTGGTTTATCTTTCCGTTGTGTCTTGAAGGTTCTTATATTTCTGGTTCTCGCGAACTACCCGCGAATCTTGCAGAATATCAACCTTGGGTCTTCAATTGGCCTGAAAAAACTAAAGAAGTATGTTCTCTCCAAATTTTACATAATTATTATCCGTTATCTTCCTTCTATTTTTGTATTCTCGCTAAATGACTTTTATCTTTTTCAGATTGACAGGATGAAACTCAGTTATAAAAACTTTAGGAAGCCCAGCACTTTCTTAGCCCTTAAATCTCTCACGGATGAAGTAAGAAATATCTTCTCGTAAGTTTTAACAATATATTGTTTTCCCTATTTCTTATCTTCATCTGTGCTCGCAGGAAATTGAAGAACTAGAACCAATAAAAACCACGAGAACCAAAGTGAAGTCTTCAAAGGAGAAATCTGGGAAATCTTCAAAGGAGAAATTTACTGCTCCTCCCAAAGGGAAACTTTCTGCCCATCGCGATGAAGAATCTGACGATCCTCCCTTGAAGAAAAGGAAAACCCTTCCTTCTTCTTCTTCAACTCCTCAACCCATTATAGAAAGTCCAACTTTTAATTTTGATAAGGAAAATAATGATGAGGATTTTAATGATAACAACTTCCCTTCTATGAAAAATTCTTCTTCTTCTGATTCTTCAATGACCCATTTATCTAGAATTTTTAGCGACATTTCTCACAGTATAACCTATAATGATGAAGATGAAGTCATTAACCAGACATCCCGGGCTCTCGCCAAAGTCTGCGATGCTCCCATACTAGTGGACAACGATTCTCTCCAAGGAATCTCAAGATCGCTGACTCCCAGTCTCTTAAATTCTCTTGGTACCCTGGTATGTTTTCATTTCTTCAACTTTCTTGAGTATTTATTCTATCGCCAAATCTTAATCTTATATTATTCTCTCGCAGGTTGGAAGATCTTCCTTTGCTGTTGCTTCTGATTTAGATAAAATGCGCGCCAACTATGAAAAGAAGGCTGCTAAATTTCGCTAGGATACAGAGAAATTAAAATCTGAAGTTGCTGAGCTTCTCAAAAAGAATAAACAATTGGAAACTGAAGCTTCAGTTGATAAGCAAAAGATCTCTGATCTTGACAAAGCTAATCAGCAGCTTTATGGTATGACTTATTTCCCTTATTTCTTAATTCTTTCTATTCTATCGCAGCTTATTCAAGCGACCACTTTTAACTTGCAGATGTTTATGGTCTTACTGATGAGGCTACACTCTTCCAATCTTTTCCTGAACCTGTAGATGATGGTACCCTTCTTGTTTGCCTTAATAATTCTTTAAGTAATTTCTCAGATGATAAGATTGAATCCCTCTCCATAGATGAACTTAAATCCAAACTTAATCTCTTAAAAATTGAACACAGATTCAATTTAGGTTTAACCAATAAGTATAAGCGATTTTATCTTAACTCGAGAAAAGAAGTAGATAAATTAAGGAAAAAGAATAGTGATCTTATTGATGACAAAGATCTTGCCATTAAAAAGGGATCCAAGACCCTAGCAGACTTTCATAAAATTCTTCTTGATGTTCAAATGGAAAGAGATAAACTTATCCGCGAGAATGAAGATCTTCTTGCGAGGGAAACTCAAGTTCGATCTCGTCTCCTTATTAATAGCGATGATGAGTTTGCTTGGGCTGCGAAGGTTCTTGACAATGCCCGGAATAACTTAGGTGTAAATGTTAGCCTCTAGGTTGAACAAACGGCTTTAATTAGGGACATGATTTCTGAAAGAGAAGGTTGTTAGTTGTTCTTCCTCTTGCTAATTTCCTGTTTTTATTATCCTTCTTTACAAAATTTCTAACTTGTTGTCATATTCTCGTAGGAGCTGAAAAAAGATATCTTGAGAGAATTGGGGAACTTGAAAATGAGAAAAATCAGCTCGCGAATACTCTTACTTCTCGCAATGAGAAGTATTCACGATTGAAGGAGCAGTTTAGCATTACTACCGCGAATTTCAAAAGCTCTCTCATCGTTGTTCTCAATGATTCCATTAAGTTGGTTTGCAATGATCATGGAATTTCTCCTTCTATATATCCTGATCTTGCAAAGGAAATCCCCGCAAAAATTCCAAATCTTGACATTTCTGACAGCGAGGCTGGAGATTCTAGCGAGGATGAAAATAATGATGATAATGATGAAGGAGAAGAATCTGGCGAAGAAGAATTTGATAAGAATGAATATAATGGTGATAATGATGAAGTGGAGAAATCTGATAAAGAGGATGGCGATGGATCTAGATAGTTCTGCTTCTTCTTTTTATCTTCTTTGTGTATTTATTTTCTTCCTTTTGTAACATTGCTGCGAGTTTCTCCAATTTTGTAAATTTCTTTTGCTTCTACCTATATGAATTAGAAAACAGTTCTTTTTCTTCAAATCAATTAATCAATATAATTATTATCCTTTAATTATCTGTGTGCACTTATCATTTAATAAACTCCATGCAATTTTTTATATGATAGATGAATAATAATTTCATCGTTCTCATGCATTCCCATACTTGCCTCTATTATTCATCTGCAATATGAACAAATTGAGTAGAGATTAGATATTAGTTGTTAATAAAATTTGTCTCAATATTGGCGATCTTATCGCTAGTAATAACTGCGTAAAATCGCAATTCTCATAAAATCTATGAGTATTATCGCAATAATCTGGTGATCTTATTATGCCTTCCTAATTAAAGGTCTTATTGTGCCACATTCTTTCTTTCTGCGACAAAATCGCAGGACGTCTTTACATTTGCATGTATTGACCCATTGATCTTGTCTTATCCATATTCTTCAACATCTCTGCGACAATATGATAAGTATAAACTCTCTTACAAGAATTAATCCTCATGACATTGTCGTCTTGCGATGAAATCGCAGGACGTCTTTAAACTTTCATGTAAAAACCCATTGATCTCATCTTAACTTTTCTCTTTTGGCTTGTTGCCTCTGTATAATTTCGTCACGCGATAATATGACATTCCTAAATGATCTTGCAATCATAAAGCCCCATGACATTGTCGTCTTTAAACACTTATCAGCTCCCTAATGGAGGGTGCCACCCTTATCTTCCCCCTGGTTGCCCCTTCAAGGAGGGCACATCGGCCAAACAAGATTAGCTCCTCCCATCCAGATTTGCCAACAACCAGTTGTTTTTCACAGCCTCTTGTCCTTTATGCCTATATGGCTTATAATTACAAGACTGCACCCTAAGTGGGGTTTTCTTCGGGCGGAGTGCATCATAGCCAAGACTTGCCAAGGATGGCCAGGGTAGTTTCATACGCCCCGGGCACCCTTGACTCAACCGTGTACCTCGGCGCCTTGGTCATACTCTGCACTTCTTAGAAGAGGTCCTTAGTCGTCCAACCAGGGTATAACCTTATATAGTTGGAAATCCAAGATCCCTCTCCTGGATAGGTTTTCTTTAACCCCAACATCTGCATAACTCAGGTTCCAGCAGCGGTATAACCTTATCGCTGAGTCATGTCAAGAGATACCCCTTTATATGACGTGCTATTAGGTCTTACATTTGCCTCTTACGAAATTTTATTCGCGAACTAGGGTGCACGCCATTAAGGTTCGTCCCATTCTATTAATCTCTGCGAAATTTTATTCGCGCTTCTCACGAGTATTGTAACTCTAATAAAATTTCATAACTTTGATCTCCGTTCCTTTTGTAAAAATTTGCGATTCTTTCAAGCAGAATACTTCATTCAATTACATATTCTTCCAACAAATCATTCATAGAATTCTCTAAAGTTCGTCATTTTACCTTTCTACTTAATATTCTCTGGTGCTGCTTTTCTGCTACGTTTTGTTATTGTTTCTTTATCCGCAAGACGCTCGCCATCAATTTCCTCTTTCTGCTCTATTGCATCAATCATTAACCTCTCACATCTCTGTCGTTGTTTGATTTTGTACCTCCAATTTCTATTCTTCTCAGCTCTTTCTTCGCAAGATTTCATATCGATTTCATAACATTTCTTGCTTTCTTCCCAATCTCCTTTAATAACTCCAACGCCTTTAGGATAAGGAAATTTAATACACTGATGATATGTTGATGCTACACCCAATATCCCATGTAACCAAGGTCATCCAAGCAGAGCATTGTAAGGTGATTCGATGTCCACAACACAGAATAAGATCTTTGAAGATATCCCTTTTAATGGAATTCGCATTTCAATCTCCCCTTTTGGATTATTAGCAGTGCCATTAAATCCATAGATTTTATACATTGATGGTATTAGATCTTCATCTCTTCCCCCCATGGTTTTATAGGTATGATAGAATAAGATGTCAACTGAACTCCTTGTATCTATTAAGACTCCGTTGATGGCCCAAGAGTCTTCAGTTTTACTATCATTTTCTTCATCTTCTTCTTGTATTTGTTTTGGATTTATCTCTAATCGTACTACCAATGGGTTATCGTGCTGCTCGCCAACCTCTGGTACATCTTGCGCAGTGAAAGATAGAGTTTGTTTCTGCCACTCTTCCAATGGTGATGCTCTCGCTATATTCATTATCTCTCTTCCGTCTGTGTCTCTTGCGAATATTCTGCTTAGGATATTATCATGGAAATCCTCCACTGTTCTATATGAGTGCACAATAGAATTACAGAGCAAATTCTTTGCTTTAGCCCCTACTTCTATCACAAATGTTTCTGCTCCTTTTACAGCATTCACTCTGCGAGTTTCTGGTGCTGGCGTTAATTGCTGAGATTGTGGATGTCCTATCAGAAAATGATTTAACTTCCCTTGATCAATCATCCTCAAAATTATCCTCTTTACATTCCTACAATCATTTATTGAGTGGCCATGAAAATGATGGTAAGGACAGAATTCTTGACTTCGATTATTTGGATGGGGTTCTTTTCCCATGTTCCACGGTGATGGTATATTTTCCATCAAAATGATAGCTTCCCAATTCTTTTCTATACTGGCATTGAGAGGTGGCATTTTAATTTCTTCCCATATTATCTTCTAATTACCTTGCCCTCTAAAGTTATTCTTCCTTTGTCCACCATAAGTTTCTTGTGGTTGATCAAGTCTTTGAATCTTATTATTTCCACCGCGATTATAATAATGTTTCTCCCTTTCATACTCTTCTTGATCTCAACTGCCCATTGCTACCAATTTTTGCTGGTTATCAATTACTACTTTTTCCTGTTGTGTCTGCGAGGTGCTCGCCACATTATTAATCATTTTAGGAAGTAAGTTTCCATTTGTCGCTAGCGAGCTGGTTTTTGCGATCGGGTATGACTCCATCTCATTTTGTTTCTCCTCCAAAGCAATGTACTCTTCTTGTAACTGTCGCAATTCTGTCATGGTGATTGTATTTTTGATTCTGAAAATTTGTATGTACAACAGATTGGTTGCGAACATTGCGTTAATGAAGGATAAAATTAGATATCTTTCATCTACTCTTCCCGCCATCTCGCTGCATGATGTGATTTTGAAAGTTGTTGTAAAGTGGTAGTAAAGTTGTCGTTCCTCTCAGACTTGTGAAGGATACTTTATACTTAAATTTAAAAAGATTGATTCAATATTATAGAGAAAACTGAGACTATGGATTCCACCATCAACCAATTATCAGTGATTCAGTTAATAACAATAATTATGCAACTCATACATTCAGTTTGATTCTAAAATATTGCCTAGACAAGTAGATTCTCAAAACAATAGATGTAAATCGAAAGCATGGACCATCAAAAGACTTAACCTAAGCATGACCCATCAATTGAAAACACAACTACTTAGTCAGAATCATATAACCAATTTCAGTTCAGTGCAAATAATCATAAAAGAATTGCAATAATTAAGTTAAATAGAATTTACCACATAATAATTGGAAAAACGGCTTCCTCCGTCGCCTCAACAATCGGGTTTAGTTCCTCATGTTGTAGTTATGCTCAAAAGTCGATTTCATTGCTCAAAAGTTGATTAAAAGGAATAGAAGATATAAAACAGCGTGTTTGTAACAAATATAAGTGTTACAGAACCCACTGTTACAGAGACCTTAACAAAACTGTTGCGAGCTATGATTAATTGTTACAAAATTTGTGACAAAAGGTATAGAATTTGAAAGAATATGCCACGGATTCTGCGACTGTCTTCTTCTGCTGTTCTCTGGTTTTCTTCTTCCTCTACTTTGTAAGTTGTGAAATTGACGCTGCACTGCTCCTAAACCTCTCCAAAGTGTACGTAACTCTTCCTTGACCTCTCAGCAACCTATATATAGCCAGCAGAAGCCCTAAAACTCGATTTAATTCCTTCCTTTCTTTGGCAGAAAGTCTCGGACTTCTCCACTTTCCAAATTCTTCTCTACGTGTTTTTAAGCCGTACAAATCATTCCAGTACCTTTATTAGATAGATATGAATCTCGTGGAGGGTTATCTTTCCTTGAATCTCCCGTAACTGCCAAATATACTCGAACAAAGTCCCGTGAAAAACTTCTCCTCTCTGTTAAGAGCTTCTCCAATGGTGAATGTGGTTCTTTCATATGTGACATCACTTTTAAGACATCCTCTGGGTATAAATTCCTATATATTAGGAGAAAATAAATTTTATCTCCAACCCATAAAATGTTGTATCATCTTTTTACTTAATTGTAGGCATATGATTGGTTAAAATTATTGACTTTTTTGTTTTTAATAATTTTTATTAACAAAAATGTGACTAGGATGGGAAGACATCCTCTAAGTGAATGTCTAAAACTAGAGGTTGACTTAGAGGATGTCTAACTTTTATTTTGCCACATCATCTTCACATCAATGGGTTGGAGACTATTTTTTATAAAAGTTGTTGTGTATCCTATGTGGATGAAGACTTTTCTCTTCACACACATTCCATTGGAGAAGCTCTAAGCCAACTCGATGATTCCCTCCTCTTTTTTCGAATCTGCTCGATATACATTCCCTGTTTAACCAAAACAGGGTAATCCAAATCCAATTCAGGCGTAAAATCCGATCCAATCTCCACCTGTTACCAAATCAGAAGGTCCGTGAAACTCCACACCTCTGTTTTGCTCCAACACGACCATGCATCCCAAGTTGATCGATTTGAACACCCATAACAACCCTGTTATGCTCTATCAGGTCCATTACAAGTGATTTTAGCGATTGAATCTCTTTAAAATCATCCCGAAATATCAACCCTAAATCTGTTGCTTCGCTGCACAAGTTTTCCCGCCATTTTTGACATTTGAATTGTTGAAGATGAGGCGCCCCCTATCCAGAGTAGGGGTGCCTTTAGCAGCTGGATTCCTGTGGTGTAAATAACAACTATGGTGCCCCTTATCAATGGTGTACCCCTTAGTAATTGAAGTGCCCCTTATCCAAAATGAGAGTCCGAATAGTAGGTTCCTCCGGGTGCAACTTTTCGAGCCGAATTTTCCAAAAATATTTATTTTCCAAAAAATACCTACAAACACATGAAACACCATAATAAGTACAAAAATGGGTACTAAAAATATAGAAAATTGAGATGAAAATAGACACATAAATGCGTCTATCACTGCACATTGACTTCCACCTTATGGTTAAATGCTTTAGACTTTCGCCAACTCTCTGTTTTAACCCAAATACATCTTCAATGCCAGGCCGCGATGAATTGTTGCTAATATAAGCTCCTAGAAATATAGCTTACAAATGATCAAAAGAAGTTATGGTATTTTTTGGCAATCCCTCGAACCATTTTAATGCCTCGCCAGTTAAACTAGACGCAAAATATTTACATAGTACAGCATCATGGTTCTCCCATTGTAGCATACATCTAACATAAGCCTTGACATGTTGAACATCACAAGTAGTCCCATCAAAGATGCTGGTTAATGCTGGTAAATTGCATTTTGGAGGTATTCCTCTTAACTGTACTTCTTGAGTAAATGGAGTTCTCGCAGCTTCTTCAATAGCTTCATCGAGTTGCCTTCTACCTCCTTCTCCTATTGTTTATCATTCCTCGCATTTCTGCTAACTCTCTCAATATTTGCTCATTCTCAGTTGGGTTTTGCTCCATTGGCCTCTTTAATGCAGTTTCACTTCTTCTGCGTTCTTGTCTTTCTTGTCTTGCGAGATTTTGTGTGTCTTTTTCTTCATCGTCATCCCGTCTTTCTCTGCAATTTTCTCTTTCATCTTCCTCTAGGAATCGCAACTGTCTATCTTCTTCTCTGCGGATTTCTTCATTTCTCTTCGTTGTCTCTCTATTCTCCTCTGTATCCTATCATACTCCTCCTGAATATTATCATTGTAGCGATTTTGTGTATGTCTTCTTTCTCGATTTTCATGGTTATTTTGTCGTACTGCCTCTCGAAATTCTTTTTCTTCTACTTCTTCCCTTAATCTTTCTCTCTCGCAAGCTAGACGTGCTTGTTCGGCGTAATGTCTCTCAATTTCTTCTTCAATTATTCTTCGATTTCTTTGATTCTCTCGCCCATGTAATATCCTCTTACCTTCTTCTGGATTTTCTTCTTCATTTTGGTTGTTTCTTCCCTCTTGATTTCTATTGTTACGTTGCTCTCCATCTAAATTTTGCACTTCTTCTCGAATATTTTCTCCAACATTTCTCATAGGGGAACTTTGCCTTGGTTCTTCTCTGAATGATCTTGAATTTGATCTAACTGTACTTCTTGATCTCCTTCTTTATAATCTCAAATTCTCCATTCTTAACTCATGATTTTGTCTTGTTAAGTTCGCACGTTCTTCTGCCTCTAATCTCCTTTCTTCCTGTATTCTTCGTCTCAAATCATCTGCCATTTCATTTTCACCTTCTTCATGAATTAATCCTTCAACTCTTTCTTGATTTCTTTCTTCTCTTTCTTCATTTCTTAATTGTCGATCTTCTGCTTCTTCTATCGAATCCGACCTCCAAGTATGCACACTCACTCTATCATAATCCGCATTCCTATTTTGTGTTTGTGCTTGTTGATTCGGCTGTTGGATTGTACTTTCTGCTTCATTTCTTGTTCTATTTCTTCCTGATCTCATTCTTAAGCATTCTCCTAATTCACTTATTTCCTCTCCTGTAAGTCTTTTACTTCTCCTCACAGTTGTTGGTGGTTCTGATGTATTTCTTCTTCTTCTAGCCATTTCTTCAAATCTAATAATTTCTTCAAATCTTCAAGTTGTAATTAGAGATTTCTTAGCTTGATTCTCCCTGCTTCGGGTGCCAAAATGTAGTTGCAGGAATTCCTACACTACACCCTTGATAAGAATCTATAGAAATTGAATTACCTTTGAAAATGAATAACGACACTTTATTATTCTATTTCTTAGAAATCTTTACAAAAAATGTGAGAACTCAGAAGTACAACTTTCTTTCTGGAGTTTCTCTCTCCTCAAGACCTAATCAACTCTCAAAAAGACATCATCCTTCTCTGGATCTCTCAAGTCCTTTATATAGGAATTTACATAGTGGATGACATCTAAGTTTTCCTCCTATTTCGGATCTACTCTGCGATCTCATCGTGATCGCTACAATATTCATCCTCGCAAGATTGATAACCATCGCGGGATAAATATACTTTTCTTATATTTCTTCCGTCATCAGCTTTTACGTCCTTCTTTTGGATATTCTGTGACGCTCGCGAAATGTTGTTAAGGAGCTTGTGGTGACGCTCGCAGAAGTGTTGTTAAAGAGCTTGCTCGCAGAAGTGTTGTTAATATCGTAAGAATAACGTTGTAGCGATATTCTGGTCCTACACACATCTTAACGTTCGTTCCAAATAGAGTCTAGAATCTACTATAACTAGAAAAATTTCATCTGTCATAGTCTCACTACTCGCACATGGAATTTCATTCAATACTCCAGCAATATTCGATTTAAGTCACTCGCTTAACATCATCTGAAACACATAAAATCCTTCGTTGTAAAATTGGTAATGTGCATTAGTACCAACATCACACTCCATGAAACTAAACTTCCCAGACATTCTATCAAATACTTCCCTAGAAATCTCAACTTGCTAGCATTTCCCATACACGGTTGTAAAAGAATTAACCACGAATACATCATATTCATACCTATAAATTTTTTGTAACCAATCAAATTATTCTAGCTAAGGGACTAGGGTTTATCCAAAAAGCCAAAAACACATACAAATAGAACAATGCAAGAAGATTCGATATAATCAAAGAAAAAACAATAATAACAATACATCCCTAGAACAACTTATTGTTTCCTTTTCACTTTCCTTTTAGGTTTTAATTACTGCCTTCATAACCGGAGCCGGCCTTTTAACGGAGAAAAATTCATAATTTATACTAAAGTATTAAAAGTAAAAAAAATGTGGCCTCCTCTAACTTGTGGCCGCAAGCAAGTCTTGGCTTTCTTTAGCTGGAGGGTCGGCCCTGATTTAGAGTATAATTTTATATCGATCACTCTTTGAATTGATAATTTTACAAAAGTTATGTTATGCAATAATTTCACATTTGAGTTATCTTTCGGTTTCCAGTTTCTGTAACTATTTAAGTTGTTTTGTCAAGTGGTTTATAGTCAACACATGAGTCTTGCGCATACATGAAAGAAATAGTTGTTGTTCTAAAAATATTATTTTCCATGCCGGTCATCATCCATGCACTAGTGCAGTCCTTTGAAATAAGTAACTTTCTCCAATTACGAGCGAAATACCTCGCTGGTATATTAAGTAAATAAAATTAATTTAAGTCCTTCAAGATCCAATAAAAACATAAAGTAATAATAATTACTAATTCCATTCATATAAATATAAATATATATATACCAGTCAATCAATAATGTTCTACATGTAACCATTTCATCTCAAAAATGCATTCAATTATTTTTTTCCTTCCACTTAAAACCAATGCCATCCTTAAATATTTTTTTTTGTAATGCATACATAATTTATGGAATATTTTGTTCGTGTTGTAGTTTTTTATCATGACTTTGGTGGATCGTAAAATTTCCACTCTCGCTATGTCAGGGTTTGACCCACTTGGTAAGTTTCAATTTCCCAATCTTCTACTTGAGGAACCGAACTTTCAAACTTTTTCACTATGTCGGGGTTTGACCCACTTGGTAAGTTTTGATTTCCCAATCTGTCACTTGAGGAACCGAACTTTCAAACTTTTTGGACCACTTTGATTTTACCAAGCAATTGTTCATCAATTTATTACTTTGATTACTAGCTTCGCTGAAGATTATACTTATCTTTCGATGCGAATGTCTTCTATTTCTCTTAACTGCTTGTAAGCAGGAAAATATAACTATTATATCATCAAAATTGTCAAACTGCTTTATAGTTTCTGATATCATTACTGATTAAACAAACAAAGACTTTATTATTTGGCTTTAATTATACTAATAACTAAAGTGAATTAGCCTCCTCAAAACTGATAAGGAATGTCTAATTATTGTTTGCCAACAAAGATTTAAGATCATTGGCTTACATAATTTCATCTCAAGTAGTAACATCCAAAAAACTATAAGTGATGACATGGGTCTCACTGTCATCATTTTAAACAATTTAATTGAAGTTTTTGTTCAACCACTGATGGTGATTCCAGAAAATCTTTTATTAGCGGCACGTATAAAAACTTAAAATTGAGCTTCTTGTTATGATCTCCATGTATAAAAGCATTTATTTTTTTTTGATCGGTTGTATAAAAGCATTTATTAGGAACAATTAAATGGGGGATACATAGAATAATTGGGGGATATTGTAGGCATGGGTTTTCAATGCCGACAATCCATCGACCATGCCAGCATCATCAAAAAACCATGCCGGCAGATATCCCCCAATTAATCCATGTATCCCCCAATTTGGTGTTCTTTATTAGTAACAATTGTTCGTTCTAATATATGAAAAAAATTAAATTCTTTAAAAGAATAAAAGCTTTCAAAGGTCTTATTTTCTTATGCCACATAGTATTTTAGGCTCTCCACATTTAAATGTTACAAAATTGAAGTGGTGACGTGAACAACAAAGTGTCTTGAAAACTTACTGATCTAGACTTTCGAACCATTTTCTAAATCTTTTATTTAAAACGAAACAAACTAGTTACCAAAAGAAAAAGAAAACGACAATGCTATACGGAGTCCCACTCTACGCCCTACTTTGCGCCCAACCGACGTGGTGGCAGTGATGTGTACGTTTAGACAAAAACAAAAATTACACATCATCTTTACCTTCTTTTATTCTCATTATTTATCGCACTCCGGTTGAGCTCTTTCTGCAGTCCCGTCTGTCTTCTGCTTTTCTAGCGAAGTTTCTTCCGACCATGGAATACAATCATAGAATCATATAGATCAAGATTATATCAGAACTTTGTCTCAAAGCAAAAAAATATAAAATTAAAAATTAAAGTCGTATAGTTTGTTTTGATGGTGGAAGTGGAACATAAATGAATTGATTTAAAGGTTTTTTTCTCGGATGATTTGGGTTTTTTTCAAAATTCTTTATTCAATTTAAGCGATTTGAAAACATGAGTTTTTTGTAATTCGTTTTAATACTGATCAAAATGATCAATTATAATTGATGAGTTGAAATGCTAGGGTTCAGGAATTTAAGGGTTTCTAATAAATAATCATGTTCTTCTATAAATTGATTTTTTTTTCTTCTATTGGAGCATTTCTTCTGTTGAATTATACCCCTTCACCTACTTATTTACCTAATACTTTACCCACTCCTTTACCTACCCTTTTACCTACTTCTTTACCTACTCCCTTACCTACCCTTTACCTACTCCTTTACCTACTCCCTTACCTACTACCTTTTGTAATCTATATAGTCACTTCTTATTGTAAAGGATTATCATTATCAAAAATATGTATTCTTGTTATCTAAAAACTCAATCAATGAAAATCTCTGTTTTGATTCAATCTTGATATGGTATCAGATCTAGGAGAAGGATCCTTGTATCTAGTATTAAACCATGGGAGTTTCAGATACAGAAAATTCTAATAACACAAAACTTTCCGACAAAATTATTTTTCAATCCGATGGGTCATCGTTCAAGGAAGGAATTACGTTGGATGAATCAAATTATGATATGTGGTCTCAAATCATTGAGATGCATATTGCTGAGAAGGAGATGCTCTCCTTTATTCGCGGTACGTCTCTAGTTCCATCTAAAAATGATGATAAGTATGATAAGTGGTACGCAGACAATCAAAAGGTCAAGAGATGGCTATTAATGTCTATGTCACCAGAAATAATGAAACGATATATTCGTTTACCTACTGCTCGTGAGATCTGGGATGCTGTTTCTAAGGCTTTCTCTGCCAGGAAAAATGGTAGAGCACTCCCGGTCTATTATGGGGAATTAGTAGAAATCTTCAGTGAGCTAGATCACCGTGATAAGGTGATTATGGAAAATAAAAAGGATGTTGAATTAATCGAAAATCAGTTCAACGTAAGAGCGTGCATATTTTTATTGCTGGGTTAGACAGTGAATTTGAACAAATACGTGGGGAAATTATAAGGAAGGATCGCATACCTGAATTAGAACCTTGTTATGCTTTGGTTCGACGTGAATCCGTCCGGAATACTACAATGAACAAAGGAACTAAAGTTGAAACTTATGCAATGGCAACCCGTCGTCAATACAACATTAAAGATAAGTCTACCACTTGCACTCATTCTAATAAACGTGGTCATACCAAAGACAACTGCTTTGAGATTGTCGGGTATCCAGATTGGTGGGATAAACGCGATCCCAAGAAAAAGAATTCCATTGCAGCAACACATGTGGTTAACAATCTAACCTCCGCTATGGAAACAACTAATGGAAAGGTTTTTGATGTTTCGCAAGTTGTTCCTAATAGCTCATGGATAATTGATTCGGGTTGCACAGACCATATGACTTTTGATTCCAGACAGGTTTCTCTTCTTAAAACATCCATACACAACTCCGTTTGCACAGCAGATAGATCTTTGGCTCCAGTAATTGGAGAACAATCATTAAATCTTACTGATACATTGAGTCTGGATTCCGTTTTAGTCGTTCCCTCTCTAAATTATAATCTATTATCAATTTCCCAAATTACTAAAGTCTTACATTGTGTTGTTATCTTTTGGCCTAATTCTTGTGTGTTTAAGGACATTCGAACACGGCAAACGATTAGATGGTTAGAGAGGAAAGCTATACTATCTAGATTTGGCATCAAAAAGTTCAGAATGATTATCTAATGCTCTAGTTGTGAATGGTACTCAGGGGGGAGAAGGAAAAATCACAAATTTGGTTATGGCATAGACGGTTAGGGCATGCTTCTTTTGGCTACTTAAAAAGGCTATTTCCTAGTTTATTTTCAAAGATTGATGTTTCTAGTTTTCAATGTGAAGAATGCGAAGTAGCTAAAAGCCATCGTACTTGGTTTCCATCAAGTTTAAATAAAAGTCTTATTCCATTCATGATTATTCATTCTGATGTTTGGGGTCCGTCTAAAGTTAACACTCTTGGTACCACACGGTGGTTCGTCACCTTTATTGATGATTGCACTAGGATGACATGGGTTTGCCTGATGAAATCAAAACATGAAGTGAATAATTTATTTCAGAGGTTTTAGAAAGTAGTCAACACACAATACAATACAAAGATTCAAGTTTCGAAGTGACAACGGAGGCGAATATTTAAGTACTAATTTTTAACATTATTTAAGAGAATGTGGTATTGTTCATCAGACAACTTGTCCTAATACTCCTCAAAAAAATGGGGTAGTTGAAAGGAAAAATCGTCACTTGTTTGATGTTGTGCGCGCTTCATTAATATCAGCTCATATGCCCTTAACTTATTGGGGTAAAGGTCTTGCCTCTGCAGCATATGTGATCAACCGTACACCTTCCAGCACTATCATTTTTCAGACACCATTTCAAGCTCTTAGTGAGGCAACAATTTCACCAATAGTTCCAAACTTGCATCCAAGCATATTTGGTTATGTAGCTTTTGTACACTTACACAAGAACCAACGGAGCAAGTTATCTCCCCGAGCTTTAAGATGTGTCTTCGTAGGATATGCTGCAAGTCAGAAAGGATATAGGTGCTACCATCCTCCAACTAACCGAATGTACATCACATTGGATGTTAAGTTTCACAAACACGTGATGTATTACTCGAAGTCTGAACTTCAGGGGGAGTATGAAAAAGAAATTCAGACTCTTGACTATGAATAAGACATAATCGAAGATGTTGTGATAGAAATTCCAAAAGAACAGAAAGTTAGTGAGGAAGAAATTAACGCGGATGGTGAAATTGAAGATATAAATGAAGTTGAAGGAGATGGATCAGAAGATAATGCAGATGAAGTTGAAGAAGATAATGCAGATAGATCACCAACCCCAATCCAACCGTTCGCTGAAGATGTTCTCGAACCTGCAAAGAAACAATTACCAGAATGTCGCAATAGAGGTATCCCTAGAACCATGTATGAACCTGATATTTTATCTTCAGCTAAATATCCCATGAGTAATTATGTCTCTAATCACCGTCTGGACGAATCAAATAAGTCATTTGTGAATCAATTATCTACTGCAGTTATTCCTAACAACGTGCAGGAAGCATTATCTAATCCAAAATGGAGGGAAGCTATGATCGAGGAGATGAAATCCTTACAAGAAAATAATACCTGGGACATGGTTGAATGTCCAGAAGGAAAGAAAGTCATGGGATGTCGCTAGGTTTTTACAGTTAAATACAAGGCAAATGGTGAAATTGAATGCTTTAAGGCAAGATTGGTTGCTAAAGGGTATAGCCAGACTTATGGTGTAGATTATAATGAGACATTCATACATGTAGCTAAAATGAATACAGTGTGAGTCTTGTTGTCTCTTGCTGCAAATTTGGGTTGGCCATTGCAACAATTTGATGTCAAGAACGCCTTTTTACATGGAGATTTGTCCGAAGAAATGTATATGCAGCTTCCACCAGGAATGATGGTGTCAGAGTTGCATAACGAAAAAGTGTGCAGGTTAAACAAGTCATTGTACGGTCTGAAACAATCTCCAAGAGCGTGGTTTGGAAGATTTACCAAGTCTATGAGAGCATTTGGTTATCGTCAGGCAAATTCAGATCATACTTTATTCTTAAAGAGAAATCGAGGTAAGATTACAGCTCTAATCATATGCATAGATGACATGATAGTTACGGGAGATGATCCAGAAGAAAGAAAAGCTCTCCAAAACTATCCATCAAGTGAATTTCAGATGAAAGATCTTACTTCTTTAAAATACTTTCTTGGAATTGAAGTATCTCGATCAACAGAAAGAATCTTCTTGTCACAAAGAAAATATGCCCTTGATATGTTGGAGGAAATAGGTATGACAGCGTGTTAACCTGTAGATACACCAGTGGAGCCAGGTTTGAAATTATGTCTGGATATCAACCAAGTACTTGTTGATAAAGGAAGATACCAAAGGCTCGTGGGAAGACTAATGTACTTGGCACATACAAGACCTGATCTTGCATATGCATTGAGTATTGTCAGTCAATTCATGCATAATCCTGGATAAACACATATGAATGCGATAATGCGAATCCTAAGATACCTGAAGTCTGCTCCAGGAAAAGAGATCTTGTTTAAGAGAGGTCGAGACTTCAAAAGTATGGACGCATATATTGATTCTGACTATGGTGGGTCATACGATGATATGAGGTCTACTTCAGGATATTTTACCTTCGTTGGGGGTAATCTTGTTACATGGAGAAGCAAAAAACAAGAAGTTGTTTCACGATCAAGTGAAGAGGCTGAATGGCGAGGTATGGCGCTAGGTATATGTGAAGTGATGTGGTTAAAACGTCTGCTAACTGAATTGGGGTATCCGCCTAGGAAATCAATTCGTGTGTACTATGATAACAAAGTGGCGTGTGATATTGCACACAATCCAGTTCATCATGATCGCACAAAACATGCGGATATAGATAGGTTCTTCATTAAAGAGAAGTTGGACAATGAGATCGTGGAGTTACCTAAAATTAGATCGGAAGATCAAGTAGCTGATATTTTAACTGAAGCAGTTCCAAGTAAGGTATTTCTGAAGTTTGTTGGCAAGCTAGGAATGAGCGACATATATGCACCATCTTGAGGGGAGTGTTGAATTATACCCCTTCACCTACTCATTTACCTACTCCTTTACCTACCCCTTTACCTACTTCTTTACCTACTCCCTTACCTACCCTTTACCTACTCCTTTACCTACTCCCTTACCTACTCCCTTTTGTAATCTATATATTCACTTCTTAATGTAAAGGATTATCATTATCAAAAATATGTATTCTTGTTATCTAAAAACTCAATCAATTAAACTCTCTGTTTTGATTCAATCTTGATATCTTCTTCAAATTTATGATGGAGGTAGTTAATTAATAATTTCAATTTATTGATCATCAACCCATACGAAAATTCCTCTTATTCCTGTTGGAATGAAGAATTATGGTTTCATCACAATATTCTTGTTAACATAAACCTTTTAATATCCAAAACTGGATCAGA
Source organism: Papaver bracteatum (assembly GCA_023529315.1). NCBI lineage: Eukaryota > Viridiplantae > Streptophyta > Magnoliopsida > Ranunculales > Papaveraceae > Papaver > Papaver bracteatum. The sequence continues at coordinate 1,103,510 of JAJJWX010004907.1, read as the reverse complement.
TGATCGGAAGAGGAAAAAAAAAGGGTCGAGAAAGAGAAATTAATGATAATACAAACCTAGAAGTTGAAGAGGATTAATGGTACGCAAGAGTGAGTTTTGGAGGTTTTAACTGATTGTTGGAAAATCCAATTGTGATGATGTTAAAGTCTGAATATATCAGAGTTATGAAGGAAATTTATAGAGAGATAGAGAGAGCGAAACATCAGTCTGATGTGTTTTCCGTTTCCATGCTACCTAAGTTTGCCACATCAGGTGGGCGCATAGTGGGCGGTAAAAGGAGCGCAAAATATCATTTCCAAAAAGAAAAATCGACTTTCTTCTTAGAATAAAGAGTTAAAGACCTTACACCAATGAAGATGGTTTACGGGCCAAGAAAAACTTATTTTTATCACAGCGCATTTGGATACCATAAGAAGAATTGCTTCCACTTCACAAAAAGGTGAGTTTTTTGCTTTTAGAAATTGTTCTGAAATTTATATCCAAGTTAACTTCTTGCTGTTTAACTTCTCAGCATAAGATCTTAACGATCCCAATTGGAGATGTTCTATGTAAACATATCGTTAATGAATGTCATGAATCAAGTGGTAAAAAAAAAAGAAGAAGCTAAAGCTGGTAATTATAAAAAAAAAAAAAAGGAAGCTAAAGCTGGTAATTATAATTATCTGATTGGACCGTGTTTTTTTACCACAATAAGTTTACGGACTTTACCGTGATATGTACAACAACGCCTAGATGATAATCGCCATATTAACCCGTTGAAGAAGCATATATATAGAACTTTATTATTGGGGCTATAGGGGGAGACTGTTTTTGGGGGCTATTTTACTAAATGGAGCCTAAATGTTATAGGGGGAGATCACATTTGTGTAAAAATTCTAAAATACCCTCCATAATTTTAATTTATTCCCTTTATTCCCTCTCATTAACTACCTAATCTAATAAAAAAAAATGAAAAAAACGGAAGACATTAAAACAAAAAAAACTGTCACCATTTTCTTTTTATTCTTCCTCTTTTTTTTTTCTTTTTTTTTTCTTTTTTTTTCTTCTTCTTTCCTTCTTCTTCTTTCCTTCTTCTTCTTTCCTTCTTCCATTGAACATTGTTCAACGATTAATCGTCGATTAAAAAAAATTCATTGTCGATTAAACTCATTCTATAAAACCATGAAGCCGAAGTAAAATCTATGTCAATCCCAATCGAATCAACCTCCGACTGAAGCAGAGAAACCAACTTCATCCACTGAAGATGAAAGTGAAGATTAAGAGGAAGTGAATGCAGGAGTTCCAACAGCCGCCGAATCTCCTGTTATGACCGCAATAAGGTATGAATTCAAAAACTCAGTCTTTATTTAATTGTTTCGTTGATTAATCAGTTGGTTTCGAAAATTTTAGGTCTGAAAAAACGATTTCTGAAAATGCTTACGGCTGGGAGTTCTTGTACTCCCAGCCGTAAATAAGCATAACGGTTGGAATTGTCGATTTCCCAGCCGTTTATAAATTACACGGTTGGGAAATATATGAACTCCCAGCCGTAACTAGATCGACTTGTACGATATGGAGCATTCCTAGCCGTAACCATTCGTATACGGCTGGGATATTCCTAGCCGTATGTTATCCGGTGTTCATTTTTTTTTTAGTATTTTAGTGTTACATATAGGTTTTCCCAACCGTAGATTTATTTCCTGACCGTAATATCCAGTTTCCCAGACGTTTTTCATCACGTCTTGGAATTTCCTAGCTGTATTAGTGACCTGTGTTGTATAGTGAACTAGCAATACACAGTCGTATAGGTTTTCCTATCCATAATTGTTTTTGCGTCTTGGAATATCCAACTTTCCTAGCCGTGTTTTTGGCCTGTTATGAGTTGTGAACTAGAAATATAACAACATATAGGTTATCCATCCGTAATTCTGTTTTCGGCTAGGTATATTACTAATTTCCCATCCGTAATGTGACTGTCGGCTTGGTCGATAAAAATATTCCTATCCGTAATAAATTTTGCGTCCTGGACTCTCCATTTTTCCTAGCCGTGTTTGTTGTTTCGGTTTGGTTATGTCTGATTTTCCCAGACGTATTTTTTATATACTTTTGGTTTTCTTACCTTGTTTGTCTTGGAACAGAGGGAAAGAAAAGAAGAAGAAAATATCCCAAGAAGTAACACCTTCTAGTGACCCGACTCCGCAACCTCCTCACTTAAAACCATCGGGTGCAGACACAAGGAAAGCAATCGAAGTTGTGACTGATGGAGAAAGGGAAGGTGGTGGAGATGGAGTTGGAGTCACTGGAGGAACTGAAGTTGGAGTTGCTGTTACTAAAGGAACTGAAGTTGTTGGCACTTCTAGTGGTGGTGGAAATGAAGGTGTACTTGTTGTTACCGGAGGTACTGAAGTTGGCACTTCTAGTGGTGCTGCTGTTATTGATAAAGGTAAATCCGTAGTCGAGGAGGGCAAAGAGGAGGGCAAGAAGGAGGGAAAAAAGAAGTATAAACCTAAGACATCGCCAAGAGAAGTAATTGATGCTATGGAGCCTTTACCTCCCAAGAGGAATGGGAGACCTTGGGGTGAGCTAAGAGATCGTTCCGTCTTGATTGGATACACTTCTTCATGGGCTGCTAGGGTTTGTGGCACAAAGGTAATAAATCAAATTACATATATGTTATATTCATTTTGATATGGATTATTATTTTTACAACCAATTTTTTTTTGGTAGTTTCCGGATAAAGCTGTCCAAAAACTAAAGCACCAACAAGCAAAGTTTTGGCCGTTGGACGATGAGCATCCATATGTGCAAGTTTTGGACAAAGCTTCGGTTATGGTCTGGAATCGATGCTTTGCAGAAGACATATGATGTTGTCACAGTTTGTGGTTTTAGATAAAGATTTTGGCCCGAAACCATGACTTTTCACCTCCCATTCAGCGAGATGACTATCACTCCGGATGACGCAAAGCAAATCACTGGTCTAGCTTTGGAAAGAAAGGCAGTGTTTGAGGGTTTCAACAATTCCATGCCTTTTGATGAGATTTGTGCCTTGGCAAAGAACTGTCTTGGGTGGGTTAAACATGAAGCTGAAAAAGAGTTTGAGATAGGTTCTGGAGCACCTCCTAGATCTAAGAGAAAATTTAGTGCACCGGGCGTAATAAGTGAAGCAGTTAATATGTCAAGGAAGATTAATTTGGGTCGTCTGAGGGATAAGTTTGGGGATTCTAAATGCAAGACGGATAGGGGATTGGTGGTGATGGACGCAGAAAAAGATAGACATACGGCTATAGCTTACTTGTTGCATGCTCTTGGGACCGTCCTTTTCCCCGATTTCTCAGGCAATAAGGTAAATGCATGTTACTTGCAGTGGTTGAAGACTCTCAGTCTCGATGAGGAAACAAACGAGGTACCTAAGTACTCGTGGGCCAACGCCCTCCTTGCTGATGTGTTGGACTGTCTTTGCAAAGCTTCTAGATGGAATGAAACACAAATCACGGGATGTGTTAATCTTGTCCATGTATCTTTTTATTTTAATATAACAAATGTTCATTTGTCTTACTTTTATATACTGATTTGTGTGTAATAAATTATTTATAAACAACATTTTTTATTTTTTGCCGCAGTCATGGGCTTACGACCATTTTTAAATCTTGAGGCCTACTCGGAATACAGATTGTCCTCTATATAAACCTACATGAGGGAGATACCCATTTGGAGGGACCCAACACAAGGCTAAAGAGACGGAAATGGTCGACATGAGGAAAAAATTGGATGCTCTGACAGCTGAATATGTGGTTTTTGACCCATATTTGAAACTTGATGAGGATGGAGAAGATGAAGTTGATGATAGAGTATTTTCTGATGTGGCAACCTATACGGGACCTTTGTTTCATGCAACCGGGTTCGTCATTTTAGATCCTCGTAGAACGCTCCGCCAAATCGGTATTGTCCAGACAATTGTGCCTGAAGAGACTCGTTTTAGACTGAGCGTAGGCAACTCCCAATTTAAGAACAAACAGGTGAAATTGAACTATGAAAATGCACCGGCGATCGACCATTGGAAGGCTCGTTCCGAAGAAGTAAACCAAATGAGTAGAAGACTCCTTGAAGCCGAACATGTTACTTCCCAAGCGGATGCGGATTACATAAAATGGTATGGAGAGTGGGCTCATCCTTATGTGGAAAATTTGGATTCGGAGGCGCAGAGACATTTCAAAAATGCAGAGAAAAAGAGTTCAAAGACACCAAGGAGTGAAGAACATGATTGGGAGAAGATGGTGGTACGTATACTACTAATTATGTTTGTATATGTTTTTTTTTAATTATCTATGAATAATTAGAGTATGTGTATTTTATATTAAAAAAATAGATCGGTCGAGTTAATTGGGTGGCCAATGACATCGCCCGTATGATTAATTTGGGTGAGGATATAACGGTAACTGAACTCACATTAATGCGGAATCGAGTTTGAGGCATAATAATCCCTGAGAAAGGAGGTTTATATCCTGTTGACGCACCAAGGAGATCTAAAAGGGCTAGGTCTCATTCTTCTAGCGACGACCCGGACACTCCCCCACCCCCCAATGACAAAGTTCAATCTAAGCAACGAAAAGCCGGCCGAGGTGGTAGAGGTAAAAAAGGTGGAACAAGTGATCGAGGTGGTCGAGGTGCAAAAGGTGGAAAAAGTTCTCGAGGTGGTCGAGGTACTGGACCAATTGCAAAAGTTAGCCGTGTTGTAACAAGTGCTCGAGGTGGAGGTAAAAAGGCTCCAACTCAAGGTGGCAGCGGTCGATGTAGAAAATCTAGAGTTATAGAAGAAGTTGTGGAACCTCAGGCAAGGGACGATGTGGATGACTTTTTGGAAACCACATCGGAGGAGGGATCAAGTGAAAGTGAATGACTATTTACTTTTCATTATATTACTTCATTTCATGGAACATTTATTATCTAACACTTTGTCTATTTACTTTTTTGGTGGTTTGGTTATGGATTTGGATGGATGAATTATTAAAACTTTGCATTTATTAATGAATGTTAGTCTTTACAATTGTCTAACCTAAGAAAACTGAGGAATCAATCAAGATTCACTAAATTTTTGTGCACTTTCGGCTAGGTCCATATATCACATAACCTGGCCGAAAGTGCATATAATCCTTGTCAAATTTAGTTGCATAGAATTGCGGATGGAAAGTCCCGACCGTTATACTAAATAGTTAGGAAATACCGGGCCGTATGTTTCCCTGGATACTCAAAATTTAACTGAACCTTTGTTATGGTTACGTTTCCAAGCCGTTATTGTATTTGTGGTTGCCTTTCCTAGCCGTGCAACTAACAAAAAATGGAGCTCTGTTTTACGTCTTGGAAATTCTTATATATCCGGGATGTAATTCTGACAAAAAATAACACTTAAGTTTTACGGCTTGAACCACCGAGCCGTAAATATGACACACCACAAATCCAGCCAGTTTATACATAATAACAGCTTGGTCTCTCCTGTTGTTTCCAAGCCGTAAATTCCTATAATTATGAATACCACATCATATCGGCTAGTTTTTTGAATTTTGAAAAATAGATCCGTTTGAAGACTGATCTATAGAAGGTTCTAGCTGTTCAACCACTTATTTAAACTTGAAATAACTCCCATCTCCATATAACCATCCACTCCAAATCAAAGTCACGCCTTCTACACTAATAATCTCCACTTAAACTCATACAAACTCAATGCAATGTACTCAAAGGATAAACCCAACTTTGCTTTGGAAGAAGACTTATCTCTTTGCAAAAATTTTGTACTATGCTATCCAAAGAAGGGAGAAGAACGAAAGCAATGTGGTTTATCCAGTAAATCGTATTGGAGTAACATTTTTGAGAATTTTTGTGGTGAAACAGGTAACACTAACAACCGCGATAGGGTTGAATTGTATCTTCGATTTTCAGACATACGTAAAAATGTGGAAGAATATATGGCTTTACGTCGTATGTGCAACCAACTTCGACTTAGAGGTGAGATTGATAGAGAAGTCGCGACTCAAGCTAAGAAGGAATGGAGAAAATGGAAAGGTTATGATTTCAACTTGGAAGCTCAATTCACCATCATCAAAGACTTCTTAACACATCGAAAGGGATGTTATTAAAACCAACTTTGTAACGGGGATCTATTAAGTATGTAATGGATTTTATTGTGGTCTAATTAACGAAAGTATTATTAATTTTCATGTTGAATATGCAAAATTTCTCAGCTTACAGATTCAATTACGGACGGGAAATATAAGAATTCCCAGCCGTAAAACAGACTCATGAGATTCTCGTTGAATAACGGCTGGAAGTTCTTAACTTCCCATTCGTTGTTATGGTTAACGGCTGGGAAGTCATCATATCCAAGCCGTAATAAATTTATTACGGCTGGGTCAACACAATTTCCCGGCCGTAACATGGTCAAATTCCAGATTTTTTCATATTTTTGACGGATTTGAATAGATGAAATTGATGTTGGGAGTTCATTATAAGCTTATCTTGAGTTTTGTGATGAAGGGTTTTATCATTTTGCTTCAAAAAAAATTCACCAAAATCATCATTTTTCCTTCTTCAAAAATCAAAAAAATCAAGTTTTGATTTGAAAAATATTAATGTTTTGTTTAGTCTAATTGATTCACTAAGACTGATTAGTTTAGTTTAATCAAGTTAATTAACACTAATCAAATTAAGGGTAGATTAGACATTACAAAAAATGATGGATAAGGGGTGCTATGGGTTGTTATTTCATGACCCCAAATAGCCCCGAAAAACCCAGTCGTGGATAGACCCAATAGTAGGGTTCTATATATATATATATATATACTCCCTCCGTCCCTAATAAGATGAGCTATTTGGTTTTTAGTTTTGTCCATAAATAGATGAGCTATTTCACTAACCAAGGGGATATTTCTAAAACTACCATTTTAATTGATTATTTTTTCTATAAGAAATATGTATAATTTGATAGTCATGTTTATATTCGTTGCGTAGGTGTTTTAAAATGCTTTTCAACGGTATAAAGTTTATAAAAAACCGTGGTATAGTTTAAGAGATAAATCGTTTCTAAATTTTACTAATTATTGCCTATAAGGGTATAATTGTAAAAAATACTTAAATATACTCTACTTTCCTTCTTGCCTTAAAATTTGTGCAAACTACAAGTAGCTCATCTAATTAGGGACGAAAGGAGTATATATGAGCAGTCGCGGTTTCGCGGTTTCTTTACAAGCAAGTCGAAGTAGTAATAGTTTCCTTCATAAAGGGTCCAAGAGAGACCAGAATATTGCCGAGGAATAATAATGGACAAGAAGCTAGGTTTCACCGTTAAATTGGTTTGTGCATTCGAATCAAATTTTGCGTTTAGTTTCTGCTTTTTCTTTTCAATAGAATTTCCTTCAGTCTTCTTATTACAGGTTTGGTTTTTCGATCATAAACTGGATTTTGGTACATGTTTTTGCGTGTAGGTTCAACTACTGAAGGTAGATAAGTTGGTTCATTCTGTAAGGAAGAAATTTAAGCTAGAATGGTCCAAGGATTGGTCAAAGGTATGTAACATCCATTGCCCTTCATATTGTGTTCAGTTGCACTATGAATTTTTGCAAAACCCCTAAATTCTGAATAAAGTTGGAAACAGCAATGGGTTTGCATAATTTGGAGATTTTTATGCAAATTAATGGCCTTTCATTTTTTTCAATGTAGTGTAGCTTATGCCATGGTTTCTTGTAGATATCTGAAGAATCTGAAGTAGGAGTTAACAAATTCATCGAAGAAACCAAAGTCAGATCGAATGAATTTGTGAAGAAAACGGAGATCGAGTCTGTCAAATTTGTGGAAGAAGGAGATGCTGGAGCAGTAAAACTTGTTCAGCAGGCACAAGTTGGAGTAGACAAATTTGCTGTAGATGACGAGGCGGGAGCGGATAAATTTGCTCAGGAGGCCGAGGCGTCGGCATCCCAATTTGCAGAAGAAACCCAGTTTGAAGAAACCCAATTTGAATATCCTGATGATTATGCCACAGAAACCACTAATCTGGAGCTGGAGAGCACCATTGTGAAAGATGGTGAGCGCCAAAGTTCTTAGGACGCAAGCTTAACTCAAGTGTATCAATGGTAACATTTAGTTTTACATTATCTGTATAGGTAGGTAGTTGCTGTGTCACCTGCTATACAATGAGGTTTCAGTTTCACTCAGGCTAGGCTAATGCTAAACCCCATAATATAGGTTCCAAATTTTGCTCCGTATGCGGTCTTATGTGTTCTGAGTAGGGGTGGATGCGTAATGGCATTTAATGTGTCCTGAATAGGAGTGGATGCGTAATGCCGTAATGGCATTTACCTTAATATTGGATCTCGAGTCTCGACTTAACTAAATATGGGGGCCCTAGGCCCTTGCCTAGATGGCCTATAGCCAGCGACGGCCCTGGCTGTGTCACCTGCTATACCATGAGGTTTCAGTTTCACTCAGGCTAAGCTAATGCTAAACCCCCTAATATGTGTTCCAAATTTTGCTCCGTGACATCACAACTTTTTATGAAGATTGCCAATCTTTCAACTCCTATTACATTCTTCAATCCTGTTACTTGTCAATGCTCCTTACGCGGTCTTATGTGTTCTGAGTAGGGGTGGATGGATAATGGCATTTAATGTGTTCTGAATAGGAGTGGATGCGTAACGCCGTAATGGCATTTACCTTAATATTGGATCTCGAGTCTCGACTTAACTAAATATGCTAAATAATGCAGCTGAAGTGCTGGGTTAAATGCAGCTGATGCAGTGCCAAGAATTAGGCATGGTGTGTTTTCTTGCTTTTCTATAGCAAAAAGTTTTTATAAAAGTTGAAACTTTTTGTACTCCCAAAAGTCATTCTGAAAATAACTTTTTAACTTGTGAATTAAGTCAAAAGCAACGTATTTTGACTGGCGTTTTCTTGACTTCATAAATGTCAAAATGAGAATTCTGTGCAGTTGGCGGAATCAATCATGTTCCGATCAACGCTCAACCTTCTCCGTCACCATCGTCAGTATCTTCTATAGGTATTTCTTCTTCACTACTAGGGTTAGTTCACTCCCCTAGTAGTAATCTTAGTTCATCATATCGTCTGATTCTTCATTTATAGTTAGGTTATTCAAACATCTAAACCAGATTCTGTTGTACTGTATTGAAAACTAGCAAACTTCATCTCAAGGAACTCATTTGTCCTTACACTGACCTTAAAAACCAATATAATCCCTTCCTTTGACTTCCTTCAGAGTATGCTTCATATAGACAACACAACTCTTTAAGGTTCTTGTTGGATTACGTAGAGCTTGTGAGATAGGTTAAAGGAATTATGGGTTATGTGTCCCTCAATGAGCAAAGCAACTATGAAATCAAAAATGGATGTTTACAGAAGACGGTGTTGGTCTGAAGATCAGATTCAAACAGCATTTAGGAAAGTCCCTCGTTGTACTACGATGGGATTGGAGAAAAAGATTACGGCAACAAAATGGGTTATGATTCAGTGAGTATTGTGGAAATCCCAGGGATTGTAAGTAATAACTTGAAGGACAGGAGTATTCTTAGGTGCTTGGTTATCAGAATTTAATATCCAAGGGTCTGATTGAAGAATTTTTTTCTCTGCAGTCACTTTCAAGAATGACAGACAATTCCTTTTCAGACCAGTTTGTGAAGCCGTAGAACAAGAAGCTCCTGAATTAATAAAGGTATTCCAAAGTCAGTATGAGCAAGAAATCCTGAATCAAATGAAGATTTTCCAAGGTCAGTTGAATAACTGAGTGCTACTTCTGAAATGAAGGATTTGAAGAGTTTATTCCGCGCTACAGGTATGTAGTCTTTTTCTTTTTGTTTAGCTGCTGCCTCTACTTGTATGCTTGTTTATGTTTGTGTTATGAAAATTGTTTCGTATTTCAAGTACATAATGGATACATGTCATGAGAGTTGATGTATGCTTTATCATCACTAAGCTTATCTAGAACTGTATGAAAGTCTATTTTGGGCAGGTATGATTCATATAGAAGTTTATATACTGTATGTAGATTGCAGTTTGTGTCTTCAACAATCAAGTTTGTTGTGTATGAAGTACGACCACTAGCGAGTTATTTATTGGAAAGTTCTTTAACTTCTTTAACTACATATAACTAGAAGGAGTGACAAAGGGAGGTGCTTCTCTTATCTTTAGGGGTAGGAAAGACGAAATCTGTCAATTTTGTGTCTAATCCAAAACACTATAGGAGTGTAAGAACTTTGGCAAACTGTCACAGTGTTCCAGGTTCGGGCTAGGCTTGTTGCTCAACTGACATTGATCGTGGAAGTAATATTGGATTTATAATCTTTAATGTTGCATGTGGCTTCAACGGAACTAGAACATTGTCTGATTCTTCATTTACTTGGTTTATCTGATTAAGTCATGTAGTTTATCCGAAAAGGATGCTCTTACTGTTTCTAAGCAAATCAAACATCTTAACCAGATTTTGTAGTAGCATTATTGGAAACTAGCAAACTTCATCTCAAGGAACTCATTTGTCCTAACACTGACCTTAAAACCCAGTATAATCCCTTCCTTTGACTTCCTTACGTAGAGCTTTTGATATAGGTTAAAGGAATTATGGGGTATGTGTCCCTCAATGAGCAAAGCAACTATGAAATAAAAAATCGAGGTGTTGGTCTGAAGATCAGATTCAAACAACATTTAGGAAAGGCCTTCGTTGTATGATGGCATGGGAGAAGAAGATTACGGGTTCTAGTCAGACCAGTTGAATAACTGAGTGCTACTTCTGAAATGAAGGATTTGAAGAGTTTATTCCGCGCTACAGGTATGTAGTCTTTCTCTTTTTGTTTAGCTGCTGCCCCTACTTGTATGCTTGTTTATGTTTGTTTTGTGAAAATTGTTTCGTATTTCAAGTACATAGTGTATATATGTCATGAGAGTTGTTGTATGCTTTATCATCACTAAGATTATCTAGAAGTAGAAGTGTATGAAAGTCTATTTTGGGCAAGTATGATTCATATGAAGTATGACCACTAGCGAGTTATTTATTGGAAAGCTCTTTAGCTTCTGTCAACATGATTGTGTTCAAAATGATGCTTAGTTAATTAGTTGATTAAAAATGAGAACTTAACTACATATAAGTATAACTAGAAGGAGTGACAAAGGGAGGTGCTTCTCTTATCTTTAGGGGTGGGAAAGACGAAATCTGTCAATTTTGTGTCTAATCCAAAACATTACAGGAGAGTAAGAACTTTGGCAAACTGTCACAGTGTTCCAGGTTCGGGCTAGGCATGTTGCTCAACTGAACTTCCTTTTCTCAGTCACATTGATCATGGAAGTAACGCTATAAAGGTTTTTGAAGATGCTTTTATATTGGAATTATAATCTTTAATGTTGCATGTGGCTTCAACGGAACTAGAACAACTACAGTAAAAGAAACAAGCAGTGTGTTTGCACAAGTTCTAGGCCTGCTTGCTGCATTAGGAGGTTATGATTTGTAAGTGAATGCAAAGGAATTGTAGGTGCAGTAACTTTTAGTGTAACTCTCATAGGAATGTATGAGTATTGTGACTAAACTTTTCTCTTAGTATGGACTACTTCTGGATCTGTAAATATATCAAACTATTGATGTGTAGAGATGTATTTTGGTCATAGATTCTCATCAAACCACTCCATATTCAGCAGCTTGACCACCCATGAACTAGAGACTATTTCTAAATCTGCAAACAAGGAACTCCTGAGACTTAAAGCTAGATCTCAAAAACGGAGAGAGGGGTCATCTGGGCCTTAAAACCTTTCCTCTTCCTGTTGTCTGCAACGATTTGCAGCTGGAGTACCAAGCAAAATGGGTGAATATGTAGCTATAAATTCTACCCCAATATTATCTACACTCTATAGAGTGAATATGTAGCTCTTGGTTCTTCTATATATTGATTCCTGTTGCTAGAGAACACATATATTCTAGCAATCTGTCTGTATTCAAAGATGTTTGAAAGGTCAAAATGTATGTGGATTTGGTTACAACGATAAGACGAATGCATATAAGGTGGTTAGAATCTATTATGAATCAGAGGAACAAACAGAACCAGGACAAGATCAGGTATATGCTCTTGGTGCTGGTACTGGGCGGAGAAACAAAGGAGAGGTTGCTTAGTCATTGGAGTTCAGGTATAAAGCAACAAGTGTTTCTCAGAGCCTCAGACAATAGTTGCTATCTTGGTTTGGAGTTCTTCACCTCAAGCAAGATTATTTTTTTATGTTACTTCAATTTTGTTTGTTTTTCTCCTTTTCCTTCACTTTTATTTTCTATAACAACATCTTGTTAAGTTCTAATACTTGCATCTTTTAGTCTATGTTGATCATTCATTCGGTTTTCTATTAGCTTCAGGTTTGGTGGTTATGTACTCAGATTAAAATCATTCTTGTTGTGCAGTAAGTAGAAATCTAGCAGCCAGCACTGCCTTTCTAGGGATTATGCTCTGTTTGAAGAGGGCACAAAAGAGCGGATTGCTACCCTAAGTTATATCTTATGAGTCAGACCGAAAAATTGAAGTATAAAGGACAATCTGATGTATGGAAGCTGGAACTTCATGGCTTGGCGTGCTTCTGGAGCTGTTCACACCTTAAACGGGGCATGTTTGAAGGATGAAAGATTATTCTGTAAATCCCAATATATTGGTTGAACCAAAATCCGGGTCTTCAATTGATTCTGTTAGTCGCTTTAGCAAGGAGGGAAAGCCTGGCTGAGCAGGAAATAACTTTGCAAAATCCAGAAGTATTACATGTTATAACAGGTATGCAGCTTTTATGTTTGCAAAGATAATATACACTCTTTACTGAACTCCTTCTTTGAGTTGATTTAGTAAAATATTACTATGGGATGAAATCATAAAAGGTATTCAGGTCCCTAATTGATGAGATTACCTATTTGATGGGAAACTTTACTTGCATTTATTCTACTACTCCTTTCTTTATTACCCCACTTATTGGTACGTGTCCCTGGCAACTGCTAAATGGGTCTAATTGGAGATGTCCTGAGAATGATTTTGTATGAAGCATGATTTAGGCCACTTGGAGCATCTGGATAGAAAATCAAAATCACGTCAGTTTAAATTCTGAAACATTTTAGTTTTATTTAGAATTATTGATTTGTATCAAAGCCTTTTATCCCTGAGATCATTGCTTTAGTATTATGTCCTACAGAGGGCTGTCAGTGAGATGTAACTTCTGGCCCTTCATTTCTGTTTTCTCTTGGTTTGAATCATTTCTTGGTTGTGAGGCTGAAAGGATTTACAGCCATTGGAAGTGATAAAAGGGACAGGATTCTGTGTTTATGACCTGTGTATATTTGGCATCTTAGTCTCCTGCACAGCACAAAAGAATCCGAAAATAGATGACATTGTAAGAGCCTTATGTCTCAGGGATGTTTATCATTGTCGGCAGAATAGCAGTTCTGCCAAGAGCTTATTAAACCTCTAGCAAAAATCCTAAAAATATCTCCTTTTCCTTTGTTCATGTTTCGTTAACCGCACCCAAAATGATTTTCTGTTTGTTTCCGTTTTTCTGTTATCTTATGTATACAGGGAAGAGGGTGCTGTACAGTTTGCAGAGGCCTGAGTTTCTTCGGTACATTTAGCGGCCCCTCAAAGCTACTGGTGAGATCTTTAATTGCCGTTGTTAGCGTACTTATGCTGTTTTTATGCTCTATTATTCAATACATTATTAATGTTTTAACTACCCTGACCTTAATATGGCTCGGAAGTGTTATTTTAAACCCAAGAAAGTCTAAAAGAGTTAAACACTTTCTATTTGTTCTTCAACCCATTTTGTTTTAAAGAGAAAAAAATATAACTCTACTAGTGCTTACAAGTAGCTCATTAATATATAGGAGAACTTGTGATGTGAATCACCATTACACTAATTTTTTAGAACATAAATGATGAATTATAGTGTCCATGATTTTCTCTGTCTTAGTTAACTTGTGCACCTTAAGTTGTCCCAGTAATTTATCTTGTCACCAGTTATTTTTGTATGTATTTCCAAATGTTAGGCTTAAAACATTGCTGATGGATATGCGAATGGCCAAAATATATCTGCTTCTTTTCTATGTCTTTAGAGTTTACAGAGTACAACTTCTCCATTGTGTTATTGCTAGTGACAGTTTGAAAATATATTTGATTCCTGCATTGCCTATACTGGACCAGGAAAACACCGTAAGGGATCATCTATCCATTTTTCTTGTTCTACTTTCACGGGTACTTCTCAGTGTTCAGCGCATGGTTTCTCAAATTTGCAAGTGTCATCGAGCCCCTGGGTGTTTTCCTTGATTCTTCTGCGTCAATATGTCATATTCTACACTCTAGGCTCTTTTTCAGTTCCGTCACTGTCTGCTTCATCTGTTTATCCTTCTATGATGGGATCTCCTTCCTAGCTGGTTCAACACAGAAGTTTCACCATGTAATTGGTATGGTATAAGATGTGTCGGTTCAAAGTTCATGAGGTTGATTTAACATGCAGTCAGTTTCCACTACAGCTTCCGTCTCCAAGCCTCCTTGGGGAACTCAGATCACTGAAGCGTCTTAATGTCAGCTACTGTGCCTTCGCAGGCCCTCTTCCTGCAAATTTATGGAATTTGGAGAATTTAGAGTCTCTAGACTTGGGTGGTAACAGATTGTTGGGACTCTACCTCCGTCTTTGTCCAACCTTAAAAATTCTTAGAGAACTAATACTTGATGAAAATAGCTTCACTGGCAGCTTCCAAGGTTTGAGAACTTGGAAAACTCATCGAACTGTCAGCACACAGCAACCCATTTTCTGGGAATCTTACTCCAGGGATTGGGAATCTTCAGAATTTGGTGTGGTAAACCTGAGCATGAACCTCTTCTCCGGGAATATGCCTCCAAGCATCGGAAATCTTACAAGGCTTCTATACTTGGATGTTAGTCGTAACAAATTCACTGGAGTAATTCTTCAATAGCTTGGAAATTGGTACAGCCCAGAAAACTCGATCTTCCGTGGAACTTACTGAAGAATGTCTGTCCTACAATATCTGATACTGGGGAACAATAATCTCCTTGGAGAACTACTGAAAACCATAGGACGTTTGAGAGAACTTCAGGTGCTTGTTCTGGAGAATTGTCAACTTATGGGGGACACTTCCAAATGAACTTTCCTACTTGAGAAACTCGGCATTTTATTATTCAATATAGTCCTGAACAGTTTTGAAGGAGAAATTCTTTCCAGTTTTTGTGAATTTTCCTATCTAATTTACCTTGTAGCAGCAAAATCAGGGCTGAGTTGAAGAATTTCGGGGAAATTGGGAAACTGCAAGAAGTTAAAGATTCTCAACCTGTCTTTCAACTTTCTTTCTGGGACTTTACCAGAGGTTATGGAGCTTGAATCGCTCAGTTCACTTGTGCTTGATTCTAACCGTTAATCAGGACCAATTCCCAGTTGGACAGAAATGAACTCAATAATGCTGAGCAGGAACCAGTTTAATGAGTCTTTGCGAATGCTATATCTACCGTACCTGACCAAATTTGACGCCACTTCACACCAGCTTTCTGGTGAGACTCGGAAGAAATATGCCATGAAGCTCAGTGGCGGTATTCAGAATATTTTCAGGAAATATTTGGCCTGCACATATTTGCAGTTGATTGGGAACCATCTCTTTGGTGAAATACCAGGTCAACTATGTGAGCTTCAGCTGGTTACGTTGGAATTATTGCACAATAAAATTTCTGGCAGACTTCCTGGGTGAACTTCGGAAATCACAGACTCTTGTGGAGATCACTTGGGTGAAGGTGAAAGTCGGCTTCTGATGTTGCTGGTTGTTTCTTTGTATGCATCAAATTCATTTTGAGCGGAAAAGTATTGGTATGTGAAATGAACTGTATCTTTCCATTTAGCCAGGATACAAACTAAGCTTTTGTGTTTAGTCATTTAAATGTTGGCATTCTGAAGTCACTAGTCCTAGTTGTAACGTATCAGTAGAATCTCTGGCGACAAGAGGGGTTCCAGAAATCTTGGATGAAATTCTTAGATTAGAAACTTGGTAGATTTCTGCTCATGGGTTGCACTTGCAAGCCCAATGTAATTTTTCTTAGCTAAGTTTGCAAGCCCAATATAAACTAAGCTGTTCTTGTGTGACTTTGTGATGCTGTTTGTTGATTAAAACTGACTTCCTTGCCAGGAATTGGATGCATGATGATGCGAACGGGAATGTTGAAACAAGCACAATGCTAAATTTCAACTAACATGGGCCATGTGCCAAACATTGCTGGATGATAAAAGAACCTTGTTCTAGTTAAACAACGAAATGTTACAGTCATGGTATGGTTTTCCTTAGCTGTAATTTGCATAAGTCATGTTGTTAGTAGTATTTTGAATTTGTCGGTCGTGTTTGGTATTTGTTAGGAACATGTCCGTAGTGCACCTGAATGTGCGGAGTTATTGTTAGTTTAGGCTATAAAAGGCCTATTTGTTAGTTTGGGCTATAAATAGGTTAGAAATCAAGACTTATAGTTTTGATCACTAACATTGACAAACATGCTTGAGATAATAAGAGTCCAAATCTGTTCACACTCCTCTAACGAGTGTATATTTCACATTAACTTCTGATTGGTTGATTATTTAACTGATGGCCTCATTACCCTCCATGTTTAGAATCACGGCCCTCGTTACATAACTCCCCAAATTAAATCAAGGGTAGAGATTGAAATGTGAAATATACACTCGTTAAGGAATGTGCACGAATTCGCACTCAGATAATAACGCATGCGAGTTCGACCAAGCAGTGCTCTTACACCTATGTTACTAGAAAATCAGCACTATTACTTTTTCATTTTAACGAGGGAAAGTATATTGTAGGTATAATTCAGAAAAGGAAATGCTAAATTGTGAGACAAATAACATGGGCCAAATCTGGAACAATCAATCTATACCTTTGATCATTTCTTTATCCATCCCACTACCAATCCCAATGCTAGAGTCGTTCCCATATCTATCATTCAGATTGTGCCACGTATTGTCCCAAATCTGGATCATCCCCTATTGTCCCAGCTGTAGCAAGGTCGTTCAGAAAAATCCTCCAAAATTTGAAATTTTCTTTCAAAGCATTTTTCTTTTCCTCATTACATCAGTTTTTCTCCTCATATTAACAAGGCTCTTTCTTGTCACATTGCTTGATCCCAAAATGTCTTGTAAACACCATAGAAACCCAAACCTCTCTCCTAAAGCCAAATGATGAAAGAAACCTAAAGCATAGCCGCTTGAACTCATCTGCTCAGATCATCTTCAACCTCTCATCTTTCCATTCTTCATCAACAACTTTAATTTGATTCAGCATAGTGTATAATCTCTTAGCCTCTTCTGAAGAACCCCTTTAAGCAATGGCTACAACATTAAGAGCCATGATCACAAAACCATCAAAAAATCTAGTACATCGTCTTTTTTCAGTCCCACTTCCTGGTTTGATGAAAAAATATTTTGTTCTTTGTGATAACTTCGTGCACACTTGATTGACTGGAATCCGACAAGCTTGTTTATATCGATAGACCTTTTCTAGCTTGTTGTATAGATTGAAATCGACATTTGAGTTTTTTTTTTTTTTTTCTTGAGATTTACTTTGATAGTTTTGTGGACTAAGATTGATTATTTCAGTAATCTTGGTCTTAGTTGATCTAACCGATACAAAGGAGTTTACATTGATTAAACGGAAGAACCTTTATTACTCAACTACATCTCTAATTAACTTGTTTATCTGGGAGATTGAATACAACGGTTTTTGAAAAAGATTAGTCATTATCTGTTCGGAATACAATCCAAAGAAGTTGAGTGATATAACTCTTCATAGCAGGTGAAGCGACTTGAGATACTGGCCTTTATCTTAGGATTCACGTGCGTAGACCAGATTGGTAGTAGGCGCACATATACTTAAGGAACTGCTTGTAGTTATTTTACTTGGTCTCAACTATAGGAAGTTGGTAGTAGTCTTTGTATATCGACTTAATTATGAGAATATTCAAAAATGGACCAAGTCTTAGTTTTTTTTGTTGTATTTGCGGTTTTTCGCTAATAAAATATGGTTTCGTATGATGCACTTTACTTCCACGTTATATTGCTTTGTCTTTATAATTAAAGGAAATACGCTTGTACGTTAACCAAACATTTCCATAGTTTGGTTCTGTTTCAAACTCACGCTATATACCAAGTGTACATCTTGTGGTTGTAATCCTCTTAACATTTCCTGTCTATATTAGATCACACAAGGTGTGTCTTGAATAAGTTATATCAAAAAGATTATGGTATACTTGGTACCCTCGTCATTTCAATTCGGGTTAGAGGTATTGAAAGCAATAAGTTCATATGAAGTTTCCAAGTAAATACATACATTAATTAGTAATGTCAGTTTGTTCGTGAAAAAAGTTGAGTAAGTGTACTTCAAAATTTTCTCTAGATAATGGTTGTTTAAAGATGATAATAGATGGATCCCACATTTGTGACAAAAAAATATCCCAAAATCC
This sequence comes from Papaver bracteatum, assembly GCA_023529315.1. Classification (NCBI taxonomy): domain Eukaryota; kingdom Viridiplantae; phylum Streptophyta; class Magnoliopsida; order Ranunculales; family Papaveraceae; genus Papaver; species Papaver bracteatum. Next base: position 1,085,010 of record JAJJWX010004907.1, on the reverse strand, counting down.
AGTTATAGATTCCTTCCTGATATTCTAACCATTTCAAAGTAACACTCAAACCTTATCAAAAAAGAAAAAAAGATTCAACACATCTCACAGAGGAGGCCACTATGAACTTTCCAAACACATATCAAGGTAGCTCTAACATGAAAACAACTAATAAGATATCTAATTAATAAACCACCAATCAAACAAAAACATGAGCTAAGATGCGTTGAATCAAGAACATTTTGTGGTGAAGAAGCCATAATTTTCCTTACAATAAACCAGTTCAATGGGTGTTTGAGAAATGAACGTAAGATGGGAACTTTATCAGTCCAAACATTGAGCATAAAAAAGAGAAGAAACACCAAAATTAAAAGATAAGTGAAAGGTGGATTTACATACATACAACATACAAGTTTTTGTAATTCAGGCCTTAACAAGAAAAGATTGAATAATAAAACCATCATCATGAAGGATAACAAAGACGACATAAAAGTACGATTGAATAAAGGTTTTTCATTGAGAAGAAAGGGGGGAAATTAGAAAGGTACATCGCAGAATTAGGTTGTATATAAGGGATGTTGGATATTTTCAATAATATAGAAAATAAAATGGGTTTCATTTTTGGTTAACCATTACGATGGGAGCATCCTGAGCCTAATAGATGTAATGGATGTTAGTTGGAGATGAAAAGGCATCTCCAAAGGGTGTGATGGTTCACAAAAGACACATTCATTCCCATTAGACACTATTGGTATCTTTTGGAAGTGAAAAGGCATCTCCAATGGGCATGTCTTACCTATAAGTAGTGATGATTTGTTTTCATTAAAACAATGGAAAAACACATCTGATTTCTTTTCTCTCTAAGCATCATCAGAAACTTAATATTGTGTGTTCTTGGTTGGGTCAAGGGAAGTACAACTCTTGAATCCAATTACGTTGTTAGGGCTTCATTGTATCCCGAAAGCAATATTTCGTTGACCGGTTGTACTCGCCAATTATTTGGGAATGGTAGAAATAATTGCTGAAAAGAATTGCAAGGCCTTGAATCTCCAGTGATACAATATTTTTTCCGTTCTTGTATTATTTTTCATCCTCCGTTTTAGTCCAAATTTCCAACAGTTTTCAGCAATTAGTTTTCGAGACAATAGAGGGTGGAACATGTCATCATGTTTTGAAAAACATATTATGATTGCTTTTGTAACTAAAGGCATGCGTACCGAATGGACTGCATTTTATGAAGGATTTTGGCATGGTTGTGATCTGTGAACAAAACAGATAAGTTTTATTTCTCGAATTTTTAATGTTAAATTTTCATGGCATTTTGATTACTAGTGCGTGCTATCAAAATTTTGTCTTTAGTGTTTTAATCTAGCATGCATACTTGAATTCTCCAAGAACGCTTCCATGATTGAAATTTTTTGAAACAAAAGTCATTAGAGTGTTGTATCATTATGGGAGATTATTGTATCTTTTAGCACCAACGTGTGGCTACATAAAGGAAACCCTTTCAGGCAATAAGAATATGAAACTAATCGGTCTTTGGTAACCATTTTCTTTTTTGTTTTTGTTGTTCTGTTGAAAGTCTCTACCCAAAGAGACCAAGTCACGAAGAAGATAATGTCTGGGGTCCTCTTTGCCTGACAAGGGCAACAATGAATAATACAAGAGAGATCGCCGTTGGCACGTTGCAACTTCTTTCTGCAACAAATGATCACAAGAATTATTTTCTTCTAGGTCTGAATCATCTTAAATTGAAAAGATGGAATGATCGGACAAAATCCAGTACAAGGGAAACAAAATCCTCTTAAGGTGGAAATCTAACAAAAGAGGTTAGTATTGCTTGATTTTAAAATTGAAAGAAATTACTTCCTTATGATAATTTTGAATTTGTGTAGTGGTATTGGTAAGATGTTTACATCTCTGCTCATACATTGCTTTACTGTTGATATCGTACATACATAAATTCATTTTGATATTTATGTATTATGATATCATAACCACTCCTTGCATTGAGTTTTTTGAGGTGTCATTTGGATGGTTTGATGCAAGTGTACTATTATAATATCCTTGAATATCCCAAAAGTTTTGCATGAAGGTCCCCTAAGACTTTTTTTTAATCATAGATTTGTTGTTTAACTGAACATACAGTATGATTGAATTGGTCCAACTTGAAAGTCTAATCCCCGCAGTTCCCGTATTTTGCTATACCGACCCTCGGAACTAATAGTGATTTCATGATTAACGGTCATGAAATATGGGGAGAAGTAATGCATTCTTATTGCAATCACTTAGAACTCTCTAAGTGTGGGGATTGTGTATTTATTGGGGAAGTATTCAATATCTGGTTCTTTGAATACTCCCGGAAAGAGAAATAAGATTTGGATATGCCCATCGATACTGTATAGTATTGGCAGTGGTATATGTACCAAACAAAGGGAACATAGGCAATTAATTCTTTTCAAGTTTGGCCTCTGTTGGGTAAGCACATATCATCTGTGTGGTTGATTTCTATTGTAACCACAAAAGATATCAGTTACTGGATTTGAAGTTTTTCCATTGGGAAAATATGAATGTGCATGTTTGGTAATATTAAGTCCCTAAGATAACTGGAAATGTTGATTGAATTAAGTGTAAGATGGCTGAAGCATATCTAGTTTATGTAGCGGACCATCACCATTAATGACCAAAGCCAAATCTGCAGAGTAATGACGGTGTGAAACTATGTGGATTTGAAGAGAGAATTCCTTCTTATAGGAATTAGTGTGTACATGGGTTGGTGATGATGGCCTCTCTATGATCTGGTTGAGTTTTTTTTTAGATTACATGTTGTTTTCCAGCCATGAATGAATTTGGCATTATGGCTGACAGATTATCACATTCTTTTGTGTTAGTGTTTACACATTTTGAAATGTAATCAAAATGTACCGGCAAAACTAAGTTAATTCATAGAGGGTTCCTATCATTTCAAGGATAGGATGTCACTGGTAGACAACTTCCATTGGTGGCCGAGATCCAAATCCGGAGTTTGTAACTGTATCAGCATATCGGATTTGAAGAATTCCTTATTTAGGAATTATGTGTGAGCATGGATTCAATTGACGATGCTTTTCGGTGATCTAATAATTGAATATTTAAACCAAACCAGTAATATAGTGCACACCAAACTAGGAGATATGCTTATGCACTTGACTTGTACTTGGAACCACAATGTACAGACACTCATTGGAAGGTAGTGTACAGAAGAAAGACGAGTCCAAAAAAATGGTATTCTTATCAATGTATTGGATTCGAAGATTTATATTTAGAAATTATGGGTGTACCTGTTTGTTTGATACAAATCAAACGAGTAATATTTAAGTCCGCAAGCAATTGTGTTTCACGACAATTAGTTGTCTGCATTTAAGAATTGTCGTGAATGGTGGGAGAAATTTTATGACAGTTTCATAAAATTTTCGGGTTGTTAATTTTACAACCAAGATCGTCATTATTGTCGATATACCAATTGCGCGATATGAGCATAGTTCTTGCGATAAGAATTATAGGTTCCAAAACTTGGAAATGGGTATGTCTTAAAAGACATGAAAATGATTACCCGGTTAATATGTAACGTTTTGGAAGATTGGGCGCGCGACCAAATATCCAACGATTAGATGTTACGATATTACCAATGCATAAATGATGAACATTTGCATTACCTAATGTAAAATGTTAAATAGACATTGTCTATGTTTTTTGGTATAAATTTGTAGAAGATTGGGCATGAGTAGAGGAGTTACTCATCGTAATAATGTGCTTGTTAAAATAGCAAGCAAGTTGCCTACAAATTTTATATGCCTCTAGTGTATGCGAGTCTTAATGACTTTTTTGTGAATTAACCGTAAAAGTTAATTAGGATCACTAGAGAGGTTACAATTATTTTGTAAAATCAAATAAGAACATTTTAAATAATGTTTTCAGAATTGATTGCATGAGTAGATGCAATTAATGAAGAAGAATGGCTTAGAACCTAACTTATAGAAATCCCATTTTTGGAAGAAGCCATCTCAAGCAGTCTTGATTAATTTTGAATGAGACTATGATCTATAACGTCTCTAACAAAGACTTATAATGAAAAGTCGATACATGCAAGTCTCGTACATTTAACGGTAAGTCAATTACTCAGGAAAGGAGTAATTGCAATTAGCCATTGAAACGGAGAAAAACTTGGTAGATCTATTTATGAAGAGTCTCCCAAAGGAAATGTTTTCAATGAAGTATACAGAAATGAGACTAAGGTCTGTGAATGAAAGTTCGATCACCCATAGCAGAAACCCAACCTATATTTTGAAAAAGATAAACAAGGTTCAATGTGGTACCAACAAGTTATGGATGTGATTATGGTGCACTAAAAAAAAATAAAAAAAATCTCATTTCTGTTTAGTGCAGGTTCTGCAAGAAAAATTAGGATGGATGAAAATCCTTAATAAGTATAACTTTTATCACAAGGTGTCTCGCAGAAACACCTTCGAGACTTACCTATATGAGTATGTAAATCAGGTCGTTTCCTAAGAGAAAAAGACCACTCTCTGAGTGACTCATGAATTCAGGATAAGCACAGGGCCATTAATGTGCTGGCTACAGAACACACAATCCCTGAAAATCAGTATGTGTGGAGATTCCGGTTTTATCACATGGGGTACTTGGTTCAAGACTGGTTTCACCACTGAACCCCGATAAGGCTTTGAATTTCTTACACAAAGTGAAGGTTAAAATCCAAAAGATACCTATCATTTATATATTGATTTCAACGATGATGCTTATTTCCCAACTAAGCTTGAACTACGTTGGCTTGATCCCACTCGGTTACGTAGGCAGTCACTTGAGTGATGCAGCCACTCCAGTTTTGTAAGTTTTACTTTGTTTTATTTTCATGGTTTTTGGTTATTGAAAATAGGGGGAGATTGTTGGATATTTTCAATAATATAGAAAATAAAATGGGTTTCATTTTTGGTTAGCCACTACGATGGGAGCATCCTAAGCCTAATAGATGTAATGGATGTTAGTTGGAGATGAAAAGGCATCTCCAAAGGGTGTGATGGTTTACAAAAGACACATCCATTCCCATTAGACACTATTGGTGTCTTTTGGAAGTGAAAAGGCATCTCCAATGGGCATGTCTTCCCTATAAGTAGTGATGATTTGTTTTCATTAAAACAATGGAAAAACACATCTGATTTCTTTTCTCTCTAAGCATCATCAGAAACTTAATATTGTGTGTTCTTGGTTGGGTCAAGGGAAGTACAACTCTTGAATCCAATTGCGTTGTTAGGGCTTCATTATATCCTGAAAGCAATATTTCGCTGACCGGTTGTACTCACCAATTATTTGGGAATGGTCGAAATAATTGCTGAAAAGAATCACAAGGCCTTGAAGCTCCAGTGATACAACATTTTTTCCGTTCTTGTATTATTTTTCATCCTCCGTTTTAGTCCAAATTTCCAACAAGGGACATGTGAGGTGCTAGATAATAATCTAATTCCAAATAAAAAGGATATTAGTTCTTCAATAAATATATAACTTGTCGTTGTAGTTGTCTCTGAAAAAGAAAATACATGTAAAATCTATCCCATGGATTGACAAAATTACTTGATAAAGCAGACCAAGAATATGGTTGATGTGGAAGGAGAACAAAGCCGATGTGGGTAAGATTTGATCAACATCAACAATTTCCCATGTCACCAATAAAAAACTAAAACATAGAAACCGAGCCCAATCCATCAATTAAGTAAAGAAACATGACGGTACCATAAATATAATCGCAAATAAAACCACAACATCTCTAGGGATGGTGGAATTGGAGATTAGTCAAGAATAATATATAAAATCATGGCAGATTGAGGTTTTGAGAAAGGACAAAAAAACTAGTTCAAATTAAGTGAGTAAACGTCTTGTTTGATTATTAGGTTATTTACCCGAATTACTATGATATTATTAGACGAGGCTTGCTGCATTTTAGAAAAGAACTAAAATAAATATTACTTCCGTTTCTAGAAAAGAAATACCATCACTTTTTCATTCTAGCCTGAAATATGTTGAATTGAAAAAACCATTAGTAATTCCTTTTTTAGAAAGGAAAAGGAGTATATTGTGGGGATAATTCAAAAAAATTCTCCAAAATTTGTAAGTTATTTCCGCACATTTTCTTTGATATATAAAATCATGGGAGATTGAAGTTTTGAGAAGGGAAAACCAAAAAAAAAAAAACAAGTTCTTACTGAGGAAGCGTCTGATTATTAGGATGTTTCCTCAAATTATTATGAATGTTAATGAACTAGGGCCTTGCTTCATTTCAGGAAAAAACTAAAAGTTAATATTAGCTCCATTTCTAGAAAAGAGGTACTATACCATCACTTTTTTATTTTAACCAGAAATTATTTCTTATTATTCCTTTTCAGAAACGAAAGAGTGTGTCGAAAGACTTTTTAATTTTACCAGAAATTATTTCTTATTACTCCTTTCAGAAACGGAAATAGTGTGTCGAAGGGATAATTTTGAAAATCCTCTAAAATTTAAAAGTTTATTTCCACGCATTTTATTTTCCTCCTTATATCTGTTTATTTTCCTCTTTATATCCGTTTTTTTCCTCTTCAATTTCTTTAATTTGAAAAATTAGTAATAAAACAAAAAACAAATTGTGCATTGCTTGATCCCAAAATGTATAGTGAATACCATTGAAACCCAAACCTCTCTCCTAAAACCAAACGATGAAAGAAACCTCGACCCTAGCCGCTTGAGCTCGTCTGACCAGATCGTCTTCAACCTCTCTATGTTTCCATTCTTCATCAATAGCTTCAGTTTTATTCAGACTCTCCCGTCCTCTTCTGAACTTACTCTTTAAGCAATGGATACAACATTAAGAGCCACGATCCCGAAACCCTCTTTAAGAAACCTAGCAAATCGTGTTTTTTCAGTCCCACTTCCTGGTTTGATGAGAAATCATTATGTTCTTTCATCTGATGCCACCATTTCAGAAAAACTTACACCTTGTGCATTTGGTTTAAATACTATAAGGTGGGTCAATTCTGGTTCTAATGGTCCTTCTACTAGAATGTCACAATACATACCAGGCTGTGATTTTCAACATTGGCTTGTTTTTGTTAAATAACCCGGTGATCATGGTGCTACCAAAGAACAAATGATTGAATGTTATGTGGAAACCCTAGCTGAGGTTCTTGAAAGTAAAATTCAATGCAATACTGTAGTTCTGTTTGGAGATTTTGGGGTTTGTTTAGGGGTTAAGTTTTTCTCATGCATTTTGATCAAGGTTTAGGCTTATTCAAAGGTTATCATATTTATATATGTTGATTTGCATCTGGATCATTTAAAGGTGTACAATAAAAACAACTTTGGGCGTTTTGTTTGTTTTGCTTTAGTTAGTTGATATTGTCTTTTAAGGTTTTGTAGATTAGTTGTTGACTTTTTCCTTTTTGTATATATCTTTAGATGTCAAGTTTTAGAGTAACATAATAAGATTTAGATTCAACTAGTTTACACATGTACATTGGTAAGTTAAGCATGCTTAAGAATTCAGAGTCAAATTTAAGATGAATTGGTAGTAAATTAGTAGGTAAGCCTCAAACAATCACTTTGGACTTTGATTTAAGAGGTCATGTCTTTGAGTAAGACCAAATGATATCTTATCAATTCTAAGATTTTTTTTCTCGTAGATAAGGATATAGATCATGTTTAAGTTAGAGCTACTATTCACGGTTTGTAGTAGATATAGTAATGGCATTTATGCTCCCTACTTTCATTGACTTCATACCCACTTTAACATATATAATATATTTACATCTAACCAATGTTTAAATTGCCCTCGTCAAGTTGATGTTCCCGATTGTAAGATTCCAACGATGACAAATAACCTAATACAACGCACACATATACATATGTCCTAAATAATCAATCAGAACAAATATAGCGTGTCTATGTCCTAAATAAAACAAAATTTTGTTCATTATAACAATTTTTGAAAACAACTATACAAAACATGTCATGACCCCGTGAGAGGTAATCAACCTAGCTAATACTAGTAAAATTTCATATTAACATTAACATTAACCAAACAAAATTATTATTTTTAAATTATATCTAGGTTAACACGTGAAATTAATTGAAAAAATCTTTAAGTGATTTTTTATTTATTTGTATCTTTTATATCAAATTCGTTATTTTCCGATAGATAGATAATAATATAATAAATTATTTTATAAACTTTCTGTATTCATAACTGTCCACGAGTCATGGTACTATAACAAATAACCTAATACGACATATATAAAATAATCAAGATCATTAATCAAAAAGTTATATAAATATTTTTATGTTAAAAACACACAAGTAAGATTTACCTGTAATATAAATAACAACAATGTTATACTCTCAGAAGATATATGCCTCAGAGATAAAAATAAAAGTAGATATAGAAACTTATCGTTCATATTGTATTGAAATAGACTTTATACAAATAATGGTTATAATCAACAATCTGATTAGTAAATTCTTAAAAGACATAAATAGGAAGCTCTTATTGATCTTCTGATGCAATTATCTTGATTACAAACTTCTTAGTGTTCCTTTCGAGGTTCTTCATTTCATTCAGTTGATTGGACTTTGATTTCAAGAGATTTAAACTGACAATCATCTTCATAAGTTTGGATCCAAACCATTCCTTATTCTTTTCAGAAGCATCAAGTTTCTCTCAAGCAATTTCGGAATCATGGATAATCACGAGTTCAAGAGAAATCGGATTCTTCTTATATTATTTGAGAAATAATACATGATTTCAGTTGTATCACAGGTTTCAAGCTTTCGTAGTTGAGACTCAATATTCTTTACCTATCCTGAACAAAAAAAATTCTTCTGAGAATTTAAAATTTTATAAAAAGTTTTTATATCAAGCCTGAAAATTTTTGCTAAAGTCTCCTAAATACTAGAAATAGAATATTGTTTGCTTGATTTTTAAACGAGTAAAATAGAACCGAAAATCGGAAATAAAATCAATAAAGATTGACGAAAAATAGGTTTTTCAGAAAGACAATAAATAGATAAGGAATCTTGCAATATATTTATCATGAATATTCTTATTCATCTAAAACTTGGTCTTAAAATATTGTAAATGAATCTTATACAATATTAGAAATACCAAACTTAGGAGAACAGAAAATTTGTCGGTATTTTCATGATGAAATTTCTCGGTATTTTCATGATGAAATTTCTCGGTATTTTCATGATGAGAACAGAAAATTTCTCGGTATAGGTTTTCTAATAAAAAATCTCAAAATATTGCATATTCTTTTGTGCTCTTCGAGAGCTTCCTCACTTATTTGAATACTGAGCACAAGATTAGGTTCGTTCCAAATGACTAAGAAACGTTGGGATAAGCCTGAATCCCTTATAGGCATAGAAAGAAGAAAACCTTTTACCATTGTCAATAATACTCTTTCGAGTAAATTGACATTTATGGAAATTCCTTCTTTTTGTTCGATAAGCTTGACTGCCAACTTAGAAGGTTTGAACATACTTGATCTGGTTTCTTTAACAAACCTATTATAATGGGAATGTGTTTCTCAACATGATTTGTGAAACCTTGATGTTTGAACCGAGTATGATCTCTATGGCGATTTCTAATTACTTGATGCTTATAAGAGTTATCCTGGAATTGACTCTTTTTTTCATATACTCTAATAGTTTAGCCTAATAAGACATATGGAGGTGATATTTCGTAAAATTTTCTCTTTGTCTAGATCTTAAAGGATAATACCTTAGAAATTTGTTTCTTAAAATTGGTAAGGCTAGATGTATAGTCAATAACGAAATTAAAAGAGTTTTTCAGCTCGCTTAGTTGTTTATCTTTAATCTTATTTTCACCTCTTTTGGAACAAAGCCATACTATGAAAACATCGCTTATGTGAATGTGGATGAAATAGAGCTTCAATATTTGCTCCCTCTGGAGGAGTAATAAGGAGAATGCCAAGTCGGGTTGAGGACGTAAAACTAAGCGCTAAATGGGAGGCAACCCATCGGTTTTGTATCTCTATATTTTGTATTTTATTTTTTCTTAGATTTTCATATCATATTTGCATCCCTATGTTTAATTTCATTGAGTTCGGAATCTATTTTAGAAGAAAATTATGACGAATACCTTTTTGTCAGAAAAATTCAGATTGCGCGTAGTACAGTCCAGAGACCATAACTGTCAGAATGTTTATCGAAACACTATGCCCTTATGATACTTTCTATGAAACATGTATATGAACAACTTTTGTGAATGGAGTTTTTCCAAATTCCTTACCAATTTTCACATATTTTGCGTTTTATCTTCTGTTATGTCAGAATTCAGAACTTTCGGTTTTACACATTGAGGACAATGTGAAGTTTAAGTGTGGGGGAGTATTTTGCATATAGATTTTTCAAAATTTTGCATAAAAAACCTTTAAATTGTAGAGATTTTAGAGTTATTAGCATACTTCTAGGTATGATTACATAGAGATTCTGACCGACATAACTGAACTTGGAAGTGTTAGAGAACTACATTCGGATTTCTTACGAATTGGAGTGTTAAATAATGGATTTAATCATGCCGGTGATGCAAATTAGGAGCAGAGAGAAATTCATTATTAGAGTTGCTGATCAATCATTAGTGGATACTACCCATTTTCATATCAACCAAGGCACCAAACCAAATTTTCTTTGTAGCTGACTAAAGAGCTTTCTTTTGAGTGTGTGTCACATTACGTTAATTCCGGGTAGAATGGTGAGCTACCCAACTTCACACCATTTTCAGCACTATTTTTGATCTATTGAGTGCTAATTTTGTCAATCATGAGGGTGACGTCTATAGATGAAAACCACCTTCTTGTAGTTTGATTTGCAGTTAGCACCATTCTCTCTCTCTTGCCAACAACAGATCCATAGAAATACATCATCATCAACAATGGAGCGACATCAAAAATCTACAAGGAAGTTGAAGACGTTTGAGGTTTACAAGCAACAATACAAGGAAGAGAAAATTTCAAATCCAAGTAAAGCAACATACAATGAGCAGATTTTTATATACATGTTGAAGAGTTACACATAAGGAGCGGAATTTTATATCAAAGTATGAAGACTTATTTACAAGAGTGAAGAAAATCAAAATATGAGAGTTATTGGAGTTTATGATACGAAGGCATTATAAGTTGTGAAGATCAAAGTGGTAACGTACTTCTTTCATGGCCATGTTAATTTTATTTCATATTTATTGTTTTACTTGCAATCTCTTCAAAAAAAAAAAAAAAATATATATATATATATATATATATACAAAGAGATTTGCATTTAGGTTGTTATTTGTTCAATAATGCCACGTGGAAGAAAAATATATAAAGAAGATTCAAGCAACAAGGAATTGAGTACAAATTGTCGAAGTTCTACAAGTTCAAGAGTTTATCATCAACAGTTGAAGACCGAAGACCAAGATGAAGAAAACGAGCCGAAGGAATGAAGACGTTTCTATTGGATGTTGTGAGAGTGGTGATTTCATCATTGCAATCATATGTGAAGGTGGTAAGTACTCTCACCCTTGCTATAATGGTTGAATTCCTTTCTTAGAGATCATCAGAAAAATATCTTTATTTTCCACAATTATGTGGAGTCTCCATAAATAATTCGGAAGGTTTCCTTCCCACCATTCAACGTGTGTAGGATTCTCTCTTTATTCCTACCTGAACACATGTGAGACCCATAAAAAAGCCATCTTATTAAGTGCAATAATCATAAAATCCTTTTAAGTGAGGCAGAAGTCGAGGAAAAATGCTTATTGATCGCTCTCAAACACGCATTTCTCTCATTATGGTGTGGTTATTTCTCACTCAAGATTAAATAATGAATATGTTCTTTGGTATTTCTAACTTTTTATTACTAGCATGCAGAAATTCTATGTCCTCATAGCTCTTTGGATGCTTGGGAAGCTGGAACGCTTTGAAGTTGGAGTAGGTTTTGTGGGTATATCTCTCGTAAGCCCTCACGAGACTATAACTCGTCCACTAGGGACACCTAGGGGTTTAAAGGCCTGTTATTCATGCTAAGAGTAACCGTATCCTCGGCGACATGGAGTTATTGTATTTTAGATAGTTTGCTCGAGGACTAGCAAAAGCCAAGTGTGGGGGAATTTGTTAAGTGCATATTTTGCATATATTTAGTGTCGAATCCATGCTAGTAATTGCTTAATTTCTTGCAAAATTATTGTATATTACGTTTGTTTTTCTTTATTTGTGTTTTGTTAGGTGAATCATCCAAAAGAAGCGAATTGGCACTTAATTGCGCAATAAAAGAAGTTAGCCGCAAACGGAGAAAGGCCAAAGACCAAGTCTAACTCATTCAAATCAAGGAGCTCTTGATGTCATATCGAAGAGGACGAAAATACGAAGCCAACGGCAAAAGAATGGAGTCGTTCCGACGTCGCATGAATGGGCATTTGAAGCAAGCAAAGTTGCACGCACAGAATTTATAAGGGGCAGTCATTCTGTTAAGGGGTGACCTGTTTTCAAAGGAACTGCTAAAGGCAGTCATGTCTTTTATAAAGAGGGGAGATGGAAGTTGAATATTGTTAAGGCACCCGGTTTTTTTACTTAGGGCACTTCATCCTCTTTAACATCAGTTTCGCATGCATGGAAGTTATGGAGTTGGTCATTGATGGCACATAACTGTTGATAAAAAGATGGAAGAACTTGAGTTGCAGTTGGTGAAAGTGAGAACGGTGATTGACGGAGATCGAGTTTGCTGCCATTATTGGCCATTGTTATTTCCGATACTACTCGGTGATGATTTGTTGTGGTCGACGGAGCTCGGCAGTGACAATGAATGATGAAGTTCAATGAAGGAATGGTTGAAGTTCTGAATTGGAGAATAAAGAAATCGAGAGATGAAGATTCATGCAACGCTGGTAACTTGAGTTTGGTGATGAAACTTAGACTAAGCTCGAATATGGAGAAGCTTGTGATGCTTTGAGCTCGAGCTGTTAGTGGCGATGCTCGAGAGCAGTAGAGTGGAGAAGAAGATGCTACAGTTAGAAGTAACGAATAAGTGGTGATTGATGGATGAGTTGCAGTTGAACGAACAGCTCGAGTAGAACAAATACAAGGAATAATGGTGTGCTTCCATTACAGAAGATGGTGATTTACGGGATGGCTGGGAAGGAAGATGGTTCAAGTTTTGTTGTTGTTGGTAGCTGTAGAATGAGAAAAATGAGGAGCTAGTTTGGCAGAGATGGGGTCTATAAGATTGATGGTGGCAGTTGAGCTCGAGATAACATGAGTTCGAATTTCCGTGAACAAACCACGGTATGAGTGAGTTTTAAAAGCTACGGGAGATATTACGGTTGAGTAAACCCATCCGTGTTTAATAGAAGAAAAGAATCAAAACATCCAGGAGAACTTTCGTATGGGAAGTCCCGGAGGTAACTGAAAGAATAAAAATGGTTAAAAACATCCAGGAGAGTAATCGTACAAGATATCCCATCCGTAATAAGAAGAGAAAAAAATAGACTGTCAGTTAGCCATAACTGACAGTTATACAATCCAAGCCAACGATTAAGTGGGCTAGGCTTCACTCGGGTTTTAGACGTGACCCAATTAGCTGGGGTTACAATTCTTTAAACGGCTAGACTTTGGCAGCAGCCAATTTTGGAATTTGGCGAGCTTTAGGCAATCATTCGACCGGGATTTGATGCACGGGCACAATTACAATTGGGACACCTATATAAGAGAACTTCTAATATTTTTGGGAAATCAATCTTATAATCTTTAATCAAGTTTTGGAGAGAAGAACCAATGGAGAAAAGCTAGGGTTTTGGAGCGTTCTTCATTACCGTAACTATTTCTTTTCCATTTTATAATATGTATCTCATGGGTTTCATTAATCCCATGAGTAGATAAACTTCTTAGTGATTGGGGATGAATTCTAAGTTCTAGACAATGATTTGAGTTATTATATAAATCTATTTTGAAGTTCTTCACATGATTATTGATTGTTTATACTAATTAGAATATTTATGATTAATTGGGCCGACCGAGCGAAGCGAGGGAGGACCTTATATATGGTGACTTTGTGTCAAATGGGACATGACTTTTTTTTTTCAATTTCACAAAAAAGATTGGATTTGGTTCAATGATGAAAAGACCTCACTGCTCCTCTAAATAAAAAATTTCTTTTTTTCCTTTAGATATTTTTGTAAATAAACCCAAGAGGAAGGGCAGTAAGGTATTAAATATTTTTGTAAATAAATCAAAGAAGAAGGGCATTAAGGTATTAAATATTTTCATAAATAATCAAAGAAGGAGGGCAACTAGATATAAGAGCCAAATTTTATTAAAATTCCTTATATATCATATTTATTTAGGGGTATAATTGACAGCCAAACTTTAAAATAACATATCTAAAAATCCGAGCCTTGGATTTTTACAAATTTTATCTCATTGGAAAGCTAATAAAAAAACCTATCCAACGAGCACAAACAACAATATCAAATTTAGAGTTTTTACGAAATATTCGGAGGTATTTATCATTTTAGGCACAATTTTGAAAATAAATGTAACCATATTATGCACAAAGGATACATAATACTTTATGTAACCATATTTTGGTTTATTCATCAACTAATTTTCCTTTGCAACTAATAAAACGATTTACACTCCCCCTCGTTTCAAGAAAAGTGATGCTTTCACTTTAGGCACAAATTTTCTTTTACAGTCCAATTGCAACAGTGTTTCCTTCTTTCTTCGGCCGGCCCTCTCCACCGAGGCAGCGGTCATCTAATTGATAGATTGTTTAGGTGGCCAACTGAATTAATTTGTTGACTCAATCAAATACTAGTATTGAGTTAGGAGATAAGTAATAGTCGAATAATTCATACAAAAGTAGAGAACACAAGACCTTGCAGAGGGATTCTGTATAGTGGTTGTGTGTATAAACAACATTAGAAAGTGGACCTTGAGCTAAGAGTCTAACTACTAGGATCAATCTATAATTCACAAAAGAAAAAGCATTCGGAGAAATTACACCTTGAGTGAGCTACTACTAGGTGGTTTAGACGAATAGAATCTGGTATTTGAGAGCTTCTGTACTCAGTGATATAAGGAATTTAGGGGATAACACTGAACTAGCTGTTATTCCACGGTTGGTAATAATCTGTGATTAATAGTATTAATGGATGAATATAATAACTTTATGAAGGTTTAGTAACGAAGAAGGATTCCATGATCATATTTCTCTCCATTGCCTGCAACTTAATTATTTTTAATTGCTTTGATTTTACTTTGAATCTAAAACAAAATCCCCCCATTGTGACATTTTTGACAACTAAAACTCCCTGCTCTTCGTGGGAACGAACCTTATTTACTACTATATTATTCATTAGTAAAGTAGAATATAAGTGAATTAATTTGAGCACCTACGAGACGCATCATGTATAATCGAAGTCTATATAGCAATACGACTTTTGTCTCAAGATAGGAGATAGTGTAGATAGACTTTTTGAGCGATAGATAAGTTCAAGTCTCCACATACCTTTTAGTCGATGAAGTTCCACAAGTTCCTTGAGTAGTTCTTCGTCTTTGAATGATGAACGTCGTGGAGTATAGATCTCAACTACACTTTCTATCCTAGTCCGATACTTAGTTATAAATAGACTAGAAATCAAGACTTATAGTTTTGGCAACTAAACTTGGCAACAAGCTTGAGATAGCAACGCTTGCGAGTTCGACTGAGCAGTGCTCTAACATAACCATTGGTCAACAATTGTTGAACCAACTAGGTGAACACGTTTAGGTACGATTACCCAAACCTAAATAAAGGTGCATTTCATTTGTGTATAACAAGTTAAGTTCGATATTAGATTGAATCTAATCAGGTTTTCATCTAACGGTGAATATTGAATGCTTTGTTACCAAGGTAACTTAGATTAAAAACCCTGATTTGAAATCTATATAAAAGAGAACTCTAGCAACTGGGAAACCTAATCCCCACACCTCCTGTATGATATTAGTTGTATAAGCTAGAGTCGATTCTCCTTTAATCTTAGGTTTTTCACGAAACCCTGTAGGTTAACGACTTAAAGACTTTATTGGGATTGTGAAGCCAGACCCAGCTATTTTCTATGTAGTTGTGTGATCTGATCTTGCTATTTTCTATCGTGATTGAGTACAATTGTAAGATTGGCTTGAGATTTATATTTTCGATAGAAAAGTAGTCAGAAACACCTTCGTCTCATCGTTTGTGATTCCTCAATATCTTGTTTCGTTAATCGATTAAGATCATTGTGAGGTGATTGATAATACTAGGTTATTCTTCGGGAATATGAGTCTGGGTTATCAATTGGTTTATGTTCACCTTGATTTATCAAAAGATGGAACAAAAACTCGTAGGTATTTTTGCGGGAGACAGATTTATCTATTCCAATAGACTTTTCTGTGTGATATAGATTTGTTTATCAAGTCTTCGACTTTGGTTCGTAGCAACTCTTAGTTG
Organism: Papaver bracteatum; assembly: GCA_023529315.1. Classification (NCBI taxonomy): domain Eukaryota; kingdom Viridiplantae; phylum Streptophyta; class Magnoliopsida; order Ranunculales; family Papaveraceae; genus Papaver; species Papaver bracteatum. Next base: position 1,068,486 of record JAJJWX010004907.1, on the reverse strand, counting down.
TGGGTGAGATCAGCTAAGGGAATCAAGTACATAGTATCCCGCTGAGATTAAAGACGTAAAGAGCACAACTGTACCTTGAATCAGTGTGAGATTGATTAGGGTTCAACTAGAGTCCAGAAAGAAGTTAGCTTTGTAGTAGGCTAGTGTCTGTAGCGACTTAATACAGTGTGGTGTTCAAATATGGACTAGGTCCTGGGGTTTTTCTGGTTTTGCGGTTTCCTCATTAACAAAACTTCTGGTGTTTGTGTTATTTATTTTCTGCATTATATTTTGTTATATAATTGAAATATCGCAGGTTGTGCATTGAATCGATCAATTCGTAAATCCAACATTTGGTTGTTGATTGAAATTGATTGATCCTTGAACATTGGTCCTTGGTACCGTTCAAATTATTTCTATTGTATTCAATATGGCTCGCAAATTCCTATTTGTTTGATTGCAAATTGAATCGAGAAATTGAGATATAACTCTTTGATATATTTTTTATTAAGATTGAGTCTGACTGTCTAGTTGATTATCTTGAAAGTATATTGGAGTTAGTCCATACAGATTGCTAAGAGAAATATTGGGTGAGGTTGTTGTACCCCCGCTTTTTTACTATTAGCTTATAAGTAATTTGCAAGTGATCGAATGATCATTACGAAACATTCCGAGTCTACATCAAATGAATGTCTTACACAAATCATGTAAAATGTTTCAAGGCAATTTTTCACATGATCATCTTTTGACTTATTCTTTAGTTTCCACAAATAAATTGTTTCCAACTAAATTCGTCAAGAATAATGTTGAACGTAGCTAAAGTGAAAAGCTTCCAACACATATTTCGAGAAAGATATAAGCGAGTTAAAGTCAGCTCGAAATATCAAATGTGTATAATGTAAAAGTGTATATAGCTATACGACTTAGGCTCAATATGAGATAAAATAGAATAGGCTTCTGAGTGATAGATAAGTTTTAGTAGCCACATACCTTTTGTTGATGAAGTTCCTCCAAGCTCTTCTCATTAGATCTTCGTCTTCAATCGATGAACAACATGAAGTCTAAAGCTCAACTACACATTCTACCCTAATCTGAGACATCGCTATAAGTAGACTAGAAATCAAGACTTATAGTTTGGATCACCTAAACTTGAAAAACAGGCTTGAGATAGCAACGCTTGCGAGTTCGACCGAGCAAGGCTCTAACACAGGTGTCTATTTTTTAATTAACATATTTATGTTAATACTTCCTTGAGTTTGTTTATTGAATGAAAAATATCTAGTTGTTGGTAAGGAGTAGAAAATATACTGGCTCCTATCTGAGTAATCCGTGAACAGAGTATACCAAAAACTGGTAGTACCTTGAATGAGATCCTTTTAGGATTTACCAAGAATCTGGTCTGATTCATAATCATATAGGTTGGATCGCACCAAACACAGATTGTCGGAACTTATCGTGTTTTCCTCTTATGATACCAATTGAAATGACGAGGGTACTGAGTACACCACAATCTTTTCGTATTAACCTATTATAGGTACACCTTGAGAAATCTTACAGAAACAATAACTGCCAAAAGATTGCTTCAACAAAATATAACTTGATATATAACTTAAGTTTGTGACCAAACCAATCTATATGATGTTTGAGTATTGCTCGGTTGAACCCGCCAAATGTAGGTATCTCAAGTTTGGTTGTCATATATTTTATCTCTAAAACTCAAGGTCGCTTGATTGATTACTAGAGACAACTTCTTTAGGTTAGACCATAAAGTTTAGAAATGTTGAGACAAAATCGTGTTACTTAAAAGAACCTGAAGATGTATCGGCATCAATAAACACATACAATTTTGTTAATCTAAGATATTTGGATTGGCTGTTCTAGTATTAAACAGTTGAAACTGGAATCTTGTACTTAAAATATGGAACTTGAGCTATGATAATCTTGTATTCATGGTTAACCGAGGGAAGTGGATTAAGGTTTCTTTTGTTTAGCTGAAAAAAAATCTACAAGACTTGGTTGTTTACTGGGGGTTCAGAACTGGTTTTTGAGTCGATTGTCGTTGTAGGTTTATTTTCAATACTAGTGCTTGTGTTCGATCATTTTTATATTTAGATTCCATTTCTTTTATACAGAATGTCCATTATGTATGGGTCCCTAACGAGATCAGTTGATCTTCTCTGTCAAGTCTTGAATTATAAGAATTCCTGAATTATAAGCATTAGTAGCTTAGAACCTAAACCACTGTCGTTTGTGTACCATGTCTTTTTTTTTACCAGAATGCGTTGCCTTCTTATGAATTATCTCTATTTATATTGTGATTAATTTTATTGTTTTTACTGAATATTCTCCGTCATTGTTTACATTTTCAGGAAAGTATTATGTTGTTGATGCCGGATATCCAAACATGCATGCCTAGTTTTCTTGCTCCATACCGAGGAGTTCGGTATCACTTACACGACCGTAGAAGAGGAAGCAATCGAAGGTTCACTGCAAAGGAGTTGTTTAATTTTGGGCATTCTTTAACGAAGGTTCACTGCAAAGGAGTTGTTTAATTTTGGGCATTCTTCGTTAAAGAATGAAATCTAGCGAAGCTTTGTTTTTTTTTTAAATCTCGCTTTCCAATTTTGAGGGATCCTGCCTCATTTCCATACAACACCCAAGTACAAATACTAATAGCAGCATGTGCAATTCACAATTTCATTAGGACGGAATCCAAGTCTGATGAATTTTTTGCATATTATGCAAATGAAAAAAATGCCATAGATGTTGATATAACACCGTTTGATAAACCCACATTTAGTGGTATGTATGCACATCAAAAAAATAAGAAGTGAAATGAATCACAAGAAAGAAGAAATGCCGATGCCATGTATATGCAAACTAGTAGTGAAGATCTATGATTAAATTTATGCCACGTCACAGATCAAACTACTGGTGTATTGAAAGATCTATGACTAAATATGTGTATTGGTGGTTTTTTAAAGAAAAAACACTGAACTGATAATGATAAACATGTGTACCGAACAATTTTTCATTAAAATCATTTTTTATAATCAATCATTCCAAAAAATCGATTTATGATAATTATAATCAGATCATCATGATGGTTATCGAACAAGGCCTAATACTATGAATTTATCCGCGCATTTGACCCCCGTAGTTTCTAACATTTACCATTTACGAGTATACAAATTAACATGTATACGGGTACTCAAATTAACAAAAGCCATACAATTACCGGAAATCGCCTGCACTTATACATGATGTAGAGAAATGTCCAAGTCACATTGGCTATTTATAGCTCCTGTAAGTTAGACACGTTTATGGTTGATGCTTCGAATTTACTACTCAAAAGATAAATATACCTAATTTGGCCTACAAATTATTCCTACAATATACGTGCAATTACAAAATGATGAAATAATGTCCACTGGAAAATCGAAACATTTTTACAAACAAAAGGTCATCTTCGCACTCCGCCAGAAAACTTATATAATATGAGTCCTTAAAGTGTTAACTGGTTTTCTCAAGAACCTTCCACCACTGTAAGCATCGTTATTTAAATCAAAATTTTCCAAAGCTCCGTCATAATAGAAGTCCCAATCATTTGAAATCCGAGTGATATGTAATGGAGAGAACTTTTATTTAGCAAAGTCAAAGTCAAAGTAAAAAAAAAATCCCTGACAATGTGAATTGAGGGTGTCTTGATTACACAATGTCAAGGTTTGGTTTTGGTGATGTTTGGAGGAATTGGATAAGATGGTGTTTTTCTAATACAAGATTCTCAATGGCTATCAATGGCACTGCTTCAAGTATGTTCAGAAGTACCAAGGGATTATTGTAGATGTGTTATCTATAATGATAAAGATAGTTGCATCACTAAACTTAATCTCTGGTTTCAAGCTATCTTCTGAAGGTTTTGAGATCAATCATATCCAGTTTGGATATGATCTAATTGTCTTCCTAGTTGTTAATCCTGAACAGGTGAGCAATCTTAAAAACATTTTGTTGGGTTTTGAATTAGTTTCTGGTTTGAAGGTGAACTTTCAAAAAAGTGCTCTAGTGCCAGTGGGTAATGATGTGAATGCTATGGATGCTGCTGTTATTTTTGGTTTTCAAATTACTTATTTTCCTATGAAATATTTAGGAATTCCTTTGGGCAGCAAATCAAAGGCAGTGGGGGTTTGGGATGTAATTCTTCGGAATTTTCATAAGAAGTTGAGTATTTGGCAAAGGAAGTATCTTTCAAAAGGTGGAAGACTAATATTGATTCAAAATGTTCTCTCTAGCTTGCCAGTTTACTACTTATCTCATTTTCTAATTCCTAAGTATATTGAGAAGCAAATAGAGAAGATTATGAGACAGTTTCTTTGGGGTTCTGTGAATAAGAAACCTAAGAAAGAATGGGTTCGCTGGAAAAGGGTAAATTTACCAAAGGTGTGAGGTGGTGCTGGAATGAAGAAGTTAAGGATGATGAATAAGTCATTAAATGCTAAATGTATTTGGAGCTACGGAAATGAGGAAAAAGCAGAAAAGTTGTGTGGAATAAGTTTAGTGGCAATGAGAAAGCTTTCCTTCAAAATCCTACAAACTAGTCAGTTGGTAAGGGTTTGTGGACTGGAAGGATGTATGGTTGAATGGACAGTCTCTACAAGTCATGTTTCCAAATATTTTGTTAGAGCACTGCTCGGCCGAACTCACAAGCGTTAGTATTTCAATCTTGTTTTCAAGTTTAGTTGCCAAAACTATAAGTATTGATTTCTAGTCTACTAATAGCTAAGTCTCAGATTAGGATAGAAAGTGTAGTTGATCTTTAGACTTCACATCGTTCATCGATTGAAAACCAATAACTACTAAGGGGATCTTGTGGAACTTCATTAACAAAAGGTATGTGTACATTTGAACTCATCTATCACCCACAAGTCTATCTACTCTATCTAAGTTATATAGACTTCGATTATACACATTCGATATTTCGAGCTGAGTTTAACTCGCTTACATATTTCTCGAAATATGTGTTGGTAAGCTTTCGCTTTAACCAAGTTCATCTTATATTCTTTACGAAAGTCAAAAGATGATCATGTGAAAATCGCCTTGTAACATCTTACATATTTTTTGTGACACAATCATTTGATATAGACTCAGAATGTTTCGTATTGATCATTCTATCACTTGAAAATTATTTCAAAGCAAGTAGTTTGTGTGAGAATCTATTGTTGCCTTCTAAGAATGTTGCAATGATTGGAATGGGAGTTTAGAATAAATAACCATGATTGGATATAGCACAATATGCGTACTGGTTGGTTTATGAAAGTCTGGGAACTCAATATGCATACCGGTATGCGTACTGGCGCGAGTTTCAAGTTTCGGGATTTAACTGAGTTTGGATGGTATGCATACCCGTTCGCATACTGGCGAACCCAAACTTGGTTCGTTCACTTAGGTATTGTACCCGTTCGCATACTTGATTAGGTTATGTTCTAAAATCGGTTTGTTCATGAACTAATACATTTATATAACAAGGAATGCAATCTTTTGCAAACCGTGGCTATAATGTTCATGAATTGATTCGAGTGAATCAAAATCGATTTTGCTTTAATTGTGTCTTGTATACTTCTATGAGAATATAAACAATTGATCAACTTTAGAACTAGTTTGATTTGAGTCATTTGAACTAGTTATGGTTAAGAAGAATAAGGTTGATATGAAAGTGTTCATATGGCTAACTTCGGTTAACTATTGTTGAGCCAACAAGGTGCACACGTTTAGGTACGGTAACTCATATCTAAATGAAGTCACTTTTCATTTGTGTGTGACAAGCTAAGTTCGATTTAACGGTTGAAAGATATTAGCTTGAGTCTAATCAGGTTTTCATCTAACATTGAATATTGAATGCTTTGTTACCAAGGTAACATTGATTGCAAACCCTGATTTGAAGACTATATAAAGGAGAACTCTAGCAACTGGGAAGCCTAATCCCCACACCTCATGTGTGATACTGGTTGCGACTAGAGTCGATTCTCCTTTAACCTTAGGTTTTCTCCAAAACCATGTAGGTTAACGACTTAAAGAATTCATTGGGATTGTAAAGCCAGACCCAACTATTTCTATGTAGTTTCATGTTTTGATCTTGTTGTTTCCTATCGTGATTGAGTATTATCTTCTATAAGATTTGCTCAAGATTTAATCTCTGATAGGCAATATAAAAAGTAATCACAAACATATTCCTCTCATCGTTTGTGATTCCACAATATCTTGTTTCGCTACCATACGATTAAGATTATTGTGAGGTGATTGATATTACTAGGATGTTCTTTGGGAATATAAGTCTGGTGTATCAATTGGTTCATGTTCACCTTGATTTAACAAAAGACGGAACAAAATTCTTAGGTATTTCTGTGGGAGACAGCTTTATCTATTTAATAGACTTTTTTGTGTGAGACAGATTGGTTTATCATGTCTTCGACTTTGGGTCGTAGCAACTCTTAGTTGTGGGTGAGATCAGCTAAGGGAATCAAGTGCACAGAATCCTGCTATATATTCGGAGGCGTAAGGAACGCGATTGTACCTTGATCAGTTTGAGGTTGGTTAGGGCTCAACTACATTCCAACCTGAAGTTAACTTGTAGTAGGCTAATGTCTGTAGCGTCTTAATACAGTGTGAAAATATGGACTAGGTCCCGGGGTTTTTCTGCATTTGCGGTTTCCTCGTCAACAAAATTTATGGTGTTTGTGTTATTTATTTTTCGTATTATATTTTCTATATAATTGAAATATCACAGGTTGTGCGTAAGTTCAATCTGTTTGTGCATCCAACCTATGGTTTGTTGATTAAATTGATTGACACGTGGATATTGGTTTTTGATATAGTCCTAGTTATTTTTTATATTCAACCGGGCTGGCAAATTCCTATTTCTTTGGTTGCAGATTGAATTGTGAAATTGAGATACAACTCTTGGATATACTTTTCTTAAGATTGAGTCTGACTATCTAGTTGATTCTCTTGAAAGTATATTGGAGTTAGTCCATACAAATTGCTAAGCGAAATATTGGGTGTGGTTGCTAGACCCTTGCTTTTTCAATTGGTATCAGAGCAGACAAACACTATAAACCTAATAAGTTTGTGTTTGATTGATCCCTAAAGTTTGTACCTATGGGAAATTTATGTGGGAAACTGGCTCTTGCATATGTAACGCACGCTGGAATTCCTTAAATATTGTTCAGAATTTATTATCCATAAGTCCTATGGTCTCTCAAGATAAGCACATTCCATATAAGACTTTGGAAATCTTAGATGATGAGAAACAGTTTAAAGGAAAAATTAAAAGTTCTTCTGAGAAAAATCGTTTGAAAAAACGTGGTCAACGCTCAAGGATATGGAATTTCACTAGATTAAATCTTAATCTGTTTGAGGAATACTATTGTGATGGATCAATTGACAAAGATCTATTTAGAGCATTTGAAAGTGTTTTTAAATTCTTAGAAAAACTTAATTCGATTGAGGAAAAGGTTCTTCCTGGAAAAAGTTCTGTACCTGTCAATTCATGTATTCATGATGTACGAACTATGCTTACTACCAATGCATGTGAAACTGATATAAAGATTTCTGATGAGTTCAGTATAAGTTATAATTGTCGGAAAACGTCATTCCTTGGTCATAAGAAAAGAGATTCAAAAATTTCTATTAACCCTGAGTATCATCATTACTATGATCATACTTCTGGTACATCTCACAAATATCAACCGGAAAAACTGCATGAGGATCTATCTTCACATCTAGCCTCTTGGTAACAAGCCTGTCTCTACCCCATTTGTATATAACTTGAGATGAGGTAAGTAACGGTTTGATTATTTTTATGTACAGGTTAATTCATTTTTAAATCTCTTTATATGAGAAAGTTTCTTTGACAAAGTTATTTTTCTCTACCCAAGGTTAATTAAAGTGATGTAGGTTTCCTACTATCCTTTTTTTCTGCACTGTACTGATTTTGTCAGTGTGTGAACCCTAGCTGTTGAACAAATCATGCCTTCCGTTTGCGGGTCGCGGTTCATGAATGGTTCCAAGCCCATTTTTGAGTATATAAGAAGTATGGTACGCGTACCCTTCTTCTTTCTTCTCTAGTCCGCGAACGTGAACTTTCTAGGGTTCATGTATCATCTCCATTAAAATTCATCTTAGGAGATTCAAAAGTGGCTAAGGATTTTCTTCATCTTCAAGGAGCATATCAAGTAAGTTTTCCTTCTCCTTGTACTCTCAATTTCTAGGTCTCATGGGAAATTTCAAGGTTTCAAAGAAGTTTTCAAAAAACTTATATTCATCGTCTTCTAGAATGACTATACCTCAAAATCAAGATTCTATTAAAATTAGATTTATCAATGATTCTAGTAGTAAGATCTTTGAAAAGATTTCTTCTAGTGGTTTTATTCTAGAAAATAAATTGGATTTGATTAGTGGTCATAAAGAAGATTTGATTTGTTTTGAAAAATTCAATCTTGGAAACATCTTTAATGGTTTTGGTGAAGGTTTTGATACTATCACAAGAATCTTCTATGCTAACATCCACGATGTTGATCTTGATGACATGGAATTCAAGACTATGATAAATAGAGATTGGATTCTTGTTAATAGAGAGTTGATTTTAAGGATTACCAAAATTCATTTGGGTAATTTTTGCCTTCCTAGACCAAGAGAAGAAAGACCATCTTATGAAACCATATCTAATGGTCTTTGTGGCAAGAGTGTAGATTGGATTGAAGGGAAATTTCCTACTAATTATCTTAGTCTTGCTTTGATGTCTTTTGGAAAATTTGGTATATCTAATCTTTATCCCTCCACAATTGAGAATTCTCGGTGGAGTAGTGAGTTTGCGGAATTAGTCTATTTCATTGAATTGGGTTCTCAAAGTCTTGATATTTGTGGATTCATCATTCTTTAAATGATCTCAATGACGTCATCCAACAAGAAGTTAGGCTTTCCTTGCTTAATTGAGAAAATTTGTCGAGCATATTATATTGCACCTATTGGCAATTCCATGGGAACTCCCAAACTTATTCGTCCTTGTACTTTCAAACGTATGAAGGAGAATGCTTGGAAAAGGCAAAGATGTGATTCCCTTGCAGAGCTGGGCCTGAGGGGGTGCAGGCCGTGCGACCGCACAGGGCCCAGCTCTGTGGAGGGCCCTTTTCTCCAAGACTCCAACGATGTACACTTGCTTTGCCAACCAAGCCCAGTCCAATATGACATTTAAAAAAAAAAATTGCCTTTGCAAGGAGTTGAACGCGTGATGTTGGGTGAGAAAAGCAAGTACCCGATCCACAAGGCTATTAAACTGTTTTTGTTATTTATTTCATCCCTTGAATTATACTTAGACATGGATCTTTATCATATTATTACATATACCACTATACCCATGGCTATATGTTTTGAGTTTTCTTTTGGTATTCTTGTCTTGTAGATGGACATTAACAAAAAGAGTTACTACTCCCGTTTAACTTACCGTTTTATCTAGCATACCATTGTCTATAATTTTGAAATTATTGATATTTTTTGCTTACGGTCGTTGTAAAATTATCAAAAAAATATATTTGACCTTATAAAAGGCCCTACGATTTTTTTTCGCACAGGGCCCTTCTAGGCACAAGATCGGATCTGTTCCCTTGACGGTTCTTGTGATCCTACCACCTTGAGTCTTCTTCAACAAATTCACAAAGGTGAGTGTAAGATCAATTCCAAGGTAAAATACGTGCAAGAAAAATTACGTGTGATTTCCACTAAGTTGCCCAAGATCAAGGAAGATATGGATATGATTCAAGCCTTTTGGATGGTTTCCGATGATGATTAAAGTTTTTATCTCTTGTTATTTTATTTTTTCTAGGAAACTTCTTATGAGAATTTTTTTCTTGTGTTTTAGGAAGGATAACTAGGGTTTGGAATAGGAATAATTGTGAGTACACATAGCTATTGCCAACGATTTTCATCTTGCAATGTTTTTAGATTTATTCATTTAAATTCTAAAGTTCATTTGGAAGATGATTTTGCAGTATTAATGTTTATTGGTTTTATATATTACAAAATTTGTTATGGGATATGTGTGTTTGCGTCCGCGAACTATCACTACACAAATTTAGTAATTAGCAACGGTAACTGGTAGTTGCAAAGTGGGGTTGCAACAGTTTTAATCTGTTACGGATGTCGATGTTGCAGTTTTTCACAACGGCTATGTTACCGTTGCAAATTTTCGGTCGCAACAGTTTAAACTGTTGCAATGTCAAAATTTCGCAACTGTTGCAAAATTGGAACTTCGCAACAGCTTATTGCAATTGCGAATTGTTTGCAACATCAAAAAAACAGTAGTTTTGACCGGTCAAAACCACCAGTTCCCCTGTAAAGAAGATCAAGATTCTCTAGTTCATTTGGAAATCAAAATCAAGTTCCCTGCAATCTGTGCCTAGTATCAAAATAATGACAAGTATATAAACATATTCTAAGTTTTTAGATCATACAAATTCTGCAGTTCTAACAATCTTAAAGGCACGGGACCTGGAGACAAGCTCAACATCATTCATTACCTACATGCTCAAACAAGTATAGTTTCTTATTGCTTCTTGCAAGTAGTGGCACTTATTGCTTATATCTGTGGAATCATCTTCGACCTCAACAACCTCTTATTCCTGGGTTCCCTACTCTTCATGTTCCTCGAACAAGGTAGGGCACTCCTCAGGGTTAGCTAAAGATTACATAGCCTTCTGGTTAACCTGAAAAATCCATGTCATGTAAAGAGCAAGTCAATATAGTAGTATAGCAGATAACAAAAGCAAGATTTTTCAGTTCATGAATGTTCTGGTAAAGGCGCGACTTAAGAATTTGTGTACCCACAACTTATTGATGCACAAGAGAAACAAGTACGGGCTCATCAGTTCAGGGAGTAGATTGCATTTTAGATGCAATACTTACCTAGTGAATTTGGCTTGAACTACAAACAACGATACCAACAGCAGCGACGTAGAGATCTAGCTTCCCTATTGAAATTCCAATTCCCTGAACTCCAAGATATTCAAGACCTAATATTTTGCTTCCTTCTATCACCTCGATTATATGAACCTACAGATAGATTGAATTTGTCAACAGCTTAGAAAACAAAATATTACAGAAACTGAGATAAGAGTTAATAACACAAAACGTAAGAAACTTCCAGAAAACAAGAATTATTTACTTGCAAAACCAATAATAATAAACAATGGAATAACAATGCTTCTATAGCTTGACTTGTATGAATAGATATGATAAATAATATCAGGATTGACATGATTTCCCAGCACAAGTAACTCTCTTAGTGGTGTCCAAATAGAAATCTGATATGAAAAAACATGTATTTGGGCACAAGATGTACTACTAACCTGTTCTGCAGGCAAATTATAAACCATAGACATCATTTCTCCACGATCTTTTACATTGCTCTTGACCTTCTAAACAAACCACTGTAATTCTGGTAAACCATCCCAACTGTTGGTGTGTACACTATAGGTGCGTATTCGCAATATAGTCAACATGTTTGCAGGTAATAACCAACTAACTGTTTCTAAAACACAAAAAACTGGAGATGACATTACCTGCCAGAATACTTCTGATTGACTTCTTCACCCCCAATCCTAGTTGATCCAAGACCACCACCCAGTCTGCGAGGTCTCCAGTTTGGAACAGTTCTACCACGTTCAACATCCACGATTACTCGTTTGTTATCCAGCTTCCTCCCATCAGCTTGCTTATAAGCAGCTGCATGATATATAGTGTTACCAGCCAGATACAGGATTCCAGATTCTGAAGTATAAATGCTTAGAGAACTAGTACAAGAATAAATAACACACCACAACAAACCTTTCATATCTCGTGTATGGGCATACTCAATGAAAGCATAGCCTCTTGGCTTATTCGACTCTTTGTCTGTTATCATGCGAACCTGAACAAGAATTAAGAGGGGATCAATAAGACATGCAAAAAGCACATGGAAAAAAAAGGCATTCCTCAGAAATTACTCTAGTCAAGCAACCTAGATTATTTTCAAAATGTTTAGATCCTAAATGGCACGGCAGACAGGCACTATGCCTTACTAGCTGTGCTCACCTTTTAAGGTTTACAACTTCTCCATGGAGGATGCATCACGACCATTGCTACAGTTGGCAGAAAATTCTGAAGTATAGCTGGTTTACCAGTTGTAAGACAGAATTACCATCCGCTTACCAGGGAAAACCTATAATTACCAAATTAAGTAAATAAAACATAGAAAGGAATACCAGGGTGGTTCTCCAAAATGCTGGTAGAATTTTGGTTGACCTTTATACTCGATATCAAAACTTTTAAGTAGCATTATAAATGTAAAATACCCATAATAGAAATAACAAGAAAGGGTTGTAATACTCCCGACATGTATTTTACCTAGCACGAGAAAAGAAAGGAAGTCGTTGCTCTCCTTTCATTTGGCTTGAAAAATTAGTCCAAAGGCACCCACAGTGCATTACCCTGCTGAAAATATTGATATTGCCAAGATAAAACATCCTTCAAAGAACTGCCTTTCACTAGTCAGTAGTCACATTTCATGTTGACCCAGAACGAGTCATTTTAGAACAGGTAGACAGGCCAAAGTATTTCGTTAAAAGTCTATGGACTCAGAATAAGTGACCCTTTAATTTGATATGCTTATACCATAAGGACCATAGCCACACATAGCGGGCTTAACTGTGTTGCAATTAAGTGGAAACAAAACACGACTTGCCACACAAAAGAGCCGATTGAGAAACGCACCTAACCAGATTTCCTTCCAAATTAAAAGAAACATATAAAATCGTTTGAGCTTAATTCTAATCAGAAATTCATATAAATGCCTTAAAATGTCGGACTAATTTGAGCTTATTCTAATCAGAAATTTCTTCATCCATGAAATTAAAAAAAAAAAAAATGCTTAAACAAAACACTTAATTGTTAATTCCTTAAGAGTGAAAGACGTCATGGAAATGCTATGGGATCCTAGTGATTTAGAGAGGTAAAAAATACGAATAAGAAAACCTTAGATTTATCAATCAGAATTGTTTTTTAGAAGAAAATATTACCATGAGTTCCCATATGCAACATAATTTATCAATCAACAGACCCTCTATATGCACTCATGAGTTCCAAATGTTACCACACAATTTTACAAGGAAGAAAATAAGAAGAAAATGGTCTGCAACATACTGAACTGCTTACCAAGGAAGTCAAAAGGCAATAACCTGAACATCTCTTATAAGATGTTCTAAAATACTTACCCGTTTGATTGTCCCATATGACTCAAACTCCCTTTTGATTATGTGCTCTGTTGTCTCATAATTCTGCAACAGACCATAATAACTTTAGATAAAACCAAGAAAAATCTACAGTTTAAGCTGGGTTGAAGGAGAATATAATGTAATCACTTACAAGCCTTGCCACGAACAATGTCTTATATGGATCACCCGTTACATTTGGATCATTTGAAGGATCATCTAGCATTGCACGTAAAAAGAAGTAAGCTAAGATGTCGGTTAATTCACAAGCCACAAAAAGAGAGAGAAATTAAAACACTACATTTCCCAAGCTCATCAGCCGCCTTTTTAGCACCCTCTTCTAATCGTAGTTTATGAACTCTTGCCCTTCTTTGCACCTATCAACACCAACATCATACAGGCAATAACTTAGATGTCAGAATTAGGTCAACCAATGGATAGAACACGAAGCAATGAAACACAAAGGCTAAAGGCAGTTCCACTTACAACAGTTTCACCTTCCTTGACAGGTGGAGAATACTCGTCATCTCCGGGTTCAGCAAATTTCCCGACAAATTGCGACATTCCTTAAAAATAAAGAAAAGTCAATCTTAAAATTACAACAATCATTATATTACAGAGAGGTATAAGGTATTACACTATGTGATGCAACCATCAGTATATATGCATATATATGAACCAAAAGCAGAACTGAAACATCTATAAGAATACCCCTAAACCCAAATTGAAGAAACAAAAGAAAAAAAATTAGAACCTATAGGTCAATCATTCCATTATAACAAACTAATAACCCCACCTCATAAGACAGACAATCACGCTGAGGAGCAATTTTCATAGCAAACTGATTCATCTTCTTCTTCTTCACACCACCACCACACCATCATCATCAGGAATCACAATAAATACCAGTTTAAATAAACCGCATCCCTAATCAAGAAAAACAATACTTCAATCGAAACTAATACTAAGAAAATCAAGAGCTTAAAAATTTACCCTAATATTAAAATTTAAATTTCTGAAATTAAAGATGATGAAGAAGATTGAGTCATAGATAATTACCCAATTAATCGTGAAAAGGATTTTATCATTGACAACACAGACTATCAATGAATCGGTTCTTTGTTTGAAGATATTGAGTTCTTCTTCACCACCACCAGTGCAAGAATCGAACCACTTAATCGATTTGTTCAGAAATGTAACAAAAATTGTGAATCTGCTACATGATATTAGTGAGTTTCAGATATAAAAATTATTTGCTTGGTTCGTCTTGTTCAGCAGCAGGAACATCAAATCTATTTTAAGCAAATCTAGGGTTAGGGGTTAGATATTGGTTTTTCATTCGAGAAGATACATGACAGTGATGAAGAACATAGTTTTTCATTTGAATAATTTCAGAACTTTCTCCAAAAGAGGGAAAAGGATTTGGGGTTTCATTAGGGTTCACAGGAGGAACGAGAAAGAGAAGAGAGTGAGGTAGAGAATGAATGAATGATAGAGATTCGATAATAATAAAGATAAGAGAACCGAGTCAGACTTCCGTATCTGAGTGAGCTGAATAGTGGGTCAGTTTCAAAGTGTGGACGGCCACACTAATTTTTCACACGCGTATAACTGGGCTTAGTTATGAATCGCAACTGAATAAAACGGTTGCGAGTTTCGTAACTGTTTTAAACTGTTGCGAAATGTTCGCAACAAAAATTAGCAACTGAAATTTCGCAACAGCTACTAAGCTGTTGCGAATCTGAGTTGCTAAACCCCATATTTGGTGTAGTGTATGATTGTCCCATATATGTCAAAAGTTAAGCCTATTATGTCATTATGCAAATATTGATGGAAGATATAATGAACCTTTGATTACAAAGATTAAGTCTATTATACGTCTTTATGCAAATATTGATGAAAAATAGAATGAATCTTTGAATATTCCGCAGTATTAATCCTTCCCTGATCCACTTCTATGTGAAAGTATTGTGTGGCTCCGTAAGTTCTCTTATGTTGAGCATTTTCGATTAAATTAATCATGGGTTCTCTTGTGGTTAATTTAATTGAGTTTTTTGGATACAAATTCATGTCTCATGTAATTTGTTAATGTCCAAATAAATCCTTCTTTTCTTGTAAAAGTAAGGTCGCTCTTGTTGTTCTTTCGGGAATGACATTTTATGGGGGGGAGTTCTTAATTGAACTTGTATTTAATTTCCAAATCTTTGTGGGGAGTGCGGCTATGGAATATTGTAAAAGTTTTCTTGTATCTTTATTAACTCCTTGATGAATACACTAAGTTTCGACTATGTAAAATCATCGAAACAAAGTTGATATGTTATCTTTTATTCATGAAGTATCTCTTATGAGAATTTCATCATGATCCCACTAGTTTTCGTACCTTTGCCAATTTATATTGACAAAAATGGGGAGAATTAATGTGTAGTTCACACTACAAATACATATGGTTTACGAATCATTATGTAAGGGGGAGTGGTTTTCATGTGAGATGAAGTATTGACTAAGGAGGAGTGATACATATCACCATAGTATTGTTGTCAAAGTTGTGATACAATTGGATTTTGATGTTGTGCAATAATACTATGACATTGTATAACAACGATTGAGAGCTACCGTTTTCTCATTGTTATAGCTACAGATATTTAACAACTATGATGCTGAATTGAACACGTTCAGAATCACTGGAGTACTTGGAAGTGACGAAGATTTCGAGTAATGTTGAAGAACTAAGGAAATCAAGCATTTGGATGAGAAGCTACAAAGTTTATTATTTTGTAATCCATATGTATTGATACTTTTGTCACTAAAATTGACAAAGGGGAGATTGTTAGAGCACTGCTCGGTCGAACTCGCAAGCGTTGCTATCTCAAGCTTGTTGTCAAGTTTAGTTGCCAAAACTATAAGTCTTGATTTCTAGTCTACTTATAGCCAAGTCTCGGATTAGGATAGAAAGTGTAGCTGGGATTTAGACTTCACGGCTTTCATCGATTGAAGACGAAGAACTGCTAAGGGGAGCTTGTGGAACTTCATCAACAAAAGGTTGAACTCATTTATCACTCAAAAGTTTATCTACTCTATCTCTTATTTGAGATAAATGTCGTATAGCTATATAGACTTCGATTATACACATTTGATATTTCGAGCTGAGTTTAACTTGCTTACATATTTCTCCCAATATGTGTTGGTAAAATTTCGCTTTAACCAAGTTTATCTTATATTCTTGACGAAAGTCAAAAGATGATCACTTGAAAATCGCCTTGTAACATCTTACATGATTTGTGTGAGACAAACATTTGATGTATACTAAGAATGTTTCGTATTAATCGTTCGATCACTTGAAAATTGCTTCGAAGCTAATAGATTGTGTGAGACAGCTATTGTCGTCTTCTAAGAATGTTTCAATGATTGAAATGGGAGTTTAGAACAAATAACTATGATTGGATATAGCATAGTATGCGTACTTGTATGCTAACTGTTGCAAGATATTCCAAGTCCGGGAACCATATTATGCATACCCGTATGCGTATTGGCTGGTTTATGAAAGGCCGGGAACTCAGTATGCATACCGGTATGCGTACTGGCGTGAGTTTCAAGTTCCGGGATTTAACTGAGTTTGGATGGTATGCGTACCCGTTCGCATACCGGCGAACCCAAACTTGGTCCGACCACTTAGGTATGCATACCCATTTGCATACTTGAGTAGGTTATGTTCTAAAATCGGTTTGTTCATGAACTAATAAAATTATATAATACGGAATGCAATCTTTTGCAAACCGCGGCTATAATGTTCATGAATTGATTTGAGTGAGTCAAAATCGATTTTGCTTCAATTGTGTCTTGTTTCTATGAGAATATAAACAATTGAACAACTTTAGAACTAGTTTGATTTGAGTCATTTGAACTAGTTATGGTTAAGATGAATAAGGTTGATATGAAATTGTTCATATGGCTAACTTTGGTTAACTATTGTTGAGCCAACAAGGTGCACACGCTTAGGTACGGTTACTCATATCTAAATGAAGTCACTTTTCATTTGTATGTAACAATCTAAGTTCGATCTAACGGTTGAAAGATATTATCTCGAGTCTAATTATGTTTTCATCTAATGGGGAATATTGAATGCTTTGTTACCAAGGTAACATTGGTTGCAAACCCAGACTTGAAGACTATATAAAGGAGAACTCTACCAACTGGTAAACCTAATCCTCACACCTCCTGTGTGATGCTAGTTGCGACTAGAGTCGATTCTACTTTGACCTTAGGTTTTCTCCAAAACTCTATAGGATAACGACTTAAAGACTTTATTGGGATTATGAAGCCAGACCTAACTATTTCTCTGTAGTTGCGTGTTCTGATCTTGCTTTTTTCTATTGTGATTGAGTATTATCTTCTCTTAGATTTGCTCGAGATTTAATCCCCGATAGGCAAGATAAAAAGTAGTCACATACTTCTTCGTCTCATCGTTTGGGATTCCACAATATCTTGTTTCGCTACCATATAATTAAGATTATTGTGAGGTGATTGATATTACTAGGCTGTTCTTCGGGAATATAAGTCTGGTATCTCAATTGGTTCATGTTCGCCTTGATTTATCAAAAGGCGGAGCAAAACTCTTAGGTATTTTTATGGGACATAAATTTATCTATTCAATAGACTTTTATGTGTGAGACATATTGGTTTATCAAGTCTTCGACTTTGGTTCGTAGCAACTCTTAGTTTTGGGTGAGATCATCTAAGGAAATCAAGTGCGCAGAGTCCTGCTGGGATTCAGAGGTGTACAGAACGCGATTGTACCTTGATTAGTGTGAGATTGGTTAGAGCTCGACTACATTCCAGTCCGAAGTTAACTTGTAGTAGGCTAGTGTTTATAGCGGCTTAATACAATGTGGTGTTCAAATCTGGATTAGGTCCCGGGGTTTTTCTGCATTTACAGCTTCCTTGTTAACAAAATTTCTAGTGTTTGTGTTATTTCTCTTCCGCATTATATTTTCTATATAATTGAAATATCACTGGTTGTGCGTAAGGTCAATCAGTTTGTGAATCCGACCTTTGCATAGTTGATTAAATTGATTGACACTTGGATATTGGTTTTTGATACCGTCCAAGTTATTTCTTATATTCAATCGGGATCGCAAATTCCTATTTGTTTGATTGCAGATTTAATTGAGAAATTGAGATACAACTCTTGGATATACTTTTCTTAAGATTGAGTTTGATTGTCTAGTTTATTTTCTTGAAAGTATACTGCAGTTAGTCCGTACAGATTGCTAAGCGAAATATTGGGTGTGGTTGTTAGACCCCCGCTTTTTGATCTTTATAGTCTGAGCAGATTACTAGATGCTACTATTCAGGAAGTGTTAGATGTTAATGCAGGAAATTGCTAGAATTTTGCATTTTGTAGGAACTTAAAGGAAGTAGAGATTCAAGACATTGCTCATTTGTTGGATTTTTTATCTACTTTTAACAGTGGTGAGGGTGAAGATCACATGATTTGGCATAATGGCACAATTTTTTTTTTGTGAATGATATAAGTATTGGAGGATGATGGTTTGCTAGTATTCCCTTATAAGAGTGTGTAGAATCCAAAAATTACACATAAGGTGATTTTCTTTGTTTGGTCTTTCTATTACAGTGCTGCACCAAAAATGGACTCATTTAGGAATACCTTTAATGTCAATGGATGTCTGTTATGCAAGAAGAGTGTTGAATCCAACCATCATTTGTTTTTGCATTGTGATACAACCAAAGAAGTTTGGTTTTACTTATTGAGTGCTATAATCTTCAATAGGTGTTTCAAGGCAATGTGAGGGACATAATACGGGAATGGAGAAAAAAAAATAAGGGAAAAACTTAGGGCAGAGAAGTAAAATTTGGTATATAATTCCTTTTGCAAAATGATGGGAAATTTGGATTCAAAGAAATTCAAGAGTTTTCAATGGAAGATGCAATTCGATGGAGAAACTGAAGAATAATGTCAAAACTTTGATTTTCAATTGGCGCGTGGGCGCTGTAATTTTTGAAGGAATCTCTCTGAACATGGTTTTTTACAATTGGGAGGTTGTACTTCATTACCACTTTGTTTGTTTTTTTTTTTTTTTTTTTGTCTTTTCTTTTATGGAAGTTGTTTAGTCTGTCTTCATATTCTTCTTCACAAACACTATTACTTCCTTAGTGATGTATTGGATTTTTAATAAATTTTGCCCTTTCTGAGTCAGTACATCACTAAGGAAGTAATAGTATTTATGAAGAAGAATATGAAGACAGACTAAACAACTTCCATAAAAGAAAAGGCAAAAAAAAAAAGTAAAAAAAGTAAAAAAAATCCCAATCCAGATTCCCCCTTTTAATGCAGTGGATAGGGATAAATTCACTGGCAACACTTAACATTCTTCCCTCAATGACAAAAATAATACAGTCTGAAGAAGTCAACAATATAGAGCAGAAAGAAATGTTGGACATGTAATAACTAGCAAGATATTTTAAGTTTTAGAGAAAAAGAATGATTTTTAAAGGAGTGATTCAGGTGTTCCAGCATTGAAGGCAAACGAAACTGTTCCCAAAATAAAGGGTAGGTTAGTATATTTGAGTCTACAAAATTAATAACACGTCGTATTTTTTCATAGAATTTGACAGTGTGTTAGGAAAAGTTTGTATCTGGCCATGTTTGTAATGTCGGAAAAAAACGAGACAAAAATGTAAGTATGCACTAAACTAGGGGTATATTGGTAAATCACCCAAATCAAAAAGATAATCACAGTGTGATCTTTTTCCCTTCAATATTTGATACCTAAGGTAAAGATAAAATTTATCCCGAAGATAATATTTATTGTTGGGAATAAATGAGTGAGAGAAAAAAGATGAATGAAAACTTTAAAATCAAAAGTGAAAAAAACAAACTGGCAACCAGGGAAGTGATTTTCACCAATAGTACGGATCGGGATGTGCACCCTAGTTTTAGAGGGTGTACAAATTTGGACTCGTAAAACAAAATCCCCCTTTCAGTAATATTTGTATTACCATGGTGCAATTCCATATATTTTCGGTCTATCCAAGGTAGATACAGGTTTTACTGTATATAACAGGGGTATATTGAATCAGGATTTACAAGGATAATTAAGATTCCAAAAATTTCCATGATATTAAATTTAGATTTGTTTGGATTCCTAAAGTTTCTGAGGTTTAATTTTATGAATATTGGACTCCATAAAAATCTGAGGTACCCAATTTATTTAGAATTTTAAAGATTATTAGAGACCCAGGACTTTTGTGGAATTTTGTGGATATTACAAGAAAATATATAAACATTATCTTACTCCACAAATTTCAAACCCAAGGCACCAGACTTTTGAGAAAACTTGTGGATTCTCATATTTTGCTTATAAACTAGCGCCACATTTTACCTGCATTACAATCACCACCTTCCCCAGCAGACCTACTTACGCCACCAGTGTCACCACAAGCACCACAACTTCCACTAGAGCTACTACCACTGCTACCAACACTTCCCTTACCACTGCCGCCACCTCCACCAACACTAGCCCCTACCATCACCACCAGTATTACCCATACCACCACCATATCACCAGGGTTATCCCTACCACCACTAATACTGCCTCCATCACTACCGTCGTCACCACCGCTACCACAACCACTACCCCTAGCATCTCTGGCGCCATCGCAAATATACTTTCACCAAAATAATTTTTATTTTAGAAATCTGCGAATTTTTTTTTCTTATAAAAATATCCAATATAATATATTGAATAATATTGACTTTTCTAGATTTTATATAAGTCCTCTGGAATTTGGAATAATTATTATTAAACAATCCATATAATTTCTAATCCGATACACCCTTGTAAGAATATTATTTGGTGGTCACTTGGATATTTTTATACGCAAGTTATAGTCTGCATTGCAATTCGTAGGAATATTTAGGATTACGGTATTTACATAAATCCATGGACTTGGAATTATGAAATCCTGGCTAATTTGGGGCCTATCAATTTCATCATTCAACCTAAAGAAAGGGATAAGAGGTGTCTAAACTAGGTAAAAGTACTAAGTTATCATCACTATTAAAATTCAATCATAAACCTTATGCTTTTAATTTGAAACCTATTCATTTTTTTTCAAAACTAAAACTCATTCAAATCAGTTACATCACAAATTAAAATCAAAAACTAACTACATCGATCGATTTAAAGTACAATTTTGTTATCTTTTATAAATGAAATCTCAAACTAAAAATCGTTGATTAAAACCCATAATTCTTACTTATACTTGTGATTGGTTTATCCATTTAAAATTCAAAATCACAATGAATCTTGATTTTAAGTGTTTAAACATAATCTGTCGATGTCGGTAAAAATCGTTCAATGTTCATGACCATGTAAACTAATTTCTCTTGATGTTCTTCGTGGTTAAAGAACATCAAACCCAGAATCATTCGATGTGGACATTCATATAGATCGTTTATGGTTAAAGAAAATGCCCAATTTTTCTTGATTTAAGAGTATTGTATGCAAAGATAGAAACCTTGGAACCAAGATCAGTTAGAACTTGCAAAAACCTAGAATTGTTTTATCTCTATGTCATAGAATAAGAATATACGACGAGCTTAGTGTAAAAATAATGAGACCATTTCGACATCGGATGAAGAAATTATGAGCAAAACAGTTGCATAAATGCCCAGATTTACAATCGGTATATAAAGGCATTTATGTAATCCGGTTATGGTACAAAAACATTTACAGATAAACTCTTGAATTTTAGTTTTTTACAAACGGTATGTGGGAGGAACTATATCCATCGATTGCTGACGTATTTTTATATTAAAAAAATCCTCGTTTTTGGGGTTTTTTATACAATTGGCACTTGTGGAGGATCTTATTTACAAATTGTGATCAATCGTCCATAGAAATTAAGAACATATGCCGATCCTAGGTTGATTTTCTTGATGGATCAAGAACATCCAAAGTATCAAAATTTTCATGTTTTGATGATTAACCAACACTAATTTCACAATTGGTCTATGTTCTAAGTCTTATACACCGATTGCTAATGTTCTTCGTGAATAAAAAACATAAACCTAGAATCAAAGCTAAGATGGCTTAGTAACAAAGCATTCAATATTCACCGTTAAATGAAATACTGATTTAAGATTCAAGCTAAGTTTGCTTAAAACCAAAGCAATATCTCTCCACTGATAGATGGTCTTAGCTTTTTACACACAGATGAAATATACCTTCATTTAGATACGGATAACTGTACCTAAACTTGTATATTGAATTGGCTCAATAACAATTAACTGAAGTTGGCCATATGAACATTTTTGTCTTAACCACATTCATCTAACACCTCTAGATCAAACATGATGATCAATCAATCATGAAAGATAATAAAATGAATTTAAGTGCGTATTATAGAGTTGTTCAATTGTTCACTATCTCATTGTAATATATATGAACAAATTGAATCAAAATCGGAAGGATTCGTAATCGTACAAAGTACTTATACAAGAATCAATTCATGAACATTAATCCACGGTTTACAAAGATTGCACTCCTTAATTCATAAATGTATTTGTGGACTTAATGATTTTAGAACTTTAACCACTAAGTTTTCAAACCATTATGCAAACTATAGCTTATGGACTTTGGTCTTGTCCATCCGTTTGCATACGGGTACGCAAACAGCCATCCCATACCTAACTCAGGTAGAACCGTTCGCATACTAGGTATGCAAACAAGGTTCCCGGACTTAACAGTTATAACATTCCGAAACAAGGTTCCCGGACCTGAATCATACTAGGTACGCATACTGTGCTGTATCCAGCCAAATTTTTTTTCTTCTAAACTCCCATTCCAATCATTGAAACATCCTTAGAAGACGACAATAGTTGTCTCACACAAACTATTAGCTTCAAGTAATTTTCAAGTGATCGAATGATCAATACGAAACCTTTCCAAGTCTACATCAAATGATTGTCTTACATAAATCATGTAAGGTGTTTCAAGGCAATTTCCACATGATCATCTTTTGATTTAATATTTAGTTTCCAACAAATAAATTGTTTCCAACTAAACTCGTCAAGAATATGATGAATGTAGCTAAAGCAAAAAGCTTTCAACTTGTATTTCGAGAAATAGATAAGCGAGATAAACTCGGCTCGAAATATCAAATGTGTATAATATAAAAGTCCATATAGCTATAAAACTTAGTCTCACTAGGAGATATAATATAATAGACTTCTGAGTGATAGATAAGTTTTAGTCTCCACATACCTTCTATTGATGAAGTTCCCCCAAGCTCCCCTCAGTAGATCTTCGTCTTCAATTGATGAACGTCGTGAAGTCTAAAGCTCAACTACACATTATATCATAATCCGAGACATAGTTATAAGTAGACTAGAAATCAAGACTTATAGTTTTGATCAACTAAACTTGACAAACAAGCTTGAGATAGCAACGCTTGCGAGTTCGACCGAGCAATGATCTAAAAGATATCAAAAAAGAAGTTGGAGAATTCATAGCGCTTTCGTTCGGCTTGTTAATCGTTAACGAATTAAGGGTGAGACTAATGCTGATGTTGTATTGAAAGCTCGAGAGGAATGACGAAGATGGAAAAGAAGAATTTTTACTTATGATACTCGTTACGCAATCTTAAAGTATTTTTTGATATCTCAAGATGTTGATGTAGTTGTTTTTAAATTTTAATCGTTGTCGAACGTCTCAAAATTTTAATTTATTTTCTAGATTCGTACTGATTACATGTAATGGTTACATAAGCATATTAACTAATTATAACATCAATTCACAAATTTAAAATAATACAAATTTTTAACTATTCCTTCCCACTCTAGTTCCACTTATACGTTCCTCCTTGAATCATACTTGTAAATCCTTTATTTGACACTTCCTTTATTTCACTCTGTTTCCCAAACCATGGACATGCAGGATCAACTGGAGAGCCATCGAAGTTTATTGATCTCCTAAAATCTGGATAACCTTGGGGAGATTGTTCACTGACCTGACGATGCAAAAAGTCTTGCACTGGACGAATTGGAGAATGTTGCACTGGAAGATACGAAGATTGGTGCCCAGGAGGTACTTGTGTTTCTCTCACTACTTATCACTACACCATTTTAAGGATATAGCAACCCAGAGTAGCAACAGCACTATTGCCGTTGCTAAATTTCTGTTGCTATTTTCCGTTGCTATATTTTAGCAACAGCGTATTTATGTTTCTAATTTAGCAACAATAAGTTTTAGGTTGCGAATAGCAACGGTAAGTTTTTCATGCATGCAAAACACGCGTGTGGTCGGAAACACTTTGACATTTGTTTCCACCCAAAGTCAAAGATTGGTCACTCCTATTCTTTATTTTTCCACCCTTTCAACCTTATCTACTACAGTACTACCCCCTCTTCTTTATTCCTTAGAATTTTTTTAGCCATTTCATTTTCATCTCCTCGCTCTTTATCTTCTCCAGTAAAATTTTCTTCCTTGATATCAACTGAAGATTCAATTCATATCTCGATCTAAATCGATCTAAAATCGATCTTCGATTTATAGCCTTGTATTCGATCTGGTAAGTATTAGTTTTTCGATTCCGATTAATAAATTCTAGGGTTTCACGATTTTGATTTATGTTAATATATTCTAGGGATTTTGATTTCAGTTTCAAACGACTTGAGTTAATAGATTCTAGGGTTTCACGATTTTGTTTCAGTTAATAAATTCTAGGGATTTTGATTTCAGTTTCAAGCATCTAGTAGAGTAAATACATGGACTTGGGATTTGTGAATATGCTGTCTCCAGTTTCAGTTTTTCGATTTCTTCTTTGTCTTTCGATTTAAAGGTTTCATATGTCGATCTAACACGAATTTATTTTTTCCATTTTAGGTTTGTCAAGGTTGAAGAGGTGAAATACTTTGAAGAAAGAAATCAAGAATCAAGAACATAGAAAGGTATAAGTTTAAATTATTGTTTCATGTTAAGCTATTTTAGGGTTTTTCATATAATTTCAGTTTAGGGTTTAATTTCTGTTATATGGTTTGTTGTAGCTATATTTACTATTTCTATGAACTGGTAGTGAAGTTGTTTTGATTGTACTTCAATGTTTTTTTTGTGTGAAGTTGTTTTGATTTTGGATGGCAATAGCATTCTGAGATTTGGGTGTTTGTTGAACATGATAACAAAGCATGATAAATAGTCCTAGTGGTGATTCTGAAAAGCTACTTGTAGCTCATTCTCTCTTCGTTGAGTGGATGTTTCTGTCGTTAACCTTAGGGCTTCGGCAACCCTACCACTAGGACTAATTTGTTTAAATTATGAACTTAGGAACTTTGTAATTTTGTACAATGAACTGAACTTAGGAAGTTTTTAAAGTATTTCGTATGATCTTGTTTTGATTGTACTTCAATATTATTTTTGTGAAGTTGTTTTGATTTTGGATGATAATAGCATTCTGAGATTTGGTTGTTTGCTGAACATGATGACAGAACATGATAAATAGTCCTAGTGGTGATTCTAAAAAGCTACTTGTAGCTCATTCTCTCTTCATTGAGTGGATGTTTCTGTCGTTAACCTAAGGGCTTCTGCAACCCTGCCACTAGGACTAGTTTGCTTAAATTATGAACTTAGGGACTTTTGTAAGTTTGTATGAACTGAACTTAGGAAGTACTTTAAGTCAAATGTATGATCTTGTGTAGTACTGTGTTTGATCTTGTGAAGTTTATTTTGAAGAGTAATATATCATATGATGAGAATATATAAGCATTAATGGATGAAGCGGATATGTCCTAGTGGTGATTCTAAAATGCTACTTGTAGCTCATTCTCTCTTCGTTGAGTGGATGTTTCTGTCGTTAACCTTAGGGCTTCGGCAACCCTACCACTAGGACTAATTTGTTTAAATTATGAACTTAGGAACTTTGTAATTTTGTACAATGAACTGAACTTAGGAAGTTTTTAAAGTATTTCGTATGATCTTGTTTTGATTGTACTTCAATATTATTTTTGTGAAGTTGTTTTGATTTTGGATGATAATAGCATTCGAGATTTGGTTGTTTGCTGAACATGATGACAGAACATGATAAATAGTCCTAGTGGTGATTCTAAAAAGCTACTTGTAGCTCATTCTCTCTTCATTGAGTGGATGTTTCTGTCGTTAACCTAAGGGCTTCGGCAACCCTGCCACTAGGACTAGTTTGCTTAAATTATGAACTTAGGGACTTTTGTAAGTTTGTATGAACTGAACTTAGGAAGTACTTTAAGTCAAATGTATGATCTTGTGTAGTACTGTGTTTGATCTTGTGAAGTTTATTTTGAAGAGTAATATATCATATGATGAGAATATATAAGCATTAATGGATGAAGCGGATATGTCCTAGTGGTGATTCTAAAATGCTACTTGTAGCTCATTCTCTCTTCGTTGAGTGGATGTTTCTGTCGTTAACCTTAGGGCTTCGGCAACCCTACCACTAGGACTAATTTGTTTAAATTATGAACTTAGGAACTTTGTAATTTTGTACAATGAACTGAACTTAGGAAGTTTTTAAAGTATTTCGTATGATCTTGTTTTGATTGTACTTCAATATTATTTTTGTGAAGTTGTTTTGATTTTGGATGATAATAGCATTCTGAGATTTGGTTGTTTGCTGAACATGATGACAGAACATGATAAATAGTCCTAGTGGTGATTCTAAAAAGCTACTTGTAGCTCATTCTCTCTTCATTGAGTGGATGTTTCTGTCGTTAACCTAAGGGCTTCGGCAACCCTGCCACTAGGACTAGTTTGCTTAAATTATGAACTTAGGGACTTTTGTAAGTTTGTATGAACTGAACTTAGGAAGTACTTTAAGTCAAATGTATGATCTTGTGTAGTACTGTGTTTGATCTTGTGAAGTTCAGAATAATTCTGT
Source organism: Papaver bracteatum (assembly GCA_023529315.1). Lineage (NCBI taxonomy): Eukaryota > Viridiplantae > Streptophyta > Magnoliopsida > Ranunculales > Papaveraceae > Papaver > Papaver bracteatum. The sequence continues at coordinate 1,041,286 of JAJJWX010004907.1, read as the reverse complement.
TACTCATGCACATTCACCTGCTAAAACACCTACACCTGCTCAAACACCTTCACCTAGGCAAACCATATCACCAGCTCGATCATCAGCTTCACCTGTTGAAATGCCTCCATGTTCATTATTGAACATTGAAGAGGAAGTTTTGGCTGTTGGTAGACTGTGTACTGGTGCTCAAGGACGTATGTGCCATGGCACTATTGTACCAGCTAATCTTGGAAAGGTATTGGTGGATAAGATTCTCATGCCAGATGCAAATGTCATAAAAGCTAACAAGTTTGCTGAGACCTTTAGAGATGTTGGTGTTGGAGGGTATGTGCTTCATCCAAAGGCCTGCATCAGAAATAATTAGTCAGGTTGGCGGTCGGCCTACTTTTTTGGTATCTCAGCCATCATCTAATACTCGATAACTGACAAACATATATGGCTTTATCTTTTTTTGCTTATATATATGTTCACACTTTTGTACATGTGCTTAGCATGCTAACATGTAGATTCTTATGCATTTTTGCGTAAGGAAAACTCTCGGGCGGTTGTGCTTTATTTTTTTTGCTTTTTTGAAACACTTTTGTACATGTGGTTAGCAAGCTAGCATGTAGATTCTTATGCAGTTGTGCATAAGGAATACTCTCAGGCACATTCTTATGCAGTTGTGCATAAGGAAAACTCTCATACTTTGAATCGTAATGTATCTATATGATCGGACAGTATTAATATAATCGGATTTTCTTTATGGATGTGTGTGGTTTGGGTTCTTTGTACTTTGTTGCGCGGTGTGACGTGCAGGTCAATTGAAGCAATAGTAGCCACCCGGGGGAATATCAATCCTTGGTAAGTACACTCCCTCTTGCTTATGGTTATCATATTGAGTTCAAATGGATACTAATCTTCACTTTATAATTGCTTTTGAGGTAATATGATGTTCGATTTGTGGCTACGGGATTATGATGTTGCTCACCTTTCTCCGGTAAGTCTTTGTTGCATTAATCTTCATTACACCCATTTATCCATTATGTATGGTGGGTTCATAATTCAACAACTTCCTAATTCCTTCATATTTGTGTAATTCGCAGTTTCAGTACATCTATTAACAACAAAATATGATGATAGATTCAGGTAATGTTACTACTTACTCTTAGATTTTTTGTGTCAATATATGTGTTGTCATATTTTTATGTGATGTATGAGTTATTTTAACACTCTTAAAGTTTTGCAGGAATCATTTCAAATATAATTATGTCATGTGCTGTTTGGGTCCCCATTCTGCACCGACATGTGCATTTCAAATTCCCTTTGTTGTCCTTCAACATGATGTAGCTAATGCACTCAGAGCATCAGTTGTTTCTGAATGTTCATGATCAAAAACTACTCTGAAACGAAGGTAAACAAACTTCTTTTGAAAGTTTTCGTCTATAAGTAGTAAGATTATAATGCTAGACCTTGCAAACTAGAGAATTAGTTGATTGAACAATCATTTCAGTCACTAGTGTATATCCTTAGTGTTTGGATTTGCTTCTACATACATCTCCATTTAGTTCGCTTATAGCAGAGTTTGTTGATTTTACATGGTTCTGACTTGTCTCTGCAGATTATACAAAATCTATGGTTAGTATTTTATTTTTGACCTTAGTACTGAAACATAAAATTGGTTATTTTGCAGGTTTTGGGCTCAAGTTAAAAAGCGATTATCTGCTGATATTTTAGCAGCAGTTGAAATCTTTGTTGAGGAAATTGGTTAAGCAAGCGGAGTCTGGTGATACTTCTGGTGATATTTAGTCTTTCTTTCCCTGTTTTTCAATGCCTCTATCAGTTGACAAATGCTAGGTTACCCATCCATTTAGAAACATCAACATAGATCAAATATTTTATGTCAGTCACAACATACATAAGTTACTTGTGTACATTTGTATCATTTGAAGAATCCTATATTTATAATAAAATTATCTAGCGGTGATTCTCAACTACATTTGTATCTTTTTTGTTTTGCCATTGTAGTTTGTATATATGTTTGGATGTTGAATATGGGGAACTGGGTAATTGTAGGGGGAATTTGGGGTAATCAATTTTGACTGGGTCAATAGAATGGGACTTGACCTTTTTTTTTTGAGGTTGCAAACGATTAGCAACATCAAGGCTCTGTTGCTAAATTAGAACCAGAACCAATACAGTAGAACCGAACCAACAGATGTCCGGTTCGGGATATGGTATTCTTGTAATTAGCAACATATTAGCAACAATATCCTGCTGTTGCTAATAAAAAAATTAAACACGGCAACTACTGTTGCGAATGTCCGTTGCTGACCAAGATTCGCAACGAAGCTTATGCCATTGCTAAAAATTGCGACACCGTGTTTAGCAACAGCGAAGTCCCGTTGCGACCCCGTTTAGCAACATCTATTGTCTGTTGCTATATCCTTAAAATGGTGTAGTGTATTGGGAAGACGGAGTTGTTGTATACTGAAAAAAATTAGGACCGAAGTTCATGGTCTCCCAGTATGTGCGCAACTGTTATACGTATATACGTCTAGTTTCAATATCTCTCAATTCCATTTGATTAAATTGTTCAATCAATTTTTCTTGAGTTGCCGATGTGCTTGTATAAGAAATTGGACGATGGAGACCTTGTGAGATAATGGGAACAATCTGATGCTCTCCGGAAAGATTATAAGTCTCTAGCTCCTAACTCAAAATTGGAAAATCAGACCTAGCCGATGAAGAAAAGGATATGGTTCGTCGCCTTGATTAAGCCGACAAAGATGAATCTCCTGGTGTAGGATAACTGGTGCAAGTTGGAATCACTAGTGGTGCATGTGTTGGATCATCCAATTTCGGTAATGCTATACCTACTACGATAAAATCCATCTCATAGATGTGTATAACTTCTCTAAGAATTATCGGCTCTGCAATACTCTTGTACCGTCGGTCGTAATGGTCTTCATGATAAGAGGTGAATTTAGTCTCATACCTTTCCCGACCTCTTTCCTTCAGCTCTAGGTATTTTGACCCGTACACATTAGCTATGCGTGGAGGCCGGAGCGGCTCTCCAACTCGACAAACTAAATTTCTAGCACATCTCTCCCCCAAAAAATAAACACCAATATTACTGACAGGACTATACAACACCATGGCTTGAAATAAAAAAGTATAAGGTCCTTCGGACAATATCAGTGTTGTATTCTTTAAAATCCACGTATGGACTCTAAATAACATTGTATTTGTTCCTAATCGACATTTGGTATCTCCATACATGAATGTTATCTCGCTCATTCTTTTGTTGTCTTTTCTTCCAATTATCACCCTTGTACCTTACTATCTTAGGCCAATATTTCGTCGTGTAGTCATAAAGTCTTGGTAAACCAATGTTGAAACATGCATATCACCAGAGATAGAGCAAAAAACATATAAGGAAAGCAAACTATATTTAGTCTAAAACTTGATAGATATTTGTACATTGATTTAAAGCCAATAAAATATATTGGCGTATTTAGCTTAAGGATGCCCTAACAATCTTCTATGTTTGACGCACCACTGTAGGACCAGAATATCGCCATGATATTATTCTTGCGAGATTTACAACACTTCTGCGAATTTGTCTGTGAGTTCTTCAACAAAATACTGCGAGTGCTGCAGAGTGACTCAAAGAATGACGTAGCAGATGACGATAGCTGAAACATGAGAAGAGTATGACAATTCTGTGAGGGTTATATCATCTACGAGAATAAGCATTATCACTGCTGCGAGAGTATCGCGAGTCAGATCCAAAATTAAAGGAAAGCTTAGATGTCATCCATTATGTAATTACCCTATATAAAGAGACCCGGTAGATTCAGAAGAGAGAGATGAATTTTTTGGAGCGTTAAGAAAGTTTTGAGGAGAGAAAAAATCCAAGAGAGAGGTTGTATTCTTGATTTCTTCCATTTCTTGTAAACATTTCTAAGAATCAAATAATAAAGTGTTGTTTTTAATATTCAAATATGTGTTGATTATTGTGAATTCTTATGAAGGGTGTAGTGTAGGTTTTCCTGCAACTACATTTTGGCGCCCAAAACAGGGATGAATTGATGATTATTTGAAGAAAAAGGTAAAAAATGACATTGTGATTGGAAGGAATTTGGAATAATTAGTGAAGGATTTTACGCAATTTTCAACAGTTCACTAAGATTAATGGCTAGAAGAAGAATAAATATATCAGAACCAACAACAATCGTAAGGAGGAGTAAAAGACATGCAGGTGGAGAAACAAATGAAATGGGAGAATCTTCAAGGATAAGAACAAGAAGAAATAGAACAAGGAATGATGGAGAAAATCAGGTTCGACAGCCAAATCAGCAAACACCAATGCAAGATAGAGCTGTGGATTATGATACAGTAAGCGTGCATATTTAGCGATCAGATTCAATGGAAGAACCAGAAGATCGACAATTAAGAGATGAAAGACGAGAGGGAAGAAATCAAGAAATAAATGGAGGATTAATACATGTAGATGGCGCAAATGAAACATTAGAGGCATTAAGACAAAGAGAACAGAAGGAAGGAAGGATGGAGGCGGAAGAACGTGCGAATCTAACAAGACAAAATCACGAGTTAAGAATGGAAAATTTGAGGTTGCAAAGTAGGAGATCAAGAAGTACTGCAATATCAAGTTCACGGTCATTTAGAGAAGAAGTAAGACGAAATTCCACTATGAGAAATGTTGGCGAAAATATTTAAGAGGGAATGCAGAATCCAAATGGAGAACATTATTATGAATGAGAAGAAATGATTAATGATCGCTACGTTCCACGCATTGAAACTTTGGATGGTAGACGTGATAACAGAAATGAAGAGGGTGGAAATAACCAAAATGGTGGAGAAAATCCAGAAGAAGAAAGGAGAATACTACATGAGCGAGAAATCCAAAGAAACCGAAGAATAATAGAGGATGAAATTGAGAGACATTATGCTGAACAAGCACGTATAGCTTGCGAGAGAGAAAGATTGAGAGCAGAGGTGGAAGAACAAGAATTTCAAGAAGCAATACGTCAAAATAATCATGATAATCGAGAAAGAAGACGCGCACGAAATCGCAACAATAATAATATCAGTGAGGAATATGATAGAACACAAAGGAAAATAGAAAGACAGCGGAGAGAAACGATGAGAGATGAAGAAGATCGCAGAGGAAACAATGGAATACATCAGCAGTTGCGAATTAAAGAAGGAGGTGAAGAAGAAAATCGAGGGAGAAGGCAGAATGAAAATACTGAAGAAGAAGCACAAACTCTCGTAAGGCAAGAAAGACATGAACGTAGAAGAATGGAAGCTGCACTAAAAAGGCCAATGGAGAAAAATTCAGGAGGGAATGAACAAATCTTAAGAGAGTTAGCAGAAATGAGGGGAATGTTGAACAATAGAAGAGAAGGAGGCAGAAGGCAACTTGATGAGGCCATTGAAGAAGCTGCGAAAACTCCATTAACTCAAGCAGTACAACTAGGAGGAATACCCCCAAAGTGCAACTTGCCAGCATTAACCAGTATTTTTGATGGAACTACATGTGCCATTCAACATATTAAAGTCTATGTTAGGTGTATGCTACAGTGGGAAAACCATGATGCTGTATTATGCAAATATTTTGCATCAAGCTTAACTGGCGAGGCGCTAAAGTGGTTTGAGGGTTTACCCAAGAATACTATAACTTCTTTCATTCATTTACATACTACATTCTTGGGGGCATACATAAGTAACAATTCTTCGCGACCTGGAATTGAAGATGTGTTTGGGTTAAAACAAAGAGTTGGCGAGAGTTTGAAACATTTGACATTAAGATGGAAGACAATGTGCAGTGAGATGGCTGGTAGGGTGGATGAGAGATACCTCATTTTATCTTTCATCAATGCTATGTTCGCAATCAATTTGTTATATATCCAAGTTTTCAGAGTCAAAAATACAATTACAATGACTGAGCTGCGAGAACTTCAAGAAGAATACATTTATTTGGAGGAGAAACAGAATGAGATGGAATCATATCCAGTCGCAAACACCAGTCTAATAGCAGCGAATGAAAGCTTACTTCCTAAGATGATTAATACTGTGGCGAGTACCTCGCAACCGCAACAAGAGAAAGTAGTGACTGATAGTCAGCAGAATTTAGTATCCATGGGAAGTCGAGATCAAGAAGAGTTTGAAAGAGAAAGGAATTATTATAACCGCAGTGGGAATAATAAAATTCAAAGACTTGATCAGCTGCAGGAAACTTATGGCGGTCAAAGACAAAATTATTATAGAGGGCAAGGAAGTCAGAAGATAATAGGGAAGAAATTAATATGCCACCTCTAAATGCTAGTATAGAGAAAATTTGGGAGGCTATCATCCTGATGGAAAATATACCATCACCCTGGAATATGGGAAAAGAGCCACATCCAAATAATCGAAATCAAGAATTTCGTCCTTACCATCATTTTCATGGTCACTCAATAAGTGAGTGCAGGAATGTAAAGAGAATAATTTTGAGGATGATCGATCAGGGAAAGTTGAATCATTTTCTAATAGGACATACGCAATCTCAGCAATTACCACCAGCACCAGATATTCGCAGAGTGAATACTGCAAAAGGAGCAGAAACATTTGTGATAGAAGTTGGAGCCAAAGCGAAGAATCTATTATGTAATTCCATCATACATTCATATAAGACTATTGAGGATTTCTACGACAATGTTCTAAGCAGAGTCTTCGCGAGAGACACAGATGGAAGAGGGATAATGAACATTGCGAGAGCCTCGCTATTAGAGGAGTGGCAAAAGCAAAATATTTCTTTCACTGCGCAAGAAGTACCTGAGCCTGGCGAAATGCATGATAATCCGCTAGTGGTAAGATTAGAAATCAACCCAAAACAAAAAGAAGAGGAAGATGAAGAAGAAAATGAGGATGATGAAGTTGAAGATTCTTGGGCCATTAACAGAGTTTTAATTGACACTGGAAGCTCAGTGGATATATTATTTTATCACACTTACAAAACAATGGGAGGAAGAGATGAGGATCTGATACCGTCAACCTATAAGATCTATGATTTCAATAGTACCACCAACAAGCCAAAAGGGGAGATTACCATGCTGATTCCATTAAAGGGGCTATCTTCTAAAGTTCAATTTTGTGTTGTTGACATAGAATCGCCATATAACGCCTTAATTGGCAGACCATGGTTACATGGGATTCTAGGAGTAGCGTCAACTTATCACCAGTGCATTAAGTTTCCTCATCTCAGTGGTGTTGGAGTTATAAAGGGAGATTGGATTGAGGGAAAGAAGTGCTATGAAATTAACATGGAATCTTGCGAAGAAAGAGCTGCGAGGAATAAAAATTGGAAGCATAACATCAAACAGAAGAAAAGAAGTGACAAATTAATGGTTGATACACTAGAACGGCGAGAAGATGGAATGCTGCAAAGTCAACACACACTAAAAACAACTGATGGCGAGCGCCTCGCAGATGGAGAGAAAATAGCAAAGCGCAACAAAAAGGCAGAAGTAGAAAGTAGTAAGTAAAAAGGTAAAATTTCTCAAATCGTGAAATTTAAGAAATGTATGAATGATTTGTTAAAGGAAATGTTTCAAAAGAATATTTCATTTCAATGAAAAAGATGAAATTGAAAAATCATACAAGAGCTGAAATGCAAAAAAAAAGATAATCAAAGAATAATGACATATAAGAACGGGACGAACCTTTATGGCATACACCTTAGTTCGCGGATACAATTTCGCAAGAGGCAAATGTAAGACCTAAAGTACATCATATGAGGGGGTATCTCTTTGCATGACTCAGGGATAAGGTTATACCGCTACTGGAACTTGAGTCATGGAGATTGGGGTTATTGAAAACCCATCCAGGAGAGATACCTTGGATTTCCAACTATATATATATATATTTTAACAGTTGGACGACTGAGGGTCTCTCCTAAGGAGTGCAAAATATGATTAAGGTGCCGAGGTACACGGTTGAGCCAAGAGTGCCCGGGGCGTACGAAACTACCCTGGCCATTCTTGGCAAGTCTTGAATATAATGCATTCGGCCCGATAAAAAAACCCCACTTAGGGTGTAGTCTAGTAACCATAAGCCATATAGGCAAAAGGGATAAGAGGCTGCGAAAAAAACTGGTTGTTGTTAAGACCGGATGTGAGGAGCTAGTCTTGCATGGCCGATGTCACCTCCTTGAAGGGGCAACCAGAGAGAAGATAAAGGAGGCACCCTCCATTAGGGAGCTGATAAGTGTCTAAAGACGGCAATGTCATGGGGCTTTACGTTCGCAAGAACATTTAGGCCTGTCATATTGTCACATGAAAAATACCTTACAGAGGCAACAAGCCATGAAAAAAAAGTTAAGATGAGATCAATGGGTTTTTACATGAAAGTGTAAAGACGTCCTGCGATTTCATCGCAAGACGGCAATGTCATGGGGCTTTGTTCTCGCAAGAGAACTTAGGCCTGTCATATTATCGCAATAAATTGAAAAAACAAGGATAAGACAAGATCAATGGGTTTTTACATGCGAATGTAAGGACGTCCTGCGATTTTGTCGCCAAAAATAAAAAGTGGCTAAATAAGACCTTTAACTAGGAAGGAAAAATAAGACCACAAGAGATCATGAGATTATGCAGACATGACCTGCTCCATTTACACAGAGGTTGAGGCAAATTTTACCAACATATTTTATTCAACATTAATCTGCTCAATCTTTCATATTGCAGATGAATAACAGAGGCAAGTATGGGAATGAACAAAATGATAAAATTATTATTCATCTTTATATGGCAGATTTACGCAGATAGTTAAAAATTAATAATCATGTTGATTAACCATATTGCAAAAAAGAATTGTTTTCTAATTTATACAGATAGAAGCAAAAGAAATCTATACATCAAGAAACCTTAGAAGCTGGAGAAATTCGCAGCAATATCACAAGAAAAAGGAGATAAATGTCCAAATATTACAAGGAGATTAAAAAGGAGAAACAAAACTAGTTAGATCCATCATCATCCTCGCCAGATTTTTCTCCTTCTTCGTCTTCACCATCATCTTCATTATATCCTTCATCTTTTCCAGATTATTTGGTTTCACTGTAGAGATAACAAGGTTTGGAGTATTTGTTGGAACTTCTTCCGTGAGGCAAGGATACAAAGAGTGAGGAATGTTATGATCATCACAGACCCTCTTGATGGAGTCATTGCGAACACCAACAAGGATATTACTGAAATTCGCAGCAGTGATCTTTAATTGTTCTTTCAATCTTGAATATTTTTAATTGCGAGAAGCAAGAGACTTTGCGATTTGACCCTTGTCGGCTTCAAGTTCTCCAATTCTTTCAGAATATATCTTCTCAGCTCCTGCGAGTATATAACAACAAGTTGGAAATTTTGCAAAAAAACCTATAAAGATAAGAAATTAATGAGGAAAAACAGTTAACAACCTTCTCTTTCAGAAATCATGTCTTTAATTAAGGCCGCTTGTTCAACATGAAGACTAACTTCTACACCTAAGTTAGTTCTAGCGTTGTCAAGAATCTTCGCAGCCCAGGCAAATTCATTATCATTATTAATAAGAAGATGGGAACGAATTTGGTTTTCCCTTTCAACAAGAACCTTTTTCTCGCAGATAAGTCTATCTCTTTCAATTTGGACTTCAAGAAGGGTTTTATGAAAATCCGCTAGAGTTTGAGCTCCTTGTCTAGATATACGATCTTTGTCATCTGAGAGATCATTGTTCATGGCCCTTAAAGTTTTAATCTCTTCTTTAGAATTGTGGTAAAAGCGTTTGAATTTGTTAGCCATGTCTAAACAATATCTATGGTCAATTTCTAAGAGGCGAAGCTTAAACCTAAGTTCATCTATGGAAAGAGAATTAATTCTATCATTGGAGGGATTATTCAAAGAGTTATTGAGAATCTCTAGAAGAGCATCATCATCTATTGGTTCAGGAAAATATCGAAGGGTTGAAGCCTCATCAGAGAGACCATAAATGTCTGCGAGAATGGTAAATCAAATAAGAAGGAGTAATGGAGAGTAGAAATATGAAAGAAAAGAGGAAAATTCTCATACTTAAGAGTTGTTTATTGGCACTTTCAAGATTGGATACTTTGAGCAGTTGATGAGAAAGATCCTTCTCTAGTTTTTTATTCTTCTTGCCAAGATCAGCAGAGGCAGATTCTAATTCTTTATTTTTCTTGCGAAGACTAACAAGTTCAGATTCCATCTCCTCATTCTTCTTGTGAAGAACGGTGTTCTTCTTGTGAAAGGATGCACGCCTTTTCTCCAAGTCTGAGGCAACAACAGAAGAAGCTCTTTCAGCCTGCGAGGGAAAACAAAAAAATTGTCAAAATAAATATAAATTAAAATTCTGCGAATAAATGAAATTATACAAATATGGCGAAGAAATGAGAACATACCAAAATGCTTAGTGAATTTAAGAGACTGGGAGTCATTGATCTTGAAACTCCTTGAAGAGGTTCATTGTCCACTAATATGGACGCATCACAGACCTTTGCGAGAGCTTGGCATGTGTCTCTAAGAGCATCGTTCCCCACACCAAGCATAGTATCATAAAATATGCTGGATAGCTGAGACATAGAAGACTCAGGTTGGGAGGATTCCCTCACGGAAGGGATATCAGCATCAAAATCATCATCATCATCATTATCAGTATCATCATAAGAACTTTCTTCATTAGATTGAGATGATGAAGGGGAAGTAGATGGGATTCTTTTTTTCTTTGAAGGAGGAACCGTGGATTTCTCTTTGAGAAGAACAGTAGATTTATCCTTGCGAGAAGAATCTTTGCTTTTCCCTTTAATCTTCGCGATTTTCACAGGTTCTATTTCTTCAATAACCTTCAAACACATATAAAGTAAGAAATAGAGGAAACAATATATTGTTAAGAATCATAAAGGAATATTTCTTACCTCATCTGTGAATGATTTGAGAGCTAATAAAGTACTAGGTTTCTCTGACTTCTTGTTATTAGCCTTCAATTTGTTAATCTGGAAATATTGGAGTAGTCAGCGAGCGTATTCGTAAGAATATGAGGAAAATAGAAATAAGTAAAAATTCGGGAATATAACTCCTTATTCTTTTCAGGCCAGTAGAACACCCATGGTTGGTAATTTGCGAGACTCGCGGGTAAAGTATGAGAACCAGAAATGTATGGACCTTCCAATAATAAGGGAAGAATATACCACTTGTCATCACTGGAATGGCGAGGGGATGTATTGTTGCCCGGATTCCAATCTATGTCCAACATAAAATCTTTGTCTTCAGAAGCATCATCCTTCTTTTGTAGGCGGACACCCCAACAAGTGGTAACCCTCCTCATGGGAATTATGTCATAGTTTGCAAAGAAATTCTCTACAGTGTACTTTGCAGGAACAATTGGAATATCTTTGAATTTAGGATTCTTCGCGGTATCAGGGTAGAGAGATTCTTTACCAGCACCGCGAGTAGCATACTCAAGCATTAATCGAATGCATTCCCCGCTCAAATGAACTGCCCGCGCGAACTTCTCATGAGAGAGTATTTCATAGAATAAAGGAAGCTCAGGGTCATATAGAGGAATAGGAAGATCAACTTCAAGTTGACCTAGCGAGACTATAATTTTCTCGCCATTACATGGATGATCAGAAAATAATTTTACAGAAAGCTCAGCCTTAGGGTTTTGATCAGCAATGGTAGATAAAGTAAAACCTCTGTTCCAAAGTTCTTCTTGAATTTTCTCAAAGGCTTTCAGATATTTACGACCAGCTGGAGGCATTATCTTAGTATGGGAATGAAGATTGAAAGAGTAAAAGATCGAAAGAAAAAATTGCAACAGTAGCAGATCCGGAATTCACGGAAGAATAGTAAAATTGCAGAGAGAAGAAAGAGGAAGTAAAAAGAAGGAAAGAAAAGAATGAAGGAAGTATTTATAGAAGGCAAAGATTCTCGAGAAGATAAATGTATTCAATGCGAAGAAAAGACGTGAGCGGTTGAAACGTAGCGGTTGAAAAGGACGTGTCAGGAATTGAATGGGAGAAAAAATACGTGTAAAAAATCTGGCAAAGGATGCAGAAACGTGTCAAAACAGAAGAATGTGAAAAGATGAATAGCCGCGACATTTTATTTCTCATGATTTTTCTCCTCCGCAGAAAAGGCATGAGAAGAGGCAAGATATAGGACCAGAATATCGCCATGATATTATTCTTGCCAGATTTACAACACTTCTGCGAATTCGACTGCGAGTTCTTCAACAACATACTGCGAGTGTCGCAGAATGACGTAGCAGATGACGATAGCTGAAACATGAGAAGAGTATGACAATTCTGCAAGGGTTATATCATCTGCGAGAATAAGCATTATCACTGCTGCGAGAGTATCGCGAGTCAGATCAGAAATTAAAGGACATTTTAGTTGTCATCCATTATGTAATTACCCTATATAAAGAGACCCAGTAGATTCAGAAGAGAGAGATGAATTTTTTGGAGCGTTAAGAAAGTTTTGAGGAGAGAGAAAATCCAAGAGAGCGGTTGTATTCTTGATTTCTTCTATTTCTTGTAAATATTTCTGAGAATCAAGTAATAAAGTGTTGTTTTTAATCTTCAAATATGTTTTGATTATTGTGAATTCTTGTGAAGGGTGTAGTGTAGGTTTTCCTGCAACTACAACCACATCATCCAATATCGAGGAAAATGTACAATTCGGCTAATATAGCGGACCCCGACCATAAGTGGCAGCCTTTTCCATATCTTGCAACGCCTCTATCCATCCCACTTGAGTACTTGAGTTTGAATTTTGGAAAAAAAACATGAACCAAGCATCCATAAAATAAATACCTTAGCAATTTATGTATCATTAGCATGAATATACTCATCCGGATCCGGATTGTTAACGCCATGCAACTCGTTGAATACAAATGTTTTTAAACCGGAATTTGGAATTCCACCACTTCTTAAAGCTAAATGATTTTGTTGTGTTGTTATGCGAAAGTACAACGGAAGTGCATCTTTGTATCGCTCTTCTGCCAACCAAACTATCTTGGTTAAATGGAACATCATCTCCCGCCCCAAAAGGTATCCCAAGTGGGAAATACAAATCTAATGGTGTTATGCCTGAAAAAAAGTAAATTTGTTCATTTCATTTGTTGACTGCATAAAAAATATAAAAAAATAATATGACATATCTATTTCAAAGTCATGAAATGAAACGCGTGAGTAGTATACGACCAACGCTCCATCAATATACCCACTAGTTCGGGCGATTTTTTATGTGCTTTTAAATGGTACAAAATAATCGAAGGAAATCGATCGACAATAGTTTTAACACCATGAGGAAGATTTGCATAAAATTTATGAAATTTCGTACCAACCACCTCTTGCTTCTGTAGAGAACTATCCCGCTATGTTTTTGAGAATAGATGACTTTCACTAACTGCTAATTCTAGACATAACACTAGACGGGCATTGTTATCTTCCTCCGAATCTTCTCGTCCCCCGGTAGAACTTGACTGTGTTTATTTTTAGGTGGTTTTCTATTTCTTTGTCGACTAATATCTTGAGATCGAGGAGGTATGGTAATAAATGGATGTTGAATTTGTGTTTAAAGTAGGTAGAGAAGATCAGTGGAGAATCCATAACAAAATTTTACTAGGGGCACACTTTATTCTTAAAGAACATAATTAAAAAAATTAACTGAAAAAATCCCATGTATCAATATCATAACCATAAAGTATTAAAGTTCATTCCATCCGGAGAACACTGCAAGTAAAACTTGTAAAGAAAATAAGTATAATCTAACCAAATAACCAAATAAAAATCAAAAGAAATATACAACAACACTTTCCCCTTAAAATTAATCAATTTCTTCTAATCCGAAACAAAAATTCAAAACCCACCATCGTGATAATCCCAAATTGCATCAATCAGTAAGAAAAATATATATAGATGGAAACTGAGTAGTCTTTAGCTAAGGGAATCATATACGAACAAAACTGGCTCGCATGAATCATATACAAACTTCAAACCTAAGGGAAATCATTTTGATTTCGGTAGAATAGTAGGACTAATTACAAAGTTATCCTTGATTTTAGGGAAGTTTCAATTCGTGGAAGGTTATTGGTTTATGCAAATAAGGTTATTGGTTTATGCAAATAAGTTTCTTCTGTTAAATGGAAGCCTAATTTAGATTTCAAGAGATAAATGTAACCAGTTACAAAACTGCAAGAAGAGTTATCAAGCCAAAGACATCAGCTACAGTTCTATCCAATACAATGTTGATTCCACCAAAGTCAAAACTCAAATCTGTGGCACTCCCCATTCAGCTTGAATATCGTCAGATGTAATTTTATATCCTGCAGTTGGATAGAAGCAGCTTCCAGCTTTTCCTAGCTAGGCTAGCACCGGTTCCTCCAACATCAAAGCATACTGGCACATAATTCTTATTCGGCTCCCCTTGGCAAGGTTACCCATGAGGCTCGCTGGTAGGCTAGCACAGCAACCTGTTCAATTAATGTAGTAGTATGTCGTTGGAGCCTAGCTTGATAGGCTTCCAACTAGTTTCATGTAATAATATTAAATAAAAATAATAATATATATTTATTAAAAAAAAAAGTTCATAAATAAAAATGCGCCCACCGTGGGGCTCGAACCCACGACCACAAGGTTAAGAGCCTTGCGCTCTACCAACTGAGCTAGACGGGCATGTTGCGCCAACATTTTTTTTAACAGAAAAAGGCACTTCATTGTTAGTCACCCATGGAGCAGATTTATGAGGAGGGTTAAGACCACTTGCTTAATTCCTTTGTAAATTCCAACTCAAGCTGCAACAAAGATGGAGGAAAAGTCAAAAGCTCGACCTAAACTATGACATAGTTTGCAAATAGCCATAACCAATAATGCAAACAAGAAACGCCAGAACTTTTACTGCTAAAGATGAATCACGAAACAGATATTAAATGCTCATGACTGAAAAGGTAATCATAAATGAAGGAGCTGAAGGCAGACAACTAAATCAACCATCTCAGTGAGTTAGTTGGGAAGATACATGATTTGTTTTGCTGCAGAAATCTACAGAAGGCAACAGCTTTAGATAATATTAACTACACGATCAATTACGGCATTCTGTTAACGACAAAGTTCTATTGTGCATATCCTAATAACTAGAATGTATTGCTTCCTCTTCAGAAGAAAGGACACTCAAACATTTTCGAACAACGAAAAATTGCCCTTACACAGGATTGAACTGCGGTCCTTCAGTTTACAAGACAGACGCCATGCAAAATTATTGCCTTGCAGAGCAGCCAGAATTTATTCAACAATAATCAATGCACACCCATTTGGCTCGTGCTGCAACAAAAAATTGCCCTCACGCAGGATTGAACTGCGGACCTTCAGTTTACAAGACTGACGCTCTACCACTGAGCTATAAGGGCAATCGATGGGGCATTCCGAGAATTGAACTCGGGACCTCTCGCACCCTAAGCGAGAATTATACCACTAGACCAAATGCCCTGTTCTTGGCTAAACAGTAGAAACACCGCTTTTATACATTTCACCTAAGTTGAAAAGCAATGGGCTCTATATCTAAATAACGACTAGTATTAGAATTGGCTAAAGAGAATAGAGTCAACAGGGAAATTAGAATTGAGCATTATGGATGTATGATCGATCTCTGTACTCTGTAGTTGAGCAGGGAAATAAGAGATTTAGGTAAATTACAAGTGTGTCGACAAAACCAAATGCAGTTATATGGGCTACCTTGAATTAATGGTTTTTGAAAGTTAAATAGGTAGACATGGTTTGATAAATACTATGTATTGTTAAGTTTCAACTACATCACAACTCAAGAGCCTATGTTATAAAGACCCGATGAAGATTTTTTCCTCGTTAGGGGTATAGAAAAGAAGTTCATAAAGGTACGAGATTAATAATAAGGATAACTCGAGATTAAAGAATTTGGCAGCACACCAACACAGAAACAACCGCATTGAGAAGAAACACAACAAGTATAATAGAAGTTCAAATGCAGATGTCATTAGGTTGCCACACGAGCACAAAATGAAGGAAGCAACTCCAGAGGTTAAATTAGTAGTTCTGCTTAGAATCCCCTCCAAACTGGATGAGTTTGTTAGGTAATTAGGTTTAACGATGAGCAAAGAGTCGGGCCATTTATTGTGGTTGTCATGCATCGGATTCACAAACTCAGATGCTCTCAATCCTTCATCCAAGAAAATGATATGGAGGAAATCTTTTAGCAATAAATAGATGGACAGGCAACAAGATCACAGAAACAAAATAATATGGAGGAAACTTTTTAGCAGAATGAAATAGACGGCCAGGCAATAAAATTGCAGGAACATAAGAAAACAAGAATGGGATGGCCAAGTAATAAATAAATAAATTTTGACCCCAAATAAGGTTGTTTTTTACGAACTATCTTTCTGATGAAGCCGAAACAATTATCTTTCACTATAAATCCATTGTGAAGGGATCAGCTGTATCACCCACAAGATAAAAACTTATTAACTACAAACATCAAGCTAATTACATTCCACTACCTAGATTTTCGTTTAACTTCCTAAGTGTTCACTTGACTCTATCTTCACCATTTATTAGGTACGAACACCCACAGCTCACTGGACCCTACTCTTGGCAGACAAAGTCTCAGCCTGCTGACATTTTAGGAACTAACAAACACTCTACAAAGTACTCGCTCCGTACCATATATATAGGCGGAAAGAAATAATTCTCGTAGATTAAGAAAATTACATGGATTTCATAATTTTGTATGTTTTTTCTTTTTTTACCCTTTGTCTTATTCCCAACACAATTACCTATGTACCATAAATAAGGGTATGAGTGGAAAAATTTACCTTGGAAATTGGATTCCGCCTATCTAGTGGGACAAGCAAAAACTAAAATTCAGCCTATATAATAGGTATGGAGGGAGTATTCATCTTTAAAAAAATAATAAATAAACACACAACTAAGAAAGGTTCTGATAGTATGTGTTATGGGGATGTTCATCAGTCAACACAGGTAAAAGTTTAAACTGTAACTAAGAAAGAAGAGAGTATTATTCAAAGAATATAAGTCACATCAGATTTTTGGGATGAGAATTATTATTTTGATGACATTCTTTAAATTAATATATCAGAAAATAATTAAGCATGCAATTACCATATTTTATTTATTTTTATTTGTCTTATTCCTTCTTTCTTCTGCACGCAGCTACAGAAACGAGTAAAAATAGGGATGTGATGCCTTACCAGGCCATGCAGTGAGTCCAATGTGTTGGAGAGCTGGTTAAGCGGGAACAGTGCATCAGCATCTAAAACAATCTCTCCCTCAGCTGAAGGTAAGTTGCCGCATTTTTTTCAGATTTAATTATCCTGTACCTGAAACCAAAACTTGTCAATAACAATATATACTTACTTGTCCCATAGTGGATACTAGTTTAGAAGGGAACTTACTAGTTTCCCAGAGGACAATTAAATATACCCAAGACTACTAAGTTCGCCCCATATCATACACTATGTCTAAAAGCGATACTGATTGAACATAATACTACTCAAGGGATGCTAATTCTGGTGTTTCCCTACCAATTTCCCCCATTGTAAATTTGCTCAACCCTGGTCTCTGGGTCCATGACTATTGAGATCAGCTCATCTATTTCGTGAAAGACATTTCCAATCTATTCAATAATCAAGGCCCCACGAGGAAACTTTTGTAATTAACAATTATCTACTGCTTTGTTAATCTAGTTGAGATTAATACGATCAACAATGTCTACTGTTTAAACTTGTATTTGACTTAAATTGAACAAACAAACCTCCAACTTCAGGACTATTTAAATTCATAATTTCAAGGTATGCTGGTAATTGTGGATGTTCATAGCTTCATACCTTGACACCTCAACAAATTTAAGATATCAATCTTGATTTAATTGGTAAAAATCTTAGGAACACAATAATTGAGAAGTCAATTTAGTTAAACAAAACTAGGTGCATCAACGGTAAAAGTTCTCATAAACCTACGAATTGGACAATCGTACGCTAGTGCAGGTCCTTATATTGGCACTTGTGATTCTACGTGTTGTGTTTATAGCAAAACCTTTATATGATGGAGGAAATGATTTGACCATTTATCGAAATTTTCTATACTGAGCTTCTAAGAAAATATATCTTTGGGGTCTGGGAACACAGAACTTACTGAGTCATTTTGCAAACATGCAGCTAATTAACCTTCCAGAATAAGTAGAAAGCGGGTAGAACATACTCGTCAAGGGTTCCAAGGTACTTGTCAAAGATGAGAAAATGAAGTAGACTACCTGAAGAGCACTGAAAAGATTATAGACAGTTATTATACCTGCTACAGCAGCACATACAGGAGCAACTCATGCAAAGACCTCAGGAACAATAGTTTTCTTGGCATCAACCTGATACAGATTACAAAACTTGGAAAATACAATAAGAAGGAATTCATGGTAGACAGAAAAGATCTAGACGGAAACAAAAATAACTATTGTTGAGTCTGCCTTAGTTACTTATGAGGTAAGATTTGCATGTAACCAACGTATATTTTGCGTCGTAGACGTTTGAGAAAAAACAAACAAACAGTAAAAAAACTAATCAAGAAGGCCATAACCAACCTGAACATCGGTGCTAATGGAATCCAAGTAAAACAAGGACACACATCCCAATCTGCACCGTCGTTATTATTCTCAGATACAGCTTCCTGCAATAGAAAAAAAAAAGGATTTAGAGCGACAGAGAGGCTCAATATCACACTAGCCCCTGTCAGTGCTAAACATCACTCCATGAGAAATATATACATGAAGAGAACACAAGATAGAACAACAGAAAAATTGTCAAAACAAAATTCTAAAGAAGAAAGCAAAATAATTAGTGTCTTCTTACAGGTATAACAAAAACAAACAATGATAGGATGTCTCACTTTGACTAAAGACCTGGTACCCCAGGCAAGCATCATCATATCATGACTCAAATGGACAAATTCCTTGTCACTCAGATAATCTGAACATTGAGTCAGCACGTGGAGTGCTTGATCCGAGCAGAACTCCAAGAGATTTCTTGCATAAAGACTGGTTGACATGGACAGGGTACTCATTCTCAAAAAAATACTGCAATTCTTCAGTTGGGGTGTGGAAAGGATCCTGCGGACGCATGAAAACGAGTTAAACGTTGGAACTTAAAAAGGAGCAGCATATCATTAACTTAAAAAATGTTACATTTAGGTGTGCTTATCAACCCTAGCACCTATTCATTCATATTCAGCTATGAACGGCGGCAACTGAGACGGTTTCTCCACTCTTTCCCTACCCTTACAAGGAAAAAAGCACTACCCACCTCTATTTACTCTAACATCTTCAACACAGAACTTCCCTATCAAGCTCCCCTGCATCTATTTATGCTCGACCAACAAATCCATTTTTTTAAGCTCTCAACAAACAAGCAAAAGGATAAATCACAGAAGTACCAAGCAAAGATACATGACACACTTTTGCATCACACTTGAATGAACCCTAACCCTTGCTTTTGCTTGCTGCATTTCAAATCAAAGGGTTTCCTAGCAATAATTTCCTATCAAATTTGACAAACAACTGCAATTTTTCACCCTTAACACTGCTAATTTCTCAATTTTTCTTAGAAACTGAGAAAAAATAAATTGAAACGAGTATTCATGCATGCAATCAAACAAAGCATAATGTCTCAAGAAGTTGAGAGAAAGAAAGTGATATCTAACCTGGAACAACAAGAGAGTGTGTGAGAGTCAGCAGAATTCTAAATGGTAGAGAGAACTGAGATGGATTTGTAGAAGGAAGAAGAGTATAATCTGATTCTCTGGGATAGATTGATTTGATTCGAATGGTTATTCTGTGATGGATTTGGAGAAGGAAGAAAAGTAGAACCTTCGCCAGGAAATTGATGTAATGTGAATGATTTTATCACGGTTTCAATTCTTTTCTCTAGACACTCTCACCACTTTTTTGTCGTGGCGTTTTAGGGGCCATAAAAAAGTCTTTAGTGGCCAACAATCAAACAAAAAAAATCGCCCAAACCTAATTGTAGCCAGCCCTTATCTCGCGTAATTCGTAATGGTCAAACTGCCTTTACATAATCTGTAGATACTATATTATTTTTATCCTCCAAATGCATTCGGTAGACAAAATAAGAAGCATGCGTCCGAATGTAGTGTTGGCCCCTAAATCCTTTTTTATGGCCCCTAAAAACGCCATGTAAAATCCTAGCGTTTTTATGATTTTATGGGCAACCGTATATTCGGGAGTTTATTCAAATGACATATCTTCCGAATATTACTATGGTAGAACCTATCATGCCATGGCTCAAGGTGGTTCCAAGGACCATTTTAGAAGGTTAGGCAACATACATTCGGTAGTAAATTTGACTTCCGAATGTATATTGGTCCAAAATCCTAAAATTTTCGAACTTTGGTACTACCATGATCGGTAGTAAAGTGTTTTACTTTAACCTCCGAATATACTCAATTTTCGAATTTTAGCACTACCGTATTACTAATATTCGGAGGTCAAATAAATTACTTATCTCCCGATTATGACTAGTACAAAACTCGAAAATTTGAGTTTTTTTTTTCCAAAGTATGATTTTTGGACCACTCTATATTCGGAGGTTCGAGTAACAATATAAACCTATGAATATAGTAGTGCCAAGGCTCTATATGCCGAGGCTCATGGTGGTTCAAAAGCCCTATATGCCAAGGCTCATGGTGGTTCTCATTTAGGAGCCAACAAATATTCTGAGGCCAAATGAATAACTTATCTCCCGATTATGACTAGTACAAAACTCGAAAATTTGAGTTTTTTTTCCAAAATATGATTTTTGGGCCACTCTATATTCGGAGGATCGAGTAACAATATAAACCTCCGAATATAGTAGTGCCAAGGCTCTATATGCCGAGGCTCATGGTGGTTCCAAGGCCCTACATGCCAAGGCTCGTGGTGGTTCTCATTTGGGAGCCAACAAATATTTGGAGGTCAAATGAGTTATTTGTCTTCCGATTATGACGACTAGTACAAAACTTGAAAATTTGAGTTTTTTTTCTTCCGAAATCTGATTTTTGGGGCACTCTATATTCGGAGGTTCGAGTAACAATATAAACCTCCGAATATAGTAGTTCCAAGTCTCTATATGCCGAGGCTCATGGTGGTTCCAAGGCCCTATATGCAAAGGCTCGTGGTAGTTCTCATTCGGGAGCCAACAAATATTCGGAGGTCAAATGAATTACTTGTCTTCCGATTATGACGACTAGTACAAAACTCGAAAATTTGAGTTTTTTTCCAAAATCTGATTTTTGGGCCACTATATTCGGAGATTCGAGTAACAATATAAACATCTGAATATAGTAGTGTCAAGGCTCTATATGCCGAGGCTCGTGGTGGTTCCAAAGCCCTATATGCCAAGGCTCATGGTGGTTCTCATTTGGGAGCCAACAAATATTCGGAGGTCAAATGAATTACTTTTCTTCCGATTATGACTAGTACAAAACCCGAAAATTTGATTTTTGGGCCACTCTATATTCGGAAGTCTGGTTAACTACTCAAACTTCCGATTATTTCAAGTCCTCCGATTGTAAGTTTATCTCCCGAATGCTACTCAAATGTTCTTGAGAAATGAAGAACACGACCCTAGTTAGCAAGTCGGGATTCGGCATACGTACGGAACGGCAAACGTACGGATATTATTCGGATTTGTGAAAATCAAATTCGGTCAACTATCCGGTCTTCGGTTCGTGGTTCGGCAGTAGTACGGAACGGTATACGTACGTGTATAATTCGTTTTCGAGATATGAGTTCGGGATACAAAATTTGGCAGACATATATAATAAATTAATAAGTATTTATAACTATAAATGATTAATTTATATACATATATGGTTTAATAGGTGGGAAATGCGTTTTAGCATGAAGTGAAAATGGTTATAATTGACTAATGTATCTACATATATGGTTTAATAGGTGTGAAATGCGTTTTAGCATGGAATGAAAATGGTTATATACAAAATATATGAAACATTAATCAAAAACCAAGGCATGGCATAGTGGTTTGGGATACACACGGGTGAGCTGCATGTCTTAGGTTCGATTCTCTCAAGTCTCAACATTTTTTGTAAGGGAAATTTAATGGAACAGGCCGAGTCAAACTCACCCAGTCAAACCAAAACTAAATTCGCAACGGCCAATTATTCGGATCCACGAATAATTCGCGGATAATTCGGCTAGCTCATATTGCACCCGTATCAGGGTCGGAGTTAGGTGTGGACGCGAATAATTCGCCGAATTGCTAACTAGGAACACGGCTACATTCGGGAGATAAAAATCATGAATATCTCCCGAATACGGGAAAAAACAGAAAAATCCTAGAAGAAAAAAAAATGAAAAAAAAAAAAATCATTCAAATATTGCACCCACTACATTCGGACACATACTTCTTATTTTGTCTACCGAATGCATTCGGAGGATAAAAATAATATATTACCTACCGATTATGTAAGGGCAATTTCGCCATTAAGAAATATGTGAGATAAGGGGTAACTCACTTAGGTTTGAGTGACCTTATTTTGTTTTATTATTGGCCCCTAAATCATTTTTGTTGGCCCCTAAAAACGCCAGGTTATTTATTATTACATGATGAGATGAGAAAACAAAAAGGCGTATTTGTACCAATTAACTAGTGTTTTTAAACCAAAACTTAAGTTGCTTCTGCGAATCATTCGAACTTATGAGCTAACTCGGCTAATAGGGATGTTGGAATCCCTTAAAAAAAGATATTGTTATAATCTTAAACAACGGAGTTTTTAGTTGGCAGCCGAGCAACAAGCTGGGTACCAAAACAAGGCACAATTGAGGATACCTCCACAAATTCGGGAATACTAAAAAAGAAAACAAAAATTATGAAATAATTGAAATACCCCTTATCCAAGTGTATTTGGGGATATTTCAAATAATATATTTTGATTAGACGAAAAACAAGAAGGACTTTGAAAGATTTGTGTGATATGAGAAGGTGTTTAAATTGATTTTAATTTTAATGACTCCTACTTGCAACCTTTCGTAGACAATCAAACTTTCATCATGATTTGTGTGATTTTTTTATAGAGAAGAAAAATGAAGGGGGATACTTAAAAAAAAAAAGGTTTTTAGTTTTTCGTTTTAATTTTTATTAAGGTAAGGATAATATGGTTATTTCACACCTAAAAAAGAGGACCCCTTAACCAAAACCCATTTAATTCTTAATTTTGAGTATCCCCAAATTTGTGGAGGTATCCCCCAGTTACGCCTTAGACAAAAACGGGGCACCCAAAAATAATTTCTAGAACCCCTTGGCCAAATATTTTTATAAATGGCTAATGTGTTCTTATTTAATTAGGATTTAATTATTTATTTTTTTAAATTATCTTAGTTTTCTTTTAAAAAAAAATCATATATATTTGCATGAAAAATCATTCCGGTATTAAATTATGATCATGACGACTTTTCATTAACTCAATAAATTATTTTGAAAAATTGACATGATTTAAATTCCTACAATGACGACTTTAAAGAGTCGTCACGGTTTATAAATCTAAACACGTTGACTTTTTATTGTCAAATTTTGTTTTTACAATTGAATAATCATCATATTTAAAATTTCCGACTGTAACGAAAAATTGTGCACAGAATTCTTTGGGTTCATTGATGGAACCATTCCTGCTCAATCTCCTTATATTTTGGTGAATAACGTAGAGATATTAAACCCAGAGTTTACCAGATGGCGCAAGTGGGATCGATTTGTTGAGATGTCTAAACGCAACCTTCACACCTTCGGTTTCTTCAGTTATTTTAGGTTTAACCACTTCTAAGCAGGTATGGAATGCTCTTTCGAAACACTTTTCTGATCAATTTGCTGCACGCAAGACCATGCTTAGTAGTCAGCTTCATAATGTCCGAAAAGGTTCTCAATCTATGTATGCCTACTTTCAATCCATTAAAAGAGATCACTGACTCTCTAGTTGTCATAAATAAACATGTCCCTGAACCAGATCTGGTTATGTATACCCTAAATGCTCTGAGTAGATCATATGATAACCTTGTCATATCGATTCAAAATCGTGATACTCCATATACCTTTGAGGCTTTGAGATCTCGACTAATACAACATGAACAATGGCTCTCTGGCCAGTAGACTGAGGTTAACAAAAATCTTGATACTGCCATGTCTTCCACATTTTTTTACTAAAAACACATTTGCATCATCATCTTCTTCTAATGATAACTCTCAACACCTTAAACCTCATCCCTTCAATACCTCACACACCAACAAAATCACTTGTTAAAGCATTGCTCGGTTGAACCCACCAAGCGTTGGTATGTCAAGTTTGGTTGTCATATTTTAGTGAAGCGAAACTCATTTAAGAGTCGCTTGATTTAAATGTATTAGAGTCAACTTCGTACAGGTTAGATTGAAAGTATTAGGGTGAGACATTACAAGTATCGCGAAGACTTGAAAAAGTGAAGAAGTGTGGAGCTACAACAACAACATCATCCTTCCACTTGAGGTTAGTGATATTTGACTTGAACTGTTTCATTCACAAACGTATCTTTCAAGTCGTGCATATTGAAAACATAAAACTGCGAAGCATGAACACTCTAGATATACATAGTATTAAGGAATACAATATGAAGTTTCTTGCTTAACCATTAAACTTTGTATATAAGACATCGACATAATCGTATGAATGCTATTGTGATTATGTATGGGTATGAGGTGAGAATTTCATCCTAGGTAACAATATTTACATGTGTTCTAAGGAAGTAAGTTCATGATATGTGTTGTGAACCGAAAAGGAAATCGCCAGGCGTTATTGGGGCTGTTCTACATTGCATATCTTATGAACAACCAATATGTGTGAATAGTATAACCGCCCATGACTTGTTTGTGTTCTTGGTAAAACTATTCACATGAGGCCTGACTTATATGTATTGGTATTGTAGATGGTGGATTTTCAACAAAGGTCAAAACCGTAAAATCATGATACTGCATGTTTCTGATACGGCTTCAGGCATGTGACGATTCATATTTTACAAAGCCATGATGAATATGTCTTTCGAAAAGCCTCCACTAGCTGAGCGTTCGATCCCTGGCGTTTCATTGTGCCCTCTATGTAGAATAATAGAATTGGGCGGTCCTCCTACATAATTGTTTGTTGAGAGGACTTAACGCCTTCAGGACGTCGGTGATACACATTGTTCCCTGACTACATGAGAGTGACCCCCCTCTACATAGAGGAACGATTGGGCGGTTCTCCGTCAGATTGAGAGCAATAACTAGAGCTGGCAAACGGGCGGGTCGGGGCTTGCCCGTTACGGGTTACACGGGTTCGGGTTAACATGGGCCAAAACCCGCGGGTCCAGATTCTTCACGGGTGGTCATTTCTTCAACCCGCGCCCGTAACGGGTAAAGCTTGCGGGTTTGCGGGTTACCCGGCTTGTTTAACTAAAGTCAAAATTAAAGCTTAATTTATTTATTTATTGGTCATGTTTAAGCTTGACCATCTTCAATCTCTATTCAACCCAAAAATCAAACACAAATCATGCATTTTCAACACAAAAATCAAACACAGATGACGGATCTATTACAAATTTACAACTCTTAACAAATTTCCTCATGAGCACCATTCAACTAATTTTACAGCTGTCTAACCAAATCAAAGAAACATCAAAACCCCTTGCCATATCTCAACCACGGACAGACAAATAGAAATTATCTTCACTTCTGCCACTACCAACCTGAACTCAAGACAAACCTTTTCAATCAAAACTACCAGATCCATTCTCTATCAACACCATTACAACTGAAACTGAAAATGCTGAAGAAAAAAAAGTAAAATGGTCAGTAAATTGGCTAGCGATGGCAATAGATCATACTGAAATCAACACTCAAGTAAAATGGTCACCTCGACTGCCAATGGTTGGAAAAACCACAAATCAACACTGAAGTACCTGAAAACAGACAACATCAGAGGAAAACATGATTTTCGAAACAAAAAAATTATATTGAACTCAAACATGATTTTCGAAACCATTAACAACAATAACAACTATAATTCTCAGAAACCCTAATATCTTCATGAATCGATCAAACCATGAATTCCTGATTCAAAACAGTTCAAACTCGTTAAATCATACAAAACCCATCTCCAATTTTATCCCAGAACTTCATTTTCTCTGATTTATCCACCTTCTTCAGTTCATCTCGAATTCTTGATTTCATCATACTCAACCAAATTCGCCTTTTCTTCATTGCTTGATTTCACTTATCATCGTAATTAAATTTAAGCGTCTGTCTGTAAATAAAATAACGATTCAATTTTTAGAACTAAATAATGGGAAGCGTCTGTCTGTAAATGAGAAGAGAAGAAGAGAGAAAAGAAAAAGAGAAAAAAGATGGAGGAGCAGCCGCAGTAGGGAGAAGAAAGAAAAGAAAGACGAAAAGAAATGAGATTGCTAGGGTTTTCGTTTTATTTATATCTTAAATGTACGCATAGGATTAATCCTAGGTGATCCAGTGGTGAACATTAAATATAGTTTATTAATTATTAATGTACACGGGCTAACAGGTTTACCCGCGGGTTTACGGGACGGGCACAGGTTAACCCGTTTTCCCACGGGCCACCAATTCTCTAACCCGAACCCGGCTTGTTTATAACCAAGCCAAGCCGGGTTCGGGTTTTCACGGGCCGGGTACGGGTTTATCCGCGGGTTTCGGCTTGATTGCCACCTCTAGCAACAACGTCTTCAGGACAGTAACACTCATTGATCCTGACTATGTAGAGCGACGTATATAGACTCGGGTGTTCTCCGTAGAGTCTGAGAGCACCCTCAGGATTTTCCATCTCCTAACTATGCACATAGATTAATTTTGCCGTGACATTCACCACTGAATTCCCAGAATAATCTATTATTGCTCTTATTCCATGGTCGAATCCACGACCTGATCCCATGGAATGGCAATAACAATTGCTCATATTCTATGGTCGAATCTACGGCCTGATCCCATGGAATGAAAATAATAATTGCTCTGATTCCATGGTCGAATCTACGACTTGATCCCATGGAATGGCAACAACAATTTATCTCATTACTCCGATTTCATGATCGAATTCACTGCTAATCTCATGAAACGGTAATAGATAATTTTATTACTCCGATTGTATGGTCGAATCCACGATCCCATGGAATGGTAATGCCTGTTTTATTATTAGTTCATGGTCAATCCATAGCTGATCCTATGAATTGATAATAAATAACCAATTATTTTATTGTCTCCTTTCATGAACTATTTTGCACCGAATTTCATGAATTAGCAATAAATATTCAACCATTGTGCATCTGAATCATCACTGAGTAAGTCCCGCAAAATGGTGCAAGTGTACTCGACAATGATGCACGACTAAGGACCCGGGTTCGCGAACGAGCATCCAAAAAACATGAAATAATGGAGAGTTATCCACAAAATAGGAGATAGAAAATAATAAACAATAAAATAATGGGAAGTTCCCATGGGCCGTGCCCTAGCCGTGGTCGGTCCCATGCTTCCCCATTATTTTCTTTATTTTCTCACGATTTTCATAAACCCATGGAGAGTTCTCCATCTTGGAAAAATTTTCCCAATTTGTGCAAAAACTCGAGAGTTCTCCATAACTTGGAGGATTTACCAAATAAATTATAAAATAAGGAGAGGTATGCGGGACCGGGCAACCTAGCCGGCCGGTCATGCCCTAGCCTTGGCCGGTCCCACACCTCACAATCCTTAGCTTTTTATAATTATTATTCCAAAACTTCCTGGATTCTCCATATCTTCAAGGACTCTCCATAACTTCAAGGATTCACGAAAAATAATAATAAAATAGGGAAAGGTGTGCGGGACCGGGCAACTTGGCCGGCCGGCCATGCCCTAGCCGTGGTCGGTCCCACACCTTGCAATCCCTAATTTCTCATTATTATTATTTCCCTCAACCCGTGAAATTCCTGGGTTCGAACAAATTTCGTGACTTCTCCATATTTTCTCAAATATTGCTCGAGTCACGAAAAACCAAAAGCCAACATGGTCACGCGGCTGGCTAGCCCCTCACGGAAATTTTGGATTATTAAAAAAAAATTAATATTTTCAAAATATTGATGAATTGAGCATGCATGCTCATTCCACCAAAAAGTCGAGAATTCTCAGCTAAGATGAATCTCTTCTGAAAATTCACAACATCGCTCAAACGCGCATCAGAAAATACTGAAGCTCTCAGTATGGAGACACGGACATCATGGAAATACGTGCATGCCTCCATAACCGACCAGGTTGCTTCAAGGGATTGCACATAGCCGGTCCCACACGTTTTCGCAATTCTGACCTAATTTGCTCAATTGCTCATACTGGGCCCGAGATCTGGTCCTACAGCAACTCTTAGTTGTGGGTGAGATCAGCTAAGGGAATCAAGTGCGCAGAGTCCTGCTGGGATACATAGGTGTAAAGAACACGATTGTACCTTGATCAGTGTGAGATTGGTTAGAGCTCAACTACATTCCAGTCCGAACTTAACTTGTAGTAGGCTAGTGTTTGTAGCGGCTTAATACAGTGTGGTGTTCAAATCTGGACTAGGTCCCGGGTTTTTTTTTGCATTTACGGTTTCTTCGTTAACAAAATTTCTGGTGTTTGTGTTATTGATAGACGCATTTATGTGTCTAATTTGTCCTCAATGTTTCGTATTGTTAGTACTCGTTTTTATCATTATTATGGTGTTTTGTGTGTTTGTATGTATTTTTTGGAAATAAAGATTGTAGGAAAATTCGGCTCGAAAAGTTGCTCGGAACACCCCCGGAGGACATTTGCTAAACGGACCCCGATTTTGGATAAGGGGCACCTCAGTTGGACACCTGCTATTCGCACCCCCAGTTTGGTTAGGGGGACACCATTTCTTCCTCGTTTGAAAAATTAATTTTGGCGGGAAATTCTTTCACCTCCGTAACTTAAATAAAACAGGGAAGAGGGAATTATTCACGGGATTTTCTATGGCTAGCACGTGTTTGACTCCTTCTACACATGCTTGTACGTTCCCAACTGACATTTTGCGCATGATAGAGATAAACAGGGAAACAATATCGTAGCAGAATCGTAAAATATTCCCGAGATAATATTTGGACTAATGAAAAGATTTGAGCATTGAATCGAGAAGATACACGCCTGTGCTGTATAAATAGGCTGTTGGTGTCACAGGAGAGAGGATGGAGAGTTTGGGGGAGACGTACAGAGTCGGAAAATCGAGTTACAGAATATCTTTCTGCTGCTGTCATTGAAGAACACGAAGAACATCAACGCACAGAAAACCGTCGTTCTTCTACAGTGATAACGACACTTAGCCGTGGGTCGTAACACGAAGGCAGACTTAAAAATAACAGTGACAGTCCTTTGTAACAGTGTTTGCAACACTTATAATCGTTGCAAACACCCGATTTTATCATTTTCTCCATTTCATCATTTGTACACCTCCTTTGAGCAATAAAAATGGATTTTGAGCGTGTTTCCAACATGATGAGCTAGAACCCATCGCTGGGACGAAGGAGGAAGTTGTTTTGCACCCATGTGGTAATTCTAATTAATTCCTTTATGACTGTTTGCACTATTATAATTGATTTATGATTTTTCTTGATTATTTGTGAATTCGTTAGATGTCGCATGCTTAGTCTTAGGTACTTTAGATGCGCCATGCTTGTGAGTTACATATAATTCTTTATAGAATCTACCTTGGCAAAGAATTAGAGTCGATGTTTGTTATTTTATGAGCTTTAATTGTCCGGAATTAGTAGATGAACCGCATGAATGTGAGAATTGGTGGAATCCCGAGTCCCGGTAACTCTCTCCATCTTGTGACAATTTTTGTACATATTTTTATCTTATTTTAGTTTTATTAATTCTAGAACTCTATTGCTTTCACAAGTTCACGAACCTATTTACTACAACAATTTTGATAAAACATCAGTTATTTCTCTTCCGCATTATATTTTCTATATAATTGAAATATCACAGGTTGTGCGTAAGTTCAATCAGTTTGTGAATCCTACCTTTGCAAAGTTGATTAAATTGATTGACACTTGGATATTGGTTTTTGATACCGTCCAAGTTATTTCTTATATTCAATAGGGATCGCAAATTCCTATTTGTTTGATTGCAGATTTAATTGAGAAATTGAGATACAACTCTTGGATATACTTTTCTTAAGATTGAGTTTGAATGTCTAGTTTATTCTCTTGAAAGTATATTGGAGTTAGTCCATACAGATTGCTAAGCGAAATATTGGGTGTGGTTGTTAGACCCCCGCTTTTTGATCTTTATAGTCTGAGCAGATTACTAGATGCTACTATTCAGGAAGTGTTAGATGTTAATGCAGGAAACAGCTAGAATTTTGCATTTTGTAGGAACTTAAAGGAAGCATAGATTGAAGACATTGCTCATTTGTTGGATTTTCTATCTACTTTTAACAGTGGTGAGGGTGAAGATCACATGATTTGGCAGAATGGTACAATTTTTTTTCCTGTGAATGATATAAGTATTGGAGGATGATGGTTTGCTAGTATTCCCTTATAAGAGTGTGTAGAATCCAAGAATTACATATAAGGTGATTTTCTTTTTTTGGTCTTTCTATTACAGTGCTGCACCAAAAATGGACTCATTTAGGAATACCTTTAATGTCAATGGATGTCTGTTATGCAAGAAGAGTGTTGAATCCAACCATCATTTGTTTTTTCATTGTGATACAACCAAAGAAGTTTGGTTTTGCTTATTGAGTAGCTATAATCTTCAATGGGTGTTTCAAGGCAATGTGAGGGACACAATATGGGAATGGAGAAAAAAAATAAGGGAAAAACTTAGGGCAGAGAAGTAAAATTTGGGATATAATTCCTTTTCCAAAATGATGGGAAATTTGGCTTGAAAGAAATTCAAGAGTTTTCAATGGAATATGCAATTCGATGGAGAAACTGAAGAATAATGTCAAAACTTTGATTTTCAATTGGCGCGTGGGCGTTGTAATTTTTGAAGGAATCTCTCTGAACATGGTTTTTTACAATTGGGAGGCTGTACTTCATTAACACTTTGTTTTGTTTTTTTTTTTTTTTTTGCATTTTCTTTTATGGAAGTTGTTTAGTCTGTCTTCATATTCTTCTTCACAAATACTATTACTTCCTTAGTGATGTATTGGCTTTTTAATAAATTTTGCCCTTTCTGAGTCAAAATAAAAAACAAAACAAAAAAAAAAGTCAAAAAAATCCCAATCCCGATTCCCCCTTTTAATGCAGTGGATAGGGATAAATTCACTGGAAACACTTAACATTCTTCCCTCAATGATAAAAACAATACAATCTGAAGAAGTCGACATTATAGAGCAGAAAGAAATGTCGGACATGTAATAACTAGCAAGATATTTTAATATTTAGCGAAAAAGAACGATTTTTAAAGGAGTGATTCAGGTGTTCCAGCATTAAAGGCGAACGAAACTGTTCCCAAAACCAAGGGTAGGTTAGTATATTTGAGTCTACAAAATTAATAACACGTCGTATTTTTTCACAAAATTTGACAGTGTGTTAGGAAAAGTTTGTATCTGGCCATGTTTGTAATGTCGGAAAAAAAGGGACAGAAATGTAAGTACGCACTAAACTAGGGGTACATTGGTAAATCACCCAAATCAAAAAGATAATCACAGTGAGATCTTTTTCCCTTCAAGATTTGATACCTAAGGTAAAGACAAAATTTATACTGAAGATAATATTTATTGTTGGGAATAGATGAGTGTGAGAAAAAAGATAAATGAAAACTTTAAAATCAAAAGTAAAAACAACAAATTGGCAACCAGGGAAGTGATTTTCACCAATAGTACGGATCGGGATGTGCACCCCAGTTTTAGAGGGGTGTACAAATTTGAACTCGTAAAACAAAATCCCCCTTTCAGTAATATTTGTATTACCTTGGTGCAATTCCATATATTTTCGGTCTATTCAAGGTAGATATAGGTTTTACTATATATAACAGGGATATTTTGAATCACGATTTACAAGGATAATTAAGATTCCAAAAATTTCCATGCTATTCAATTTAGATTTGTTTGGATTCCTAAAGTTTTTGAGGTTTAATTTTATGGATATTGGACTCCATAAAAATCTGAGGTACCCAATTTATTTAGAATTTTAAAGATTATTAGAGACCCAGGACTTTTGTGGAATTTTGTGGATATTACAAAGAAATATATACACATTATCTTACTCCACAAATTTCAAACCCAAGGCACAAGACTTTTGAGAAAACTTGTGGATTCTCATATTTTGCTTATAAACTAGCGCCACATTTTACTTGCATTACAATCACCACCTTCCCAAGCAGACCCACTTACGCCACCAGTGTCACCACCAATACTGACACCACAAGCACCACAACTTCCACTAGAGCCACTACCACTGCTACCAACACTGCCCTTACCACTGCCACCACCACCACCACCACCACTAGCCCCTATCATTGCCACCAATATTACCCATACCACCAACATATCACTAGGGTCATCCCTACCACCACTAATACCGCCACCACCACTACCGCCGTCACCACCGCTACCACAACCACTACCCCTAGCATTTCTGCCGTCATCGCAAATATACTTTCACCAAAATAATTTTTATTTTAGAAATCTGTGATTTTTCTTACTTTTCTTATAAAAATATCCAATATAATATATTGAATAATATTGACTTTTCTAGATTTTATATAAGTCCTCTGAATTTTGGAATAATAATTATTAAACAATCCATATAATTTCTAATCCGATACACCCCTGTAAGAATATTATTTGGTGGTCACTTGGATATTTTTATACGCAAGTTATAGTGTGCATTGCAATTCGTAGGAATATTTAGGATTATGGTATTTACATAAATCCATGGACTTGGAATTATGAAATCCTGGCTAATTTGGGGCCTATCAATTTTATCATTCAACCTAAAGAAAGGGATAAGGGCTGTCTAAACTAGGTAAAAGTACTAAGTTATCATCACTATTAAAATTCAATCATAAACCTTATGCTTTTATATTTGAAACATATTCAAATTTTTTCAAAACTAAAACTCATTCAAATCAGTTACATCACAAATTAAAATCAAAAACTAACTACATCGATCAATTTAAAGTACAATTTTGTTATCCTTTATAAATGAAATCTCAAACTAAAAATCGTTGATTAAAACCCATAACTCTTACTTATACTTGTGATTGGTTTATCCATTTAAAATTCAAAATCACAATGAATCTTGATTTTAATTGTTTAAACACAATCTGTTGATGTTCATGTCCGCATTGACCGATTTCGGTAAAAATCGTTCAATGTTCATGACCACGTAGACTAATTTTTCTTGATGTTCTTCGTGGTTAAAGAACATCAAACCCAGAATCATTCGACGTGGACATTCATATAAATCATTTATGGTTAAAGAAAATGCCCAATTTTTCTTGATTTAAGAGTATGGTATGCAAAGATGGAAACCTTGGAACCAAGATCAGTTAGAACTTGCAAAAACCCATAATTGTTTTATCTCTATGTCATAGAATAAGAATATACGAGCTTTGTGCAAAAATAATGAGACCATTACGACATCGGATGAAGAAATTATGAGCAAAACAGTTGCAGAAATGCCCAGATTTACAATCGGTATATAAAGGCATTTATGTAATCCGGTTATGGCACAAAAAAATTTACAGATAAACTCTTGAATTTTAGTTTTTTACAATTGGTATGCGGGAGGAACTATATCCATCGATTGCTGACGTATTTTTATGTTAAAACAATCCTCGTTTTTGGGTTTTTTTGTACAATTGGCACTTGTGGAGGATCTTATCTACAAATTGTGATCAATCGTCCATAGAAATTAAGAACATATGCCGATCCTAGGTTGATTTTCTTGATGGATCAAGAACATCAAAAGTATCAAAATTTTCATGTTTTGATGATTAACCAACACTAATTTCACAATTGGTCTATGTTCTAAGTCTTATACACCGATTGCTAATTTTCTTTATGAATAAAGAACATAAACCTAGAATCAGTCTACGTGTGCATGAGTATCCATAGATTCTCACACCGATTAAGGTACAGTCGCGTTACTTCCGCCTCTAAAACCACACCGGATTCTGCGCACTTGATTCCCTTAGCTGATCTCACCCACAACTAAGAGTTGCTACGACCCAAAGGTGAAGACTTATA
Organism: Papaver bracteatum; assembly: GCA_023529315.1. NCBI lineage: Eukaryota > Viridiplantae > Streptophyta > Magnoliopsida > Ranunculales > Papaveraceae > Papaver > Papaver bracteatum. Next base: position 1,006,971 of record JAJJWX010004907.1, on the reverse strand, counting down.
AACAAATTTGTCTCCCACATATATAAGTCTATTCTGATAGATAAATTTTTCTCCCACAGAAGTACCTACGAAGTTTTTGTTCCGTCTTTTGATAAATCAAGGTATACACGAACCAATTGATAATCCGGTCTTATACTCCCGAAGAGCATCCTAGACATATCAATCACCTCACAATAACTTAACTATATGGTAGTAGAAGAAGTTATCGTGGAACCACAAAGTCTGAGACGAAGAAATTTGTGATTACTTTTTATATCTTTCCCTAGGAGATAAATCTCGAGAAAATCTTAGAAAAGATAGTACACAATACGATAAAACAAGTAAGATTGAAATACGTAACTACCGAGAAAATAATTGGATCTGCCTTCATAAATCCCAAATGAAGATTTCAAGTCGTTAACCTAATATCGTTTTGGAAAAACCTAGGTTAAAGGAGAATCGACTCTAGTCGCAACTAGGACACAAGAAAGTGTCGGGATTAGGTTTTCCAGTTGCTAGAGTTCTCCCTTATATAGTCTTTCAAATCAGGGTTTGGTTACAATCAAAGATAAGATAGCTTAGTAACAAAGCATTCAATATTCACCGTTAAATGAAATACTGATTTAAGATTCAAGCTAAGTTTGCTTAAAACCAAAGCAATATCTCTTCACTGTTAGATGGTCTTAGCTTTTTACACACAGATGAAATATACCTTCATTTAGATACGGGTAACCGTACCTAAACTTGTATATTGAGTTGGCTCAATAACAGTTAACTGAAGTTAGCCATATGAACATTTTTGTCTTAACCACATTCATCTAACACCTCTAGATCAAACATGATGATCAATCAACCATGAAAGATAATAAAATAAATTTAAGTGCGTATTATAGAGTTGTTCAATTGTTCACTATCTCATAGAAATATATATGAACAAATTGAATCAAAATCGGAAGGATTCATAATCGTATAAAGTACTTATACAAGAATCAATTCATGAACATTAATCCACGGTTTACAAAGATTGCACTCCTTAATTCATAAATGTATTTGTGGACTTAATGATTTTAGAACTTTAACCACTAAGTTTGCAAACTATAACTTCTGGACTTTGGTCTTGTCCATCTGTTTGCAAACGGGTACGCAAACAGCCATCCCATACCTAACTCAGGTAGAACCGTTCGCATACTAGGTATGCAAATAAGGTTCCCGGACTTAACAGTTAAAACCGTCCGCATACTAGGTATGCAAACAAGGTTCCCGGACCTGAATCATACTAGGTACGCATACTATGTTGTATCCAGCCAAAAGTTTTTGTTCTAAATGCCCATTTCAATCATTGAAACATCCTTAGAAGATGACAATAGCTGTCTCACACAAACTATTAGCTTCAAGTAATTTTCAAGTGATCGAATGATCAATACGAAACTTTCCAAGTCGACATCAAATGATTGTCTCACATAAATCATGTAAGATGTTTCAAGGAAATTTCCACATGATCATCTTTTGACTTAATATTTAGTTTCCAACAAATAAATTGTTTCCAACTAAACTCGTCAAGAATATGATGAATGTAGCTAAACCAAAAAAACTTTCAACTTGTATTTCGAGAAATAGATAAGCGAGATAAACTCGGCTCGAAATATCAAATGTGTATAATATAAAAGTCCATATAGCTATAAAACTTAGTCTCACTAGGAGATATAATAGAATAGACTTCTGAGTGATAGATAAGTTTAGTCTCCACATACCTTTTATTGATGAAGTTCCCCCAAGCTCCCCTCAGTAGATCTTCGTCTTCAATTGATGAACGTCGTGAAGCCTAAAGCTCAACTACACATTCTATCATAATCCGAGATATAGTTATAAGTAGACTATATATCAAGACTTATAGTTTTGATCAACTAAACTTGAAAAACAATCTTGAGATAGCAACGCCTGCGAGTTCGACCGAGCAATGCTCTAACAGATATAAATTTTTTTTTGGAGAATTCATAGCGCTTTAGTTCGCTTGTTAATCGTTAACGACTTAAGGGTGAGACTAATGCTGATGTTGTATTGCAAGCTCGAGAGGAATGACGAAGATGAAAAAGAAGAATTTTTACTTATGATACTCGTTACGCAAAGAGTCTTGTACTAGACGAATTGGAGAACGTTGCACTGGAAGATACGAAGATTGGTGCCCAGGAGGTACTTTTGTTTCTCGCACAGAGAGAAAAGTTGCAGCGGCAAGGAACAGAGAGAGAAAAGATAAAGAAGAAGAAGGAAAGAAAGAAGTGGGCTATTTAAAGGAGAAAAGTTGTAACCGACGCCGACGGTTACAGGTAATAAAGTGCAGTTAGTGGGGCATTGCATGGCGGGATTTGCGGCATGGGCTAAGACGTGGGCAGTTGGGACGACGTTCTTCCACTCGTGTCTCCCCCACGAGCGAAAGAAGGGGCATAAATGTAGGTGTAAATTATCCACAGATCCAGGTGGAAACATCTTAAGCCTTGATGCACCTGAAAACAAAGGGACGCGAAACATAGAAGGAAGATCAGTAGGCGCGAGATTTGAGGAGCCACGTGGATCGGGCGTGATCGTTCCACAGCTGTTGGACAAGACTTAACCCCAGATTTCTGACTGAGCTGACAGGACAAGACAGGGTGGGTCAAATGAGGTGCAACGGTCATAAGGATAAGAAAATACGTGTCACATCAGCCCACCGCTGAGGCGACAGACAAGACGGGCGACATCGTGTCAAAAGAAAACCAGAAGAGGTTGGCTCGGGCAAGGGACAGACGAAGGAATCAAGATGCATAGGCCACGCACGTGGAAGAAAGGGCGACGTAAGAAGGCCCGATCACATAACTTCATAAAAGATGTAACATGACCCACACCCTAACTTGATTGTATGGAACTTCTCATATAAATAGAGTGACTTGTATCCAAGAGAGATAGGTTGTAATATTGGGAGAGAGAGAGAAACTCGAGTTTTCACCGAGGAGAGGAAAGTAAGAAGTAAGTTCATCTTTATAGGGAAATCCGACTAAGAGTAACACCTTTTTAACACTTTGAAGTAATAAGATTCACCCTTTCACCCCCGTGGACGTAGGTAATCATACCGAACCACGTATATCTTGTGTTCATTGTTAAGTGTTTACTTTCATTCGACTTAAGTTAGAAACTTTCTATCCTTTGGATGTAGTTGGTAGTAAAATGCATTTACATTCTGGCGCCGACTAGGGGGAACACGACTAAGATCTCCGGATACCTTGCCGTGGAGACCTTCAGAGACGATCAAAAGCTCCCAAATACACGTTAATGTGTTGTGGTTGAAGCTACGATAAACTCTGTTGGCCGAAATAATGTTTGCTTTGAGTCATTTGTTGTGCATGTAAAGCTAGAATAGTTATAGTGTCTTCGAAAGTAACAGTTCTCGTATTTTCTTCGCCCGTCAACAGTTCGATTATCAAATAATCTTCATAATCTCACCAACAACTAACAGTTCGGGTTAGAAGCTAGACGAAGGATCTGTTGAAAGGACGACTGTTTGTTTCCGATAGTTGAGTGATCTGTGATGTCAAGCAAGTTGTTCTCTAGCTACGGAATGGAGTTTAGCGTTTAGATTTACCAAGAGTACACGATTTAGATATCTCCTAGTGTGTTAAGATGCTAACCGATTAGAGATTTTGCCGGCGGTGTAACATAAGTTGTCGGAAAGGTCATGATTAGGTCTCGAGAAAGTAGAGCCATTACGAACTTAGTTTGAGTCGTGGGGTTGCGTGCCGTACCATTTAAGCATCATGTGCATAAGTTCAATGATTTGGAGCATGTAGAACAAAGGACAAACTAACTTAAATGCATAGGTCGGGTACTGAAAGCGACGTCGTACGGAGAGATACGGACGAATGAGAAAAGACTGACACAGATTCAGCGTAGGATCATAACAGGATAGATAGGTGGACCTACCTGAGTAATAGGAAGAAATCTTGTCACCAAGGGCAGGCGTAGTAGTAACTGTGGTGTCAGTCGAATTTTTAGGTCTTTCGTTTGAACTTATGTTCTAAAAGTCAGGTCAAAGTAAGGTGTTCTTTGTATTTGCTGACGTAGGTTGGGGCGATACTCGGCTGACTATGCGAAGTACCTGATAGCTAGCACTTCAGGAACAAGAAGGATGCTGAGGAATCATACAGTAACTAGCAGCAACATGCAGGCAGGGGTAACTGGGCCAAGGCAAGAAGACAGTCGACAACCACCGCCCGAGGAATCTCATGCAGCTGCGAGAGGAATGCCAACTGTCGATGAGGAGGTCGATCTGGGGCGAGACGATAACACCCTACCCTTGGACCAAGTTATTTTGACTCAGAGAAGAGTTGAACAAGTTGATGGGCTCACATCTTCAGACACCGATGACGATGAGGTAGCTCTTGCAGCACAAGCCTAGAGACAAAGAGCGAGGCAGCAAGTAGAGTACCAGGAAGCCCTAGAGAAAGAGCAAGAGCGACTCAGGCAGATTCAGCTGGGACGAGGAAAAACTAGCAATATCGGCCCAACACTTGTTCATACGGTTGGCCACATAACCGGTCTGATAATACCCCCACCACCCACTTCTGTACAGCCTCGGCCACACAACCCAAATGGGCATTCTAGTCATGAAAGCACGGACCCGACATTATTGGCAATTTTGGAGAGTCAAAGGAGACAAGAAGCGGCACTAAGAGAGCTCCAACAATGGAACCTCGCTTTGGAATATGAGAACTATCAGTTGAGGAATCATCGAACCAGATCAAGAGGCTCGTCCATCCGAGGAACATCGATCTACCATGACCGATCAGGTCACGCGCCACCTATTATGGGGCCGAGCAACCCTAATCAGTCCGGCCGATCAGGACAGCCACCATCGCCTCCGGTACCCCCCACGCAAAGATATGGGCCACCCGAGGACTCGTCCACTGATGAGGATAGGCGAGGTAGAGACGGGCGACATGAACGAGCAACAGATGCCAAATTCAAGGAATTGGAGGAAAAAATCAAAGAGCTCTCGGGCGGAGGCGAAGAGAACAAATTGGCAGAAATCATGAGCGAAGCCGAGAAGACGCCCTTCTCTCAATATCTCGAACATATGTCGTTCCCACCAAAGTGTACATTACCTACATTTCCTTCTAGGTTCGATGGAACAGGAGATGCGATCGAGCATCTGAAGATGTACACCATGTCGTTAATCCAATGGAAGAACAACCCGGTAGTCATGTGTAAATTCTTTCCAGCCAGCCTGGAGGGCGAGGCACGAGACTGGTTCTATTCGCTTCCACCTAGGTCGATTAATGGGTATGAGATGTTAGTAGAAGCATTCCTTGAGACCTACATGCACAACAGTCGACCTCGGCCTAGATTAAACAAGTTGTTTACCCTCGCCCGAAGATTCAGGGAGCCCTTAAGAACCCTGACCGATAGGTGGAGGAAGCTATGTACTGACATTGGGAAGGTGCCGGTAGATCAGGCCATCTTTGGGTTTGAAAACGCGTTAGGGAGATCGGACCCCATATGGATAGCCATGTTCTCCGAGAAGCCGAAAACCTTAAAGGAAATGAGAAAAATGCAGGAGCATTACATCGCTTTGGAAGAAATTCAGGCCGAGTCAAGAGATAGAGGGATACAAGAAGCTAGCGCTGAAGCGGGTATTGAAGCTAAAGCGATCACAGACGACCCTATTAGGCGACCAGAAAAGAGATCGGATCCACCCCCGAGAAGCAGTGAAAAGAGAGAATGAATCGCTAAAGGGAAGAAGCCGAGGCAGGACGCCCGATCGTATACCCCCCTGAATGCTCCCCTGGAGGAGGTATTCAAGGAAGTCGAGAAGAGAAACGATATCAACTACCCAACGTCGAGGGGAGTTCAGTTCCAAGAGACCAGGGAGCACCCCGAGTACTGTCACTACCATCAGTATAGGGGCCATTCCACCAACAACTGCCGAGAAGTAAAAGATATCGTTCAGCATCTCATCCGAGATGGGTATTTGAGGCAATTTGTCCGGCACACACCACAGCCGATAGCAAAACCTGATGCACCAATTCATCAAGTCCGCATCGATAGAACAACTCAGTTCGTGAGTACCATTTCACACTCGTCTATTCAAGACTACACGCTCGGCCCAGTAATTACTTCTAGGATCCATAAAAGGGATCGGGATAGAAAGGAAATATTTAGCGTAGCTAAGGCCCTACCAATGGAGCCTTGGATGGTGCAACCCATTTCGTTTTTGGCCAAGGATGTCCCAGCGAATGGACAAGCACACAGTGACCCATTGGTCATCACCTTACGGATCGAAAATTGGGGAGTAAGAAGGATTCTTGTGGATAGCGGAAGCTCAGTCGAGGTGTTATTCTACGACACGTTCAGAAGAATGAAACTATCAGACGACATGCTCGTCCCCTCAACGTATCGCATCTACGGCTTCAATAGCACAGTAACTATCCCCAGAGGCGAGATAACCCTTAGGGTCTCAGACGATGGAGGCTTCCTCGATACACTGACTACCTTTTGTGTGGTCGACATCGCCTCACCTTATGAAGCGATTATCGGGCGGCCATGGATCGCTGGAATTAAAGGGGTAGCATCGGCATACCACCAGAGATTAAGGTTCCCGACCTACAAGGAAATGCATGCAAGTAAATGCAAAAATAAATGAGGATCGGCAAGCTCGGTAAAGGCGAGGAGGTAAAAGCTGCAAAGGAATTGGAAGAGGTGATTTCACAAGTGGTCATGGCGTATGAGACCCAAGAGAGGGACCCTTTATAGCAATTAAAGGAAGCGGCTACCTTCCGGGAGAACAAATCAAGTTTTTCGACAGTCGAACCGACTCGGGAAGTAAACTTGGGGACGGTAGAGGCGCCAAAGGTAGTAAGGATCGGGACATTGTTATCGGACGAACAAGCAAGTCAACTCACGACGGTATTAAGGGAAAACTTAGACGCATTTTCCTGGGAGGTGCGCGATTTGGAGGGAATTGATCCGAAAGTCTGCTGTCACCACTTAAAAATTGATCGAAAGTGCAAACCAGTTAGACAAAAAATGAGGCGCATCGCACCAGAATTACAGCAAGAACGAGGCCGAGCCAAGAAGCTACGAATCCGGAATAATCAGAAATCTCACTACCCACAAGTGGATATCTAACATGGTCGTGGTGCCAAAAAAGAAAGGAGGGGTCAGAATATGTATCGATTTCAGCGACTTGAACAAGGCCTTCCCGAAGGACAGTTTCCTCCTCCTCAGCATAGATCAGCTAGTAGAGTCGATAGTCGGATACGAGGCGATGACCTTAATGGATGGATACATGGGCTACAACCAAATACCATTGGCACACGAGGACCAAGAGCATACTTCTTTCTTCACGCCGAGGGGATTGTATTGTTATACCAAAATGCCATTCGGACTTAAAAATGCGGGGGAAACATACCAGAGATTGGTAGGGGACATGTTTGAAGATAAGATCCACGACACCATAGAAGTCTACGTGGACGACATGTTAGTCAAGAGTCGTCGCGCTAAGAACCATGTCCGAGACCTTCAGGAGATTTTTCAGACAATGAGAAAACACGAGATGAAGACTAACCCCGCCAAGTGCGACTTTTAGGTCACATCAGGGAAATTCTTGGGGTATATCATCACCCCTAGAGGAATAGAAGCGTATTCCGAGAAGGTCCGGGCAGTCCTTGAAATGCCGTCTCCCGCGACGGTAAAAGACGTGCAGAAACTAAATGGTTGCATAGCAGCATTGGGGCGATTTGTATCACGGTCATCGGAAAAATGCAAGGCCTTTTAAGACATCTTGAAGAAAGGAGAAAAATTCCAATGGACAGACGCTAGCGAAGAGGCCTTTCAAAATATCAAGTTACACATAGCTAGCCTCCCGGTTCTTCAGAGGCCCGAGCCGTCAGAAATTCTCACCCTATACTTGGGGGCGACACCTTATGCCATTAGTGCGGTGCTAGTAAAATCGGAGAGGAATGTGGAGAAGCCAGTGTATTTCACTAGTAAAACATTGAGCCCGGCCGAGAGAAACTATACAAGAATGGAGCAGATGGTACTCGCGCTAGCTTTTGCTGCTTCTAAGCTCCGAACATATTTTCAAGCTCATCGAATACGGGTGCTCACCAAATCGCCTATTGAAGCAGTGTTGGATAGTGCTGGATGATCAGGAAGAATCTCCAAGTGGGGAGCCATAATCAAACAATACGACGTGGTATACGAGACGAGGACCGCGATAAAAGGACAAGTAGTGGCCGATTTCTTGGCCGACTTCCCCCTTAGTGATGAGGATGAGGTAGAAGGTGTACCGGGAATGATGGAGGAACAAGAGGAACCAGCGGACCTATTAGCCGCCAATAGCCCTACCCGATGAGAGGTTTTCGTCGATGGGGCGTCAAACAAAGATGGATCGGGCCTAGGGCTAGTATTTACCACACCAAAGGGGAGGAAGATCGTGCATTCATTCAGACTAGAATTCAAGGTAACAAACAACGTCACCGAGTATGAAGCGATGATCCATGCCTTACGAATAATTGTGGAGATGGGGCTGCAAGAAGTCCGCTTGACTAGCGACTCATAATAAGTAATTCGGCAAATTACGGGCCAATATGCTACCCATGATCCTGTGCTGCAAAAATATTGGAAGCTCGCTCAATTTTACATCAAGCAAATACCCAACATTAGATTCCGCCACATCTGCCGAAAAGATAACAAGCACTCGGACGCTCTATCATACATCGCCTCCCAACTAGTAGACCCGAGCATCGAAGGCATACGTGTCATGAGGATTCTTATCCCGTCTATCCCAGAAAAACCAGAGGTACGGGTCGAGGTGGCCATTAACACAGCCGAGAGATACAAAGAAGGCGACTGGAGAAAGCCGATACATCAATACTTAGAGACGGGTGAGCTACCTAAGGGACGGCCCGAGATAAACAAAATCAAAAGCAAGTCGGGCGCCTACGAGCTGCGAGAAGGGATTTTATATAGAAAATCTTACATAGAACCACTCCTACGATGCTTGAGTAAAGAAGAGGGCCACATAATCCTTCAAGAACTACACTATGGAGCGGCCGGAAACCATAGTTCGGGCAGAAGCTTGTCGGCCAAGGCGAAAACAATGGGCTACTTTTGGATATACATGAACGAAGATGCGAAGCGAATGGCAAAAGCTTGTGAAGAATGTCAGTGTTTCGGAAAGAAAATCCATGCTCCCGGAGTACCTTTAAACTCAGTTATAAGCCCGTGGCCCTTTTCTAAGTGGGGTGTAGACATTGTCGGGCCATTACATGTAGGAACAGGGCAAAGGAAGTATCTGATCATGGCCACAGATTACTTCACCAAATGGGTAGAAGCGGCACCGCTAAGACATATCCGAGACAAAGATGTTTTCAAATTTATTTGGGAACATATCATTTGTCGCTTTGGGGTCCCTACAACTATCGTCTCGGATAATGGAAAGCAACTACAAGGCGAGAACATCGATCTCCTGTTCAACACTTACAACATCAGAAAGAGAAAAGCTACCCCGATTTACCCCCAGAGTAATGGGCAGGCCGAGATCACTAATAAGACTATCGCCGATAACATGAAGAAGAAACTAGATGGGGAATATGGCAACTGGTGTGAGGAGTTATATAACGTCTTATGGGCATACAGAACCACACGAAGGGAAGCTACAGGATTCTCTCCGTTTATGCTTACCTACGGAACCGAGACGATCTTACCAACAGAAGGCATGATCCCTACCACAAGAACGGAAGCTTGGAGGCGAAACTTCTCGTCCGATCTGATTTTGGCTAAACTCGACGATTTGGAAGAAACAAGAGAAATGGCGTTACAAAAAATGGAAAACTATCAAAGGAGGTTACAACGAGAATACAATAAGCGAGTTCGACCAAGAGAATTTAACCCAGGGGAACAAGTATTAAAATTTCTGGCTGAATGGGAGCGAGACAAAAAGGGAGGGAAGCTAGCGCCAAAATGGGGCGGACCGTACATAATTGAATCTAAGGAGGGCGAGGGATCGTATCGATTACTGCGACTCGACGGAACAAAAGAGCTCAAACCATGGAACATCAAGTTTTTGAAACTCTACCATCCTTGACGGGCGATACGGAAAAACGGTAAGCATACATGTCTCCCATCTCTATGAAACCGTGAGGGGTATGGGATAGGACGTGAGCGACTAATGGTCATTCGTACTCGGGGAAATGTAAGTGTGGAAGTGCCGAGGTGACTTACACTCGAATGGTCATTCGTACTCGAGGAAAAGCCAGTGTGGAAGTGCCGAGGTGACTTACACTCGAATGGGCATTCGTATTCGGGGCAACGCCAGTGTGGAAGTGTCGAGGTGCCTTACAGTCGCCTGGCTATTCGTACTCGGGGTAGTGGAAGTGTGCAAGTGCCGAGGTAGCCTAAGGGTTCTGGTGGTTGGAAACCAGTTCCAAAGGTTGTTGAGACGTGAGGTCTCCTCAGCTAGGTGGCCTACTTACATTTGAAAGGTCGCCCCCATCGCAAGTGGCCGTGTCCAATTGCCCGAGACTGGTTGGTCGATAACCACTCGGGAATGTCGGGCCTAGAACTAGGTTGACTGGTAACCTTCCACTGAATCCAAAGATATAGTGATGAGATACCCCAATCAGGACATGGCATTGGGCCCGATGACCCTCCTTGTTGGGTGTGTTCGACAGAAATGATTAAAATACTAACTTAATTGAACAATAATTGCAGGAATAACATGCGAAACAAAGGATAATTCGATTGCGTCAAGCGTCTAAGTAAGAAAGTATGAAAAATGTCGTGTAACCATACAAAACGAAGAATTCAACGGAAATAAAACAAACAACGTCGGCGACGCAGCACCCCCATAAAAAAAAGAAAGTAGTGTAGCAGAAATAAAAAAGGGGACAAGTGTTCAATGCAATTTACAACCCGACGGAAAAGGGCAACTTAGTGACGTAGCACTACAAAAGAGGAGTTCAAGCCTTCGGAGGAACAGTGTCGGCCTTCTTCTGTGCGACCTCGCGCCGCTTGTTCTCCACCCACGTCTCAATACCCGTCTGAACCTTCTCGTCTATCTCGTCCGCATGGGTGACACGCTCATCCTCGAGTTGTTGGGTGAGCTGAGAAACATTCCCCTCGGTGTCGGCTAACTGGGTGCTCAAATCAATCTCGACCTTCTTCAATCGACGGACCTCCTGATCCAGCTCCTGAGAATGTTTTTGCTCGGCTACAAAACCACAAAGACAGAACATTATTCGTCGGGCACGATTTAACAATTTTGCAAGAATAAGACGCGGCCCCAACACATCGTCTAAGAGACCTGAAAGGGCTGGCAACACCGACTGAAGCGACTCTGCCGACTTAGATAACTCATCATCGGCCTTGGATAACTTCACGGTTAACTCGTTATAGTGTTGTTCGTTGAACTCGTTGCTGGGGTAATGTTTCTTATGCTCACTCCAATCCTCCATTAACCGATTGCGCGACACCTGGAGCACAGCCAGATGCGATCTATTCCACACTAGCTCGTCCCTCCCTTTATCAAACTCACTCACTCGGCCTAGCAGATCATTATTAGCTCGCTCCACCACATCTTTGTCTCTTAATATTCGACGATGATCTTCATGTAGGTCTTGATTCTGTATTTGCAAGGTGTTTACCCATTGCTCTAGGTTCGTGGCCAGAGTACTTTGTTCAGCAGCAAGGCATTGAGAAGAGCCCAGATGAGCTCATAAATTGTCTATCTCAGCCGGGTCGTACTCAAACTGACGATACCATTCTAGTTCCTCCTTGAATTCTTCGATTTCTCCAGCCTGGCGATCCATTTTGTCATCTTTGTTTGCCATTCGCCGACGGAGATTCTCTACCAAATCCTTCTCAATATCCCATTTCCTCCTCATGATCCTAAACTCTGAAGACACGTCTAAACCTACACTGGTTACTTCGGCTAGCAGAAGGATACCCGACTCAGGATGATGGCACGATAACCTCAATCAACATAAGTTAATAGTCACAGAATTATGGCATACCTTGGGCGTCGGCGAGTTTAATTTCTAGCTCACGCGTGCGGCTCCTTTCATTCTGTAGCTGGAGTTGGAGAGATTCTAACAATTGCTTTTCTCTGTGTTGACTGGCGGCATCCAAGCGTACCCGATTCAAGATCTAACACAAATAAACGCGAGTAAGTTGTAAGTGACAATAAGAACAGAAATCATAGGGGGGCACCACTATGCTAAAACGAGCCGCTCACCACTGTGTCAAGAGTCTGGGGGATATCGCCATAGAGGGGCACCGCATTCAACATATCTTTCTCAGTATACGCTCCAAAATCGGGTGAAGTGAGCGCACCCAAAGAATTCATGATAGGGCCAGAGACGGTGAATGAAATTGCAGCGCCAGAAGATGACCCCTCGATGTCCGGGCACGCGGCTGCCAGCTCCTCCGGTACATCAGTAACAACCTTCTCTACGACGGGCGTCTCTAAGGGCTCCTGCTGGTCTCCCATACCTTGCTTATCTCCTTTGTCACCCGAGATATTCTCACCAAATAGTTCATCTTCATCGGAAAGTTCAATGACTGGGCCCTCTTCGGCGGTGGCTTAGAAACTTGCTTACCTCTGAGGGGATTACGCCTAAGAGGATGGGGGTCAACCTCGTCAACATCACCATCATCGCGCCTAGGGTGTTTCTTCACAAGATGTCTCGTCAGAACAGGGTGAAGGCAAAAAACAGGGGCAAGTACATGTACTTATAAGAAAATCATCATGTTTGTTACCTTCCCCTGGTCTTCCTCAACCCTTGTGCCAGCACCTCTTTTCTTAGATGATCTAGCTCCCTTGGTAGAATCGCCCTGAGATTTTCAAACAACAACAAGTGACCAGTTGGTGCCCGAGGCTAAGAAGATAGCAAACAACAACAAAGGAGAAAACGCATACCTTATCAGCCTTGTCATCATTAACTACCCAAAAAGAATAGGGCTCGACAGGAAAAGTAGGCGACGGGAAGCTACCATGTAGAATGGGGCCTCAGACGAGAAGCGGAACTCGGGGATAGATCGGATCATTAGAATGACGGGCTCGCTTGTTGGAACCCTGGCCGATGGGATCGGCATCCAGCATCATCCTGTCAACACCCTCGGGCAGAGTTTTGACCCGATGAGGACTAGCAGCAAAACCAGCAAGATCGCCTAAGGTGGAAGTACCAACTCAATAATTGACAAGGAAATTAGCAACGGTATATTCTGGAGCGTCCTCGGGCTTGTAGATCGACCACTCGGCAGTAGTACCATGACCATCTCGGCGATCCCTCCATTCGTTCATAATTCGGAAAGTATTGCCAGTCCACTGAGCCAAAGCATGAGAGGGCTTGAGCTGGGAAAGAACTTCGTAACAAAAGGGGATATCAGGGTTGTACAAGGGAAGACGAAGGCCTAGCTCCAGTTGGCCTTGAGTAATGACTACGCAATCAGCCGACTGCTCGTGCTTCGTCATATCAGACTTCTTTAAAAGGCTATTTTGGCCCGAGAGAAGGGTAACTTCGTAATTTCTAAGGTCGTACTTTTCCTTCAGCTGCTGAACGAACTCCTCGTCGGAAAGATTTTTCACCATTCTCTCGGACCTGCACGAAACAGAAGGAGAATCATCAGGAAAGATAGATTCCATGGCACGAACATCGTACTCGGAAGGACTTTCGTAAGAAAACAGTGAAGAAAGGGAAAAAGCATCAATCTCGGAAAAAACATCATCAACAGACCTTTTCTCAGTCATGGAGGGAGAAGAATCCATTAACGGAAACAATGTAGAACTTGGTTCTCAACGAAGAGAGACGAGACGACGAGACTGTAACAACGGCTACTGTAGTAATCAATGAGGAGAAGATGAAGGAAGAAAATTAGGGTTCTCAGAAGCAAAGAGTGATGAAGGAATCTGGGAGAAAAGTTGCAGCGGCAAGGAACAGAGAGAGAAAAGATAAAGAAGAATAAGGAAAGAAAGAAGTGGGCTATTTAAAGGAGAAAAGTTTTAACCGACGCCGATGGTTACAAGTAATAAAGTGCAGTTAGTGGGGCATTGCATGGCGGGATTTGCGGCATGGGAGAAGACGTGGGCAGTTGGGACGATGTTTTTCCACTCGTGTCTCCCCCACGAGCGAAAGAAGGGGCATAAATGTAGGTGTAAATTATCCACAGATCCAGGTGGCAACATCTTAAGCCTTGATGCACCTGAAAACAAAGGGACGCGAAGCATAGAAGGAAGATCAGCAGGCACGAGATTTGAGGAGCCACGTGGATCGGGCGTGATCGTTCCACAGCTGTCGGACAAGACTTAACCCCAGATTTCTGACAGAGCTGACAGGAAAAGACAAGGTGGGTCAAACGAGGTGCAACGGTCATAAGGATAAGAAAATACGTGTCACATCAGCCCACCGCTGAGGCGACAGACAAGACGGGCAACATCGTGTCAAAAGAACACCAGAAGAGGTCGGCTCGGGCAAGGGACATACGAAGGAATCAAGATGCATAGGCCACGCGCATGGAAGAAGGGGCGACGTAAGAAGGCCCGATCACAGAACTTCATAAAAGATGTAACATGACCCACACCCTAACTTGATTGTATGGAACTTCTCATATAAATAGAGTGACTTGTATCCAAGAGAGATAGGTTGTAATATTGGGAGAGAGAGAGAAACTCGAGTTTTCACCGAGGATAGGAAAGTAAGAAGTAAGTTCATCTTTGTAGGGAAATCCGACTAAGAGCAACACCTTTGTAACACTTTGAAGTAATAAGATTCACCCTTTCACCCCCGTGGACGTAGGTAATCATTTGGAACCACGTATATCTTGCGTTCATTGTTAAGTGTTTACTTTCATTCGACTTAAGTTAGAAGCTTTCTATCCTTTGGATGTAGTTGGTAGTAAAATGCATCTACAAATAATATAAACTTAAGGAAATAAAGTTAGATCAAATCAAATCTAGTATTGATAATAAAGTTAAACTTTGCATTATGATTAATTATGAATAACTCATATCAGTCTAAGAAATAAGAAATGTATGTAATAACAATAATTAAATATTAATACCAAACGACATGAGTTGCATAATGAAATAAACAAATAGACACACTGGAAATAATAATAGTAACAATTGGATAATAGTTATAACATTCAGTTATTTTAAAATAGTACATGAATTTTAAATAATTATTTAGTTATAATATTATGGTTTCATTTGGAATTAAAATTTAGTTTCATGTAAATAAATAAGATAAAATAAATTTTGAGGTTTAAATTGTTTAAAATGCTGTGAATTATATACATAGTTTATAAAGTAAAATCTTCAAGTTAAAGCAATTACAATAGAATTTAGAAATTAATCAGTCATAGTAAGTTAGCATTTAAAACAATCGAATTGGGATTACTTATAATAGTCATTAAATTTCGAGATTTACGAAATTGTTTAAAATGATGAGAACTATTTATATATTTTACTTAAGTAAATTTATTATAATTACACCAGTTAAGATAAAAGTTGAAGACTAATTAATTTTAATAAATTAGTAATTAGTTTATCTAGCACTGGAGAATAGTGAAGGTTGTGTTTTCTCTGTTCGTAGGAAGGCATTGTTGGGATTGGCCAACCTTGACAGTAAAGCAAATCGATTCGTAGATAACTGATCATAGAAGTTTAATATAATTTTTTAGGAAACCAATAACTATAAATTCACCTAGAAAGATTCGTAAGATTATTCCTTGAAGTTAGAGACATATATTTTATAAAATGGAAAAAAAATTAGTTTAAGAAATTGGACTTCCCTATTTGATAAAATTTAAAATCAGTATAGTTAACCTAGAGCTACAAATTTTAGTTGTAGAAGCCATTCAAGTTTGTGCTTTATTTCTTATTGGTTGCGCTTAGACAAGAGATGGGTGTATTCTTTAAGGTGGGGAGTTTCAAGACTAGAAGGCAGTTCGATTTTCGAGGACAAAAATGTTTAAAGGTGGGGAGAATGTAGTGAACCTCAAGCTCGTCAACGCTATTAGACCGGTCAAATGTCGATTTAGTCGATGATAACTCGATTAGTTAAAACGAACATTAATTAATAGAAATTAATCTAACAACGATTTAGATACGAAATTATTACCTCTCGATAGATATCGAAAAGTTATACGGAATGGACTACTCGAACGTGCCATTCGGATATCAGACGGGGAAGATATCATCAATTCTATTTGAAAAACAAGTTAGCCGCCTGGCTGCCCATATTAATTTTAGGGTGCCATTAACATTTATCGTTGGTCTTATCCCCAGACCGTGAAGATAACTCTAAGATTTCCCTTTTTCTTTCTTATTCTTCATTTTTCTTTTTTCTTCTTTTCTTCTTCAGTTTTCGTATCCGGCGATTTTGAGAGTTTATTTGAGAGAATCGATCGATGATGATGTTGATACATAATCAAAGAAAGTTTGGTGGTGGTGTTCACGTTGGTTGATCATGAGAAGAAGAGGAGATGACGATCTCAGAGAGGAACCAGAAAGTTAAGGTTCGGTTTGAGTTCAAGAAGTGGAAGATTTGATAAATTAAAGATGGAGTGAAGTGGTTGATGACGAAGAATGAAAAGGGTTGTTTCTCAATTGAGTTTCTGGAGTGCGAATCAGAGAATCAAAGTTTGGAATTTGAATTAGGGTTTGTATGAAGAACTCAGAGAAGATTTTGAAGATGAAATTGATGTTCTGAGATGTTGATATGAGATGGGTTTGAATTCAATTAGAGTTTAAAGTTGAAGAACAATATGAATTTGATAATTAGGGCTTCTGCTGTTGGTTGTGGTTTTGGATTGAATTGATGAGTAATAGAGTTGTTAATAAGTAAAGAACGAATGGTTTATTGTGTAATTGAAGTTCTAGAGTTGGTTCGATGAAGAACTGGAGGTTAGGTTTCATAGAATGTTCAGAGACAATTTGGAGATGATTTACTGAATCGAGTAAGGCAAGGAAGAGCAGACTCAACTACTAGAATCAATGGTTTGGGTGGAATTGAATTGAGGTAATTGGTTGTTCTAGTAAATTTAATTAAGTATTCAATTCATATTTGAGTCTATGTGGTTGTAGATGAATTGATATTGGGAATGATAAGGAAGCTGGAGTTAAGCTTAAATTGTTACAGAGGTAAGTGATTGTGCTGAATTATGAGTGGTAGTGGTGTTGTTAAGGTTGTAAGGGATATCATTGACTGGTGGAGGTTAGGTGTTGGTGTTGTTTGGGTAGTTGTTATTGCAGAACTGGAGTTATAGTTGGCAAAGATTAGATTTGGGTCTAAGTGTATAAATTATAAATGGAAAAAGTGATTGAGTTGAGATAAGTTTGGTGACAGATGAACATGAATCAGATTCAGAGTTTAAAAATGAAACTGAATTGTTGTTGTTGTATGAATGGAATGTAATGTCTGAAGTGGTTCGATTCTAAGACTTATAGGTTGAGATTGGAATTCAGATAGTAGTGGAGTGTCATCAAATGGGAATTGTAGTTGAGATTTGAGTGTTATTTGAGTTGAAGCTTTGTGGATATTACAGCTACTGTATTTGTAAGTGGTGGTTCTGTAGTTGTTTGTGAGTTGCAAGAAAGTGTTGTTGTTATTATAGTTTTGACTTATCGGTCAGTCTCTATTACGGTGTGTAAATGTCACCACAGAAATTATAAGGTGTGTAAATGTCACCGCAGAAACTAAAGGAGGAGTTTAGGTCCTTATACATGATTGTTTATTTCAGTGGTTTTGTTGTCTTCTAATGTTTGGGAAAACATGTAATGTTTTCCAAATCTGCATATGATTACTTAGAAGTTAAATGTTAATTATTCCCCATTTTCAGTTTCAGTGATGAGCAGAGTTAAATGTGAAGTTCCAAGAAGTTAACTTCGTTAGTTGATTATATTCTGATATGTTGATTGTGTTGTATATTCTTTTGCAAACCAAATGATTATTTTATATAAATATATATCATTGGAAAGGAATTCTTGTATATGTATTTCTGAGCGGGGTTAGCTTTGAGTTAAATTTTTTTAGCAGATTATTTAATTGAAAGTTCAAGTGTATAATTTGGATTCGTTAGTGCCTCTTTATTTAGTTAAATTCTTGATTTAGTCAGCTGTTAGCTTAGGGGGCGCTACATACACATTCTATCATAATCCGAGATATAGTTATAAGTAGACTATAAATCAAGACTTATAGTTTTGATCAACTAAACTTGAAAAACAAGCTTGATATAGCAACGCCTATGAGTTCGACCGAGCAATGCTCTAACAGATATCAAAAAAAAAGTTGGAGAATTCATAGCGCTTTAGTTCGGCTTGTTAATCGTTAACGACTTAAGGGTGAGACTAATGCTGATGTTGTATTGCAAGCTCGAGAGGAATGACGAAGATGAAAAAGAAGAATTTTTACTTATGATACTCGTTACGCAAAGAGTCTTGTATTAGACGAATTGGAGAACGTTGCACTGGAAGATACGAAGATTGGTGCCCAGGAGGTACTTGTGTTTCTCGCACTACTTCTTAGGAAGACGGAGTTGTTGTATGCTGAAAAGAATTAGGAATGAAGTTCATGGTCTCCCAGTATGTGCACAACTGTTGTACGTATATACGTCTAGTTTCAATATCTATCAATTCCATTTGATTCAATTGTTCAATCAATTGTTCTTGAGTTGCCGATGTTCTTGTATAAGAAATTGGACAATGGAGACCTTGTGAGATAATGGGAACAATCTGACGCTCTCCGGAAAGATTATAAGTCTCTAGCTCCCAACTCAAAATTGAAAAATCAGACCTAGCCGATGAAGAAGAGGATATGGTTCGTCGTCTTGATTAAGCCGACAAAGATGAATCTCCTGGTGTAAGATAACTGGTGAAAATTGGAATCACTAGTGGTGCATGTGTTGGATCATCTAATTTCGGTAATGCTATACCTACTGCGATGAAATCCATCTCATAGATGTGTATAACTTCTCTAAGAATTATCGGCTATGCAACACTCTTGTATCGTCGGTCATAATGGTCTTGGTGATAAGAGGTGAATTTAGTCTCATACCTTGCCCGACCTCTTTCCTTCAGCTCTAGGTATTTCGACCCGTACACATTAGCTATGTGTGGAGGTCGGAGTAGCTTTCCAACTCGACAAACTAAATTTCTAGCACATCTCTCCCCCAAAAAATAAACACCAATATTACTGACATGACTATACAACACCATGGGATGAAATGAAAAAGTATAAGGTCCTTCGGACAATATTAGTGTTGTATTCTTTAAAATCCACGTATGGACTCCAAATAGCATTGTATGTGTTCCTAATCGACATTTGGTATCTCCATACATGAATGTTATCTCGCTCATTCTTTTGTTGTCTTTTCTTCCAATTATCACCCTCGTACCTTACTATCTTTGGCCAATATTTCGTCGTGTAGTCATTAAGTCTTGGTAAACCAATGTTGAAACATGCATATCACCGGAGCTGGAGTAAAAAACATATAAAGGAAAGCAAACTATATTTAGTCTAAAACTTGATAGATATTTGTACATTGATTTAAATCCAATAAAATATATTGGCGTATTTAGCTCAAAAATGCCCCAACAATCTTCTATTTTTGACGCACCGCATCATGCAATATCGAGGAAAATGTACAATTCGGCTAATATAGCGGACCCCGACCATATGTGGCATCCTTTTCCATATTTTGCAACGCCTCTAGCCATCCCACTTGAGTACTTGAGTTTGAATTTTGGAAAAAAACATGAACCAAACATCCATAAAATAAATACCTTAGCAATTTATGTAACATTAGCATGAATATACTCATCCGGATCAGAATCGTTAACGCCATGCAACTCGTTGAATACAAATGTTTTTAAACCGGAATTAGGAATTCCACCACTTCTTAAAGCTAAATGATTTTGTTGTGTTGTTATGCGAAAGTACAACGGAAGTGCATCTTTGTATCGCTCTTCTTCCAACCAACTATCTTGGTTAAATGGAACATCATCTCCCGCCCCGAAAGGTAACCCAAGTGGGAAATACAAATCTAATGGTGTATGCCTGAAAAAAAGTAAATTTGTTCATTTCATTTGTAATCCTCGTATTGACTGCATAAAAAATAAAAAAATAAAAATATGACATACCTATTTCAAAGTCATGAAATGAAACGCACGAGTAGTATACGACCAATGCTCTAGTTTGGGCGAATTTTTATGTGCTTTTAAATGGTACAAAATAATCGAAGGAAATCGATTGGCAATAGTTTTAACACCATGAGGAAGTTTTGCATAAAATTTATGAAATTTCGTACCAACCACCTCTTGCTTCTGTAGAGAACTATCCCGCTCTGTTTTTGTGAATAGATGACTTTCACTAACTGCTAATTCTAGACATAACACTAGCCGGGCATTGTTATCTTCTTCCGAATCTTCTCGTCCCACGGTAGAACTTGACTGTGTTTATTTTTAGGTGGTTTTCTATTTCTTTGTCGACTAATATCTTGAGATCGAGGAGGCATGGTAATAAATGGATGTTGAATTTGTGTTTAAAGTAGGTAGAGAAGATCAGTGGAGAATCCATAACAAAATTTTACTAGGGGCACACTTTAAAAATATAATTAAAAAATTATATTTTTAACTGAAATATAATTTTTCTTGAAGAACATAATTAAAAAATTTAACTGAAAAAATCCCATGTATCAATATCAATACCATAAAGTATAAAAGTTCATTCCATCCGGAGAACACTGCAAGTAAAACTTGTAAAGAAAATAAGTTTGATCTAACCAAATAAAAATCAAAAGAAATATACAACAACACTTTCCCCCTTAAAATTAATCAATTTCTTCTAATCCGAATCAAAAATTCAAAACCCACCATCGTGATAATCCCAAATTGCATCAATCCAGTGAATACATACACGTTTCTAACGGATGGCAAAGAAAACGGATGGCAAAGTTAGTAAATAAATTTAAACATATATAAATCAAGTCTAATTTAAAACTTTCAAGAGGAAAAAAACTTAAAAATTAGAGCACTTAGGAGAGGTAGTAAAAACCCTTACTTGAAAATGGAATTGGCATAGATGGAAACTGAGTAGTCTTTAGCTAAGGGAATCTGAGTAGTCTTTAGCTAAGGGAATCATATACGAACAAAACTGGCTCGTATGAACCATATACAAACTTCAAACCTAAGGGAAATCATTTTGATTTCGGTAGAATAGTAGGACTAACTACAAAGTTATCATTGATTTTAGGGAAGTTTCATTTCGTGGAAGGTTATTGGTTTATGCAAATAAGGTTAGTTTCAGAACTATATTTTAGGGATATTGGTTTTGGCGTAAACAGTGGGGGCATAAAATTATCTTCATGGAAAATTACAAGGGAAATTTATTATTTTTTTGAAAATTTAAGGGGAATCAGTGACCCCACTAGCCCCACCGTAGCTTTGTCACTGAAGAAATTTAATTTGTGTTGAAAAGATGAATAAATTTGTGTTGAAATTACGTAGAGAAGAAAAGATGTTGTGATTAGAGAAGATTGAAATTGAGTTGAATTTATAGGGTGTGGAAATGTGACCGTTTTTTTTTTGCAGCTGAAATATTACTGTTGTCGAGTCGGTTGGACTTGGACCCGACACTCGTGCAGTTGGAGCCGTGTCTCGGAGCAATCTGTCCCAGTCATACCAAAGTGCAACGGTCGACTTTGTTCGTGTTGTCCACAGCACCAAATTAACTTTGACCATCCCCTGCCCTGCCAAACAATCAAATTTGATTTGGACCAGTCTCTAACCCGTTTCGTATGGGGGTTCTGAAACTGCACTACTCAGTTTCCATCTATGCCAATTCCATTTCCGTTGGAATATGCACTGTTCACAAACTTGTCGTAGTTGATTGAAAAGCTGGATTCTCTTGGGGCTGTCTTCTCTTTCTAAGCGGAAATTTCTTCTGTTTCCCTTCCGACTGTCATTGTGATTAGGAGTCCACAAAGTCATCTGTTGCTGCATAAAGTGGACGAATCAGTTTAAATTTTAGTATAACTCTTGGAAAATCAGAATGCTCTGTATGGCGAATTGTATCCATAATATGAGTTACTTGGTGGGGAACAAGCCATTAGTAGAAATCTGGAGAATTTAGAATATATCTAGGCTTGGGTGGTAACAGATTGTTGGGACTCTACCTCCGTCTACATCTAACCTTAAAAATGCTCAGAGAACTAATACTTGATGAGAATAGCTTACACGGTTTGAGAACTTGAAACCTCATTGAACTGTTAGTACACGGCAATTCATTTTCTGGTAATCTTCCTCCAGGCCTTGGGAATCTTCTGAATTTGGTGTTGGTAGACCTGAGCAATAGGATAAAATAAGCAAGAAGGTGAAGAAGAATGCCAACCATCTTTTGAAGTTCGCAGTGGTTATACAGCAACTTTTAGAACATCAAATGTAAATGCACAGATTTCAAGAGATAAATGTAACCAGTTACAAAACTGCAGGAAGAGTTATGAAGCCAAAAACAGCAGCTACAGTTTTATCCGATAAACTGTTGATAGTATTACAAAAGAAGAGTGAGGGGGCATCCCACCAAAGTCAAAAACTCGAACCTGTTGCACTCCCCTGCAGTTGGATAGCAGCCGCTTCCAGCTTTTCCTAGCTAGGCTAGCACCGTCATAACCTTTCATTTAGCCTTTCTGCCTTCTTTGCAGCTTCACTGGTAATAAGTGTTTTTGATGATGCGGCAAGTGCAATATTCTGGAATAAAAATAAAAATGCGCCCACCGTGGGGCTCGAACCCACGACCACAAGGTTAAGAGCCTTGCGCTCTACCAACTGAGCTAGACGGGCATGTTGTGCTAACATTTTTTGACAGGAACTCAGACCGGAGTGAGCTGAGATCAAAAAGAGGCACTTCATTGATAGTCACCCATGGAGCAGATTTATGAGGGTTAAGACCACTTGTTTAATTCCTTTGCAAATTCCAACTCAAGCTGCAACAAAGATGGAGGAAAAGTCATAAGCTGGACCGAAACTATGATATAGTTTGCAAATAGCTATCTAACTAATATAAAGAAAAGAGGTGTTTTTCACACGTCCGACAGGAATTTACCAGCGTACCCTTCCGTGTTTTCTTTTCAATCTTGCTTCTTCGTCCAAAACAGATTCGATGATAAACTCTAGCGAAGCAAATTCTTCGTCCCAAGAATAATTCTAATACCATAATTCGAACTCTAAATAAATCGAAGCAATACAATGAAATTGACATATTTCGAATCCGATGTCAACACATTAGAATCACAATTTTGATTAAGATGATTTCGATTTTGGAGTTTCTAAACATCTCCCATCAGAATCAGAACTTTGAGGGGTTGATTCATACGATGATTGAGGTATGCCATTCTAATTGAGTTTTTCTCAAGTTTAGTCTAATTACTTATTAGGGTATTTTAAATATGGATTTGAATTGAATTGAACTGTAAACTTCGATTTATAAATTACTTATGAGGGCAATATTGATTTGGATATAAGAAACCCCTTATTACTAATTTTCAGTATGGGGTTAAATGTTGAATTTTTGTTTTCCATATATCTAACTGATGGTTGAAATGCCTACCAAAAGGTAATGTTCTCATCTAATATCAATAATATTCAGTTTTGATAAAAGAGGAGCTTGGGGTGAAATGTTCAGTTTTTTTTTTCCATACTTCTAACTGTTGATTGATGTTCAGTTTTGATAAAAGAGTCGGAAATATAAATGTGGAATTTTATTTGGATATAGAGTAAAAATGTATGCAAGCATGTAACCTCGGATGTTAATTTTTTTTTTTCAAAATGCATGATATATTGATGAGTCACGTTTGATCAAGCCAGACTACAGATGTATTTAGATTGCTTTGAAATAACACTGGATGTTTAATCCAATTCGTGTCACAGGCTTACATCTAATACAGTTCTGTTTACCCCTTAATCTCTTAACTAAGAACACCAAAGACCCTTTTAATGCAGTTCTGCTTACCCTCTAATCTCTTAACTTAGAACACCAAGGACCAAAGTGAACGCCCAATCTGCATGCCACTAGGCATGGGCACATTACTCTGTTTTATGAACTAATTTTAAGAATTTGATTACAGTTTCTTCAATGAGTTCCAGCGATACGTCAAGGAAGAGATACCGTCAAAGTTCGACACTTGGTGATGATTCAGTGGAGTGCAATTAGGCATTTAGCTCCAAAACCAGCAAAATTAAATAGTAACAAGCAATGAAAGAAAAGGGATGAAAGGGTTGTTGCACGAGTCATTTCTTGACCTTGGTATGATTGAAGTCATGTGATTGTGTAATTTTTTTATATTCGAATGGACTGGAGATGCCATTATTACCAAGGGGAATCATCATTCCCCAAGAATGAATCCTGGACCATGAGATGAGCACAAGCTTTACTTATGAATCGATGGACCAACAGAATCATCTGTACACAAAGCGATAGCTGAACTGGGGCGAGTTCAGTATAAGATTTCAAGAAAATAAAACATTTGCTTTTGGTGCATGACCTCTTCAAGGGAAGTAAGTATTCTGTTCTGTCAGAATTTGAACACTGACTTTTGGTTTGTCTTAATGTTGGTTTTTTTTTAATATTTTTGTTAATTGTTCATTTATTTTAATGTGATCTCTTTATTCATTTATGCTGGATTTTATGGATAAGACAGTTAAAGTTACCTTAACATATTAACTGCCATAATGTTTGATTATTGCCAGAGTTTACATAACCGTAGAAAATGTCTTAACTGTAGGAAAATGTAGAGGAAGGACTGTTGATGTGTGTGTTTCCACCACCGCCCTGAAATCAAGTGTTTAAGGAATACAAAGATGATACCATGAGAAGATCCACCATTGAGAGAACGACAGAGATGCCAATGTGTTGGGATTAGCTTATACTAAAAGTCTAAAATTTGTTGTTATAATGCATCTTCCTCTTTCTAATTCTCCAAGTCTTTGTGTTCCAAACAATCCCGATTGAATCATAAAGCACAATATGCTATTCAAATATATCATGTAATAATATGCATATGAAAACACATGTTGTGTGATCAGATATTTTTCATTGAAAAACTATTGAATTGAAAGGCAGGCGCATCGCGCGTGCTATACTAGTAACCATAATGCAAACAAGAAACGCCAAAACTTTTACTGTTAAAGATGAATCACGAAACAGATATTAAATGCTCATGAATCATGATTGAAAAGGTAATCATAAATGAAGGAGCTGAAGGCAGACAACTAAATCAACCATCTCAGTGAGTTGGTTGGGAAGATATATGATTTGTTTTGCTGCAGAAATCTACAGAAAGACAACAGCTTTAGATAATATTAACTACACGAACAATTACGGCATTCTGCTAACGACAAAGTTCTATTGTGCATATCCTAATAACTAGAATGTATTGTTCCAATATCAACTTTCCAACGTCCCTTATGCCAATGGAAACATTTTTCTCTACGATTCTTTGGTACACATGCTTAAACCACACTAAACAGAAACATGGTTCCTCATGTCTCAAATCACTTTCATATAAGACAGAGGTCTGAGTTTTTTCTTTGAACACGGGGAGATATTATGATGAATTCATCAAAACCAAAACCTTAATGAAGCAGTCTCCACACAATTAAGGATATTGAAATGCGTCAACAAGTCCAATCGTTCAATTTAAAAAGTGAGAGGACGTATGCTTCCTAAGTACAAGGTTTTTCAACCAACTCTCTTCCGAAGGACTCGAACATTTTCAAACAACAAAAAAAATGCACACCCATTCGGCTTGTGCTGCAATCATTCAAACGACAAAAAATTGCCCTCACGCAGGATTGAACTGCGGACCTTCAGTTTACAAGACTGACGCTCTACCACTGAGCTATAAGGGCAACCGATGGGGGCATTCCGAGAATTGAACTCAGGACCTCTCGCACCCTAAGCGAGAATCATACCACTAGACCAAATGCCCTGTTCTTGGCTAAACAGTAGAAACACGGCTTTTATACATTTCACCTAAGTTGAAAAGCTATGGGCTCTATTTCACCTAAGTTGAAAAACAGTAGAAACAGTATGGTAAGCATGCAATTACCATACTTTATTTATTTTTATTTGTCTTATTCCTTCTTTTTTCTGCACGCAGCTACAAAAACGAGTAAAAATAGGGATGTGATGCCTTACCAGGCCATGCAGTGAGTACAATGTGTTGGAGAGCTGTTTAAGCGGGAACAGTGCATCAGCATCTAAAACAATCTCTCCCTCAGCTGAAGGTTAGTTGCCGCATTTTTTTTTCCAGATTTAATTATCCTGTACCTGAAACCAAAACTTGTCAATAACAATATATACTTACTTGTCCCATAGTGGATACTAGTTTAGAAGGGAACTTACTAGTTTCCCAGAGGATAATTAAATATACCCAAGACTACTAATTTCGCCCCATATCATACACTATGTCTAAAGGCGATACTAATTGAACATAATACTACTTAAGGGATGCTAATTCTGGTGTTTCCCTACCAATTTCCCCCATTGTAAATTTGCTCAACCCTGGTCTCTAGGTCCATGACTATTGAGATTAGCTCATCTATTTCGTGAAAGACATTTCCAATCTATTCAATGATCAAGGCCCCACGAGGAAACTTTTGTAATTAACAATTATCTACTGCTTTGTTAATCTAGTTGAGATTAATACGATCAACAATGTCTACTGTTTAAACTTGTATTTGACTTAAATTGAACTAACAAACCTCCAACTTCAGGACTATTTAAATTTATAATTTCAAGGCATGCTGGTAATTGTGGATGTTCATAGCTTCATACCTTGGCACCTCAACAAATTTAAGATATCAATCTTGATTTAATTGGTAAAAATCTTAGGAACACAATAATTGAGAAGTCAATTTAGTTAAACAAAACTAGGTGCATCAACGGTAAAAGTTCCCATAAACCTACGAATTGGACAATCGTACGCTAGTGCAGCTCCTTATATTGGCACTTGTGATTCTACGTGTTGTGTTTATAGCAAAACCTTTATATGATGGAGGAAATGATTTGACCATTTATCGAAATGTTCTATACTGAGATTCTAAGAAAATATATCTTTGGGGTCTGGGAACACAGAACTTACTGAGTCATTTTGCAAACATGCAGCTAATTAACCTTCCAGAATAAGTAAAAAGGGGGTAGAACATACTCGTCAAGGGTTCCAAGGTACTTGTCAAAGATGAGAAAATGAAGTAGACTACCTGAAGAGCACTGAAAAGATTATAGACAGTTATTATACCTGCTACAGAAGCACATATAGGAGCAACTCATGCAAAGACCTCAGGAACAATAGTTTTCTTGGCATCAGCCTGATACAGATTACAAAACTTGGAAAATACAATAAGAAGGAATTCATGGTAGACAGAAAAGATCTAGATGGGAACAAAAATAACTATTGTTGAGTCTGCCTTAGTTACTTATGAGGTAAGATTTGCATGTAACCAACGTATATTTTGCGTCGTAGACGTTTGAGGAAAAACAAATAAACAGTAAAAAAATGAATCAGGAAGGCCATAACCAACCTGAACATCGGTGCTAATGGAATCCAAGTAAAACAAGGTTACCCATCCCAATCTGCACTGTCGTTATTATTCTCAAATACAGCTTCCTGCAATAGAAAAAAAAAAGGATTTAGAGCGACAGAGAGGCTCAATATCACACTAGGCCCTTGTCAGTGCTAAACATCACTCCATGAGAAATATATACATGAAGAGAACACAAGATAGAACAACAGAAAAATTGTCAAAACAAAATTCTAAAGAAGAAAGCAAAATAATTAGTGTCTTCTTACAGGTATAACAAAAACAAACAATGATAGGATGTCTCACTTTGACTAAAGACCTGGTACCCCAGGCAAGCATCATCATATCATGACTCAAATGGACAAATTCCTTGTCACTCAGATAATCTGAACATTGAGTCAGCACGTGGAGTGCTTGATCCGAGCAGAACTCCAAGAGATTTCTTGCATAAAGACTGGTTGACATGGACAGGGTACTCATTCTCAAAAAAATACTGCAATTCCTGCGGACGCATGAAAACGAGTTAAACGTTGGAACTTAAAAAGGAGCAGCATATCATTAACTTAAAAAATGTTACTTTTAGGTGTGCTTATCAACCCTAGCACCTATTCATTCATATTCAGCTATGAACGGCGGCAACTGAGACGGTTTCTCCACTCTTTCCCTACCCTTACAAGGAAAAAAGCACTACCCACCTCTATTTACTCTAACATCTTCAACACAGAACTTCCCTATCAAGCTCCCCTGCATCTATTTATGCTCGACCAACAAATTCATTTTTTTAAGCTCCCAACAAACAAGCAAAAGGATAAATCACAGAAGTACCAAGCAAAGAGACAGGACACACTTTTGCATCACACTTGAATGAACCCTAACCCTTGCTTTTGGTTGCTGCAATTCAAATCAAAGGGTTTCCTAGCAATAATTTCTTATCAAATTTGACAAACTACTGCAATTTTTCACCCTTAACACAACTAATTTCTCAATTTTTCTTAGAAACTGAGAAAAAATAAATTGAAACGAGTATTCATGCATGCAATCAAACAAAGCATAATGTCTCAAGAAGCTGAGAGAAAGAAAGTGATATCTAACCTGGAACAACAAGAGAGTGTGTGAGAGTCAGCAGAATTCTAAATGGTAGAGAGAACTGAGATGGATTTGTAGAAGGAAGAAGAGTATAATCTGATTCTCTGGGATAGATTGATTTGATTCGAATGCAGCGACGGAACCAGGAATTTGTGTCCTGGTGGGCTAATTTTTTTTTCTTCGTACACCCAGATTATAGCAATTTAAATGTCTCAAATTTAAATACAATGATAAAAGCACTGCATGTTCATTTTCTATATATTAAGGTTAGCTCAGTGACAATATTAAATTGCAAAGACAACATGTATAATGAAAATAAATATTATTATCTGAAATGCGGCCGAAGGCTACCCGAATTTTTGAATTTTTAAAATGTTACTTCTATATCTTTGTATGGTTCTCAAATCAGTTCATGAAATTAAAAACCGATACATCGGAACATTTAAATGTCAAATTTTTGTCATTGTTTATTAAAAGAAAAGAAAAGGGGAAAAATATTATGTAATAGATTTTGATATTTTGGTTAATTTTTAGTTTACGTACGCATGGACCAACTTTTAGTAAATATTTGGAAACAATATGGGCTAGATAGATCAAATTTTAATGGAGTGGGAGTAAATTTCACAGTTGAATTTAATTTCTAAGCACTAACCGAAATAGAAGAGGACACAAAAGTTTAAAAGAAGTAAAAAAACGCAACATTATAACAATTAAATTGGGAAGAAGTCATATGAATATGTCATACTAATGGCCTAATGAAAAGTTTTATCCTGGGCTAATCTATAGTTATATGAATCTTTTGACCCTCACCTCCGTCACTGGTGCTTTAGATCCAAGTTTAAACCTAGAAACTAAAAAGAACCGCAAGATGAAAAGAAAAAAAAGGTTGGAGGGAGTCACCAGAAGACTAGTTTTCTTGTATGTTTATATAAATAGAGAGTTATTAGTGGGATACGTGGCGTGTGGTTTCTCATTTTTGTATAAATAAAGAGTTTATTTTGGGCTAACTATAATTTTAGCCAGGCCTTTTTCATTTTTTTCTTACGAATAGGCTGGCTAAAAAGGAGTTTCTCGTATTTGGGGGGAGGTTGCAGCCTGGGTAACCTACCCCCTAATACCGTCCCTGTTCGAATGGTTATTCTGAGATGGATTTGGAGAAGGAAGAAAAGTAGATCCTTCACCAGGAAATTGATGTAATGTGAATCGAGGGCCCGGGAAAATAATTGGGCCCCTAGCTACAGGACAAAAAAAAGTCACGAAATAGTAATTGGGGGTTACCCCTTATCCCCATTTTTTAAAATGGCTAAACTACCCCTAATCATTAGTGGTAATTAGTAATTAAGTTAAGTTAATTATTAATTGGTAATTAAATTAGTTAGATTAAAATTAGATTTAAGGATTAAATTTTGATAATAGAAAAATTGTGTTTTTGTGTTGGATAGAGAGGAAGAAAGTGAGTTTTGGGGAGAATTTTAGGTTATTTGAAATGAGTGATTGTAGTGGAGGAAATGATGTAGGTGAACATTCAAACAACACACATGATTGTGTTGATGGTGAGATTGTCTCATCTATTCCTATGGATTGGATGTTTGATGAAGAGATGTTAATAGAGGAAGCTTTGATAATTGTTGCAAATGAAGATCCTTTTGCTCAAACTGAAGGAACCGATACTCAAAATGAAGAATCCAAAGCTCTAAACAATCAGGTAAACTTTCTATACTCTTCAAATCGCATGAATGGTGCTCCAAGTTGTCGATTCATGGTCACTATGCAGCAGCTCAGTGTGTGAGTTGTTAGGTCGAGTGTATAATAATCGAACGACCCTTACGAGTCGTTAGTGACTTAACACACAAATATACGACTCCAATATGCAGGTTATGAAAAATCGTCCACCAAGTTTGAAAACATTGACGACTCCAATCTGTAGTTATGAAAAATCGTTCATCAAGTTTGAAAAAGATGACGACTCCATCTTTTAGGTCATCTAGAGTCGTTAACTCAATATATTTAGGATCGACCGACTAAAAAAGCTTTTACTCTCTGTAGCTTTCACTCAAAGGGTCGTTAGTTTATCATTACTATAAAGGGACGACCCATTCATATTAAATGAGAGTCGTTGTTACATACGTCTCTAATATTGACGTCTCATACGTTTTTGTTTTTTTAATAATTTCTGATTTCATAGAAACATTTCATTGAATCCTAAAAGTCATACATCTTTCATAGGGTTAAATACAATACATGATAACGATGCACTTATACACTCAATCATAAAGCATGTAAGTATATATGGTTTCATAGAAGATAAAGTAGCAACCGTGTAGCTCAAAAAATTTCCCACGAAGTACCTCGTAGTATCCATATGCCTTCTTCATCTGAAAACGCAAACATACTTAGTTAGTATCGATCAAAGCTTTGGATAAGTTTTACTCTTGTTTAAATACTTACTCTTATAGTACCCATCATCTCCGGAAAGACTTCCCTTATGGCCGTAAATTCTCTTTTCAAAACATCACACTCGAATTTTATCTCTTTAAAGTGTTCCTTGACTTGTTTCAAAGACCTGGAGTTGCGATTTCCGTCCAACGCCACAAAAACGATGAATACGCGGTTCCACCAAGCATCCGATGTTTCATCAATGTCTTTGTGTAGACTTTCAAAGTAGTTTGTGACTGTTTTCCAAGCTCTTGTAATGGCACAATTCTCTTCAGAAGTGTAGGGAGTCATTGTGTTTTTTTTCTTTTCTTCTTAGATGATGAATAAATGAGAAGGAGAAGAGAAGGTTGATAATAATGGTGTTGGTAAGGAAGAGGTGAGATATGGGTATGTATTTATAGAATTCAATGAGCTAACTGCCTCAACCACATTTGGTAGAGTTCAATTCCCCAATAAATACTAGTAGTATCTTGAGTCGTTAATATTTTACATTTACAACTAAACGACTCTTAGAGTCTCTATATTACGTCGTCAGGTTGGACATATAGAACTAAACGACTTTAGAAGGAAACTTGGCAGAATGGTGTATATATGTTAGTCCGGAGTCGTTAGTTTATGTTAGGAGTCGTCAAATGATCTTAATGTGTCGGCAATTAACGTTTTAGCAGATTGACGACACTTGTATAATGCTCATATTTCTGTCACAAAAGTCGTTAATCTGTAAAATATTGGTTGACGACTCTATATGGTGTCGTTAACCTGCAAAAGATTGGTTGACGACACATGGGATCGAAAAGATGATTTGTGAAGGGTCGTCATTTTTTATTTATGTCCATGACGACCCTTGTTTGGAATATTTATGGTTGAACTAGTATTATTGCATTGAAAAAAAAATACATGTACTATGAAATAAAACTAGATCTTAACCCGTGCCGTTACGGCACGGGATGTTTTGTCTCTAATACGATATTGTTCACATTCCTCTTGCTTCATTTTATTCGTGAGTAATTATTTTGATATTCAAATAGGTTTTGGGAAACAAAATGGGTTACCTGATCTTTTTATTTCTTACTTAAGCATGTTATTCCAATTTATTATCTGGACGGAGTAATAATGTTGTGCCAACATGAAAATAAAATAAAAAATACAGTAAATAAAAAACTTCCCCATTTATTGTTCCATCGTATTATAATTTCAAACTTCAAAAAGAATATTTCATCTAACAGTACATATACCTAAACTGCCAATCCAACTCCATGATGTTTATGAATACATTTGTTCCAAAATTATTGATTACTAAGGCTCTAAGGAGTGAAGCAAAAACCCATAGTATTTCCCTACTATAGATAAACACTATTTGTTTATTTTTTGCAAATGTGAGAGTTATAAAAATGAAGAACCCTTGGCTATTGGAAGGCTGAGATATACACATGTGAATTGAAAAAATAAACTTATAATAGTAATCAAAACATGTGTAAGATTCTTTCTCAATCATATTGATAACATAAAATTGAAGAAATTTGTGGATAAAAAGATTTCACACCAACTATGCTAAGTAGTGCATGAATGACGTTCTCACATCTAGTGTTACTCAAGTAATTTGGAGTTTTAAAGAGCATAGTCATATTGATATTTGTATCTACATAAATTCAACTAACCTTCCGAAGAAAAATTATTAGTTTCAAGGTAGAGCCGACACAAACTTCTCTCGCCTTCAATGTATACAACACACATTGGGTTTAATCGGCCTTGAGATTAAACAAATACCCCAACATTAGTCAAATAATGTCTACAAATACGGGATCGAAACAAAGTGCTAACGGGAAAAATGAGAGACTAACATCAGCTCTACGAATAAAATTCCCTATATGTATCAAAGTTTGTTAACCAAACATGTATTCAAATTAAAAAGTCATCAACTTAACACAAAAATATAAAAGAACCCAAGTTAAATCAATACTTGCATAAACAAAACTTATAAGAGAATTTTGTAATTATTAAATACCTTTAAAATCACTATTAGAGATTTAATTGCATGCCTCGTTAAAAACTATGGTAGGAAGAAATCACCAGATTAATCTGTAGAAATTTCACTGGATATGTAGCAATTCAGAGAAGTTTACACTGGTGGTGATGCGTTCCATCTAAGTGTTGTTCGATTGATTATTTTTTTGAAGGTTTCGGTTTTCATTGGAGAAATCGAGAGGGAGCGTTTCATTATATTAATTATCATTCAGAAATCCAAAACCAACTCGCCTTCTGCTTACGGGATCTCAATACAACCTTAGATTTATCTATTGGACGGAGAAACCTTGATACTAAATATGTAGTTTTTAGTGTTATTTATTATATAACGTGACATCCAAATGTTTTTTTCTTCTTCTTAATTTTCATGTATTTTAACCGAGTTTATATTAGCATTAAGACGATCAACCACATTTCTAATTTATAGTGTTATCCTTTTGTAGCAGCACATAATTAACATAGTCAATTACTACTCATCAATACCGGCCAGTACCACAAGCCACCAGATATCACTTCTTTCTCCACCACCACCATTTTCCATCCCTCGTAGAATATTGGGTACACTTATAACTTTTAATCACACACGTCATGTATAAAGTTTAGATTTAACAAACTTAGGTCGTCAATTAATTTATTCAACTATATGTTTTTTGTTAATACTGAAAATCATGCGTACGAACGGTTACCAAAGATAGCAGTGGTACCAAAAACAACCATTTTGTCTTATATGATTTGGTATCATCCCAAAAGTATTTGTTACCCGCCTTTTTTGATTGTGTCAAAAACAACCAACTATACTTTTCACAATACAATGTTACCCGTCATGTAAAAAAAAAATTTGATTCAAAAAGAAAAAACCAATACCACCGCCATTAAAACCATCCAGCACCACTATTTCTTCCACCCAAACTAATGTTACCGCCTCCACCACTTAGTAACACCTTCCACCGCTTCCACCACTTACTTCTTCCTTTACTACCACCACCACCACCACTAATATCTAATGAAATAATTTTTGTCAAAATATTATTTATTGATGGAGATATGTATACTAGTACGACCGTTTCCACGGTGGGAGGGCCAACCGAAAAAGAATCTGAAGATGGGGTTTGTCTGCGACTATTTTCGTCCCGTTTAAGAAAAGGTGATAGTTCACCCCGTTTCCGAAAAAGTGATACTTTCGCCCCGTTTCGGAAAAAATTGATACTTTCTCCCCTTTTCGGAAAAAGTGATACTTTCTCCCCATTTCAAAAAAAATATCATTTTTTCCGAAACCGAGCGAAAGTATCACTTTTCCCGAAACAGAGTGAAAGTATCACTTCTCCTAAAACGGGATGTGAAAGTATCACCTTTTCTTAAACGGAAAATTAGTCGATCCATAAACCAAAATATGGTTGCATGATGTGTTATGCATCCTTTGTGGTGGTTTGCATAATGGCTATGCATTCAATTTTCGAGAATTGTGCCTAAAATGAAAGTATCATTTTTCTTGAAACGGAAGTACTAGGGAGTACATCGTTTTATTAGTTGCAACGGAAAATTAGTTGATGAATAAACCAAAATTTTGCTACATAAACTATTTTGTACTCCCTCCGTCCCACTATTAAGTGACCTAGTTTAAGTTTGCACAATTTTTAAGGCAAGTAAGGAAAATAGTACTTTTAAGCATTTTTTACAATTATACCCCTTATGGATAGTAATTAGTGAAATTTAGAAATGATTTATCTCTCAAACTACTCCACGGATGTTCGCAAACTTCATATCATTGAAAAACATTTTAAAACACCTACGTAACGAATATAAACAAGCCTATCAAATTATGCATATTTCTTATATTTTTTATAATTAACTAAAAGGATAATTTTAGAAATATCTCCTTATTTAGTGATATAGGTCACTTATTAGTGGGACAAAACTTAAAATCAAATAGGTCATTTAATAGTGGGACGGAGGGAGTATTCTTTATGGTGGTTTGCATAATGGATATACACTTAATTTTCTAAAATTGTGCCTAAAATGATAAATACCTCTGAATTTTTCGTAAAACTCAAAATTT
Organism: Papaver bracteatum; assembly: GCA_023529315.1. Taxonomy (NCBI): domain Eukaryota; kingdom Viridiplantae; phylum Streptophyta; class Magnoliopsida; order Ranunculales; family Papaveraceae; genus Papaver; species Papaver bracteatum. The sequence goes on along the minus strand of JAJJWX010004907.1, from coordinate 971,782 downwards.
GATATCGTTGTTTGTGCTCGTTGGATAGGTTTTTTTACTAGCTTTCCAACGAGATAAAATTTGTAAAATTCCAAGGTGCGGATTTTTAGATATGTTATATTAAAGTTTGTTGTCCAATTATACCCCTGAAAAGATAGGATACACAAGAAGTTATAGTAATTGGGCTAAAAGGGAGGGACATTTTTGGTTTTTCGGCCCTAACCATTTTCAATCTTTTTATGTCAATTGATCACTTACATTTTACAAAAAAGTGGCCATATTGTGACAAAAGATATAGCTAATAAAGAACATGGAGAACTTAGAGGAGATTATAGCTAATAAAGAACATGTAATTGGGAACATGTAATAAACATTCAATTTCAATTACTAGGGTAAGGTTGAAATATGTCGTTTAATCTTCCTCTACTTTGATACCTCAGCTACTAGTGAATTCAGGAACTAGTGAATTGATCACATCTTTGGTCACGTTTAATCTCAACCGGCACAACACAGCACGACACATATGAGAGAGGTGATCGACCAGGGGAAGTGGTTAAACCATGTGGCATGTAGTTGTAAAATATACATGCAACAACTCATTACTACTAACTCAAACTAAGTACACACTGGAACTGCTTGAGAAGACTAACATGATGGACTACAAACCTTTTTCTACTCCTGTCACAAATGGTGCAAGACTTTCATGTCATGATGGTGAACCTCTCTCCAACCCAACAGCCTATAGAAGCATTGTGGGTGCACTTCAATATCTGACTCATACAAGGCCTGATATTACCTTTGCTATCAACTATGCATCACAATTCATGAACTCTTCCTCATCTGAACACATGATGCTAGTTAAGCGCATCCTCAGGTACCTGAAGTCCTGCATTGGTTCTGGTATCACTATCTCTTCAGGTGATATCACTTAAATTTTAGGTTACTCATACTCGGACTGGGCAGGCTAACCCGATACAAGACGCTCAAATACTAGCTTCTGTGTGTTCCTTGGATCTACATTAGTGTCTTGGAAGTCAAAGTAACAACCCACAGTCTCCAAGTCTTCCACAGAGGCCGAATATAAAGCTCTATAAACTTTTTCTTCTGAAGTTATGTGGTAATCTTCTCTTCTTGAAGAACTGAACATTGCAGTCACCACTCCTCATCACTTGTTCTGTGAAAATATGGGTGCTCGTGCCTTAGCTTTGAACCTTGTGTTTCATGCTAGAGCAAAACATATTGAGATGGCTTATCACTATGTCAGAGACTTAGTTCAGGCTACCACAATAGATGTTGATTTCATCGCTTCAACTCTACAGATTGCAGATGTTCTTACCAAGGGACTCTCTTTCCAAGTCTTCGATAATCTTCGTCACAAACTGATACACTTCTGCAAGAGCCCTGCTTCAGTTTGAGGGGGGATATTAGAGTTATTAGAGTTTATTTGACTACTTTAAAGAGAGTGTCTTTTTCACACATTTCTATCTGTCACTGTTTTTTCTTTTTCGTTAATTGTTTGCTTGTTAATAGGATATTCCTTATTTTATCCCTTTAGGGTTTAGCTCCTGCAGAGTCCTTTATAAACCTTTTATGTAATGTCATTATCCTTATCTTTGCATAACAAGTATTACAGCTTATCATCTTCTTCAAAATCTTATAGATAATATTGAAACTCCTATCCAAAAGATGACGCCCAACTCAAAAGTATAGAGTTTTTATGTATCACTATTTAAATTTTCAATGAAGGAACTTGTTTGGTTTTATGCAGTCAAGCTTTATAACTCTGAAACCCTGAACATAGAAGAAAGAAAAAATAAGTAAATGAGAGATTAATACATAAATCGTTTATTACATGTTCTTTATTAGCTATAATCTCCTCTAATAAAATAGTCGATCCATAGTAAATGATTTATTAAGAGATTAATGAGTTACTTTGTTATCCTGGTTAATCCACTCTTTTATGTCAGGTGGAAGCTCAGACTGAAAATTAAAATGAGACTTGGTGACTCTAGCCCTTTTAGCTATTTTGTCTGCAGCACCATTTGCATCTCTTCTAACTGAGATGCATTTCCAGTGACTAATACTACTAAGAAAAAAATTGATATCTAAATTAAAATGCTGGTCTATTCAATGAACATAAGAAACATGCTCATTGATAGACTTTATGACTACCTCACTATCACTCTCAAAGACTACTTTATTAAGATTTTTGGTTCTTGCCAATATGACAGCTGCTAACATTGCTCTGCATTGAAGTTCTTCAACTTCAATTCCTTGTTTCATTCCTCCATCAATGTACACCCACTGGACTCCAAAGAAGGTTCCTGCAAAATTCCTAATAATTAGTCCAATACCACTTCGAGAATGCAATTGTTTAAATAAAGCATCCAAGTTAATTTTCAAATATCCATCATCAGGAGGCATCCACCTTTGAACCTGTAGTGAAATAGTAATACTATTTGAATAATGTGAAAACAAAATAGTTAAACTATTAATCCCTGCAACTGAAAGAACCCTGTCAGGATTCTTATTCTAAAAGATTTGAGCACATCTATCTTTCCATATTGTCCAAGCAGTAACCATCAGAGTTTTGTTAATCTCTGCCCTGGTAATACCAGAACCAAAAACAATGTTTGCACCTGCAGAGAATATCCATGCTGAGCTAACACAGTATGCACATTAATGTTGACTACTAACCACACAAATCTTGCATAAGGACAGTTAAGGAAAAGATGATCACAAGATTCCACAACATGATTACATAGACTACAATGAATCTCAATACCATTCTTATATCTAGAAAGCTTATCCCTAGTTGGTATTATGTCTCTAATGCATTTCCATATGAAAAATTTAACTTTATGAGAAAGATTAACATTCCAAAGAGATTTCCAAACCTGAGCAGGGACAAAAATGGATCCTGCAGAAAGGTTAGTCTTATTAGAAATCACATTGTATACACTTTTAACAGGGACAAAGATGTTTGATGATGTTATCAAATGATAAACTATATCCTTTAAGGGTATAATTATCATGACAACTTAAACATAACATGTCTCACAAATCATACGTAAGAATTCGACAAATTTTATATATTTGGAAAGCTTTTTGAAAGACATACACAATGAGTGTAAATACAACTATCAAATTTTCATTTCATGAAATTTTTTATTCTATAACTAATTTTTAAATTTTTCTTCATATTTTATAGTATGATGAAAATATGCACACTGATTTTATGTGCAGGAAACATACACACTGATTTATGTACATAATTTGTTAATTTTTTTTCATATTTATAGTGTGCAGGCAATATGCACACCGATTTTATGTGCAGGAAATATGCTCACCGGTTATTTTGTTAATCCTACTTCCTATAATATTCCAGGATCACTAGAATAATTTGCAAATTTTATTAAATAACTCCGGGGTCAAAAGAGTAAGACCCATAATTTCCAGGGTCATTATAATAAATTTCTCTAAATACTCCGACGGCGATTAAATCAGAATTGGATTGGGATGGGCAGTTTAGGAAGGAAACCAAATTTTTCCCAGTCAATTTAACTGCATCTTAGTATCAACTAGATTACTCAAGGATCACTTTGCTAATATTAGCTCCACTAGTAACAATAACGTCAATACTGATTTTGATAGGATTATCCCAAATGTCATTTTTGATGATGAAAATGTAAGCTTAACCAGAATTCCTTCATTTGAGGAAATTAAAGATGTGTTATTTGATATGAATCCATGGGGTTCACCAGGACCTGATTGTTACCCTCCAGGATTCTTTCAAACTCATTGGGGAATGGTTGGGAATGAAGTCGTGAAATTAGTAGTCAATTTTTTCGAAACTGGAAAATTGCCAGAGGGATTAAATGATACTTTCATTTCTTTGATTCCCAAAATTGAGAACCCCGTCATGCCCGGTGACTTTAGGCCAATAAGTCTTAGTAATGCTCTATATAAACTTATCTCTAAGATTTTGGCAACAAGGCTAAAGACTGTGTTGGACAAAATTGTATCGCCAAACCAGTCTGCTTACATAGCTAAAAGGAAGATTGTAGATAACATTATTATTACGCAGGAAGTACTTCATAGTATGAGAACTAATGAAAAGAAAAATGGTTTCCTAGTTTTAAAATTAGATCTCTCGAAAGCATTTGATAAAATGGAATGGAGTTTCATTAAACATGTTTTTAAAAACTTTGGGTTCAGTCAGAAATGGTGTGATTTAATTTTGGTATGTATTTCAACTGTTAATAATAAGGTGTTATTGAACGGGATTCCCGGTTTATCTTTTCATCCTTCTAGAAGGCTCAGACAAGGAGATCCCCTATCTCCATATTTGTTTATCACTGCATTAGAAGGTTTGTCCAGGCTTTTTGTTCATGCTTAGAGTACTAAACAATTTTCTGGGGTTAGGATTAATAAAAATTGCCCTATTATATCACATTTATTATTTGCAAATGATTGTTTCATCTTTTGTAAAGCTGATGTTGTTGAGGTAAGGAATTTGCTTCAAATATTAGACATTTTCAGCATTTCATCTGGGCAGACTATTAATTATCACAAGTCTGGATTTTACTTTAGCAAGTATGTCCATAATAAACATTGCAGGATACTTGCTAAAATGTTGAAAATTAAGAGGATTTCTAAGGATGAAAAATATTTAGGATCCCCACTGTTTTTTGATAGAAGAAGATCACTCAATTTTGAACCTTTGCTTGAAAGAGCATATAAATCTCTGCATGGGTGGAAAGCTAAATTACTATCTCAAGCGGGCAGGACTGTTTTGATCAAATCTACACTTTCTGCATACCCTAGTTACCAAATGCAAGTGTTAGAATTGCCCAAAAAGATATTAGATAGGTATGACGGTATCCAACGGGATGTTTGGTGGAATAAAGATAATCCCAACAAAAGTGTGTACACTCGAGCTTGGAGAAAAATCTGCAATTCTAAGTCTAATGGCGGTCTTGGTATTAGAAATCCACATAAAGTTAATACTTCTCTGTTAACTAAGTTAGGTTGGCGTTTGTTGAATAATCCAAATGATCTTTGGGTACAGATTCTTAAAGGAAAATACTTCCCTAGAACTCATCCTCATCATAAACATATATTTTCTAAAATTTCTTGGGTCTGGTCCAGCATTCGAAAAGGTCTAGATGTTGTCAGACAAAATAGTATATGGGAAGTTGGGGATGGAAGATCCATTAACATACTTACTGATAATTGGATTCCTAATATTGGAATTTTGAACGATGGGCAATTGGATGAGTGTAAAATGGTTTCTGATCTTATAGATGAAAATGGTAATTGGGATAATATGTTGATTGATAATATTTTCTCTTGTGAGATAGCTAGAAATATCAAGTCTATTTAGTTGAATACTCATAAATCTGACAGGATCAGATGGACAAGGACTAAAAATGGTGAGTTTACATCAAAACCTGCTTATAAAATTCTTTCTGATAGAACAAATACTCCGTCTGAGAAATTCTGGTTGCATATTTGGCATATGAAGCTTTTACCTAGGATTAATCTATTTATTTGGAAAATGGTGGCGGATGTTCTTCATCTTAATGCAAAAATGCATGGAATCCTTCAGCATATTGATCTTATATGTGTACTTTGTAATGCTAATCGTAATGAAACATCTTCTCATGTTTTTCCTGCTTGTCATTTCACAAGAGCGGTTTGGTTTGGTCTGGGTTTTGCAGATACCTAAGAATAATGGTGACTTCAAACAGTGGGTTAAATCTTGGTTTGAGGATCCTTATAAGAAATGGAAGGAAGTATATAGTGTTATCTATTGGCATATCTGGAACTACAGAAATTCTGTGATTTTTAATAAAGTTGAACCTAATCCTACTGAATGCATCGTAATGATTGAAAAAACTTTAAAGGATTGGGAGTTACATCCAGTTGATAATACTAATCACCAGTCTAATGAAAAGTTCAGGAACATACAACAAAGAAGAATGCAAGAAAGAAACAAAATGAATGAATTTCAAGTGGATGCCTCATTTGAAGAGTTAGATGGTTCCTTCGGAGCCGGTTTAATTCATTGGTTTGATAATAAGATCGTTGACATTAGAATTTTTTCAGGGTACACCATTAGTGCAGAATGTATAGAAACATTAGCAGTCAAAGGAGCTGTGGAGTGGGCAATGAAGTTACAAATTCAGGAGATTCAGCTTCAAAGTGACAGCAAAGGGATAGTCTCTTATTTAAACCGGTAGCCATCTAGTTGTGACTGGAGAGCAAAAGCAATATTATCTAATGTTCAAAATAATTTGGAAAGTAATAGCAATTTAAATATAAACTATGTAAATAGGAATCAAAATGGTGAAGCAGACTCTCTGGCTAAGTGGAGTCCAGCACATAGGGTGTCTTTTTAGGTACTGATGATCACCATACTATGTTAAAATGCAAAATTATAGTATAAGGTATTGCAAGAGGTCAAAATATCATGATGTATAATTTCTAGCTTTTAATCCTTCCTAAATTGGGGCCTAGGCAACTTAATTGAGGCCTATAGATTTCTTCATCCCCCAATAGAAAATGATAAAGGGTGTCCAAAAAATTATAAAATTACTAAATTAACCTTAAAGAAACCTTAATTATTCTAAGACAAATACAATTAAAATTTCATTAACAAATACCAAAATTATTAATCAAAACTCAATTTATTTTTCATCAAAATTAAAACTAAATCCTAATCAATCACAAACAACAATTAAAATCTAATTTTCCTTTTGGTTTATAAAAAAAAAAAAAAAGCCAAAACACACACAATTCAAGTGTTGAGTTGAATCCCTTTAAACCCTTCCTTCTAAGGGATACTCTACAATGATTTACCTCTAAATCTTTAAAATCCACTCATCAAGTTTTCTGAAAATCCACCCAGAATTGGTTTATATGTGCACCATAATAATCCGATTATGGCCTTAATCGGTTTTTAATGTGAACCTACATTACCCGATTCTGGGTTGATTTGATGAACATCAACTATAATCGGACTACATTAGTACATACATGAACCGATTCTGGATTCCTGTTCGGATCATTTTGCAGCATATGTAATCCAATTTTGTAGTTAAAAATCTTTGTATCAACAATCGGATTACATTGTCACCCTACAAACCGATTCTGAAAAAGCTGCAGCAAACTACCTCCATAATCGGACTTCATAAACGTATATGAAGTCCGATTCTGAAGCAAAATTCATGAGTCCAAGTTACCTAAAAAAATAAAACCACTTTCATTCATTCATTAAGCTTGGTTCAAGTTTGTAAAATACAATATAAGAAAGCGACAAAATATAACCATCTGATAGATCAATTAACATAAAGAAAATACTCATTCCAACAAATGTAGACCTTCGAATTGGTCCGTCACGATCAATTCCTCCCATCGCCTCATGTTGGGATCGTATTTTTTAAGCCACTCCTTGGTGACCTCCGAGACCTCATGAAACCCATAAACCGGTGGTAATGGACAATCGTCACGTACTCTAAGACCGATATAATGTACGTTGTTATGGTTGAATAAAACAATTCTCTGATCCTTAAGAGATTCATCCCAAATGGTGTATTTTGGTGCGTATGTATAACATGATCCCTTACCAAATAGATGAACAACGCAACTCCACATTTCCGCCAAGAGATGCCCACATAGAGGCATCTGCATCCAATGCTCTCGGGTAATTGGTCCATTCCCCTTTGGCCCTAGTACTCTAGCAACCATTTTTTCAAAAATCACTTCTTTTTCTTGTCTTGTTTTACCTTCCTTCATTATCGATATGTAAAATTCCTTGTCTTATTGTAGGCGCAAGGCCATCATCTTTCTAAAGTATTGACATTGGGTTAGGTTCTCATTGTCCGCCAAACTTATATGGCCTATTTGTTCTGACACAACGTGATAACCACAATTCCCATCCGCATCCACGTCATTGGTGGATAACACATAGGGCTTGATGATTTTAGGAAGTTTCGAGTAATACTCCTCGAATATATATGGTGTAACACGTTCGATGGGGTCTACCTCGTTCATCCCTAGGCGTGCTTCCATCACCAAGAGCGGCCCTTATAGTCACCATAAAACCCTTTTGTCTTGCTTCCCCCTTCCATACACGTAACCTTGATATTCGTGTTGTACTCGCTTGACTCTCTTGAGAAGGAACGAATAGATTGTTTGGCGCTTGACTCTCTTCATCAAACCCAACAGAGATACGGCTGTGGGTTGATCTTCATCAAACGCCACAACAATCTACAACAAATATCAAAAAGTTGATGATTCAAAATCAGTTTATATGTTACAGTCGATTAAACCGATTAAAGTAATCGGTTTATATGTGCAATCATAAAGACCGATTAAAGAAATGACAAAAAAATTCAAAGTACACAATCGGTTCACGTATCGAGTAATATACTCCGATTGTTGTTCACATTTCTACTGGATATTTTTTTCTCCAAAATCGGATTACATATTCACGAAAATAAACTGAATGTCAACTTTGTGTATTCTATGTGATTATTCTAGTCAAGGAATCGGATTATGCACAACACCAACAAAAATCGATTCTCGTCACGTACCCATTGCGCCAAAAATTTACTATAATCGGCTTATTAGGTGATGAACAAACACCGATTCATGTACCTAATTTAGGGATTTTACCCAGAATCGGTTTATGGAATGCTATCGAATAAACCGATTCTGGTTTAAAGTTTTGAATTTTTTTTCCTTATTCGGCAATTGGGACATGCAAATACATGTTTGCAGATCGTTACAACTCATACCTGTTTATTGGAAGAATTATCATCTTCTTCCTCCCGACGAAAGTGTTCTTATGCTTGAATAATATCCTCAAACATTCTTTGGTTCACTTTCTCTTCTTCATCCAACAAATTTTCCAATTCGGTAGGATCGGAATCATTATAATCTGATGCACCCCCTTCTTCATCACTACTAGAGTCTTTATCATCACTATAAAGTATCATTTTTGCTAAGAAAATCACAAACCCTAGTTTTTCCTTTTTTTCCCTCTACTTCTTTCCCTCCCAACCTTAAAAAAGAAAAATGATCTTCTACTCTAATCCAAACATTATAATCCTACTCAAACACTTATTTAGTTAACTTAATTAATCATCACTAATTTAATAAAGGTATATTAGGCATTAATATAAATAATGGATAAGGGGTTTCCACAAATTACTTACTAGTGACCCTATTTTGTCATGTAGTTATAGGCCCAATTAAGTTTCCTAGGTCCCAATTTAGGAAGGTTTTTAATATATGTTCTGTTTATTAAAAAATAAATAAAAAATACCTCTAGACCTATGCGCCACTGATTAATTGGGTAGCCACGTATCTTGTTATGCCGTTGTTCTAAATGTGCTACATACATCAATAATTTGAAGTAGTTTTAAGTTCAACGTGTCACAAAAATAATGCATGATTAACAGGTGTGATGTGAATACGCATTTCAAATGCATGTAAGATTTTTGTTATTGGGAAAGCTAAAAAGTTTAGGGGGAAATCTAACTTCTGGTCAATGAGAGTTGATTTATTGTCAAAGGGGTGGAAACAAGTTAGTCATTACTTCCTACGCCGCCATCATCAACAACAAGGTCACTAGTTCATCCATATAAGAACTAGTGATGACAGAGAAGGTGATGATACTGAATTATTGAAGTTTTCCATTGTTGCAGCTTTAGAAGAAGCGGCTTGGATATCATGAGGTGATGTAGAAGCTGGACGAGGTAATGAAGAAGCGAATTGCGGAAATGTACCAAGCCAGATCCTTGATTTCTTTCTTGGTTCTCTAAATTCTGATACCCATTTACCCCAACTATGAATTCGCACTCCTCTGTATGTTTGATGTTTCCCACCATCCCTAATTCTTTTTCTTGTCGTGGGTTTCTCATCAGTAGGTTCCTTGAATTCTTGGTTTTCTTCTTGATTTGAGATGGTAAGGTTCTTAATCCGTTGTTGTTGGTCAAATTGAGATGATAAATATGAAACTTCAACTAAGTTACTAGTAGTACTACTTTCTCCATCTGAACTGTTTGGTGTTTGATCTAGTGACATTCTATAAGAATGATTTTCACACTTATGGCCTTGTTGCTTTTCATACTAATTAGTAGATTTATGAACAACTATTTTCTCCATATTTCGTATGTCTCCTTGATTTGATCCGTTGACAATCAATAGGGATATATTTAAGTTCTTTTTTAATGTCCTACATATCCGATTTAATGTTATTTTCTCTTTTGGGTTATATACAGATTATTAATCTTTTCCTTGCTTAACTTTCTTTTCATATGATTTCCAATGTTACAACAACTGGTAAAAATGCTACCAATAATTGGATTCTACCTAAACATGAGTAGAATATATAGAATGAACAAATTAATTGGAGAGCTTTGAAAAATGATTAATTGGATAAATGAATACCGACTTTGGTTAAAAAAATAAAACAAAATCGATTGTTCAGAACATACATTCAAGCTTTTCTTGATCGCCAACATCGAGAAACTAAAGTATTCATAGCTTGATGGATTTTTGAGATTAGATTGTTCCACCCATATTGACCTTAAATCAACTTATTCTGACCTAAGTCAGCTTTCCCCTTATTTAAATTGGCTTTCCCTTTAACAAAAATCGTAAAGTAATGTCTCTACAAGATATCAGAAGAAACCTGTAAGCTAAAGGCTCAATCTTACTTTGATGGTTCCTTCCTTCTCCTCCGCCCTTATTTTTTTTTCCTCTTCTTCGACTCATTTTTTGTTTTCCCTAAATTCACTCGTAGCCTCTTATTATATCAACGAACGATGGACCCATTTTTTTGGGAAGGAAGACATAAAGAAAACACAAGGAAAGCTCATCATGGTCCATATTTTAAGTTTTCGTTTTTGGATTTTTTTGGGCTTCATCTCTTTCAATGAGAACACTTCTGGTTGACAGTGGGTTTTGTTGATTTTGATTTTCCGGGTGTTTTTGCTTTCACCTAGTTTCTGCAAGGAAAATTTGTGGGATAACAATACACTAATACAGGAGGAGGGAGATAATCAGGTAATTAGTAGAAGATGTTTGTAGGGGTAATTTAGAATTGTGTAACTGATGTAATTGATCGAGTGAGATGGACGCTATTACGGAAGAAAATGACTAATGAAGTATACGGTTCAATGTGATGGGTCTATTCAAAAATTGAAACTCAATTTAGCTTAAAAAAATCGAAAGAAATTGATTTTCTAAACACGAGAAGATACAATGGGGGAAATAGGAGCAGAAGAGGGTGAAACTATAAACTGGCACAAGAAACTCAGTTTTAATCAACAAACGACAGAACTTAAGAACAGGCAGCTTAGTTTATATTGGGCTTGCAAACTTAGCTAAGATAAGGAATTATACTGGGCTTGCAAGTGCAACCCATGAGCAGAAATCTACCAAGTTTCTAATCTAAAGAATTTCATCCAGGATATCTGGAACCCTCTTGTCGCCAGAGATTCTGTAATTCATGTACTGATACGGATAAAACCTGACACAGCCACTGTGATAGATCATAAGTTTTCTCGAAGCTCATATATTTGTAGATCATACGTGACAACCATGCTATGCTATCTCGTCAGCACAACCTTTTGTCGACTCTGTTTATTCTTCCTTGTCGATAATGAATATGATATATGATCCAAAGGAAAATGAGGCAGAAATGTAGAACCAAAAGGAGACCAAGCATATGAATTTAACCTTGCATCCACTTTGCCATTCGAATTCCAACTAGACTCACCAGAATCCATCTTGAATATGCTTAAAGATAGAAATCCATAATGAATCAAATACAGACAACCTCCAAGAAGACGTCTCAGAATTGTAGATTTCAATTCTATAGTTAATACTACATTTAGGATCACTGTGCTTCCATCAGAAACATATAATTTTGTAATATGGGGATTTGAACGCTGCAAGGTGCAGGAAACCAAGACTTGTCATTCGAGACCGAGGTAAGATTTCCGATGCTCGGAGGCATATTCCCGGAGAAAAGGTTCATGCTCAGGTATACCGACACCAAATTCTGAAGATTCCCAAGCCCTGGAGGAAGATTCCCAGAAAATGAGTTGTCGTGTGCTGACAGTTCGATGAGTTTTCCAAGTTCTCAAACCATGGAAGCTGCCAGCAAAGCTATTCTCATCAAGTATAGGTTCTCTGAGCATTTTTTAAGGTTAGACAATGACGGAGGTACAGTCCCAACAATCTGTTACCACCCAAGTCTAGAGACTCTAAATTCTCCAAATTCCAAATATTTGCAGGAAGAGGGCCTGCGAAGGCACATTAGCTGACATTAAGATGCTTCAGTGATCTGAGTTCCCCAAGGAGGCTTGGAGACGGAAGCTGTAGTGGAAACTGACTGCACGATAAATCAACCTCATGAACTTTGGAACCGACGCATCTTATACCAGACCAATTACATGGTGATACTTCTGCGCTGAACCAGCTCGGAAGGAGATCTCATCAGAGAAGGATGGACGGATAAAGCAGACAGCGACGACACTGAAAAGGAGCCTAGAGTGCAGAATCTGATGCAGAAGAGCCAAGGAAAACACCTAGGGGTTCAATGAGACTTGCAAATTTGAGAAACCATGCGCTGAACACTGAGAAGTACCCGTGAAAGTAGAACAAGGAAAGTGGATAGACGATCCCTTACGGTGTTTTCCTGGTCCAGTATGGGCAATGCAGGAATCAAATATATTTTCAAACTGTCACTAGAAACAACACAATGGATAAGTTGTACTCTGTAAACTGTAAAGACATAGAAAAGAAGCAGATATATTTTGGCCATTCGCATATCCATCAGCCATGTTTTAAACGTAATATTTGGAAATACATACAAGGATAACTGGTAAAAAGATAAATTACTGGGACAACTTAAGGTGCACAAGTTAACTAAGACAGAGATAATAATGGACACTATAATTCATCATTTATGTTCTTAAAAATTGGTGTAATGGTGATTCACATCAGTGACATCACAAGTTCTCCTATATATTAATGAGCTAACAGAAAATCTTTTTGGGTGTGGTTCTGTTAATTAAGACGTAACATGAACAAAGGAATAGGAGATATTTTTAGGATTTTTGCTAGAGGTTTAATAAGCTCTTGGCAGAACTGCTACTTCTGCTGACAATGATAAACATCCCTGAGATGTGAGGCTCTTACAATGTCATCTATTTTCAAATTCTTTTGTGCTATGCAGGAGACTAAGATGCCAAATATATACACAGGTCATAAACACAGAATCCTGTCCCTTTTATCACTTCCAATGGTTGTAAAACCTTTCACTCATCAGCCTCGCAACCAATAAATGATTCAAACCAAGAGAAAACAGAAATGAAGGGCCAAAAGTTACATCTCACTGACAGCCCTCTGTAGGACATAATACTAAAGCAATGATCTCAGGAATAAAAGGCTTTGATACAAATCAATTATTTTAAATGAAACTAAATGTTTTCAAACTTTAAACTGACGTGATTTTGATTTTCTATCCAGATGCTCTAAGTGGCCTAAATGATAACCAAATCATGCTTCATACGAAATCATTCTCAGGACATCTCCATGTAAATCCATTTAGCAGGTGCCAGTGACACGTACCAATAAGTGGGGTAATAATGAATGGAGTAGTAGAATAAATGCAAGTAAAGTTTCCCATCAAATAGGTAGTCTCACCAATTAGGGACCTGAATACCTCTTCTGATTTTATCACACCGTAATATTTTACTAAATCAACTCAAATAGGGAGTTCAGTAAAGAGTGTATATTATCTTTGCAAAAACAAACACAAAACAAAAAGAACTGCACACCTGTTATAAGTTATAAGATGCAATACTTCTGGGCTTCGCAAAGTTATTCCCTGCTCAGCCAGGCTTTCCCTCCATGCTGAAAATCCAGGTTCAACAAATATATTGGGATTTATAGAGTAATGCAGTGACATATGAGTCTCCATCCTTGAAAGACGCTCCTTTAAGGCGTGAACAGCTCCTGAAACATGCCAAACCATGCAGGTACAGCTTCCATACATCAGATTTGTCCTTCAACAGAGCATAACCCCTTAGAACGGCAGTGTTGGCTGCTAGATTTCTACTTACTGCACAACAAAAGTGATTTTAATCTGAGTACAGAACCACTTAACCTGAAGCTAACAGAAAAATGAATGAATGATCAACATAGACTAAAAGATACAAGTTACTGAAAAGAAAAGTAAAGTAAAAGGAGAAAAACAAACAAAATTTAAGTAAGATAAAAAAAAAAAAAATCTTGCTTGAGGTGAGAACTCCAAACTAAGATATCAACACTTGTTGATGGATACTCATTCGTGTTATCATTGCAAGCAAATTTAAATACATTTCAACCTTTCAAACAAACATCTGTGACTACAGATTGGTAACAATATGTATTCTCCAGTAACAGGATTCAAGATATAGAGGGGATCATTAAAGCCCCAAATTTTACCATCTGTAGGTATAGATAAACAAATCAAACCATTAGATGAACCAATTATCAAAGACTATAATCGTCCAGAATAAAGCATCATAAACTCATAATGTATTCTCCTAATGAGTGGAGATTCAAATGAAACCCTTGAAAATATGACGATATCTTATTTCTCCATAGGTGGATTGATTTAATGGTAAAGAAATTGATCCAGAAAAAATCTATCCAGAGAAGATGAAGAAATTTCTAGTTGTGGGAGATTATAGTCTTAGAAAGGCAATACTGAGTACTGGCTGCTAGATTTCTACTTACTGCACAACAAAAATGATTTTAATCAAGTACCAGAACCACTTAACCTGAAGCTAATAGAAAAATGAATGAATGATCAACATAGACTAAAACATACAAGTAACTAGAACTTAAAAGATGTCATTATACCATCTCTATATAAACAAATTAAACCATTAGATGAATCATCCACTCATCAGGAGGGTACATTTTGGGTTTATGAGATTTGGTAATGCTCCATTCTGGAAGATATAGTCCGTGATAATTGATTCATCTTAAAAATTCTTAGTTGTTGTTTATTATTATAGATTAAGAAGTTGGAATTTGTGATTTTGTAACATACTAACCTTTAAATCTGAAGAAGGGGAATTGAGACCCCTTTAGACAGAGCACCTAAGGATAATCCTGTTCTTCAAGCTGTTATTTTAAAACCCCTGGGGTTTCCACAATTCTCACCGAATTATATAACCCATTTCATTCACAAAGAAATCCATAACTGCCGTAATCTTCTTCTCAGAAGCCAGCGTATAACGAGGGCCTTCCCTAGATGTTTGAATTTGATCTTCCGACTAACCCCAGCTCTTCAAAGTCTTAACTGGAAAACCTAAGTAGTTGGTTCAACGATTCAAATAACATTTGTGTCTGTATACAGACTGCACTTTGAGATATCATGGCAAGGGATTACACTGGCTTATAAGCTTAGACTCGGAGTGTTTGCTAGGTATATTCCATATAGCCCACTGAAAAAAAAAACAATTTGGATGAAGACGACGGAGAAGGTTGTCGATTGATGGTTGCTGTCGTCCCTTTTTGAGAAAGGGGGGAACATTTTCAATTTCACCACTGGAACAAGAATATAAACAAAGGAGAAAGGGGAAACGACGAGAGAGTAAACCCCAGGGTTTGAATTTGCACAAAGTGAGAATTCTGACTTTTATAAAGTCAAGAGAACATCAGGCAACTGCTGCGAAATTGAAAATGTTGACTCAGGTCAAAACCATGATTAGTTTTGGGAAGCAAAATAACTTGCTTATCTGATGTAATTTACATAAGTAAAAATCAGAAGCTGAACTATTTTGTTTTATAAAAATTGACTTTCCTGCTTTTAGCAAAATAATTTTATGACTCTACCCTTCAAGTTAGCTTCACTAGCCTTCTTGGTAGAAATAACTTGCTTATCTGATGTAATTTACATAAGTAAAAGCCTGAAGCAGAAGTTAGAAACAAAATTATTTTATTTTATAAAAATTGATTTTCTATTTCTAGAAGTCGTTCTAAGATATTATTATGATTTTTGATTTTTCGATTTCCAAAAACAGAAAAGTAAATTTTGAGGGTACGCCCTAACACCTTATGACCCTATTAAACTTTAACTAAATTGAGAAGTCAAAACTTTGTTCTAGCATAAATTTTTAATGATTTCCGGTGGAGTACAAAGAGGACGTGGAACTAGCCCTTGGTTCTAATAACAAATAATCAGATCATGTACCGTAAAGAAATATACCTAGAATATAAGAGAAGGTAATGGAAAAGGATGATAAAAAATAAAAAATAAAAAAAGAATCAATTTAAGACTTTATTTGGCCGTTGATGGTTGCTTTCGTCCGAAAGGGCGGCGGGGGATTTTCAATTTCACCACCGGACAAAAAGATTAAAAAAGAAAAGAAAAAAAGGAAGCGAGAGAGTAAACTCTAGAGACCAGAAATATTGAAAGCTTGGTTTTATTACTCCCTCCGTTTCTAAAAAATAGGCAAGTTTTGTTTTCACAAAAATTAAGAAAACTAATCATTGTAGCCACTTTTTCATGTTTTTTCCAAAACTATCCTTTGGTCCCCACTCATTTGCTATTAGAGAAATAGGAGAGAGAAGTGGTCACCTTTTTATATTAGAGAGAAAAAGGGAGAGAGAGAAGTGGTCCCTCTATGGGTATAGTAGTAAAATCATAACATTTGACTTTCCACATATGGAAACAAGCCTATTTTTTTGACATACCCAAATAAGGAAACCTGACTATATTTTTGAAACGGAGGGAGTACTTGTTAAATAAAAGCAGAACAGAAATGGCTTTAAATAGCCTTGCAAAAACTACAAAATAGGATCATAACTAACATGACTCAGTAGTGGAGCTACTGGTAACTAACTAATGTCCTTAACAATAGGACTTTATTTGATGCTAAAGACTCGACCAACATGCTTGACTAGTAGCACGACTAACAACTTCAACATTCCCACCCTTAAACTGAAAACTTGTAATTCAGTTTAGCATTGCTTCTGAGCACATTCCCATCAAGCCTCTGATTCTTACAAAGGCATTCAGCTTCAGCGGCTTTGTCATTATGTCTGCAACTTGATCTTGACTAGGAACATGAACTAGTTTGATGACACCATCATTTGTAAGATCACGAAGAAAATGAAACTTGACATCTATGTGCTTACAGCGCCCATGTAGAACATGATTTCTTGACAAGGCAATAGCTGAACTGTTATCACAGAAGATGGTAGTATGTTCACTAATTTTTGTCTGGTCCAAATACTCCAAGATTCTCCGTATCCATACTGCTTGTGTTGCAGTCACAACAGCTACAACAAACTCTTCCTCCGTTGTAGATAATGTGACTATAAGTTGCTTCTTTGATAACCAAGACACAACTCCAGAACTCTTGCAGAAAGCATAACCTGATGTGCTCTTGCGATCATCCACATCACTTGCATAGTCACTGTCAGTATAGATCTCTAATTCTTCAGTCCCTCCCTTCCTGTAGAGAATTCCATGATCGATTGTCCCTTTCAAATAACGCAGAACTCTTTTGGCTGCATTATAATGAAGTTCAGTAGGACAATCCATAAATCTGCTCAATCGACTTACCACAAACATAACATCTGTCCGTGTTGCTGTTAAGTACATAAGACTGCCAATGAGTTATTTTTATTGACAGCTATCTACTCTTTTTCCTTGCTCATCCTCGTGAAGTTGAGAACCTGGAACAATTGGATTAAGAACTGAATTGCAACTAGCCATACTTAACTTCTCCAGAATCTCTTCTGTGTATTTCTTTTGAAAGATGAAGTAACCATCATCTTTCTGCATGACTTTTATACCAAGAAAGTAACTAATCTTGCCAAGATCAGTCATATCAAACTCTTGCATCATTGAGTTCTTAAACTCAACAAACAAACTTTCATCATTTCCAGTGAATATCAGATCATCAACATAAACACACACAATCAAAATTTTACTTGCCTCTCCCACTTTTATGAAGAGTATGTGTTCATAATGGCATTTCACAAATCCTTTTTTGGCAAAATAAGACTCTATGCGGTTGTACCAAGCTCGTGGAGCTTGCTTGAGTCCATATAACGCCTTCTTCAACTTGTATACCTTGTCTTCTGCTCCTTGTACCTTGTAGCCAGGAGGTTGATCAACAAACACATCTTCACTGAGCTCACCATGCAGAAAAGCTGAATTCACATCAAGTTGATATATATTCCATTCTTTCTGAGCTGCAAGTGAAATTACCAATCTCACTGTCTCCAATCTTGCTACAGGTGCAAATATTTCAGTGTAGTCTACACCATACTCTTGAGAATAACCCTTTGCCACCAGTCGAGCTTTAAGCTTATCAACTTCACCATGCTCATTGTGCTTTGTCTTACAATTAAATCCATTTTACTCCCACCATCTTTGCACCATCAGGTAAATTGGTTAATTCCCAAGTGTTGTTCTTTTCTATGGCAGCAATTTCAGCGTCCATTGCTGTCCTCCAAGACGCACTTTTGACAGCCTCTTTAAAATGAATTGGATCTGTTGATGTGGCCATCATTACAAAGAATGATGTATCTTCATCTTCATCTGAGAGTCCTTCTCCACTTGTGTATTCCCCCATCCAAGTAGGTTGTCTTCTTACTCTGCCTTGTAATGATGGTGTGCTGTCAGTGGAGCTTGAAGCAACATTTTAAGGAGTAGCTGAATTAACTTGTGGTGTATCAGGTGCTAGTTGTTCTTCTACAGCATCTGGTGAACTGACCGCTTCAATTTTCATATCTCCATCAGTTGCAACAACTGCATCTTCTTCGTCTTCTTCACATTCTAGATCAACCAGGATAACTTGCTCATGTTCTTTGTCCCACTGCAGACTAGCATCTTCTTCAAACACAACATCTCTGCTTACAATGATTCTTTAAGATATTGGTTCATATAGTCGATAAGAATTTGACTCTTCACTGACACCAAGAAGAACATACTTCATTCTTTTGTTGTCTAGCTTAGTGCGCCTACTATCAGGTACATGAGCATGAGAAACAAATCCAAAGACTCGAAAGTATTGAACTGATGGTTTAATTCCACTCCAAGCTTCCTATGGAGTTTTTTTCTTCACTGCAACTGTAAGACTTCGATTCTGTACATGGATTACCCAATTAACTTCTTCTGCCCAAAAGGTCTTTGGAATTTGCTTGTCAACAAACAAACTACGAACCATGTTCATAATAGTTCCATTCTTCCTTTCTGCAACGCTGTTCTGTTGTGGGGTATATGCAGTTGTGAGTTATCTATGGATTCCAATGTTGCTGCAAAATTTGCTAAATTCACTTAGAGTGAATTCCCCTCCACGGTCAGTACGAAGAAACTTAATTGACATGCCTTTTTATTTCTCAACACGACTTTTAAACATCTTAAAAGTATCATAAGATTCAGACTTTTGAACAAGAAAATATATCCATGTTTTTCGACTAAAATCATCAATAAAAGTAATGATGTACCTCTTCCCACTGTTGGATACGGGTTTGATTGGTCCACATATGTCAGCGTGTACAAGTTGTAAAACTTGTTGCTCTCCATGTAGTTTCTTTTGGGAACGGCATCCTGTGTTGTTTTCCTAATAGACATGCTTCACACACCTTTTTCATGTCTCCAAGAGAAGGCAGACCATTCACCATCCCCTTCTATTGTAGTATTCTCAGAACTTTATGATTGAGATGACCATATCGTCGATGCCACAGCTGAGCAACATCCTCAGTAATAAAGAGACACATCTTCTCCTTTCGCTTTACGTTTGCATATAGCTTGAACATACGATTTGATGACATCTCAATTTCTGTGATCACTCACACCATCCATCTTCAATCACTATTCTCAAACTTTTATGAGCAAGTTGTCCAATGCTCAACAGATTATTAGTCAAATATGGAACATAGAACACACCTGTAATGACTTGAGTTATACCATTCACCATCATAACAATATTACATTTTCCCATTACTTTCATTCTTGAGTTGTCACCCAACTTTGTTGTCTCTCTGA
Source organism: Papaver bracteatum (assembly GCA_023529315.1). Taxonomy (NCBI): domain Eukaryota; kingdom Viridiplantae; phylum Streptophyta; class Magnoliopsida; order Ranunculales; family Papaveraceae; genus Papaver; species Papaver bracteatum. The sequence continues at coordinate 951,723 of JAJJWX010004907.1, read as the reverse complement.
AGTTTGCATCCATGCTTGAGAACATCTCCTTCTTTCCACACATATAATTGCTGCAGCCGGAATCGAGATACCACATGTATACCTCATCATGATCTTCCACTGCTTTACCTGTGTAAGACATCAGCAACATCTCCTCTTCTGTCTCAACGTAATGTGCTTTTTCACCAGCTTTATTTGGACATTCATTCTGGAAATGTCCCAGTTTGTGACACCCATAGCACTTAATTGTGGATTTATCAAAGTTGTGCATTCCATTGCCTCTTCCTCGTCCACGGAATCCACCACGTCCTCTACCTATGGAAGCTTCACCTTATGTAACTTTCAAGGCTTGTTCTTCCTCAACATGAGCATTCATACGTTGTTCATGGACCAAAAAATTGCTCTGGAGTTCATCAATTGAGAGAATACTGAGATCTTTTGATTTCTCAATTGAAGAAACTACATATGCAAAGTTTGGAGTCATGGACCTTAGAATTTTCTCAACAATATCCTCCTCACTGATATTGCCTTTGTGTTATCGCATCTTGTTGACAATAGTTAATGTCCGAGCAAAATAACTATTCACTGATTCTCCTGCCTTCATGCTAAGCACTTCAAAATCCCTCTTGAGAGCCTGTAATTGAGCACGTTGAATGCGATCCGTGCCTTGATACTTCTTCTTCATTGAATCCCAAATAGCTTTTGCAGATCCAGTGTCCAGAATAGTCTGTAGGACAGTTCTTTCAATAGCCTGAAACAAATAGTTCTTTGCCTTCAAATCCTTCAGTTTCGCATCATTGTACGCCTTCACCTGAGTTTCTGCAGCTTTTTCTTCTGGTGCAGCTGGAATTCCTTCTTGTACTATGCCCCAATATTCTTTTGATCTAAGAAAGTTCTCCATCAACATGGACTAATGATCATAAAATCCATCAAACTTTGGAATTGATGGTTGCACAAAATTACTCTCTGTTGCCATTCTTAACATGCACTCAAAAACACTCCAGAAAGATATTTTCACTCTAATCACTCAATTGTTTCTTCCTCAGTTCTCACACTCACACCTCACACTCTGAAAACTCACATACTCAGGAGAAAGACTGATGTTTTCTCCTTAACCAGCTCGTGCTGGCTCTGGATACCAAATCTAGAGACTAGAAATATTGAAAGCTTGGTTTTATTACTTGTTAAATGAAAGCAGAACAGAAATGGCTTTAAATAGCCTTACAAGAACTACAAAATAGGATCATAACTAACATGACTCGGTAGTGGAGCTACTGGTAACTGACTAAATCAATAACTAATTTCCTTAACAATAGGACTTTATTTGATGCTAAAGACTCGACCAACATGCTTGACTAGTAGCACGACTAACAACTTCAACATAAACCCCATACTGAGATTTTGAGCAAAAATTTTGACGTTTATGAAGTCAAGAAAACATCAGTCAAACTTTAATATTAGAAGTTATATTTCGAATCCTTCGAGAAATCGCACCGTTTTAAAATAAAAAATGAATTCATATTATAACCTCTAAGATTGACTTTTACTTATAATACCCAAACACACTTTAAGACATTAGTTATACTTTAAGACATTAGTTATAATTTAAGACATTAGTTATATATTCATGATATGAAAGTCGGGTAGTTGTAAATGATATTCTGGCTAACTATAAAATACTCCATCCGTCCCTAATTAGATAAGCTACTTGTAGTTTGCACAAATTTTAAGGCAACAAGAAAAGATAAATATATTTAAGTATTTTTTTTACAATTATATCCTTATGGATAATAACTAGTAAAACTTAGGAATGATTTATCTCTTAAACTATACCACGGTTTTTCGTAAACTTTATACCGTTGAAAAGCATTTTAAAACACATACGCAACGAATATAAACATGTCTATCAAATTATACATATTTCTTATAGTAACAATAATCAATTAAAGGGTAGTTTTATAAATACCTCCTTGATTAGTGAAATAGCTCATCTATTTTGGGACAAAACTAAAAACCAACTAGCTCATCTAATTAGGGACGGAGGGAGTATGAGATAGAGGAATAACGGAAATGAAGAGTTTTCTCTCCAAAAGGATTTTTATATCTTAATGAAGAGTAAAACTTCAGTTATCTTTCACTTCGAGAGTTATTACCACCACCCTATCTCTCTGCTATATAAGGCACTTCAGTCAGACGGCACTTCACTTGGTCACGCCTGTAGGCTAAATTGAACATAATTATGCCTATTACGTGATTCCGAAAAAGATGCTAGGAATGGATTGCAACACTCGGCATACCTATGATACATGCAACCGCATTCTCAATTGTCTTATCTGACCACGGAGACCCACAAGATGCTCAAAATTATATCAAAAAGCTACATTTCTCCCTTCATTCCAAGCCCAACATGATCAATAGCCAAGGATCCATTATTTGAAGTAAGTTTGAGTCACCCCTTATCTATTTTTTTAATACTAAACTTGCCTATGGTAATTAAATAAGCTTGTGTAATGATTAGTGAGTTAATTAATAATTAATGAGATTAAATTAATAAGTTGATATTTTTCAAAAGAACAATTATTTAGAGGGACAAGAAGAAGATGGAGATGATAATGAAGATGAGGGTTTGAAAGAAAAAAAGTTAGATATTTTTCTTTAAGAGCCACAACAAGAGTATGATGTTTTGGGTACTCACGGATACTTCAAATTTAGTTAATGGTGCTTGAATTGGCCAAAACATTCCTAAAAATGAACAATTTACAAATTGATTTTGGTTTGGTTAACAAAGTTCGGCTACGACATCTGAAGAACATGTAGCTGAACTCATCTGCAAGTGCAGTTCGGCTAATGTTTCTGAAAACACATGTTGCCGAAGTCAGCTTTAATGGAGTTTTTTATTTCAAAGAAAAGTTCGGTTAGGAGAAGAAAATTGGGACATAACCGAACTAAGAGTTCGGCTATGAAAAAAATTTGCGACGTAACCGAACTCAATATATAGGTTTTTCAGAGTAAAGTTCGGTTAGGAGAAAAATTGAGGTGTAACCGAACTTTTTGCGACGTAACCGAACTTTTTGTTACGTAGTTGAACTTTTTTTGCGACGTAACCGAACTTTTCTCTGAAAAAAAGAAAAACCTCCATTAAAGTTGAGTTCGGCTAGTTCGACAAAGTTTTTCACATAATTCCTAGCCGAACTTCTCTCCGCAACTTCCATTTTCAACTCATTTTGATGATTACTTCTCATTTTTCAACCAAAAATTAATGACAAATAATGGGTTTGTTATAATTTTGATTTTGTTTTGTTAATGATTTAAATTAAGCTATATATAGAGGTGACAGTGGTGGTCGGTTGTGATGGGAGGAGGTGGTTATATATATATATGTGGTGGAGATGGGAGGAGGTGGTTATATATATATATATATATATATATATGTTAAGGGTAGGTTAGTCATTTCCATACTTTAAGACACCCCTTATCACTAGGGTAGATATTCTTATCACTTAGTAGTCCCCCACCATTTTTGAGTAGTGCCCAAAAAATCATTTTATTCTATCAGCTTAGTTTCTGCTAACTCATATATATATTATACACACTTCTCCATTGTATAGTGACTAAACTGGCTAGGGACAATCAATCAAACTATACCAATGAACAAGTTTAGTATTCTCTCATATTTTGGTCTGACACCCCAAGACTGATAAAACAAATCAAGCACGTAACCTTAATTATGCATCACATTCCTCATAAACAAAAAACTATGAGCTTGTTAATCTCTTTTGTGATTTGGTGCATAGACAGTTCGCTCTCACAAGTCTTATTATTAGTCAACCTTCACAAACACATCAGAACTAACCAGCAACACTTGCTCTTGAATTCCTCAAAAGCCACATAGAACTTGTATTACTATTCAGATTGTTTTTGGCGTATTGAACATAGTCCATCTCATCTGTATAACACAAAATACAAAGTATCATCAACAGACCGAGGTGCTCAAGTACAATTTTCAATCTAAAGATGGTTATTTCCTCACTTTAAATATCATTGCCATTATCACCCCCACCACTCTCATCACCACCCTGTAGTTCTAAACAAAAAATCTCATGGCCTCTTCTTCAGGTACTAAACCAAATGAATCTGTTGATAACCTGGTTGAGCAGATGAATTCCACTCTAAATATCTCTGAATATTTATTTCTAAAAGTCTTCATAAACTCGAAAAATATTCGACCAAAAAAGCAAGAAAAATGGAAATGGACCTACGTTGAAATACTTTGCAGAAAAATCTCCCATGAAACCAGAATCATATATAGATTCATCAACTCCAACTGGGAACTTAGAAGGGATGCTGAGTTAGCTCTTTAGGAGAAGAGAAGAAATTAGTATTCCATCAGGCTTGGTAGTATTGAAGATTATAAAGTGTTCAGACAAGGAAGGACTAGAGGTATCTTCAACAAACTTATTATTCTAACTAAAGTTTCGCCCTCAGGCCGGGATTTTATTGATGAAGCCAACTTGTATGTTGTAAAGATTTGGGTATTAGTAAAAGGGTAGCTAGACACATCATATCTGATATCAAAAACATTGTCAAACCTGCTGGTCTATACCAAGATGTAAAAAGAGCCTATGGTAGAGATAAAGATGAGAATAATATTGAGGTACTCTTAACCATTGACATAACCAGAGCTTTAAATTTTGGTATAGATACTTATGAGACACCAACTATCTCATATTGGTTGGAGTTTACTTAGGATTTGCGTTAGAACATAGCTCGGTTGGACCCACCAAGGCATTGGTATGTCAAGTTTGGTTGTCATATTTTAGTGAATCAAAATTCATATAAAGAATCGCTTGATTATGTACTAGAGACAACTTCGTACATGTTAGACTATAAAATCTAGGATTATGAGACATACAAGTATTACTCGGAGACTTGAAAAATGTGAATAAGTAACAAGCTACAACGACGACATCATCCTTCCTATTGAGGTTAGTAATATTTGACTTGAACTGTTTCATTCCTAACATATCTTTCAAGTCGTGCTGTATTGAAAACATAACTGCGAAGCTGTGAATGATTATACTCTAGTAGTGAGACATGATCACATGATCATAGTGTTATAAGGAATTAGTATACAAAGTATAACGCTTATCTTTTGAACTTCTTATATATGAAATCGACATAATCATATGAATGCTATTGTGATTATGTGTATGGGTATAGGTAATAATTTCATCCTAGGAAACAATGTTTACATTTTTTTAAAGGAACTACATTCATGAATTTTTTTTATGAATCGAAAGGGAAATCGCTAGGCTTATTCATTGGATATCTTTGGATTCCCAATATGTGTTAGTAGAACCGATCATAAATTGTTATGTATCTTGGTACACTAGTGGAAAATGATTTTTTTGAGTCTGTTTGGGTTTTATAAATAAGACTACGTAGGGCTTTCTTTGTATATTGGGCTTTCAATGGAAGTCCTTTTTATAGAAAAAGTAAATCAAGCCCTACTAGCAGACTTAACATTAAGTGGCAGTTTGGAAATTAAAAAAGTTATCCACGTGGATTTATGTTAAGAACGCCAGAAGCAATTATTTTTGTGGTCCTACTTTAGTTAAGTATGCGGTGGTAAATGGTTTCTCTAAAAGCTTCTAGAAACAAACTTGCCTTTTTCATCACTTATCTCATTTATCTCATCACTCTTTTCTATTTTTTTATGAACGGCAAACCCTAAGATTCTCTACAACTCTTTCTTCATCTTTATCACCTCCAATCCATTAGAACAAATCCCTTTACTTCATCTCATTCTTATTGGTGTATTCAATTAACTTTTTTCGTTTTCTAAAAAACAAAAACAAAACCATTTCTTAGATCTATAATCAATTTCTTAGATTTGTAAACATGTCCCATCTTTGATCTTAATTTTGAACCATTCTCTTCCTAAATCTTATATGTAATTTTATTTTTATTGTTTTTGCTTTGATCTGTTACGGTTCTAATCAAATATTCTTTTATTTTGTCATGTAACCAAAGAAGAAACCGAACCCCCTTTGATTTTGTCATCAGTAGTACATCGGAGAAGAGTACAACAAAATTCAGAGAAAATGTTTTGGTTAGAATCATTGATGGATTTAATTTGGTTATTTTTAATTTTAAGAAATACATCTACAAAGCATCTAGCAGGGTAAGAAACCCAAAATGAAAATCCTAATTTTATAATTTCTGTTTTCTAGTAGTAAATAAAGTTTATCATGTCTATCAAGTTCGTGTTTTTATTGGTGAGTTTTGTCAATTTGGTTGATTAATGAACACATGATTAGCTGGAACACATGATTATTGGGGATCTGGTCGTACTTGAGACAACAAATGGTGAGACAAAATCATTAGAAACAGTTCATTTAGTTTAGTGATGATTTCAATGGAGTAACAAATGAAATTGAGGAATGTGCATTTTATAATTGTGGAATGGGTTAAAGTTTTATACCTATCAAGGAATATGAATAGACGGTAGTCTCTATCTCTTGTGAAATTTGATTTGATTTTGTAAAGTTTTGATTTTTATAAGGAATACAAATAAATTGTGATTTTGGTTCATTTTTTGTTAAAGTTTGAAAGTTGTGTAATGAGATTATTGATATAGCACAAAAATTTGGCAAAGGTGTTGATGGTGGATTTTAGTTCAGGGCTAAAATTGTAAAACCAATTTTTGTGCCAACATCCTGCAAAGGGTAAGGCCATTTGACAAACGATGAGCACAGAAATCCTCTCATTTTATTTATTTGAAGCAATTCGATAAATATATAAAATTCACCTAGAATGGAGCATGTAGCAACAATCCTAAATATTTTGTGAATTTTTAGCATTATTAATTAATGCATGAATTGCCTTGTATTTCCTGTGTTGTTCTCAACATCACTATCATTATTAGAATGACATGATGACTGATTGTTACTCTCAACAGAGTAACATGAATATTCAAGTGGCAGAGGTGAGACATGCACGAAATACCCGTACAGGCTACATCTCTCGGTGTGTTATACTAGCCCGATTGAGCATATATCTCTCGGTGTGTTATACTAGCCTGATTGAGCATATTTCCTAAGAGAAATATGGATTGCCCATGTCAGTCTCAGAAACGATCACGACACGCAGGTTGGACGCATGATTTAACCAGCTTAGAATATCCTCAGCAGGAGCAGGCTATCACCGCAATGACCACCAGCGGGCCCGCTTATTCCCTGGACGGTCAAACATATGCTATGCCCCCAGACAACCACTAAATGCCAGCCTTGGAGAAGGATGGTCGAGATGGCATGGAGTGGCTCGTATGCACAACAGTTTCAAAGAAGTCGCAACCATCCAACTTCGCAAGCCAAGTTGGACAGCTTGGATCATCTCACGATTGATCGGTGAAGTGTTGGCATGCACATTTCTAGGCCCACTTTCCACCTACCCAATCGTTTCTCTCACGGCCAAGCCGTGGAGCAATGAACGATTGCTCGAAACATGGATGGAGTGATGCTTTAAAACCCATGGAAGTCCACTAGCGTCTTAAATTGATCACGACCATCCAACTTCGCAAGCATGGTTGGATGGCTTAGATCACACCTAAGACCGTGGAATAAGTACACACATGCTCATCGCCGGCCCAATATGGGCCCCACATGATCGACCTCCTCAAGGGAGGAGCATAGCTTGCAAAACAATCGGTTGAAGTTGCATACGCACGACCGATCCAAAACCATAATTAGGGTTCGCGGCATGTTACATGCGTCGCTGATCGATCACGAGCATCCATCTTCGCAAGCTTGGATGGAAGGTGTAGATATAGACTTAAAAGGTCTCGAGCATGTCAACATGATCACCGTGGGCCCATCTATACGCATGACCGATCGGCCTAGGCCAAACATGGCCGGTCGCCTCGATTCGTGCGCCTTAAAGGTGGCATGCCGCGCCCCTTTAAGAATCCGTTGCGGCACAAGATTCATGTCGAAAGATGATCCCGTCCACTCCTCTTTGCAGGTCAAATCGAGTGGCTTAGATCGCACCTTCGCGAGATGAGCCATCATGGGTGTGTACACTTGCGACCCGCCTCCATGCAGGACCAATCGGTCCCAAAAAAAATATCTTTCATGCTTGGTTTCGGTCTAGCTGAAGAGTGATGCTTGCACACCTCCTCAAAACCCTAAACCTTCATCAATGGTCGTAGATGAACGTCATAGATCATCTCGTCCATCCAACTATACCATCTTGGTTAGGCAGCCCAGGCTAGGAGTTAAGTGGCCAATAAAGTGTCGTGGTGATTACCATCCGTCACTCTACCACGTGGAGTGATCAGCCAAGGGAGGGCTTGCCTATGCATCCTCCAAACGATCATTCGAAGATGGCTAGACACGCATCTATTTTAAGAAGCTTAATCCGTGACTTACTCCGTTAAGCTTTAAAACAGCGATGCTTTATGCATATTAAATATATTCGATGCATTACATGCACATAATATAAACGATATTTCTTGAATATCGATTTCCTAAATAACTTGGTTATTTAACCTAGCACAGTATGCTACTTCCCATGGGTCCCAAGATCCACACTCGAGACATCAAACATGTCACAAACTGGGGGATACTTACTGGGGTATTGGTATGGAGGTTTACAACATGCAGTGTGCAACACACCATCACAAGAATGTGTCGGGAAAGCATGGACAGTTAGCAATGATGGGAGAAGTGGGCTAAGACGTGATCGTTGATAGGTGTCTAAAACACCTAATTTAATATTTAGTATTTATGCTTTCTTTGCTATTTTTCGTGTGAATTATGCATCTTATGTTCGTTTTTGAGTTTTATAGGTGTTTTGGAGTCATATGGAGAGAAAGAAGAGGAAAACGTCCATTTGGAGCGTAAAGCGCAAAAAGGTCAATTCACAGGCGATATTTGGAGCAGGCCAGGTCGTGCAAGAGGAGTTATGCAGGAATTAGACTGTCAGCCTCGCAGAACTGACAGCTGAACAAAGAACTAGACTGCCGGTTCTCTGAAACCGACAAGCCAAGTAACTTTATGGTAGCCCTTATCGAGTTCTTGGGTGCCAATGTGAATCTGGGATATTACCTTATACCTGAAATTCAGAGAAACCCTCTCTTTCATTGCAGTTGTGCTTTTGTTTGTCTTAGAGAGATGGAAAATGAGGGACGGCTGTTACTGAGAGTTTTGAGTTGAGAGGAATCGATGTGAGAATTCAAGATGGAGATGAAGTTTAAGAAGGATGAAGATATGTTGCTCAGAGTCAGATTGAAAAGAGGATGGATTTGCTGTTGAAGGCGATCTGGTAATGGAGAAGAAGATGGGGATCGATGTGTTTGGCTCGATTTGAATAGCTGAACATAGGGTTTCTTCACAGGTATAAGGTTGAAGCTGAAGCATCGCTGCTGTACAGGGAGAAGAATGGCTCAAGATCAGGGGTTGTTGATTGAATTTGAGGCTGCAGGAATGAATTATTGTTGCCAGTTTTGGGTTGCACTGCTGGGAAGACTAAGATTGATTTCTGTGTATGTATTGATGTGGGTGTGTGTTGAATTTGCAACTGCTTGCAGGGAAGGAGATGAGAAGATCGTGGGAACCAATGACAAGCTCAATTCTACAGCAGACAGAGTAACACACACCAGGTGTTTGGGAAAAGTCCTGAGTGGAAGCAAGAACTGGTGATGGTTGATCTGAAAGATTTGTGTAAAGTGGTTGAATTGGAAATGAATTGGTGCTGCAAGGTACAACTGTTGTTAACAGCTGGAAGAATTTGAGTTGCAGCTGTTGGTTATTCTGGCAAGGAATGATGGTGAAGTGGATTATGATACTGTTGCTACTCATGAAGCTGAAAGAAGGTGCAAGAAATTGCAGGTGTTGCTGCTAGTGATGGAAGATGGTTTGAATATGCTGTGCTTGTATGTGAAATTGCAGGTAATGGCAGATTGCAAGGAGCTGAGAAGTGAACTAGTTAGTGATGATCAAGAAAGAAGTTGTTGCTGCTGGCATGAGATTGAGAAGAAATGCAACTGAGCTGGTGATGGCAATTGTGAACTGAAGCTCAAATGCAGTCTAGAGCAGGTGGTATTTGTAGGTGGAGCTGTTATAGTTGAACTGGTTATGCAAGTGCAGTGAGACTATGGCTTGAGGTTGAGTTCAAGAGTGCAGGTTTGTGGCGATTGAGATAGGAAGAGCAACTGCGATAGGATAGCAAATGAAATTACAGCTGGTATTGGTTGCTGGTTGAGGTTGATGTGAGCTCAATATGGAACTGAGCAAGGGGATGATTGTGTAAAGAATTAGTGCCGTCCGAGTTCTCGAAGGAAGCTACAGCTACAGGCACGGTTGGTGTGTGAGTGAAAGACAGTGATGGTGCTGCCAAAGATGGAATCAGTGGCAGTTGAGATTGCAACTGAATTGTAGCAGGGCAGCTGGGTGATAGGATTTGACGCAGCTGCAGAATGGCTAGGCTGAGAATGGTTGCTATTTTAGGTGATAGGAACTGAAATGGTGAACTAGTTTGGTACTGCGGAGTCGTGGGCTGAATTGATGTTGCAATGGAAGAATGAAGTTGGTAGAGTGCAAGACGAAGTGCGGAAGATCTGGAGCAAAGGATTGTATTGGTGTTTAAGAATGGAGATGCTGCACCTGACAGATTACAAGGGAATGAGCTTTGAATGTTTGGAATGAAAGTTTGTGCTGATGTGAAATTACAGAGACAGAATGGCAAGGGTTAGATGCTGCAGAAAACAGTGCGTAAAGCGAGCGAAAATGGCGCGCCGGTGATACTAGTTCCGGTTGTCGGATTTCAGAAATTGAAGCATGAATCGTAATATTTCAATGAATCGTGAAGGGGGTTCGAGTCAGATGCAAGAGTCGACGGCCGGATATATGAGCTACATGGCACGCTTTTGGGTGCGTTTTCGCAAGAAATAAGAAGTTGGGTTAGTTGGTTTTTGTGAATGTATAAACTAAAGAGAAGGAGAGTTGAGGTACTGGAAGTATACAGTTGTCCTGGTGATAATTTTCGATGGCTAAGTGACCAGAGACAATTTTCCGGCGACGTTGACCGGATTCTGGCGATGACGTCAGCAATTTCGGCGACTAGTTTTGGACCCAAAATTTCCAAAAACATATTTCTCACACATGGGCTTGGTGGACGAATTTGAGATGGGTTTTGAGAAGATTTGACCTACTTTTGGGTATCCTTTTGGGAGAGGCATATAAATAGAACTTTTTCTCTAAACCTAGACATATCTCATATCTCCATTAGGGGGCTGCTGCTACTTTAGTGTTCTAGGGTTTAGAAACATGATAGGTTTTTCCTTCCTTCTTGTTATGAACTCCTATGCCATGAGTAACTAAGTTTTTATTATTGGTTAAAGATGTAGTTGGATTTTGAAAACAAGTTATGATCTTTATGAATTAGTTTTCTTTCAAAACCATCGTTCACTTTCTACTGATTATAATAATTGCATGATTGATGTATTGCAATATGAGTGAATGTTTGTTTAGTTGAGTCTAGAATTGATTGAACATACATCCATATCTATAGCTATTTTAGGGTTTTCATCGAGCGATAACCTTGAATACGAGTAGCATGATATGATTATAGTTTGTAGTGATACATCCTTGTAATCATATGTAGAAGTTGACCTTTGTCCGAATTGTCATGCGAAATGTATGATAGTTGCATTGATTAGCCTATTTCTGAAACTTAATGCTCCTAGGAATTGAACTTGATTAGCGCAAGGCGTTGAGTTATTCTTTAGGTAGATTTCACATACGCAGCTCTAATGTGTGTGTTGATAAATTTAGGAAATTTACGGAGTATTCTTGCAATAAGGTATTCTAGGGCTTTTGATGATAGCGAGATTAAATTTGAAATCTATTCATATATTCAACACTTGTCTACAATTGAAGATGAAATATGAAACCAATATTCTCACATCCTTGATTTGCGTGTTTACTTTTTATTGTTTTGCTTTTATTTTATTTTAGTATATAAAAATCAGAAAACCCCCGGTGTTATTTATAGGAAACCGAAAGCATATTGACAACCTAGTCCTCTCTGTGGGATCGATCCTTTCTTGCCCTTGATATATTTATATTTTGAGTAGTAAGAAAGTGTAATTATTTTTGACGCATACGACAACGATCAATCGTGCAATCACCCACATAACCCACTACTCCATCACTCAACTTCCTCCACTTTCTACGAGATGAGGGTTTACGCTCTATGACTTGTGTAAATAGGTCATTTGCCAATTTTCCAATCAAGACAGACAAGCACAGAAAACCAAGAGTTGTCATTCGTATCCAGAAAACACCAGAGCTGATTGCTTATATTATTGCAAGCCAGTTCGATATTCTGATACAAGTCATAAACATCCAACACCTTCACAATCTCAACACCTTCTTCGCTTCCCTCCTTAAGATCAACCCCATCTCCTTCACTTTGTGACCGAAGCAAGTATGGAACGACTATTTCTTGGATTAGGCCAGAATTGTACAGATTGATCTCTCGAATCAAAAGCACTTCCATGCAGTGCATTTGTTTAAGGTTTAAATTCGTTTCTCATCCACACACCCAAAATTACCAAAACCAGCAGTAATAGTTTTTACCCATAAACAAAAAGATGCATTACCATTAATTCATCACTTAGGTTGGCCAAAAGATCATTCCTTTGGTCATTCTAGTGGTAGTATTCATGAAGGTATCCAAGCTAACGCTTGGTGAAGCATAAGTAATGAATTGTCAGTTGAACGAATAACGATAATCGTCTAAGTTAGATCTTTTACCACATAGTGGCCTTTCAAGGTTTGTTGTATAAACAAATTTCTTACCTCGTCTGAATCTGGAACTTCTGGATTTTTTAGGAAAACCTTGTTGATTATCCAACACTAGATTCATCCTTTGCATGTTCTCCTGAAGTATGGCAATTCTTTTGTTGTTCATCTTGAATCTCCAACACATACTTTTAACATGATTTGCATTTCCACAAAACGAACAAATCAAACAAATCAATAAAGATTTTTTGTTATGTTGAATTTCCTTATGTTTATCATAACATTAAACGTGCATTGTTCCATCATTAGTCAGAACAAGAGAGTTTTTTTGTTTATAGTTTTTCTTTTAAACCCCAAAACATTTGTGCTCCCAAAGGACTTCTGACCGAATAACATTTCTGAGATTTTGTTAGAACTTCCGGATAACCTTTGCAGGTCATTCTTAAGAGTATTAATCTCTTTTTTCTTTAGAGATATGGTTCTGATGAATTCATCATTAAGACAATTTATCTCAAGGTTTTTTACCTGGAGTGATGATTCAAGTTTCTTCAACGAAGCCCTTAGTTGAAGATTTTCTTGGTGAATATCTCTACTTTTATTCAAAAATTCACAAATCTATGTGTCAGACTCAAGTTCTGAATCAGAAATTGAGTAAGTGGAGGTTTCTGCTGCAAGAGATGAAAGTTCATTGCACCCATCAGAAGCATCCAAGATGTTGACACCTATGGAAGATTTTTCGTGCATTGAATCATCTGAAGCATTAACTGGAGAGAGACGTTTATCACATCTTTTACTTCTTTTCACAAATTTTTATATCTTTTCAGTTGTCAGTCATTTATCAAAATCAACATTGGAACAACATTCATCAGCCCAAGAAAAGTTAGAAGATTCACTTGCGTAGGTCTCAACATTGAACGCAAATGTTCTGACTGTGTTTTGATCAAGAATTTTTAACTTTCTAATTAGAGTATTTCTGGAAAGTGTATCAAGGTTATTTCCTTCAATGATGGAATGCTTCTTAGAATCATATCAGGATGGAAGAGATCTGAGAATCTTCATCATAATATCCTTTTCATTGATAGTCTTACCCAATTCAAATGATGCATTAACAATTTCAGACACTTTGTGATTAAACTCATCAAAAGATTATTCATCTGCCATACGAAGGTTTTCCAAATCAGAATTTATGTTTTGAAGCCTAGCTTCCTTTTCACAGTCCCTTCAAATACGGTTTCCAAGATATCTCAGGCTTCTTTAGACTTTGTGCATGTAGACACATGATGCTAAAGATATGGGGTAATGGCATGATAGCATTTAAGCCGTCAGAATTTTGCTTTGCAGCAAGGATTTCTTCTGGACTATATCTACCAATATCTTTGGGTATAGACACATCGCCTTTTGTATCAACCGGAGAATTATATCCAATAACAACACGTACCCATGTTTTTAAATCACGAACTTGAAGAAAAGCACGCATAGAGATTTCCACCACAAATAGTTTGATCCATCGAAGACTGGTGGTATGTTTATGGAGATAAAATTTATGTACATAGAGTCAAATCACTACAAACACAGACTTATGAGGTCTTAAACATGTTTGCCTGCTCTGATACCAATTGAAAAAGCGGGGGTCTAATAACCTCACCCAATATTTTTCTTAGAAATATGTATGGACTAACTCCAATATATTTTTAAGAGAATCAACTAGACAGTCAGACTCAATCTTAATAAAAAAGTATATCAAATCAACAACCAAAGGTTGGATTTACCAATTGATCGATTCAACGCACAACCTGTGATATTTCAATTATATAGCAAAATATAATACAGAAAAGAAATAACACAGACACCAGAAGTTTTGTTAACGAGAAAATCGCAAATGCAGGAAAAACCCCGGGACCTAGTCCAGGTTGAACACACACTGTATTAAGATGCTACAAACACTAGCCTACTACAAACTAACTTCGTTTTGGACTGTAGTTGAACCCCAATCAATCTCACAATGATCCAAGGTACATTTGCGCTCTTTATGCCTCTCATCCCAGCAGGATACTACGCACTTGATTTCCTAAGCTGATCTCACCCACAACTAAGAGTTGCTACGACCCAAAGACGAATACTTTAATAAACAAATCTGTCTCACACAAAAAAGTCTATATGAATAGATAAATCTGTCTCCCACATAAATACCTACGAGTTTTGTTCCTAAAAAGGTGAGGGTACCCAAATATACCTCAAGCTAAAAAAAATTCTTCCTATAATTCCTTTCTCCAAAAGTGATTGTCTATGGACTGAGTTGAGGCAATACAACTAATCGGTTCACACTTTGTGTGATCGTCTATGGATATGAAGGTTCACAATTAACCAAAAATAATAGGATTGCTTATCAAGTAAATAACAATTAACGTTTGTGTAATTTACTATAATTATAATAAAACAATTATAATGCGGAAATATAAAGTAAATGACAAAACAAGATTTTGTTAACGAGAAAACCACAAATGCAAAAAAACCCGGGACCTTGTCTAGAATTGAATACTCTCAGGATTAAGCCGTTATAGAAAATTAACCAACTTCGTATAGTTAATACCAAGCAACTAAACCTATAGTTCACCTAGTTCCGTCTGTATTCCCACGCCTCCAACTTATGAATAAGTCACGTACTTGGAACTATTCCTTTAGTTCATATTCCAAACACTAAAGGAACAACAAATCTGTTTGGTATCAACTCTCTTCAACCAAGTTATATGAGTCGCACAAAGGCTCTTATGTTTATCTCAAATAAACTTCTTCGTCGGGTCCTTAGATATTCAATTACCCAAGGTAATCGTAAGGTTTTGCAATCAATATTTTTAATCAAAAAGAACTGTATTGAAGCCGATATACTAAACTAATCAATCTAATCTACCACAAGGATAAACCGATTATAGTTGGATCCTATTTTTACCGAAACAATTATTGTGCACCAAAGATTTATATAACCAAGTCAGAAATCTTCTATCTCTTCTTTGTCTTCAAATCTTCTTATATCTTCAATAAACACCTGCACACAACTACTTGAATCTCTTGTGATCAATCACACACAGAACGGAGTCTGTTAACAATGGATTATCACAAGATTGTCTTTAGCACAAACAACAACCTAAAGATCTTTGTCGAAACTTCGAACTAGTTTGAGTGAATCTTATATCAGAAGAGAAGATTTCCAAGCATAAACAAACTAGGTTCAATTAAATTTCAACCACCGTTAGTCAATCAAACCAATCGAAAACAAAAGATACACCGCAATTATCTAGTTTCCCTCTAACGGTACTAATATAGCTTTTCAATCCCAATGAAAACTTTAAACTACGCCGCCGTAAGAGATTTCTCCTAATTAGGTTACTCTCCTCTCTGAATAGTCGACTTCATCAGTAACAGTACAACATAGGAAGTTTACTGTCATGAAGGATTAGTTTGCTAGAAATGCAAACTTCAAGTATTTATAGACAAAGAGGTTTGGACACCAAGGAGTTTCCAAAACCGAAAATATTCTCAAGATTAGGCATTGCTATTCAAAAAGGTGTTGGAGCCCAGATTGTTTCTAGGCTTCCAACCAAAAGCTTTGTTTAAAATATTAAGATTGTCTTCAAAAATGAATTTGGTTTCTCAATATATTCAATAATAATTTCCAAATTCGGTTTTCATAATTCCTGAGAATGCTTTGTCCAAAATATTAATCGAAAATCTCCTTGGAAAATCTTTAACTACCAAATGCATGTTATTAATTCTTATTTTCTATATATATAATTAAAAGATTCTTAACTTATTAAATTTCGATCCTGGGATTTACTTCCTTTTAGCTGTTAAGGAATATCTTTAAACAATAAAAGATACGCATTGTTGTACGTGTTCAAAGTATGTCGGCATCCTTACTTTGTAATTCCCATTTCATACTCACACACTTGAAAATGATTTACCACGCTTCCAAACAAATTTAGAATTGGTTCATATGACTTTCAAGAACTATGTGATTGATCAAGAACACTCAATCAAAAATCATGGGTTTAACGGTTCTACCAAAACAAGTTTCGGTTTTACCTCCATGTGATTACTGTGCATAGTCATACTAGCTTCCCAAATTCCTTTGACTAGGTACTAGGATCGGTTCCCCATATATACATGGTATCTAAAAATGTGTTGCACATGTCCATAGGGTCGGTTCCCCTTTACCTAAAAATGTGTTGCACATGTCCATAAGATCGGTTCCTCTTTCTGCTATAAACCTTGTTGCACCTCATACAAGGATCGATTCTTATTTGTGACGTGTTGCACCTCTTACTAGGATCGGTTCCCTTTTACCCATATTTAGGTCTTACAAACTACACAAACTCGATCATATCATCAGGTGATTACTTAATATCGGTTTCACAAACAAAAGTCATACCAATACAAAAGTCAGGCCTTATGTGTATAATTTTACCAAGAACACAAACAAGTCATGAGCTGTTATACTAATCGCACATATTGGTCGTTCATAAGATATGCAATGAATAATAATCCCAATAATTCCCGGCGATTTCCTTTTCGATTCACAAACCAAGTTCATGAACTTACTTCCTTAAAACACATGTAAAACATTGTTTCCTAGGATGAAATCCTCACCTCATACCCATACATAATCACAATAGCATTCAAAGGATTATGTCGATATCTTATCTACGAAGTTTACTGGTTAAGCAATAAACCTCGTATTGTATTCCTTAATACTATGTCTATATAGAGTGTTCATGCTTCGCAGTTTTGTTTTCATTATGCACGACTTGAAAGATACGTTAGGGAATGAAACAGTTCAAGTTAAATATCACTAACCTCAAGTGTAAGGATGACTTTGTGGTTATAGCTCCTTGCTTCTTCAAGTCTTCGTAATACTTGTAATGTCTCATATCCTACACTTTCAAGCTAACCTATACGAAGTTGACTCTAGTACATTTAATCAAGCGACTCTTAAATGAGTTTTGGTTCACTAAAATATGACAACCAAACTTGACATACCAACTCTTGGTGGGTTAAACCGAGCTATGATCTAACAATCTCCCCCTTTGTCAATTTTAGTGACAAAACTCTTACATCATATGGATAAACAAATTACAAGAATTCATTACACATACGCTTGATTCCCGAAATCAACAGCGCATAACCTGTATACATTCAATCCTTAAAAATGTCGTTGTTGACATTATAATAACAAATCTTATACTCCTCCTAAAGGTGATATAGGTAAATTTCAATCCTCACGTCTTTGTTATACCAAATCATATGATATGTTACTCCCCCTTAGTCTATGCTTTTCCTCTTTTGTTAGATAAACGTTCAAGCACCAATGTCCTTCTTCCCTAGTGACACTAATCAATATAAAATTGACACCAGCATCACTTGTTTACTCTATACATTTCTCCCTATTTTTGTCACAAAATGACAAAGAAACGAAAAAATAAAGGACAACATGAAAAGGATCTTACAAATATCAAAATAGACTTGCAACCTGTTAAATCAAGCACGAGGGTTCCACATACCATTTTTGATAACCAATATCAAAACCGAAACTACAAAGTAATTATGTTTTGATATGTTATCATGGAAATAATTTCCCGAGCCAATTTTCCCAAATAGTTTAGCAAACCAAAAAATCAACTAAGCATATTAGTTCCTTTGCTAAACCGATTGTACAAATACAATCGCTTCATTTGATAAGGCAAAAATAAAGATAACTCTATTTTTCTCATCAGGTTTTAATTATCCATATAACTTATACCTTTAAGTTTTAAACAAGCCAAATACTATATTAGTTAACTAGCGTTTCTTTTTAAGGCATTCGATTAGACTTGAATAATCAAAACCTCCACTTTGATAAGTCTAACTAAGATCAGAATTAACTTAGTTTCTCTTATCCGGAATCGAATTGGACTAAAAAATTCATCCCGTAAATATTTTCTTTTTTCAAGTCATAAATAATTCATACAAATCAACTTGCATAATTATTCACCTCAACCGGAAACAATTGAAACAACATAAACATTAAAGCACTGCAATTGCACCGAAATTGTGTAAGCCTAAATAATTGCTACCACATAACAAAGCAATATAACAATAGTTTTTCTTAACCGGAACCAATTAAATCACACACACATCCATACACACATAATGGTATAAAACATCAATTGTACCGAAATTTTGTTAAGCAAAAGCAAAAAGATATAAACAATAAAATTAGACTTTTCTTAAACAGAAAAATAATTAACTAACAAGATTATTACCTCAATCTCGCATCCACTTTTCCAATATGATCGCATCTTCTTCTTCTAGGGAGAATTGATATCGAAATAACATTATGTTTCCATCCTTATACAAAACAAAAAAATAACAACAACTAACCTTTACCAGAGAAAGGTTGAAAACCTACGAAACACATATGCTTTTATGTTAAACCAAACCGATTCAACATATTGTGACTTTTTCACATATTGTTTCTATTAGAACCACTCATGATCCTTTGATAAATCCTACCAACATGGGCTAGAACTTAATCCCGCTAAATCAAAAAGTCACCCAAACCATAAGGGTTCACAACATATTATGAGATCGAATATCAAGGTAATAAAACCGAAAGCAAACATATCATAAACATATTTAGCAATAAATAAAGCATTCAAGCACAGGCTATGTAAATCAAAAGCTATCACAAGAAAAATTATAAATTAAGTAACTTTAATAGACTTAATACAATCAATGAAAGAAATCAAAAATTGTTGTCTATTTTTGTAGATTAAGTATTACATCATATAACTTAATCTCTAGGAGAACTCTCATTGTTTAAACTCTAAGTTCAACTTAGTCCTTCATATCACCAGTAAATGAAGGAAGATTTCTACTTTCAATCTTCAGTTTGTGAATTTCTTCAAGTAGAAAACCTTGTTGCTTGACCAGAACTTCTTGCAGATGCGAAATTTTCGTGAAGGATTATGCAAGGGCATGTAGTTATGTGTTTTATTGAACACAAAAGTGTATCAATTCTTCAATACACTGATCTTCCTCAGTGTATTCTCTCTTTCCTTCTTGCTAAGACAATCTCCCTTTTTGATTTTACCCTTAATATCAAGAGAAGGTCCTGACTTAATCTTAGGTTGATCATTCTGATCTATCATCTTATCAAGAGAAGATGTTGGATCCATACTCATGGTGTTAGAGCATTGCTCGGTCGAAATCACATGCGTTATAATCTCAAGCATGTTTGTCAATCTTAGTGATCAAAACTATAAAGTCTTGATTTCTAGTCTACTATAGCTAAGGTCTCGTACTAGGATATAAAGTGCAGTTGAGCTCAAGAACTCCATGGAAATCATCATACAAGACGAAGGACTACTCAAGGAACCAGTGGATCTTCATCGACTAAAAGGTATGTGGAGACCTGAACTTATATATCACTCAAAAGTCTACCTACTCTATCTCCTATCTTGAGACAAAAGTCGTATTACTATATAGACTAAGAATATGCACATGTGATATTTCGAGCCGAGTATATCTCGCTTATCTATTTCTCGAAATATGTGTTGGTAAAGCTTTCGCTTTAGCCAAGTTCATCTTTACCTAGTGACAAAAGTCATGTTAAGTTTCAATCATTTTGGAAATCGATCTGACGAAAAATAGTTTGTGAATAACAACTATATAACGCCCTCTAAGAATGTTTCAATGATTGAAATGAGAGTTTAAACTATATAACCATTGGGGAATATAAAAATTGGTGTGGTAACATGTATATGTATAAGTCCTTAGCACTTTAACCGAAGTTTTCGAACTTTGTTGACCAAGTGAAACCGGAACTTGAGCAGTCAACCCAGCCCGTGAATGTGCATAGTTCTCGAACCCGAGAATTTATGCTGGAGTTGTAGCTCGGTTTCAGCCCGCGAACTCAGTCCGCGAACTTACGGAAGTTCTCGAACCCGAGAATTTCTGCTAGAGTTTATGAAATCCAACCGGTTAACTTGAGTCCGCGAACCCTGTCCGCGAACTTGAGAGGTTATGTCAGAAAACAATGTTCGTGAACTCATCTTAATAATCTGAGGAATGATTTTGCAAACCGTGGCTTTATAGTTCATGAATCGATTCGAGTGAATCAAATATTTTTTGATTCAATTACGTCTCTTGTAGTACTTGAGATCTCATAGCAATTGAATAACTCTCTAACTAGTTCATTTGAGTCATTTGGGCTAGTTATGGTGAAGAAGAATATGGTTGATATGAAAGTTATCATTTGGCTGACCATTTTGGTTAACTAGTGTGAACCAACTATTGTACACGTTTGGGTACGGTTACACAAACCCAAAATCGTCAAGTACATGTGTGTATGGAAAACTAAGTTTTCGATCTAACGGTTGAGAAATATAAACTTGTATCTAATCAGGTTTTCATCTAACGGTGAATATTGAATGCTTTGTTACTAATCTAACATTGATTGCAAACCCTGATTTCAAGACTATATAAGAGAGAACTCTAGCAACTGGGAAACCTAATCCCTACACATTCTGTGTGATACTAGTTTGCTAAGCTAGAGTCTATTCTCCTTTAACCTTTGTTTTTCTTCTTCTAAAACTAGGTTAACGACTTAAAGACTTTATTGGGATTGTGAAGCCATATAAAAGTAGTCACAAACATCTTCATCTCATCGTTTGTGATTCCTCAATAATATTCTTCAATGCGTCGATTAAGTTTATTGTGAGGTGATTGATAAAACTGAGATGTTCTTCAGGAATATAAGTCTGGTTTTATTGATTGGTTCATGTTCACCTTTATTTATCAAAAGATGGAACAAAACTTGTAGGTTTATTCGTTGGAGACGAATTTATCTATTACCTGTAGACTTTTCAGTATGAGACAGATTTGTTTATTAAAGTTTTTGACTTTGGGTCATAGCAACTCTTGGTTGTGGGTGAGATCATCTAAGGGAATCAATTGCGCAGTATCCTGCTGGGATCAGAGGCGTATGAGCATAACTATACCTTGAATCAATGTGAGATAGATTGGGGTTCAACTACAGTCCATACCGAAGTTAGCTTGGAGTAGGCTAGTGTATGTAGAGGCTTAATAAAGTGTATGTTTAATATGGACTAGGTCCCTGATAGGTGTAGACTACATCGTATTTACTATCTAGAGTTTATGCTTTCTTTTCTATTTTTCTTGTAAATTATGTATTTTACGCGTGTTTTTGAGTTATTAGGTACTCTGGAGTCATACGGAGGGAAAGAAGAATAAAGAATGCAAATTTGAGCAAAAAGGGCAAACATGTCATTTTATGGGAGAACATATGAAGCCCAGTCATGGTTAAGAGGCAACTCTTTTGAAAAAAAATATTAAAAACAACCAGTCCAGGTTAAGGGGTAGCCATATTTTGGTTAAAAGTGAAGTGCTAAAAGCCACCGGAAAGAAACTACAGGCACCCAATTTGTGGGTGTATTCGAGCAGTGGGTGCCTCAAACCACTCCACCTCATAACCCTATACTGAGAGACAATTTCTCTCATTCGTCACATTTTAGTTTCTCTGAAATTGAGAATGAACAACAACCATGAAACTGAGATAGGAAAATTAAATCTGAGATCGAAATAGAGGCGCAACTTAAAGTGTATGGGAGATGAAATTGATGAGATAAAGAAGAACAAGAAATTAGAGATTGAATCTGAGATAGATATGGGTATATGCTGTGATGATTATAGGGTTTTGCTGTGATTCGATTGGACTGAGAAAGGGGAATTTAATAGATGAATAAGGTGAAAAATGACGTTGTGATATGGAACATGTGGGTTTGGTGGCTGTGATAATGAATGGTAATGTTCATATTTCGATTTGCATCTGCAATTGAAGAATAAGAAGGATATATGGGTTCTGGTGATTCTTTGTGTTGGCTAAGATGGGTATGAATTAGTTGAAGTCATGAACATATGCATGAAGGAATTGGTGGTTGAAATTTTATGTTGATTCAAATTATAGAAGAATCTTTGGAGTTAGGGTTTGCAGAGAAGAGATGATGCTGGTAATAAAGTTGGTTGTAATTTGTTGTTGGTGGTGGATGAGTATGGATTGATGAGATGCTGAGATGTGGTCTTTCTTCGAGATTTGGGTTTATGTTAATTTGAGAAATCAGAGAAGCTCATATTCATTCTATGATGCCAAGAAAGTTACACAAAAGACTTTGAGCTGATAGGTTCTGGAATTGAAAGCAAGGAAGGAGAGTTATGGGGCTGAGAAGATAAAATGAAGCTACTGCTGCTGCCATTGAATCAAGAAGAAACAAGGTTTTAAGACAAGAAGAAGCTCACACATTTGTTTATTGAAATGTCAGTGAAGATGTTGATTGTTGTTGCTGTTAATCTGAGAATGAGAAGACCCAGATACTATTGATATGGAGATGTTGCTAGTCATTGTTGCTAGTTCATGAACACAGGGAGAAGAAATTATAGACAAGGATAGTTGTGGCCTGAATGTGATGGACTGTTTTGCAGCTAAGCAACCACAATGGAGCAGCAAGACTAAGCTGGTGATGCAAATGCCATGAATGAGATGAGAAGAGAAGAGCTGGCATTGCAGGTTATAGAGATGGGAGTTCTGGAGTTCTGGCAGGCATGGAACTGAAATGGGCACTATATAGAGTTGAAGCTGCAGTTTGGTGTAGTTATGATGTTTTGCAGAGAAGCTAAGTTGTGCAGTTAATGATTAAGGAGGAAGATGAGAGGCAGCAGCTAGTTATGGAGATTGTAGGAAACTGCAGCTGCAGAAGATGTCATTGGTGCTACAATGGCTGGGCAGAGAGGAGGCAAGCAGAGCTGGTGCTGATGGAGTAGTTGTAATGGTTTTTGTGAACCAGTTACAGACTTGTGTATGGTTGCAACAGCACAGCATTGTAGTTGGTGGTAGAAGAGAACTGGTGGAGTTAAGAAGAAGGTGCCGCTTCCATGGAGATGATGGTGATGTGTGGTGTTACAGCCAGTGAGGTGATGGGTGCATAAGAATGGTTGGTTTTCAGCTAGAAGTGGTGAAATTGGGGGTTTGTTGTGATTTCATTATGAACAATGCTTGAAATAGATGAATGCAATTGTTGCAGGGAAGGCACAACCATCATGGCTGGCAGTGAAGCAATGAAGCACAATGATAGTGCATCAGTAGATTTGGACTGTGCAGAACTGCAATGGCTCAGGCCTGACCTTTTTCAGACCAGTTAGCCTAGTCAGTTCACCTGACTCATATCTGACTAGGTTTTAACTCAGTTGACCCGAGTTGGATCGTTGACCGGTGACCGGGCGTACTTTGCCGGTCACCTGAGTTACTTTCCGGTGCCGGATTCCGACCAAAAACCCAATTTTCATGTGAGCGTTTTGGATATAATTTTACACGGGTATTTTCTCACACATGGTCTTGGTGGACCACTTGGAGATGGGTTTTGAGAAGACCTAATATTGGAAGGAGTATCCTTTATGGAAATTGAGAAACATATAATAGAGAAGACTTTTCTCTAATCTAAGATATCTTTTATCTTCTACTTTTGTTTTCTAGGGTTTACAATATGATAGGGTTTCTCTTCCTTCTTGTTATGAACTCCTATGATATGAGTACCTAGTTTTCTTATTGGTTATGAAATAATTGGATTTCACATAATATGCTTTTTGATATGATAAATTAGTTTTGTCTCCATATTATCGACTATGATTCACTATTTATATTGTTACATGATTTGAATGCTTGTTTGATCGAGTCGCGAATCGGTTGAGTTTGTTTTCATCTCTATTGCTAGATTAGGGTTTGTTATACGCAAAAGTGATAGATTCCTGATTACAAGTAGCATGAATATGGTTATAGCTTATAGTGATGCATCCTTATGATCATATGTGAACCATAACCTTTGTTAAATCGGATTAGTGCGTTTTCCACGTTCAATTTCATTGATTGGCCTGATTTCATAGAGCTTAATGCATCTAGGGAATTAAACTTGATTAGTGCTTTTACACGTTAGGTTATTTTCATATATAGAACTCATACTCGCATCTTTTAATGTGTTTGTTGATGACAAGAGGGAACTAGCGGGATATTCTTGCGATCAAGGTATTCTAGGGCTTTTGATAAAAGTTGAGATTAAAATATCAATTCTAATTATTATGACAAGAATATGTTAGTGAATGAAGATGAATCCTTAACCAATATTTTTCCTTGCTTGATTTGTTTACTTTTCTTTGTTTGCTTTTATTTTACTTTTACTTTATTAAAAATCAGAAAATCCCCCGTGTTACTTATAGGAAACCAAAACATCTTGACAACCTAGTCCTCTGTGAGAACGATCATTTCTTGCCCTTGCTTCATTATATATTTTGAGTAGTAAGAAAGTGTAATTTATTTTTGACGCCTACGACAGCGATCAAATTTTGGCACCGTTGCCGGGGAGGCAGCGGTTGTCACTTGTTTTTGGTTTCTTATTTTTTTTGTTTTGTTTTTGTTTTTGTTTTATTTTCTGGTTTTTAACCTTGGTTTGAGAACTCTTGTTTCAGGTACCATTCTATGGACGGAGCATATTGGAACAATGGGTACGATTATCAACCTCAACAATATTATGACAACTATCACCCTTGCGGGGAATACAATCAAAACCAATCCTTTGGTTATGGTCAATATTCCACGTACCCTTTGAGTTACTCTCATACATTCCAACTTTTTTACGGTGGGTATGTAAGTGAGCAACCACAAGGAGGGGAGACTAGTTGTACTCCTATTCATATTTCTTCGAGTTTGGAAGGTGAGATGCAACAATTTATGGTCAACATGGAGTCAGTTTGTAGACAACCAAGTGTGGAACCAATTTCATCGACCGAATCTGCTCATAGTATGTTTGGCCCAATTTGTGATCGTAGTTATGATCATTCACCCATTCAAAGGGAATATAATTGTCCTAGCAATACTGAAGTAAGTGATTCTACTTTTTCCTTGTCGAATGAGCTTTACCAACAAATGGAACGCTTTTTTAAAAATTTGGATGGATCACTCCAAGAGCTTCAAAAATGTGTTTCCTATTTAATACAAGGCATTGAAGAATACAAAGAGGACATGCAAAATTCTGCGAAAAACCAATCTTTGGGAAGTGGTAGCCAATCTTATGTTAACCATGATAGTGACGATGATTATGAAGATACATCGCTTGAACCAATATATGGTAACATCCCCGAGGAGTGTACAATGGAGTCTTTTTGTGATCAACGTGAAGTTGAAAAGTAGTATGATGACACTAGTGTAGCTTACTCAAGCATTGATCTTTATAACGATCAAAAACCTATTCAAAAGGATGATGCAATGAGTGTTCTAACAAAATTCCTTATGGTGAGACTTGAATCCACAGTAGAGTATGTACCTTGCAACAAAGAGGATTATGTTGAGAATGTGACTGTTATGACCAATATTGTGGAAGACCCAATTGAACTTGTGAATGATTGTAATGAAGATGTTGATGTCGATACTTTGGTTAAGGCATGAACGGACGAAGAATGGTTGCAAGGTTTAATAGAGGACCATGATATACAAAAGGTGACTAATTCACTTGAGTTTTTCAAGGATGATGAGGATTTCGTGCTAAAAGAGATTGTGCAAGGTTTGTCTAACCCTATGCATATTAATTCTTATCCTTTACCTCTTATTGGTTTGAATGTATGTGCTTAGAGAATATTGTTGAATAACTTTGTTTCTCTATTTCCTCCATTATAGAAACTTGATTCTCATACTATGCAGGTTTGTGAACAAGAAACCGTGGAAGTACCCGACTTCTATATTCTTTATACACTTCCAAGTGTGGACAAGAATAAGTGTGGGGGAAACTTTTATCGGTTCATAGCTTCGTTTGTGTTTTATATTACTAATATTTGTGTGAAGCTAGTGTTTGCAAAACAGGTGCTATGGGTGGATCCCCAAATTTTTCGATTGTTAATATATGGGGAATGAATCTTACAAGAATCTAAGTCGGGTCGTGGACTTTAAAACAAGCGCTAAGTGGGAGGCAACCCACCGGTTTTGTATTTCTTATCCTTTTGTTTTATTTTCTTTGTGTTTCGTTTATTTATTTTTCTTGTTCCATATCATATTAGAATTTCCCACCTTGACTTTACTAGGAGGATTCAATTACATTGAGAACAATGTAAGGTTTAAGTGTGGGGGAGTGTTTGGATGTTTTGCATATAGAGTTTTTATCATTTTTGAGTCGATTTTTTAAAAAATTTGCATAAAACCTTCAACTTGTAGATATTTTAGAGTCATTAGCATACTTCTAGGTATGTTTACATTGAGAATTCTGACCGACATAACTGAACTTGGAAGTGTTAGGGAACTACGTTCGGATTTCTTACGAATTGGAGTGTTAAATAATGGATTTAATCATACCGGTGATGCAAGGAGAAATGCATTATTAGAGCTGTTGATCAATCATTAGTGGAGACTACCCATTTTCATATCAACCAAGGCACCGACCAGAAATTCTTCCATGACTAAAGCTTCTTTTGAGTGTGTGTCACCGTACGTTAATTCCGGGTAGAATGGTGAGCTACCCAACTTCACACCAAATTTCAGCACTATTTTTGATCTCTTGAGTGCTAATTTTTGTCAATCA
Source organism: Papaver bracteatum (assembly GCA_023529315.1). NCBI lineage: Eukaryota > Viridiplantae > Streptophyta > Magnoliopsida > Ranunculales > Papaveraceae > Papaver > Papaver bracteatum. Next base: position 924,272 of record JAJJWX010004907.1, on the reverse strand, counting down.
TGAGGGTGACGTCTATGGATGAAATCCTCCTTCTTGTAGTTCGATTTGCATTTAGCACCATTCTCTCTCTCAACAACAACGGGTCCATAGAAACACCATAATCATCAACAATGAGCGACATCAAAATCTACAAGGAGAGTTGAAGACGTTTGAGGTTTACAAGCAACAGAACAAGAAAAGAGCAAATTTCATATTCAAGTAAAGCAACATACAATGAGCAGAATTTTACATATATGTTGAAGACTTACAATACAATGAGGTAATTCTATATCCAAGTATGAAGACTTATTTACAAGAGCGAAGAACATCAAAAGGTGAGAATTATTGAAGTTTATAATTTCGAGACTATACAAGTTGTAAAGAATCAAGCGGTAAAGTACTTTTCCACGACCATGGTTTGTTTTATTTTTCACTTTGTTTTGTATTTTGTTTCTCGTCTCAAAAATAAATAAATTAAAATTAGAAAAAAAAATTGAAAAATATGAGACAAGAGAAATATCTATTATTGTTTTTGTTTTTATTTAATAAGCCGTGGGGAAGGAAAATCAATAAGGAAATTTCAAGCGACAAGGATTTAAGGAAAAATGTTACAAATTGTCAAGGATTTACAAAGTTCAAGAGTTAATCATCAATAATTGAAGACGAAGACGAAGACTAAGAAGATGAAGACGAGGAGCGGAAGACGTTTCTATTGGATTACGTAAGAGTGGTGCTATCATAATTGGCAATCGTATGTGAAGGTGAGTAAGTAATCTCATCCTCGATAATAGTGGTTGATTTCCTTTCTTAGCGATCGTCAGAAAAATGGTTTTTCAAAAATGTTAAAAGATGTGGGTTTTTTAAATATTTCGGAAGTTGTCCTTCCTACCATTCAATGTGTTGCAGGAATTATCTCTTCATTCCTACCTGCGCACATGTGAGACCCATAAAAAAGCCATCTTTTTGAGTGCAATTTCATAAAATCCTTTTAAGTGAGGCAGAAGTTGAGGCGAAATGCTTATTGATCGCTCTCAAACACGCATTCTCACATTATGGTGTGGTTATTTCTAACTCAAGATTTAAGAATGAATATGTTCTTTGGTATTTCTAACTTCTTATTACTAGCATGCAGAAATTCTATGTCCTCATAGCTCTTTGGATGCTTGGGACACTGGAACGCTTTGAAGTTGGAGTAGGTTTGTGGGTATATCTCTAGTAAGCCCTCACGAGACTATAACTCGTCCACTAGGGACACCTAGGGGTTTAAAGGCTTGTTATTTATGTTAAAAGTGACCGTAGCCTCGACGACACGGAGTTGTATGTATATTTTAAAATTATTTTGTTTGATTTGCTCGAGGACTAGCAAAGTCTAAGTGTGGGGGAATTTGATAGGTGTAGAATACACTGTATTTACTATCTAGAGTTTATGCTTTCTTTGCTATTTTTCTTGTAAATTATGTATTTTAAGCGTGTTTTTGAGTTATTAGGTACTCTGGAATCTTACGAATGGAAAAAAGAAGAAACATGCAAATTTGAGCAAAAAGGGAAAACATGTCATTTTATGGGCGAACATCTGAAGACCAGTCATGGTTAAGGGGCAACTCTTTTGGAAAAATATTAAAGACAGCCAGTCCAGGTTAAGGGGTAGCCAGATTTTGGTTAAAAGAGAAGTGTTAAAAGCACCCAGAAAGAAACTACAGGCACCCAATTTGTGGGTGTATTCGAGCATTGGGTGTCTCAAACCACCCCGCCTCATAACCCTAAACTGAGAGACAATTTCTCTCATTCGTCACATTTCAGTTTCTCTGAAATTAAGAATGAACAACAGCCATGAAACTGAGAAAGGAAAATTTAATCTGAGATCGAAATGGAGGCGCAGCTTAAAGTGTATGATAGATGAAATTGATGAGATAAAGAAAAACAAGAAATTAGAGATTTAATTTGAGATAGAGATGGGTATATGCCTTGATGATTATAGGGTTTTGTTGTGATTGGATTGGACTAAGAATTCCACATCAGCAGGGGAAGAGAACAATCATCAAACTATATCCCACGCTATCCAAAGGATTATATGGTTGTACTTGGGCTTTCATCAAATGTATGTAGGGACCCTAGTTAGCAATTCGCCGTTCTATTCGCGAATAATATGCGAATCTTTGCGAACTGGTCGGCAACGAACAATTCGTCCGTCCTAAACCAACTCCTACCTAGGTTCACGAGTATTATGGGTAACACCGAATAATGCGCGTACTATACTGATTCGCAGATAATTCGCTAGGTTAGTTCGGCCCAATAGTCAGTCTCTTTCATCTGGCCCAATTGATTTAAGCGCGCCACAGCTGGTTGACAAAAAATTGAAGTGAGGGGAATCAAACCCCCGACTATATGCTTCTCAAGAGAGTAACCAAACCACTGAACCAGGTGCTGGTTGTTGATTATCTTTCATATATTCTATACATATTTCATTTTAAAGATGAATTTCAGACACAAAAAGTTGATGAAATATATCATTTTCTTAATTAACATTGTATATGTAGGTGTAAATTATCCACAGATCCAGGTGGCAACATCCTAGACCCAGGGTACCAAAATACGAAGAAAAGCGAAGTATAGAGCAAAGATTAAAGAGCGCGAGATTTAAGGAAGCCACGTGGATCGGGCGTAATAATGTCGGACAAGACTTGACCCAGACTTCTGATAAAGCTGACAAGATAAGGCGTGACGAGACAAACGAGGAGCTACAGTCAAACAGGCAAGAAAGTATGGAACACATCGGCTGATCATAAGGGCGACTATCGAGACAGCCGACCTCGCGTCAGCAGATGACCATAAGAGATTGGCTCGAATGAAATACAGGCGAGGAGTCAAGACACATCGACCGCTCAAGGCGACGTGAGTCGGCCCGATCACAGAACAGCTAATTAGATGTAACAGGATCAACACTCTAACTTGGTTGTATAAACTTTCTCATAGAAATAAAGGGACTTGTATTCTAGAAAGGCAGGTTGTAATGAGAGAGAAAAGAAAGGAGAGAGAAACTCGAGTTCACATTAGAAAGAAGTGAGTGAGGAGTAAATTCATCTTGTAAGGAAATCCACCTAAGAGCAACACCTTTGTAACACCTTGAAGTAATAAGATTCATCATTTCACCCCCGTGGACGTAGGTAATCATACCGAACCACGTATATCTTGTGTTCATGGTTGAGTGTTTACTTTCGTTTGAGAAGAGTAGTATGTTTCTATCCTTTGGATGTAGTTTGTAGTAAAATGCATCTACATTCTGGCGCCGACTAAGGGGGCACGACTAAGATCTCCGGATACCTTGCCATTAAAGTCTTCGGAGACGATCAACAGCTCCTCAATACACGTTAATGTGTTGGAGTAGAAGCTACGATGAACTCTGTTGGACGAAGTAATGGTTGTTGTGAGTCATTTACTGAGCATTTAGAGTCAGAGCAGTAGCAGCGTCTTCTTAGCGTCTTCAACAGTTTGATCGACAGAGAAACTTCACAAGCTCACCAGCGACTAACAGTTCGGGTTAGAATCTACGTGAAGAATCTGTTGAAGGGACGACTGTTTGTTCTTGATAGTTGTGTGTTTGTTAGCGTTAAGCGAGTTGTTTCTAGCTGCGGTAAAAATTCGGGTGCTTGGAGTTACCAAAAGTTAGCGTTTTAGATGTTTCACCATGTAATGAACTGTCGACCTTGTATAATTTTTTAGCCGGCGGTATATCGTAAGTCGTCGGAAAGGTCATGATTAAAACTCGAGAAAGTGGAGTTTGTACAAGTTTAAATTGATTCTAGGTGTTACTTGACGTACTTTTTAAGCGTCACGTGCATAAGGTCAATGATTTGGAGCATGTAGAATAAAGGACAAACTAACTTAAATGCATAGGTCGAGTACAGAGAGCGACGTCGTACGGAGTGATAGTAACGGGGAAGTGAGTTCAGCCACAGATTCAGCATAAGACCAAAATAGGATAGATAGACGGAACCCACCTGTTAACCAAAGTTGACTCGCATACATGAATGATGAGTCGTAGAATCGAACGTATTGCCTTTTTTTGTCTGAGCTTTTTTGTTAGAAAAATCAGGTTGAAGTAAGGGGTTCTTTTATGTATTTGCTGACATAGGGACGGGCGATACTCGGCTTATCACACGACGTGATTAATGGCTAGCACTTCAGGGACGATAAGGATGTTGAGGAATCGCACAGTCACTAGCAGCAGCATGCAGGCAGGGATAACGGGGCCGAGGCAAGGGGACAGTCGACAACCACCGCCCAGAATCTCATGCAGCTGCGCGAGGGATGCCTGTTGTAGACGAGGAAGTAGATTTGGGGCGGGACGATAACACCTTACTTCTGCACCAGATTATACTAACTCAGAGAAGAGTCGATCAAATCGATGGACTCACAGCTTCAGACACCGATGACGATGAGGAAGCACTTGCAGAGCGAGCTCAGAGGCAATCGACGAGGCGACAAATTGAACACCATGAAGCTTTGGGAAGGGAACAAGAGCGTCTTAGGAAGATTCAGTTGGGGCGAGCAATAGCAAGTGACATCGGCCCAACAATCGTTCAAGCTGTCGACTGTATAACTAATCCAATACCGCCCCCACCACCCACGTCAGCACCATTACAACCTCGGCCACACCAACCCAATGGACATTCCAGTCATGAGAGTACGGACCCGACGTTGTTGGCCATTTTGGAGAGTCAGAGGAGACAAGAAGCTGCACTGAGGGAACTCCAGCAGCGGAATTTAGCCTTGGAGTATGAGAACTACCAACTGAGGAACCAACGGACCAGATCAAGAGGGTCGTCAAGCCGAGGAACATCGGGTTATCGCGGCCGATCCGATCACTTGCCACCCATGATGGGGCCGAGTAGCATTAATCAGCCCGATCAGTCAGGTCAGCCACCATTGCCTCCGGTACCCCCGACGCAGAGATATGGACCACCCGATGACTCGTCCACCGATGAAGAAAGGCGAGGAAGGGACGGGCGACAAGATCAGACAACTAAAGCCAAGCTTAAGGAGTTGGAAGCAAAAATCAAGGAACTTTTGGGTGGAAGCGAAGAGAATAAGTTGGCCGAGATTATGAGTGAAGCCGAGAAAACACCTTTCTCTCAAGAATTGGAACAAATGCTGTTCTCACCTAAGTGTACCTTACCTCATTCCCCTCTAGATTTGATGGAACTGGCGATGCGATCGAACACCTTAAGATGTATACCATGTCACTGATCCAATGGAGAAGTAACCCGGTAGTTATGTGCAAATTCTTTCCAGCTAGTTTGGAGGGCGAGGCGCGAGATTGGTTTTATTCGCTCGCACCTGGTTCGATCAACGGGTACGATGCGCTAGTCGAGGCCTTCTTTGAGACATATATGCATAACAGTATACCTCGGCCAAGAATGAACAAGCTGTTTACTCTCGCCCGAATATTCAGAGAGCCATTGAGAACCCTGACCGACAGGTGGAGGAAACTGTGTACTGAAATTGGGAAGGTACCGGTGGACCAAGCCATCTTTGGGTTTGAAAACGCGCTTAGGAGATCGGACCCCATTTGGATTGCCATGTTTTCTGAAAAGCCTAAACCCTTAAAGGAGATGAGAAGAATGCAAGAACACTACATCGCCTTGGAGGAAATTCAGGCCGAATCAAGAGATAGAGGGGTACAAGAATCCAGTGCTGAAGTCGGTACTGAAACTAAAGATCGAACCCTCCCCCGAGGAGCAGTGAGAAGAGGGAATGGATGGCCAAAGGGAAGAAGCCAAAGCAGGAAGCCCGATCGTATACCCCACTAAACGCTTCTTTGGAAGAGGTGTTCAAGGAAGTTGAGAAGAGGAGCGACATAAACTACCCAACATCGAGGGGGGTACAGTTCTAAGAAACCTGAGATCATCCCGAATACTGTCACTACCATCAGTATAGGGGCCATTCCACCAATAACTGTCGAGAGGTGAAAGATATTGTTCAACACCTCATCCACGATGGATATTTGAGGCGGTATGTCCGCCACCCCCTTCGGCCGGAAGCAACACCCAATGCGCCAGTTCATCAAGTCCGCATCGATAGGGCGAACCAATTCATAAGCACCATTTCACATTCGGCTATGCAAAACTACACTCTCGGCCCAGTAATCACCACTAGGATCCATAAAAGGGATCGTGACGGTAAAGAGATATTCAGCGTATCCAAGTCCCTTCCCATGGAACCCTGGATGACGGTGCCCATATCGTTCTCTGCTAAGGATGTCCCAGCAAACGGACAGGCACACAACGATCCATTGGTCATCACGCTGCTGATTGAAAAGTGGGGAGTACGAAGGATTCTTGTGGATAGCGGAAGTTCGGTCGAGGTGCTGTTCTATGACACGTTCAGAAGAATGAAACTCTCAGACGATATGCTCGTCCCATCAACATATCGTATCTACGGCTTTAACGGCACGGTAACCATCCCAAAGGGCGAAGTAACTTTAAGAATTTCAGATGGTGGTGGCTACCTCGACACACTAACCACTTTCTGTGTGGTCGACGTCGCTTCACCTTATGAGGCCATTATCGGGCGCCCATGGGTTGCTGGGATAAAGGGAGTAGCATCGGCCTACCATCAAAGGTTAAAGTTCCCGACCTGCAAGGGAATAGCGGAAGTTGTGGGCGACTCCCAGGCGGCACGACAATGCATGAAAGTTGATATAGAAATAAATGAGGAATGGAGAGCTCGGCAAAGGCAAGAAAAGAACAAATAAAAGGAAGTGAAGGCAGCAAAAGAATTGGAGGAGGCGATTTCTCAAGCGGTCCTGGTACACAAAACGCGAGAGAAAGGTCCTTTATAGCAATTAAAGGAAGCGTCCCCAGTCAGGGAGACCAAATCAAACTTCTCGACAGTCGAGCCGACTAAAGAAGTAAACTTGGGAACGATAGAAGAACCTAAAGTAGTGAGGATCGGGGCATTACTATCGTACGAACAAGCCAGTAAACTCACGATGCTATTAAAATAAAACCTGGAGGCATTCGCCTGGGAAGTGCATGATTTGGAGGGTATTGACCCGAAGGTCTGCTGTCACCACTTAAACATCAATCCGAAATTCAAACCGGTTAGACAAAAAATGAGGCGTATCGCGCCAGAATTGCAAGCGGCGGTCGAGGTCGAGCTGAAGAAGTTACAAGAATCCGGAATAATAAGGAAGTCCCACTACCCACAGTGGATATCTAACATGGTCATGGTACCGAAAAAGAAAGGTGGAGTCCGAATATGTATTGATTTCAGCGACTTGAACAAGGCCTGCCCGAAAGACGACTTCCCCTTCCCAAAGATAGATCAATTAGTAGAATCAATAGTGGGATACGAGGCGATGACTTTAATGGACGGATACATGGGATATAACCAAATACCACTGGCGCCCGAGGACCAGGAACACACCTCCTTCTTCACGCCAAGAGGATTGTATTGTTACACTAAGATGCCATTCGGACTTAGGAATGCCGGGGCTACGTACCAGAGATTGGTAGGCGACATGTTCGAAGACAAGATTCACGATACCATAGAAGTTTACGTGGACGACATGTTAGTTAAGAGTCGGAAATCAAAAAACCACGTCCGAGACCTTCGAGAGATCTTTCAAACAATGAGGAAACACAAGATGAAGATTAATCCTGCCAAGTGCGACTTCTGGGTCACGTCGGGGAAATTCTTAGGTTACATCATCACTCCCAAGGGAATAGAAGCGGATCCCGAGAAGGTACGAGCCGTCCTTGACATTCCATCTCCCGCGACGGTGAAAGACGTGCATAAACTAAACGGTTGCATAGCCGCATTGGGGCGATTTGTGTCACGGTCATCGGACAAATGCAAGGCTTTTTACGACATCTTGAAGAAAGGAGAAAAATTCAGATGGACGGACGCAAGCGAAGAATCTTTTCAAAGTATCAAGCTACATCTAGCTAGCCTCCCGGTTCTTCAAAGGCCTGAGCCGTCAGAAATTATCACTTTATACTTAAGCGCGACATCCTATGCCATAAGTGCGGTATTGGTCAAAACAGAGATGGGCGTGGAAAAGCCGGTATACTTCGCCAGCAAAACTTTAAGTCCGGCCGAGAAGAACTACACTAGAATGGAGCAGATGGTGCTCGCGCTAGCCTTTGCTGCCTCTAAACTACGAACATATTTTCAAGCTCATCGAATACGGGTGCTCACCAAATCACCTATCGAAGCGGTCTTGGATAGTGCTGGGCGATCGGGGAGAATCTCCAAGTGGCGAGCCATAATCAAACAATATGATGTGATATACGAGACAAGAACCGCGATCAAAGGACAAGTAGTGGCCGATTTCTTGGCAGATTTCTCCCTCAGTGATGAGGACGAGGTAGAAGATATAACAGGAATGACAGAAGAACAAGAGGGGCCGGCGGACCTGCTAGCCGCCAGCAGCCCAACACGATGGGAAGTATTTGTTGATGGGGCATCTAACAAAGACGGATCAGGTCTCGGGTTGGTGTTTACCACACCAAAGGGGAGGAAGATTGTGCATTCGTTCAGGTTAGAATTCAAGGCGATGAACAACGTCACCGAATATGAGGCGGTGATCCATGCCTTACGGATAATTGTGGAAATGGGGTTGCATGAGGTTTGACTGACTAGTGACTCTCAACTAGTGATCCGGCAAATTACGGGCCAATACGCTACACATGATCCGGTGCTGCAAAAATATTGGGAGATCGCCCAATTTTACATCAAGCAAATCCCAGATATTAAATTCCGCCACATCTGCCGAAAGGATAACAGACACTCGGATGCTCTATCGTACATCGCCTCACAGTTAGTAGACCCGAGCATTGAAGGGATACGCGTTATGAGGCTACTTAACCCGTCTATCCCTGAAACACCAGAAGCACGGATCGAGGTGGCCGTTAACACAGCCGAGAGATACAAAGAAGGCGACTGGAGAAAGTCGATACATCAATACTTAGAGACGGGTGAGCCACCTAAGAGTCGGCCCGAGATGAACAAGATCAAAAGTAAATCGGGAGCCTACGAGTTAAGGGAGGGGATCTTATATCGGAAATCCTACCTAGGGCCACTCCTACGATGCTTAAGCAGGGAAGAAGGCCATATAATCCTACACGAGCTACACTATGGGGCGGCCGAAAATCACAACTCGGGAAGAAGCTTGTCATCTAAGGAAAAAACAATGGGCTACTTTTGGATGTATATGAACGAGGACGCAAAGCAAATGACAAGAGCTTGTGAAGAATGTCAGCGTTTCGGGAAGAAAATCCATGCTCCCGGCGTACCGTTAAACTCAATCATAAGTCCGTGGCCTTTTGCTAAATGGGGAGTGGACATTGTCGGGCCGTTACATGTAGGAACGAGGCAAAGGAAGTATTTGATCGTGGCTACGGATTATTTTACCAAGTGGGTCGAGGCGGCACCACTGAGGCATATTCGAGACAAAGATGTTTTTAAGTTTATTTGGGAGCATATCATTTGTCGCTTCGGGGTCCCGGCTGCCATCGTCTCTGATAATGGAAAACAACTACAGGGCGAGAACATTGATCTTCTATATAACACTTATAACATCAGGAAGAGCAAAGCTACCCCGATTTACCCCCAGTGTAATGGGCAGGCCGAGATCACTAATAAGACCATCGCCGATAACATGAAGAAGAAACTGGACGGGGAATATGGCAACTGGTGCGAGGAATTATATAACGTCCTATGGGCATACAGAACCACACGAAGGGAAGCTACGGGATTCTCCCCGTTTATGCTTACCTACGGAACCGAGGCGATTCTACCAACGGAAGCAATGATACCTACCACAAGAACCGAAGCGTGGAGGCGAAACGTGTCGTCCGATCTGATCTTGGCTAAACTCGACGACTTGGAAGAAACAAGAGAAATGGCGCTACAAAAAATGGAAAATTATCAAAGGAGGTTACAACGGGAGTACAACAAGCGCGTTCGACCAAGAGAGTTTGGTCCCGGGCAGCAGGTATTGAAATTTCTAGCTGAATGGGTGCGCGACAAAAAAGGCGGAAAACTAGCACCAAAGTGGGGTGGGCCATATATAATCGAATCTAAGGCGGGCGAGGGATCGTATCGACTACTGCGACTCGACGGAACAAGAGAGCTCAAACCATGGAACATCTGATTCCTGAAACTCTACCATCCTTGACGGGCGATGCGGAAAAAACGGTAAGCAAACGTGTCTTCTATCTCTGTGAAACCGTGAAGGGTATGGGATAGGGCACAAGCGACTAATGGTCATTCGTACTCGGGGCAATGCCAGTGTGGAAGTGCCGAGGTGACTTACACTCGAATGGTCATTCGTACTCGGGCCAAAGCCAGTGTGGAAGTGCCGAGGTGACTTACACTCGAATGGGCATTCGTACTCGGGGCAACGCCAGTGTGGAAGTACCGAGGTGCCTTACAGTCGCCTGGCTATTCGAACTCGGGGCAGTGGCAGTGTGCAAGTGACGAGGTAGCCTAAGGGTTCTGGTGGTTGGAAACCAGTTCCAAAGGTTGTTTAGACGCGATGTATACTCAGCTAGGTGGTCTACTTACATCTGACAGGTCACCACCATCGCAAGTGGGCGTGTCCACTTGCCCGAGATCGGTTGGTCGATAACCACTCGGGATTGTCGGGCCTAGAACTAGGATGACTGGTACCCTTCCACTGAATCCAAAGAGATAGTGATGAGATACCCCAATCAGGACATGGCATAGGGCCCGATGACCCTCCTTGTTGGGTGTGTTCGACATAAATGGTTAGAGTTCTAACATATAACAACAACAATTGCAGGGCGTAAACACAAGGAACAAAGGCGAAACGAATAGCGTCGTGCGTTAATCAACAAACGGTCGGGGCAACACGCGGAATAAGAAACAAACCAATAATGTCGTACAACAACCAACACCCAGAGGAGCAGTATACAAAACTAAAACTACATCGATCGCATGGTACATCAATCAACAACTGCCAGAATAAGATAAGAAACAGAAGCTAAATCGGTAACACCAAGCGTCTGATAACAAAGTACAGAAAAGTAACACGGGGACATACGAAATAAAAAGCGTAGCGGCAATAAAACAAACTTCGGCGACGCAACACCCCCATTAAAACAAACAGTGCATAAGAAATAAAACGGGGATAAGTGTTCAGAGCGATTTACAACCCGATGGAGGGGGCAACATAGTGACACATCACCGCAAAAAGAAACATTAAGCCTTGGGAGGAGCCGCGCCGGCCTTCCTCTGCGCGACCTCGAGCCGCTTCTTCTCCACCCAGTCCATAATACCCGACTCAACTTTCTGGTCTAACTCCTCCACATGGGCAGCGCGTTCATTCTCGAGTTGTTGAGTAATCTGGGAAGCGTTTTCTCGACTTGACTAACTTGGAACCCAGATCGACCTCGACCTGTCTCAATCGGCGAACCTCCAGATCCAGCTCCTGAGAGCGCTTCTGCTCGGCTACAAAATCACAAAGATAGAGTGTTAATCATCGGGCACGATTTAACATTTTTGCAAGAAGAAGGCGCAATCTAGATCTAAAAGAACGGCCTCAACACATCACCTAAGAGACATGACAGGGCAGGCAACACCGACTGAAGCGACTCTATCGACTTGGACAACTCATCCTCGGCCTTGGACAACTTCATGGTTAGTTCGTTATAGTGTTGCTCGTTGAATTCTTTACTGGGGCAATACTTCTTATGTTCACTCCATTCGTCCCTTAAATGATTGCGCGACATTTGGAGTACGGAAAGCTGCGATCTACTCCACTCTAAATCTCCCCTTACTTTATCGAATTCACTCACTCGGCCCAGCAAATCGCTATTAGCTCGCTCCACCAAATCTTTATCCCTCAATATTCGTCGGCGGTCCTCGTGAAGGTCTCGATTCTGCAATTGTAGAGCGTCTATCCTTTGCTCCAAACTCGTGGCTAAGGCAGTTTTTTCAGCAGCAAGGCGTTGAGAGGACCCCATGTGAGCCCGCAAGTTATCCATCTCGGCAGGATCATAATCAAAACGGCGATGTCGTTCTAACTCGTCCTCAAGTCTTGCAATTTCCTCAGTTTGACGGTCTATTTTGTCATCTTAGTTCAACATTCGCTGACGAAGATTTTCCACCAGGCCCTTCTCAATATCCCATTTTTTCTTCATAATCCTAAACTCCGAAGTAGCGTCTATACCTATACTAGATACCTCGACTAAGAAGAAGGATACCCGACTCAGGATACTGGCACGATAAACTCAATCAACACAAGTTAAGAAGGATCAAATACCTTGAGCGTCGGCAAGCTTGATCTCCAGCTCGTTCGCGCGACCCCTCTCATTCTGAAGTTGAAGTTGGAGAGATTCTATCAACTGCTTATCTCGAAGGCGATTGGCAGCATCCAAGTGTACGCGATTCATAATCTAACACAAATAGCTTGACTCATAAGCAACACTACGAGAAAGAAATCGGAAGCGGAGCATAACCATACAGAAGCGACTTGCTCACCACAGTGTCAAGTGTCAGGGCGATGTCGCCATAACGGGGCACAATATTCAGCATTTCCTCATCTGTATACTTCACGAAGTTGGAGGAAGTAAGCGCGCCCAAGGAGTTCATGATCGGTCCAGAGACAGTAAAGGAAGTTTCAGCACTAGAAGACGATCCCTCAGTAATCCGGGGCACACAAGGAAGCTCTACCGGAACACTAGTAACAACCTTCTCTACGACGGGCGTCTCCGAGAGCTCCTGCTGGTCGCCCACACCTTGTTCACCGCCTTTGTCGCCCGGCACAGTCTCACCAAACAGCTCATCCTCATCGGAAAGATCAATGAGAGGGCCCGTTTTCGGCGGTGGCTTAGCAGTTTCTTTACCCCTACCAGGATTACGCCTAAGCGGAGTAGGGTCGATATCGTCAGCGTCATCATCATCATCGCACCTTGGGTGTTTCTACACAAGTGTCTCGTCAGAACATGTGAAGGCAAAAAACAGGGGCAAGTACATGTACTTATAAGGAAATCATTATGTTTATTACCTTCCCCTGGTCTTTCTCAACCCTTGTGCCAGCACCCCTTTTCCTCGACCCGATAGTTTTTGTGGAGCCGACCTGAGATTTTTAAACAACAACAAATGACTAACTGACGCCCGAAGCTAGCAAGATAAAAATCAAGAAAAGCGCATACCTTATTAGCCTTGTCATCATTAACCACCCAGAAAGAATAGGGCTCGACGGGAAAAGTAGGCAACGGGAAGTCACCATGAAGGATCGGACCTCGGACTAGAAGCGGAACTCGGGGATAAATTGGGTCATTAGAATGACGGGCTCGCTTGTTGGAACCATGGCCGATGGTATCGGCATCCAGCATCATCCTTTCAACACCCTCGGGCATAGTTTTGACCCGATGAGGACTAGCAGCAAAACCGGCAAGTTCTCCTAAGGTGGAAGTACCAGCTCGGTAGTTAACAAGGAAATTGGCAACTGTATACTCAGGAGCGTCCTCGGGCTTGTAGGTCGACCACTCGGCAGTAGAACCATGACCATCGCGGCGATCCCTCCACTCGTTCATAATTCGAAAAGTATTGCCAGTCCATTGAGCTAAAGCACGAGAAGGCCGAATTTGGGACAAAATCTCGTAATAAAATGGGCTATCAGGGTTGTATAAGGGAAGACGAAGGCCCAGTTCCAGCTGACCCAAGGTGATGACCACACAATTAGCCGATTGCTCGTGCTTCTTCATATCGGTTTTCTTCAAACTACCGTTTCGGCCCGAGAGAAGGGTCACTTCGTAATTTTGAAGATCGTACTTCTCCTTCAACTGCTCAATGAACTCTTCGTCAGAAAGATCCTTCACCCTTTTCTCGGACCTGCACGAAATAGAAGGAGAGCTATCAGCAAAAATAGATTTTATCGCGCGATCATCATACCTAGAAGGGCTCTCAAGCAAAAACAGAGAAGCAAGGGGGGGAACATCAAACTCGGAAAAAACGTCATCAACAGACCTCTTTTCAGCCATGGAAGGAGAGGAAGCCATTAACGAAGATAGTACAGAACTCGGTTCCCAGCAAAGAAAGACGAGGCGATAGCAGCTACTGTATCGGTCGGTGAGGAGAAAACGCCGAAAGAAAACAAAGAAAGCTAGGGTTTTTGGAGAAGCGCAAAATGTGAAGAAACTTGGGAGAAAACCACAGTAGATGAACAGAGAAAGAAAGGGTAAAGAAGAAGAAGGAAGAAATGAGCGGGCTATTTAAAGAAGAAGAATTGTAACCGACGCCGACGGTTACCAGTCATAAAGTGGAGTTAGTGGGACGCTGCAGGGCGGGATTCACGGCATGAGCGAAGACATGGGCGGTTAAGACGATGTTCTTCCACTCGTGCCTCCCACACGAGTGGAAGAAGGGGCATAAATGTAGGTGTAAATTATCCACAGATCCAGGTGGCAACATCCTAGACCCAGGGTACCCAAATACGAAGAAAAGTGAAGTATAGAGCAAAGATTAAAGAGCGCGAGATTTAAGGAAGCCACGTGGATCGGGCGTAATAATGTCGGACAAGACTTGACCCAGACTTCTGATAAAGCTGACAAGATAAGGCATGACGGGACAAACGAGGAGCTACAGTCAAACAGGCAAGAAAGTATGGAACACATCGGCTGATCATAAGGGCAACTATCGAGACAGCCGACCTCGCGTCAGCAGATGACCATAAGAGATTGGCTCGAATGAAATACAGGCGAGGAGTCAAGACACATCGACCGCTCAAGGCGACGTGAGTCGGCCCGATCACAGAACAGCTAATTAGATGTAACAGGATCAACACTCTAACTTGGTTGTATAAACTTTCTCCTAGAAATAGAGGGACTTGTATTCTAGAAAGTCCGGTTGTAATGGGAGAGAAAAGAAAGGAGAGAGAAACTCGAGTTCACATTAGAAAGAAGTGAGTGAGAAATAAATTCATCTTGTAAGGAAATCCACCTAAGAGCAACACCTTTGTAACACCTTGAAGTAATAAGATTCATCATTTCACCCCCGTGGACGTAGGTAATCATACCGAACCACGTATATATTGTGTTCATGGTTGAGTGTTTACTTTCGTTTGAGAAGAGTAGTATGTTTCTATCCTTTGGATGTAGTTTGTAGTAAAATGCATCTACATTATGGCGCCGACTAAGGGGGCACGACTAAGATCTCCGGATACGTTGCCATTAAAGTCTTCAGAGACGATCAACAGCTCCTCAATACACGTTATTGTGTTGGAGTAGAAGCTACGATGAACTCTGTTGGCCGAAGTAATGGTTGTTGTGAGTCATTTATGAACATTTAGAGTCGAGCAAGGTAGCAGCGTCTTCTTAGCGTCTTCAACAGTTTGATCGACAGAGAAACTTCACAAGCTCACCAGCGACTAACAGTTCGGGTTAGAAGCTACGTGAAGAATCTGTTGAAGGGATGATTGTTTGTTCTTGATAGTTGTGTGTTTGTTAGCGTTAAGCGAGTTGTTTCTAGCTGCGGTAAAAAGTTGGGTGCTCGGAGTTACCAAAAGTTAGCGTTTTAGATGTTTCACCATGTAATGAACTGTCGACCTTGTATAATTTTTTAGCCGGCGGTATAGCGTAAGTCGTCGGAAAGGTCATGATTAAAACTCGAGAAAGTGGAGTTTGTACAAGTTTAAATTGATTCTAGGTGTTACTTGCCGTACTTTTTAAGCATCACGTGCATAAGGTCAATGATTTGGAGCATGTAGAATAAAGGACAAACTAACTTAAATGCATAGGTCGAGTACAGAGAGCGATGTCGTACGGAGTGATAGTGACGGGGAAGTGAGTTCAGCCACAGATTCAACATAAGACCAAAATAGGATAGATAGACGGAACCCACCTGATAACCAAAGTTGACTCTGCACAGTAACAGTAGTCGTAGAATCGAACGTATTGCCTTTTTTTGTCTGAGCTTTTTTGTTAGAAAAATCAGGTCGAAGTAAGGGGTTCTTTTCTGTATTTGTTGACGTAGGGACGGGCGATACTCGGCTTATCACGCGACGTGACTAATGGCTAGCACTTCAGGGACGATAAGGATGTTGAGGAATCGCACAATCACTAGCAGCAGCATGCAGGCAGGGATAACGGGGCCGAGGCAAGGGGACAGTCGACAACCACCGCCCGAGGAATCTCATGCAGCTGCGCGAGGGATGCCTGTTGTAGACGAGGAAGTAGATTTGGGGCGGGACGATAACACCTTACCTCTGCACCAGATTATACTAACTCAGAGAAGAGTCGATCAAATCGATGGACTCACAGCTTCAGACACCGATGATGATGAGGAAGCACTTGCAGAGCGAGCTCAGAGGCAATCGACGAGGCGACAAATTGAACACCAGGAAGCTTTGGGAAGGGAACAAGAGCGTCTTAGGAAGATTCAGTTGGGGCGAGCAATAGCAAGTGACATCGGCCCAACAATCGTTCAAGCTGTTGACCGTATAACCAATCCAATACCGCCCCCACCACCCACGTCAGCACCATTACAACCTCGGCCACACCAACCCAATGGACATTCCAGTCATGAGAGTACGGACCCGACGTTGTTGGCCATTTTGGAGAGTCTGAGGAGACAAGAAGCTGCACTGAGGGAACTCCAGCAGCGGAATTTAGCCTTGGAGTATGAGAACTACCAACTGAGGAACCAACGGACCAGATCAAGAGGGTCGTCAAGCCGAGGAACATCGGGTTATCGCGGCCGATCCGATCACTTGCCACCCATGATGGGGCCGAGTAACATTAATCAGCCCGATCAGTCAGGTCAGCCACCATTACCTCCGGTACCCCCGACGCAGAGATATGGACCACCCGAGGACTCGTCCACCGATGAAGAAAGGCGAGGAAGGGACGGGAGACAAGATCAGACAACTAAAGCCAAGCTTAAGGAGTTGGAAGCAAAAATCAAGGAACTTTCGGGTGGAAGCGAAGAGAATAAGTTGGCCGAGATTATGAGTGAAGCCGAGAAAACACCTTTCTCTCAAGAATTGGAACAAATGCCGTTCCCACCTAAGTGTACCTTACCTTCATTCCCCTCTAGATTTGATGGAACTGGCGATGCGATCGAACACCTTAAGATGTATACCATGTCACTGATCCAATGGAGAAGTAACCCGGTAGTTATGTGCAAATTCTTTCCAGCTAGTTTGGAGGGCGAGGCGCGAGATTGGTTTTATTCGCTCGCACCTGGTTCGATCAACGGGTACGATGCGCTAGTCGAGGCCTTCCTTGAGACATATATGCATAACAGTAAACCTCGGCCAAGAATGAACAAGTTGTTTACTCTCGCCCGAAGATTCAGAGAGCCATTGAGAACCCTGACCGACAGGTGGAGGAAACTGTGTACTGAAATTGGGAAGGTACCGGTGGACCAAGCCATCTTTGGGTTTGAAAACGCGCTGGGAAGATCGGACCCCATTTGGATTGCCATGTTTTCTGAAAAGCCTAAAACCTTAAAGGAGATGAGAAGAATGCAAGAACACTACATCGCCTTGGAGGAAATTCAGGCCGAATCAAGAGATAGAGGGGTACAAGAAGCCAGTGCTGAAGTCGGTACTGAAACTAAAATGGTCACGGATGACCATATCAGGCGATCATAAAAAAGATCGGACCCTCCCCCGAGGAGCAATGAGAAGAGGGAATGGATGGCCAAAGGGAAGAAGCCAAAGCAGGAAGCCCGATCGTATACCCCACTAAACGCTTCTTTGGAAGAGGTGTTCAAGGAAGTTGAGAAGAGGAGCGACATCAACTACCCAGAATCGAGGGGGGTACAGTTCCAAGAAACCCGAGATCATCCCGAATACTGTCACTACCATCAGTATAGGGGCCATTCCACCAATAACTGTCGAGAGGTGAAAGATATTGTTCAACACCTCATCCGCGATGGATATTTGAGGCAGTATGTCCGCCACCCCCTTCGGCCGGAAGCAACACCCGATGCGCCAGTTCATCAAGTCCGCATCGATAGGGCGAACCAATTCATAAGCACCATTTCACATTCGGCTATGCAAAACTACACTCTCGGCCCAGTAATCACCACTAGGATCCATAAAAGGGATCGTGACGGTAAAGAGATATTCAGCGTAGCCAAGTCCCTTCCCATGGAACCCTGGATGACAATTCCCATATCGTTCTCTGCTAAGGATGTCCCAGCAAACGGACAGGCACACAACGATCCATTGGTCATCACGCTGCTGATTGAAAAGTGGGGAGTAAGAAGGATTCTTGTGGATAGCGGAAGTTCGGTCGAGGTGCTGTTCTACGACACGTTCAGAAGAATGAAACTCTCAGACGATATGCTCGTCCCATCAACATATCGTATCTACGGCTTTAACGGCACGGTAACCATCCCAAAGGGCGAAGTAACTTTAAGAGTTTCAGATGGTGGTGGCTACCTCGACACACTAACCACTTTCTGTGTGGTCGACGTCGCTTCACCTTATGAGGCCATTATCGGGCGCACATGGGTTGCTGGGATAAAGGGAGTAGCATCGGCCTACCATCAAAGGTTAAAGTTCCCGACCTACAAGGGAATAGTGGAAGTTGTGGGCGACTCCCAGGCGGCACGACAATGCATGAAAGTTGATATAGAAATAAATGAGGAACGGCGAGCTCGGCAAAGGCAAGAAAAGAACAAAGAAAAGGAAGTGAAGGCAGCAAAAGAATTGGAGGAGGCGATTTCTCAAGCGGTCCTGGCACACGAAACGCGAGAGAAAGGTCCTTTATAACAATTAAAGGAAGTGTCCCCAGTCAGGGAGACCAAATCAAACTTCTCGACAGTCGAGCCGACTAAAGAAGTAAACTTGGGAACGATAGAAGAACCTAAAGTAGTGAGGATCGGGGCATTACTATCGGACGAACAAGCTAGTAAACTCACGATGCTATTAAAAGAAAACCTGGAGGCATTCGCCTGGGAAGTGCATGATTTGGAGGGTATTGACCCGAAGGTCTGCTGTCACCACTTAAAAATTGATCCGAAATTCAAACCGGTTAGACAAAAAATGAGGCGTATCGCGCCAGAATTGCAAGCGGCGGTCGAGGTCGAGCTGAAGAAGTTACAAGAATCCGGAATAATAAGGAAGTCCCACTACCCACAGTGGATATCTAACATGGTCGTGGTACCGAAAAAGAAAGGGGGAGTCCGAATATGTATTGATTTCAGCGACTTGAACAAGGCCTGCCCGAAAGACAGCTTCCCCCTTCCCAGTATAGATCAATTAGTAGAATCAATAGTGGGATACGAGGCGATGACTTTAATGGACGGATACATGGGATACAACCAAATACCACTGGCGCCCGAGGACCAGGAACACACCTCCTTCTTCACGCCAAGAGGATTGTATTGTTACACTAAGATGCCATTCGGACTTAGGAATGCCGGGGCTACGTACCAGAGATTGGTAGGCGACATGTTCGAAGACAAGATTCACGATACCATAGAAGTTTACGTGGACGACATGTTAGTTAAGAGTCGGAAATCAAAAAACCACGTCCGAGACCTTCGAGAGATCTTTCAAACAATGAGGAAACACAAGATGAAGATTAATCCTGCCAAGTGCGACTTCTGGGTCACGTCGGGGAAATTCTTAGGTTACATCATCACTCCCAGGGGAATAGAAGCGGATCCCGAGAAGGTACGAGCCGTCCTTGACATGCCATCTCCCGCGACGGTGAAAGACGTGCATAAACTAAACGGTTGCATAGCCGCATTGGGGCGATTTGTGTCACGATCATCGGACAAATGCAAGGCTTTTTACGACATCTTGAAGAAAGGAGAAAAATTCAGATGGACGGACGCAAGCGAAAAATCTTTTCAAAGTATCAAGCTACATCTAGCTAGCCTCCCGGTTCTTCAAAGGCCTAAGCCGTCAGAAATTCTCACTTTATACTTAGGCGCGACACCCTATGCCATAAGTGCGGTATTGGTCAAAACAGAGATGGGCGTGGAAAAGCCGGTATACTTTGCTAGTAAAACTTTAAGTCCGGCCGAGAAGAACTACACTAGAATGGAGCAGATGGTGCTCGCGCTAGCCTTTGCTGCCTCTAAACTACGAACATATTTTCAAGCTCATCGAATACGGGTGCTCACCAAATCACCTATCGAAGCGGTCTTGGATAGTGCTGGGCGATCGGGGAGAATCTCCAAGTGGGGAGCCATAATCAAACAATATGATGTGATATACGAGACAAGAACCGCGATCAAAGGACAAGTAGTGGCCGATTTCTTGGCAGATTTCCCCCTCAGTGATGAGGACGAGGTAGAAGATATACCAGGAATGACAGAAGAACAAGAGGGGCCGGCGGACCTGCTAGCCGCCAGCAGCCCAACACGATGGGAAGTATTTGTTGATGGGGCATCTAACAAAGACGGATCGGGTCTCGGGTTGGTGTTTACCACGCCAAAGGGGAGGAAGATTGTGCATTCGTTCAGGTTAGAATTCAAGGTGACGAACAACGTCACCGAATATGAGGCGGTGATCCATGCCTTACGGATAATTGTGGAAATGGGGATGCATGAGGTTCGACTGACTAGTGACTCTCAACTAGTGATCCGGCAAATTACGGGCCAATACGCTACACACGATCCGGTGCTGCAAAAATATTGGGAGCTCGCCCAATTTTACATCAAGCAAATCCCAGATATTAAATTCCGCCACATCTGAAGAAAGGATAACAAACACTCGGATGCTCTATCGTACATCGCCTCACAGTTAGTAGACCCGAGCATTGAAGGGATACGCGTTATGAGGCTACTTAACCCGCCTATCCCTGAAACACCAGAAGCACGGATCGAGGTGGCCGTTAACACAGCCGAGAGATACAAAGAAGGCGACTGGAGAAAGCCGATACATCAATACTTAGAGACGGGTGAGCTACCTAAGAGTCGGCCCGAGATGAACAAGATCAAAAGTAAATCGGGCGCCTACGAGTTAAGGGAGGGGATCTTATATCGGAAATCCTACCTAGGGCCACTCCTACGATGCTTAAGCAGGGAAGAAGGCCATATAATCCTACACGAGCTACACTATGGGGCGGCCGGAAATCACAGCTCGGGAAGAAGCTTGTCGGCTAAGGCAAAAACAATGGGCTACTTTTGGATGTATATGAACGAGGACGCAAAGCAAATGACAAGAGCTTGTGAAGAATGTCAGCGTTTCGGGAAGAAAATCCATGCTCCCGGCGTACCGTTAAACTCAATCATAAGTCCGTGGCCTTTTGCTAAATGGGGAGTGGACATTGTCGGGCCGTTACATGTAGGAACGAGGCAAAGGAAGTATTTGATCGTGGCTACGGATTATTTTACCAAGTGGGTCGAGGCGGCACCACTGAGGCATATTCGAGACAAAGATGTTTTTAAGTTTATTTGGGAGCATATCATTTGTCGCTTCGGGGTCCGGCTACCACCATCGTCTCGATAATGGAAAACAACTACAGGCGAGAACATTGATCTTCTATTTAACACTTACAACATCAGGAAGAGCAAAGCTACCCCGATTTACCCCCAGTGTAATGGGCAGGCCGAGATCACTAATAAGACCATCGCCGATAACATGAAGAAGAAACTGGACGGGGAATATGGCAACTGGTGCGAGGAATTATATAACGTCCTATGGGCATACAGAACCACACGAAGGGAAGCTACGGGATTCTCCCCGTTTATGCTTACCTACGGAACCGAGGCGATTCTACCAATGGAAGCAATGATACCTACCACAAGAACCGAAGCGTGGAGGCGAAACGTGTCGTCCGATCTGATCTTGGCTAAACTCGACGACTTGGAAGAAACAAGAGAAATGGCGCTACAAAAAATGGAAAATTATCAAAGGAGGTTACAACGGGAGTACAACAAGCGCGTTCGACCAAGAGAGTTTTATCCCGGCAGCAAGTATTGAAATTTCTATTTGAATGGGAGCGCGACAAAAAGGCGGAAAACTAGCACCAAAGTGGGGTGGGCCATATATAATCGAATCTAAGGCGGGCGAGGGATCGTATCGACTCATCGCGACTCGACGGAACAAGAGAGCTCAAACCATGGAACATCCGATTCCTGAAACTCTACCATCCTTGACGGGCGATGCGGAAAAAATGGTAAGCAAACGTGTCTTCTATCTCTGTGAAACCGTGAGGGGTATGGGATAGGGCACAAGCGACTAATGGTCATTTGTACTCGGGGCAATGCCAGTGTGGAAGTGCCGAGGTGACTTACACTCGAATGGTCATTCGTACTCGGGGCAAAGCCAGTGTGGAAGTGCCGAGGTGACTTACACTCGAATGGGCATTCGTACTCGGGGCAACGCCAGTGTGAAAGTGCCGAGGTGCCTTACGATCGCCTGGCTATTCGAACTCGGGGCAGTGGCAGTGTGCAAGTGCCGAGGTAGCCTAAGGGTTCTGGTGGTTGGAAACCAGTTCCAAAGGTTGTTTAGACGCGAGGTCTACTCAGCTAGGTGGCCTACTTACATCTGACAGGTCACCACCATCGCAAGTGGGCGTGTCCACTTGCCCGAGATCGGTTGGTCGATAACCACTCGGGATTGTCGGGCCTAGAACTAGGATGACTGGTACCCTTCCACTGAATCCAAAGAGATAGTGATGAGATACCCCAATCAGGACATGGCATAGGGCCCGATGACCCTCCTTGTTGGGTGTGTTCGACATAAATGGTTAGAGTTCTAACATATAACAACAACAATTGCAGGGCGTAAACACAAGGAACAAAGGCGAAACGAATAGCGTCGTGCGTTAATCAACAAACGGTCGGGGCAACACGCGGAACAAGAAACAAACCGATGATGTCGTACAACAACCAACACCCAGAGGAGCAGTATACAAAACGAAAACTACATCGATCGCATGGTACATCAATCAACAACTGCCAGAATAAGATAAGAAACAGAAGATAAATCGGTAACACCAAGCGTCTGATAACAAAGTACGGAAAAGTAACACGCGGACATACGAAATAAAAAGCGTAGCGGCAATAAAACAAACTTCGCCACGCAAAGACCCCATTAAAACAAACGATTGCATAAGAAATAAAACGGGGATAAGTGTTCAGAGCGATTTACAACCCGATGGAGGGGGCAACATAGTGACACAGCACCGCAAAAATAAACATTAAGCCTTGGGAGGAGCCGCGTCGGCCTTCCTCTGCGCGACCTCGAGCCGCTTCTTCTCCAACCAGTCCATAATACCCGACTCAACTTTCTGGTCTAACTCCTCCACATGGGCAGCGCGTTCATTCTCGAGTTGTTGAGTAATCTGGGAAGCGTTTTCCTCAGCTTCAGCTAACTTGGAACCCAGATCGACCTCGACCTGTCTCAATCGGCGAACCTCCAGATCCAGCTCCTGAGAGCGCTTCTGCTCGGCTACAAAATCACAAAGATAGAGTGTTAATCATCGGGCACGATTTAACATTTTTGCAAGAAGAAGGCGCAATCTAGATCTAAAAGAACGACCTCAACACATCACCTAAGAGACATGACAGGGCAGGCAACACCGACTGAAGCGACTCTATCGACTTGGACAACTCATCCTCGGCCTTGGACAACTTCATGGTTAGTTCGTTATAGTGTTGCTCGTTGAATTCTTTACTGGGGCAATACTTCTTATGTTCACTCCATTCGTCCCTTAAACGATTGCGCGACATTTGGAGTACGGAAAGCTGCGATCTACTCCACTCTAAATCTCCCCTTACTTTATCGAATTCACTCACTCGCCCAAAGAATCGCTATTAGCTCGCTCCACCAAATCTTTATCCCTCAATATTCGTCGGCGGTCCTCGTGAAGGTCTCGATTCTGCAATTGTAGAGCGTCTATCCTTTGCTCCAAACTCGTGGCTAAGGCAGTTTTTTCAGCAGCAAGGCGTTGAGAGGACCCCAAGTGAGCCCGCAAGTTATCCATCTCGGCAGGATCATAATCGAAACGGCGATGTCGTTCTAACTCGTCCTCAAGTCTTGCAATTTCCTCAGTTTGACGGTCTATTTTGTCATCTTTGTTCAACATTCGCTGACGAAGATTTTCCACCAGGCCCTTCTCAATATCCCATTTTTTCTTCATAATCCTTAACTCCGAAGTAACGTCTATACCTATACTAGATACCTCGGCTAAGAAGAAGGATACCCGACTCAGGATACTGGCACGATAAACTCAATCAACACAAGTTAAGAAAGATCAAATACCTTGAGCGTCGGCAAGCTTGATCTCCAGCTCGTTCGCGCGACCCCTCTCATACTGAAGTTGAAGTTGGAGAGATTCTATCAACTGCTTATCTCGAAGGCGATTGGCAGCATCCAAGCGTACGCGATTCATAATCTAACACAAATAGCTTGACTCATAAGCAACACTACGAGAAAGAAATCGGAAGCGGAGCATAACCATACAGAAGCGACTTGCTCACCACAGTGTCAAGTGTCAGGGCGATGTCGCCATAACGGGGCACATCATTCAACATTTCCTCATCTGTATACTTCACGAAGTTGGAGGAAGTAAGCGCGCCCAAGGAGTTCATGATCGGGCCAGAGACAGAAAGGAAGTTTCAGCACTAGAAAACGTTCCCTCGATGTCCGGGGCACACAAGGAAGCTCTACCGGAACACTAGTAACAACCTTCTCTACGACGGGCGTCTCCGAGAGCTCCTGCTGGTCACCCACACCTTGTTCACCGCCTTTGTCGCCCGGCACAGTCTCACCAAACAACTCATCCTCATCGGAAAGATCAATGAGGGGGCCCGTTTTCGGCGGTGGCTTAGCAATTTCTTTACCCCTACCAGGATTACGCCTAAGCGGAGTAGGGTCGACATCGTCAGCGTCATCATCATCATCGCGCCTTGGGTGTTTCTACACAAGTGTCTCGTCAGAACATGTGAAGACAAAAAACAGGGGCAAGTACATGTACTTATAAGGAAATCATTATGTTTATTACCTTCCCCTGGTCTTCCTCAACCCTTGTGCCAGCACCCCTTTTCCTCGACCCGATAGTTTTTGTGGAGCCGACCTGAGATTTTTAAACAACAACAAATGACTAACTGACGCCCGAAGCTAGCAAGATAAAAATCAAGAAAAGTGCATACCTTATCAGCCTTGTCATCATTAACCACCCAGAAAGAATAGGGCTCGACGGGAAAAGTAGGCAATGGGAAGTCACCATGAAGGATCGGACCTCGGACTAGAAGCGGAACTCGGGGATAAATTGGGTCATTAGAATGACAGGCTCGCTTTTTGGAACCATGGCCGATGGGATCAGCATCCAGCATCATCCTTTCAATACCCTCGGGCATAGTTTTGACCCGATGAGGACTAGCAGCAAAACTGGCAAGTTCTCCTAAGGTGGAAGTACCAGCTCGGTAGTTAACAAGGAAATTGGCAACAGTATACTCAGGAGCGTCCTCGGGCTTGTAGGTCGACCACTCGGCAGTAGAACCATGACCATCGCGGCGATCCCTCTACTCGTTCATAATTCGAAAAGTATTGCCAGTCCATTGAGCTAAAGCACGAGAAGGCCGAATTTGGGACAGAATCTCGTAATAAAATGGGCTATCAGGGTTGTATAAGGGAAGACGAAGGCCCAGTTCCAGCTGACCCAAGGTGATGACCACACAATTAGCCGATTGCTCGTGCTTCTTCATATCGGTTTTCTTCAAACTACCGTTTCGGCCCGAGAGAAGGGTCACTTCATAATTTTGAAGATCATACTTCTCCTTCAACTGCTCAATGAACTCTTCGTCAGAAAGATCCTTCACCCTTTTCTCGGACCTGCACGAAATAGAAGGAGAGCTATCAGCAAAAATAGATTTTATCGCGCGATCATCATACCTAGAAGGGCTCTCAAGCAAAAACAGAGAAGCAAGGGGGGGAACATCAAACTCGGAAAAAACGTCATCAACAGACCTCTTTTCAGCCATGGAAGGAGAAGAAGCCATTAACGAAGATAGTACAGAACTCGGTTCCCATCAAAGAAAGACGAGGCAATAGCAGCTACTGTATCGGTCGGTGAGGAGAAAACGACGAAAGAAAACCAAGAAAGCTAGGGTTTTTGGAGAAGCGCAAAATGTGAAGAAACTTGGGAGAAAACCACAGTAGATGAACAGAGAAAGAAAGGGTAAAGAAGAAGAAGGAAGAAAGGAGCGGGCTATTTAAAGAAGAAGAATTGTAACCGACGCCGACGGTTACCAGTCATAAAGTGGAGTTAGTGGGACGCTGCATGGCGGGATTCACGGCATGAGCGAAGACATGGGCGGTTAAGACGATGTTCTTCCACTCGTGCCTCCCACACGAGTGGAAGAAGGGGCATAAATGTAGGTGTAAATTATCCAAAGATCCAGGTGGCAACATCCTAGACCCAGGGTACCCAAATACGAAGAAAAGCGAAGTATAGAGCAAAGATTAAAGAGCGCGAGATTTAAGGAAGCCACGTGGATCGGGCGTAATAATGTCGGACAAGACTTGACCCAGACTTCTGATAAAGCTGACAAGATAAGGCGTGACGGGACAAACGAGGAGCTACAGTCAAACAGGCAAGAAAGTATGGAACACATCGGCTGATCATAAGGGCAACTATCGAGACAGCCGACCTCGCGTCAGCAGATGACCATAAGAGATTGGCTCGAATGAAATACATGCGAGGAGTCAAGACACATCGACCTCTCAAGGCGACGTGAGTCGGCCCGATCACAGAACAACTAATTAGATGTAACAGGATCAACACTCTAACTTGGTTGTATAAACTTTCTCCTATAAATAGAGGGACTTGTATTCTAGAAAGGCAGGTTGTAATGGGAGAGAAAAGAAAGGAGAGAGAAACTCGAGTTCACATTAGAAAGAAGTGAGTGAGGAGTAAATTCATCTTGTAAGGAAATCCACCTAAGAGCAACACCTTTGTAACACCTTGAAGTAATAAGATTCATCATTTCACCCCCGTGGACGTAGGTAATCATACCGAACCACGTATATCTTGTGTTCATGGTTGAGTGTTTACTTTCGTTTGAGAAGAGTAGTATGTTTCTATCCTTTGGATGTAGTTTGTAGTAAAATGCATCTACAGTATATATACCATATTTAAACCATAATATTCATTTATTTCTCTAATATACTTGTGTTAAAATATTATTTTTCACGATGTAACCTACACATATGTAGAAATTAGTCTATTAATAGCCTGTTTGGATACAGAAGTAGAAGTCAGAAGTGCTTCTGGACTTCTCAGAAGCTAAAAAGTAGATAAGTTGAGTTTGGCAACTGCTTGACGTATAAGTTAAAAAGTCAAAAAGCAAGTTTGGCAACATAACAAGGATGGAAGTCAAAATATGTTCATTGTTATAACTACTATATTATATGAGTTCATGAAATCCAAAACAAAAATGTACCAAACATCTAAATTTAACGAGAACAAGGGAAAAAGATTTTGTTGTGGTACATCCAAGTAGCTCTTTGTGAAGAAGTTATGGTAAAATGACCTTTTTCTCCATTCCTTGTATTAGCTGATGCGATCAACCAACGAAATTCAGTTTACCTTAGAACCAGTGACTAAATTCACCTGCAATTGATCAAAAATATAGCTTGTTATCCACTGATACCAAAGTTTAGAAAGCAACATGTTCATTCGTTCTTGCTCTGGATAATAGAAGGACGATCAACCATAACAGTGACTGACAGTGCTCTGGATACTGCAAAAGAGCACAACCACTCTTACAACACTAACGTCTTTGTTTTAATAGCCCACTGAGCACAACCACAGTGGGTAATGGTTTAGTTCACATCAAGCCAAAAACAAATCAAATCCATGTTAATTAATCAGTGGGAGAATGAACATGTTAGAACAGAAGAAAATGTGAGCAACTACATACAAGCGTAACAAGCCTTTTTCCAAAATCTCGCATCATCACCTTGAGAAATGAGGGTCTACTAAATTTCAGCAGAGCACCCAATTTCTTGTTTATGTCTCAATCAAATTTCACGGGAGAGAAATGAAGGGAAAAAAAGTGAAACAACCAAGTGCAGTTACAATATCAGGTTTCATTACTGATTGCAATTGCATAGTGCAACTCAAACTCGTGTGTGCACTTATTCAAACAAATCTCATATGAAAATAAGCTGCAGGAAGGTGTAATCAGTACCGGAACCTATAGAATTACTAAGGCAAGCTAGAACTGAAGTGTGGGCTACAGAATCACTACGGATTAAATCTGGGTCTTGACATGGACAAACAATAGACAACCATATCAACCTAAACCACCAGTTCATGCCTCCCAAAGTTCAATTATTATCATATCATAGTAAAATCACTGAAAATTTTACATGAATATGGTGAAGTATTCTACAAATTTGAATCAGCACTACGCAAAAGATATAACAAATCCCCATTTTTGATAAACCCTAAACACTCAAATTAAATTAAAGATCAACAATCTAGATATGTATGAAATTAAATTATTGTTATCATATATGTGAGATTTATTGACAACTAACCTCATTTTCAAAGCTTTAAACAATCGATTGAAATTCTGTAGCATCATTCTTTTCTTCCCCTGTTCCCATTTCATCTCCCGTTTACTTTCAATCTTTTCTTTGCTGTTTACTGCTAATTCTAGTATACAAACAATGGAATTATTAGTTTGGTCTTCCTAATTTTTCCAAACCCAATTGATCTTTTTTTGATCAACCCATTGATTTTTATTGCTATGACATCAACTGATGGTAAAAATAGGGTTCGAAATCTAATCCAAATTTTTATAAGAACAAAAATGATAGAAATCTTATAAGCTAAATCAAACACTA
Source organism: Papaver bracteatum (assembly GCA_023529315.1). Taxonomy (NCBI): domain Eukaryota; kingdom Viridiplantae; phylum Streptophyta; class Magnoliopsida; order Ranunculales; family Papaveraceae; genus Papaver; species Papaver bracteatum. Next base: position 895,495 of record JAJJWX010004907.1, on the reverse strand, counting down.
CCAGTAAAATGAAAAATTATGTATGAGATTTGAACATTCATTTCTCTTTAAAATGAAGTTTTCTGATGGATGAAAGAGAGAAAGAAGATAGGAAGAACGAAGAAGAAAAGTGATGAAGGGTAGAAATCGATAAAATGGTAGCGGGTCCCACTAGAAGCCACTTCTTGCGGAAGTGGAAAGCTAATTTTTTTTTGCTTCTCCACGGAGCTTCTTTTCAACTTATAAGTAACTTCCATAAGTCGCTCTATTTGAAATATCCAACCCTACAGAAGTCAATAAGTTACTTATATTTGCGTATCCAAACAAGCTATAAGACTATAAATACTTGTTAATTTATTATATATGTTGGCCGAATTTTATGTGCCGTTTTCATATTTGTAAAACGAATTATACACGTACGTATGCCGTTCCGAATTACAGCCGAATCACGAATCGTTGACCGGATTTTTGACCGATTTTGACTTATACAAAACCGAATAATACACGTACGTTTGCCGTTCCGTACATTTACCGAATCCCGAATTGCTAACTAGGGTAGGGACCATGAACTTTCATCAGTCTTGATCATATACAGTAAACCCTCAGGAAAAAATGGATCAATAATCCATTCAAGATTCTTCATTGTTTGCATCTAACTGAGATTATCAGTACATTTGAATGAAGAAAGAATATTATCTTATTCATGGAAGTCAAAATAATAATACATTAAGAATTGAAGCCAAAGTCTCCGGCATGGCCGTGCATAGCCGGAGTCATTGAAGAATGAATGCAAATCAAACAGGGGGCAAAACATCTTCACCACTTGTTGAAAGATGAGACAACAAATGTCCTGGTTGAGCCACTAATGAAGAACCTTCACCCAATAAAACAGCAACAACTTCTTTCATAGTAGGTCTTCGTTTAGGAACAGGATGACAACAAGCTAATCCTAATTTCAAAACATTTTCAATCTCATCAGTTTTATATTCTCCTGCCATCCTTACATCAACACATTTACTCAACTCTCCTTGTTCATATAATTCTCTAACAAAATCTATCAGTAACAATTCATCTTCAGTCCAAGTAACAATAGGTCTTCTGCCACAAACAATCTCTAGAATCACAACACCGAAACTATACACATCACTAGCTTGAGTTGGTGATGCTAAAACTGCCAGCTCTGGTGCTAAATAACCCAATGTACCTACTACTCGTGTAGTACCTGGAACTTGGCCATGTTGATACAGCTTTGCCAACCCAAAATCGCCTAATCGTCCTCGCATTTCTGCGTCCAGTAGTATATTACTCGATTTAATATCGCGATGCAACACAACTTGATCCCAACCATAGTGCAGATAGTGCAGACCTTCGGCAACATCGATCATAACCTGTTTTCGTCCAATCCAATTCAGAACTTGTTTCGGCTTATCGAATATCCAATCGTTTAAACTTCCGTTAGGTAAATAATCATACACTAACATCAACTGGCTTCCTTTGCGGCACCAACCCTTGATATGAACTAAATTCTTATGCTGCAATCTACCCATACTCGAAATCTCTGCCATGAATTCTCTTAATCCTTGTTTTGAATCATGAGACACACATTTCACTGCAACTTCAGTACCATTTTGGAGGGTTCCTTTATATACTTTACCAAATCCACCAAACCCAAGTAATCCATCACTCGAATACCCTTTTGTCGATTCGTTTAACTCTTCATATGAGAATCTATGTGGCCAGTATTCTAACTCCCATTCCTCAATCTCATTATCTTCCTCTTCTCCACTACGAAATTTCCCATTTTTCCGAAACCAAATCCAATACAAACAGAGTGATGTAGAAAGTAAAGAACCAATTACAATTCCGGCTATTGCTCCAGCTGACATGGAAGAAGAAGTCGATGAACCCGGTAAGAAAACCGGTAATCCCGTAACATTAATTTCTCTAGCGATCGATCCGGTATCGCTAAAACTCCATGCGAGGATTCTTTGAGGTTCGATCCAAGTTACTTTGGAAGCTGAAAAACCAATAAACATTTGATCAGAGACATAATCAGCGATGATTGAATCTCTGTAAGTCAGCAATGGTTTCGATGGCTTCGAAACCCCAACAGGAGCAATAGTAACATTAATTTGAAACTGGGTTCCATCAAATTCGATCCAAACTCGAATATTTTGTCCATTTCTCATGTTCACAGGTACAAATTCATCACCATTTGAGGAATTATAGTAACCAGCAGTCTGGGTTTTTGCTGATTCAATGTTGTTTAGATCAATACCAACATGATTTTCATTTGGATCATTGAATTCGGGGTTTCTTCCTGTATCAAATTCAATAGCTAATAATGGAGATACTGTAGGGACTGTTGAATTTGAGAAAATTCCAAAGTATTGACCTGAGATTGCACCTGGTGGTGAAGTTGAATTTGAGAGAACAAAAGCTAAACCAAAACCAGGACTTGATGTAATTTGCGGAAGAATAGAGAATATGAAGGAAGTAGAGAATGATGAGATTTGGGTATTGTTATTAGATTTTGGTTTTACGGGTATTGGAATTGGATAAAAGGCTCTACCAATTGAGAACTGGTTAGTATCATTTGTTAATCGAATAACAGAAGAATCAACTTTTGCATCTTGGATTAATGTGAGATCAGATGTGTTGAATGAGTTGAAGAGGAAATCAATGGAGCTGGAGGTGGTGAGAAGGATGAGAAAGACAAGGATTTGGAGTAACATTTCATGAAATTGAAGCAGAGTTTCTCAGACACAGAGAGAGAGAGAGAGAGAGAGAGAGATTACTGCTGCATGGGGTGTAGTTTTAGACTTTTAGTTACCTACCAAATTGGTTGATTTTTCGTTGCTTTTGTTTTCAACATTGAATGCATATAATACTTTCTTTTTTCAAATTAGTATAGTCGCCTTCAAGGTCAAGGATACGAATGGAAATGGGATGAGATTTTCGCTAATTCAGGGCTTCTCTGCTCCGTCATTGTGACGTAATCCTGTTTCTCAACCTCTTTGATGTAGAAAATCTCCATAATTTCAAACATTATATTGTTTTGATCATATGACTTTTCTCGACAGTTCATAAGCTCTATTTAAACATTTTTAAAATCATAAGTGATTTTACTTCATTAATTAATCATTAGAAGCAGCAACATACATCAAAAACATCTAAACATCCAACAAGATGATCACTTAAGCACTACCTTGATCTTTACTTATAAAGTTCATCCAACCTACCTAAAAAAATCTTCTTTCATCATAAAGATCTCTATCCTAGCAGGCTTAGTCTAATGGTTGTGCAAGATCCAAGATTTGGAGCTAAAACCGTCGTTTATGGGGGAACTATTTGCTTGATTCCCATAATTGCCTTCAGTTTGCTTGGATGCGAGATGGAAGCAATCCCGGCACACCATTAGGAATGGCGTATCAAAAAAACATCATACGCCATTAGAAATGGCGTTTTGTCACTACTTTATAGAAATTCAAATATCAGTATCATATAGACCGTTGGATTCATAGTCTTATGGGAGATCTAAAGGTTGATAAATGATACGCCATTTCACTAAACTTGGTTCTTGGAATTTCCACTAAACTTGGTCCTTGTTATTTGGTGATGTGGATCCAGTGAGAAGGTTGAATCTTGTCCTTCCACTAGAGTAAGCCTAACCACAAAAGTTACTACTTTCAACACATAACATTATACAAAAATTCAACATAAATATAAACAAACTGCAACAACCATTTAGTATCAATAACAAAACCTAACTCCGAACACTCCAAATCCCATCCATTCGAACCCTAACATCAATAAAATTCATAATCACCGTAGCGTTTTGAAGAAGACTAAAAACAAGCACTAGAAAAACTTGTTCACAAGAAACTTGTTAATCATTCGCGGAAGTGTTGGCCAAGAAGTTGTGGCCGTGAATGTCCAAGGAAAAAAATAAAAAATTTGTAACTTTTAGTTCTCACGGATAGTCTAGTGTCCAAGGAATATATCGCCGGGAAAACAAAAATCCAGGGACTTTTAAATTTCACGGGAGTAATACCGTCCTCTGAGAGGAGTAGAGATAGAATGAACTATCAGTTAACTGGAACAGTTGAAAAAGATAATAAGTAAAGCAATATGATTGTTTGGGCGAATTTTAGAGGCCAGTTGTTGGCAACTGTTTTGGATGGGATTCAGGCACGGGGTACTTCTACTATTTGGATACCTATTCAAGAGAGATTTCTATATGATCTTTCATCGTACTTTGAAGAGAAGAAGAAGAGATAGGGCTTGCAGTTCCAAAGGGTTTGCTTTACTTATTCTCTTTTATATTGTTCATGGATTTTGAGAAATCCATGAGTAGCTAAACACCCCATATTGGTTAAGGATTTAGTCGGATATTGTTAAGCCATTGCTCGATTGAACCCATCAAGCGTTGGTATGTCAAGTTTGATTGTCATATTTTAGTATCAAAACTCGCTTGATTAAGATTAATTAGTGTCAACTTCGTTTAGGTTACACTTGAAAGTCTAGGAGTGTTGAGACATACAAGTGTTATTCCGAAGACCTAAAGAACGCGAAGACGTATTGACTGCAAGGAATACATCATCCTTCCACTTGAGGTTAGTAATACTGACTTGACTTGTTTCTGGTATATTGAATTACGAAGTATAACGTTTATCTTTTGAACTTTGTAAATGCGACATCGACATAATTTATGTAACTTGTTACTTGATTATGTATTGAATATAGGTTTGATTTCATCATAGGAAACTATGTTTTAGTACATTGTTTTAAAGAAGTAGATACAAAACTCGTTTCGTAATCAAATGGAAATCAATAGGTGTTTTGGTCCGATTTTCTTTGAAGATCTATTAGATTACCAATTCTTTCCTAAGGAGGGAATTAAGGTAGAGCCGATCTTAACTTATGTTGAGAGTCAAAGGTAGAACCAATCCCTACCTATCTCGGGATGCATGGTAGAACCAATCATAGCTTTTATTAGGAGTCAACGTAGAACAGATCTCTATCTATATTGGGAGACATAGTAGAACTGATCCTAGCCTATGTTATGAGTATCTTCATCTTTATCTTCATATGTGAGTCCTTCTCCACTTGTGTATTCCCCCATCCAAGTAGGTTGTCTTCTTACTCTGCCTTATAATGATGGTGTGATGTCAATGGAGCTTGAAGCAGCATTTTGAGGAGTAGCTGAATTAACATGTGGTGTATCAGGTGCTGGTTGTTCTTCTACAATAGCTGGTGAACTGACTACTTCAATTGTCATATTTCCATCAGTTACAACAACTGCATCTTCTTCGTCTTCTTCACATTCTAGATCAACCAGAATAGATTGCTCATGTTCTTTGTCCCACTGCAGACTAGCATCTTCTTCAAACACAACATCTCTGCTTACAATGATTCTTTGAGATATTGGTTCATATAGTCGATAAGCCTTTGACTCTTCACTGACACCAAGAAGAACACACTTCATGCTTTTGTTGTCTAGCTTAGTATGCCTACTATCAGGTACATGAGCATGACAGACACATCCAAAGACTCGAAAGTAATGAACTGATGGTTTAATTCCACTCCAAGATTCCTCTGGTGTTTTGTTTTTCACTGCAACTGTAGGACTTCGATTCTGTACATGGATTGCCCAATTAACTTCTTTTTCCCAAAAGGTCTTTGGAATTTGCTTCTCAACAAGAAAACTACGAACCATATTCATAATAGTTCGATTCTTCCTTTCTGCAACGCCGTTTTGTTGTGGGGTATATGCAGCTGTGAGTTGTCTCTCGATTCCATTGTTGCTGCAAAATTTGTTAAATTCACATAGAGTGAATTCCCTTCCACGGTCAGTACGAAGAAACTTAATTGACATGCCTTTTTTATTTCTCAACACGACTTTTAAACATCTTAAAAGTATCATAAGCTTCAGACTTTTGAACAAGAAAATATATCCATGTTTTTCGACTAAAATCATCAATAAAAGTAATGATGTACCTCTTCCCTCTGTTGGATATGGGTTTGATTGGTCCACATATATCAGCGTGTACAAGTTGTAAAACTTGTGTTGCTATCCATGTAGTTTCTTTTGGGAACGGCAGCCTGTGTTGTTTTCCTAATAGACATGCTTCACACACCTTTGTCATGTCTCCAAGAGAAGGCAGACCATTCATCATCCCCTTCTGTTGCAGTATTCTCAGACCTTTATGATTGAGATGACCATATCATCAATGCCACAACTGAGCAACATCCTCAGTAATAGAGAGACACATCTTCTCTTTTCTCTTTACGTTTGCATATAACTTGAACATACGATTTGATGACATCTCAATTTTTGTGATCACTCACATCATCCATCTTCAATCACTATTCTCAAACTTTTATGAGCAAGTTGTCCAATGCTCAACAGATTATTAGTCAAATCTGGAACATAGAACACACATGTAATGACTTGAGTTATACCATTCACCATCATAACAATATTACCTTTTCACATTACTTTCATTCTTGAGTTGTCACCCAACTTTACTGTCTCTCTGAAGTTTGCATCCATGCTTGAGAACAGCTCCTTCTTGCCACACATATGATTGCTGCAGCCGGAATCGAGATACCACATGCATATCTCATCATAATCTTCCACTGCTTTACCTATGTAAGACATCAGCAACATCTCCTCTTCTATCTCAATGTAATGTTGTTTTTCCCCAGCTTTATTTGGACATTCATTCTGGAAATGTCCCAGTTTGTGACACCCATAGCACTCAATTGTGGATTTATCAAAGTTGTGCCTTCCATTGCCTCTTCCTCGTCCACCGAATCCACCACGTCCTCTACCTCTGGAAGCTTCACCATATGTAACATTCAAGGCTTGTTCTTCCTCAACATGAGCATTCATACGTTGTGCATGAACCAAAAAATTGCTCTGGAGTTCATCAATTGAGAGAATACTGAGATCTTTTGATTCCTCAATTGAAGAAACTACATATGCAAAGTTTGGAGTCATAGACCTTAGAATTTTCTCAACAACATTATCCTCACTGATCTTCCCTTTGTGTTGTCGCATCTTGTTGACAATAATTAATGTCCGAGAAAAATAACTATTCACTGATTCTCATGCCTTCATGCTAAGCACCTCAAAATCCCTTTTGAGAGCCTGTAATTGAACACGTGAATGCGATCTGTGCCTTGATACTTCTTCTTCATTGAATCCCAAATAGCTTTTACAGATCCAGTGTCCAGAATAATCTGTAGGATAGTTCTTTCAATATCCTGAAACAAATAGTTCTTTGCCTTCAAATCCTTCAGTTTCACATCATTGTATGCCTTCACCTGAGTTTCTGCAGCTTTCTCTTCTGGTGCAACTGGAATTCCTTCTTGTACTATGCCCCAATATTCTTTTGATCTAAGAAAGTTCTCCATCAACATGGACCAATGATCATAAAATCCATCAAACTTTGGAATTGATGGTTGCACAAAATTGCTCTCTGTTGCCATTCTTAACATGCACTCAAAAACACTCCAGAAAGATATTTTCACTCTAATCACTCAACTATTTCTTCCTCAGTTCTCACACTCTGAAAACTCACACACTCAGGAGAAAGACTGCTGTTTTCTCCTTAACCAGGTCGTGCTGGCTCTGGATACCAAATCTAGAGACCAGAAATATTGAAAGCTTGGTTTTATTACTTGTGAAATGAAAGCAGAACATAAATGGCTTTAAATAGCCTTGCAAGAACTACAAAATAGGATCATAACTAACATGAGTCAGTAGTGGAGCTACTGGTAACTGACTAAATCAATAACTAATGTCCTTAACAATAGGACTATATTTGATGTTAAAGACTCAACCAACATGCTTGACTAGTAGCACAACTAACAACTTCAACATAAACCCCATACTGAGATTTTGAGCAAAAATTTTGACGTTTATGAAGTCAAGAAAACATCAGTCAAACTTTAATATTAGAAGTTATATTTCGAATCCTTCGAGAAATCGCACCGTTTTAAAATAAAAAATGAAATCATATTATAACCTCTAAGATTGACTTTTACTTTTAATACCCAAACACACTTTAAGACATTAGTTATATATTCATGATATGAAAGTCGGGTAATTGTAAATGATATTCCGGCTAACTATAAAATACTCCCTCCGTCCCTAATTAGATAAGCTACTTGTAGTTTGGACAAATTTTAAGGCAACAAGAAAAGAGAAGTATATTTAAGTATTTTTTACAATTATATCCTTATGGATAATAACTAGTAAAACTTAGGAATGATTTATCTCTTAAACTATACCACGGTTTTTCATAAACTTTATACCGTTGAAAAGCATTTTAAAACACATACGCAACGAATATAAACATGGCTATCAAATTATACATATTTCTTATAGTAACAATAATCAATTAAAGGGTAGTTTTAGAAATACCTCCTTGATTAGTGAAATAACTCATCTATTTTGGGACAAAACTAAAAACCAACTAGCTCATCTAATTAGGACGGAGGGAGTATGAGATAGAGGAACAACGGAAATGAAGAGTTTTCTCTCCAAAAGGATTTTTATATCTCAATGAAGAGTAAAAGTTCAGTTATCTTTCACTTCGAGAGTTATTACCACCACCCTATCTATCTGCTATATAAGGCACTTCAGTCAGACGACACTTCACTTGGTCACGACTGTAGGCTAAATTGAACATAATTATGCCTATTACGTGATTCCGAAAAAGATGCTAGGAATGGATTGCAACACTCGGCATACCTATGATGCATGCAACTGCATTCTTAATTGTCTTATCTGACCACAGAGACCCACAAGATGCTCAAAATTATATCAAAAAGCTACATTTCTCCCTTCATTCCAAGCCCAACATGATCAATAGCCAAGGATCCATTATTTGAAGTAAGTTTGAGTCACCCCTTATCTATTTTTTTAATACTAAACTTGCCTTTGGTAATTAAATAAGCTAGTGTAATGATTAGTGAGTTAATTAATAATTAATGAGATTAAATTAATAAGTTGATATTTTTCAAAAGAACAGTTATTGAGAGGGACAAGAAGAAGATGAAGATGATAAAAGTACATAAGACTTCCAATGAGTTATTTTTATTGACAACTATCTACTCTTTTTCCTTGCTCATCCTTGTGAAGTTGAGAACTTGGAACAATTGGATTAAGAACTGAATTGCAACTAGCCATACTTAACTTCTCCAGAATCTCTTCTGTGTATTTTTTTTTGACAGATGAAGTAACCATCAACTTTCTGCATGACATTTATACCAAGAAAGTAACTAATCTTGCCAAGATCAGTCATATTAAACTCTTGCATCATTGAGTTCTTAAACTCAGCAAACAAACTTTCATCATTTCTAGTGAATATCAGATCATCAACATAAACACACACAATCAAAATTTTACCTGCCTCTCCCACTTTTATGAAGAGTATGTGTTCATAAGGGAATTTCACAAACCCTTCTTTGGCAAAATAAGACTCTATGCGGCTGTACCAAGCTCGTGGAGCTTGATTGAGTCCATATAACGCCTTCTTCAACTTGTATACCTTGTCTTCTACTCCTTGTACCTTGTAGCCGGGAGGTTGGGCAACAAACACATCTTCACTGAGCTCACCATGCAGAAAAGCTGACTTCACATCAAGTTGATATATATTCCATTATTTCTGAGCCGCAAGTGAAATTACCAATCTCACTGTCTCCAATCTTGCTACTGGTGCAAATATTTCAGTGTAGTCTACACCATACTCTTGAGAATAACCCCTTGCCACCAGTCGTTGTGCTTTGTCTTATAATTAAATCCATTTTACTCCCACCAACTTTGCACCATCAGGTAAATTGTTTAATTCCCAAGTGTTGTTATTTTCTATGGCAGCAATTTCAGCGTCCATTGCTGTCCTCCAAGACGCACTTTTGACAGCCTCTTCAAAATGAATTGGATATGTTGATGTGGCCATCATTGCAAAGCATGATGTATCTTCATCTGAGAGTCCTTCTCTACTTCTGTATTCCCCCATCCAAGTAGGTTGTCTTCTTACTCTGCCTTATACTGATGGTGTGCTGTCAGTGGAGCTTGAAGCAGCATTTTGAGGAGTAGATGAATTAACTTGTGGTATATCAGGTGCTGGTTGTTCTTCTACAATAGCTGGTGAACTGACCGCTTCAATTGTCATATCTCCATCAGTTGCAACAACTGCATCTTCTTCATCTTCTTCACATTCTAGATCAACCAGAATAGGTTGCTCATGTTCTTTGTCCCACTGCAGACTAGCATCTTCTTCAAACACAACATCTCTGCTTATAATGATTCTTTGAGATATTGGTTCATATAGTCGATAAGCCTTTGAATCTTCACTGACACCAAGAAGAACACACTTCATGCTTTTGTTGTCTAGCTTAGTGCGCCTACTATCAGGTACATGAGCATGAGAGACATATCCAAAGACTCGAAAGTAATGAACTGATGGTTTAATTCCACTCCAAGCTTCCTCTGGAGTTTTGTTCTTCACTGCAACTGTAGGACTTCGATTATGTACATAGATTGCCCAATTAACTTATTCTGCCCAAAAAGTCTTTGGAATTTGCTTCTCAACAAGCAAACTACGAACCATATTCATAATAGTTCGATTCTTCATTTATGCAACGCCGTTCTGTTGTGGGGTATATGCAGCTGTGAGTTATCTCTGGATTCCATTGTTGCTGCAAAATTTGTTAAATTCACTTAGAGTGAATTCCCCTCCACGGTCAGTACGAGGAAACTTAATTTACATGCCTTTTTATTTCTCAACACGACTTTTAAACATCTTAAAAGTATCATAAGCTTCAGACTTTTGAACAAGAAAATATATCCATGTTTTTCGACTAAAATCATCAATAAAAGTAATGATGTACCTCTTCCCACTGTTGGATACGGGTTTGATTGGTCCACATATGTCAGCGTGTACAAGTTGTAAAACTTGTGTTGCTCTCTATGTAGTTTCTTTTGGGAACGACAGCCTGTGTTGTTTTCCTAATAGACATGCTTCACACACCTTTGTCATGTCTCCAAGAGAAGACAGACCATTCACCATCCCCTTCTGTTGCAGTATTCTCAGACCTTTATGATTGATATGACCATATCGTCGATGCCACAACTGAGAAACATCCTCAGTAATAGAGAGACACATCTTCTCCTTTCGCTTTACGTTTGCATATAGCTTGAACATACGATTTGATGACATTTCAATTTCTGTGATCACTCACACCATCCATCTTCAATCACTATTCTCAAAATTTTATGAGCAAGTTTTCCAATGCTCAACAGATTATTAGTCAAATCTGGAACATAGAACACACCTGTAATGACTTTTTTTTTTTTGATAAAGAGAAGAAATTTTATTGAAGTTAACCATCTTTGTGATCTTTTGCAAGAAACTCACAAAAAACTGAACTAAAGTTTCCAAAAGATAGCATTGGCATTACTGACTTCCTCACATATTTGGCAACATCATCTGCTACCTGGTTGTCAGAACGCCTTACATGAATGAAATCACAAACTAAAAAATGAAAAACTAAATGTTTAATTTCCTTTATTATATTTCTATTCTCCCATTGTATGAGAAGTATGTTCCCATTAATGGAATCTACTACTAGTTTAGCATCATCTTCAATTTGTATTCTTGAAAACTTCATTTCCTTAGCCCAAATGAGTGCTTCCTTGACAGCTATGCATTCAACTGCCTTTGGGTTTAATGCTCCATTTCCATTGCTCCCTTTGATTCCAAGACAGTCACATGTGTGGTTACGTAAAACAATACCAGTACCATACATGTTAGTATCTTCATTATAAGAGCCATCAACATTAAGTTTGACAAAACCCTCTATTGGTGTTTTCCAGTTAGAGGTAGTTGTGTCATCAGTATTCATAGTGAGAGTAGATTTTCCTAAGCAATGCATATGTGATGCAACATGATAATGTATCTTATGCACAGAGTTTAGAGGGTTTAGAGATACTCCCTGGAAGACAACATCACATCTATCTTTCCATAAAACCCACATACCAACCATCAAAGTAAACAACCATCTTGTGTTTTGTTCAGAGTCTGTAGAAGAATCAAACCAGCTAAGTATCCATTCTGCAACTGTATTGCAGTTCTCTTTAACATTATCAATATTAACATTGATGCCCCTCCAAACCGCCCTGGCATGTTTGCAAGCAAAAATTATATGTTCCATATCTTCCATTTCATGACCACAGATGTTACAGTGAGTCTCCACTTCTATATCATACATAGCTCTTCTGCTTTTGGTAGCATTAATCCCTCTAATACACTTCCAGATAAAGAGTTTGACACGATTAGCTGCCTGTGTTTTCCACAGGGACTTCCAGATTTTAGGATTTATACTAACTCCATTAACTTGGACATCGTGAGTACTCTGAGTCAGCATTCTGTAAGTACTCTTAACTGAGAAAGAACCATCTTTAGAGGGTATCCATAGCATAACATCTTCTTTGCTTAGGTCTATGAATAAAGCTTGTATTTTTTGAGAAGTATCATCATCAAATAATCTGTTTAGGAGATTGGTGTCCCATTGGCTTGAATTTGGCATGTATAATTCTGCAACATCTTCATAGAATCTATAAAGCTCATTTATAGGTTGTGGTGGATGGTTCATACCTGGAATCCATTTATCCCTCCATATTTTTGTTTTATTTCCATTGTTATCTCCATGAAGTAATTCTGCTTTACCACTTCTATTCCTTTAGTAATGTCATTCCAGGTGTAAGAACAATTTTTAGTTGATATGTTTTGATGTAAGAGATTGCCCTCTTTGAAATATTTACTTCCTAGAACCTGGGACATGAGACTGCTAGAATCATTGCATATTCTCCATGCCAGTTTAGTAAGTAGGGCCAAGTTCAATTTCTCTAGATCTCTAAAGGACAATCCACCTTGATCTTTTGTTTTGCAAACTGCTGACCAAGCTATTGGATTAGAGCCTTTGTTGTTGACATAGCCCCAGAAGAATTTCCTTTCTATTGAAGTAAGCTGTTGTAGAAGATTATTAGGAAGCTTGAAAGTACCCATTTGATATATAGGAACTGAATTGAGAACATGTTTGATCATAGTGCCCCTGCCTGCTTGAGAAAGAGAAGTACTTGACCAGCAAGAGAATCTGCTTTCAAAGTTTTCTTTAATGCTTTTAAAAGATTCTTGTTTTGAGTGTCCAAGAATGAGAGGAGAGCCCAGGTACTTTTTTTTTGAATTCATCACCTTAACACCCAGAATTTGTGTCAAAGTGCTAGCAACTTCAGGTTTGGTCTTCTTGCTGAAATGAACTGCTGATTTTTCAAAATTGATAACTTCACCTGATTGAGAACTGAAGTGTTGAAGAAGATTAAGTAAATTGTTTACTGAAGTAATATTTGCTTGAGTAAAGATCAAGCAATCATCTGCAAAAAGCAGATGATTGATGGCTGGAGAAAGTGCAGCCACTTTAATACCTTTGATGGAATTATTTTGAAGAGCACTTGAGAGATGTCTTAAAAGATATTCCATAGATAAGATAAAGAGATAAGGTGAGAGGGGATCACCTTGTCTAATTCCCCTTGTTGGTGTGAATTCTTCACAAGGAGAGCCATTAAGAAGCACAGATAGAGAAGTAGTACTTATGCACTGGTAAATCAGATCACAAAACTCATTAGAAAATCCAAAGTATTGAAGAACTTTAATTAAGAAATTCCACTCTAACCTGTCAAAAGCTTTTGACATATCAATCTTTAGAGCAAGCCAACCTGTTTCACCTCTTTTCTTCTTCATAGAATGAATGATTTCTTGTGCTATTACTGTGTTATCATTGATGAGTCTGCCTGAGACATAAGCATCTTGGAATGGAGAAATGATTTTCTCCATTATGGGCTTCATTCTGCTAATAATAATCTTGGATATGACTTTATAAGATGTGTTGCATAAACCAATTGGCCTGAAATCACTAGCACAAACTGCCTTTTTCTTTTTTTGGAATGAGAGAAATATAGGTCTTGTTGATCTGTTTAAGAATATGCCTAGTTTCAAAGAACCTTTTCACCATCTTACAAACATCTTCACCAACAATATGCCACTGACTTTTATAAAATCCAGCTTGAAATCCTTCAGGTCCAGGTGCACTCCAATTCTCCATACCTTTAAGAGAAGCATGAATTTCACTATCTGTGGGAATTCTTGTGAGTTGAAGATTTTCACTTAAAATTACGTGGGAATAACCATATATAAGCTTTCATCTAGGCAAGGAGAAGTAGTAGTGCTGATGTTCTGAAATGTTGAGTCAGGTGTCTGAGAAATTTCCTCCTTGTATGCAACCAAGAATTGTCATAATCTTGAATTGAATCAATATTATTTCTGGATTTCCTTCTATTGACTTTGGTGTGGAAATACTTACTGTTGTTATCCATATCTTTTATGAAGTGTTCTCTTGATTTTTGTTGGTAGAAATCACTTCTGATCTTGTGCCATTTACTTAGATCATTGCTGACAAAAATAACTTGTTATGAAGTATCTTGATCTGGAGAGTTGATCTGCAAATCAGTTAGCCTCATTTGTAGCTGATCCACCTTTTGATTTATATCTCCAAAATGTTCTTTGTTCCAAACAGACAACATCTTCCTAGTAATGTGTAATTTGTTAACCAGCTGAAAAGCATGAGAACCCTGAATACTGGATTTCCAAGCATTGGCAATAACAGTTGAGCATGATTCATCATTAAGCCAGGTTAGAAAAAATTTAAAAGGCTTCCAACAACTAGGGGTAGAAGCATCAGAAACTAGCATAATTGGGCTATGATCACTACCAACTTGATTTAGATGAAACAACTTACTATTAGGAAAATGAAGTGACCAACTAGAGTTACCAATAGCCATGTCTATTCTAGATTTTTTGGTGCCAGTACCTTGATTGTTATTAGTCCAAGTGTAATCTTTACCAACATAACCTATGTCTTCTAGGCCACAATTAGAAACAAGACTATTCACCCAACCATCTTTAGATGAGGAAGGTGCCTTTTCATTATTAGATAAATGAAAGTTTAAGTCTCCTAGAACAATCCAAGGATTATTGTACTCACAGCTGATTCTTTGGATGAAATTCCACTGGTCTTTCTTTTTGGCATAATTATGGTGGCCATACATACAAGTAAGTAAGAATTCAGGCTTACTTAAATCACCTTGAACAATGACATTAAACATATTAAAAGCTCTATCAACTATATCACATGTGAAACCATTTTTCCAAAGAAGAACCAAACCTCCTGACAGACCCTCTGGTTCAATAAAAGAAGAATTAGGATAATGATATTGTTTTAAGAGAGGTATGCATTTATTGCTTCCTATTTTAGTCTCACTCAAGAAGATGATATCAGGGTTCTGAGATCTAATGAGATCACTCAAATGATTTCTAGTGTCAGGGTTTTTGAACCCCTGAACATTCCAAGCTAAAATTTTCATTCTTGAAAGATGAAGTGAATTAAAGTTACACAGATGAGTGTTAGCTCTGTATGCCAAATGAGTTTTTGAAAAGGTTTTAAAATTTTGAACTAGGATTAAATGCTTATCCAGATGAACAGAAAAATTAAGGAAAAAAAAGAAATTACTTTTATGCAAAGAAATAAGTTTTGAATGAATTGAATTACCAAGTTTTGAGATTACCTGATTTTCCTTATTAGTATTAACAGCTTCATTGTCTCCATTTGTGATTCTTTGAGCAGTTTGAGTGTTTGTGTTGATATCATTGTTGGGAGCAGAAGATGTTTGGCTTTGTGTTTCTTGAGTATTGATAGATCCAGTCATAACTCTATGTCTTTTACCAAGTCTAGTGGATTCATCACCTTCAACAGTATCTGTTTCCTTTAGAAGGAAATCCAAATTGATAGAAACTCCATCCTTTGGTGGTACAAAAGCTGCAGATTTTGCATAATTCTTTTGAATCTTCCTTGCAACTGGGGATGTAGTTGTAGAGATAGGCCTTATGGTCTTCCTTATGTTGCAGGAATTGCCAAAATAATATGGCTTTTCATGAGCCTTAGCCAAGAAAGTAGCAGCATCCTTGCAGGCTAATTTACAATGTTTAATGACTTGAGTTATACCATTCACCATCATAACAATATTACCTTTTCCCATTACTTTCATTCTTGAGTTGTCACCCAACTTTACTGTCTCTCTGAAGTTTGCATCCATGCTTGAGAACAACTCCTTCTTGCCACACATATGATTGATGCAGTCGGAATCGAGATACCACATGCATACCTCATCATAATCTTCCACTGCTTTACCTGTGTAAGACATCAGCAACATCTCCTCTTCTGTCTCAACATAATGTGCTTTTTCACCAGCTTTATTTGGACATTCATTCTGGAAATGTCCCAGTTTGTGACACCCATAGCACTCGATTGTGGATTTATCAAAGTTGTGCCTTCCATTTCCTCTTCCTCGTCCACAGAATCCACCACGTCCTATACCTCTGGAAGCTTCACCATATGTAACTTTCAAGGCTTGTTCTTCCTCAACATGAGCATTCATACGTTGTTCATGAACCAAAAAATTGCTCTGGAGTTCATCAATTGAGAGAATACTGAGATCTTTTGATTCCTCAATTGAAGAAACTACATATGCAAAGTTTGGAGTCATGGACCTTAGAATTTTCTCAACAACATCCTCCTCACTTATCTTGCCTTTGTGTTGTCGCATCTTGTTGACAATAGTTAATGTCCGAGCAAAATAACGATTCACTGATTCTCCTGCCTACATGCTAAGCACCTCAAAATCCCTTTTGAGAGCCTGTAATTGAGCACGTTGAATGCGATCCGTGCCTTGATACTTCTTCTTCATTGAATCCCAAATAGCTTTTGCAGATCCAGTGTCCAGAATAGTATGTAGGACAGTTCTTTCAATAACATGAAACAAATAGTTCTTTGCCTTCAAATCCTTCAGTTTCGCATCATTGTACGCCTTCACCTGAGTTTCTGCAGCTTTCTCTTCTGGTGTAGCTGGAATTCCTTCTTGTACTATGCCCAATATTCTTTTGATCTAAGAAAGTTCTCCATGAACATGGACAGATGATCATAAAATCCATCAAACTTTGGAATTGATGGTTGCACAAAATTTCTCGATGTTTCCATTCTTAACATGCGCTCAAAAACACTCCAGAAAGATATTTTCACTCTAATCACTCAACTGTTTCTTCCTCAGTTCTCACACTCACACCTCACACTCTGAAAACTCACACACTCAGGAGAAAGACTGTTGTTTTCTCCTTAACCAGCTTGTGCTGACTCTGGATACCAAATCTAGACACCAGAAATATTGAAAGCTTGGTTTTATTACTTGTTAAATGAAAGTAGAACAGAAATGGCTTTAAATAGCCTTGCAAGAACTACAAAATAGGATCATAACTAACATGACTGAGTAGTGGAGCTACTGGTAACTGACTAAATCAATAACTAATGTCCTTAACAATAGGACTTTATTTGATGCTAAAGACTCGACCAACATGCTTGACTAGTAGCACGACTAACAACTTCAACATAAACCCCATATTGAGATTTTGAGCAAAAATTTTGATGTTTATGAAGTCAAGAAAACATCAGTCAAACTTTAATATTAGAAGTTATATTTCGAATCCTTCGAGAAATCTCACTGTTTTAAAATAAAAAATGAAATCATATTATAACCTCTGAGATTGACTTTTACTTATAATACCCAAACACACTTTAAGACATTAGTTATATATTCATGATATGAAAGTCGGGTAGTTGTAAATGATATTCCGGCTAACTATAAAATACACCCTCCATCCCTAATTAGATAAGCTACTTGTAGTTTGCACAAATTTTAAGGCAACAAGAAAAGAGAAGTATGTTTAAGTATTTTTTACAATTATATCCTTATGGATAATAACTAGCAAAACTTAGGAATGATTTATCTCTTAAACTTTATACCGTTGAAAAGCATTTTAAAACACATACGCAACGAATATAAACATGACAAAACTAAAAACCAACTAGCTCATCTAATTAGGGACGGAGGGAGTATGAGATAGAGGAACAACGGAAATGAAGAGTTTTCTCTCCAAAAGGATTTTTATATCTCAATGAAGAGTAAAAGTTTAGTTATCTTTCACTTCGAGAGTTATTACCACCACCCTATCTCTCTGCTATATAAGGCACTTCAGTCAGACGGCACTTCACTTGGTCACGCCTGTAGGCTAAATTGAACATAATTATGCCTATTACATGATTCCGAAAAAGATGATAGGAATGGATTGCAACACTCGGCATACCTATGATGCATGCAACCGCATTCTGAATTGTTTTACCTTTCCACGGAGACCCACAAGATGCTCAAAATTATATCAAAAAGCTACATTTCTCCCTTCATTCCAAGCCCAACATGATCAATAGCCAAGGATCCATTATTTGAAGTAAGTTTGAGTCACCCCTTATCTATTTTTTTAATACTAAACTTGCCTTTGGTAATTAAATAAGCTAGTGTAATGATTAGTAAGTTAATTAATAATTAATGAGATTAAATTAATAAGTTTATATTTTTCAAAAGAACAGTTATTGAGAGGGACAAGAAGAAGATGAAGATGATAATGAAGATGAGGGTTTTGAAAGAAAAAAAGTTAGATATTTTTCTTTAAGAGCCACAACAAGAGTATGATGTTTTGGGTACTCACAGATACTTCAAATTTAGTTAATGGTGCTTGAATTGGCCAAAACATTCCTAAAAATGAACAATTTACAAATTGATTTTGTTTTGGTTAACAAAGTTCGGCTATGACATCTGAAGAACATGTAGCCTAACTCATCTGTAAGTGCAGTTCGGCTAATGTTTCTGAAAACACAGGTTGCCGAACTCAGCTTTAATGGAGTTTTTTCTTTCAAAGAAAAGTTCGGTTAGGAGAAGAAAATTTGGACATAACCGAACTAGGAGTTCAGCTATGAAACAAATTTGCGACGTAACCGAACTAAATATATAGGTTTTTCAGAGTAAAGTTCGGTTAGGAGAAAAATTGCGGTGTAACTGAACTTTTTGCGACGTAACCGAACTTTTTGTTACGTAGTTGAACTTTTTTTTGCGACGAAACCAAACTTTTGCGACGTAACCGAACTTTTTTGTGACGTATTCGAACTTTTTTTGCGACGTAACCGAACTTTTCTCTGTAAAAAAGAAAAACCGCCATTAAAGTTGAGTTCGTCTAGTTCGACAAAGTTGTTCACATAATTCCTAGCCGAACTTCTCTCCGCAACTTCCATTTTCAACTCATTTTGATGATTACTTCTCATTTTTCAACCAAAAATGAATGACAAATAATGGGTTTGTTATAATTTTGATTTTGATTTTGTTTTTTGTTAATGATTTAAATTAAGCTATATATAGAGGTGACTGTGGTGGTGGTTTGAGGTGGTCGGTGGTGGTGGTGGTGATGGGAGGAGGTGGTTATATATATAGGTGGTGGAGATGGGAGGAGGTGGTTATATATATATATATATGTTAAGGGTAGGTTAGTCATTTCCATACTTTAAGACACCCCTTATAACTAGGGTAGATATTCTTATCACTTAGTAGTCCCCCACCATTTTTGAGTAGTGCCCAAAAAATCATTTTATTCTATTAGCTTAGTTTCTGCTAACTCATATATATATATATATATATTATACACACTTCTCCATTGTATAGTGACTAAACTGGCTAGGGACAATCAATCAAACTATACCAACGAACAATTTGAGTATTCTCTCATATTTTGGTCTGACACCCCAAGACTGATAAAACAAATCAAGCACGTAACCTTAATTATGCATCACAGGCCTCATAAACAAAAAACTATGAGCTTGTTAATCTCTTTTGTGATTTGGTGCATAGACAGTTCACTCTCACAAGTCTTATTATTAGTCAACATTCACAAACACATCAGAACTCACCAGCAACACTTGCTCTGGAATTCCTCAAAAGCCACATATAACTTGTATTACTATTCAGATTATTTTTGGCGTATTGAACATAGTCCATCTTATCTGTATAACAAAAAATACAAAGTATTATCAACAGACCGAGGTGCTCAAGTACAATTTTCAATCTAAAGATGGTTATTTCCTCACTTTAAATATCATTGCCATTATCACCCCCACCACTCTCATCACCACCCTGTAGCTCTAAACAAAAAATCTCATGGCCTCTTCTTCTGGTACTAAACCAAATGAATATGTTGTTAACCTGGTTGAGCAGATGAATTCCACTCTAAATATCTCTGAATATTTATTTCTAAAAGTCTTCATAAACTCGCAAAATATTCTACCAAAAAAGCATGAAAAATGGAAATGGCCCTACGTTGGAAGACTTTGCAGAAAAATCTCCCATGAAACCAGAATCATATATAGATTCATCAACTCCAACTGGGAACTTAGAAGGGATGCTTAGGTAGCTATTTAGGAGAAGAGAAGAAATTAGTATTCCATCAGGCTTGGTAGTATTGAAGATTATAAAGTGTTCAGACAAGGAAGGACTAGAGGTATCTTCAACAAACTTATTATTCTAACTAAAGTTCCGCCCTCAGGCCGGGATTTTATTGATGAAGCCAACTTCTATGTTGATAAGATTTGGGTATTAGTAAAAGGGTAGCTAGACACATCATATATGATATCAGAAACATTGTCAAACCTGCTGGTCTATACCAAGATGCAAAAAGAGCCTATTGTAGAGATAAAGATGAGAATAATCTTGAGGTACTCTTAACCATTGACATAACCAGAGATTTAAATTTTGGTATAGATACTTATGAGACACCAACTATCTCATATTGGTTGGAGTTTACTTATGATTTGTGTTAGAGCATAGCTCGGTTGGACCCACCAAGGCGTTGGTATGTCAAGTTTGGTTGTCATATTTTAGTGAATCAAAATTCATATAAAGAATCGCTTGATTATGTACTAGAGACAACTTCGTACATGTTAGACTAGAAAATCTAGGATTATGAGACATACAAGTATTACTCAGAGACTTGAAAAATGTGAAGAAGTAACAAGCTACAATGAGGACATCATCCTTCCTATTGAGGTTAGTAATATTTGACTTGAACTGTTTCATTCCTAACGTATCTTTCAAGTCGTGCTGTATTGAAAACATAACTGCGAAGCTGTGAATGATTATAATCTAGTAGTGAGACATGAGCACATGATCATAGTGTTATAAGGAATTAGTATTGTAGTTGCAGGAAATCCTACACTAAACCCTACTCAAGAATCTACTAAATTTAAGACATAATTGGAAGATTAAAAACAACACTTTATTAATTTGATCTCAAAAGGAATTACAGAAGATAAGAAAATAAGAAAATCAAGAACACAACCGATTTCACAAGATTTTCTCTCTCCTAAAAGGCTTCTTTAACACTCCAAAATTTATCCCCTTCTCCAAAACTACTAGCTTCCTTTATATAGGTAATTACATAGTGGGTGACAACTCATTTACAACTAAGATTTCCCTTAATTTCGGATCTAAGTTCTTGCGATACTATCACAGCAGCACCGACATAACATTCTCGCAGGTTTTATGGATTTGTCGCAGAACCGTCACACTTTTCTCATGTTTCTGTCGCTTTCATCCATTACATCATTCCTTAAGTCATCTTATGATATTTCGCAAACTGTCATTAATGCGTCGCAAACTTGTCTCGCAGAAGTGTCGTTAATTCTTTGCAGGAATATTGTTGTGGCAATATTCTGATCCTACATCTTGCCTCTTCTCATATCTTTTCTGCGAAGAAGATAAAGATCATGAGAACTTAACCTTTTGATTTGCCGCAATACCCTATCTCTTTATACTTTTTCTGTTCTGACACGTCTCTGTATTCTTCGCTAAATTTATCACGCGTGTTTTTTCCTCCGCTTAATTCTTGACACGTCTTTTTTAACCGTTGAATTCCAACCATTCACGTCTTTTCTTCATTAAATGCATTGATTTTCTCGAGAATCTTCTTCTCCTATAAATATCTTCTTCACTCTTTTCTTCTCTTCTTTTCACTTTCTTTCTTCTTCGCTCTGCAAATTTTTACTGTTCTTTACTGTTCTTCCGCAAATTCCGGATCTACTACAATTTTAGTTTTCTTCCTTCAATTTTCTACATCTTTAACCCTCATTCCCATACTAAAAATGGCTCATGATAAACGATTAGGTCAATCTACTTTCAAGCAACATCAACAGAGACTCCAAGATTTAGGTTTCAAACTTTCTGAAATCCCTAACCAATCTTCAAATTCAGAATTTTCTATTGATTTAGTTTTTGCATTTCCTTCCACTAATAACAAAATTCTTATCTCGCTAGGCCAATTAGAGGCTGGTCTGGCCATTCCTCTTTATGACCCAGAACTCCCCCTTTTTTATAAAATTATTTCTCATGCCAATTTTTCGCGAGCAATCTACCAATTAAGTGGAGATTGTATTCGACTTATTCTTGAATATGCATCCCGCGGCGCTGGTAAAGGATCCCGCTACTCTGATAATAAAGATGCAACAAATCCTGAGTTTAAAGATGTCCCCATCAATCCTGCGAAATATACAGTGGAAAACCTTTTTTGCGAATTATGCAGTGATTCCTATGAAAAAGGATAGGACATGTTGGGTTATGCGCTTGGATAAGAAGAAGAAGGTTGCGAAGGATAAGATTCTCATGCAAGATATCGACTGGAACATAGGCAAAAATATCGGTCCACGCTACTCTAGCGACAATAAGTGGTGTGTTTATCCTCTCCTTCTTGAAGGTCCATATATCTCTGGTAGTCTTGAGTTGCCTGAGAGTCTCGCAATTTACCAACCCTGGGCTTTCAACTGTCCTGAAAGAGATTCTGAGGTATATTTCGCTGACTATTATCTTTATTTTCATATTATGATGTGTATATTCTCATTAACCATTACATGTCTTTCAGATTAAAAGAATGAAAACTAGCTATTCCAATACTGGAAACCCCAATATCCTGCGAGCGTTGAAAACCTTCACAGATGAAGTAAGAAACAATCTTCTATAACTCTTTAACAATATATTGTTGCCTCTGTTTCTTATCTTTATGTGTGATTGTTTTCAAGGAAATACCATTTGTCGTTGTGGTAGAAGCCAAGGAAAAAGGCAAAAAGAACTTAACCCCAAATGAAGGTTCTGGTACTTCTCCTCACCATAATAAAGATCAATCTACTGGTGAACCTTTAAAGATGAGAAGAAAAACTCAACCTTTTCCTCCTTCAAATCCACCACTCAGCGAGACTTCTGACGACGCTGAGAAAAATAATAATTTTGAAGAAAATGATAATATAAATGATAATGCTGATGTGAGAACTTCAACGCGTATTTCTTCTGCAAGGATTAGGTCTGCGTTGGGACTTTCTAATCCTGACTCTCCCATGGCTCAATTATCCGGTATCTTTTCTGGGTCCATGCAGGGCATTGGGGATGATGATCTTACATGTGTTTGCGATTATCTCGCAAAAGCATGCGATGCCACAATCTTGACTAATAATGAAAGTCGTCAAGGAATCTCAAGATTTGTCAACCCAGGTCTTCTTCATGCGATAAACTCACTGGTATATACTCCTTTTCCTTTATCTCATTTGTAGACCTTTTATTTCCACGTGAGTTCCAAACCTTTAACCATTCTTACTTTTCTATCGCAGGCTGGCAGAGCTTCCTTCTTTGTTGCCTCAGAGTTAGAGAGCAGATTAACAACTGCTCAGAAAAGACTCAGTGATTCGCAATCCAAATCTTTTAAACTCAGCGAGAAAAATAAGCAATCTAAGGCTGAGATTTCCATTCTTTGCGAGAAATTCAAGCAGCTAGAGACAGCTGAAAATGCTGAACTTCGCAACAAAAACAAGGCGCTTGAAGTAGAAGTTAAATGTCTTCAACGTAAATTGGCTGACAGCGAGAAATTCAGTAAACAAGTTCTTGGTATAAATTTTCACCCATTCTTCTTTACTTTATTTTTTTATCTCGCTATTTTTAGCTTATGTGAAGAACCATTTTGCAGATGCCTATGACCTTACTGATGAAGCCATCGTTCTTAACTCTTTCGATGAACCCATAGATGAAACCATTTTTTTTTCAGCGTCTTAATGACACTTTAAATAACTATTCAAATGAAAAAATTAATTCTCTTTCCATTGATGATCTTAAATATCTCTTTTCCCTTATGAGAATGGATTATAAATTCTTCAAGGTGCTGAAGCTTTGCTGCAATTCCGAAATGCCCTTGTTGATGTTGAGATTGAGAGAGATAGACTTAGGGATGAAAACACTGAACTTCATAAAAGAGAAGAACAAACTCGTTCTCGTCTTCTCATTCAAAGTGATGATGAATTTGCATAGGCTGCGACAGTTCTTGACAATGCTAGGAATAATTTAGCGATAGATTTCAGCCTTCATACTGAGCAGACAACCTTGATAAAAGATATAATCCATAAAAAAGAAGGTTGTTTGTTATTCTCTCTTAATATCTTTGTACTTCTTATATACTTCCATCAAATTTCTGATTTATTATTGTATTCTTTGCAGAATCTGAGGAGAGATATTCCAAAAGGGTGGAACAACTGAAAGAGGAGAAAAGTGGTCTTGCGAAGAATCTTGCTTCTCGTAATGAAAAGATTTCAAGACTGAAGGAGAAAATAAAGATATCTGATTCAAATTTTGACAACGCTCTTCTCACTGTTCGCAATAATGCTATCAGGAAAGTTTGTGAAGACAACAATCTTCCTCTTCATCTGTATCCTTGCCTCATGAATAAATTTCCAGCTAATCTTCTAGAGCCTGTTATTTCTGATAGTGAAGCTGGTGAGCATGAAGAAAGTGAAAATGAAAGTGAAAGCGAAGAAGAAGGAGAAATTAATGATGAATATGGTGAAGATAAAGAAGATAAGGAAAATAAAAATGAAGATGAAGAAAAAGATAAATATCAATAGCCTTGTTTTCTCTTTTTGATCTTCTTTTGTAAATCCTGTATACTTTTTTCTTTCTTCCTTGCGGCTCTTCTTTGCGATGTATTGAAATTTCCTGCGAATTTCTTCAATTTTTTGATATTTCTCAATATATAAATTCTTTTTGCTTCTACCTGCGTGTTATCGTTATCTGCGTGTTATTAAGAAACAAAGAAATAATTCTTTTTGGCATGCGGTTAATATAAACATCAATATTTAACTATGAATCATGAATTTATCATATAATGATGAATAACAATATTACCATTCTATGCATTCCATACTTGCCTCTTGTTATTTATCTGCAATATGATAAATGAAATCTCAAGACATTCTGTTGATACCTCGCAAATTCTTGTGGTCTTATTTTGCCTTCCTAATTAAAGGTCTTATTTTTCCACTGTTAATCTATGCGACAAAATTGCAGGATGTCTATACATTTGCATGTAAAGACCCATTGATCTTGTCTTATCACTGTATTGATCTCTGCGACAATATGACAAGTCTAGGTTCTCTTGCAAGAATTTTAAACTTGTGACATTGTCGTCTTTGCGTTTTCACACAAAAACCCATTGATCTCATCTTAACATTTCTCTTAAGGCTTTTTGGCCTGTCACGCGACAATATGATAGGCCTAAATATTCTTGCGGATATAAAGCCCCATGACATTGCCATCTGTGTCACGCGACAACATGATGAGCCTAGCTGTTCTTGCGACAAGATACTAAAGAGGCCCATGACATTGCCGTCTTTTTGACACGCAGCTCCCTAATGGAGGGTGTCGCCCTTATCTCCCCCCTGGTTGCCCCTTCAAGGAGACGTACTTCTGCCATACAAGACTATCTCCTCCCATCCGGTTCTAGAAACAACCAGTTGTCTTCGCAGCCTTTTGTCCTTTATGTATATACAACTTATAGTTACAAGACTGCACCCTAGAGGGGTTTTCTTCGGGCCAAACACATCATAGCCAAGACTTGCCAAGAATGGCCAGGGTAGGTTCATCCATCCCGGGCACCCTTGTCTCAACCGTGTACCTCGGCGCCTTGGTTATACTTTGCATTCCTTAGGAGAAACTCTCGGACGTCCAACCAGGGTATAACCTTATAGAGTTGGAAATCCAAGTTATCTATCCTGTTTGGATTTTCTACAATCCCAAATCTCCATGACCAGGATCCAGCGGCGGTATAGCCTTACCCCTGAGTCATGCAAAGAGATACCCCCTTATGATGTACTTTAAGACATTGCCTCTTGTGGGATAGAATCCACGAACTAGGGTGTACGCCATAAGGGTTCGTCCCATTCTTGTGTTTCTAGGCGAATTCCGCCGTCTTATGCATTCGCATTAAAATTCTCACATGATTTGGAATCATCATCTTTTTAATAGAAAAGTTCTTATTTTGAGTAAGGTTTTTCTTCAATAAACCATCTACATACTTCTTAAAATTCTTAGAGTTTACCTTTTTCACTTACTGTATTTTACTTTTTGATTATTCGCAGCATGTTGTTGTTGCTTCTTTTCTTTGCGAAGAATGATTATTCGCAGCATCTTATTGTTGTTCTTTTTCTTGCGAGAAATGATTGTTCGCAGCTTCTTATTGTTTCCCACTTTCTTGCGATACATCGCCATCAATTCTTCTGGCGCAACTAAACATGCAATACTTTGTCCTCTCGCAACTCTACATTATCCACCATCAACTTTTCAGCCCTTTGCCTTTGTTTCACATTGTGTTTGCCAATTCCGATTTCTAGCGGCTCTCTCTTCACAAGTATCAATATCAACTTCATAGCATTTTTTGCCTTCAGACCAATCACCTTTTATTATTCCAATACCATGGGGGTGTGGAAACTTTATGCACTGGTGGTATGTCGATGCTACTCCCAAGATCCCATGGATCCATGGTCTTCCGATTAGTGCATTATAGGGAGATTCTATATCTACTATGCAGAACTTGATCTTAGAAGACATCTTGTTTAACGAAATTTCCATGGTAATTTCTTCTTTGGGCTTGTTGGCGGTGACATTAAACCCATAGATCTTATAAGTATATGGAATCATATCATCATCTCTTCCTCCCATTGTATGATATATATGGTAGAACAATATATCTACAGAGCTGCCAGTGTCAATTAGGACTCTATCTATTGCCCATGAATCATTTGCTGTAGCAGTTTTACCTTCTTCTTCTTCATCATCATCTTCTTCTTCTTCTTCTTCTTCTTCTTCTTCTTCTTCTTCTTCTTCTTCTTCTTCTTCTTCTTCTTCTTCTTCTTCTTCTTCTTCTTCTTCTTTATACTTTGGGTTTATTTCCAATTTTACCACTAGTGGGTTGTCATGCATCTTCCCAGTTTCTGGTATTTCTTATGCATTGAATGAGATAACTTGCTTCTGCCATTCTTTCAAAGGTGAAACTCTTGCAATATTCATTATCTCTTTCCCATCCATATCTCTCGCAAAGACTCTGCTTAGCACATTGTCATGGAAATCCTCTATTATTTTCTGCGAATGTACTATTGAATTGCAAAACAGATTCTTTACTTTAGCTCCCACTTCGATGACAAATGTTTCTGCTTCCTTTACAGTATTAACCCTGCGAATTTATGGTTCTTGCGGCAATTGCTGATGTTGTGGATATCTCGCAAGAAAATGATTTAACTTCCCCTGCTCAATCATTCTCAGAATTATTCTCTTCACATTTCTACAATCATTCACAGAATGACCATGAAAATGATGGTAAAGACAGAACTCTTGACTTCGATTGTTACGATGCGGCTCTTTCCTCATATTCCATGGCCAAGGTATGTTCTCCATCAAAATGATTGCTTCCCAGATTTTATCTATACTGGTATTAAGAGGTGGCAACTTAATTTCTTCCCATATAATTCTTTGACTTCTTTGATCCCTTGGATAATTTTGCCTTTGTCCGGCATAAATTTCCTGCGGTTGATCAAATCTTGGGACTTAATTGTTTCTATCGCGATTATAATAGTTTCTCTACCTTTCGAATTCTTCTTGGTCTCTGCTTCCCATTGCTACCAACTTCTGTTGATCATTAATCTCTGCCTTTTCTCGCTGAGGCTGTGAGGTGCTTGCTACTGTGTGAATCATCTTAGGGAGTAAACTTCCGTTTGCTGCGGCTGAACTAGTACTTGCGAGAATTGGATATGACTCCATCTCATTCTGTTTATCTTCTAAAGCAATATACTCTTCCTGTAATTCTCGCAGTTCTGTCATGGTGATGGTGTTTTTGACCCTGAAGCAAAGTATTTGCATAGCACTCATCTACTCTTCCTTCCATTTCACTGCACATTGTCCTCCATCTTATTGTTAAATGCCTTAAGCTTTCACAAATTCTCTGCTTCAACCCAAACACATCTTCCATCCCAGGTCGTGAAGAGTTATTGCTGATATACGCTCCCAAGAAGGTAGTATGCAAATGCATAAAAGAAGTTATTGTATTCTTGGGCAAGCTCTCGAACCACTTCAATGCTTCGCCAGTTAAACTAGATGCAAAGTATTTGCATAGCACTGCATCATGGTTCTCCCACTGCATCATACATCTAACATAAGCTTTAATGTGTTGTACTGCACATGTAGTCCCATCGAATATACTAGTCAGTACTGGCAAATTGTATTTTGGGGGAATTCCTCCTAAATGTACTTCGCGAGTAAATGGAGTTTTAGCTGCTTCTTCAATAGCTTCATCAAGCTGTCTTCTTCCTCATTCTATTCTTTCATTTATCATTCCTCTCATTTCTTGTAGGTACCGAATATCGCAAGATGTTGGGTTACGACCATAATAACAAGTATAAGAAGAAATTATCGCAAGATAATGCGATGATATAAGAAACGCGGGAGAAGTGTGAAGATTTTGCGAATATAGAATACGTTTACGAACAGAAGTCACGATATTTCGCAAGTTATATACAGTTGTAAAGATTTCACTATAAATAGTAGTTCAAATGCTAGATTTAAAGGGTTCTTTAAGTGAGTGTTAGAAAAAGTCTTAAGGGAGAGAATAGAGAAAGTTATAACTATTCTTAGCTCCATTCGATATACTTCTTTGTAATCAATTGAGAAGATTAATCAATAAATTGTTATCTTTTATCAAGAACTTCTAAAAGTTTCATGAATTCTACTGAGGGTGTAGTTGTAAGATTTCTTGCAACTACATAATTGGCGCTAGAAACAGGGAAGATAAAGGGCAGCACCCTCCATTAGGGAGCTGATACGTGCTATAAGACGCAAATGTCACGAGGCTTTTTGTTCGCAAGAACATAAAGGCTTGTCATATTTGTGCAACAATCGTATTTCTGCGAGTAAAAATACATATATATATATATATATATATATATATATATATATATACTCGCAGAATTAAATACAAAGAAGTTAAGATGAGATCAATGGGTTATTACATGAAAGTGTGATAACGTCCTGCGATTTCATCGCAAGACGATAATGTCACGAGGCTGTATATTCGCAAGTATATTCAGACTTGTCATATTATCGCAAACACAAAAATATTGTTAAGATAAAGTCAATGGGTTGAGGCATGCAAGTGCACCAACGTCCTACGACTTTATCGCAAAAGAGGTGGCAAAGTAAGACCTTTACTTAGGAAGGCATGATAAGACCACAGAAACTAATGAAGTAAATTTCGTCAATGTCATTGGAGATTCTTTATATTCTAAACAAGGATATATATCAAGAATTCCTACCAAAAGAAACAATTTCATTCGCAAGTAAGGACGGATATCTAATACTCATTAAATTCTTCAAGGATTGAATACTTCTTATATTTCTACAAGAATGTTTCATAATTTTCATACTTCTTCAAGGATGTTTCATAATTCTTATACTTCTTCAAGGATGTTTCATAATTCTTATACTTCTTCCAGAATGTTTCATAATTTTCATACTTCTTCAATGATGCTTCATAATTCTTCAAGGAGATTTCATACTTCTTATACTTCAGGGGGGAAATTTCATATTTACTTCGCAACAACCTGAAACTTCGCAATTTAAACGGAGCCAAATATTTTAAATACTTATAACAACCATTGATCACCTGAAGAGCAATAATAAGGGGAAAAGGAATACTAAGCTAGGTCTTCAAAATATATTATTCCTCTTCATATGATCAAGTTATGAAAATAAGGAAAGCATTCAATTAAAGAAAGATCAACTCATCATCGCAAAAGTAAGACATTAATACTAATTAAGTTACGAGAAGAAGATTGATGGTTGATTAAAAGTGCAGGAAAGAAGAAAATGTTAAAGTGCAAGAAAGAAGAAAATGTTATACTCAAACAGATAAGGCAAAAAGAACTGAAGCAAATATACACGAAGGAATAAAGCTACTCTGCAGGTGATTTATCTTTATCAAAATGATCTTCTCTTTCTTCTTCGGAGATATCATCTTCAACTTCACTATCAGAGATATCCAAATCTGGGGTATCATCAGGGATTTCTTCAGAAAGGAGCGTTTGATACTTAGCGAGAGGAATTTGATTATCTTCACAAATCTTGCGAGTCATCATAGCTCGGAAGCGTTTGATGTTTAAGCCATGGTTGTTTTGAGAAATTTGATGTTGAGACTTTAAATCAAAAAATTTCTGATTACGCACAGCAAGAGTAGCTTCCAGCTCTTTAATTCTCTTCGTATAATTTTCTTCAGCATTTACGAAGAAAAAGGATAAGTAAGAAATAAGAGAATAAGGAGTAAAGGAATAAATTAAGGAATTGATTAGCGAATTGTGGAGTTAAGGTAATCAGGATTTGCGAGCTTACCTTCTAATTTCTTCTTATCATTACGAAGAGAAGTGACTTCAAGCTCCAGTTGATTGTTTTTCTCAAGAAGAGAAGAATTTTCAGTTGCGATGTTCACAGATTGCACGTTATCTTCACAACGGGATTTTAATTATGCATTATCAATACTCAAATCCTCTATCTTCTGAAGAAGTTTTGCATTCTCAACCTCCAGCTTGTTACAACGATTTAAAGTTTTCTTCTCAGCAATTGCATGACGTCTTTCCCAATCCGAAGCAGCTGCACAACTAACCCTTCCAACCTGAGCAAATAATAGAGTTAGAAATCAATGAAGTAAAAGAAATTAACAAAGAATAGAAGAGAAACTTACCATACTCCCAAAAGAATATAATATAATAGGAGAAACAAATCTTGAAATTCCATTAAGGGAATTATTGTTGATTACAGTAGGAATTTGAAAGCCTTCGCAATATGCCTATGAGCATTCGCAATAGGAGACTTTCCTAATTCACGAGAAGAGTTGAGAAAAGCCTCAGTCAATCGAGTCATTGCAGACTCAAAAGTTTCCACATTATTGTAATCTTCATCTTCTTCATCGTCATCATCGCCATTCCTCCTATCAGAATGAGTATCAGAGTTAGAACTATGATCCTTCTCAAAAAGTTTGTCATCTTCATCAACATGTTCTTCGTCAACATCCTTGCTAGAGGAGACCACATTGGAGTAAGCATTAGGTGGGAGTCTCTTCCTTTTCTTCGTAGGAACAATATCCTCAAGTTTCTTTTTTTTCTTTGCGAAGAGCATCTTCTCTATTATCAGAAGTCTTGGTATCCTTTGCAGAACGAAGTGTTTTTTGTCTCGCAGTTAATCTTTCAGAAGAAGTTGACTTCTTGTCCTTATTCACAACAGTCCCAGGGAAATCAGGAAGAATCTACAAATTCAAATAAGGATAAGGAACAGAGGCAACAATATATTGTTTAAAATACATACAAGAATGTTTCTTACCTCATTTGAAAACAAGTTGAAAGCCTCACGAATACTGGATTTCCTAGTTTTAAGATAACTTTCCTTAAGATCATTCACCTGACAAATATCACAAAAAGGATTAGTAAAAGAAGAAAATTAATAAGAAGATAAAGAGATAGAGATACATACATCTTTATCTCTAGTGGGCCAAGAAAAAACCCAGGGTTGATAGTTGCGATCCTGAATATTCGCAGGAAGATCTACTATCCCAGAGATGTAAGAACTCGATAATATTAGAGGAAATTTGTACCATTCTTCATCATGAGAATGGCGAGGAGTTTGATTATTTCCAGAAGCATAATCAATATCATGCATAAGAAGATCAGCTTCTGCGACATCAGTTCTACGATGAAGACGAACACCCCAACGCTTATCTTCTTCCCTCGAAGGAATTAATGTGTAATTTTTGAAGAAATTCTCGACTGTATAATTTGCAGCGATAATCTCTACATCTCTAAATACAGGTTTCCTAAGTTCGATGGGGTATAAAGATTTTCCAGTAGCAGCGCGGGTTGCGAATTCAACCAGAATGCGAATACAATCCCTAGTCAATTGGTAAATGGCTCGTGAGAAATCTAGGTGGGAAATAATCTCATAGAATAAAGGAAAATTGACATCGTAAAGAGGAAGAGGAAGACCTGCGAAGATTTGGCCTCGTGAGACTAAAACTATTTGATCATCCCAACTAAAATCGGTAAAGAGTTCCATACAGAGATGGGATTTATTGGTATAACCGTCAATCTCAGAAAGAATGAGATTTCTATCAGCAAGCTCTGCATTAAGTTGTTCTACAGTTTTCTTCTTCGGAGCCATTAGACGAAAGATGGAAAATAGAGAAGAAAGGAATAGAAAAGGCAAGAAATAATAGTAGAAGAAAGAAGGAAAAAATTGCAGAAGCAGACGTAATGAGGAAGATGAAGAAGATAAAGAATAAAAAGAGGAATAAAAGATAGTATTTATAAAGAAAAGAGTTTGAGGAAGATAGAAATTCATTAATGCGATTAGACGTGAGTGGTTAAGAAAGGCGGTTACGAAAAAACATGTCGAAGATTTAATGAAAGAGAAAGTACGTGTTGCGAATATAACGGGTGATGATAACTATATTAAATTTGCGAGAATAATAATTCTCATGACATTTCTTCTTCGTAGAAATGACATGAGAAGAGGCAAGATGTAGGTACCGAATATCGCAAGATGTTGGGTTACGAACATAATAACAAGTATAAGAAGAAAGTATCGCAAGATAATGCGATGATATAAGAAACGCGGGAGAAGTGTGAAGAGTTTGCGAATGTAGAATACGTTTACGAATAGAAGTCACGATACTTCGCAAGTTATATACAGTTGTAAAGATTTCACTATAAATAGTAGTCCAAATGCTAGATTTAAAGGGTTCTTTAAGTGAGTGTTAGAAAAAGTCTTAAGGGAGAGAATAGAGAAAGTTGTAACTATTCTTAGCTCCATTCGATATACTTCTTTGCAATCAATTGAGAAGATTAATAAATAAATTGTTATCTTTTATCAAGAACTTCTAAAAGTTTCATGAATTCTACTGAGGGTGTAGTTGTAAGATTTCTTGCAACTACATTTCTGCCAATTCTCGCAAGATTCGCTCATTCCCATCAGAATTCTCCTCCATTGGTCTTTTTAACGCAGCTTCTCTTCTCCTGCGTTCATGCCTCTCTTGTCTCGCAAGATTTTGTGCTTCTTCTTCAGCATCATCATTTTGCCTTCTTCTGCGATTTTCCTCTTCTCTACGAATTTCATCATTCCTCGCAGCTTCTCTTCGCTGTGTTTCTATATTTCTGCGAATTCTTTCATACTCTTCATTGAGGTTATCATTATTGCGATTTTGTATACTCTTCTTTCTCGATTATCGTGATTGTTTTGACGCATTGCCTCTTGAAACTCATGTGCTTCCATTTCTTCTCGCAATCTTTCTCTTTATGCTGCTAGACGTGCTTGCCCAATGTAATGTCTCTCAATTTCATCCCCAATAATTCTCTGGTTTCTTATTATTTCTCTCCCATGCAATATTCTCCCTGCTTCCACTCGATTTTCCTCATCATCTTGGTCATTTCCACCTTCTTGATATCTATTATCACGTCTCCCTCCTAAAACTTCTGCATGTGGATTATTGCGTTCATTAACTGCCTCTCCTCCTCCACAATGTTGTCTTCCATTTGGATTTTGCAGCTCTACTCGAATATTCTCGCCAGCATTTCTCTTAGGGGAATTTCTTCTTGTTTGTTCTCTGAATGACGTTGAATTTGATCTTACAGTACTTCTTGATCTTCTTCTTTGCAATCTTAAATTCTCTAGTCTTAACTCATGGTTTTGCCTTGTCAAATTAGCACGTTCTTCCGCCTCAAGCCTTCTTTCTTCTAGCATTGTTCGCCTCAAGTTCCCTAAAGCTTCATTTCTTCATCTTCAAGAATTAATTCTCCATTAACCTCTTCATTTCTTTCATTTCTCAACTGCCGATTGTCCACATTTTTTGTTGAGTCTGATCGCCATGTATGGACGCTTACATTGTCGTAATCTATGGTTCTATTCTGAGTCGGTGTTTGATGATTTGGTTGTTGAACCTGATTTTCTCCATCATTCCTTGTTCTACGTCTTCTAGCTCCCAATCTTGAAGATTCTCCTAATTCATTCGTCCCTTCCCCTGCAATTTTTTTGCTCCTCCTTACATTTGTTGGTGGTTCTAAGGTGTTTCTTCTTCTTCTTCTAGCTATTAATTCTTGATTAATTGTTGAAAATTGCTCAAAATCTTCTATCCACTACTCTTAATCTCACTTTTTGCTTTTTCTTTCTCAATTAATCAACAATTCATCCCTGTTTCGGGCGCCAAAATGTTATTGCAGGAAATCCTACACTACACCCTACTCAAGAATCTACTAAATTTAAGACATAATTAGAAGATTAAGAACAACACTTTATTAATTTGATCTCAAAAAGGAATTATAGAAGATAAGAAAATCAAGAACACAACCGATTTCACAAGATTTTCTCTCTCCTAAAAGACTTCTTTAACACTCCAAAATTTATCCACTTCTCCAAAACTACTAGCTTCCTTTATATAGGTAATTATTACATAATGGATGACAGCTCATTTACAGCTAAGATTTCCTTTAATTTCGGATCTGAGTTCTTGCGATACTATCGCAGCAGCACCGACATAACATTCTCGCAGGTTTTATGGATTTGTCGCAGAACCGTCACACTTTTCTCATGTTTCTGTCGCTTTCATCCATTACGTCATTCCTTAAGTCATCTTATGATATTTCACAAACTGTCATTAATGCATCGCAGACTTGTCTCGCAGAAGTGTCGTTAATTCTTCGCAGGAATATTGTTGTGGCAATATTCTGATCCTACAAGTATACAAAGTATAACTCTTATCTTTTGAACTTCTTATATATGAAATCGACATAATCATATGAATGCTATTGTGATTATGTGTATGGGTATAGGTAATAATTTCATCCTAGGAAGCAATGTTTACATTTTTTTAAAGGAAGTACATTCATGAATTTTTTTTATGAATCGAAAGGGAAATCGCTAGGCTTATTCATTGGATATCTTTGGATTCCCAATATGTGTTAGTAGAACCGATCATAAATTGTTATGTATCTTGGTACACTAGTGGAAAATGATTTTTTTGAGTCTGTTTGGGTTTTATAAATAAGACTACCTAGGGCTTTCTTTGTATATTGGGCTTTCAATGTGTAGGAGCAGAATCTTGCAGCAATATTATGCTTGCGAACAATTAACGACGCAACAATAATATTTCGCTGAAGTGTATTATAAGTGACGCAATAGGTGACGATAACAAAATCATGAGGAAAGCGTGAGCAGTTCGTGAAGGTTCAAGATATTTGCGAAGTAGATTGCGAAGCTTCGCAATGTAAATCCTCAAGTCCGAAGTTGAGGGACAGTTTAGTTGTCAACATTTTGTAAGATCATATAAATAGCCATTTAGGCATGAGGAGAAGGAGAGTTCTTTTGGAGGATAATTTTAGGAGGAGAGAGAGATTTTTTAAGAGAGATTTATTTTATTTATCATCTTCTTCCCCAAAAATCTAGAGCTCCAAATATTCTTTAATGGAGTCTCAATTGTAAAATCATGTAATTACATACAATCACTAGTGAAGAACCATGGATGTAGATCACAATGATCGAACCATGTATGTAGTTGCGGATTATCTCACAACTACACCCTCATAAGAATCCATTAAAATGATTCCTTAATCTAATTAATTTGATATGAAACTAAGAATTAAAGTACTAAAATTATAAAAAGAGACACAAATTGTTTTTACATGGTTCGATCATTGTGATCTACATCCATGGTTCTTCACTAGTGATTGTATGTAATTACATAATTTTACAATTGAGACTCCATTAATGAATATTTGGAGCTCTAGATTTTTGGGGAAGAAGATGATAAAGAAAATAAAAATCTCTCCTAACATTTTTCTCTCTCCTCCTAAAAAGACCTCTCCTTTCCTCTCATGCCTAAATGGCTATTTATATGATTTTACATATTGGATAACAACTTCCTGTCCCTTAATTTCGGATCTGAGAATTATCCTACGAACCTTCGCAGATTCATTTCGCGAACCTCTTTTGCTTTCGCAATCAGCTCATATTTTCCTCGTGATTTCCTTTGCTCGTAAAATGTCTTTTCTCTCCATAATTTCGCAAGTTATCATTTGTTGTGATATTCCGCACCTACATTTTGCCTCTTTTTTCTTGAATATTGCTTGAAGAGTGATCTTCAAGAAAAAATCACTTGTCGTGTTTGTTGGAGTAGTCTTTGATCTTGTTGGTGAAAGAACGAGCGAAAGAATATCAAAATCAAAAAGTATATACTTGCCTCTATTCTTTTGCGAAGTAAAGAATATCAATCCTTGAAGTATAAGAAGTACGAAGTATCCTTGAAGAAGTATAAGAAGTACTCAATCCTCGAAATATATAAGAAGTATGAAGTATGCGAAGTATCCTTAAGAAGTATAAGAAGTACTTAATCCTATAAATGTAAGAAGTATTGCGAATCCATCATGCGAAACTCTCACTCCACGTTCTTTGCCTCATGCTATGTTGTAACGCAAATAAGAATTTAGATTAGTATTCAACATTTCTTTTATCAAAATTTCTTATTTTTTATTTATATGCTACTTCAAAATCTTTTTGTTTGTTTTGATTTCCTTTGTATGATTTATTTCATCTCATTTGAAAAATATATTTCATGGAAATGATCCTAATAGGTACCCCCTCATATGACGCACTGAGGTGCTTTGCCTCTTACGAATGTTGCTTCGCGAGTGTACGCCATAAAGGTTTGCCAGCTACTACTCTCCATGTTGAATATCATATCATTTGAAACAAAGTAAACTTTTCAAGAGAAATATATAAATTGATTTATTCGAGATGTTTTTCTCGGTTTCTTTTGTAATTGTGAAATCTTTGTAATCATGCGATTGAATCGCTTTTTGTAAATCAAATCAAAAATCTTTTATTTTCTGTAAAAGTAAAATGTTCAAGGAAAGTGGTACTTAGCTTTCATGTGAGTCGCAAAAACAAGTGTGAGAAGTGAGACTTCAACCCTTGACCTGCTTCTTGGATTTTCTCGTGACATACCAACTGTTCTAACCCTCTCTTGCGAAGTGTTTCTGCGAAATAATCACCTATTTTTTTTGCGAAATACTCTTGCGAAATTATCAAAGACCGTGCGAAGTAAACATTTGCACGAAGTAAACGAACATCTGCGAAGTATTAATGCTGCGAATATTCGCAAGTTGAACATTTGCGAAGGAAATGTTTACGATATAATGTTTTTGAAGTGTTGGTGCTGCGAATGTTCGCAAGGTAAACATTTGCGAGGCAAAAATTTTGTGCGAATGGTGAGATTCGAACATGCGAACTGAAGGTTATTCTCTTCACCTCAAACCATCCGTGCGTCCTTGTCTGTGTGATAGAAACGCATGTAACCATCCTCTTATTCTTTTCTCTTCTATCAGTTGTAGAAAATATGTACAAAATTAGAATGTGGGGAGAATCGAACGCGAGTCATCAAGCTTGTTCATAACACTATTGACCATCTTTGCGAAATCCTGTTTGTGTTGAGGTTGTGAGATTTATACAAGTTATTCTTTTTTAATTGCTCTGTGTATATCAAAAATCTGTGAAAAAAGATTCGTGTGTGGGGAGACTCGAACATGCGATGTTAAACTTCTCCTCTTCATAGCTGACCACTTGTGCTAACTTCTTTTTGCGAAATAACGAAGTAATATTGCGAACTAATTCTTTGCTCTCTATAAAAAAGAAGAAAATGATGCTCGCAGACAAATTCGAACCTGCGACCTCTCTGTTATTCTTTGACTCCTGAACCAACTTCACGAATTCCTGTTTGTGACAGAATTCACAATTTCTGCATCTTATCTTCATCTCCTGAACATGTAAATCTTCAACTAAAACTTCCATTTTCCCCTTGAAATTCACCGCAACAACTAATCTTTTCTCTTATTCTTTTCATATCTTTGAATTGTTGATGATGTTTACTCCCTGAAAGTGTATCTTCTTCCATGAGATTTTCATTTTTGAACCTAAATTTTGTAGATCTAGAAAAATATGAGCAGTAATTAATCTTCATGAAAATTGTCGATCCAACAAGTTACAGGAAGGATAAATCATTTACTCTCTCCCTGCTTCTAGCGCCAATTATGTAGTTGCGGATTATCTCACAACTACACCCTCATAAGAATCCATTAAAATGATTCCTTAATCTAATTAATTTGATATGAAACTAAGAATTAAAGTACTAAAATTATAAAAAGAGACACAAAGATTTTTTACATGGTTCGATCATTGTGATCTACATCCATGGTTCTTCACTAGTGATTGTATGTAATTACATAATTTTACAATTGAGACTCCATTAATGAATATTTGGAGCTCTAGATTTTTGGGGAAGAAGATGATAAAGAAAATAAAAATCTCTCATAACATTTTTCTCTCTCCTCCTAAAAAGACCTCTCCTTTCCTCTCATTCCTAAATGGCTATTTATATGATTTTACATATTGGATAACAACTGCCTGTCCCTTAATTTCGGATCTGAGAATTATCCTACGAACCATCGCAGATTCATTTCGCGAACCTCTTTTGCTTTCGCAATCTGCTCATATTTTCCTCGTGATTTCCTTTGCTCGTAAAATGTCTTTTCTCTCCATAATTTCGCAAGTTATCATTTGTTGTGATATTCCGCTCCTACAATGTAAAAATTCTTGTGTCTCTTTTACAATTTTAGTATCTTAATCTTCATCTTCATATCAAATAAATTAGATCATCAAATCAAATTAACAGAATCTCATGAGGGTGTAGTTGTGGGATTTCCTGCAACTACATAATTGGCGCTAGAAACAGGGATGATAATGGTTAGATTGAAGAAGATTCAAAGAAATTAGCTATTGAGAGAGTTAGACCTCACTGGATCTAAAAAATTTGGGAGGAAAAAAGAAAATTTCAAGAGAGAAATTGTGTCTTCAAGCAAACATCGATAACACGGTTGAAAATGCAAAGCTACATCAAAAGGGAGAGTCTCTACATCACCAGAATCTACATCAACAATCAGTCTCAAAAGGACAAATCTCTTCCTAGTCTATTTAACTATTCATATCTGGGATTTTCAGAAGCCTAAGACGAAGTAAACTTGCGAAATAAGCACCCGGAACAACTCGTATTCTCGCAAAGAAGAACATCTTATAAAAGGAGATCAAACAAGACAATCAACGAACAAAAGATAGCTCATCATGAATCAACAACCAATTACGATAAAAATTCATCAGCAAACCATCCAAGTTGCTCTAAAGATTTGAGATAAACCATGGAGAAGTCAACAGTACAGTTAGAACGGGAAGAGCAGCAAAAGAAGGAAAGACGTGATGATTTCATTCACTTCGCAAACAACAGATCAGTTCGCATCCTGCAACCCAATTCACAATAATTCAATTCCAAGGCAATATTGTTTTCACATGAAAATTGAAAAGAAATTCTTTTCTCATCTAGATAAGAAATTCTTTTCAGTAACTTGCTTTCGCAAACAGCCATCAATAGCATTGCCAACAGCGAAGAAATATAAGCATAACTTCGACAAATCAAGCAGTTCAGCGAAGAGGCAAATCCATAACGACGAAAAAGCTAAGCAATCCAGAGAACTTCCATCCAAGGTCAATTCGGAAGACTACTCGACAGCCACATCATTGGTGAAGAGATATGAGCATACGGTAGCAGTAAAACTTCAGGACAAAACAGCCAGCTTGAGGCAATCAAAATAGCATAGAACTAATGACGAAATCTGGTAAAGATTTATCAATTAACTAGCACCAGCGAGATAAATCACTTTGGTCACATCCGAGACAAAACCATCTCGGCTATCAAATTTACCAACGAAGAATACTAGCAACTGCGAAGTATGAAGTAAAATACTTAACGAATCAGCTCGGATTGAAAATGAGGCAAGGAAGAATAGTACAGTTTGTGGAAAAAAATATTGTGAAAGAAGGCATCAATTACTAAATAAAGAAACAGGAGATAAGGAAGAAAAGACGAAGATAATAACTATACCAGGGACGAGGACAAATGAATAACTTGAGAGAAGTTCACCCCACTAACACAAACAGAAACTGGCACAGATGGTTAGGGATTAGGAGTATGGGTTAGAGTTCGTGTGATCAATCCTCGCAAAGCTCAATATTTTTTACACTTTTTGGAACTATTGAAAAGAAAGGAAGAATAATAGAGTGGCAATATGTGTTTCTTTCGCAAGCTGAAGCTAGCTCAGATGGTCAGCAGTAAAGAGAAGGAGTTTGATGTATAGGGTTCGAATCTTCCCATTCGCAAAAAGTTTTTTCACTTCGCAAATGTTTACCTTGCGAACGTTTGCAAGGTACGAACACTTTGCAGATGTTCGTTTACTTCATGCAAAGGTTTACTTCGCACAATCTTTGATAACTTCGCAAGGGTATTTCGCAAAGAAGAAAGTTGATGATTATCTCGCAAATTGATTTCGCAAGAAAGGGTTAGAACAGTTGGTATGGTGCGAGAATATGGAAGAGGCAGGTCAAGGGTTCAAATCTCATTTCTCACACTTCTTTTTGCTGCGAGATAATTATATTTTGTGCGACATTTATACATTTCAAGGATGCTAGCTTCGCAAGCAAATCATATACTTCGCAAGAGACAACAACAAGCCGCAAAAGATAAGTACCATTTCCTTGAATATCTTATTTACAGAAGACAAAAGATTTTGATTTTATTTACCAAAAGCGATATACTCGCAAGATGTCTAAAATTTCTAAGATTTCAAAACATTTCAAAGATTTTTTAGATTGGTGAAAAGCGATACAATAGCACGATTCAAAAATGAATTCATCGCAAAAATTTAAAGATCTCAAAATTTTTCAAAGACTTCAAAGTTACAAAAAACAGAGAAAATTAATTTTACATATTTTTATAAAACAGTTTTGATTTAAAGACGCGATATTAATACTTCTCATATTTCTTCAAGGATTGAAATAAAAAGGTAATCAGTATATTTGTTCGCAACGTATAACAAAATGTATTTTGAAAAACAAGAAAATGAAATGAGGCATTTCGCAGCATGAAAAATTTGTGATGAGTTTTTACGAATAAAAACGATTTATTGCGATCAGCTTTCATTAAAGAAAGACGCAAAAATTTATTTGCGATCAGCTTTCATAAAAGAAAGATGCAAACTGTGATCAACTTTCAAAAAAGAAAGAAAGCCGCAGAAATTTTACACAGGCAAACCTTTGTGGCGTACACCCTAGTTCGCGAAGCAACATTTCACAAGAGGCAAAGTCCTAAAGTACGTCATTTAAGGGGGTACCTATAAGCATGGCTCAGGGGAAACGGAACACCACCACGGAACCTGAGTACATGGACATTACGGGGTACATAACCCAAAAGCGGGGTACCTATCCGGGTAAGACACCTTGGATTCTCAACCTAATCTTGCAATGTACCATGATTTAGGTTGGGCGACTAAGGCATACTGTCTTTCCCAAGAAGTGCAGAAAACGATCAAGGCACCGAGGTACACGGTTGAGTCAAGAGTGTCGGGTGGGTTTGAAGCACATCTGCCATTCTTGACAAGTCTTGGAAAATGATGCACTTGGCCCAAAGATACCCCATAGGGTGCAACCTCGTAACTATAAGCCCTATAGGCAAAAAGGATAAGAGGTTGCGAACAAAAAAAAGTGTTGTTGGCAAAACCGGATGGGAAGAGCTAACCTTGTATGGTCGATGTACGCTTCCTTGAAAGGGAAACCAAGGGGAAGATAAAGGGCAGCACCCTCCATTAGGGAGCTGATACGTGCTATAAGACGCAAATGTCACGAGGCTTTTTGTTCGCAAGAACATAAAGGCTTGTCATATTTGTGCAACAATCAAATTTCTGCGAGCCTTCTAAAAAAAAAAGAACTCGCAGAACATAATAAAGAAGTTAAGATGAGATCAATGGGTTTTTGCATGAAAATGTAAAGACGTCCTGCGATTTCATCGCAAGACGGCAATGTCACGGGGCTTTACGTTCGCAAGAATATTTAGGTCTGTCATGTTGTCGCAGAAAATTAAAAGAGAAATGATAAGGAAAGATCAATGGGTCTCTACATGCGAATGTAAGGACGTCCTGAGATTTTGTCGCAACAAAAGATGGCAAAATAAGACCTTTAACTAGGAAGGCAAAATAAGACCACAAGAGAATACGCAAATAAACTTGCGAAGATGATTATATGTAAGCAAACAAGCTTGCGAACATATATATTGAAATGAAGTTGAGATTATGCATCTTTAATATTTTAATTATATTATATCATGCGAGACTAATAGTGCAGGAATAAAACAATGAGATACAACGATCCAGAAAAATGAGGCACAAGCGAATTAACTTGCGAGAATAAAGAGAAATGCTCACACTAGAGAAAAAATCCAAAGAAATGGAGAATGGAGGCAACTCAAAGATATATCAATTTTACCGCGGGAAAATGAGCTAAGTAACACAAACATTAGCTATGCATCATAATAGATAAGCATTCTCATCATACAAGCATCATAATCGCATCATAAAAGCATTGCATAAGCATCGCATACACATTTCATAACATAATCATTACATAAATATTATATTCGTACAAGTATTTTACAAAATTTTACAGAGTAATACCGCGAAATTTCGCAGGACCATTCATAATTCGCAGGACTATTCATAATTCGCAACACTATTCGCAGCATTATTCGCGGCACTATTCATAATTCGCATGAATGATCAAAAATTCGCAGAAAAACTCAGAAATTCGCAGAAATATTCAGAAATTAGCCAGATTATTCTTAGTATTCAGAATTTTAAGAATGTGATTATTTTCTTAAAAAGATTATCGCATGAGGCAGAGGCAAGATAAGAATAAAGAAATAATTCGTTCATTCAACATTTTCTCAAGGATTCTACTCTCACAGATAAAGAACAGAGGCAACTATGGGTACTAAGAAAACATTTTATGTTCTTTATCTTCTCAACGAGAATCCTAACCAAAAATGGAGTAATAATTTCACATGAACAGAGGCAATATTTATCACTCTCATTCAAGGACGAATACTTCTTATATATTTCGAGGATTAAGTACTTCTTATACTTCTTAAGGATACTTCATACTTCTTATATATTTCGA
Source organism: Papaver bracteatum (assembly GCA_023529315.1). Lineage (NCBI taxonomy): Eukaryota > Viridiplantae > Streptophyta > Magnoliopsida > Ranunculales > Papaveraceae > Papaver > Papaver bracteatum. Next base: position 851,964 of record JAJJWX010004907.1, on the reverse strand, counting down.
GGATTAAGTACTTCTTATACTTCTTAAGGATACTTCATACTTTTAATATATTTCGAGGATTGAGTACTTCTTATACTTCTTCAAGGATATTTTATATTTCTTATACTTCATCAAGGGTATTTCATACTTCTTATACTTCAAGGGTGAGACTTCTTATTTACTTCGCAACATTCCGGAACTTCGCAAAAGAATAGAGGCAAGTACGTACTTTTAAAATCCAGTATTCTTTCGCTCATTCCTTCATCAACAAAGATCAAACACTACTCCAACAACTACAACAACTAGTTTTTTCCTGAAGATCGCTCTTCAAGCAATATTTAAGAAAAAAGAGGCAAGATGTAGGAGCAGAATCTTGCAGCATTATTATGCTTGCGAACAATTAACGACGCAACAATAATATTTCGCAGAAGTGTATTATAAGTGACGCAATAGGTGACGATAACAAAATCATGAGGAAAGCGTGAGCAGTTCGTGAAGGTTCAAGATATTTGCGAAGTAGATTGCGAAGCTTCGCAATGTAAATCCTCAAGTCCGAAGTTGAGGGACAGTTTAGTTGTCTACATTTTGTAAGATCATATAAATAGCCATTTAGGCATGAGGAGAAGGAGAGTTCTTTTGGAGGATAATTTTAGGAGGAGAGAGAGATTTTTTTTATTTATTATCTTCTTCCCCAAAAATCTAGAGCTCCAAATATTCTTTAATGGAGTCTCAATTGTAAAATCATGTAATTACATACAATCACTAGTGAAGAACCATGGATGTAGATCACAATGATCGAACCATGTAAAAATTCTTGTGTCTCTTTTACAATTTTAGTATTTTAATCTTCATCTTCAAATCAAATAAATTAGATCATCAAATCAAATTAATAGAATCTCATGAGGGTGTAGTTGTGGGATTTCCTGCAACTACACAATGGAAGTCCTTTTTATAGAAAAATTAAATCAAGCCCTACTAGCAGACTTAACATTAAGTGGCAGTTTGGAAATTAAAAAAGGTATCCACGTGGATTTATGTTAAGAACGACAGAAGCAATTATTTTTGTGGTCCTACTTTAGTTAAGTATGCGGTGGTAAATGGTTTCTCTAAAAGCTTCTAGAAACAAACCTGCCCTTTTCATCACTTATCTCATTTATCTCATCACTCTTTTCTATTTTTTTATGAACGACAAACCCTAAGATTCTCTACAACTCTTTCTTCATCTTCATCACCTCCAATCCATTAGAAGAAATCCCTTTACTTCATCTCATTCTTATTGGTGTATTCAATTAACTTTTTCGTTTTCTAAAAAACAAAAACAAAACCATTTCTTAGATCTCTAATCGATTTCTTAGATTTGTAAATATGTCCCATCTTTGATCTTAATTTTGAACCATTCTCTTCCTAAATCTTATATGTAATTTTTTTTTTATTTTTTTTTGCTTTTATCTGTTACGGTTCTAATCAAATATTCTTTTATTTCTTCATGTAACCAAAGAAGAAACCGAACCCCCTTTGATTTTATCATCAGTAGTACATCGGATAAGAGTACAACAAAATTCAGTAAAAATGTTTAGGTTAGAATCATTGATGGATTTAATTTGGTTATTTTTAATTTTAAGAAATACATCTACAAAGAAGCTAGCAGGGTAAGAAACCCAAAATGAAAATTCTAATTTTATAATTTCTGTTTTCTAGTAGTAAATAAAGTTTATCATGTCTATCAATTTCGTGTTTTTATTGGTGAGTTTTATCAATTTGGTTGATTAATGAGCACATGATTAGCTGGAACACATGATTATTGGGGATCTGGTCGTACTTGAGACAACAAATGGTGAGACAAAATCATTAGAAACAGTTCATTTAGTTTAGTGATGATTTCAATGGAGTAACAAATAAAATTGAGGTATGTGCATTTGATAATTGTGGAATGGGTTAAAGTTTTATACCCACCAAGGAATATGAATAGACGGTAGTCTCTATCTCTTGTGAAATTTGATTTGATTTTGTAAAGTTTTGATTTTTATGAGGAATACAAATAAATTGTGATTTTGGTTCATTTTTTGTTAAAGTTTGAAATTTGTGTAATGAGATTATTGATATAGCACAAAAATTTGGCAAAGGTGTTGATGGTGGATTTTAGTTCAGGTCTAAAATTGTAAAACCAATTTTTGTGCCAACATCCTGCAAAGGGTAAGGCCATTTGACAAACGATGAGCACATAATTCCTCTCACTTTATTTATTTGAAGCAATTCGATAAATATATAAAATTCACCTAGAATGGAGCATGTAGCAACAATCCTAAATATTCTGTGAATTTTTAGCATTATTAATTAATGCATGAATTGCATTGTATTTCCTGTGTTGTTCTCAACATCACTCTCATTATTAGAATGACATGATAACTGATTGTTACTCTCAACAGAGTAACATGAATATCCAAGTGGCAGAGGTGAGACATGCACGAAATACCCGTACATGCTACATCTCTCGGTGTGTTATACTATCCCGATTGAGCATATATCTCTCGGTGTGTTATACTAGCCTGATGGAGCATATTTCCTAAGGGAAATATGGATTGCCCATGTCAGTCTCAGAAACGATCACGACCACGCAGGTTGGACGCATGATTTAACCAGCCTAGACGATCCTCAGCAAGAGCAGGCTATCACCGCAATGACCACCAGCGGGCCCGCTTATTCCATGGCCGGTCGAACATATACTATGCCCCCAGACAACCATTAAACGCCAGCCTTGGAGAAGGATGGTTGAGATGGCATGGAGTGGCTCGTATGCGCAACAGTTTCAAAGAAGTCGCAACCATCCAACTTCGCAAGCCAAGTTGGACAGCTTGGATCATCTCACGATCGATCGGCGAAGTGTTGGCATGCATATTGCTGGGCCCACTTTCCACCTACCCAATCGTTTCTCTCACGGCCAAGCCGTGGAGCAATGAACGATTGCTCGAAACATGGCTGGCGTGATGCTTTAAAAACCATGGAAGTCCACTAGCGTCTTAAATTGATCACGACCATCCAACTTTGCAAGCATGGTTGGATAGATTAGATCACACCTAAGACTGTGGAACAAGTACACACATGCTCATCGCCGGCCCAATATGGGCCCCACACGATCGACCTCCTCAAGGGAGGATCATAGCTTGCAAAACCATCGGTTGAAGTTGCATACTCACGACCGATCCAAAACCTTAATTAGGGTTTGCGGCATGTTACATGTGTCACTGATCGATAACGAGCATCCATCTTCGCAAGCTTGGATGGAAGGTGTAGATATAGACTTAAAAGGTCCCAAGCATGTCAACATGATCACCGTGGGCCCATCTATATGCATGACCGATCGGCCTAGGCCAAACATGGCCGGACGCCTCGATTCGTGCGCCTTAAAGGTGGCATGCCGCGCCCCATTAAGAATCCGTTGCGGCACAAGATTCATGTCGAAAGCCGATCTCGGCCACTCCTCTTTGCAGGTAAAATCGAGTGGGTTAGATCGTACCTTCGCGAGACGAGCCAGCATGGATGTGTACACTGGCGACCCGCCTCCATGCAGGACCAATCGGTCCCAACAAAAACGTCTTCCATGCTTGGTTTCGGTCAAGCTGAAGAGTGATGCTTGCACACCTCCTCAAAACCCTAAACCTCCATCAACGGTCGTAGATGAACGTCATAGATCATCTCGTCCATCCAACTATACCAACTTGGTTAGGCAGCGTATGCTAGGAGTTAAGTGGCCAATAAAGTGTCGTGGTGATTACCATCCGTCACTCTACCACGTGGAGTGATCATCCAAGGGAGGGCTTGCCTATGCATCCTCCAAACGATCATTCGAAGATGGCTAGACACACATCTGTTTTAAGACGCTTAATCCGTGACTTACTCCGTTAATCTTTAAAACAGCGATGCTTTATGCATATTAAATATATTCGATGCATTACATGCACAGAATATATACGATATTTCTTGATTATCGATTTCCTAAATAACTCAGTTATTTAACCTAGAACAATATGCTACTTCCCGTGGGTCCCACGATCCACACTCGAGACATCAAACATGTCACAAACTGGGGTATTGGTCTGGAGGTTTACAACGTGCAGTGTGCAACGCACCATCACAAGAATGTATCGGGAAAGCATGGACAATTAGCAATAATGGGAGAAGTGGGCTAAGACGTGATCATGCAATCACCCACATAATCCACTACTCCATCACTAAACTTCCTCCACTTTCTACGAGATGAGGGTTTACGCTCTATGAATTGTGTAAATAGGTCATTTGCCTATTTTCCAAACAAGACAGACAAGCACAGAAAACCAAGTGTTGTCATTCGTATCCAGAAAACACCAGAGCTGATTACTTATATTATTGCAAGCCAGTTCGATATTTTGATACAAGTCATAAATATCCAACTTCTTCACAATATCAACACCTTCTTCGCTTCCCTCCTTAAGATCAACCCCATCTCCTTCACTTTGTGACCGAAGCAAGTATGAAACGACCATTTCTTGGATTAGGCCAGAATTGTATAGATTGATCTCTCGAATCAAAAGCACTCCCGTGCAGTGCATTTGTTTAAGGTTTAAATTCATTTCTCATCCACACACCCAAAATTACCAAAACCAGCAGAAATAGTTTTTACCCATAAACAAAAAGATGCATTACCATTAATTCATCACTTAGGCTGGACAAAAGCTCATTCCTTTGGTCATTCTAGTGGTAGTATTCATGAAGGTATCCAAGCCAAAGCTTGGTAAAGCATAAGTAATGAATTGTCAGTTAAACGAATAACAATAATTGTCTAAGTTAGATCTTTTACCACATAGTGGCCTTTCAAGGTTTGTTGTATAAACAAATTTCTTACCTCGTCTGAATCTGGAACTTCTGGATTTTTTAGGAAAACCTTGTTGATTATGCAACACTAGATTCATCCTTTGTATGTTCTCCTGAAGTATGGCAATTCTTTTGTTGTTCATCTTGAATCTCCAACACATGCTTTGAACATGATTTGCATTTCCACAAAACGAACAAATCAATAAAGATTTTTTGTTATGTTTAATTTCCTTATGTTTATCATAACATTAAACGTACATTGTTCCATCATTAGTCATAACAAGAGAGTTGTTTTTGTTTATAGTTTTGCTTTTAAACCCCAAAACATTTGTTCTCCCAAAGGACTTCTGACCGAATAACATTGCTGAGATTTTGTTAGAACTTTCGGATAACCTTTGCAGGGTCATTCTTAAGAGTATTAATCTCTTTTTCCTTTAGAGACATGGTTCTGATGAATTCATCATTAAGACAATTTATCTCAAGGTTTTTCACCTGGAGTGATGATTCAAGTTTCTTCAACGAAGCCTTAGTTGAAGATTTTCTTGGTGAATATCTCTATAACATTCATCAGCCCAAGACAAGTTAGAAGATTCACTTGCGTTGGTCTCAACATTGAACGCAAATGTTCTGACTGTGTTTTGATCAAGAATTTTTAACTTTCTAATTAGAATATTTCTGGAAAGTGTATCAAGGTTATTTCATTCAACGATGGAATGCTTCTTAGAATCGTATCTGGATGGAAGAGATATGAGAATCTTCAACATAATGTCCTTTTCATTGATAGTCTTACCCATTTCAAAGGATGCATTAACAATTTCAGACACTTTGTGATTAAACTCATCAAAAGATTCTTCATCTTCCATACGAAGGTTTTCCAAATCAGAATTTATGTTTTGAAGCCTAGCTTCCTTTTCACAGTCCCTTCAAATACGGTTTTCAAGATATCCCAGGCTTCTTTAGACTTTGTGCACGTAGACACATGATGCTAAAGATATGGGGTAATGTCATGATAGCATTTAAGCCGTCAGAATTTTGCTTTGCAGCAAGGATTTCTTCTGGACTATATATACCAATATCTTTGGGTATAGACACATCGCCTTTTGTATCAACTGGAGAATTATATCCAATAACAACACGTACCTATGTTTTAAAATCACGAGCTTAAAGAAAATCACGCATAGAGATTTCCACCACAAGTAGTTTGAGCCATCAAAGACTGGTGGTACGTTTATGGAGATAAAATTTATGTCCATAGAGTCATATCACTACAAACACAGACTTATGAGGTCTTAAACGTGTTTGCCTACTCTGATACCAATTGAAAAAGCGGGGGTCTAACAACCTCACCCAATATTTTTCTTAGAAATATGTATGGACTAACTCTAATATATTTTTAAGAGAATCAACTAGACAAGCCAGACTCAATCTTAATAAAAAGTATATCAAATCAACAACCAAAGGTTGGATTTACCAATTGATCGATTCAACGCACAACCTGTGATATTTCAATTATATAACAAAATATAATGCAGAAAAGAAATAACACAGACACGAGAAGTTTTGTTAATGAGAAAACCGCAAATGCGGGAAAAACCCCGGGACCTAGTCTAGGTTGAACACACACTGTATTAAGATGCTACAGACACTAGCCTACTACAAACAAACTTTGTTTTGGACTATAGTTGAACCCCAATCAATCTCACACTGATCCAAGGTACATTTGCGCTCTTTATGCCTCTGATCCCAGCATGATACTACGCACTTGGTTTCCTAAGCTGATCTCACCCACAACTAAGAGTTGCTACGACCCAAAGACGAATACTTTAATAAACAAATCTGTCTCACACAAAAAAGTCTATATGAATAGATAAATCTGTCTCCCACATAAATACCTACGAGTTTTGTTCCTAAAAAGGTGAGGGTACCCAAATATACCTCAAGCTAAAAAAAATTCTTCCTATAAGTCCTTTCTCCGAAAGTGATTGTCTATGGACTGAGTTGAGGCAATACAACTAATAGGTTCACACTTTGTGTGATCGTCTATGGATACAAAGGTTCACAATTAACCAAAAATAATAGGATTGCTTATCAAGTAAATAACAATTAACGTTTGTGTAATTTACTATAATTATAATAAAGTAAATGACAAAACAAGATTATGTTAACGAGAAAAACTACAAATGCAGAAAAACCCAGGACCTTGTCCAGAATTGAATACTCTCAGGATTAAGCCGCTATACAAAATAAACCAACTTCGTATAGTTAATACCAAGCAACTAAACCTATAGTTCACCTAGTTCCGTTTGTATTCCCACTCCTCCAACTTATGAATAAGTCACGTACTTGGAACAATTCCTTTAGTTCATATTCCAAACAGTAAAGGAACAACAAATCTATTTGGTATCAACTCTCTTCAACCAAGTTATATGAGTCGCACAAAGGCTCTTATGTTTATCTCAAATAAACTCCTTCGTCGGGTCCTTAGATATTAAATTACCCAAGGTAATCATAAGGTTTTGCAATCAATATTTTTAATCACAAAGAACCGTATTGAAGCCGATATACTCAACTAATCAATCTAATCTACCACAAGGATAAACCGATTATAGTTGGATCCTCTTTTTACCGAAACAAGTATTGTGCACCAAAGATTTATATATCCAAGTCAGAAATCTTCTATCTCTTCTTTGTCTTCAAATCTTCTTATATCTTCAATAAAAACCTGCACACAACTACTTGAATCTCTCTTGATCAATCACACACAGAACGGAGTCTGTTAACAATGGATTATCACAAGATTGTCTTTAGCACAAACAACAACCTAAAGATCTCTGTCGAAACTTCGAACTAGTTTGAGTGAACCTTATATCAGAAGAGAAGATTCCCAAGCATAAACAAACTAGGTTCAATCAAATTTCAACCACCGTTAGTCAATCAAACCAATCGAAAACAAAAGATAAACCTTAATTATCTAGTTTCCCTCTAACGGTACTAATATAGCTTTTTAATCCCAATGAAGAATTTAAACTACGCCGCCGTAAGAGATTTATCCTAATTAGGTTACTCTCCTCTCTGAATAGTCGACTTCATCAGTAACAGTACAACATAGGAAGTTTACTGTCATGAAGGATTAGTTTGCTAGAAATGCAAACTTCAAGTATTTATTGTAGTTGCAAGAAATCTTACAACTACACCCTCAGTAGAATTCATGAAACTTTTAGAAGTTCTTGATAAAAGATAACAATTTATTGATTAATCTTCCCAATTGATTACAATGAAGTATATCGAATGGAGCTAAGAATAGTTACAACTTTCTCTATTCTCTCTCTTAAGACTCTTTCTCACACTCACTTTCAGAACCCCCTTCATCTAGCATTTGAACTACTATTTATAGTTGTAGTCTGTACAACTATATATAACTTACGAAATATCGTGATTTATATTCGTAAGTGTATTCTATATTCGCAAACTCTTCATTCTTCTCCTGCGTTCTTTTATTATCGCATTATCTTGCGATACTTCTTTCTTGTATTTATTACCATATTCGTAATCCTATATCTTGCAATATTCTGTCCCTACATTTATAGACAAGGAGGTTTGGACACCAAGGAGTTTCCAAAACCGAAAATATTCTCAAGATTAGGCATTGCTATTCAAAAGGGTGTTGGAGCCCAGATTGTTTATAGGCTTCCAACCAAAAGCTTTGTTTAAAATATTAAGATTGTCTTCAAAAATGAAATTGGTTTCTCAATATATTCAATAATAATTTCCAAATTTGGTTTTCATAATTCCTGAGAATGCTCTGTCCAAAATATTAATCGAAAATCTCCTTGGAAAATCTTTAAATACCAAATGCATGTTATTAATTCTTATTTTCTATATATATAATTAAAAAATTCTTAACTTATTAAATTTCGATCCTGGGATTTACTTCCTTTTAGATATTAAGGAATATCTTTAAACAATAAAAGATACGCATTGTTGTACGTGTTCAAAGTATGTCGGCATCCTTACTTTGTAATTCCTATTTCATACTCACACACTTGAAACCGATTTACCACGCTTCCAAACAAGTTTATAATTGGTTCATATGACTTTCAAGAACTATGTGACTGATCAAGAACACTCAATCACAAATCATGGGTTTAACGGTTCTACCAAAAAATGTTTCGGTTTTACCTCCATGTGATTACTGTGCATAGTCACACTAGCTTCCCAAATTCGTTTGACTAGGTACTAGGATTGGTTCCCCATATATACATGGTATCTAACTTATATGTGTTGCACATGTACATAGGGTCGGTTCCCCTTTTCCTAAAAATGTGTTTCACATGTCCATAAGATCGGTTCCTATTTCTGCTATAAACCTTGTTACACCTCATACAAGGATCGATTCCCATTTGTGACGTGTTGCACCTCTTACTAGGATTGGTTCCCTTTTACCCATAGTTAGGTCTTACAAACTACACAAACTCGATCATATCATCAGGTGATTACTTAAGATCGGTTTCACAAACAAAAGTCATACCAATACAAAAGTCAGGCCTTATGTGTATAGTTTTACCAAGAACACAAAAAAGTCATGAGAGGTTATACTAATCACACATATTGGTCGTTCATAAGATATGCAATGAATAACAATCCCAATAATGCCCGGCGATTTCCTTTTCGATTCACAAACCAAGTTTATGAACTTACTTCCTTAAAACACATGTAAAACATTGTTTCCTAGGATGAAATCCTCACCTCATACCCATACATAATCATAATAGCATTCAAAGGATTATGTCGATGTCTTATCTACGAAGTTTAATGGTTAAGCAATAAACCTCGTATTGTATTCCTTAATACTATGTCTATCTAGAGTGTTCATGCTTCGCAGTTTTGTTTTCAATATGCACGACTTGAAAGATACGTTAGGGAATGAAACAGTTCAAGTTAAATATCACTAACCTCAAGTGGAAGGATGATTTTATGGTTGTAGCTCCTTGCTTCTTCAAGTCTTCGTAATACTTGTAATGTCTCATATCCTATACTTTCAAGCTAACCTATACGAAGTTGACTCTAGTACATTTAATCAAGCGACTCTTAAATGAGTTTTGGTTCACTAAAATATGACAACCAAACTTGACATACCAACTCTTGGTGGGTTCAACCGATCTATGCTCTAACAATCTCCCCCTTTGTCAATTTTAGTGACAAAACTCTTACATCATATAAACAAATTACAAGAATTCATTACACATACGCTTGATTCCCGAAATCAACAGCGCATAACCTGTATACATTCAATCCTTAAAAATGTCGTTGTTGACATTATAATAACAAATCTTATACTCCTCCTAAAGGTGAGATAGGTAAATTTTCAATCCTCACGTCTTTGTTATACCAAATCATAAGATATGTTACTCCCCCTTAGTCTATGTTTTTCCTCTTTTGTTAGATAAACGTTCAAGCACCAATGTCCTTCTTCCCTAGTGACACTAATCAATATAAAATTGACACCAGTATCACTTGTTTACTCCATATATTTCTCCCCATTTTTGTCACAAAATGACAAAGAAACGAAAAAATAAAGGACTACATGAAAAGGATCTTACAAATATCAAAATAGACTTGCAACCTGTTGAATCAAGCACGAGGGTTCCACATACCATTTTTGATAACCAATATCAAAACCGAAACTACAAAGTAATTATGTTTTGATATGTTATCATGGAAATAATTTCCCGAGCCAATTTTCCCAAATAGTTTAGCAAACCAAAAAATCAACTAAGCATATTAGTTCCTTTGCTAAACCGATTGTACAAATACAATCGCTTCATTTGATAAGGCAAAAATAAAGATAACTCTATTTTTATCATCAGGTTTTAATTATCCATATAACTTATACCTTTAAGTTTTAAACAAGCCAAATACTAGATTAGTTAACTAGCGTTTCTTGTTAAGGCATTCGATTAGACTTGAATAATCGAAACCTCCACTTTGATAAGTCTAACTAAGATCAGCATTAACTTAGTTTCTCTTATCCGGAATCGAATTAGACTAAATAATTCATCCCGTAAATATTTTCTTTTTTCAAGTCATAAATAATTCATACAAATCAACTTGCATAATTATTCACCTCAACCGGAAGCAATTGAAACAACATAAACATTAAAGCACTGCAATTGCACCGAAATTTTGTAAGCCTAAATAATTGCTACCACACAACAAAGCAAGATAACTATAGTTTTTCTTAACCGAACCCAATTAAATCACACACACATCCATACACACATAATGGAATAAAACATCAATTGTACCGAAATTTTGTTAAGCAAAAGCAAAAAGATATAAGCAATAAAATTAGACTTTTCTTAAACATGAAAATAATTAACTAACAAGATTATTACCTCAATCTCGCATCCATTTTTCCAATATGATCGCATCTTCTTCTTCTAGGGAGAATTGATATCGAAATAGCATTATGTTTCCATCCTTATACAAAACAAAAGAATAACAACAACTAACCTTTACCAGAGAAAGGTTGAAAACCGGTTTTTAACTATTGCAAGCAAAAGTTTAAAACCTACGAAACACATATGCTTTTATGTTAAACCAAACCGATTCAACATATTGTGACTTCTTCACATATTGTTTCTATTAGAACCCCTCATGATCCTTTGATAAAGCCTACCAACATGGGCTAGAAATTAATCCCGCTAAATCAAAAAGTCACCCAAACCATAAGGGTTCACAACATATTATGAGATCGAATATCAAGGTAATAAAACCGAAAGCAAACATATTTAGCAATAAATAAAGCATTCAAGCACAGGCTATGTAAATCAAAAACTATCACAAGAAAAATTATAAATCAAGTAACTTTAATAGACTTAATACAATCAATGAAAGAAATCAAAAATTGTTGTCTATTTTTCTAGATTAAGTGTTACCGCATATAACTTAATATCTAGGAGAACTCTCATTGTTTAAACTCTAAGTTAAACTTAGTCCTTCATATCACCAGTAAATGAAGGCAGATTTCTACTTTCAATCTTCAGTTTATGAATTTCTTCAAGTAGAAAACCTTGTTGCTTGACCAGAACTTCTTGCAGATGAGAAATTTTCTTGAAGGATTCTACAAGGGCATGTAGTTATGTCTTTTATTGAACACAAAAGTGTATCAATTCTTCAATACACTGATCTTCTTAAGTGTATTCTCTCTTTCCTTCTTGCTAAGACAATCTCCCTTTTTGATTTTACCCCTAATATCAAGAGAAGGTCCTGACTTAATCTTAGGTTGATCATTCTGATATATCATCTTATCAAGAGAAGATGTTGGATCCATGCTCATGGTGCTAGAACATTGCTCGGTCGAAATCGCATGCGTTGCTATCTCAAGCATGTTTGTCAATCTTAGTGATCAAAACTATAAAGTCTTGATTTCTAGTCTATTATAGCTCAGGTCTCGTACTAGGATATAAAGTGTAGTTGAGCTCAAGAACTCCATGGCAATCATCATATAAGACGAAGGACTACTCAAGGAACCAGTGGATCTTCATCGACTAAAAGGTATGTGGAGACCTGAACTTATATATCACTCAAAAGTCTACCTACTCTATCTCCTATCTTGAGACAAAAGTCGTATTACTATATAGACTAAGAATATGCACATGTGATATTTCGAGCCGAGTATATCTCGCTTATCTATTTCTCGAAATATGTGTTGGTAAAGCTTTCGCTTTAGCCAAGTTCATCTTTACCTAGTGACGAAAGTCATTTTAAGTTTCAATCATTTTGGAAATCGCTCTGACGAAAAATAGTTTGTGAATAACAACTATATAACGCCCTCTAAGAATGTTTCAATGATTGAAATGAGAGTTTAAACTATATAACAATTGGGGAATATAAACATTGGTGTGGTAACATATATATGTATAAGTCCTTAGCACTTTAACCGAAGTTGGCAAACTTTGTTGACCAAGTGAAACCGGAACTTGAGCAGTCAACCCAGTCCGTGAACGTGCATAGTTCTCGAACCCGAGAATTTCTGCTGGAGTTGTAGCTCGGTTTTAGTCCGCGAACTGACGGAAGTTCTCGAACCCGAGAATTTATGCTAGAGTTTATGAACTCCAACCGGTTTACTTGAGTCCCCGAACCCTATCCGCAAACTTGAGAGGTTATGTCAGAAAACAATGTTCGTGAACTCATCTTAATAATCTAAGGAATGATTTTGCAAACCGTTGCTTTATAGTTCATGAATCGATTCAAGTGAATCAAATATTTGTTGATTCAATTATGTGTCTTGTAGTACTTGAGATCTCATAGCAATTGAACAACTCTCAAACTAGTTCATTTGAGTCATTTGGGCTAGTTATGGTGAAGAAGAATATGGTTGATATGAAAGTTATCATTTGGCTGACCATTTTGGTTAACTAGTGTGAACCAACTATTGTACACGTTTGGGTACGGTTACACAAACCCAAAATCGTCAAGTACATGTGTGTATGGAAAACTAAGTTTTCGATCTAACGGTTGAGAAATATTAACTTGTATCTAATCAGGTTTTCATCTAACGGTGAATATTGAATGCTTTGTTACTAAGCTAACATTGATTGCAAACCCTGATTTCAAGACTATATAAGGGAGAACTCTAGCAACTGGGAAACCTAATCCCCATACATTCTGTGTGATACTAGTTTGCTAAGCTAGAGTCTATTCTCCTTTAACCTTTGGTTTTCTTCTTCTAAAACCCGGTTAACGACTTAAAGACTTCATTGGGATTGTGAAGCCAGATCGATACTACTTTTCTTGTAGTTGTGTGATCTGATCCTGCTATTTCTATAGCACGAGTACAATTGTAATAATTCGATTGAGATTTCTATCTCCGATAGGCAAGATATAAAAGTAGTCACAAACATCTTCATCTCATCATTTGTGATTCCTCAATAATATTCTTCGCTGCGTCGATTAAGTTTATTGTGAAGTGATTGATAAAACTGATATGTTCTTCGGGAATATAAGTCTGGTTTTATTGATTGGTTCATGTTCACCTTGATTTATCAAAAGATGGAACAAAAGTTGTAGGTTTATTCGTGGGAGACGAATTTATCTATTACCTATAGACTTTTCAGTGTGAGACAGATTTGTTTATTAAAGTCTTTGACTTTGGGGCGTAGCAACTCTTGGTTATGGGTGAGATCAGTTAAGGGAATCAAGTGCGCAGTATCCTGCTGGGATCAGAGGCGTAGGAGCATAACGGTACCTTGGATCAATGTGAGATTGATTGGGGTTCAAGTACAGTCCATACCGAAGTTAGGTTGGAGTAGGCTAGTGTCTGTAGAGGCTTAATAAAGTGTATGTTTAATCTGGACTAGGTACCTGATAGGTGTAGAATACAGCGCATTTACTATCTAGATTTTATGCTTTCTTTTCTATTTTTGTTTGTAAATTATGTATTTTACGCGTGTTTTTGAGTTATTAGGTAATCTTGAGTCATACGGGGGGAAAGAATAAGAAAGCATGCAAATTTGAGCAAAAAATGAAAACATGTCATTTTATGGGCGAACATCTGAAGCCCAGTCATGGTTAAAAGGCAACTATTTTGGAAAAATATTAAAAACATCCAGTCCAGGTTAAGGGGTAGCCATATTTTGGTTAAAAGAGAAGTGCTAAAAGCCACCAGAAAGAAACTACATGCACCCAATTTGTGGGTGTATTCGAGCAGTGGGTGCTCAAACCACCCCACCTCATAACCCTACACTGAGAGACAATTTCTCTCATTCGTCATATTTCAGTTTCTCTGAAATTGAGAATGAACAACAACCATGAAACTGAGATAGGAAAATTGAATCTGAGATTGAAATAGAGGCGCAACTTAAAGTGTATGAGAGATGAAATTGATGAGATAAAGAAGAACAAGAAATTAGAGATTGAATCTGAGATAGAGATGGGTATATGCCTTGATGATTATAGGGTTTTGTTGTGATTCTATTGGACTAAGAAAAGGGGATTTGATAGATGAATAAGGTGAATAACGATGCTGTGATATGGAGTAGCTGGGTTTGATGGATGTGATAATGAATGGGTAATGTTTAGATTTCGATTTGCATCTGTAATTGACGAATAAGAAGGAGATATGGGTTCTGGTGATTCTTTGTGTTGGATAAGATGGGTATGACTTAGTTGAAGTCATGAATAGATGCAGGAAGGAATTGGTGGTTGAAATTTGATGTTGATTCAAATTATAGAAGAATCTTTGGAGTTAAGGTTTGCAGAGAAGAGATGACGCTGGTAATAGAGTTGGCTGTAATTTGTTGTTGGTGGTGGATGAGTATGGATTGATGAGATGTTAAGATGGTGGTCTTTCTTCGAGATTTGGGTTTATTTTAATTTGAGAAATCAGAGAAGCTCAGATTCATTTTATGATGCCAAGAAAGTTACAAAAAAGACTTTGAGCTGATAGGTTCTGGAATTGAAAGCAAGGAAGGAGAGTTATGGGTCTGAGAAGATGAAATGAAGATGCTATTGCTGCCATTGAATCAAGAAGAAACAAGGTTTGAAGACAAGAAGAAGCTCACAGATTTGTTGATTGAAATGTCAGTGAAGATGTTGATTGTTGTTATTGTTGTTAATCTGAGAATGAGAAGACCCAGATACTGTTGATATGGAGATGTTGCTAGTCATTGTTGCTGGTTCATGAACACAGGGAAAAGAATTACAGACAAGGATAGTTGTGGCCTGAATGTGATGGACTATTTTGCAGCTAAGCAACCACAATAGAGCAGCAAGACTAAGCTGGTGATGCAAATGCCATGAATGAGATGAGAAGAGAATATCTGGCATTGCAGGTTATAGAGATGGGAGTTCTGGAGTTCTGGAAGGCATGGAACTGAAATGGGCACTATATAGAGTTGAAGCTGCAGTTTGGTGGTAGTTATGATGTGTTGCAGAGAAGCTAAGTTGTGCATTTAATGATTAAGGAGGAAGATGAGAGGCAGCAGCTAGTTATGGAGATTATAGGAAACTGCAGCTGCAGAAGATGGCATTGGTGCTGCAATGGATGGGGAGAGAGGAGGAAAGCAGAGCTGGTGCTGATGGAGTAGTTGTAATGGTTTTTGAGAACCAGTTACAGACTTGTGTATGGTTGCAACAGCACATCATTGTAGTTGGTGGTAGAAGAGAACTGGTGGTGTTAAGAAGAAGGTGTCGCTTCCATGGAAATGATGGTGATGTGTGGTGTTACAGCCAGTGAGGTGATGGGTGCATAAGAATGGTTGGTTTTCATCTAGAAGTGGTGAACTTGGGGGTTTGTTGTGATTTCAGTATGAACAATGCTTGAAATAGATGAATGCAATTGTTGCAGGGAAGGCACAACCATCATGGATGGCAGTGAAGCAATGAAGCACAATGATAGTGCAGCAGTAGATTTGGCATGTGCAGAACTGCAATGGCTCAGGCCTGAGCTTACTCAGACCAGTTAGCCTAGTCAGTTCACCTGACTCATATCTGACTAGGTTTTAACTTAGTTGACCCGAGTTGGATCGTTGACCGGTGACCGGGCATACTTTGCCGGTCACCTGAGTTACTTTTCGGTGCCGGATTCCGGCCAAAAACTCTATTTTCCGCGAGCGCTTTGGACATAATTTTACACGAGTATTTTCTCACACATGGGCTTGGTGGACCACTTGGAGATGGGTTTTGAGAAGACCTAATATTGGAAGGAGTATCCTTTATGGAAATTGAGAAACATATAAAAGAGAAGACTTTTCTCTAATCTAAGATATCTTTTATCTTTTACTTTTGTTCTCTAGGGTTTACAATATGATAGGGTTTCTCTTCCTTCTTGTTATGAACTCCTATGATATGAGTACCTAGTTTTATTATTGGTTATGGAATAATTGGATTTCACATAATATGCTTTTTGATATGATAAATTAGTTTTGTCTCCATATTATCGATTATGATTCACTATTTATATTGTTACATGATTTGAATGCTTGTTTGATCGAGTCGCGAATCGGTTGAGTTTATTTTCATCTCTATTGCTAGATTAGGGTTTGTTATACGCAAAAGTGATAGATTCCTGATTACAAGTAGCATGAATATGGTTATAGCTTGTAGTGATGCATCCTTATGATCATATGTGAACCATAACCTTTGTTAAATCGGATTAGTGCGTTTTCCACGTTCGATTTCTTTGATTGGCCTGATTTCATAGAACTTAATTCATCTAGGGAATTAAACTTGATTAGTGCTTTTACACGTTAGGTTGTTTTCTTAGATAGAACTCATACTCGCATCTTTTAATGTGTTTGTTGTTGACAAGAGGGAACTAGCGGGATATTCTTGCGATCAAGGTATTCTAGGGCTTTTGATAAAAGTTGAGATTAAAATATCAATTCTAATTATTATGACAAGAATATGTTAGTGAATGAAGATGAATCCTTAACCAATATTTTTCCTTGCTTGATTTGTTTACTTTTCTTTGTTTGCTTTTATTTTACTTTTACTTTATTAAAAATAAGAAAATTCCCCGTGTTACTTATAGGAAACCAAAACATCTTGAAAACCTAGTCCTCTATTTGGGAACGATCCTTTCTTGCCCTTGCTTCATTATATATTTTGAGTAGTAAGAAAGTGTAATTTATTTTTGATGCCTACGACATCGATCAAATTTTGGCACCGTTGCAGGGGAGGCAGCGGTTGTCACTTGTTTTTGGTTTCTTATTTTTTTTTTTTTTTAGTTTTGTTTTTGATTTTGTTTGATTTTCTTGTTTTTAACCTTGGTTTGAGAACTCTTCTTTCAGGTACCATTCTATGGACGGAGCATATTGGAACAATGGGTACGGTTATCAACCTCAACAACATTATGACAACTATCACCCTTGCGGGGAATACAATCAAAACCAATCCTTTGGTTATAGTTAATATTCCAAGTACCGTTTGAGTTACTCTCATACATTCCAACCTTCTTACGGTGGGTATGTAAGTGAGCAACCACAAGGAGGGGAGACTAGTTGTACTTCTATTCATATTTCTTCGAGTTTGGAAGGTGAGATGCAACAATTTATGGTCAGCATGGAGTCAGTTTGTAGACAACCAAGCGTGGAACCAATTTCATCGACCGAATCTGCTCATAGTATGTTTGTCCCAATTTGTGATCGTAGTTATGATCATTCACTCATTCAAAGGGAATATAATTGTCCTAGCAATACTGAAGTAAGTAATTCTACTTTTTCCTTGTCGAATGAGCTTTACCAACAAATGGAACGCTTTTTTAAAAATTTGGATGGATCACTCCAAGAGCTTCAAAAAGGTGTTTCCTATTTAAGACAAGGCATTGAAGAATACAAAGAGGACATGCAAAATTCTGCGAAAGACCAATCTTTGGGAAGTGGTAGCCAATCTTATGTTAACTATGATAGTGACGATGATTATGAAAATATATCGCTTGAACCAATTTATGGTAACATCCTCGAGGAGTGTACAATGGAGTCTTTTTGTGATCAACGTTAAGTTGAAAAGGAGTATGATGACACTAGTGTAGCTTACTCAATCATTGATCTTTATAAGGATCAAGAACCTATTCAAAAGGATGATGCAATGAGTGTTCTAAAAAAATTCCTTATGGTGAGACTTGAATCCACAGTGGAGTATGTACCTTGCAACAAAGAGGATTATGTTGAGAATGTGACCGTTATGACCAATATTGTGGAAGACCCAATTGAACTTGTGAATGATTGTAATGAAGATGTTGATGTCGAGACTTTGGTTAAGGCATGAACGGACGAAGAATGGTTGCAAGGTTTAATAGAGGACCATGATATACAAAAGGTGACTAATTCACTTGAGTTTTTCAAGGATGATGAGGATTTCGTGCTAAAAGAGATTGTGCAAGGTTTGTCTAACCCTATGCATATTGATTCTTATCCTTTACTTCTTATTGGTTTGAATGTATGTGCTTAGAGAATATTGTTGAATAACTTTGTTTCTCTATTTCCTCCATTATAGAAACTTGATTCTCATACTATGCAGTTTTGTGAACAATAAACCGTGGAAGTACCCGACTTCTATATTCTTTATACACTTCCAAGTATGGGGGAAACTTTTATCGGTTCATAGCTTCGTTTGTGTTTTATATTACTAATATCTGTGTGAAGCTAGTGTTTGCAAAACAGGCGCTATGGGTGGATCCCCAAATTTTTCGATTGTTAACATATGGGGAATGAATCTTATAAGAAGCTAAGTCGGGTCGTCGACTTTAAAACAAGCGCTAAGTGGGAGGCAACCCACCGGTTTTGTATTTCTTATCCTTTTGTTTTTATTTTCTTCGTGTTTCGTTTATTTATTTTTCTTGTTCCATATCATATTAGAATTTCCCACCTTGACTTTACTAGGAGGATTCAATTACATTGAGAACAATGTAAGGTTTAAGTGTGGGGGAGTGTTTGGATGTTTTGCATAGCATTTTTGAGTCGATTTTTCAAAAAAATTTCATAAAACCTTCAACTTGTAGATATTTTAGAGTCACTAGCATACTTCTAGGTATGTTTACATAGAGAATTCTGACCGACATAACTGAACTTGGAAGTGTTATGGAACTACGTTCGGATTTCTTACGAAATGGAGTGCTAAATAATGGATTTAATCATACCAGTGATGCAAGGAGAAATTCATTATTAGAGCTGCTGATCAATCATTAGTGGAGACTACCCATTTTCATATCAACCAAGGCACCGACCAGAAATTCTTCCATGACTAAAGAGTTTCTTTTGAGTGTGTGTCACCGTACGTTAATTCCGGGTAGAATGGTGAGCTACCCAACTTCACACCAAATTTCAACACTATTTTTGATCTCTTGAGTGCTAATTTTTGTCAATCATGAGGGTGACGTCTATGGATGAAAGCCTCCTTCTTGTAGTTCGATTTGCAGTTAGCACCATTCTCTCTCTCAACAACAACAGGTCCATAGAAACACCATAATCATCAACAAGGAGCGACATCAAAATCTACAAGGAGAGTTGAAGACGTTTGAGGTTTACAAGCAACAAAACAAGAAAAGAGCAAATTTCATATTCAAGTAAAGCAACATACAATGAGCAGATTTTTACATATGTGTTGAAGACTTATCATACAATGAGGTAATTCTATATCCAAGTATGAAGACTTATTTACAAGAGCGAAGAACATCAAAAGGTGAGAATTATTGAAGTTTATAATTTCGAGACTATACAAGTTGTAAAGAATCAAGCGGTAAAGTACTTTTCCACGGCCATGGTTTGTTTTATTTTTTTTTACTTTGTTTTGTATTTTGTTTCTCGTCTCAAAAAAAAAAAAAAAAAAAATTAGAAGAAAAAAAATTGAATTTTTTTTTTGAAAAATATGGGACAAGAGAAATATCTATTTTTGTTTTTGTTTTTATTTAATAAGCCGTGGGGAAGGAAAATCAATAAGGAAGTTTCAAGCGACAAGTATTTAAGGAAAAATGTTTCAAATTGTCAAGGATTTATAAAGTTCAAGAGTTAATCATCAATAGTTGAAGCCGAAGACGAAGACTAAGAAGATGAAGACGAGGAGCGGAAGATGTTTCTATTGGATTCCGTGAGAGTGGTGCTATCATAATTGGAAATCGTATGTGAAGGTGAGTAAGTAATCTCATCCTCGATAATAGTGGTTCATTTCCTTTCTTAGCGATCGTCAGAAAAATGGTTTTTCAAAAATGTTAAAAGATGTGGGTTTTCAAAATATTTCAGAATTTGTCCTTTCCGCCGTTCAATGTGTTGCAGGAATTATCTCTTCATTCCTACTTGCGCACATGTGAGACCCATAAAAAATCCATCTGTTTGAGTGCAATTTCATAAAATCCTTTTAAGTGAGGCAGAAGTTGAGGCGAAATGCTTATTGATCGCTCTCAAACACACATTCTCTCATTATGGTGTGGTTATTTCTCACTCAAGATTTAAGAATGAATATGTTCTTTGGTATTTCTAACTTCTTATTACTAGCATGCAGAAATTCTATGTCCGCATAGCTCTTTGGATGCTTGGGACGCTGGAACGCTTTGAAGTTGGAGTAGGTTTGTGGGTATATCTCTAGTAAGCCCTCACGAGACTATAACTCGTCCACTAGGGACATTTAGGGGTTTAAAGGCTTGTTATTTATGCTAAAAGTGACCGTAGCCTCGACGACACGGAGTTGTATGTATATTTTAAAATTATTTTGTTTGATTTGCTCGAGGACTAGCAAAGTCTAATTGTGGGGGAATTTGATAGGTGTAGAATACACCGTATTTACTATCTAGAGTTTATGATTTCTTTGCTAATTTTCATGTAAATTATGTATTTTACGCGTGTTTTTGAGTTATTAGGTACTCTGGAGTCTTACGGAGGGAAAAAAGAAGAAAGCAAGCAAATCTGAGCAAAAAGGGAAATATGGGCGAACATCTGAAGACCAGTCATGGTTAAGGGGCAACTCTTTTGGAAAAATATTAAAGACATCCAGTCCAGGTGAAGGGGTAGCCAGATTTTGGTTAAAAGAGAAGTGCTAAAAGCACCCAGAAAGAAACTACAGGTACCCAATTTGAGGGTGTTTTCGAGCAGTGGGTGTCTCAAACCACCCCGCCTCATAACCCTACACTGAGAGACAATTTCTCTCATTCGTCACATTTCAATTTCTCTGGAATTGAGAATGAACAATAGCCATGAAACTGAGAAATAAAAATTGAATCTGAGATCGAAATAGAGGCGCAACTTAAAGTGTATGAGAAATGAAATTGATGAGATAAAGAAGAACAAGAAATTAGAGATTGAATCTGAGATAGAGATGGGTATATGCCTTGATGGTTATAGGGTTTTGTTGTGATTCGATTGGACTAAGAAAAGGGGATTTGATAGATGAATAAGGTGAATAACGATGCTGTGATATGGAGTAGGTGGGTTTGGTGAATGTGATAATGAATGGTGTAGTACCAGAATATCGCCACAACGATATTCTCGTGATAAGAACAACGCTTTCACGAGAAGGTCAAATATTCCTATAAGTATAAATGACCTTATTCACGAGAGTGTCGTGAGAATTCTTCAGCAACATTTGGCGAGCGTCACGGGGAAGCATCATAATAGCTGACGATTGAAGAGACATGTTATGAGAGTATTGTTTCACGAGGATTACAAAAGTTGGCGAAGATTAATATTACAAATACCACGATGAGATCGCATAATATATCCGAAAGAAGGGGAAAACTTAGCTGTCACCCACTATGTAATTTCCTATATAAAGGGTTCAAGTAAGTCCAGATAAGGATGATGTATTTTTTAGAGTTGAGAAAATCTTGAGGAGAGAGAAACTCCAGAAAAGAAAGTTGTAATTCTGAGTTTGAATATTTTCTGTAAACATTTCTGAGATCTAAATAATAAAAGTGTCGTTTAATTCTTCAATCTTCAACTAGTTTCACTTAAATTTCTATAGGATCTTAATAGGGGTGTAGTGTGGAAATCCTGCTACTACATTTTGGCGCCGACTAAGGGGATTCAAGATCCAAAATCTCTAATTACAATTTGAAGATTTGGAGAAATTGAAGAAATGGCTGGAAGAAGGAGAAGAAATACATCAGAACCACCAACAATAGTGAGAAGAAGTAAAAGACTTGCAGGTGAAGAAACAAGTGTATTAGGAGAATCTTCAAGGATGATAAATAGGAGGAATAGAACAAGGAATGAAAGGGAAAATTCAATTCAACAACCAAACCAATCAACATCGGTACAAAATGGAAGAGTGGATTATGATAGAGTAAGCGTGCATACATGGAGATCAGATTCAATGAGAGAAGAAACAAATCGACAATTAAGAGAAGAAATTGGAGTAGGAAGAAATCAGGAGGTAGAAGAAGGGTCGATTCATCAAGATGAAGATGAAACAACAGAGGAATTAGGGCAAAGAATACAGGAAGAAAGAAGGTTAGAGGCGGTGGAACGTGCAAATTTAACAAGACAAAATCATGAGTTGAGAATGGAGAACTTAAGGTTACAAAGAAGAAGATCAAGAAGTACAACTAGATCAAGTTCAAGATCATTTAGAGAAATACCAAGGCGAAATTCCCTCATAAGAAATGATGGAGAAAATGTACAAGAAGAAATGCAAAATCCAAATAGAGGGCAATGCCAGGGAGAAGAGAGAGTAAATAATGATTATAACGATCCACATGGGGAAACTTTAAATGGAAGACGAAATATTGAAAATCAAAGAAATGAAGGTAATCAAGATGGTGAAGAAAATCACGAAGAAGGTAGAAGAATATTACATGGACGCGAGCACGTCAGAAATCAAAGAATTATTGAGAATGAAATAGAGAGACATTATGCTGAACAGGCACGCCTAGCTTGCGAGAGAGAAAGGCTGAGGGCAGAAATGGAAGAACAAGAGTTTCAAGAGGCAATAAGGCAAAACAATCATGATAATCGAGAAAGAAGACGTACACAAAATCGTGAAAATGGCAATATTCGGGAAGAGTATGACAGAATACAGAGAAGGATAGAAAGACAACAAAGATAATTGGTAAGAAATGAAGAAGTCGGTGGAGAAGAAATTAGGAGACAAAATCATCTGCGAATTTTAGATAGAAATGAAGAGGAAAATCGCAGGAGAAGAGAAAGTGCGTTAAAAAGGCCAATAGAACAAAGCCCAACTGCAAATGAGCAAATTTTGAGGGAATTAGCATAAATGAGAGGAATGATAAATAATAGAAGAGAAGGTGGAAGAAGGCAACTTGATGAAGCAATCGAAGAAGCAACTAGAACTCCCTTTACACAGGAAGTACAACTAAGAGGAATTCCTCCAAAATGCAATTTTCCAGCACTAAACAGTATTTTCGATGGGACTACTTGTGCTATTCAACATGTTAAAGCTTATGTTAGGTGTATGCTGCAGTGGGAGAATCATGATGTTGTTTTATGCAAGTACTTTGCATCTAGTTTGACTGGCGAGGCGCTAAAATGGTTTGAGGGATTGCCGAAAAATACTATTACTTCTTTTGATCACTTACAAGCTACATTTTTGGGTGCATACATAAGCAACAACTCTTCACGACCAGGTATCGAAGATGTGTTTGGATTAAAACAGAGAATTGGCGAGAGTCTAAAACATCTAACCATAAGATGGAAGACAATGTGTAGTGAGATGACGGGAAGAGTAGATGAGAGATATCTTATTTTATCCTTCATTAATGCAATGTTTGCGACCAATTTGCTCTACATACAAATTTTCAGAATCAAAAACACCATCACAATGACTGAACTAAGAGAACTACAAGAAGAGTACATTGCTTTGGAAGAAAAACAAAACGAAATGGAGTCATACCCAATTGCAAACACCAGTTCTGTAGTGTCTAATGGAAGTTTGCTTCCCAAAATGATTAATAATGTGGCGAGCACCTCGCAAGTTCAAGCAGAGAAAGTGGCGAATAATGACAAACAAAAGCTAGTGGCTATGGGAAGTCGTGATCAAGAAGAATTTGAAAGAGAGAAGAATTATTACAATCGTGGAGGAAATAGTCAAATCCAAAGGCTTGACCAACCCCAAGAAACTTATGGTGGACAAAAGCAAAATAATTTCAGAAATCAGGGAGCATGAGAACCATATGGGAGGAGATTAAGATGCCACCCTTGAATGCTAGTGTAGAAAAAATCTGGGAAGCTATCATTTTAATGGAAAATATACCCTCGCCATGGAACATGGGGAAGGAACCACATCCTAACACTCGTAATCAAGAATTCTGTCCTTATCATCATTTTCATGGGCATTCGATAAATAATTGCAGAAATGTAAAAAGAATAATCTTAAGAATGATCGATCAGGGGAAGCTAAATCATTTTCTAAAAGGGCATCAACAATCGCAACAATTGCCACCACCACCAGACGATCGCAGAATGACTAATGTAAAAGGAGCAAAAACTTTTGTTATAGAGGTTGGAACTAAAGCAAAGAATTTATTTTGTAATTCTATTGTGCATTCTTTCAGAACCATCGAAGATTTCCACGATAATGTCTTAAGTAGAGTCTTCGCCAGAGATATGGATGGAAAAGAAATAATGAATATAGCGAGAATCTCTCCATTAGAAGAGTGGCAGAAACAAGTCCTTTCTTTTACAGCACAAGAAGTACCAGAGCCTGGCGAGATGCATGATAACCCATTGGTGGTAAGGTTGGAAATAAAACCAGAACAAGCAGAAGAAGAATAAAAAAGTAAAGAAAACAATAACGAAATGGAAGAGTCTTGGGCCATTGATAGAATCCTAATTGATACTGGTAGTTCCGTAGATATCCTGTTCTACCACACCTACTGAACCATGGGTGGGAAAGATGAAGATTTGATACCATCAACATACAAAATCTATGGTTTTAATGGAACTGCCAACAAGCCTAAAGGGGAGATCACAATGAGAATTCCGTTAAGAGGAATGACTTCCAAGATTTTATTCTGTGTTGTCGATATTGAATCACCATATAACGCCTTGATTGGTCGACCTTGGTTACACAGGATATTGGGTGTTGCATTTACCTTTCATTAGTGCATTAAATTCCCTCATCCAAATGGTGTTGGAGTTAAAGGAGATTGGGGAGAAAGTAAGAAATGTTATGAGATAGATATCAAGTCTTGTGAGGAAAGAGCAGGGAAGAACAACAATTGGAAGTACAGAATTAAGCAGCAACAGAGAAGTGACAAATTAATGGTTGATTCAATAGAAAAGCATGAAGAAGTAACTAACGAGTCCCTCGCAGATAACAAGCAAATAATAAAACACAGCAAAGGTACAGGTATAAAAAGCATAAAATGAGGAAATGACAAGCAACCTGCAGGAAAACACTAAGTAAAAGAACATATGATAAGGAAGATGAGAAGAATGAAGTGATAGAAAGATGAAATATGACGAGCAGATCGCTAGAAGTGGAAAGGTAAAGTTGTTTTTTCTGTTTGAGTGAAGAAAATGAAATTGAAAAGTTGAAAAAAGAAAAAGAAAAGAAATTATTGAGATTTGAAGCTCGCAAGAAATTTTAAGAAATGCGAATATAATTTCGCAGAGATTAAGAGAATGGGACAAACCTTTATGGCGTGCACCTTAGTTCGCGAATACAATTTCGTAAGAGGCAAATGTAAGACCTACAAGCACGTCATAAAGGGGGTATCTCTTTATATGATTCAGGGATAAGGTTATACCGCTACTGGAACCTGAGTCATACAGATGTAGGGGTTAAAGAAAACCTATCCGGGAGAGAGATCTTGGATTTCCAACTTTATAAGGTTATACCCTGGTTGGACGACTGAGAGTCTCTTCCAAGAAGTGCAGAGTATGACCAAGGCGCCGAGGTACACGGTTTAGCCAAGGGTGCCCGGGATAGACGAACCTACCCTGGCCATCTTTGGTAAGTCTTGGCTACAATGCACTTGGCCTGAAGAAAACCCCACCTAGGGTGCAGTCTTGTAACTATAAGCCATATAGGCATAAAGGACAAGAGGCTGCGAAAACAACTGGTTGTTGGTAAATCTGGATGGGAGGAGCTAGTCTTGTATGGCCGATGTTCCCTCCTTGAAGGGGCAACCAGGGGGAAGATAAGGGCGGCACCCTCCATTAGGGAGATGATAAGTGTCTTAAGACGGCAATGTCATGGGGCTCTAAGATCGCAAGATCATTTAGGCCTGTCATATTGTCGCGTAAATTATACAGAGGCAAAAAGCCATAAGAGAAAAAATTTAAGATGAGGTCAAGGGCTTTTTACATGCAAATGTGAAGACGTCCTGCGATTTCATCGCAAGACGGCAATGTCACGAGGCTTTGTTTTCGCGAAAAAACTTAGGCTAGTCATATTGTCGCAATATAATAAAGAAACATAGATAAGGCAAGATCAATGGGTCAATACATGAAAGTGTAAAGACGTCCTGCGATTTTGTCGCAAAAAGAAAAAATTGGCAAAATAAGACCTTTAATTAGGAAGGCAAAATAAGACCAATAGAATAATCTCAAAAATTAATTCTTCTTTGTTAATCATGCAGGGAAGATTTCTTTATCACAAGAAACAAGTTGAATTCAACAAGTCTCAAGAAATTTAATGAGGAGGCAAGCAAGGGAATAAATATGTAGGATTTCATTAAGTTTCTTGAGAATATTATAGTTCAAAAAAGGGTTATATCATTTGCGAGAAAGAAAAAAAAAAGAAACTAAAAATAGAACTCAAGCTTCAAGCGGTAGTCTCGCCAGATTTAAAATTGTCAGGATTGTTATCATCACCAATATTTGTTTCATCGCGAACATCATCGCCAGAGTTCTTTTTGTTACGATCTTCTCCTTCTTTTGGAGGGTTTTCTTCTTTTCCTTGATCATCTTCTTCTTCAGCGTCTTCTTCAACATCTCCTTCAAAAGACGGATATTCTAAATCTTTATCCATAGGAAGAGGGACTTCATCATCGTCAACTTTCAAAGGTAGAACGGATACAGGAGAAAGAGAGTTGGAGATCAAAATTTCGTTCACGAGAACTTCAGCACTAAGATGAACTTGGCGAAGGAAACCTTTGTCATGATTTCTGATCTCTATATTCTTGAAATACTCAAGATAATCAAGTCTTCTTTCTACTTTATCACGAATTTCTAAAAGGTTGAGAAGAAGAGTCTTGTTTTCTTTGCGAACACTGTCTAGCTCCTTAGTAAGATTGGTGATAGTAGAATGAAGGCTTTTTTCAGATTCTGCGAGCAACAAAATAATGAAAGGTTATAGAAATAAATATATCGTGAGAATATCAACAAGTGAAATATAACATAAATTGTGACAAGGGAAATCAACAAGTGAGGCAGTCATAATTGACTACCTTCTTTTTGCGAAGTTAAGTTTTGGATTAATGAAAAGAGGCAGTTCTCCCATTGGTTCATAGCATCATCAAATTTGTCGCCAACTATGCCTTTTACACGAGATTTCATGTTCTCTTCTTTGGTGCGTAAATATGAATTTTCTTTTGACAATGAGGAATGAGACTCCTTTAGTTGGGAATATTCATCTCGAAGCTTGCTGGCATTCAAACTAAGAGTTAGTCTACCCTTGATAAGTTTGTCTATTTCAGCGGCAGATGATTCAGTTACTTCGTCAAGTTTATTTTTAAGAGAGCGGAGAGACTGCTTTTGGTCATCACATATCCCTTGAAGATTGTTTACTTTCTGCGAGGAGATCACCAACAAGCTTGATAATTTGTGTTTCTCTTGAGATAAAGTTCTATTCTTGTCTGACAAAGATTTTATAGACAAATTAGTCTTGGATAACGAATATGAGAGGCGAGTAACCTCGTTGTTTAGAAAACTGTGATTTTGCAATAATTGATTATTCTCATTTGTGAGATTTCTTATTTGATCAACTGAATACGTATAAAGATTATCTAATCTACTATGCTGGTCCATCCAAGAATCTCTTTCAATGCGAGCTTCATCAGCTATGGTTTCAGATTTAAGTTTCTCGATGAAACGATTTCGGTTGGAGACTAATATATAAACCAAGAATTTAAAGGGAGGATTAAGTACGAAGAATATGGAAATAGAATAAAAGATAAAAGGACAGAGGCAAAAAGAAGCTTACTTTTTAGCTCATCAATCTTTCTAGCGAGATTCTCGCGATCCAGTACAGAGTTATTGAGCTTGTGGTTTAGAGTTTCACATTCAGAAATCTTATCTTGAAGACTTTTTCTCAAAGCAGCATTTTCATTCTCTAGAGAAGCTCGTGAAATAGAATTGTCTGAGCCAAAATATTTGAGCAGAGTTTCGCAAACTCCGCTTTGGAGAGAATCAGTAGAAGAATCTCTAGCATTATTTAGAATGTTAGATAAAATTTTGAAAGCAACATCAATTCCTGCGATGGTCTCATTTGATGAAGGAAGGGATGTAGAAGGTGAAATAGAAGAAGTGAGGACAAGATGATGATTTGAATCATTAGCAATGGTTGTATCATCAAAAGGAGGAGTTTTCGGGAAAGTAACATTTGAAGGAAGTAAAGGGCTAGAGGGAGTTTCAGTTATGATGGGTTTTGCAATTTGAATTGGTGAAGGACCAGTAGAGGTAGTGGTAGTGAAAGCGAGCTTCTCGCCAGAAGAAGGATGAAGATCAGATTGCACAGGTGTAGGTGAAGCTTTCGCAGATATTAAGGGAGGAATGACGAAATTACTTCCAAAGGTCTTATTTAATTGGCGAGATCTTTTAGGAGGATTAGCATTACCCTCGTCATTCTGCAAACAATAATCTAGATAAGAAACAGAGGCAACAATATTGTTATTAAGAAATAGAATGTGTTTCTTACTACCTTATTGCTCGCAGAATTTTCTTTCCTTTTTCTAGTCGGCCTCTTGTGAATAATAGGTTTTTGAGTCGAGGATTGGGAAATAGATGCAGCTTCGCTGAAGAAAACATAATATGGGGTTATAAAGAATTAAGTAAAAGAAGATCGACGAATATAAATAAAAAGTTTGATCTAAGAAAATATCATGATCAAAAATATACCTCGAGGACTCCATTAATACAGTGAGCAAAAGAATGAGAAGGAGAAGAAGTTGCAGAACAAAAAGCAAAGAAACTAAGTAAAGAAGAAAGAGAGTTAAGAGAAGAAAACTAGAAATGAAATTCGACTCTTCCTTTTATAGGCAAAGAAGGGAGTAAATTATGTGAGACGTGTCAATACAAAAGGGCAGATTTACAACACATGTTAACAAGGAAAGCTGAATTAGCGGAATATTGTCGGAAAAAAAAGGTTCAGATATTCTTGAGATAGTTAAGGATTCTCATGATCGTTTCTTCTTCGCAGAAAAGACATGAGAAGAGGCAAGATGTAGTACCAGAATATCGCCACAACGATATTCTCGTGATAAGAACAACACTTTCACGAGTAGGTCAAATATTCCTATAAGTATAAATGACATTATTCACGAGAGTGTCGTGAGAATTCTTCATCAACATTTGGCGAGCGTCACGGGGAAGCATCATAATAGCTGACGATTGAAGAGACATGTTATGAGAGTATTGTTTCACGAGGATTACAAAAGTTGGCGAAGATTAATATTACAAATACCACGATGAGATCGCAGAATATATCCGAAAGAAGGGGAAAACTTAGATGTCACCCACTATGTAATTTTCTATATAAAGGGTTCAAGTAAGTCCAGATGAGGATGATGTATTTTTTAGAGTTGAGAAAATCTTTAGGAGAGAGAAACTCCAGAAAAGAAAGTTGTAATTCTGAGTTTGAATATTTTCTGTAAACATTTCTGAGATCTAAATAATAAAAGTGTCGTTTAATTCTTCAATCTTCAATTAGTTTCACTTAGATTTCTATAGGATCTTAATAGGGGTGTAGTGTGGGAAATCCTGCTACTACAAATGGGTAATGTTTAGATTTCGATTTGCATCTGCAATTGACGAATAAGAAGGAGATATGGGTTCTGGTGATTCTTTGTGTTGGCTAAGATGGGTATGACTTAGTTGAAGTCATGAACAGATGCAGGAAGGAATTGATGGTTGAAATTTGATGTTGATTCAAATTATAGAAGAATCTTTGGAGTTAAGGTTTGCAGAGAAGAGATGACGCTGGTAATAGAGTTGGCAGTAATTTGTTGTTGTTGGTGGATGAGTATGGATTGATGAGATGTTAAGATGGTGGTCTTTCTTCAAGATTTGGGTTTATTTTAATTTGAGAAATCAGAGAAGCTCAGATTCATTTTATGATGCCAAGAAAGTTACAAAAAAGACTTTGAGATGATGGGTTCTGGAATTGAAAGCAAGGAAGGAGAGTTATGGGTCTGAGAAGATGAAATGAAGATGCTATTGCTGCCATTGAATCAAGAAGAAACAAGGTTTGAAGACAAGAAGAAGCTCACAGATTTGTTGATTGAAATATCAGTGAAGATGTTGATTGTTGTTGTTATTAATCTGAGAATAAGAAGACCCAGATACTGTTGATATGTAGATCTTGCTAGTCATTGTTGCTGGTTCTTGAACACATGGATAAGAAATTATAGACAAGGATAGATGTGGCCTAAATGTGATGGACTGTTTTGCAGCTAACCAACCACAATGGAGAAGCAAGACTAAGCTGGTAATGCAAATGCGATGAATGAGATGAGAAGAGAAGAGCTAACATTGCAGGTTATAGAGATGGGAGTTATGGAGTTCTAGCAGGCATGAAACTGAAATGGTCACTATATAAAGTTAAAGCTGCAGTTCGGTGGTAGTTATGACGTGTTACAGAGAAGCTAAGCTGTGCAGTTAATGATTAAGGAGGAAGATGAGTGGCAGCAGCTAGTTATGGAGATTGTAGGAAACTGCAGTTGCAGAAGATGGCATTGGTGTTATAATGGCTGGGCAGAGAGGAGGCAAGCAGAGCTGGTGCTGATGGAGTAGTTGTAATGGTTTTTGAGAACCAGTTACAGACTTGTGGATGGTTGCAAAAACATAGCATTGTAGTTGGTGGTAGAAGAGAACTGGTGGTGTTAAGAAGAAGGTGTCGCTGCCATGGAGATAATGGTTCTGTGTGGTGTTTCAGCCAGTGAGGTGATGGGTGCATAAGAATGGTTGGTTTTCAGCTAGAAGTGGTGAACTTGGGGGTTTGCTGTGATTTCAGTATGAACAATGCTTGAAATAGATGAATGCAATTTTTGTAGGGAAGGCACATCCATCATGGATGGCAGTGAAGCAATGAAGCACAATGATAGTGCAGCAGAAGATTTGGCCTGTGCAGAACTGCAATGGCTCAGGCCTGGCCTTACTCAGACCAGTTAGCCTAGTCAGTTCACGTGACTCATATATGACTAGGTTTTAACTCAGTTGACCCGAGTTGGATCATTGACCGGTGACCGGGCATACTTTGCCGGTCACCTGAGTTACTTTCCAGTGCCGGATTCCGGCCAAAAACCCAGTTTTCCGGTGAGCGTTTTGGACATAATTTTACACGGGTATTTTCTCACACATGGGCTTGGTGGACCACTTGGAGATGGGTTTTGAGAAGACCTAATATTGGAAGTGGTATCCTTTATGGAAATTGAGAAACATATAAAATAGAAGACTTTTCTCTAATCTAAGATATCTTTTATCTTCTACTTTTGTTTTCTAGGGTTTACAATATGATAGGGTTTCTCTTCCTTCTTGTTATGAACTCCTATGATATGAGTACCTAGTTTTCTTATTGGTTATGGAATAATTGGATTTCACATAATATGCTTTTTGATATGATAAATTAGTTTTGTCTCCATATTATCGATTATGATTCACTATTTATATTGTTACATGATTTAAATGCTTGTTTGATCGAGTCGCGAATCGGTTGAGTTTGTTTTCATCTCTATTGCTAGATTAGGGTTTGTTATACGCAAAAGTTATAGATTCCTGATTAGCATGAATATGGTTATAGCTTGTAGTGATGCATCCTTATGATCATATGTGAACCATAACCTTTGTTAAATCGGATTAGTGCGTTTTCCACGTTCGATTGCTTTGATTGGCCTGATTTCTTAGAACTTAATGCATCTAGGTAATTAAACTTGATTAGTGCTTTTACACGTTAGGTTGTTCTCTTAGATAAAATTCATACTCGCATCTTTTAATGTGTTTGTTGATTACAAGAGGGAACTAGCGGGATATTCTTGCGATCAAGGTATTCTAGGGGTTTTGATAAAAGTTGAGATCAAAATATCAATTTTAATTATTATGACAAGAATATGTTAGTGAATGAAGATGAATCCTTAACCAATATTTTTCCTTGCTTGATTTGTTTTCTTTTATTTTACTTTTACTTTATTAAAAAATCAGAAAATCCCCCGTGTTACTTATAGGAAACCAAAACATCTTGACAACCTAGTCCTCTCTGTGGGAACGATCCTTTCTTTCCATTGCTTCATTATATATTTTGAGTAGTAAGAAAGTGTAATTTATTTTTGACGCCTACGACAACGATCAGTCCCGGGGTTTTTCTGTATTTGCGGTTTCCTCGTTAACAAAATTCTGGTAGCTGTGTTATTTCTTTTCCGCATTATATTTTTTTATATAATTAAAATAATATAGGTTGTGCGTTGTTCAATCAATTAGAATATCCGACCCTATTGGTTGTTGATTTAAATTGATTGACACTTGGATATTGGTTTTCAGTTCCATCCAAGTTATCTCTCTTTGATTAAAACTCGCGAATTATATTTGCTTTAGTAAATCAAATTGAGAGATTGAGATAATAACTCCTTGAGTATTTTTTATTGATTGAGTCTAGTTGTTTCTCTAGAAAACAACTTGGAGTTTTTTATACAGATTGCTAATCGAAATATTGGGTTAGGTTGTTAGACCCTCGCTTTTTCACATGGTTCGGACAAGGAAATACCAGAGTAAAAGAAAGGATCTTTTATAATTTTCATACTTCTGAAAATATAATATTCTCAAAATACTCATATATCAAATATTTCCAAAAACTAGATTTTATTCCCATAATCTACACATAAGTTCCTTGATTTTTCTTCTTCCTCACACAAATTCGGCACACATGGTGAGGTAAGAATTCTAATACCGATCAGATGGCATTAGTATGAGATTTCCTCTCATTATGGGATTTTGAACAACCAGACTGTCCTTGATCTAGTATCTTATGATAAATTATTCTCTTGTTACCTCGAACTAGCAAAGTATCTTGAAATTGACTTAGGTTTCCTATGCAACTTTTAACAATTCTGTTTTTGAGACAGCTTTTGCATCTTGTCTTACTTTTTCCTTTACCATTAGATGATTTAATAACATCAGAAGACATGTCCATTTTTAAAATGGGTAAATCACTAATGGAGGAGGAAGAAATAAGATTGACAACTAATGCAATATTAGTTGTTTCCTCTTTTTCGGAATTGTATGAATCGGAGGTATCATCCAGATTCACAGCCAGTGCCTTACTTTAAGTGTATTTCTTAAGATAGGGACAATCTTTAGCAATATGATCGAACCCTTTACACTTAAAGCATTGCGGCTGATATTCATCATCTTCCTCATGATCCTTTTTGACAGGAACTCGATCATGTGGACGAAAAGATCGGTGAGTATACTTTATGAATCTCTTACTCCCTTTCTTTAAGATATCTTGAAACTGTCTAGTAATCAATGATAATGGTTGTTCAATTTCATCATCAGAGTTTTCTGTAATATTTTCATTTGAATCATCCATGTGTATATTCCTTTCCATAGAATCTTTCAGAATTTCTGCAGCTTTGAAAGCAATTCCTTTATTTAGAACAAACTGTGATTCATGATCAAAGGTATTTAACTTTCTAATGAGTGTGGTTCGTGAGAGAGTTGAGAAATCATTTGCTTCTATGATTGCATGCTTCTTAGAATCGCATCTCGATAGCAATGATCTGATAATTTTTCACACTATTTCTTTTTCAGAGATAGTCATTTTAAGGGAGAAAGAGGCACTCATTATCTCAGAGAGTTTAATATGAAACTATTCAAAAGTGTCGTTGTCATCCATTCGAAGGTTTTCCCAATCGGGCGTAAGAGTTTAAAGTCTATCTTCTTTCTATAAATTGTTTCCTTCAAATATGATTTGAATATTATCCCAAGCTTCTTTCGAAGTTTGACATGTTGATACATGATTTTGTATACCACGACTTACATCATGTATTATAGCATTCAATCCATCTGAATTCTGTTTTTCTAGTGCCTTTTATTCGTTTGAAAAATATACTAAGCGCTTAAACTCAGTTTCTGAATTTTCTATCTTTGGGCGAATATAACCATCGACGACTAATAGCCATGTATTAAAGTCTCATGATTGAAAAAATGATCGCATAGCAAATTTTCACCATCGATAGTTTGTCCCATCAAATCTTGGCGTTACGGTAATTGAAGTCGATTCATGAGAACTCGAGTTCATTCTTATAGGATGGATCACACTAAACACAGATTGTTAGATCTCTTTGTGTTTTCCTGCTCTGATACCAATTGAAAAGACGAGGGTACCCAAATATACCTCGAGATAAATCTTTTCCTTCCTATACGTCCTTTCTCCGAAAGTGATTGTCTATGGACAGAGTCGAGACAATACAACTAATCAGTTCACACTTCGTGTGATCATCTATGGATACGAGATCGAGACAATACAACAACGAAATATGTTTACTTGATACAAAGGTTTGGACTTAACCAAACACAATAGGATTGCTTATCAAGTAAATATCAATTAACATTTGTGTAATTTACTTTAATTATAATAAAATAATTATAATGCGAAAATATAAAGTAAATGACACAGTAAGATTTTGTTAACGAGGAAAACCGCAAATGCAGAAAAACCCTAGGACCTTGTCCAGAATTGAATACTCCCATGATTAAGCCGCTATACAAAATAAACCAACTTCGTATAGTTGAGACCAAGCAACTAAACCTATGGCTCACCTAGTTCCGTCTGTATTCCCACGCCTCCAACTTATGAATAACTCATGTACTTGGAATATTTCCTTTGGTTCGTATTCCAAACAGTAAAGGAACAATAAATCTGTTTGGTATCAACTCACTTCAACCAAGTGATATGAGTCAGACAAAGGCTCTTCTGTTTATCTCAAATAAACTCCTTCGTCAGGTCCTTAGATGTTCAATTACCCAAGGTAATCTTTAAAATTTTTAGTCAATATTTTTAATCACAAAGAACTATATTGAAGCCGATCAACTCAACTAATCAATCTAATCTACCACAAGGATAAACCGATTATAGTTGGATCCTATTTTTACCGAAAAAAGTATTGTGTACACCAAAGATTTATATAACGAAGTTAGAAATCTTCTATATCTTATTTGTCTTCAAATCTTCTTAGAGTTTGAATAAACACTTACACACAACTACTTGAATCACTTGTGATCAATCACACACAGAACGGAGTCTATTAACAATGGAATATCACAAGATCATCTTTAGCACTAACAACAGTCTAAAGATCCCTGTCGAAACTTCTAACTAGTTTGAGTGAATCTTATATCATCAGAGAAGATTTTCAAGCATAAACAAACTAGGTGCAATCAATGTTCAACCACCGTTAGCAAATCAAATCAATCGAAAACAAAAGATAAACCGCAATTATCTAGTTTCCCACCAACGGTACTAATAGAGCTTCTCAATCCCAAAGAAGACTTTAAACTGAGCGGCCGTAAGAGATTTCGCCTAATTAGGTTACTCTCCTCTCCGAATAGGCGGCTTCACCAGTAAAAGTACAACAGAGGAAGTTTACTGTCACGAAGGATTATTTTGCTAGAAATGCAAACTTCAATTATTTATAGACAAGGAATTTTGGACACCAAGGAATTTCCAAAACTGAAAATATTCTCAAGATATTCAATAATAATTTCCAAATTCGGTTTTCATAATTCCTGAGAATGCTCTGTCCAAAATATTGATCGAATATCCTTGGAAAATCTTTAACTAGCAAATGCACATTACTAAATCTTATTTGACATATATATAATTAAAAATCTTAATTGAAAGATTCTTAACTTATTTAATTTCGATCATGTAATTTACTTCCTTTTAGCTATTAAAGAATATCTTTGAATAATAAAAGATACGCATTACTGCACATGTTCAAAGTGTGTCGACATCCTTACTTTGTAAGTTATCTTTCATACTTACACACTTGAAACCGATTTACCACACTTCCAAACAAGTTTAGAATTGGTTCAGCTGACTTTCAAGAACTATGTGATTGATCAAGAACACTCAATCACAAATCATGGGTTTAACGGTTCTACCAAAATAAGTTTTGGTTCTACCTCCATGTGAGTACCGTGCATAGTCACACTTGTTAGAGCACTGCTCGGTTGAACTCGCAAGCATTGCTATCTCAAGCAGGTTTGTCAATGTTAGTGATTAAAACTATAAGTCTTGATTTCTAGTCTACTATAGCTAAAGTCCCGGACTAGGATGGAAAGTGTAATTGAGCTCAAGAACTCCATGGAAATCATCATACAAGACGAAGAACTACTCAAGGAACTGGTGGAACTTCATCGACTAAAAGGTATGTGGATACTTGAACTTATCTATCACTCAAAAGTCTATCTACTTGATAGGTGTCTAAAAAGCCTTGATATTTATCTATTGTTTATGCTTTCTTTGGAGTTTTCTTGTAAATTATGTATCTTATGATTGCTTTGAGTTTATCAGGTGCAATGGAGTCATTATGAGCAAAAAGGGAGAAAACATCCATTTGGAGCGTAAAGGGCAAAAATGTTAATTCACAAGAGAGTGACACTTGAATCCGGACAGATTGCACAATGAGGTCAAGAATGAACTGTCAGTTCCTTAAAACTAACAGTCGAGCTGAGCAAAGAATTAGGCTATCGGTTCTCCGAAATCGACAAGGCATATTTGAGCTGGTTAGACCTTAACCATTAAGTGGGGGTGTCGATATCAGTTTTGGTTCCTACATGACATAAATTCGAGAGATTTCTATCTCTCATTCAATCCATTTCCTTTTCACCTGAATTTAAGAAAAGTGCAGTGGTTGTGTTGTTGGGTCCGAGAGATCGAGATTAAATGAAGAGAAGAAGTCATATATGCTACCATGATTTAATTGATAATTCAGCAGCAAGATGGTTCGATTTGTGAAGATGAATTCTCAGAAAAAAACTCTATCAAGAACAATAAGCTGATGTCGGAGAAAATGGAGATGAAGGGAGTAGAATCACCAACCAGTTGCGAGTTTCTGTGGATTCAAAGGTCTATAAACAATAGGTTTGTGTTGGATTTTCATTTGGTAGTGATGGTTTCGATAATTGAAGACTAGGGTTGAATTCGAACTGGAATTGGGGTTGATGTTGCTCCATTGAGTGGTCTGTGTTGTGAATCGAAAGAGGAGAAGTTGCTGATGTTTTATAAAGTTAAGAATAAGGAAGCAATGAGGAAGAGCCAAAATACCATCTTGGAGCTAAAAACTTCTTCTAACTCTTCTTTGTTTTTGCAGGAAGAAATTAATGATTACATTGTTAACTACTACAAGGACAAATTTAATGGTAGTGTGGTGAATATCGATCCAAAGATGTTTGACATTGACCATGAGAGAATTTCTACAAAAGAAAGTGATTTTATGGACGCTGCCCCAACTCTTGATGAAGTCAAGGAAGTTGTTTTTGATTTAGGTGCGGATTCTGCACCAGGACCTGATGGTTTTACAGGTTCTTTCTATAGACATTGTTGGAACATTATTTCTGGAGATCTTTTTAAGGCCATTACTAATTGTTGGACTATGCATAAAATTCCAAATGGCATTAACTCTAGTTTTATTGTTTTAATCCTCAAGAATAATAAATCTGATGCTATCAAGGATTATAGGCCAATTGGTCTAAGCAATTTCTTCTTCAAAATTATTACTAAGATTATGGCTACCAGATTGGGTATGGTTTTGAACAAGTTGATCTCTGAAGAACAAGTAGCTTTCATGAAGGGAAGAAACATCCATGAGAATATTTCTTTGGCTTCGGAGCTGATCAATGAGATTAGCATCAATCGAAAGCATGGGAATGTTGGCCTTAAGTTAGACATTGCACATGCTTTTGATACAGTTAGTTGGGATTTTATGTGGAAGTGTTTCGGCAATATGGCTTTTCGGAGGTTTGGTGTAACTGGATTATTAGTATCCTTTCTTCGTCTCGGATTTCTGTCATGATCAATGGCAGTCCTGAAAAAATTTTCAGCATAATTAGAGGTTTGCGGCAAGGTGATCCTCTTTCATCTTTGATTTTTGTTCTTATTGAAGATGTTTTAAGTCGTAATATTTCTAAGTTGTTTGCTATGAAAAGTATGCATGATATGGTTAGCAAGAAGGGAGTGGCTCCGACTCATATGCTTTTCGCAGATGATATTCTTATTTTCTGTAAGGGTAATCTGCAGAGTTTGCGCAACTTAAAAGATAAGATTGGCATGTACCAGAATGCTTCTGGCCAATGCGTTAATTATGCCAAAAGTAAGTTTTATTATGGTGGAGATAGAAGTTCTAGAGCAATTTCCATTTCAAATTATTTGGGAATGGAGCGTGCTTTGTTCCCAGATAGATATTTGGGTATTCAGCTAAAGCCAGGAATTGTGCGTCACGTTCATGTCTGCCAGGTGGTGGAGAAAATTGTGGAAAAGTTTGCTGGTTGGAAGGGTAAGTTGTTATCTTTTCAAGCAAGACTCGTTTTGATAAAATCTGTGATCTCAAGTTATGTTATTTACTCTATGGCCGTATACAAGTGGCCTTGCACGATGATTAAGCAGGTTGAAAGGGCCATTAGGAATTTTTTGTGGTCAGGGGATGCAGAGAAACGTAAGTATTTTACGGTTAACTATGATGATTTTTGTTGTTCAAAACAAGAGGGTGGTTTGGGTTTGAAGAAGCTTCTTGATGTTAACAAGGCGATGCTTATGAAGTTGTGGGTTTCAATTAG
Source organism: Papaver bracteatum (assembly GCA_023529315.1). Lineage (NCBI taxonomy): Eukaryota > Viridiplantae > Streptophyta > Magnoliopsida > Ranunculales > Papaveraceae > Papaver > Papaver bracteatum. The sequence continues at coordinate 812,695 of JAJJWX010004907.1, read as the reverse complement.
GGATTCCAATAAGATCTGGGCGAGATTTCTAAAGGCAAAGTTTTTCAAATTGAATGGTAATCTTATCGATTACAAACTTGGTTCCTCGGTTTTTCCAGGGATCAGGTTGGTTTATAAGTTTGTCCAAACTCACACTCTTTCAATTATTGGTAATGGCGCTAATACTTCCTTATTTTTTGATAATTGGTGTGGTGATTTTTCGATGGCTGAGAGGCTTGGGATTTTTTCTAAAGGCCCAAATGATTTTAAATCAAGGGTGAGTGATATTATTATTGATGGCGCTTGGGTTATTCCACAGGTTACCCGGGATTTGATGTTACGTTGCAATATAGATATTGATAATTTGCCTGTCATTGCTGGCGGTGAAGATTACAAGATTTGGGACTTGGATAAGAATGGGATTTTCTCGGTTAAATCTACTAAGGCTGCTCTTAAGTTTCCAGTGGAGATTGAGCCGTGGGCTGTTCTCTTTTCAAGAAAGGTCGTCCATCCAACTTTGAGCGTTCAATATTGGAAGATCTGGGCAAATCAATATTGTTCTACTGATGATAATGTTGTTAAGAAAACTAAAAGGTCTATGCCTTCTATGTGTCGCCTGTGTAGAAAGGCTGATGAGTCTATGGATCATATTACTTGGCATTGCAGGTTTTCTAGGCGTATTTGGGTTTGGGCGGCTAGAATTTTTAACCTGCAGCCCTCTGAAAATTTGGTGGCCTCTTACAAGGCTGCTAAGGGTCGTAGCCGGATGATTAAAGATATGTGGATTGTTTCTAATCTCGAAATTGCTACGGAATTATGGAAGCTGCGCAACAAGATTTACTTTGAAGATGCTACAGTTCAATGGCTAAGTTTTAAGGGGCGAGTTTATCGTTTGATTCAAGATAACTCAATTCGTATGAAGGGCCACATGTATACTGAGGACTTGCACACTTTGAATTATTTTAAGGTGAAACATAGATCTTTTAAAGCCTTGGAACCTTTGGAGGTTAATTGGTATCCTCCGGAACCAGGTGAGTTAATGATTTGTTGTGATGGTGCGTCACTTGGCAATCCAGGTCAAGATGGTTGTGGAGTTGCGATGCGGGATTCAGGAGCGAAAGTGCTAGGCCACCTTTGTTGGTCTGGGTTTGCAGACTAATTTATATGCTGAAGTTTGCACGGTCATCTATGGAGCGATGCTAGCTAGGCGTTGGAATGTTAAAAATCTTTGTGTTCGCTCTGATTCGATGAGTTGCATTCAAGATTTCCAAGTTGATCACCTGCCTTGGAATCTAAAACAGAAGTGGAGGATGGCGAAGGAATTCTATGATAGTATTTGTTATGTCCATAGCTATAGGGAAGTTAATTTCTCGGCGGATGCCTCGGCCAAACAAGCCTGTTTGTTGGCTGAGGATATTTTTGAATTTTATGAGGATAGGCCGGTTTCGTTCACTCTGTTGAATGGCCTGGCATAGTTTATTTTCGTTTTAGTTAAGGTTCCTTCTAGTGATGGCCTAACGGCTTTCCACTAGTAAGTCCTAGTCCCTGTACAGTCTTTTCGTTTTTTAATTCATTATTGACCGAGTAAAAAAAAAGGGTTCTGATATTGTTGTTTCCGATTGAAGATTAGTAAGAATGCAAGATGGAGCATGACTCAGGTGAAGATATTCAAGGGTTAAGTTTTCTGTGTTTATTGACATGAATGATTATAAGGAATTTGAGTGCATCTGGAGCTGGTGGTGATTGAATAATGGACTGGTGCAGCCGCGGATTTATATCGCAGTCATAGATAGTGGTACTGGGATTTCGAAGGTTGAAAGTAATACTAATGTTATGTGATATGAGTTACAAGGAGAGATTGGAGCTGAAGATGATCTGGTCTTGAGGTGTTTTTACTACTGTTGTGGACAAGGTGATACTATTGGAGCTGGAGCTGTGAAGCTAAGAAGGTATAAGATGCTGCAGAAAGTGTAAATGGTTCTATAGGTTTAGATGGTTGAGCTACAGGGAATGTTGGTGTTGGTTGCTTCCCTTGGAGTCTGTTGGTGGCATTGAGAATGAGCTGCAGAAAGTGTGGGTTTGTGCAAATGGGTTTGTGACTGATTCAGTTAAAGTTAATGGGAATTGCAGTGGTGGTGTTTTGTATGTTATAGGGAAGAAAAAGTGTTGGCTTGGGAAGATGCATTGCAGTTCTGGTGTGGGCAAGAGCAGCTGGAGTTGATGTTGTTGTTGGTATTTGAGATGACATTGCAGGTGATGACTCTGGTGTTGTTGAAGATATGTAGTTGTTGGATATGGTTGCATCTGAGCGAGGAATTGGAGGTTGCGGTTCTATTGGGTGCTTGTGATTCAGGTATCGGCAGAGGAAACATGGGCCTGAGGAAGAGCTGAAGTTGCATATGATGCTGCAAAATGGAGATTTTTGTGTGTTAACTGATGGTGCTCTGAGACTGGAAGTTGGTTGTACAGCTGCAATGGAGGAGTTAGTTTGTATCTGGCAGAAGTAGCTTGAGTTTGAAAGAGATATTAAGGTTGTGGAGAATGACTCAGGGTATGAAGGGTGCAAGCTGGTTGTGTGCAGTGAGTCAGGGAGAGATGGTGGTAGTTGCGATGAGTGATTGAATGGGATATATATGAACTCGGTATTGCAGGGTAGATGACGTTGTTTCCACAGAGAATGTGCAAGGATAGTGTTGTAAATGGTTGCAGCTGCAGCTGCTACAAAGCCAAAATGGAGATTGCAGATGTGAAGATGTTGATGCTGATAAATGAATGGAATGGGTTGAGGTTATTAATCGGAATATAGATGTATGTTAGGACATATGTTACAGGGGAGGAGATTTGGATTGCCGTGAAATGGGTGTGCTAGAATAGGTTGAATTATCTTTTCAGTTCCATGGGACTGACATGCTTAGTAAATGTTAATTGGGCTTAACATCTTGTGGCCTATTTGGAGGCGGACAATTTTGGCAGAGTTGGTTAAGGCTTGGCCTTTGAGGTCTGGGGATATATAAGCGCATTCAAAAAACAATTAGAGGGATCTCTTTTAATATCTTGATCTTTGCTTCTACTTTTGTTCTAGGGTTTAGAAACATGAAATTCCTTTTTATTCTTGTGATGAACTCCTTTAACATGAGTACTTAATCTTATTATTGGTTATGGATTAGTTGGATTTCACATAACATGATTATTTTATTAATAAATTAGTTTTGTCTCATAATTATCGATTTTGATTCGCTATACATATCGCCATGTATGATTTGAATATTTGTTTAGTTGAGTGGCCAATTGATTGAACTCGTATTCACATCTAATGCTAGTTTAGGGTGTTTCATACTTAAAAGTGATGCATCTTGAATACAAGTAGCACAAATATGGTTATTTCTTGTAGTGATATATCCTAGTAACCATATGTGAACCATGACATTTGTTAAATTGAATTAGTGCGCTTTCCACTTTCGATTGCTTTGATTGGCATGATTTCATAGAACTTAATGCATCTAAGGAATTAAACTTGATTAGTGCTTTTACACGTTAGGTTTTTCTCTTAGATAGAACTCATACTCGCATCTTTTAATGTGTTTGTTTATGACAAGAAAGAATTAGCGGGATATTCTTGCGATCAAGGTATCCTAGGGCATCTAGTTATTAAGACAAGAACATATTTGTGACTGAAGATGAAATCCTTAACCAATATCTTTATGGATTTGATTTGCATGTTTACTTCTTTGTTTGCTTTTATTTTAGTTTTTAATTTATAAAAACTACAAAACCCCCCCCACTGTTATTTATAGGAAACCGAAATAACTTGACAACCTAGTCCTCTCTGTGGGAGCGATCATTTCTTGCCCTTGCTATATTATATATTTTAAGTAGTGAGAAAGTAATTTATTTTTGACGCATACGACATTGATCACTACTCTATCTCCTATCTTGAGACAAAAGTCGTTTTGCTATATAGACTTTGATTATACACATTTGTTATTTCGAGTCGATTTTATCTCGTCTATTCATTTCTCGAAATATGTGTGTTAGAGCATAGCTCGGTTGAACCCACCAAGCGTTGGTATGTCAAGTTTGGTTGTCATATTTTAGTGAACCAAAACTCATTTAAGAGTCACTTGATTAAATGTACTAGAGTCAACTTCGTATAGGTTAGCTTGAAATTATTAGGATACGAGACATTACAAGTACTGCGAATACTTGAATAAGTGAAGAAGTACGGAGCTACAACCACAACATCATCCTTCCACTTGAGGTTAGTGATATTTGACTTGAACCATTTCATTCCCTAACGTATATTTCAAGTCGTACATATTGAAAACATAAAACTGCAAAGCATGAACACTCTAGATAGACGTATTAAGAAATACAATACGAGGTTTATTGCTTAACCATTGAACTTTGTATATAAGATATCAACATAATCGTATGAATGCTAATGTGGTCATGTATGGGTATGATGTGAGAATTTCATCCTAAGATACAATTTTTTTACATGTGTTTTAAGGAAGTAAGTTCATGAACTTGTGTTGTGAACCGAAAAGAAAATCGCCAGGCATTATTGGGGCGGTTCTTCATTGCATATCTTATGAACGACCAATATGTGTCATTAGTATAACCGCTCATGACTTGTTTGTGTTCTTGGTAAAACTATTCACATGAGGCCTGACTTATGTATTGGTATGACTTTTATTAGTAAAACCGATCTTAAGTAATCACCTGATGGTATGATCGAGTTTGTGTGTATAAGACCTAACACTGGGTAAAGGGGAACCGATCCTAGTAAGAGGTGCAACACATATAAAGGGGAAACGATCCTTGTATGATATGCAACAAGGTTTATAGCAGAAAGGGGAACCGATCCTATGGACATGTGCAACACATATGAGTTAGATACCACATATATGTGGGGAACCAATCCTAGTACCTAGTTAATCAAAGTTTGGTAAGCTAGTGTGACTATGCACAGTACTCACATGGAGGTAGAACCGAAACTTGTTTTGGTAGAACCGTTAAACCTATGATTTTTGATTGAGTGTTACTTGATCAATCACACGGTTCTTGAAGTCAGATGAACCAATTTTAAACTTGTTTGGAAGCGTGGTAAATCGGTTTCAAGTGAGTGAGTATGAAAAAGGACTTACCATAGAAAGGATGTCGACACACTTTGAACACATGCATTAATGCGTATCTTTTATTGTTCAAAGATATTCCTTAACAACTAAGAAGGAAGTAAATCCCATGATCGAATTTAAATTAGTTAAGAATCTTTTAATTAAGGTTTTTAATTATATATGGAAAATAAGAATTAATAATGTGCATTTACTAGTTAAAAATTTTCCAAGGAGATTTTGATCATTAATTATGACAAAGAATTCTCAGGAATTATGAAAACCGAATTTGGAAATTATTGAATATCTTGAGATTATTTTCGGTTTTGGAAATTCCTTGGTGTCCAAACTTCCTTGTTTATAAATACTTTGAGTTTGCATTTCTAGCAAACTAATCCTTCGTGACAGTAAACTTCCTCTATTGTACTGTTACTGGTGAAGCCGCCTATTCGGAGAGGAGAGTAACCTAATTAGGCGAAATCTCTTACGACGCTCAGTTTAAAGTCATCTTTGGGATTGAGAATCTCTAGTGCGTACCGTTGGTGGGAAACTATATAATTGCAGTTTATCTTTAGTTTTCATATTGATTTGATTGACTAACGGTGGTTGAAATTTGATTTCACCTAGTTTGTTTATGCTTGAGGATCTTCTCTTCTGATATAAGATTCACTCAAACTAGTTCAAAGTTTCGACAGGGATCTTTAGACTGTTGTTAGATCTAAAAACGATCTTGTGATAATCCATTATTAATAGACTCTGTTTTGTGTGTGATTGTTCACAAGAGATTCAAGTATTTGTGTGCAGGTGTTTATTGAAGATCTAAGAAGATTTGAAAACAAAGAAGAGATAGATGATTTATGACTTGGTTATATAAATCTTTGGTGTTTACAATACTTGTTTCGGTAATAGAGGATCCAACTATAATCGATTTATCCTTGTGGTATTTTGATAGAATAGTTGTGTAGATCGGCATCAATACATTTCCTTGGGATTAAAGGTATTGGTTGCAAAATCTTAACAATTACCTTTTGGTAATTGAGCATAAGATAGATCTTGGAACCTGTCAAAGGAGTTTATGTTAAGATAAACAGAACAGCCTTAGTCCAACTCATATCACTTGTTTGAAGAGAGTTGATACCAAACATATTTGTTGTTCCTTTACTGTTTGGAATACGAACCAAATAAATTAGTCTAAGTACGTGACTTGCTTACAGGTCGGAGGCATGGGAGTAAAGACTGAACTAGGTGAACTATAAGTTTAGTTGCTTGGTCTCAATTATACTAAGTTGGTTTATTTTGTATAGTGGCTTAATCCTGAGAGTATTCAATTGTCGACTAGGTCCCGAGGTTTTTCTGCATTTGCGATTTCCTCGTTAGCAAAATATTGATGTGTCATTTACTTTATATTTCCTCATTATAATTTTTTATTATAGTTAAAGTAAATTGCACAAATATTAATTCCTATTTACTTAATACGCAATCCTATTGAGTTTGGTTCAGTCCGAACCTTTGTATCAAGTAAAAACACTTTGTCGTTGTACTATCTCTATCTGGTATCCATAGACCATCACACGAAGTGTGAACCGATTTGTTGTATTGTCTCGACTCAGTCCATAGAAAATCACTTTCGGAGAAAGGACTTATAGGAAGGAAAAGTTTTAGCTTGAGGAATATTTGGGTATGCTCGCCTTTTCAATGTGTTGGTAAGCTTTTGCTTTGGCCAAGTTCATCTTTACCTAGTGACGAAAGTCATGTTATGTTTCAACCACTTTGAAAATGGCTTTGATGAAAAATGGTTTGTGAATAACAAATATATAACGTCCTCTAAGAATGTTTCAATGATTGAAATGAGAGTTTAGATTACATAACCAATTATGGATATAAGGAATGCAATTTCCAAACCGTGGCTATAAAGTTCATAAATCGATTCGAGTGAATCAAATCGTTTTTGCTTCAATTGTTTCTTGTATACTTCTATAATATTTCTACAATTGAACAACTCTCTAACTAGTTCATTTGAGTCATTTGAACTAGTTATGGTGAAGAAGAATATGGTTGATATTAAAGTGCTCATATGGATAACCATTTGGTTAACTATTGTTGAACTAACAAATGTACATGTTTGGGTACGGTTACACAAACCTAAAATCGTGCATTACATTTGTGTGTAACAAGCTAAGTTTTCGAACAAATGTTTGAAAGATATTAGCTTGAATTTAATCAGGTTTTCATCTAACGGTGAATATTGAATGTTTTGTTACTAAGCTAACACTGATTGCAAACCCTGATTTGAAAGACTATATAAGGGAGAACTCTAGAAACTAGGAAGCCTAATCCCCACACCTCCTGTGTGATACTAGTTGTATTAGATAGAGTCGATTCTCCTTTAACATTAGGTTTCTTCTTGAGACCTTATAGGTTAACGACTTAAATACTTCATTGGGATTGTGAAGCCAGACCTATACTACTTTCTTGTAGTTGTGTGACCTGATCTTGCTGATTCTATCGTGTTATGTACAATCGTAATGATTGGATTGAGATTAATATCTCCGATAGGCAAGATATAAAAGTAGTCACAAACATCTTCGTTTTATCGTTTGTGATTCCATAATATCTTCTTTAGCCGCATCCGATTAAAATTATTGTGATGTGATTGATAATACTAGGTTGTTCTTCGAAAATATAAGTCATATTTATCAATTGGTTCTTGTTCACCTTGATTTATCAAAAGACGGAACAAAAACTCTTAGGTATTTCTGTGGGAGACAGATTTATCTATTATCATAGACTTTTTTGTGTGATTCAGATCTGTTTATTAAAGTCTTCGACGTTGGGTCGTAGCAACTCTTAGTTGTGGGTAAGATCAGCTAAGGGAATCAAGTGCATAGTATCCTGCTAGGATCAGAGACGTAAGGAGCACAACTTTACCTTGGATCATTGTGAGATTGATTGGGGTTTAACTACAGTCTAGACCAAAGTTAGTTTGTGGTAGGCTAGTGTCTGTAGCGGCTTAATACAGTGTGTGTTCAATCTGGGCTAGGTCCCGAGGTTTTTCTGCATTTTCGGTTTCCTCGTTAACAAAACTTCTGGTATCTGTGTTATTTCTTTTCCGCATTATATTTTGTTATATAATTGAATTATCACAGGTTGTGCGTTTGAATCAATCAATTGGGAAATCCAACCTTTGGTTGTTGATTGAAATTGATTGATCCTTGAACATTGGTCTTTGGTACCGTTCAAGTGTTTTCTCTTGTATTCGATTAGACTCGTGGATTTTTATTTTCTTGAGTAAGAATTGAATCGAGAAAGAGAGATATAACTCTTTGATATACTTAATTAAGATTGAGTCTAGTTGATTCTCTTGAAATTATATTGGAGTTTGTCCATACAGATTGCTAAGCGAAAATATTGGGTGTGGTTGTTATACCCCCGCTTTTTCAACACTAGCTTGCCAAATTCGGTTGACTAGGTAATAGGATCGGTTCCACACATATACATGGTATCTAACTAATATATGTTGCACATGTCCATAGGATCGATTACCCTTTGCCTAAAAACGTGTTGCACCATAGGATCGGTTCCCCTTTCTGCTATAAACCTTGCTGCACCTCATAAAAGGATCAATTCCCCTTTGTGATGTGTTGCACCTCTTAATAGGATCGGTTCCCCTTTACCCAGAGTTAGGTCTTACAAACTACACTAACTCAGTCATACCATCAGGTGATTACTTAAGATCGGTTTCACAAATAAAAGTCATACCAATACAAAAGTCAGGCCTTATATGAATAGTTTTACCAAGAACACAAACAAGTCATGAGCGGTTATACTAATCACACATATTGGTCGTTCATAAGATATGCAATGAATAACAATCCCAATAATGCTTGGAGATTTCCTTTTCGATTCACAAACCAAGTTCATGAACTTACTTCCTTAAAACACATGTAAAACATTGTTTCCTAGGATGAAATCCTCACCACATACCAATATATAATCACAATAGCATTCAAACAATTATGTCGATGTGTTATCTACAAAGTTTAATGGTTAAGCAATAAACCTCGTATCGTATTCCTTAATATTATGTCTATTTAGAGTATTCATGCTTCACAGTTTTTTTTCTCCAGTATGCACGACTTGAAAGATATGTTAGGGAATGATACAGTTCAATTCAAATATCACTAACCTCAAGTGGAAGGATGATATTTTGGTTGTAGCTCCTTACTTCTTCACTTCTTCAAGTCTTCGCAATACTTGTAATGTCTCGTATCCTAATACTTTCAAGCTAACCTATACGAAGTTTACTCTTGTATATTTAATCAAGCGGCTCTTAAATGAGTTTTGGTTCACTAAAATATGACAACCAAACTTGATACACCAATGCTTGGTGGGTTCAACCGAGATATGCTCTAACAGTTTCGTCTTTTTATAAATAAAGGTGAATAGGAACCAATTGATATACTGGACTTATATTCCCAAAAAAAACCTAGAAATATCAATCACCTCATAATAATCTTAATCGATTATCGAAATAAGATATTGTGGAATCATAAACGATGAGACGAAGGTGTTTGTGACTAATTTTCTATCTTGCCTATCGGAAAAATTAATCTCAAAAAAATCTTACGATTGTACTCAAATATGATTGAAACAACAAGATCAGATCACGGAACTACAGAGAAAATAATTGGGTCTGGCTTCACAATCCCAATGAAGTCTTCAAGTCGTTAACCTACAGGGTCTCGAGAGAAGCCTAAGGTTAAAGGAGAATCGACTCTAGCATACACAACTAGTATCATACAAGAGGTGTGGGGATTAGGTTTCCCAGTTGCTAGAGTTCTCCTTTATATAGTCTCCAAATCAGGGTTTGCAATCTAAGTTACCTTGGTAACAACGCATTCAATATTCACCGTTAGATGAAAACCTGATTAGATTCAAGCTAATATCTTTCAACCGTTAGATGGAACTTAGCTTGTTATACACAAACGAAATATAACATCATTTAGGTTTGCGTAACCGTACCTAAATGTGTACACTTAGTTGGATCAAAAATAGTTAACCAATAGTTAGCCATATGAGCACTTTCATACCAACCTTATTCACATTCACCATAATTAGTTCAAATGACTCAAAAGAACTAGTTAGAGAGTTGTTCAATTGCTTAGATATGATAGAAGTATACAAGACACGATCGAAGAAAAAACGTTTTTGATTTACTCGAATCGATTTATGAATATTATATCCACGGTTTGCAAAGATTGCATTCCTTAATTTATAAATGTCTTAGTTCACGAATAAACCATTTTTAGAAAATAACCCACTTAAGTACGCATAACGATGCGCATACTTAAGTACCCGGATTGAGCTTGTTTTTAGTTCACAAACTCCAGCAAAAATTCACGGGATGTGAACTTTCGCTAGTACGCGTACAGGTACCAGACTTAGCTCCGGATATCCTAAAGCAATAAAGTACACATACTTTGGTTCAAGGATATTGTACTTACACAAGCATGCGTTCACATACAATGTTTATGTCCAATCATGGTTATATATTATAAACTCTCATTTCAATCATTGAAACATTCTTAGAGGATATTATATAGTTGTTATTCATAAACTATTTTTTATCAAAGCGATTTTCAAGATATTGAAATGATCAACATGACTTTCGTCATGAGTAAATATGAAATTGGCCAAAGCGAAAGATTACCAACACATATTTCGAGAAATAGATAAACGAGATAAAATCGGCTCAAAATAGCAAATATGTATAATCGAAGTCTATATAGCAATACGACTTTTGTCTAAAGATAGGAGATAGAATAGATAGACTTTTGAGTAATAGATAAGTTCAAGTCTCCATATACCTTTTTGTCGATGAAGTTCCACCAGTTCCTTGAGTAGTTCTTCTTCTTTGCAAGATGAACGTCGTGGAGTCTAGAGATCAACTACACTTACTATCCTAGTCTGAGACTTAGCTATAAGTAGACTAGAAATCAAGACTTATAGTTTTGGCAACTAAACTTGACAAACAAGCTTGAGATAGCAACGCTTACGAGTTTGACCGAGCAGTGCTCTAACATTACCTATACGAAGTTGTCTCTAGTACATAAGCAAACGACTCTTTAGATGAATTTTGATTCATACTAAAATATGAAAACCAAACTTGACATACCAATGCTTGTTAGATTCAACCGAGCTATGCTCTAACATTTTTCTTAATAAATTTCTTTTGTCATTTTCCATTAACGAATGACTAATATTGTCTCCTTAAAGTTATGTCCTTCTGACATTATCTTTCATATTCGTGTTATCTTACCTGGCTAGTTTTTGGACTATGTTAGTTATTTAGGGCCTATAGATTTCCTCATCCACCTAGGCTTAGGGGATAAGAGGTGTCTAAACTAGGTAAATTTACTAAGTTACCCTTACTATTAAAATTCAATCCTAAACATATCCTTCTAAAATCCAAACATATTCAAATCCTTTAAACACTAAAAACAACTCAAATCATTTCTCTCACAAACTAAAATTGAAATATAACTTCATCAATTGATTCTAACGACATCGGTCGATTTAAAGAAAATTCCATTATCACTTTGAAAAATATTACTCGCGATTAATTTATCCATCCAAAATTAAAAAATAAAAATGATCTTGGGTTTCTGTGTTTGATCATAATCAGTTGATGTCCATGTCCATATAGACCGATTCTTATGGTAATATGACTATGTTCATGACCACGTCAGCCAATTATTTTGTATGTGTTTTCTGGTTGAAGAACATTTAACCAGAATTGGTTGATGTTCATGCCCATATCCCTGATTCTGGTATGGAAGAAATACCAAGTTTTTTTGTTGTTGTATAATCAGATTATGTGAAAGTTCATATAAACTGATTGTATATGAAATCAAATACCGATTATGGATAACCCATTCTTCAGTTAATACTCGATCACAGAATGAGTATGAAAGCATACTCGGTTTCAGTTCGAGTATAATGAAAATAATCTTTATACGCGAATTTGAAAATGTATAAATGTGTATGATTTTACACCTAATTTAAAAACGAGTATGATTTTATACTCAAACTAGAAATGAGTATGTCTTCTCAAATCGAGTACATGGGAAATTTGTTGTTTATAGCAGTATGGAAAAATCGTTCGTTTATTAAATCGGTTTATGTGAACATTAATAAAACTGACTTTGGTTTTTTTTTTTCGTTAATTGAAAAGAATTCAATCGGTTTATGTTCTACATCTTATAAACCGATTGTTAGAATCGGTCTATGAAAGCATGAACATAGACCGATTCGTGGGTTGATTTTTTTTCAAAAAATAAAGAGATCATGTTTTGATGATTGATTTAACATCAATTAGTCACCCGATTAACGCAAATAAATCAGGAATAAATTAGCCATTATGTAAAATAATTGGATAAGGGGTTTTTCGTTTTACTTCATGACCCTTTTTTGTCATGTAATCATAGGCCCCAAATAATCCTTATAGGTCCCAAATTAGCCAGGTTATCTTAGTTGTTTTGAACTTTTTATTATTTCATTCTCATAATATATTTTTATTATTATTTCACGCGAATGATATATTTTTATAATTTTCGTTTGCTTCTAACGATGTCAACTTGAGGACACTACTACCGTATGTCATGCCTTAGTATTATTGATCAAGGTGAGTCAAAAATATCCTCTCTCTTTTGAACTGTATATGTTTATCGGATCTTCTTCTTTTCCCTGACATTTCTTTTGGTATTTTTATCTGATACCATAGAACCTCTCTATATTAATACTCTTGGGTATTCACAAAATTATTAATATATTGAGATTATTAATATAAAGAGGTACACATAGAGAATGTAAAATTTTAAGTTTGGTGTATGTTAATGTACTTATGTCGTATTTGATGATGTACACCCATTTTGTTGTTCCATACACAAATACATGCATGTGTCTAGGAATTTGTGAGGCTATTAGGGATTTTTTAAATGTTTTGTACAACTATATAAAGCAGGTATAGTAGAAGATAATCTATCAATTTAATTTCTTTCCAACAAATCAAAATATTATCCAATGTTAGGAAAAACAACTTATATATATGGATGATAAAATTTGTATAACAACATATTTATTTTTTTAGTATAATGCCGGTTATTGGCATATGGAGGTAAATTTCATTATTACCACCTTCATCAAGATCTAACTCTTTTGAAAAGAGTGTAAATCTGCTATCTTCATGCTGATGTTGATTCTGCAGTGTCTTTAGAGTTGTTCTTAATTGGATGTCTTTGGTAAGAAAGAGTGGAGAAGATCGAAGATAAACCCCCGTAAAACTTACTATTCCTATCATAGCTACAAGGATCTTAATTATTAGTACAAATAATCTCAAAACAACAAAGTAAAACTTCAGAAACAACAGAAAAACTATAGAAAACACCTAAAAACTGGCCCTAAAAAAGTGTCAATACATTAGAGAAGATATCGAGAGGTGGGAAATGAAGTTGCGCTGCTCAGATAATCTCCAAGAGACCAAATCTGAAAGGAAAAAAATAAAATAAAAGGACTTATGCCGCTATGGTTTCAATTTGTTGAGGGTATTTTTGGAGTAAGGGTGTAACCTCTATACAACTAAAACCATGCAAAATTTTCGGGAGAATTTAAAGCTAGCAATTTTTTCTCGAGAAAATAGACTTTTCACTTGATGAGCCAGAATTAGAAGCATTACTTTAAGAAAGACGATACCGATGATCGTGCAATTTGCATTTAGCTAAATAGAATTTAGCAATTTTCATTTAGTTTGGTCGATTTTTGTTATCTTTCGAAATAGAATTCATGAATATTTTATTTTATAAATTTCATCCGAGGCAATTTTCTCACAGGATCGCGTATTATTTTATAAATATCTTACTGTATTTGGTATTCTCATTTTCAGAGAATTACAAAAATTTCATATTATTTTATAAATATCGTACGGTATTTCATATCCCCATTTTCATATTATTTTATAAATATCTTTTGAAATAAAATTTATGAGTATTTTATTTTATAAATTTCATCCCAGACGATTTTCTCATTGGACCGCGTATTATTTTATAAATATCGTATTGTATTTCGTATCCCCATTTAAAGAAAATTTAACGAATACCCGAATCAATATCCCCGTACAAGTATAGGTGCTTCACAGCTGAAAAGTATAGGTACTTCATAGATGAAAAGTCTGAGAGTATTACCAGAGTTGGACACACTAGCTCAAAAAAAAAAGAGAGTAAAACAACTCATTTTAGAAGCGGGTGATCTGCTCATATGAAAAGCTACAGTGAAAGAGGTCAAATAGGCAATTAAGGAGAATTGGTTTTAAGCAAAGAACAAGTCAAAATCTGGTGCAGCGGATATATTGTAAAGAAAGAAAAAAGATAGTTTGTTCAGACCTCGAATTATTCCTAAGAATAACGACTATGAACGAAGATAATTATTTAGACCTCGGTTTCCCGACTATAAATAAGAATCGTGATTAAACTTGAATAAGTTCAATAAAAATAAATTTTTTTTAATCAAATCAACTGCCTTAAACAATAAATAGAAGACCCTTAAATAGACGTGGGAAAAAACCCTAACTTGTGCGACAAGAGAGGATGAACACAACCCACAACCGACTCAAACTCTAAATTTGCTATTTTTGGAAAATTCGAGATTATCCTAAATAATGAAAGTACTTATCAAAACAAACTATGGGCCACAAATGGCGACTCAAACGGACTCTTAACGAAGAAGTTATTAGCGAAATAAAACTTTCCTAAAACGGCAAAAACGGGTCTAAGACGCCCGAGACAATGGAATATGGCTAAATTTAGAAGACCAAGGCAGTCGTAGATTCCTTGTCATGTTTATTGGGCCGTTTCCCATCAAAATAGACACTCGCCGGTCTGTTTCACAACAGTCAGGTCTTTTGCCTCCAAATAGGCTATGGCGTACTCGTCTACATCAAAATCTGATCTCAAGGAAAGGGGAAAGTGTAAAAGAAAAAACTGAAGAGTAAATCGAAGGAAAAAGAAAAATGATGAGAAGATTCTTTTCCTCTATCTCCAAGAGATTGATTCAAGGTTTGTTTCTCTTTCAATTCTATGAATACCTTTCTCCGATTACATTAAGTAAATTAGTAATTGTATGATTGTTTGTTCATATTGAAAAGTAGGTTAAAATGTACAGAGATCTATGCAGAATACCAAAATTATTTCTACTTATTATTTCTAATTTATGATTGTTCTTAATTCTAATTTAATTATTATGGAAAAAAAAAATCTCGCTCAACTTAACCAAAATTTTGTTCTCTTAGTAACTAACACTTGCATGTATCGTCCAAAATTTCATATCTTCCGTTAACTTGAACCAGCTTATGAAGCCAGTCTTAAACTGCAGTTCTGCAACATAACCACCACCACAAGGGTCTTAAAACTGCAGTTCTGTAACATAATCAAGTTATTATGCTCCACATGAGGAGAGTTACCTAATATGACATATATAAAATAATCAAGTCAATAATTAATCAAAGAGTTATATAAATATTTATATGTTACAAACACACTGCGCTAGAAATACAAGTAAGATTTACGTGTAATATAAATAACAACCATATTATACTCTTAGAAGATATATTCCTCAGCGATAAAAATAACAGTAGAGATAAAACTTATCATTCATATTTTATTGAAATAGAATTTATACTACACTCAACAAACTAATTGTAAATTCTTAAAATATATAAATGTGAAGCTCTTATTAATGTTTTGATGCAATTGTTTTGATTACGGACTTCTTAGTGTTTCTTTTGAGGTTCTTCATTTCATTAAACCTATTGAATAGTGCTTTCAAAATATTTAAATAAACAATCATCTTCATAAGTTTGGATCCAAACTATTCCTCATTCATTTCAGAAGCATCAAGTTGCTCTCGAGGATATGGGAAAGTGGAAAAGAAAAAACTGAAGAGTAAAACGAAGGAAAAAGAAAAAATGATGAGAAGATTCTTTTCCTCTGTCTCCAAGAGATTGATTCAAGTTTGTTTCTCTTTCAATTCTATAAATACCTTTCTCCGATTACATCAAGTAAATTAGTAATTATATGATTGTTTGTTCTTATTGAAAAGTAGGTTAAAATGTATAGAGATCTATGCAGAATGCCAAAATTATTTCTACTTATTATTTCTAATTTCTAATTTTTCTTAATTCTAATTTAATTATTATGAGAACAAAACAAACAAAAATCTCACTCAACTTAACCAGAATTTTGGTCTCTTAGTAACTAACACTTGCATGTATCGTCCAAAATTTCATATCTTACATTAACTTGAACCAGCTTATGAAGCCAGTCTTAAACTGCAGTTCTGCAACATAACCACCACCACAAGGGTCTTAAAACTGCAGTTCTGTAACATAACCAAGTTAATATGCTCCACATGAGGAGAGTTATATAAATGATCAACCTAATATGACATATATAAAATAATCAAGTTAATAATTAATCAAAGAGTTATATAAATATTTATATGTTAAAAACACATTGCGCTAGAAATACAAGTAAGATTTACGTGTAATATAAATAACACAATATTATACTCTTAGAAGATATAATCCTCAGAGATAAAAATAACAGTACAGATAAAAACTTATCATTCATATTTTATTAAAATAGAATTTATACTACACTCAACAATCTAATTAGTAAATTCTTAAAAGATATGAATATGAAGCTCTTATTAATGTTTTGATGCAATTGTCTCTATTACAGACTTCTTAGTGTTCCTTTTAATGTTCTTCATTCCATTCAACCGATTGAACAGTGCTTTCAAGAGATTTAAATCAACAATTATCTTCATAAGTTTGGATCCAAACTATTCATCATTCTTATCAGAAGCATCAAGTTGCTCTTGAGCATTTTTGGAATGATTTTTGTTAAAGGGAGAGCAAAATGTGATTCGAGGAGTGCAGAAATCGTAGTTGACTCGTTAACCAAGACCGATTCAACAAACTCATATAAATCGGACTAAGATACCCTTATTTACACAAATTTTTCACACAGTCACGATAAGAAAATTAATCTAGTGTGTATTTGTTCCTCCACTTTCATGAAATAAGTATTACAGCTTGTACATGTGGCGGTCATGAAACAATATTTTTAAGATTTTTATTATTAAATGAATAACCCAGAAATCTTTAGAACATCTTCAATCGAAATCCATTCTGCATTTTAATTCAAAATTCATAAAAGAATAGGAAGAATGAATGATCTAACAAGAAACTCTAAAGAGCTACTTATGAACAACTTTATCACCGATAATACAAACCCCAGACAATGCTGGATGCCAATCAAAACAGCCAAGCAATTTTTACTTACCTACCAATTTCTTCTATGTAAAAATTTCCACAGAAATTAATTAGGTCAAGATTTAACACTCACAAAATTTCTTTAGAATCACTGAAGATAAATTAAGAAAGATAGATTAAGGAGTAACCTAATTACTATTGTTAGTTGTTGGTGAAACAAACTGCATCAACTCATTAACTATAATAAAAAAGATGATGCCAATCAGAGCACACATCTCCTAACTATAGAGAAAAACAAAGAAACCTACATTCAAATCTCTGGTTAGATCTTTCAAAATCATAAAGAATCATAGTATAAAGAGATAGCCCGACATCGATTTCTTCCTCAATCCGTAACTCTTCCTTCAAAAGAAAAAAAAACTGATACGAAATAGATCCCAATACTGACACAAAATGATTTGTTTTTTTGAAGCATGGCACATGATGATGAAAGACTTTTTTTTTTCTTCAGAAGGCTTCAGTTCTTTGTTCCTGGTAAACAACTGAAAATTTGATTGCGGAGAGTTGATGTTCAACGCTTTGGCAAGGGTATTACAGTCCGAGTCACCCAAATAGTTTGAACCGGTCCTATTTAATGAGTTGAGTATGATTTTTGCTCTCCTCGGATCACATTTTGCTCTCCCTTTAACAAAAAACTTTTGGAATCATGGATAATCATGAGTTCAAGAGAAATCAGATTCTTCTTATATTATTTGACTAATAATTTAATTTGTATCATATGTTTCAAGCTTTCGCAGTTGAGACTCAATATCTTCACCCATTTTGAACAATTTTTTTTTCCTTCTGAGAACTCGAAATTGTACAAGAAATTTTATATCAAGTAAGAAACTTTTTCCAAAGTCTCCTAAATACACAAAATAGAATAGTATTTGCTTGATATTTAAACAAGTAAAACAGAACCAAAAATTGGAAATGAAATCTATAAACATTTACAAAAAAATAGGTTTTCCAGAAAGACAGTAAATATATAAGGAATCTTGCAATATATTTATCATGAATATTCTTATTCATCCGAAGCTTGATCTTAAAATATTGTAAATGAATCTTATACATTATTGGAAATACCAAACTTAGGAGAACGGAAAATTTCTCAGTATTCTCATGAAAAAGTTAATCTTATAGATTTTTTTGAAAACAAATCTCAAAATATTGCATATTCTTTTGTGCTCTTTGAGAGCTTCCTCACTTTTTTTGAATACCGAGCACAAGATAAGGAAGCTCATTCCAAAATGACTAAGCAATGTTGGGATAAGCCTTAAATCGTTCACAGACTCAGAAAGAAAAAGATATTTTACCATTTTCAATAATATTTCTTCGAGTAAATTGACATTTCTGGAAATTCCTTCTTTTTGTTTGATATTTAAGCTTGATTGCCAACTTGAAAGTTGGAACATATATGACCTGGTTTCTTTAACAAACCTATTCTGATGGAAACATGATTGTTATGTTTTGTGAAACCTTGATCTTTGAACCGAACATGATCTCTATGGATATTTCTCATTACTTGATGCTTATAAAAGCTATCTTGGAATTGACTCATTCTTTTCATATACTCTAATAGTTTAGCCTAATCAGACATATTAAAATGATATTTCGAATTTTTTTCTTTTTGTCTAGATATTGAAGACAATACCTTAAAAAATTGTTTCTTAAAATCAGTAAAACTAGATGCATAGTCAATAAAGAAATTAAATAATTCTTGATCTCTCCTAGTTGTTTGTCTCTAATCTCATTTTCACAGCTTTTGGAACAACGACCATTTTTGCTACAATGGAAACAGTATAGCAGGTGTATGTTGAATAATATTTTGTGATAATAAGCAATGGTTGATCGATCATGCCCTGAAATATTTTTCTTTTGATCACTTCAGTCAGTATATTAGGTGTGAGTGTCTGATCTCATATTTTGAGAGTCATCAAAATGATCTCTAGCATTAGAAATATTGCTTTAGTTCTTGCTCTAAAGTTAGATACTTCTTATATCTTATGATTTTCTGAGAGCATCAGATAATTTAGATTTGGTTTCAAGAAGTTGCATTTTTAAATATTCTTCTTGAGATTGATTCTCACAAATACGAGTGATTATGATCTTATCATTTCGTTCATGATATTCAAGTTTCTCTTGAAGTAAGAATTTCCCATTTGATATGGTTTTCATCAAAAAATCTTTGACAGTGTTCTTTTCTAAGAGATGACTGACTTTATCCTTTAGATTGTCATTTCGCTAATGATATAATTAACAAAAATATCAACCTAATCATTGCCTTCCGAATATGAAATGTACATCACACGTGTCTATTTTTTAATTAACACATTTGCGTTAATACTTCCTTGATTTTGTTTATTGAATAAACTTACGGTATTAAGTTTTTGGTAAGGAGTAGAAAATATACTGGCTCCTATTTGAGTAATTCGTGAACATAGTATACCAAAAACTGGTAGTACGTTAAATGAGATACTTTTAGAATTTACCAAGAATCCGGTTTGACTCAAAGTCATATATGTTGGATCACACCAAATATATATTGTTGAATCTTATCGTGTTTGACTCCTCTGACACTAATTTAAATGGCGAGGTTACTGAGTACACCACAATCTTTTTGTATTAACCTATTATAGGCACACCTTGTGAAATCTCATAGAAACAATAACTGCCAAAAGATTGCTTCAAAAAGATGTGATGTAGTTTTTATAGTGGTAAATAAAAGTTCGTTTCTCGGACTTGATAAGATATGGTTTCAGACTTAATAACAGAAATATATACAAAAGTTGTCACAATGTCGAGAGGTACTGAGACTCAGGATTCCACCAATTCTTATATTCATGTGGTTCAACTAATAATTCTCGACATTCATAGCTCAAGTAATTGACTCTAATTTATCGCCGAAAGTAGATTTTATTGTAGTTGCAGGAAATCCTACACTACACCCTTACTAAGAATTCACAATAATCAAGACATAATGTAATAATGAAGAACAACACTTTTATTAATTTGATCTTGGAAAAGTTACAGAAGATAAAAGAAATCAAGAACACAACCGACTTACTAAGACTTTCTCTCTCCTCAAGATATTTTCCACACTCCAAAAAGATCCTTCTTTCTCTGAACCTATTGGTTCTCTTTATATAGGGTGGTTACATAGTGGATGACAGCTCATATATAGCTAAGCTTTCCTATAATTTCGAATCTGACCAGCGTGTTATCGCAGTAGCTATGCTATCATTCCTCGCAGATACTATTTCTCTCGTAGATTCTGGTATCGTCATTAGTTATGTCGTTCTTTAAGTTTATCTTGTGATACTCGCAAAGTGTTGTTAAGGAACTCGCAGACATATTTCGCAGAAGTATTTTTAATCTCGCGAGAATATTATTGTAGCGATATTCTGATCCTATATCTTGCCTCTTCACATATCTTTTCTGCGAAGAAGATAAAGATCATGAGAACTTTAATTTGCCGCAACCGTTCACTTTAACTTTTTCTCCACCCGACAAGGTTTCATTTTTTACGCCCAACTGTCAACACGTGTTAAATTCTCCTTTCTTTACCGGTTAACCTTTTACCACCCGGTCACCAACCCTCCATCTATAAAGGGTACCCTATTCTGAGAAATATCTTCTATTTATTTTATTTTTTCATCTTCTCCGCCTTCTCGTCTGCGACTTTGTTTTCTTTTATAAATATTCCTGCTACTGCTTTAATGGAAACCCAAAGGTATGTATTCTTGTCTAAGTTCTATTTATCCATAGTATGTCATCCTTAACATCTGAGCTTCTCTATAATTCCCATATTTGTGTTTTCTTTTTAGTGAAACTACTCCATAAACTAGAGTTTTCGTTAAAAACCCTAACCCTAGAAATATTCGGAAAAATCCCGCTGAAAAGAATAAAAGATCTGAGGATGATAAGGAAGTAAGAAACACTTATTTTCTGAATAACAATATTGTTTCCTCTGTTTCTTATCTATATTATCATTCGCAGGGTGAAGAAAATGTCGTTAGATATCCCAAACTCCCTCGCCAGATTAAACCTCTTGCAATTGGTATCAAAATTCCCACTTTCTCAACTGCGAGTCCTACTCCCATTTCCTCGTAAACTGAATCTCCTTCTTCTCTTTGCGAGAATGTCAATACCAGCACCCCTATTTCTACTGATACACCATCTTCTCCTCACGAAAATATCAACACTAATATCCCCAACCCTACTGAAGCTATAATAAATGAAGTCACTTCTCCTCCTATTATAGCTTCTTCTCCTATAGAACATACTTTTATTCCAACTACTGCGAGTGACTCGAATCTTTAACTTGTTGCTGTGAAAGCTTCCTCTTCTACTCCTTATCCTTCTCCTAAAGAAATATCAGTAGTAGTAGATGCTTCTTTCCAAGTGTTATCTGAAATTTTGGATAACGCTATGAAGTCTTCTATGGATCCTGTTAAACATGATGTTTGCGTGATTTTAAGCAAGCATCTTGGCTTTTGTCAATCTTCTTCGTGAGCATCTCTAGAAAATGAAATTGAAGCTCTGAAGAAAAGCCTCCAAGCCAAGACTTCAGAATGTGACATCCTTGATCAAAAACTTCGCAACTCTGCATTGGACTGCAAGAATCTTCGCAGTAAAAACAAGGAGCTAAAAGTGGTAATTGAACTTTTGTCCTTACTTTTGATGGTCTACACAAATATCCTTATCACATAATAATTTTGTCCCTCTTTATCTATAAGCCCATCAGGGTCCCATTAACAATTTAGGGACTTCCAAATATACCCCGTTTTTTAATCTGTATACCCCATTGATTTATGTTTCTTCTTATCTCCTTCATTTCTCATCCAGAGAAAAATGATCGAGCTCACCATCTTCATCTCCGTCGCCACCACCATCTTCATCTCTGTCGCCACCATAACGAACGCAACCAACACCACAATCATCTCAATCGTCATTATCACCATCTTTAACCTTTCTCACTTCCTGTAACTCAGAAAACGGAATCTGGATTTAATTGAGTTGATATCAAGATCCAGATCGAATCATGATTCAGTACGCGGGATGAGTAAACTTCATCAGAGACTAAACTTTATCCTACATCGATTATGCGATGTGGAAAAAAAAAATCACGGCGGCGGATAAAGACGGATCGATAAAAGACTTGTTAAGACGCCTTATGGAAGCTCGAAGATTTTTTTTCACAAACTCGAAGCACGAAGATGTGATATTCTTGATCCAAACAAGGTAAAAAAAGATTTTTCATTCTATTGTTAGTCAGATTGGTTCAGATATTAAAAAAAAATTAACCGAGGATTTCGTCAAATTATAATGGATCTGAACAAGAATGAGAATATTATTGTGATAGAGCTGATGAATCCGAGACTATGAAGTAGGTACCGCTGCTATGAGTTTTAAGAATGAAAATGGTGGTTAACTGAGATGGGAATTGCCTGTGATGGTTTAATATGAGTTCTGGTGATTAATGGAAGAAACATCAAGGGTTTTCAGTGGGTTGATTCGAAATGGAGAATGAAGATGATGGTGCTACTATTATGCAGATGCAAATTTATAATTAGATGAATGTTAGGGAAGTGACAAATGTTTCTTTGAATGGTATTGTAAATCTATGTGTTGCAGTGGTGTTTGTTGCGGCTGAACTATAGCAAGCAGAAGAAGATGTTGGTGGCTACTACAATGAAGGAGATGAAGCTACAGGTGATGATCAATTGCTGTTGTTTTATATGTTTTCATGGGATCAACAATAGTTGTTGATCCATCTATATGGATCAATTCCTATTGTTTATCCAATTTTTTATTGGATCAACTCCTGTTGGTTTTGGTTGAAATGATGAAATTGTTGTTGGATTTTGGTTCTGGTTGTTTTGGTGGTGGTGGTGGTGCTGGAGATGTGTGATTTGTTGGTGGCGGTAATGGTGGAGAGGTACTAATGAGAAATTAGTCATGCAAATAGTAGTAGAATGGTGGTTCCGGTTGTTGTAGTTGTCTAGATTGGTTTTGAAGCTGGTATTGGAGCTGTTGGTGTTTATGAAGCTACAGGTAATGATCAGGTAATGAAATATGGTGGTTATATGGGTTGAAGTAGGCAGTCATATTGGATCAACTATGGTTGTTGATCCATATATTTTGGATCAACTATGGTTGTTGATCCATCTATATGGGATCAACTACTGTTGTTGATCCTTTGAACTCATGCTTTGTAGTTTAAATCATGTAAATTTCTTCCAATGTTGAACTTGTGGTGCAATGGTAGCATGACTGACTCCATGTCAGATGATGCGTGTTCGACTCACGCCAAGTTCACTCCATTTTACATGGATCAACATTCATTGTTGATCCAATTTTGGCGGATCAACAATGGAAGTTGATCCACTCAATTGGATAAACATCTACTGTTGATCATTTTTTCTTGGATCAACTATCGTTGTTGATCCCCTAAACTAGATAAACTTCTACTATTGGTTCTATTTTTATTTGGATCAACTATTACCAGTGGTGGCGGTGGCGGCGGAGGCGGTGACAGTGGTGGTGGTGGTGACGGTAACGGTGGTGGTGGCGGCGGCGGTGACGGTGGCGGCGACGACGACGAACTTGTGGTGGTGGAGGACTAATGGTGGTATAATGGTGGTGGTGAAGGAGTAGTGGTGGAATATTAGTGGTGGTGGCGGTTGGTAGGTGGTGGTTATTGAACGGTGGTGGTTGAATGGTAGTTGAATTTTGGTGGTGGTGGTGGTGCTAGTGGTGGTGCTGAAGTAGTGGAAGAAATTTGTTCCATTTTGAAATAAAGAAAAATATTATAAAAAAAGGATAAGGTTAAATGGATAAGGTTATAAAAAAAGGAGGGACATATTTATTGTTGCATAAGGATATATTTATTGGGTGTCAAAAGTAGGGACATATAAATAATGTACCCGGGCTAAAAGGTATAATTTTCTTTCCCCTGCTTTTTGTTTTTAACAAATTTACATCTTTTATGTACTCAATTTCCTTTTGCATATTTTGCTTGCATATCTAGCTTTAAATAAGAATCGATTAATGAAGATATTTGAATGTGAATCTGTCGCTGAAGAAACTCGCGTTGAAAAAGAATCTTGGATGGATCAATTTAATAGATTAGACATTCTTCACACGTACTTAATTGATCATATAAGCAACCTTACTAAAGAGAATAACCAATTAGTGCAAGAGAAAAAATTTCTAAGTGGTGAAGTCACTCGCCTTTCATATTTGTTAAACCAAGCTAACTTGAAGATGGAATCTGTATCAGATGAAAATGAAACCTTGTCTCGTGAAAAACGTAATTTTTCAAGCAGTATGGTGTTATATTCGTCGCAATTGAGTATTCTTCAAAAAGTATGCGATAACCAAGAGCAATTCATTCTCTCATTAAAACAAGAACTTGCAGAGATAACCGAATCATCTGCTGCTGAAAAAGATAAGCTTATGAAGGGTAGATTAGCTCTAAGTGTAAAAGTCAATAAGCTCAAAGATCGCTGCCTCCGATTGAAAGAATCTTGCGCCTCTTTGACAAAAGAAAATTCTTATCTCCTCTCCAAGGAAGAAAATATAAGATCCCGCTTGAAGGGTATTGTTGGGGACAATTTTGATGACGCCATGAATCAATGGGAGAATTGTTTCTTTAATATAATTCAAAACTTAACTTCGCAGAAGGAAGGTAGTCATTTTGACTGCCTCAACTATTAAATTCTCCACTATATCCCTCTATCATATTTCTCGCAAGATCCCATTCTAACATTTTTCTTGTTTATTTGCTTCTTTCGCAGAATCTGAAAAAAGTCTCCAATCCATTGTTTCTGATATAACCGGGAAGTTGGCTAAACTTCGCAAAGAAAATAAAGGGCTTGCTAATCACCTTGTAAATGCTCGCGATAGGTAAGAGAGAAAATTAGATTATCTTGAATACTTCAAGAATGTGGAAATAAGGAATCGTGAAAGAGGCTTTCTTCGCAATGCTCATCTCAGCGCTGAAGTACTTGTGAATAATATTTTAATATCCAACTCTCTTCCTTCTGTGAAAGTTGATCCTCTGGATGTAGATGATGATGAAATTCCGACTCCTATGGATGAGGATTTGACTTATCCAAGTGGTGAAGAAGATATCTACCAAGAAGACCTCTCAGAAGAATAAGAAATTCCTCATAAATAAACAATCATTGGCGATGAAGAAGCTCGAGTTGAGAAGAATGACGCTGGTGAAGATAGCAACACCGGCAAAAATAATGAAGTTGGCGAGGATAATTCTGAAATTTGAATTTTTCCTTTGTCATCTTATATCTTCTATTCTTACGAGTATCACATTTTTTGTAACTTTAACATCCTCTTTAGAACTCAGTTATCTTTTTGTTATCCTAAATATTCACAAGGAAGACAATGATATTTTACTTTAGAATTCCCATATTTTCCCCTTCATGATCTTCCTTGTAAAGGATAAACTCTTCCTACATTTAATTAAAATAAGTTAGTTAATTGGTATAATTATTCTATTGGTCTTATTATGCCTTCCTATGTAAATTTCTTATTTCGCCAAGTGTCTGCGACAAAATCGCAGGACGTCCATACATTTGCATGTATCGACCCATTGATCTTGCCTTAACCTTTATTATTTCATTGTTCTGTGACAATATGACAAGTCTAAATTCCCTTGCAAGAATATAGTCTCATGACATTGTCGTCTTGCGATGAAATCGCAGGACGTTTTTACACTTTCATGTAGAAACCTATTGATCTCATCCTAACTTTTTCTCATGGATTGTTGCCTCTGAAAAATATTTATCACGCGACAATATGACATGCCTAAATGTTCTTGCGAATATTTAGTCCTATGACATTGCCGTCTCTGTCACGTGACAATATGATGGATCTAGATGTTCTTGCGATATTAAATAGTTCCATGACATTGCCGTCTTTTTTGACACTCAGCTCCCTAATGGAGGGTGCCGCCCTTATCTTCCCTCTGTTTTCCCCTTCAAGGAGACGTGCTTCTGCCATACAAGACTAGCTCCTCCCATACGGTTCTATAAACAACTAGTTGTTTTCGCATCCTCTTATCCTTTATGCATATATGGCTTATAGTTACGATACTACACCCTAAGTGGGGTTTTCTTCGGGCCGAGTGCATCATAGCCAAGACTTCCCAAGAATGGCCAGGGTAGGTTCATCCATCCCGGGCACCCTTGGCTCAACTGTGTACCTCGGCGCATTGGTCATACTATGCACTCCTTAAGAGAGACTCTCAGTCGTCCAACCAGGGTATAACATTATATAGTTGGAAATCCAAGTTATCTCTCATGGATAGGTTTTCTATAACCCCAAATCTCCATGACCCAGGTTCCAGCAGCGGTGTAACCTTATCCCTGAGTCATGCAAAGAGATACCCCCTCATATGACGTACTTTAGGTCATTGCCTATTGCGAGATTGTACTCGCGAACTAGGGTGTACACCATAAAGGTTTGTCCCATTCTTATGTTTCTTTGGATAATATCGCCGTCTTATGATTTTGCATTTAAATTCTTATATAATCTCGCGGTTGCGAAAAATTTCTTTCAATAAATCATTTAGCCTTTCAACTCTTTATTGGTAATACTTTTTCGGATATGATCTGTTCCATGGTCTGCCAAGTCTTTGACCAACATCTCTTCCCTCTGGATCCATTAACTTGTACGCCCCTGTTCCTACGATTTCTTTAATGATATATGGTACATCCCACTTTTTCGCCAACTTTCCTCCATTTTCTCGCTGATATTCTGGTGTTTCTCACAGAACTAACTCTCCTGGCTGAAACTCACATTTCTTGACACGCTTGTTATACTCGCGAGCTAACCTGCGGTGGTAATTCTCCATATGTTGTAATGCCTTTTCTCTCTTTTCTTCTAATTCATCAAGCTTGTTTAAAATCATGGAAGTGCTAAGATTCTTTTCCCAAGCTTCTCTTTTTGTTGTAGGGATAGTAACTTCTGTTGGCAGCACTGCTTCAACACCATATGTTAAACAAAAAGGTGACATGCCAGTTGCTTCTCTTCTAGTTGTGTTGTAAGCCCAAACTGCATTTTTGACTTGTTCACACCATGTTATGTGATATCCCTCTAATTTCTTCTTTAAAATATCTGCAATCGTCTTATTTGTTGCCTCAGCTTGTCCGTTAGCTTGTGGGTACAGAGGAGTTGATTTTCCACACTTTATTTTAAATTCATTAAGTAACATTTCTATGTTCTGTCCCTCAAACTGCTTTCCATTATCAGACACCAACTGCGCTGGAAATCCAAATCTGCAAATGATGTTTTCAAATATAAACGTAAAAATATCCTTGTCACGAATATGTTGCACTGATTTTATTTCTGCCCACTTTGTAAAGTAATCTGTTGCGACAATTAAGTATCTTTTCTGCCCTGTTCCTGGTATGAATGGCCCTACAATATCCAAACCCCATTTTCGAAAAGGCCAAACACTTGTTGAGGATGTTAATGTTTCCCCTGGTGCATGTATTCTCTTTTCATATCCCTGACAATCCTCGCAGCGTCTTGCTAAGTTCTTTGCATCTTCATGCATATATGGCCAATAATAACCTTGCATTTTTGTTCTATATGCCAAAGACCTTCCACCGATGTGATTTCCAGCATCCCCGCTATGCAACATTTTTAACACTTTCTCTCTTTCTTCCCGCGTCAAACATCTAAGAGAAGGTCCATTAAAAGATTTTCGATACAAGATTCCATCTCTTAAATCATAATTTGTTGCTCAACTTTTTAATTTGTGTGCTTCTAATCTATTTCTTGGTGTTTCTCCTCTCGCTAAATATGCATGAATCTTTGTTCTCCAATTTGCGACATTATCCCTTGGTTCCTCGCCATTATCTTCTATTTGCATCACATCTACTTCTTCTTCTTATTCTTCCGATCCTTGTTGATTGAGGGTGATATAAGTGTTTCAATTTTTATACATCTTGAAGTTGGATCTGCCATCATACTTGATATAAACTCAAAAGCATCCGCGAACCTGTTATCTTTTCTTGATATGTGCCTCCACTTGATTCTTGGAATTCTCGCAGATAATTCTTCAACGAGTTTCTTATATTTCTTTAAAGATGAGTCATTTGTTGTGTAATCTCCTTTAATCTGGCGAATAACCAATTGTGAATCACTGGTAATTCTGGCATTCTCTAATTTCATCTCTATTGCAAACCTTAAAGCATATATCACAGCCTCATATTCTGTTTCATTATAAGTAGATGTGAATTCTAGTCGAAACGCAAAGGCCATTTTTGCCCCTTTCGGCGAGATGAAAACGACTCCCACTCCATTTCCTTCTCCATTTGATGATCCATCTACCAATATTTCCTATCTATTTGGTTCTTTTAAAAGATCTCTTGGGTTACCATGTTCTTCTTCTACATCCATCATCTCTTCCACAACTTCATCATCTTCCAAGGGAAATTCTGCGACAACTTGAGATTTTGGCAAAACTAAGACTTCATACTTGATTTCAAAGTGTCCTACTTGTGCGTTCCATCTCTCAACTCTGTCTGACCTTTTTGAATTTTTCATTACTGACTCAATTGGTACCCTTGTCAGCACTTTTATTTTATGCACTTGAAAATAGATGTGAAGCTTGAATGTTGCGTACACTAATGCCAGAATTAACTTCTCAATCTTTGAATAATTTTTCTCTGCGGTATTGAAGGTTTTGCTGATGTAATAGATGGGTTTTTCTAATCCTGCGTCCATTCTCAGAAGTACCGCACTTAAGGCATGCGAAGTTGTCGCAAGGTATATCAATAATTCTTCTCCTGACTCTACCTTTTGTAAAATGGACACATTCACTAAATATTCTTTAATTCCCTGAAAAGCCTTCTCACACTCATCTGTCCATTTGAACTTTGTTCCCTTCTTAAGTATATTGAAGAAATGTTTGCATTTATCTGATGATCGCGAGATGAATCTTCCTAGCGAGGCTAAAAGTCCATTCAACTTTTGCACATCTTTTACTGTTGCTGGTGTTGGCATATCGCGAACTGCTTGCAATTTTTATGGATCAACTTGTATCCCTTCTTTTGACACAATGTATCCTAAAAACTTCCCAGACGCTACTCCAAAAATGCATTTCTCAGGATTCACCTTGATATTAAAGAGTCGCATCTGATCAAAAATTTCCCTCAAATCTTGCACATGATTTGTAGCTTCCTTACTCTTTATTAACATATCATCTACCCACACTTCTAAAGTTTTGTGTATACACTTTGTGAACACCTTCTCCACCATCCTTTGGTAAGTTGCTCCTGCATTTCGCAACCCAAAAGGCATTTTTGTGTAGCAGTATAATCCTCTTGGAGCAAAGAATGCAGTGTGTTCCTGGTCTTCTTCAGCGAGGGGAATCTGATTATAACCCTTGTACCCATCTAATGAGGATATCCTGTCATTACCCGCAGCTGATTCCACCATTTGAGGGATATTTGGCAATGGAAAACTATCCTTAGGACATGCTTTGTTTAAATCAGTGAAATATATGCAAATTCTTATTTCCTTATTTTTCTTAGGAACTACCACCATATTTGCATTCCACTCTGGGTATTTGGCTTGTCTTATAATTCTTGCGTCAAGAATTTCTGCAACTCTTCTTCTATTTTGGAATGATAAGTAATCGCAATTTTTTCTTATTCTTTGTTTGAATGGTCTCACATCATTGTTAATCTCTAATCTATGGCATGCAACATATGGATCTATTCCAGGAATCTCATCCATATTCCACGCGAAGATGTCTTTGTATTCTCGCAATAAATTTACAGTTTCCTCTTCTTCTTCCGCATCCATTTTAGTTCCAATTTTCAACATCTTTGTATCTTCTTGACTCCCCACATTTACTTATTTTGTTGGCTCTGCTGCGGTGTAACTGGCTTCAGGTTCTCCCATTGGTGTTGAGGATTTCACGACTCTCGCAGGTCCATCTTCTTCTTGTGAAATCTCGCTAGTTATTCCCCTACCTTCTTTTGCTTTGATCATGTAAACCTCAAATTCTTCTTCTTTATTTGCTTCTTTTGCCAATTTAGTGCGATGTTTTCGCAACTTAACACATTCTTTAGAATTCTTCACCTCAATTTCGAAACATAACTCTGCATAATCCATATTTATTGTAGTTGCAAGAAATCTTACAACTACACCCTCAGTAGAATTCTATTAATTTGATTTGATGATCTAATTTATTTGATATGAAAATGAAGATTAAAGTACTAAAATTGTAAAGGAGACACAAGAATTTTTACATGGTTCGATCATTGTGATCTACATCCATGGTTCTTCACTAGTGATTGTATATAATTACATAATTTTACAATTTAGACTCCATTAAAGAATATTTGGAGCTCTAGATTTTTTTTGGGGAAGAAGATGATAAAGAAAATAAATCTCTCCTAAAATTTTCTCTCACTTACTAAAATTCTCCCCTAAAAGAACTCTCCTTCTAAAAAAGACCACTCCTTCTTCTCATGCCTAAATGGCTATTTATATGATCTTATAAAATGTTGACAACTAAATTGTCCCTCAACTTCGGACTTGAGGATTTACATTGCGAAGCTTCGCAATATTCTTCGCAAATATCTTGAACCTTCGCAAACTGCTCACGCTTTCTTCATGATTTTGTTATCGTCACCTATTGTGTCACTTATAATACACTTTCTGCGAAATATTATTGTTGCGTCGTTTAATTGTTCGCAAGCATAATAATGCTGCGAGATTCTGCTCCTACATCTTGCCTCTTTTTTCTTGGATATTGCGTGAAGAGCAATCTTTAAGAAAAAATTTGTTGTTGTAGTAGTCTCTGATCTTTGTTGATGAAGGAACAAGCGAAAGAATATCAAACTCAAAAAGTATATACTTGCCTCTATTCTTTTGCGAAGTTCTGGAATGTTGCGAAGTAAATAAAAAGTCTCACTCTTAAAGTATAAGAAGTATGAAATACCCTTGATTAAGTATAAGAAATATAAAATATCCTTGAAGAAGTATAAGAAGTATGAAGTACCCTTGATGAAGTATAAGAAATATGAAGTACCCTTGATGAAGTATAAGAAATATGAAGTACCCTTGAAGAAGTATAAGAAATATGAAGTACCCTTGAAGAAGTATAAGAAGTACTCAATCCTCGAATGAGAGTGATAAATATTGCCTCTGTTCATGTGAAATTATTACTCCATTTTTGGTTAGGAGCCTCGAATGAGAGTGATACATATTGCCTCTGTTTATGTGAAATTATTACTCCATTTTTGGTTAGGATTCTCGTTGAGAAGATAAAGAACATAAAATGTTTTCTTAGTACCCATAGTTGCCTCTGTTCTTTATCTGTGAGAGTAGAATCCTTGAGAAAATGTTGAATGAACAAATTGGTCTTTTATTCTTATCCTGCCTCTGCCTCATAATAGTGCTGTGAATAGTGCTGCGAATAGTGCTGCGAACTTTCGCGGTATTACTCTATAAAATTTTGTGAAATACTTGTGCGAATATAATATTTATGTGATGATGTTGTTATGAGATGGGTATGCGATGCTTATGCCATGAAATGCTTATGCAATGCTTTTATGATGCAAGAATGATGCTTGTATGATGAGAATGCTTATCTATTATGATGCATGGCTAATGTTTGTATTACTTAGCTCATTTCGCCGTGGTAAAATTGATGTAGCTTTAAATTGCTTCCATTCCTGCACTATTAGTCTCGCATGATATAATATAATTAAAATATTAAAGATGTATAATCTCAATTTCATTTCAGTATATATGTTCGTAAGCTTGTTTGCTTACATATAATCACCTTCGCAAATTTTATTGCGTATTCTCTTGTGGTCTTATTTTGCCTTCCTAGTTAAAGGTCTTATTTTGCCATCTTTTATTGCGACAAAATCGCAGGACGTCCTTACATTCGCATATAGAGACCCATTGATCTTGCCTTAACTTTTTGTATAGTACTTTAGCCTCTTCAGGAAGTGTTGCGACAATATGATAGGCCTAAATATTCTTGCGAACATAAAGCCCCATGACATTGTCGTCATGCGATGAAATCGCAGGACGTCTTTACATTTTCATGCAAAAACCCATTGATCTCATCTTAACTTCTTTGTATGTTCTGCGAGTTCTTTTTTTTTTTTTTTTTTTAGAAGGCTCGCAGAAATATGATTGTTGCACAAATATGACAAGCCTTTATGTTCTCGCGAACAAAAAGCCTCATGACATTTGTGTCTTATAGCACTTATCAGCTCCCTAATGGAGGGTGCTGCCCTTTATCTTCCCCTTGGTTGCCCCTTCAAGGAAGCGTACATCGACCATACAAGGTTAGTTCTTCCCATCCGGTTCTGCCAACAACCAGATTTTGATCGCAACCTCTTATACTTTTTTCCTATAGGGCTTATAGTTACGAGGTTGCACCCTATGGGGTATCTTTGGGCCAAATTCATCATTTGCCAAGGCTTGTCAAAAATGGCAGATGTGCTTCAAACCCATCCGACACTCTTGACTCAACCGTGTACCTCGGCGCCTTGATCGTTTTCTGCACTTCTTGAGAAAGACAGTATGCCTTAGTCGCCTAACCTAAATCATGTTACATCGCAAGATTAGGTTGAGAATCCAAGGTGTCTAACCCGGATAGGTACCCCGCTTTTGGGTTATGTACCCCGTATTATCCATGTACTCAGGGTCCTTGGTGGTGTTCCGGTTACCCTGAGCCATGGTTATAGGTACCCCCTTAAATGACGCACTTTAGGACGTTGCCTCTTACGAAATGTTGCTTCGCGAACTAGGGTGTACGCCACAAAGGTTTGCCTGTGTAAAATTTCTGCGGCTTTCTTTCTTTTTTGAAAGTTAATCACAGTTTGCGTCTTTCTTTTATGAAAGCTAATCGCAAGTAAATTTTTGCGTCTTTCTTTAATGAAAGCTAATCGCAATTGATTTTTGGCGGTATTTTTTCACCTTTTATAAATCGAATCAAAATTCTTTTTATTCGTAAAAACTCATCATAAATTTTTCATGTTGCGAAATGCCTCATTTCCTTTTCTTGTTTTTCAAAATACGTTCTGTTACGAACAAATATACTGATTACCTTTTTGTTTCAATCCTTGAAGAAATATGAGTAGTATTCATATCACGTCTTTAAATCAAAATTGTTCTATAGAAATATATAAATTTAATTTTCTCTGTTTTTTGTAACTTTGAAGTCTTTGAAACTTTTTGAGATCTTTAAATTTTTGCGATCAATTTATTTTTGAATCTTGCGATTATACCGTTTTTCACCAATCTAAAAAATCTTTGAAATGTTTTGAAATATTAGAAACTTTAGAAATCTTGCGAGTATATCACTTTTTGTAAATAAAATCAAAAATCTTTTGTCTTCTGTAAATAAAATATTCAAGGAAATGGTACTTACCTTTTGCGGCTTGTTGTTGTCTCTTGCGAAGTATATGGTTTGCTTGAAAATCGAGAAGAAATGAGAAATGAAGTCTTTCGAAATTAATTCTTGATCTACCTCCTGTGTAATGTTGCACCATACCAACTGTTCTAACCCTCTCTTGCGAAGTGTGTCTGCGAAATAATCACCTACTTTCTTCTTGCGAAATTATCAAAGGCTGTGCGAAGTAAACATTTGCACGAAGTAAACGAACATCTGCGAAGTGTTCATGCTTCGAACGTTCGTAAGGTAAACATTTGCGAACCCAATAATCTTGCTGCGAACGTTCGTAAAGAAAAATTCTTTACAGAATTTCGAACCCACGATATTTCTTTATTGCTGCGAACGTTCGTAAGATTCGAACCCACGATGATAAAATTCTTCGCAGAATGGGGATATTCCTTTGTTTCTTCGTCTTCTTCTTTTAACATTTGCGAAGTACAAAAAAGAAATAATAAACGCACTGAAATGTTCTTTTGTTCAAGCAAATGAACTGTAGTACATAAAGAAATGGGGATAATCTGCACCGAAACGTTCGTAAAGAATACTTCTTTTGTTCGTAATGGGGATAATCTCTTTCGTAAGTACATAAATGAACGTCTATACGTTCAAAAATGTAGTTGCAAAAATGAACTGTAGTACTGTAGCTTATTTCTTTAATTCTTCCAACCATCTGTACGTCTTTTATCATGCGAAATGAATGCACACTTTTATCTTCGCCTGTAGTTATATAGTAGAGTTGGTCTTTCATCTTCGCAGAAGTTTGCCACCTCCCTTTCTTATCCATTTTCTGAGTCCACTTCATGAGTTTGTAGTCTTCTTGGATATCACCATCCTTTGTTCCTTGTCAATCCCTTTGCTATTTCGTTTTAAACCGTATGCCTCAGTAAATTCCTTGCTTTGCTGGAAATGATGAGTAGTTTAGACTATCTCTAGGCGTAGATTTCCTCTTGATTTAGGATAGCTTAGTTTAGTGTGTTAGAGTGTTGTGTCTTTCCTCCCGTTCCTAGTGAAATCTTCATAGAACCTTGATTGCTGCATTTTGCCTTGCTGATGTAAGTTTCCTTGTTGATTTCGTCTTTGGCTGTTACTTCTTTCGTATCCCTTGTACATCCAGTCTTATTACCTAGCCCATGTCTTCACAGGAAAGAAAATTATTTCTTCGCATGAAAGCAATCATGAACCAAATTCTTCTTCGCATATTCATTCCTTTTCATTTGACCGAGTAAACATATTTCTTCGCGTGAAGAGTTCTCAGCTATTTGCTTACTTATATCTTCCTGGACAGTTTATGTAACTCGAATTTTCTTGTGAAAAGTGATCTCACTATTCCATTCTCTTCCTCTGTTATTGCACTCGTTCTGGCTAATTCCATTTTTCTCATGATAATAATGGTTGTCCTTCGCAAAGCTCCGGCTATCATTCTGAATCTTTTCACTTGGTATCTTTATTCGTTTGATTTCATTGTTAATGACGCCTCCACCAAATCTGTCTCTACTCTTTAGCAACTCTCTCTTTTGGTTTTCATTCATCACAGGAGTCACTTATTGATTTGGAATACAATTCTTTCGCTTAAACTTCCTTATTTCACCTTAAAGCTCACAGATCCAGTGGAATTCACCAACATTAGCCAATTTTTCTAAACTTTCTTGAACCAACCAGATACCTCCCTGTTTCTAGCGCCAATTATGTAGTTGCAAGAAATCTTACAACTACACCCTCAGTAGAATTCTATTAATTTGATTTGATGATCTAATTTATTTGATATGAAAATGAAGATTAAAGTACTAAAATTGTAAAGGAGACACGAGAATTTTTACATGGTTCGATCATTGTGATCTACATCCATGGTTCTTCACTAGTGATTGTATATAATTACATAATTTTACAATTTAGACTCCATTAAAGAATATTTGGAGCTCTAGATTTTTTTTTGGGGAAGAAGATGATAAAGAAAATAAATCTCTCCTAAAATTTTCTCTCCTAAAATTTTCTCTCACTTACTAAAATTCTCCCCTAAAAGAACTCTCCTTCTAAAAAAGACCTCTCCTTCTTCTCATGCTTAAATGGCTATTTATATGATCTTATAAAATGTTGACAACTAAATTATCCCTCAAATTCGGACTTGAGGATTTACATTGCGAAGCTTCGCAATATTCTTCGCAAATATCTTGAACCTTCGCAAACTGCTCACGCTTTCTTCATGATTTTGTTATCGTCACCTATTGCGTCACTTATAATACACTTTTTGCGAAATATTATTGTTGCGTCGTTTAATTGTTCGCAAGCATAATAATGTTGCGAGATTCTGCTCCTACATCTCCTCTAATCTCGCCAATTCCGCTGGGCATGGGAAATTTAATGCACTGATGTAATGTTGATGCCACGGTCTCCCCAGTAGCATATTGTACGGTGATTCTATATCTACCACACACAATGTTATTTGTGTTTTTATCTCTCCTAGTGGAATTTGTATCACTATTTCTCCTTTAGGTTTTGTTTAAGACTTCCCAAACCCATGAATATGATAAGTTGGACTAGACATCTCTTCATCTTTGTATCCCATTTTCTTGAATGCATGATAAAATATTATATCCACAGAACTTCCTGTGTCAACCAAAGTTTTATTCACGGCCCATTCTTCCGCAGATCTTGTTGTTTCTTCCTTTTTCATTGGTATGACGGATACCGTAATCACCAAAGGAGCAGTATGATTTAAATTTTCTTTTGGTATTTCTGCTGCTGTAAATGTAGTTTTCTGCTTTTCCCATTCCTTCAAGGGTGATGTCTTCTCCACCGTCATGATTTTCTTCCTTTCGTAATCTCGCTTATGTATCTTTCCCCTAATGCTTTCATGGAATTTGTTTATCGTCGTTCTTGTTATCACACTACACTCCAATTTCCTTTGATTCTCTTTGGTTGTAACCATTTTTCTTTCAACTACTTCACCAATTTACTCAATCACCTTCTAATTTTTGATTATTCTTCTCTTCTATCTCACTTTTTCTATGATTTTTTAACTATTCAATCCCTGTTTCGGGCTCCAAAATGTAGTTGCAGGAAATCCTACACTACACCCTTACTAAGAATTCACAATAATCAAGACATAATGTAATAATGAAGAACAACACTTTTATTAATTTGATCTTGGAAAAGTTACAGAAGATAAAAGAAATCAAGAACACAACCGACTTACTAAGATTTTCTCTCTCCTCAAGATATTTTCCACACTCCAAAAAGATCCTTCTTTCTCTGAACCTATTGGTTCTCTTTATATAGGGTGGTTACATAGTGGATGACAGCTTATATACAGCTAAGATTTCCTATAGTTTCGGATCTGACAAGCGTGTTATCGCAGTAGCTATGCTATCATTCCTCGTAGACACTATTTCTCTCGCTGATTCTGGTATCGTCATTAGTTATGTTGTTCTTTAAGTTTATCTTGTGATACTCACAAAGTGTTGTTGAGGAACTCGCAGACATATTTCACAGAAGTATTGTTAATATCGCGGGAATATTATTGTAGTGATATTCTGATCCTACATTTATAAAGTATTAGATGTAAATCATAAGCATGGTGTATCAAAAGTTCTTAGACTAAGCATACACCATCAGACAAAATCACAAATAATCAAGAAAAATCATAAATCAATTTAGAATAGTGCAAAAGTCATATAAGAATTAAATAGAATTACCACATTGATAGGGTGTAGAATGCATCTTATTTAATATCTATTGTTTATGCTTTCTTTGCTATTTTTCTGGTGAATTATGTATTTTACGTGTATTTTTGGGTTATTAGGTACTCTGGAGCCGCACGGAGGAAAAGAAGAAGAAATCACCAAAATTGAGCAAAAAGGGCAGAATTGTCAGTTCATAGGGCGAGCACTATCTGGAGCCAAGTTAAGATTAAGGGGCACTCATGTTTGGAGGAGTGTTAAAGGCAAACCAGTTAAGGATAAGGTGCTAGAAATTTGGTTAACCCTTATTAAGAATTGACCACTCATTATAAGAACCCCATTCTGGGGTGGTTTGTATTATTGGGGTGTATTCATCTACCCCAAATCATTACCTAAACCTAAATCGAAAACATTCTTCTTCTCTCAATTTTCATTTCATCGCTGAAATTGAGAAAAGCTGCGTTAACAGCCATGAAAATGAGAGATTGAGAGCTTGAATGTATGAAGGTGAATCAGAGGAGATATAACAGCTGACCTAGGGTTTGAACTTGGAGGAAATCGATGGTGTTGTTGAACCACGAAATAGAATTGAACCTGAAATTGAGCTGAAGTTGATTGTGGATTGAATCTGGTGATGATTATTGGCTATACTGTTAGAAGAATCGAAGTTCGGAGGCTGGAAAATTAGCTCAATTCAATGGTGTGCCAGTGATAGTCAGTGAACCCAAGAACAGGGAAGAATCGGTGATGAATTACAAATGGGTGTGATGCTGTATGGATCTGAATAGAGAGAAATGGGGGTTTGGTGTTGATCGGTGAAGAAAGATTATAGTGATGCTGGCAAGAAGAGATGGGTATCTGGTGATCATGGTGGATCTGTGAATTGCAAATTAATGAAGAACAGATGGGTTATGGGTTTGACTGAAAGAACCAGGATATGTGATTGTTGTAATGAATTCAACAGTCGTGAGAAGATGAGAATAATGGGTCGTGTATTAGGTTTGAGCTTCTGAATGACGCGATTTGATGTTGAAATTAAACCCAGGGAGAATTGTTGTTGGCTGCTGCTGTAGAAGATCAAGAATCAATAAATTGATATTGGGTTTGCTTCTGAATTTGAGGTTTGGTTCTAAGGATAAAATTACAGCGAGTTTTGAGCAGAATTGAGTGAATTACAGATGCTAGTTCGTGTTAATTTGTGAAAATGGTGGAATTTTGTTGCTACAATTATTGGAGTTGCAGATGAGAAATCAGATGGGATTGTGGTTAATTTGAGCATGATATAGAGAATAGTGCTGGTGGTGATGCGCAAGAAATCTTACAGAGAATGATGATCTGTTAATGTTGGTTTAAGGCAGTTGAAGATTCAAATTAAGATGATTTATCTGCTGCTATTTCCAGTTGAGAGATGGGTTTGACGCTGTTGTGATTTTGAATCTGTGAAATGGAAGTTGGGGTTCTGTCAAATAAGAAGATGGAATCGATTATGGGAGAAGTGGATATGTTGTTAGCAGGGAAGAAAAAGAAGGAATCTGATGTTTATCATGGGTTATGTATTGGTGCTGCAGTGAAGCTGTGGAATCCAGTTTTTGTATGAATGGCAAGATTGAAGCTCTGTTGCAGTGAATGCTTAGATGTATGCTAGGATTGTCACAGGAAGAAGACCAAAGTGAGGCCAGAATTTGGCCGAGTATATCCAGTAAGTAAACAAAAATCTGTCTGATTTTCCCCTCCGACGAGTCAACTCAGTATCGATGACCGATCTAGCTCGTGAGTAAGATTAGCTGATTGAGAAGATAACTCTCCCTGCTTTGACCCAATTGACCGTCAGAGACCGTTATCTTGACCGTTAATCTTAACGGTTGACTGAAGGAATATTCTATTACCGGGAGAGAATCTAAGGTGGCCGGCGGCGACGGATTCCGGCCTATTTCCGGCCAAAAACCCAGTTTCCCGACGATTAAAAGTTGCAGAATTTTGTGTGGATTTCTCTCATGGGATGTTAAGAGTTGGACTTGGAATTGAATGAAGAATTTGGTTTGAATATGTAAAGTGGAGATGGAAGATTTGAGAAAGGCTTGGATTTGGAAATTGAATTGCTAAAGGAAAGGTATTCTATTCCTTAAAAGACTTGGAGAGCATTGAAGCCTATAAATAGAGAAGTTCTCTACTTTTCTAAAAACATCTTATACACCTTTTGCATATCTTTTGCACACCTTTTTACACACACAACACTTTTCTTTTCTTTATTCTTTATGTGAACTCCTTAATATGAGTAACTAATTTGATTGAGGATGAATTCCTAGTTCTTAACATATGATTTGAGTTTTGTTTTAATTCTATTTTGATGTTTTTCATATGATTATCGTTTGTTTTTGCTAATAAGAATGTTTATGCTTGATTGATAGGTCATTTAGGATGCATACTAAATTGATTTGTTAATTGATCTAAAGCTAGTGAAAGTTAGGGAATACGTAATAGTTTCTTGACTCTTTACACAAGTAGAAAACACGAGACCTTGCGGAGGGATTCCGTGGAGCAATTGTGTGTGAAAATAACGCTAGAAAGTGGACCAAGCGAACCGAGTCTAACTACTAGTACTAAACCTAAATTCTTAAATCTTAATGCGTTCGGGGAATTACATCTTGTAAGCGAACCTCAAGGTGGTTCTTTTGAATAGAATCTGATAATTAAGCGGACCTGTTACTCAGTGAAATAAGGAATTTTGGGGTTATCTAAGAGAACTTGCTATCCTATGGTTGGTGATAATCTATGACTAATAAAAAGTGGAAAAGAACATAACTTTAATCAATATTTTGCAGCGAAGAAGGATTCCTTGATCTATTCTTTCTTATTGATTTCTACTTACACTTTTAATTGATTTGTTTATTTCTTTTTCTTCATAAATTTGAGAACCAATACCCCCTTTTGTGTGACAATTTTACAACTAGAATCTCTTGCTCCTCGTGGGATCGATCTTGACTGCCCTATATTACTTGTTAATTAGGTAGTAAAATATTAATTAATTAATTGTGGTTACGACACGCATCAAATTTTGGCGCTATTGCCGGGGAGCATCGGATGATTTTATTTGTTTTTATTTTTGCTTTATTCTTGCTTTGTTGGATTCTATATCGTATCTGACTTAGTTTTTGAGAATTGTTTTTCAGGTACCGGTTTTCCATGTATGGTGGACAAGAGCAAGCATATTACAACAATCAATACGGTTTTCAACTTCAACATTATTAAAACTTCCAACCATCCTTTGGATACAATCAAAACCAATCTTTTTGCTATGATCAAGATCCTAAGGAACCTTATGGATATTCTCATGCATATCAACAACCTTATGACGGGTATGTAAGTGGACAATCACAATGATGGACGGATAGTTATGCTTCTAATACATTGTTTTCTAGTAATGTGCAGACAGAGAGTTGGGAATATACTCATCTTCATCGTGTTTTTCCTTCACTTTTTAAGGATATACAATCTAGAAACTCTATACACGGTGGTAAGCGTGTGAATGTCAGGAAACTTGCATAGAAATTATACAAGTTGGAAGATGATGGAGACTCGGAAGAGCTTGTCACAGAAATTAGTAGGACTATTCATATGGAACTTAAACGACGTCGGGATAAAGGTTATGAAACCGATGAAGATTCTTATTATGGTGAGTCTGAAAGTGAAGATGATTGTGTTGAAAAGGACCAAACTTTGGAGACTTTTGATGACGCTAGTGTAGCTTACTCGAGCCTTGATCTTAATAATGATCAATCACCTATTCAAAAGGTAGAGCTTGAGGAAGATGCATTTAGTGCTTGGAAAAAATTCCTTATGGAAAGATATGAGTCCGCGGAAGTGTATGAGCATTGCAACAATGAGGAAGTTATTCGAACTCCGGATCATAATAAGGATCTTTCACCTATTCAAAAGGAAGATATTGGGTGTGACTTTCCTATTGTTGTAAACGGTGTAACACCCTCACAAGAAGATCTTACAATTTTTACCGACAAAAATCATTTTAATGAATGGCCCGATTCCGATGATGAAGATGTTGAAGAGATGATGCTCTATAATGAAACCGAATTGATTGAATTCGTGGAAGACCCAATTGAACTTGCTAATGATTATGATGATGCCAAGACTTTGGTTAAGGTAGAAAGTGATGAAGAATGGTTGCAAGGTTTGATAGAGGACCACGATATGCAAGAGGTAAGCAATTCACTCGAATTTTTTAAGAATGAAGAAGATTCCGTAATACAAGAGATTGTGCAAGGTTTGTTTAACCCTTTGCATATTAATTCTTCTCCTTTACCTCTTATTGGTTTGAATGTAAGTGCTTCGAAAGTATTTTTGGATGATTTTGTTTCTCGATATCCACCATTAGAAACACTTGATACTAATACTATGCAGGTTTGCCAAGAGGAAACCATGGAAGTTCCCAAATTCTATGTTCTTTATACACTTTCGAGTGTGGACAAGAATAAGTGTGGGGGAAATTTCTATCGAGCTATAACTTTATTATTGTTTTCTTGTGCTAATATTTGTATGAAGATATTGTTTGCAAAACAGGTACCATGGGAGGATCCCCAAATTTTCCGATTGTTAGTATATGGGGAATGAATCTTACAAGAGCCATGTCGGGCCGTCGACTTTAAAACAAGCGCTAAGTGGGAGGCAACCCACCAGTTTTGTATCTCTTATCCTTTTGCTTTTGTTTTTGTTTTTGTTTTTTCTTTGAGTTTCGTCTGTGTATTTTTATTGTTCCATTTCATATTAGGATTTCCCACCTTGACTTTACTTGGACGATTCAATTACATTGAGGACAATGTAAGGTTTAAGTGTGGGAGAGTGGCTAAGCATTTTTTTTTTAATGAAACTTTCAACTTTTAGAGATTTTAGAGTCACTAGCATACTTCTAGGTATGTTTACATAGAATTTTATGACCGACATAATTGAACTTGGAAGTGTTAGGGAACTACGTTCGGATTTCTTGCTGGTTAGAGTGTTAAATAATGGATTTAATCATGCCGGTGATGCAAATTAGGAGCAGAGAGAAATGCATTATTAGAGTTGATGATCAATCATTAGTGGAGACTACCCATTTTCATATCAACCAAGGCACCGACCAGAAATTCTTCCTTAATTAAAGAGCTTCTTTTGAGTGTGTGTCACCGTACGTTAATTCCGGGTAGAATGGTGAGCTACCCAACTTCACACCAATTTCAGCACTATTTTTGATCTCTTCAGTGCTAATTTTTGTCAATCATGAGGGTGACGTCTATGGATGAAAGCCTCCTTCTTGTAGTTCGATTTGCAGTTAACATCATTCTCTCTCTCGACAACAACGGGTCCATAGAAACACCACAATCATCAACAACAAGGGAGCGACATCAAAATCTACAAGGAAAGTTGAAAAGGTTCAAGGTTTACAAGCAACAATGGAACAAGAAAAAGAGCAAATTTCATATTCAAGTAAAGCAACATACAATGAGCAGATTTTTACATACAAGTTGAAGACTTACAATACAATGAGGTAATTCTATATACAAGTATGAAGACTTATTTACAAGAGCGGAGAAAAGCAAAAGGTGAGAATTATTGAAGTTATGATTTCGAGACGATACAAGTTGTGAAGAATCAAGCGGAAAAATACTTATCCACGGCCATGGTTTATTTTATTTTTCACTTTGTTTTGTATTTTGTTTATCTTGTCTCCAAACATAAGAAAAATGAAAAATTGAAAAAAAAAAAAATGAAAAAAAAAAAATTTGAAAAAAAAAACATATGAGACAAGAGAAATATCTATTATTGTTTTGTTTTGAATAAGCCGTGGGGAAGGAAAATCTATAAGGAAGTTTCAAGCGACAAGTATTTTAAGGAAAAAGGTTACAAATTGTCAATGATCTATGAAATTCAAGTATTTATCATCAATAGTTAAAGCCGAAGGCCAAGAAGATGAAGATAAGGAGCGGAAGACGTTTCTATTGGATGTCGTGAGAGTGGTGTTATCATAATTAGCAATCGGATGTGAAGGTAAGTAAGTAATCTCATCCTCGATAATAGTGGTTGATTTCCTTTCTTAGAGATCGTCAGAAAAATGGTTTTTCAAAATATTAAAAGATGTGGGTTTTTAAAATATTTCGGAAGATGTCCTTCCTACCATTCAACGTGTTGCATGAATTCTCTCTTCATTCCTACCTGCACACATGTGAGACACATAAAAAAGCCATCTTTTTGAGTGCAATTATCATAAAATCCTTTTTGGTGAGGCAGAACTCGAGGCGAAATGCTTATTGATCGTTTCTCAAACACGCGTTCTCTTATTATGGTGTGGTTATTTCTCACTCAACATTTAAGAATGAGAATATGTTCTTTAGTATTTCTAACTTCTTATTACTAGCATGCAGAAACTCTATGTCCTCATAACTCTTTGGATGCTTGGGACGCTGGAAAACTTTGAAGTTGTGAGTTTTAGTTTGATTTGCTCGAGGACTAGCAAAGTCTAAGTGTGGGGAAATTTGATAGGGTGTAGAATGCATCTTATTTAATATCTATTATTTATGCTTTTTTTGCTATTTTTATAGTGAACTATGTATTTTACGTGTGTTTTTGAGTTATTAGGTATTCTGGAGCCGCACGGAGGAAAAGAAGAAGAAATCACCAAAATTGAGCAAAAAGGGCAGAATTGTCAGTTCATAGGGCGAGCACTATCTGGAGCCAAGTTAAGATTAAGGGGCACTCATGTTTGGAGGAGTGTTAAAGGCAGACCAGTTAAGGATAAAGGGCTAGAAATTTGGTTAACCCTTATCAAGAATTGACCACCCATTATAAGAACCCCATTATGGGGTGGTTTGTATTATTGAGGTGTATTCATCTACCCCAAATCATTACCTAAACCTAAATCGAAAACAGTTTTCTTCTCTCAATTTTCATTTCATCGCTGAAATTGAGAAAAGCTGCGTTAACAGCCATGAAAACGAGAGATTGAGAGACTGAATGGGTGAAG
Source organism: Papaver bracteatum (assembly GCA_023529315.1). Lineage (NCBI taxonomy): Eukaryota > Viridiplantae > Streptophyta > Magnoliopsida > Ranunculales > Papaveraceae > Papaver > Papaver bracteatum. The sequence goes on along the minus strand of JAJJWX010004907.1, from coordinate 768,084 downwards.
GTGAATCAGAGGAGATATAGCAGCTGACCTAGGGTTTGAACTTGGAGGAAATCGATGGTGTTGTTGAACCACGAAATAGAATTGAACCTGAAATTGAGCTGAAGTTGATTGTGGATTGAATCTGGTGATGATTATTGGCCAAACTGTTAGAAGAATCGAAGTTCGGAGGCTGGAAAATTAGCTCAATTCAATGGTGTGCCAGTGATAGTCAGTGAACCCAAGAACAGGGAGGAATTGGTGATGAATTACAAATGGGTGTGATGCTGTATGGATCTGAATTGAGAGAAATGGGGGTTTGGTGTTGATCGGTGAAGAAAGATTATAGTGAGGCTGGCAAGAAGAGATGGGTCTCTGGTGATCATGGTGGATCTGTGAATCACAAATTAATGAAGAACTGATGGGTTATGGGTTTGACTGAAAGAACCAGGATAGGTGATTGTTGTAATGAATTCAACAACCGTGAGAAGATGAGAAGAATGAGTCTTGTATTGGGTTTGAGCTTCTGAATGACGGGATTTGATGTTGAAATTAAACCCAGGGAGAATTGTTGTTGGCTGCTGCTGTAGAAGATCAAGAATCAAGAAATTGATATTGGGTTTGCTTCTGAATTTGAGGTTTGGTTCTGAGGATAAAATTACAACGAGTTTTGAGCAGAATTGAGTGAATTACAGATGCTAGTTCGTGTTAATTTGTGAAAATGGTGGAATTTTGTTGCTACAATTGTTGGAGTTGCAGATGAGAAAGCAGATGGGATTGTGGTTAATTTGAGCAGGATATAGAGAATAGTGTTGGAGGTGCTGCGTAAGAAATCTGACAGAGAATGATGATCTGTTAATGTTTGTTTAAGGCAGTTGAAGATTCAAATTGAGATGATTTATCTGCTGTTATTTCCAGTTGAGAGATGGGTTTGACGTTGTTGTGATTTTGAATCTGTGAAATGGAAGTTGGGGTTCTGTCAAATAAGAAGATGGAATCGATTATGGGAGAAGTGGATATGCTGTTAGCATGGAAGAAAAAGAAGGAATCTGCTGTTTATCATGGGTTTTGTATTGGTGCTGCAGTGAAGCTGTGGAATCCAGTTTTTGTATGAATGGCAAGATTGAAGCTCTGTTGCAGTGAATGCTTAGATGTATGCTAGGATTATCGCAGGAAGAAGACCAAAGTGAGGCCAGAATTTGGCCGGGAATAGCCAGTAAATAAACAAAACTTTGTCCGATTTTCCCCTCCGACGAGTCAACTCAGTATCGGTAACCGATCTAGCTCGTGAGTAAGACCAGTAAGACGGATTCAGATCAGCTGATTGAGAAGCTGACTCTCCCTACTTTGACCCAATTGACCGTCAGAGACAGTTATCTTGACCATTAATCTTGACGGTTGACTGACGAAATATTCTATTACCGGGAGAGAATCTAAGGTGGCCGGCGGCGACGGATTCCGGCCAAAAAACCAGTTTTCCGGCGATTAAAAGTTGTAGAATTTTGTGTGGATTTTTCTAATGGGATGTGAAGAGTTGGACTTGGACTTGGAATTGAATGAAGAATTTGGTTTGAATATGGAAAGAGGAGATGGAAGATTTTAGAAAGGCTTGGATTTGGAAATTGAATTGCTAAAGGAAAGGGATTTTATTCCTTAAAGGACTTGGAGAGCATTGAAGCCTATAAATAGAGAAGTTCTCTACTTTTCTAAAAACATCTTATACACCTTTTGCATATCTTTTGCTAACCTTTTTACACACACAACACTTTTCTTTTCTTTATTCTTTGTGTGAACTCCTTAATATGAGTAACTAATTTGATTGAGGATGAATTCTTAGTTCTTAACATATGATTTGAGTTTTGTTTTAATTCTATTTTGATGTTTTTCATATGATTATCGTTTGTTTTTGCTAATAAGAATGTTTATGCTTGATTGATAGGTCGTTTAGGATGCATACTAAATTAATTTGTTAATTGATCTAAAGCTAGTGAAAGTTAGGGAATATATAATAGTTTCTTGACTCTTTACACAAGTAGAAAACACGAGACCTTGCGGAGGGATTCCGTGGAGCAATTGTGTGTGAAAATAACGCTAGAAAGTGGACCAAGCGAACCGAATCTAACTACTAGTACTAAACCTAAATTCTTAAATCTTAATGCGTTCGGGGAATTACATCTTGTAAGCGAACCTCAAGGTGGTTCTTTTGAATAGAATCTGATAACTAAGTGGACCCGTTACTCAGTGAAATAAGGAATTTTGGGGTTATCTAAGCGAACTTGCTATCCTACGGTTGGTGATAATCTGTGACTAATAAACAGTGGAAAAGAACATAACTTTAATCATTGTTTTGCAGCGAAGAAGGATTCCTTGTTCTATTCTTTCTTATTGATTTCTACTTACACTTTTAATTGATTTGTTTATTTCTTTTTCTTCATAAATTTGAGAGCCAATACCCCCTTTTGTGTGACTATTTTACAACTAGAATCTCTTGCTCCTCGTGGGATCGATCTTGACTGCCCTATATTACTTGTTAATTAGGTAGTAAAATATTAATTAATTTGTTGTGGTTACGACACGCATCACACATGCATAAATAATGGCTTCCTCCGTCATCCCAGTGTTGGGGTTTAGCTCCTCATGCTCAAACCACACCCAAATTAATAATTCATGGCTCAAAAGGTGTTTGTAGTGAAGAAAAGGTATAAAGCAGTGAGTTTGTAACAGATATATTTGTTACAGATATCACTGTTACAGAAGAACAGTACAGAACTGTTGCGAAACCGAACTAATTGTTGGAAAAATTGTTACAAAGATTATTGAGTTTGAAATAAAAGGTTACGGTTTCTGCGACTGTCTCTGAATGCTGTTCTTCTTCTTCTTCTCCGGTACTCGTCTGCAGCTAATATTCTTGACTCTGCAACTTCACGTACTTCTCCTAACTACCCCAAAACTCTCTACTCTCCCATGTGACCTCGCAACAATATATTTATACATAACAGGGTCAATATATCTCGAGAATATCTTCTCAATCCATCTATTTTCTTCCACACAAAGCCACAGAGTTTCGTTGTTTATCTTCACCTTAAAACCAAATATAACGTCTCAGAATCTCTTTAGGATACGATTGAATCGAACAGAAGGCATTCCTCTCTTATTTTCACGTACTTTCCATGAATATCAACCTCCGATAAAAATCCATCCATGTTTTATCAAAATCCGGCAGTCCAACCTCCCCTGCATTAACTGAGCTCTCTAATCCCCTCTCAAGACCGAATCATGACTAAATACATCCAATCCTTGTGTAAAATCCTCTCCTAAACCTTCACAGAATCTTCATAACCCCGACAATATTTTTTCTCCTCTGTTTCGTTAAAACCCATGGATTATCCCTTGTTTTGCGAATCTGGGCCACATACAATCTCTGTTTAATCTAAACAGGGAAATCCAGTCCAACTCGAGAAGCAAATCCCATCAAATCTCTGACTATTATCGCATGTAATTCACGCTGCAACTGAATTTCAAATTCAGTCTTTCCCTCCAAAATTGTGGAGAAGAAAAGGGTCACCCCTTATCCTGAGTAGGGGTGCCTTTAACACTGAGGTATAAATAGCAAGTGGGTGCCCCTTAGTAATTGAGTGCCCCTTATCCAAATGAGGGGTGCTTTTAGTGATTTTCTCCCACGAGCCCAAATACCACTTTTTGAGCCAATTTTTTCGCGCATGTTTATTTCTCCAAAAACACCTACAAAGACACAAAAAGCCATAATAAATACAAAATCGAGCACTAGCAATATATACAATTGAGATTATATCAGACACAAAAATGTGTCTATCAAATACACCCAAACTTAGTATTTGGTAGTCCCGAGGAAATCAAATCTAGAAAATAAAATCCTAGCTCACTATCACAGGCATCGTCGATTGCATTTAGCGTATGCAATAAGCCTTTAAACCCCTAGGTGTCCCTAGTGGCCGAGTTATAGTCTCATGATGGCTTACAAGAGATATACCCAAAAAACCTTTACTCCAGACCCTAGCTATCTACGCAGAACCTTGGAAGGCACTAAAGAATCTCCTTGGTTGGCATACTTATTGATTACAAGAGGAAGTACCCTGATGCGAAATTCCAATTGATGTACACGAGTTTGCACTCAAGCATACTAAAACTCATATATAAGTGACAGAGCTCTACTCAGATAGTCGCACTATGGGTATCAATATCCAGAGTCAACAAATCACATGGATAGATTAAGAGATGGATATAGAAAAACATAGATGGTTTTGATGTTGACTAGGTGAACTGTGTTTCTCATATCTGTCTGAAGGCCACTGCCAGAATCAACCTATCCTAATGGACTAAGATACTAATCTGACTAATATCAACACAACCGGCATATACAAGGGAACCAGTAGTCGATAATCCTAATTCTAGATGAACTCGCCTGGCATATACAAGGGAACCAGCGGTCGATTTTATTGCACAATAATAAACTTTTCATCTTTTTTTTTAAACTGCATGATTTGATCTTTTGGATCCAAGCGCATGCTTCTTTTCAGCAGATTACATGGTAATTCCCGTGGATCCTACGTTCCACGCTTGTTTAGGTGACGAAGACAGGGAGAACACACACATATTGCTATCCAAGTGTTAATTTATTTTTTGAGAATTATTCCGTTTGGTCTGGTTGGTCTGGTATGGTCTTTTTTTTCTTCTTTTTTTTTAGTAACTCAATCACTTTATTTCACCCTAGTAGTGGTAACAACTTGAATCGTGAGCCCCACCTAATCACTTAGAGAAACATATTTTAAAAAAGAAAACAAAATACAAACAGAAGTGAAAAGGACTCAACGAGATATGGCGAAACTACCATGTTATTTCTAACACCAAAGGTCTGTGCTTTTATGAATAGACTCTTTATATGTTTCCATCTGATCAGATTGGTTCCTCAACTCCTACAACCAAAATGCTTCCATCCACTTAAATTGGTTAGTGTCATCCTTAATAAGCAAAAATTTATAGGTTCTGGAGTTTATTAATTTATTGCAACTAAAAAAAAATTTCTCCCATACCCCCAAACTTAAATCTAACATTGTCCTCAATGTTCTAAAGATGAAATTAAAAGCATGAATAAGGAGAAATTGTTACCATTTGAAGCAAAAGAGTTAAGGAAATATATTACCGTATTGCATGAATATTGGGTTACCTCCCACGAAGTGATAAGTTTAAAGTCTTCAGCTAGACTAAGAAAAGATTAGTCACCTCATAAAATCATAGAATAATAGCCGAAATTTCTGTGGGTCATCAAACCCAAATAAAGCTATCACAAGTAAAAGGCATCTGCAACCTGCCAAGAAAATAAACAAATAAAGCGCACCCTTGTCTAGTTTACTGTTTAAGACAACTACATCTAGTTGTGGTTCAAGTTCAATAAAGGGGTCAAAATAAAATATTTTCATGGGTTGCCCCTCCTCATAAGTAAGATCCAAATTATCAGGTTGTAGAGTATGGAAAAACTCAAATAAATACTTAGAAGCACATAATAATAACCTGAATAATTGAGGATCCTTAAAGTCAATCAGTTTTGACTCACATAATTGACCACGATGAAAGTGGCGGCCAAACTTAATTAAATGTGTTGATACTAATTTCCTAAAGTACTTAGGCTTAGTCTCAAAACTTAGTTGACACATTTTAAAATCATACATTCCCACAATTGGTTGAAAAATATTTGGTGGGAAAACAAAATCAATCTGGGTATCATAGCCTGGGCTAACCACATCAACCAGGGGATGGGTTTCTAAGAACTGAACTTCCTTATGGACATCACTAGGTTCAGGAAAACGTGTATGAAGATAATCTTTTTAAATGGTTGAGGCACATATGTCGAGTCCCAAGTGAGGGACCTTCCTACGAGTTAAAGCACATGGAGAATGATAATCACCCCCAAACTTAGAGTTTTCAGTGTCTCTAGAAAGACTAGTCACAACTTTCCTAATTTCAAGGTCATCTGATTCCTTAAAATGGTCAATTGATTCTTCTAAGTCAGGTACATCCTCTCTCATCTCTACGAGTTCATTTTCTTTTTCTAAGTCTATTGTTTCTAAATCGCTAGACTCAAAATATACTCGTTCCTCTAAACCATCATTGGATTCGTAATCAAAAGGGAATACTACATCGTCTAAAACGGTGGTATCTCTAGTCAAATCCTCGTCCTTTTGAATAGGTGAATAATTATTAAAATTATTTAGATTTGAACTAGAAACAATATAATCGTTATAAAGCTCAATTGGAGTAGCAAATTCCTGATCACTACGCCTATTTATTTCAAATTCTTCATCAACACTATCCTCATCATAATCATCATAATAAAATGAAAATGGTTTAACCTCATCTAAATAGGTAGTGTTACCAATTATAACCTCGGCATCTTGATTATGCAAATAACTATCCTCATTTTCAAGGGTATTATTGGAAATTAAGACTATTTTGAGCAAGTTTTTCAACAATCCTATTTGTACTTTCAGTAAATTGCTTAAGAGTCTCTTCTAAAGACATCATAGTTGACTGCTCTGGGGACTCGTCTGGAATATTTAAGGTTTCCTTCACAAATAAGGAATGACTCTTGAAAGCATCTTCTAGAGAAATAGAAGGATTATTTTGCTCATATGACTGGTGGGTATGTGAATAGTAATTGGGATCACCATGGTATGAACCATAACCTTGAAAAGGTGGATGCTCCCAACCACTATTCACACTATAGTTAAAGTTGAAATGTCCATTTTGAAAATCAGTCAGATAATCATTGTATTGGCTATTGTAATACCAGTTTGACATACTTTTGTGTACGTGCAAATGCAGGGTTGACTTAAATTGGGTAAGCTCAGGTTACCTACAACAGAATATACTCAAAGGTACGAGGCTGAGGTTTGTGGTGTTTCGGATGATAACGCCCAACGGGTTCACCGTACTAAACCACGGGTTTTCCTAATAATCGGTGTCTGACGATGCAATCAGTGTGTGCACGTGTTTTATTACAAAAGAAAATCCACTGACATGGGATTCGTGGGTGGATAGAGTCTTACCTCCCGTACTAGACGGGCGATGAACCGTTGAAGTCGACTCAGGCCACCGACTCCTATGTCAGTGTACGAACCCGAGGGGCCGAGACAGTATCGTAACTGTCTTCCTTCCCTGCAAACAGTTTTATTTAATTTTTAACCCTTCCTTAGGGTTTTAAAAATAATATCCAAGTCCAAAAATAAAAATGTCCAAAGAGGAAAAGAAAAATTACAAAATAAAACCCTATTTACAGTTTCTAAAAATAAAAACTATATACAAAATCTTCTTCACTCCTTTTGGATTCCTCTTTTCTTTTCTTCTTTGGCTTCACTTTCCTTTTATAGCACTTTTTATTTCCTTGTATCTTTGCTCCAAATTTGAAAAGAATCGAAAAATACCAAAGGCGTAAAAAAGAACAAAAAATAATAAAAATAAAAATAAACCTAAAACAAATCTAAATACAAGTCTGCGTTGACGGCGCCAAAAATTGATGTAGTTTTTATAGTGGTAAAAAAATTTCGTTTCTCGGACTTGATAAGATATGGTTTCAGGCTTAATAACAGAAATATATACAAAAGTTGTCACAATGTCGAGAGGTACTGAGACTCAGGATTCCACCAATTCTTATATTCATGTGGTTCAACTAATAATTCTAGACATTCATAGCTCAAGTAATTGAATCTAATTTATTGCTGAAAGTAGATTTTATAAAGTATTAGATGTAAATCATAAGCATGGTGTATCAAAAGTTCTTAGACTAAGCATACACCATCAGAAAAAATCACAAATAATCAAGAAAAATCATAAATCAATTTAAAATAGTGCAAAAGTCATATAAGAATTAAATAGAATTACCACATGCATAAAGAATGGCTTCCTCCGTCATCCAAGTGTTGGGGTTTAACTCATCATACTCAAAACACACCCAAAATAATAATTCATGGCTCAAAAGGTGTTTGTATTGAAGAAAAGGTATAAAGCAGCGAGTTTGTAACAAATATATTTGTTACAAAACTTACTGTTACAGAGGAACAATAATAGAACTGTTGCAAAACCAAACTAATTGTTGGAAAAATTGTTACAAAGATTATTGATTTTGAAAGAAAAGGTTACAATTTCTGCGACTGTCGCTGAATGTTGTTCTTATTCTTCTTCTCCGGCACTCGTCTGCAGCTAATATTCTTGACTCTGCAACTTCCCGTACTTCTCCCAACTACCCCAAAACTCTCGACTCCCCCCCTGTGACCTCGTAGCAACATATTTATACATAACAAGCTCAATATATTTCGAGAATATCTTCTCAATCCATCTCTTTTCTTCCATGCAAAGCCACGGATTTTCCTTGTTTGTCTTCACCTTCACGTGTGTTCTGATCGACTCCAAACCAAATCTAACGTCTCAGACTCTCTCTAGGATACGGTTGAATCGAACAGAAGGCATTCCTCCCTTATTTTCACGTACTTTCCATGAATATCAACCTCCAATAAAAATCCATCCATGTTTTATCAAAATCCGGCAGTCCAACCTCCTCTTCATTATCCGAGCTCTCTAATCCCCTCTCAAGACTGAATCAAGACTAAATACATCCAATCCATGCGTAAAATCCTCTCCTAAACCTTTACATAATATTCATAACCCCGACAATATTAATTCTCCTCTGTTTAGTTAAAACCCATGGATTATTCCTTGTTTTGCAAATCTGGGCCACATACAATCCCTGTTTAATCTAAACAGGGAAATCCCAGTCCAACTTGAGAAGCAAATCCCATCCAATCTTTGACTATTATCGCATGTAATTCATGCTGCAACTGAATTTCAAATTCAGTCTTTCCCGCCAAAATTGTGGAGAAGAAAAGGGTCGCCCCTATCCAGAGTAGGGGTTCCTTTAAAACTGGGGTGTAAATAGCAAGTGGCTTCTCCTTAGTAATTGAGTGCCCCTTATCCAAATGAGGGGTACTTTTAGTGATTTTCTCCCACGAGCCCAAAAACCACTTTTTGAGCCAATTTTTTCACGCATGTTTATTTCTCCAAAAACACCTACAAAGACACAAAAAACCATAATAAATACAAAATTGAGCACTAACAATATATACATTTGAGATTATATCAGACACAAAAATGTGACTATCAAGATGTAACCTGATATATAGCTTAAGTTTGTAACCGAAACTATTTATATGATGTTTGAGTATCGCTCGGTTAAACCCGCCAACATAGGTATCTTAAGTTTGGTTATCATATTTTAGCTCCAAAACTCAAGGTCATCTGATTTGATTACTAGAGACAACTTCGTTATGTTAGACCAGAAAGTATAGAAATGTTGAGTCAAACTCGTGTTACTTAGAGGAACCTAAAGATGTATCAACATCAATGAACACTTATAATTTTCTTAACCTAAGAGATTTGGATTGGTTGTTCTAGTATTAAACAATCGAACTGGGATCTTGTACTTAAAATCTGGAACTTGAGCTATGATAATCTTGTATTCATGGTTAAACGGGGGAAGTGGATTAAGGTTGCTTTTATTTAACTGAAAGAAAGCTACACATACTTGGTTTTTTACTGGGGGTTCAGAACTGGTTTTTGAGTCAATTGTCGTTGTAGGTTTATTTTCAATACTAGTGTTTGTGTTCGATCATTTTTATATCTAGATTTCATCTTCTTTTATACAGAATGTCCATTATTTATGGGTCCCTAACGAGATTAGTCAATCTTCTCCGTCAAGTCTTGAATTATAAGCATTAATAGCTTAGAACCTAAACCACTGTCATTTGTGTACCATGTCGTCGTTTTGACCAGAATGCGTTGCCTTATTATGAATTCTCTCTATTTATATTATGACTAATTATATTATTTTTTTTAGAATATTCTTCGTCATTGTTGTTAGAGCATAGATCGGTTGAACCCACCAAGCAAGTTTGGTTTTCATATTTTAGTGAACCAAAACTCATTTAAAGAGTCGCTTGATTATTTACTAGAGTCAACTTCGTATAGGTTATCTAGGATATGAGACTTACAAGTATTACTCGAAGACTTGAAGAATGTGAAGAAGTAAAGAAATACAACGACGACATCATCCTTTCTATTGAGGTTAGTAATATTTTAACTTGAATTGTTTCATTCCTAACGTATCTTTGAAGTCGTGCTATATTGAAAACATAACTGCGAAGCTGTGAATGATTATACTCTAGTTAGACATAGTATTAAGGAATTACAATATGAAGTATAATGTCTATATTTTGAACTTCGTATATAAGACGTCGATATAATTGTATGAATGCTATTGTGATTATGTATGGGTATGGGTGAATATTTCGTCCTAGGAAACAATGTTTTACATTCGTTCAAAGGAAGTAAAATTCATAAACTTGTTTTTTGAATAGAAAGCGAAATCGCTAGGCTTATTGGTATTGTTATTCATTGCAAATCTTTGGATTACCAATATGTGTGTTTAGTATAACCTCTCATAACTTTTTTATGTATCTTGGTAAAACTATTCACAATGCCTGACTTTTGTATTGGTATGACTTTTATTAGTGAAACCGATCTTAAGTAATTACCTGAGTTGATATGATTGATATTTTATAATTGGTATGAACAACTATAGATATTGGGTAACCGATCCTAGTAAGAGGTGAAACTGATCACAAGTCTTAGTAATTGGTAACCGATCCTGTGACTTGTGTAACAGATTACAAGTAAATACCATAAATATTTGGTAACCGATCCTAGTACCAAGCCAATCAATTTTTGTACAGTGCATTTCCAGGAATTATGAAAACCGATTTTGGGTTTATTGCATATCTTTGAGAATATTCGGTTTTGGAAATTCCTTGGTGTCCAAACTTCCTTGGTCTATAAATATTAAAGTTTGCATTTCGAGCAAACTAATCCTCTAAGCCAGTAAAACTACCTAGTTATGTGTTACTGGTGGAGCCGTCTATTCGGAGAGGAAAGCACCCTAATTAGGCGAAATATCTTACGACCGCTCATTTTAAAGAATTCTTTGGGATTGAGAAGCTCTACGAGTACCGTTAGTGGGAAACTAGATAATTGCAAAATTATTAGTTTTCAATTTGATTTAATTGACTAACGTCTGTTGAACTTTGATTGCACCTAGATTTTTTATACTTGAGAATCTTCTCTTCTGATATAAGATTCACTCAAACTAGATCGAAGTATCGACGGGTATCTTTAAAACTGTTTGTAGATTTAAAGACGTCTTGTGATAATCCAAAATTAACAGACTCCGTTCTGTGTGTGATTGATCACAAGAGACTCAAGTTGATTGCGTGCAGGTGTTTATTGAAGATCTAAGAAAATTTGAAGAAAAATAAGATATTTGGGTTCATAATCTTTGGTGTGCACAAAACTTGATTGGTTGGAGGGATCCAACTATAATCGGTTTATATTTTGATAGTTTGAATTGATAATTTGAGTAGATCGGCATCAATACATTTCTTTTTGATTCATAGTATTGATTGCATAGTCTAAATAATTACTTTGGTAGTTGTTGAATAGATTAATCTAAGGACCCGACAAAGGAGTTTATTTGTTAAACAAGAAGAGACTTTGTGAAACTCATATCACGTTGTTTGAAAAGAGTTGTTACCAAACATATTTGTTGTTCCTTTACTGTTTAGACTACAAACCAAAGGAATTTTTCCAAGTGCGTGACTTATTACAAGTTGGAGGCGCATGGTTACTGAGGGAACTAGGTGAACTATAGGTTTAGTTGCTTGGTCTCAACTATATGAAGTTGATTAGATTTTGTATAGCGGCTTAATTCTGAGATTATTCAATTATGGACAAGGTCCCGTGGTTTTTCTTCATTTGTGGTTTCCTAGTTAACAAAATCTTGATGTGTCTTTTACTTTTCTATTTCCGAAATTATAATTTTTTTATTGTCTCAACTCAATCCATAGACAATCACTTTCGGAGAAAGGACTTATAGGTGGAAAAGTTTTAGATTGAGGTATATTTGGGTACCCTCGTCTTTTCAATTGTTTATATTTTTAGGAAAGTATTATGTTGTTGATACTGGATATCCAAACATGCATGCCTGGTTTTCTTGCTCCATACCAGGAAGTTCGGTATCAAAGGTTCACTGCAAACGAGTTGTTAATTTTGGGCATTCTTCGTTAAGGAATGCAATCCAGCGAAGCTTTGTAGTTCTTAAACTCGTTTTTCAATTTTGAGGAATCCTTCCTCATTTCCATACAACACCCAAGTACAAATACTAATAACAACATACGCAATTCACAATTTCATTAGGACGAAATCTAAGTCTGATGAACTTTTTGCATATTACACAAATGAAAAAAATGTCATAGATGTTGATACAACGCCGCCCGATGAACCCGTATTTAGTGGTATGTATGCACATCAACAAAGAAGAAGTGAAATGAATCACATGAGAGAACAAATGCCAATTCCATGTATAGGAAAACTAGTAGTGAAGATCTATGATTAAATTTATGCCATGTCATAGATCAAACTTCTAGTGTATTGAAATACCTATGACTAAATATGTGTATTGATGGTTTAAAAAAAACAACACTAAAATGATAATGATAAACATGTGTACCAAACAATTTTTCATTAAAATCATCTTTTTTTATAATCAATTATTCGAAAAAAGGTGTTTGTTAAAATCAATTTATAATTATCTATAAATTATAATCAGATCATCATAATGGTTATCGAACAAGGCCTAATACTACAAATTTACTTGTCCCCAGTATTTTCTAACATTTACAATTATGAGTATACAAATTAACACGTATACGGGTATACAAATTAACAAAACCCATACAACTATCGAAAATTACCCAAACTTATGCATGATGTAGAGAAATCTCTCAGTCACATTGGCCGTTTATAGATGCTGTAAGTTAGACACGTTATGGTTGATGCTTCGAATTTTCACATTCAAAAGTTAAATATACCCAATTTTCCCTTCAAATTATACGTGCAACTGTAAAATGATGAAATACTAGCCACTGACAAATCGAAATATCTTAGTTTCACATACAAAGGGTCATCTTCGCACTCTGCCAGAAAGCTTGTATAATATGAGTCCTTAAAGTGTTAACGGGTGAAAAAGCGGGGGGATAACAACCACACCCAATATTTCGATTACCAATCTGTATGGACAACTCCGAGTTGTTTTCTAGAGAATCAACTAGACAGTTAGACTCAATCAATAGAAAATACTCAAGGAGTTATTATCTCAATCTCTTAATTTGATTTACTCAAGCAAATACAATTCGTAAGTCTTAATCAAAGAGAGATAACTTGGATTGTACCAAATACCAATATCCAAGTGTCAATCAATTTAAATCAACAACCAATAAGGTCGGATATTCTAATTGATTGAACAACACACAACCTGTATTATTTCAATTATATAAAGATATAATGCGGAAAAGAAATAACATAGACACCATAATTTTGTTAACGAGGAAACCGCAAAAGCAGAAAAACCCCGGGACCTAGTCCAGATTAAACATACACTGTATTAAGCCACTACATACACTAGCCTACTCCAAATTAACTTCGGTCTGGACTGTAGTTGAACCCCAATCAATCTCACACTGATCCAAGGTACATTTATTCTCCTACGCCTTTGATCCTAGCAGGATACTGCGCACTTAATCCCCTTAGCTGATCTCACCCACAACCAAGAGTTGCTACGACCCAAAGTTGAAAACTTTAATAAACAAATCTGTGTCACGCATTAAAGTTTACAAAATAGATAAATTTGTCTCCCACGAATAAACCTATGAGTTTTGTTTCGTCTTTTGATAAATCAAGGTGAACATGAACCAATCAATAAAACCAGACTTATATTCCCAAAAAATAACTCAGTTTTGTCAATCACCTCACAATAGTCTTAATCGACGCAGCGAAAAAAAGATATTGTGGAATCACAAACGATGAGACGAAGATGCTTGTGATTACTTTTATATCTTTCCTATCGGAGATAGAAATCTCAGGCCAATTATTACAATTATACTCGTACGATAGAAACAGCAAGATCAGATCACACAACTACAAGAAAAGTAGTATCGGCCTGGCTTCACAATCCCAATGAAGTCTTTAAGTCATTAACCTGGTTTTAGAAGAAGAAAACCAAAGGTTAAAGGAGAATCGACTCTAGATTAGCAAACAAGTATCACACAGAATGTGTAGGGATTAGGTTTCCCAGTTGCAAGAGTTCTTCCCTATATAGTCTTCAAACAGGGTTTGCAATCAATGTTAGCTTACTAACAAAGCATTCAATATTCACCGTTAGATAAAAACCTGATTAGATTCAAGCTAATATTTCTCAACTGTTAGATCGAAAACTTAGCTTGTCATATGCACATGTACTTGACGATTTTGGGTTTGTGTAACCATACCCAAACGTGTACAATAGTTGGTTCAATACTAGTTAACCAAATGGTTAGCCAAATGAACTAGTTAGAGAGTTGTTCAATTGCTATGAGATCTCATGTACTACACAAGACACAATTGAAGCAAAACCAATGTGATTCACTCGAATCAATTCATGAACTATAAATCCACGGGTTGCAATAGCATTCCTTAGTTTATTAAGATAAGTTCACAAATATCGTGTTTAGACATAACCCACTTAAGTTCGCGGACTGGGTTCGTGGACTCAAGTTAACCAGTTGGAGTTCACAAACTCCAGCAGAAATTCTCGGGTTCGGAAACTTCCGCCAGTTCGCGGACTGAAACCGAGCTACAACTCCAGCATAAATTTTTAGGTTCGAGAACTATGCACGTTCATAGACTGAGTTGACTGCTCCCGTTGCGGTTTCATTTGATCAACAAAGTTCGTAAACTTCGGTTCAAGTGCTAAGGACTTATACATATATGTGTTACCACAACAATGTTTATATCCCCCAATGGTTATATTGTCTAAATCTCATTTCAATCATTGAAGCATTCTCAGAGGACGTTATATAGTTGTTATTCACAAACTATTTTTCGTCAGAACGATTTCCAAAATGATTGAAACATAACATGACTTTCGTCACTAGGTAAAGATGAACTTGGCTAAAGCGAAATCTTTACCAACACATATTTCGAGAAATAGATAGGAGAGATATACTCATCTCGAAATATCACATGTGTATATTCTTAGTCTATATAGTAATACGCATTTTGTCTCAAGATAGGAGATAGAGTAGATAGACTTTCGAGTGATATATAAGTTCAAGTCTCCACATACCTTTTAGTCGATGAAGATCCACTGGTTCCTTGAGTAGTCCTTAATCTTGTATGATGATTTTCATGGAGTTCATGATCTCAACTACACTTTCAATCCTAGTCCGAGACCTTAGATATAGTAGACTAGAAATCAAGACTTTATAGTTTTGATCACTAACATTGACAACCATGCTTGAGATAGCAACGCATGCGAGTTCGACCGAGCAATGCTCTAACAACGGGGTTTCTCAAGAACCTTCCACCACTGTAAGCATCATTATCTAAATCAATATTTTCCAAAACTCCATCATAATAGAAGTCCCCATCATTTGAAATCCGAGTGATACGCAATGGACAAGACTTTTTTTCAGCAAACAAAAAAAATCCCTGACAATGTGAATTGAGAGTGTCTTGATTACACAGTGTCAAGGTTTGATTTTGGTAATGTTTGGAGTAATTAGATAAGATGGTGTCTTTCTAATATAATATTCTCAATGGCTATGAATGACACTGCTTCAAGTATGTTCAGAAGTACCAAGGGGTTAAAGCAAGGTGACCCAATGTTCTTTTTCTTTTTCATTCTTATTGTGGAGGTGTTATCTGTAATGATAATGAGAGTTGCATTATCGAACTTAATATATGGTTTCAAGACATCTTCTGAAGGTTTTGAGCTCAATCATCTCCATTTTGCAGATGATCTAATCATATTCCTAGATGATAATTCTGAACTGGTGAGCAACCTTAAAAATATTTTTCTTGGGTTTTGAATTGGTTTCTGGTTTGAAGGAAAACTTTCAAAAAAAGTGCCCTAGTGCCAGTGGGCAATGATGTGAATGCTATGGATGCTGCTATTATTTTTGGTTGTCAAATTACTTCTTTTCCTATGAAATATTTAGGAATTCCTTTGGGTAACAAATCAAAGGTAGTGGGGGTTTGGGATGTAATTCTTCAGAATTTTCAAAAGAAGTTGAGTATATAGCAAAGGAAGTATCTTTCAAAAGGTGGAAGACTCATATTGATTCAATATATGCTCTCTAGCTTTTCAGTTTACTACTTATCTGTCTTTCAAATTCCTAAGTATGTTGAGAAGCAAATGGAGAAGATTATCAGGCAATTTCTTTGGGGTTCTGCGAATAAGAAACCTAAGAAATGATAAGTTGGCTGGAAAAAAAAGTGAATTTACCAAAGGATGGAGGTGGTGCTGGAATGAAGATGTTAAAGATGATGAATAAGTCATTACATGCTAAATGGATTTGGAGGTATGGAAATGAGGAAAAAGCACTTTGGAGAAAAGTTACAAGGCATAAGTTTGGTGGCAATGAGAAAGATTTCCTTTGAAATCCTACAAACAAGTAAGTTGGTAAGAGTTTGTGGACTGGTACATTGAAGTGAAGGAGTCATGTGGAGAAAAATTCTACTATCCAAGTGAACAGTGGTGATAGAGTGCTTTTATGAAAGGATGTATGGTTCAATGGAATATCTCTACAAGTCATGTTTCCAAATCTTTACAGTCTGAGCAGATTACAAGATGCTACTATTCAGGAAGTGTTAAATGTTAATGCAGGATACATCTGGAATTTTTATTTTGTATGAACTTAAAAGAAGTAGAGATTGAAGACATTGCGCATGTGTTGAATTTTCTATCTACTTTTAACAGTGGTGAGGGTGAAGATCACATGATTTGGTAGATGATATGAATAATTTTTCTGTGAAGATCTATTTTTGCTAGTATTCCCTTATAAGAGTGTGTGCAATCCAAAAATTACACATAAGGTGATTTTCTTTGTTTGGTCTCTCTGTTAAATGTTGCACCAATAATGAACTCATTGAGGAATACCTTTAATGTCAATGGATGTCTGTTATGCAAGAAGAGTGCTAAATCCAACCATCATTAGTTTTTGCATTGTGATACAACCAAGGAAATTTGGTTTTACTTCTTGACTAGCTATAATCTTCGATGAGTGTTTTAAGGAAGTGTGAGGGACACAATATGGGAATGGAGGAAAAAAAATGGGAAGAACTTAAGTCTGAGAAGTAAAATTTAAGATATAATTCCTTTTGCAATATTATGGGGGCAATTTGGATTGAAAGAACTTCAAGAGTTTTCAATGGCAGATACAATTCGATGGAGAATATAAAGGATAGTATCAAAACTTTGATTTTCAATTGGTGTGTGGGCACTGCGATTTTTGAAGGAATCTCTCTGAACATGGTTCTTCACTATTGGGAGGCTATACTTCATTAACAAATGTTTTTCCTTTTCTTTTATGGCAATTGTTTAGTCTGTCTTTGTACTCTTGTTCACCAATACTATTACTTAGTTAGTGATGTATTGACTTTTTTTTTATTATAAATTTTGCCCTTTCCGAGTCAAAAAAATCCCAATCCTGGGTCCCCCTTTTAATGCAGTGGATAGAGATATATAAATTCATTGGCAACACTTAATATCCTTCCCTTAATGACAAAAATAACACAGTCGGAAGAAGTCGACAATATATAGTTGAAAGAAATGTCATACATGTAATAACTAGCTAGATATATTCATTTTTAGCGAAAGAGAACGATTTTTGAAGGAGTGATTTAGATGTTCCTACGTTGAAGGCGAACATAAATATGCCCAAAATCGAGGTTTGGTTAATATATTTGAGTCTGCAAAATTAACACCACGTCATGTTTTTTCACAAAATTTGACCGTATGTTACGAAAAGTTTATATCATGCCATGTTTGTAATGTCGGAAAAAAACGGGACAAAAATGTGAAGTACACACTAAATTAGGGTTACATTGTCAAATAACCCAAATAAAAAAGATAATTATAGTGTGATCTTTTTCCCTTTAATATTTGATACCTAAGATAAGAAGAAAATTTATACCGAAGAGAATATTTATTTTTGGGAATTGGTAGGCTTATAAACCTACAATATTAAATTTCAAGCGCATAGTGTCTATAATATAAATAACGGCAAATGCAGGTAGAAACCAGGAATTGTTTAGGTGATGGTAAACGTCTTCTACTTTTACTAATTTAAACACAAATGGGTTGTCGATACGACTATATGAGTGTTATGAAGGTCAACTAGAAAACATAAATCCAATTGAAAATAATGGTTTCAAACACTTGATAAAAGGTACTAGGGAAGTTGAATCCACCACATAACTCACAATAGAGAATTCAACCAATGAAACTATTCTTGTTCCTTATAAGGAATAGCGGTAAAGATTCAAGTCTGCTGCATATCCAAGGTGATCTCAGATGGATAGTTTAATCACAAAGAAGGTATCAATACCTAGAATTAGTTGTCTTATTACAACAAAACTAATCACAGATTAACAATAATCGATTAAGCATGAGTGGATGCAACAACAAATAAGTACTCTAACAACCTAGGATGCATGACATATAAGGTGAAAATTATGTATTGCAGCACAAAAATTGAATATATCCTTAATCAAGTCAGCACAATAAGAACAATAATAGTAGCATGAATAGACCAGCTGTATATTAAGGGTTTCATCTCAAACCTAAAAAGAGAATTTTAGAACATAAGAAGTTTGAAATTAAAACCTTGATATTAATACTACAACTTGCACTGGCTACTCCGGGTTTGATTTTTCATCTACAACCCCTTATATATTTATACAAAGTTCTCTAAATTCTGAATCCCATTTTTAATAAAGTACAATGAGAAAATTAGTGATTTGATGTTTCTATAACTCACCACTACACATACTTCAAAATACACATTCATCTCACAACATCTCCTGAATTTGTCTTCATGCCTCTTCATCTCTATGCTTCTAACGGATACTTGATATGAAATGGTACTAGGTTTGAGAGACACATGGAGTGAAGTAGGGATAAAGAGGGATGAGGTTGACAGAGATAGAAGGTTATCGTTTTGGGGGATTGACAAGGAGAATGAATTGATTGAGGTAAAAGGTACTTGAGGCTAGGGTTAGGTTTCGGCTTTAAGTGCTAAAACAAATGGATGGTGATGTTTGTGGGTAAGAGGGTAATGGAAGGTGGTGTCGGGTGAAAATGGGAGAAGGGGAGAGTTCTGACGGTGTTGAGCAGGAGCATCCAGTTTGATGTTTGGATACGGAGAAGTATTCGGTGTTGGAAAGTGTCATCAATTCTGATGTATTGATCTAGAGATGGTGTTTGGTTTAAGGCCTTCGATCTTGAATCTTCCAAGCTCATTGATAAGTCTAGCTGCACCAACGGTTTGCGGAAACCTCTTCTTTTCTGCCACTAGATACTAATTCTTTTCCCCTCTCGCTCTCTTCAGGCTCCAAGCTTCATTAAATACCTAAAATCACAAAAATAACTTAGTACAAGAGAATTTATTTGAACACGATAAAAATACAGAATTTGGTATAAGATGGGAACTTAAAGAACAAAAGATGAGATAAACTTGTCAATACAAGTACATGGAATATGCAATATTTGGCAACCATCAGGAATAGATGAGTCAGAGAAAAAAGATGAACAAAAACTTTAAAATCAATACAAGTACATGGAATTATGCATGTATTAATTAATACTCTATCGCACGGTCATATTTGTACTCCTTCACTTAAACTCTCTTTCACTTTGATAGGGATAGACTCTAAAATAGTATATCGCATAGCCCTTGCTCTAAGGATAATTAAGATTACCAAAATTTCCACAGTATTCTATTTAGATTTGTTGGGATTCCTAAAGTTTCAGAGGTTTAATTTTATGCACATTGGACTCCATAAAAATCTGAGGTATCCAATTTATTTAGAATTTTAAAGATTATTAGAGGCCAAAAACTTTTGTGGAATTTTATGGATATTACAAGGCATTATATAAACATTATGTTACTCCACAAATCTCTTTTTTCTTCATAAAAGAGGCGAACCTCAACTGATACATTCATAGAGACGATTTTGGAAATCGGAAATCTTACATAAATTTTTCAAAATTAACATACATTTGTTCAGGATATTGTATCTTCCCTAATTATTGACTAACAATTCGATTCCTTTAGACGTAAAAACTATTTCAGAGTATACTATCCCTTTTTCAAAAGAAAGAGACAGAACCAAACATCTTCAAAGACCTAAGCTGATTTTAAAGAAAAATCAGTATGTGTCAATGCCAAAAGCAGTGATTGGATCAGATCCTACTCAATGTTTGCAAGAACATGTAAAAAACATGAACTCAGGTTTTTAAAGTAAAATTGCATAATGCAATTAAGGTAATAGGGTCTCAAATAACTATAACAGTATCTCAAGCAACAATGTCTCAAACAGCAGTAATGGTGTCTAAAGTACCCTAGGTTATCTGAATCGGTTTTTAGTTGTCTGAAACGGAAAGAATCGGTCTGAATCGGCATGGGAGATTTGTTAACAGTTGCAGCAGGGTAAGAACTTAGTGATAATATTGATATGGTTGATGATGCCTTGGTTTTTGGTTGAGAAAATTCTTCAGTAGGAGCCGGTAAAGTTGGAATAACTATTTGGAGCTTCTTTACTTGCAGAATCATGGGTAAGTACACATGTAGCAGTTTCCAAATCGTTTGGGAAAGAAAAATACCCAAATCTCTGCCTTGAACCGTAACCATCAGCAAGCACCAGAGAAGGCAAAGAAAATTGAAAATCATACTTAAAAACCCAAAAAAAACACAAATTAAAAGTGCAAACAATTACATGTAGAACATAAATTAATACTGAAATTAAAGGAAGACCAAACTTAATAACCGAACGAATACTTGATCTAATAAAATCTAGATTAAAGAGAAACCCAAAAGGATTCACAGACCATGTGCCACTACCGGACATAGAAGATCTGGAAAATTTAGCCACAAAAAATAATGTTGCTGCAAACAGGTTGATAGTCAGAGACGAAATCGGAGGTATGCCTTGGTCTCTTCTCTTAATCAGATCACAACCCATACCACCCTAGGATCCAAGCAGAGCAACCCAAAAATCACACATAACAAAGCCTTTTAAAAACCAAAAGTTAAACAAACTAAACAAAATCTAAAAAGGGATGAAAGAAAAAGCTTGAGAAGATTGTTGATCTGCTCAGACCAGCTCATGGTGAGACGATCTGAGAAAAAAAGTTATCAGGCAGATGGGTTCTTCGTTACTCTTCTCTAGGAGAGAGAAAACAATTTTTTTTACTCCACAAATCTCAAACCAAGGCATAAGACTTTTGAGGAAACTCGTGGATTCTCATATTTTGCTGATAAATTAGCGCCACATGCCACCTGCATTACAATCACCACCTTCCCTAGTGTCACACCTTCAAACTCCCCAGATAATTTTCTGCAAAAGTGTAACCCGATAGTACAATGGTTCTGTGAATAAAGCTTCACCCACTTGCACTTCAGCCTTATAAGTTTGCACCAATGCAAACAACTAACTAAAAAATTCTTCAGAGGAAGTCTTTAACCTTCTTTCTCTTCACTTAAGCTTCTCAAATGCACCCCATAATGCATTCAATCTTTGCCATACTTTGCTAACAACAATCATCCAACCAAGAACACTTAAAACATGACACAAGCAACTTCTTTTATTGCATCAAAGGGAAGAAATACAAAACTTTGCCACTTAAGTACTTACACATACTTGCTTGCCTTAAGCCAAGCCTTAGTCTTACAAAAACGCTCCTATTTTGAGTCTCACACTCACTTATGAAAGCCTTACTCTCACATATGCTAGACTGCCAAATTTTCCATGCCTTAGGACTATTTATACAGCAGATTTTCTTGGAAAAACCGTGCACAACCGTTGTACACGCATGGGACATCCATCTATCCCATGGAGTAGTTCTGTAACCGCCAATAATTGTGCTAACTGGCCAGTTCTCTTCTAACTTGCGCCAATCATCCAACACCTGTTCAATTGCAGTTAAGAACCATCTCCTATGCTTATAAACTCATTTATAACCGTACTACTTCATCACGCGTCATTGGCATGCTTGTGAAGCTCGTAAATAACTTGTAACCAACACTTGAGCTGTATTGCGCCACTTGTTTTGGCATGCTGGATTCTGACTTGTGCCAACGTTCAGCCCTCTTGGCCATACATTCTTATCATTCTAAACGGATGCACAGACAATTCTCAAGCATCAAACATCGAGGCCAACTCCTTAATCTCACTCTAGTTACTCATACGTCATATATGTTCCACTACGCCCATTAGCTTGACAACAGCAATGCAACTCTTGGATTACTAACTTGTTTACATTGTCCAAGCTTTGGCCAGCCTTGAACTAATGCCATAGACCAACCCTTGATCTATTATATCTTCTCGTATCATCCTTGAGTTTGGGCCAACTCAATTCCACGGATATGCCTCAATGCCAACATCGCATGTTGCATTTGTCACTTTGGCCTCGTCTTGCCTTTCCCTCAATAAAGCTTCATTGTGTCGGCTAATAAGCTTTATCCCTTAGCCAAAATGTCTTTAAAATGTAGTGTTGCACTTGCACTACATTGGCCCTGTGGGTTTATGCTATTCCCAGCACTTAACAATCTATACACTAATACCGTTATTATGGCTTGTGTTGTGCTATTATGGCTTCATACTTACTTGGCATGCAACTCTGTAACGTGTCATCATTATGCGATACTTGCAGCCATGGCATATACCTCCCCCACTTAATCCATTCAACGTCCTCGTTGAACGCAACCAAGTATACTCAACATACTTGTTCTTCGGCCTTGTACACTTCTGAACCACTCAGAATTCAACAAACTTGTTTGGCCTTCCTTCTTGCCAAAACTTTATGCCTAGTACCACATGCCATCACTTAGTTTATTGCTTTTCCATTGATCTCATATACTTGATCCACTTCTCGGCGTCATGCACTACGCTTACGCTGCTACTCAAATCATGCATCAATACCCAAATGCAAATATGAAATTCTTATTTAACTAATTCCTCCAAATTTTGGCCTGAATCTCGCCTTGAATCATTTACTCCTAAGTGTACGCACCTAATGATTCTTCTCAATCTGATTACCATGATCATTGCCATCGCTTCCCGACTTTGCCTCTTGCATCTCACTCAATGTTACAAGGACTTATAAACGACTTGGCTTCATTTTTCAATAAATTTTGTCGACTACTTCGTCGTTGAACTGTTGTTATCCATGCTCCTCATTAAGCACGTCACAAAGTAATCGGGGTTCTCTTCATATAAGATACCCGAATTCAACACTTCATGCCTCACCAAACTCAGATTATGCAAACATCATTCAAGAACTCATTTCTCCGAATGTGGTCACCAAGTATAAACTCTATACTTATGCCATCTTGCATACCCGTACTAGAATGGTGAGTTTTCTTTTCTTAAATTCCAGGCAACAAAAGTATTGAGTTGCACAGCTCATTTAAAACCGTAACTAACTATCTCTTGGACATATCATTAGCTAACCCTTTAGCTGTCCATATGATATGCCTTCAAAGCCAATATGTCTCCAAATACTTCTTTGAACAGCATTTCTAATTTCCTGGAAAGTGTGTGTGTCTTTCTCTAAGGCCATGAGTTCTACCCAACTCATGCTTGCTAATAATGTGATTTCTTTCTTGTTGTATTGCTTGCACCATCGTTGCCCATCTGTCATCGTGTCATTTTTCAATCCCCAACCAGCAACATCAACTAGGACCTCTGTCATATGCTTTGCTTATTAGATTTCAACTTGTCTTGCTATTGCATACGTTAGGCTAAGTATGCTATTGAAGCATCTCCCCATGAACTAGATTTACATCGTAAATAAAGAGACAAGACTTTATAAACGAAAACACCTTCATTCATTATTGCTCTTACATACCAAGACCATGTACCATTACATTATTGATCCACTTGATCACTTTTGGAAACCTAAAACTTCATTAACAAAGCAACTTGCTTACACCAAAGCAAAGTATATACAAACTTGAAGACTCAAATAAAAGTTTGTACAACCAAACTCTACACACAGAGTTTGCAACAACCAACAACTAAATCTATGCCAAACAAGATCAAAAAATACCACATTTTATGCACTAGGTGTTGCCAAAGGAGACAGCAACACACCTTCTTGTTTATATCTTAGTTTCTACTCTTGTCGAAGTGCGCAACAACTTCGCTGCGTGGTCTCTTTCTTGACCCTTCACTTCGGCCTTCACGAGTGTTGCTAGAATGAGCCCCATGGTCATTCCCAACTGATGCATTGAGTTGTGCCTTGAGTTGACAACTTCTTGCGAAATGCGAACCTTTGGAAATGAAACATCCCCTATACTTCCGGGCTGAAGGGAATAATTCATCTTCCTTTGGTTCATGCTTACGCTTGCTTCCTACAGATTTTTCCTTCCTTTTAGCTTCACCTTCACAGCTTTGCACATCTTCAGTCGTTGTACAACTAGTAAGCCCTCTTACCGCTTGAATAGCCATCTGGATACTCTGGATTTTACGCTTCTTAAGTTCAACAATCACACTCGAACTTGAGCCAGCCAGAAATTGGAACATCTGATCTTCTTCACTAATGCCACGTACTTCTTGCACCAATGCAAGGAAGTTTTAAGAATATGCCTGTGGTGTACCCATCATTTTCAGCCTACGTAAACTTTATCTTCCAAACTAAGAACCATTGCATTTCCAGAACTGACATCTCAGTCCATCTTTCTTGTCATTCCATGACATAGGATTGGCATAACCAGCAGCTTCATCTTCTTGCAGCATAGTTCTCCACCAAACCTTTGCATCACCACCAAGGTAATTTCCTGCGAAAGTTACTTTTTTTTCTTTCCCAGTTCCATTCGCCTCAAAGTATGCCTCAACATCATACAAGAAATTCTCAATTTCTCTAGCATTTCTAGAACCTGCGTAAATTCTTAGTTCGGAGACCCGATTAGAGCTTTCTCCATGCACGTTTTCTCCTACAAACATGTCGTTATTGATTAACCCACGAATGCTTGTCACTTCCTCAAACATTTGCTTCATGTGGCTTGTTAGTATGGTCTTTATGTCACTGAATTGCACCTTCAATTTAGTCACTTCAGCATTGGTTTCGCAATTCAAAAGGGTTGCATCAGACACCTTGTCGTCTACATCACTTACCATGCCATCGAATTCTATAGACCAATCTGATGTTGTTCTTTCAAGTTGGTCTAGCCTGCCTTTATCTTCCGAAACAAGAGGGATATCAATGCCATCTACACTGAAATCAATGGTTATATCACCAAGATCACTATATTCCTCAAGATGATCAAACGTACCTGGTAGTTCTTCGTCGATCATCATGTCATTAGAACTCATTTCTAATGCAATACTTCTGAAAATAATGCGCCACTTACATGCTCACAAGAAAATACCTTTAGAGGGAAATAAGTACTAGTGCATTATCCAACAAATACACTCGAACTGTATACCAAACACAGATCCGATACCCGAATTTTTACACCATCAAACTCCCCAGATAATTTTCTGCGAAAAGTGTAACCCGTCAGTACAATGGTTCTGTGAATAAAGCTTCACCCACTTGCACTTCAGCCTTATAAGTTTTCACCAATGCAAACAGCCAACCCAACAATTCTTCAGCGAAAGTCTTTAACCTTCTTTCTCTTCACTTAAGCTTCTCAAATGCACCCGATAATGCATTTAATCTTTGCCATACTTTGCTAACAACAATCAGCCAACCAAGAAAACTTAAACCATGACACAATCAACTTCTTTTATTGCATCAAAGGGAAGAAATACAAAACTTTGCCACTTAGGGAATTACACAGACTTGATTTCCTTAAGCCAAGCCTTAGTCTTACAAAAAATCTCATATTTTGAGTCTCACACCCACTTATGCAAGCCTTACTCTCACATATGCTAGACTACCGAATTTTTCATGCCTTAGGACTATTTATACAACAGCTTTGCTTGGACAAACCGTGTACAACCATTGTACACGCATGGGACATCCATCTTTTAAGAACCGTCTCCCACGCTTATAAACTCATTTATAACCGTCCTACTTCATCACGCATCATTGGCATGCTTGTGATGCTCGTAACTAACTTGTAACCGTCACTTGAGATGTATTGCGCCACTTGTTTTGGCATGATGGATTCTTCCTTGCGCAAATATTCATCCCTTTTGGACCTGCATGCTTATCATTTTAAACTCATGTATGGAAAATTCTCAAGCATCAAACATCGAGGCCAACTCAGTAAGCTCACTCTAGTTACTCATACATCATATATGCTTCACTATGCCCATTAGCTTGACAACAACAATGCAACTCTTGCATTACTAACTTGTTTGCATTCTCCAAGCTTTGGCCAGCCTTGAACTAATTCCATAGACCAACCCTTGATCTATTCTATCTTCTTGCATCATCCTTGAGTTTGGGCCAACTCAATTCCCCGGATATGCCTCAATGCCAACATCGCATGTTGCATTTGTCACTTTGGACTCGTCTTGCCTTTCCCTCAATGAAGCTTCATTGTGTCGGCCAATAAGCTTCATCCCTTATCCAAATGTCTTTACAATGTAGTGCTGCACTTGCACTATATTGGCCCTGTGGGTTTATGCCATTCTCAGCACTTAACAATCTATACAGTAATACCGCTATTATGGCTTCGCATTGCACCATTATGGCTTCATACTGACTTGGTCTGCAACTCTGTAATGCGTCATTATTATGCGACACTTGCAGCCATGTCATACATAGAATCCTTACATACGCCACCAGTGTCACCACCAATACTAGCACCACAAGCAACACAACTTCCACCAGAGCCACCACCATCGCTACCAGCACTGCCCCTACCTCTTCCATCACCACCATTAGTACTGGGCCCTACCATTACCACCAATATTACCCCCACCACCACCATATCACCAGGGTCATCCCTACCTCCACTAAAACCTCCGCCACCACCACCGTCGTCGCCAATTCCACCGCTACCACAACCACTAGCATTTTTGACGCCATCGCAAATATATTCTCACAAAATAATTCTCATTTTAGATTACTTTTTTTTTTATAATCTATCAAACTTTATTGACTTTTTTAGATTTTATATAAGTCCTATAGATTTCGGAATAATTATTATTAAACAATGCCATATAATTTCTAATCTGATACACCCTATAAGTATATTATTTTGTGGTCACTTGGATATTCTTATATGCAAGTTTTAGTGTGCATTGTAATCCGTAGGAATATTCAGAATTACGGTATTTATATAAACCCATGGACTTGGAATTATGAAATTCGGGTTAATTTAGGGCCTATCAATTTCAACATTCAACCTAAAGAAAAGGATAAGGGGTGTCTAAATGGGTAAAAGTAGTAAGATATCCTCACTAGTAAAATTCAATAATAAACCTTATCCTTTTAAATTTGAAACCTATTCAAATCTTTTGAAAACTAAAACTCGTTCAAATCAGTTACATCACAAATTCAAATAAAAACTAACTACATCGATCGATTTAATTTAAAATTTTGTTATCTTTTTTAAATGAAATCTCAAACTAAAAATCGTTGATTAAAACCCATAATTCTTAATTATACTTGTGATTGGTTTACCCATTTAAAACTCAAAATCACAATGAATCTTAATTTTATATGTTTAAACACAATTGGTCGATGTTCATGAAAAAGTGAGGGTCCAACAACCACACCCAATATTTCGTTCGGCAATCTGAATATACAAACTCCAATATACTTTCAAGAGAATCAACTAGACAGTTAGACTCAATCTATAGAAAAGTATATAAAGCAGTTGATATCTCCAATTCAATCTGCAATCAACAAATAGGAATTTGCGAGCCCGATTGAATAAGAGAAATAACTTGGACGGTAAAATATCCAAGTGTCAATCAATTCGATCAACAATCCAAAGGTCGTATTCAAGACCTGATTGAACTTAACGCACAAACTGTGATATTTCTATTATATAACAAAATATAATACGAAAAATAAATAACACAGACGCCATAATTTTATTAACGAGGAAAACCGCAAATGCAGAAAAACCCCGGGACCTAGTACAACTTTGAACACCACACTGTATTAAGCCGCTACAGACACTAGCCTACTACCAATGAACTTCGGACTGGAATGTAGTTGATCCCTAATCAATCTCACACTGATCAAGGTACAGTTGCGCTCCTTACGTCTCTGAACCCCAACATGATTCTACGCACTTGATTCCCTTAGCTTATCTCACCAACAACCAAGCTAGAGTTTCTACGACCCCAAGTCGAAGACTTGATAAACAAATCTGTCCCACACAGAAAAGTCTATTGGAATAGATAAATATGTCTCCCACAGAAATACCTACGAGTTTTGTTTTGTATTTTGATAAATCAAGGTACACAAGAACCAATTGATAAACCAGACTTATATTCCCGAAGAATAACCTAGTATTATCAATCACCTCACGATAATCTTAATCGTATGGAAGCGAAACAAGATATTGAGGAATCACAAATGATGAAACGAAGATGTTTGTGACTACTTTTAATCTTACCCATCGGAGATAAATCTCAAGAAAATCTTAGCAAAGATAATAATCAATCACGATAGTAGAAGTAAGATCATAACACGCAACTATAGAGAAAATAGTTTGGTTGGCTTCACAATCCCAATGAATTCTTTAAGTCGTTAACCTACTCGGTTTCGTGAAAACCTAAGGTTAAAGGTGAATCGACTCTAGTCACAGCTAGTATCACACATGAGGTGTGGGGATTTGGTTTCCCAGTTTCTAGAGTTCTCCCTTATATAGTTTTCAAATCAGGTTTTGAAATCTAAGTTACATTGGTAACAAAACATTCAATATTCACCGTTAGATGAAAACCTGATTAGATTCAAGCTAATATATTTCAACCGTTAGATCAAACTTAACTTGTTATACA
The DNA here is from genome assembly GCA_023529315.1 of Papaver bracteatum. Lineage (NCBI taxonomy): Eukaryota > Viridiplantae > Streptophyta > Magnoliopsida > Ranunculales > Papaveraceae > Papaver > Papaver bracteatum. The sequence continues at coordinate 738,960 of JAJJWX010004907.1, read as the reverse complement.
CAAATGAAATGTACCTTCATTTAGGTTTGAGTAACCATACCTAAACGTGTACACTAGGTTGGCTTAACAGTAGTTAACCGTTGTTAGCTATATGAACACTCTCATATCAACCTTATTCTTTTTAATCATAACTAGTTCAAATGACTCAAATGAAACTAGTTATAGAGTCTTTCAATTTCTATATTCTCATAGAAGTATACAAGAACAAAATTGAAGTAAAATCAGTTTGATTCACTCGAATCAATTCATGAACATTATAGCCACGGTTTGCAAAGAATGCATTCCTTAATTAATATATAAATGTATTAGTTCATGAGAAAACCGATTTTAGAACTTTAACCACTCAAGTATGCAAACGGGTGCGCATACTTAGAGTAGCCGGTTTGAGTTTGGGTTCTCTAGTATTCAAATGGGTACGCATACTTCCAAACACAACAGAAATTTCCGGACCCAAATCCTTCGCCATTACGCGTACGGGTATGTGTACTTAGGAACTTGAAATTCCATAACTAACAGGTACGCGTACGGGTATGCATACTATAGTTCTGGTCATGGATCACATACATGCAAGAATGCATACTATGTTCATAATCCAATGATGGTTAAGTGTTTTAAACTCTATTTCAATCATTGAAACTTTCTTAGAGGATGACAATAGCTGTTTTCACGAACTATTAATATCAAAGCAATTTTCAAGTTATTGAAATAATCATTACGAAACATTCCAAGTCTACACCAAATGATTATATCACACAAACCATGTAATATGCTACTTGGCGATTTTGACATTATCATCTTTTGACCTTTTTCAAGAATATAAGATGAACTTGGTTGAAGCGACAACTTACCGACACGAAATATGTAAGCGAGTTAAACTCAGCTCGAAATCTCAAATGTGTATAATCGAATACTATATCGTAATACGACTTTTGTCTCAAAATAGGAGATATAGTTGAAATATATTTTCCAAGTGATAGATGAGTTTTAGTCTCCACATACCTTTTGTTGATGAAGTTCCACAAGCTCTCCATAGTAGTTCTTCGTCTTCAATTGATGAACGACGTGAAGTCTAATTCTCAACTACGCAATCTATCCTAGTTCGAGACATCACTATAAGTATACTAGAAATCAAGACTTACAGTTTTGATCACTAACATTGAAAAAAAAAGCTTGAGATAGCAATGCCTGCGAGTTCGACCAAGCAGTGCTCTAACAGTTCATGTCCGCATTAACCGATTCGGTAAAAATCGGTCGATGTTCATGACCAAATAGACCGATTTTCTTGATGTTCTCAATAATTGAAGAACATCAAACCCATAATCAGTCGATGTGGACATTCATACAGATCGATTATGGTTAAAGAAAATGCCTATTTTTTCTTGATTTAATAGTACAATATGCAAAGATGGAAACCTTGAATCAAGATCGATTAGAACTTGTACAAACCCAGAAGTTTTTTTTATCTATATGTCATAGAAAAATAATATATGAGTTCAACACAAGAAGAGTGAGGTCATTCTGACATCAGATGAAGAAATTATGAGCAAAACAGTTACAAAAATGCCCAGATTTACAATCGATAAATAAGGGCATTTATGTAATCTGGTTGTGGCAAAAAAAAATTACAAAAAAACTCTTGAATTTTAGTTTTTTACAATCGATATACGGGGATAAAAACCATCGATTGCTGACGTATTTTTATGTAAAAGATCCTCATTTTTGGGTTTTTTTGGTAATCGTCCATAGAAATTAAGAACATATGCCGATCCTGGGTTGATATTCATGAAGGATAAAGAACGTTAAAAATATCAAAATTTTCATGTTTTGATGATCAACCAACACAAGTTAATCTCACAATCGATTTGTGTTCTAAGTCTTATACACCGATTGCTAATGTTCTTCATGATTGAAAAATATAAACCTACAATCAGTCTAAGAATACGTGAACATCCACAAATTCTCGATTGATGTTCTTGAATCATCAAGAATGATCGGTGTGCGAATGCAGGTTCTCCACAGATTATGAGTTGACGTATTTTCAGAAAAAATCAAGATCTTTTCACGTTGGATGATGAATTAGCATTAGTTGATTTATATAGATTAACTTGATTAAATATCAATTAATCCCCTTAACTAATACTAACCAATTAGGGATAAATTAGCATTAAGAAAAATAGTTTTCTTTTTCTTTTATTCTTTAAGAAAAAAATAGTTGTATATGTTACAGAGCCTACAGCCCATGGATGTGCGGTCCATGGGTTATCCATTTATATGTATATAATGTAACCTATGTAATAGAACTACTTATCTTCCTAATGAGATTCTTCTTCTTCTTCCTCTCATCTCTCCATGGTTTACCTCTAATTCTCCTCAAACACGTTATCATGCCCGATGATATACCGCAGATCGATTTGATTTTTTTTTTAATTCTAAATGGATGATAAGCACAAGTTGTTTGAATCAAAAGTTGGGTTTGGATTTACATCAAGAAAACTATGGAATCAAAAATTGGTGTTTGGATTTACATCAAGGAAATCGTGGAATCAATCTTTAAGCTAAGTATTTATGTTCCTTTTGATTTGATTTGATTTAATGGTGGAGAAATCCGATTTGTTTGATATTGATATTTATTTTATTTTATTGGGGGAACGAAAATTTGTCTGGTACTAATTTTAATCTAGTAGAATTTTAATCTAATAGAAATCTGTTGATTTTGATTTTTATTGATTTTTTTTGTTGCAATCATCGTGTGCTGTATTTTTTTGTTATGGGTTGTTTGTATTGAATATTGTAGTTTTTTTTATCTTCTCCACAGCCCTTGTCTAAAACGTACTCAGATCCTTCCACTATGCGCCGACCAAAGTGTCAGACCATATAATTCAAAAAGATCCTTTGCTGTAATAGCCGCTAAATCTACCTATGATGATTGGTTGTAATGTAGTTTACTGTACACACTAATCCCGTCAAGATCTGCATTTGCTTTCCCAGACCCCATTTGTTCCCTTGTGAATGAGCATCCGTTTGTTTTCCCAGAAGAAAAGGAAATCTCTGTAAAGAAAAAAAATTGTTCGTCCGTGGAAAAGAATGGGGAGAAGACCAGTCTTCCCTTATCCGGACCCGTCTGCCCTATCCAGAACCCGCCTGTTCCAGCAATGAGTTTATGTTCCGGGGCGTGCGCGACCAATGCTGTTCCGGTCCTGTCTACTGCGGGAACCAAAGTATGAGGTACGGAACTATAACGTGGATTTTACATTAAAAACTTGCTAGTTATTTGTTTTTAGAGCATGCCTAGTTTTGTTTATTTTTATCTTAAGATAATTCCACGGTATATAAGGGGTCAATTTAAATTATGATTGCTGCTCTCGATCATTAAGAATTTTTGCCTTAATGTTATTTTGTTCTCTTGAATATGATATTGGCTATGGTTAAATGATTTGTTTTGTTCAATTGGTTGTACCTACTCGATTCCAATGCATTTATTTGGGGATCAGAAGTACTTGGAACATTATTGTGTACTCGATATTTTTCTCCCAAAATTCGAACGTTTCGTGGAATGTAATCCACTTACTCAACTATTAATCTGTCAGTAGTTTCAAAAGATACGTTCAAATAAAATCACATGTATTCTAATTTTTGTGGAAGATCTCACAAAATATGATATGAGTAAGAAAATTTCCATTGCTTTACTTCATCCATGATACTAACAAACCAGTACATGTATCTCAATAAGTGTTTTCTAAATTACTAAATGCACAACCCCCCTTCCCATTATACTTTTAGGTAAAAAAGCATATCACTCATTTTTACAAAGTCTTCAGTAAAACAGGATCGATACCACCCTAAGATGCAAATGGTAAAAATTCCATATTACAAAGAAAACAAGGTGAACTTTAGAAAAATATTCATGCACAATACGGACCATTAAAGTGAATGATGGATCTGTTGAATGTTTTGACATTTTGGACTAGTTATAGTTACCAAGAAATTTGTGTTTGAAAACTCCTAGCACATATTACACAATCCAAAGTGCAAAGGATAACCACCCTTGTTAATGCTAGAGAATTTACATCAAAAGGACTTGATGAATATTGCATGTTTAATAGGATCAATATAGAGCATGTTATACCCAATGGTCTCTTAGAGGCTACCATCAAAGGTTACAGATGGTGTCTAAGGAATAGGTTATGCGTAACAACCTACCTTTTATTGCTTTGGGAATATGCAATATTACGCGCATATTTACTAAATTTTTGTAGAACCCAATATTAGTCAACCTTTTATACGCACCAGTTGGTAACTGAATTTAATCATGACATTTGCATTCTTACGCATTTTTGTTTGCACTATATATGTGACATTACGAGTCCACGTCGTACTATGATGGGTCACGAAAACGATTAAGTAATTTTGTTGGATATTTAATCTCAACAATTATCCGCATTTTAAAACCTTTGGCAGGAGATCTCTTACTGCTAGATTTGCAGGTTATCACTTTAATAAGACAGTCTTCCGGTCATTAGGGGGAGATAAGAAAAAGTATTTTCTAAGGGAACGACATGAATTATCTTGGTATGTTCCCACTGTGTCTCATATTGATTCTTGTACTCCACAAATGTAAATGTGAAGTGACAAAGAATAATTAATTTTCAGAATGTACACTGATCTCGTTGAAGTGACAAGATCATACCAGCTTCAAATATTCCTGCAATGTTAGAAATCCTCAGTATGGGGTACACCATGGACTAAGGCGTTGAAACTACACTTGGTGGAGGTATAGGTCGTGGATCCACAAAGGAAGATGGAGAGACCACCATGTTCGATCAATGCTCACCTAGAAAGGAAGTAGATGAGTAAGACACAACCTAATTTGTATCATTAGTATAATCATCTCATTTGATTGTCTCTGACTATGTCCACGAATCAATACTATAGGACGCTCCGAATTTTAATGATTCCAGAGAACAATGAAATCCTAAAGAATTATGAGAACACACACGGGTCAATGGAAAGATCGTGCGAGCATATAAATAATTATTTTTATATATAGTTGCTCAGGGAAATAGAGCACGATGAGATCGAACTGTGCTTCTTATTGTTTAACTCAATAAATAACATATTTGGCCTACACAATCCAGGTAGAACTTATTTCTTTGGAAAATATACGGGTATTTGGTGTGGTAGTGCTAACCAACCAAGTGTAAAGCCTATTGGACATACATAATTAATTTGTCACAAAGCATAAATGAGAAGAAAGAAGTCTTAAAAGATGACGAAGATGTGTTGGGAGATCAAATTCCCATATCTAAGTACAATAGACGCATTGTTGTACTTAGTATAATAATGTACTCGATAAAATTTTGCATCCCCAAGAAACTTGTTAGCTAGATATAGCTCAGCGCCAACGCAATGTCATTGGAATGGTATAATGAATGTAATCATGTACTTAAAAGTAACCATTGACATAAATTCGTTTTATCCTTGCAAAGACATTAAAAGGAATGCTAATGAAAGTGCAATCCAAAAGTTGTTGATTATGAAGGAACAATAAATCTCTTCTCCAACGAAAGTAATCAGAGGGAGATATGGTAGATTATTTTCTAGGTTATTACCGATATTCAGTTTCGAAAAGTACATGACTAAAGAAACTGTGTGGAACAACTCTGATAGTAATCATGGGGAGATGCCGACATCAGGGGGAGGATCCAAGGATATGATGTCGACACATTTTACTTCGAAATTGAAGATGTGTTGTACTCATTTTTACCTTCGATCGAGAATAATTTTTCCAAAAGGGTTTTTCACTTGACAAGGTTTTTAGTGAGACAACACTAAAAACATCAAGTATGTTGAATGTTGAATACATAACCGTTGATATTACTAAAAATATCTGAATCAAAGAAATGAAACTCGATAGTCTGTTAACAACGCAACTTCCGGAATCAACAACATGGTCTTATAAACATTCAAATCACAAAAGTTAAGTGTGATAAATTCCTTTTGACTGCATTAGACTATGAAAATTGACTGACATCAGGGGGAGCATCTAAAGGTGTGTTGAACTCTTTTCCTTCATTGAGGTTACTTTTTCCCACGGGGTTTTGTTGCTCGGAAAGGTTTTTAACGAGACAACAACAAACACAGGGAACGTAATTTCCCAACTAAGGCTATTATCTTTCCCACGGGGATTTTCTGCCTTAGGAGTTGTGAAGCAACTAGTCAACTTCAACAGAGCAAAGTGATCATCTGCAACAAATCACCTTTGTTTGTATCTGTCGCATTGTACTCTTTTCCATTCATCAAGGTTTTATCCCACTGGGTTTTCCTTGTCAAGGTTTTAATGTGGCAATGTATACGTATCCAACTATGTTCTAAGTTTAATCAATATTGTACTCTTTGTTTTAATGAGGCAATTAACTTAGACTCATCGATCTTTAAATATCTTACTACATGTGACGAACTATATGTAAAATACGAGACAACATGTGAAGTACTACATGAAGAGCGGTACTAAGGTTTTATTCCACTGGGTTTTTACTTGTCAAAATTTTAAATGGGGCGATTGATTTCGGCAAAAGCCATCACGGAGAGGACGTCATTTGAAGAAATACATTCAAAACACTATATGTGAAGCAATATGTATAAAGTTTTGTTATTGATCCGCACAAGGGAGAGTGTTACAGGGCCTACGGCCCATGGATGTGCGGTCCATAGGTTATCCATTTATATGTATATGATGTAACATATGTAACATATGTAACAGAACTATTTATTTTCCTAATGAGATTCTTCTTCTTTTTCCTCTCATTTCTCTATGTTTTACCTCTAATTCTCCTCAAACAGTATAAGGATTTATTTTTATTTTACTTTGTAACGATCCTTTTTGGGCCCGAATAATCCTCATAGGGCACAAAATAGCCGGGTATAAAATCTTAAATTTGGGAGTTGGCGGTGAAAGGTATAACATCGGGGGCTTTAGGTTGTATAACCCGTTTCGTAGGGGGGTTAGGCTATGCTTGGTTACATCCGACCAGATCTTATGTTAAGTGTACTTTTCGAGTCTTCTTCTTCCCACTCTTTGTATTTTTCTCTGTTTAAAGAGAATTACTCGGTATTTTTTTCTATGAAGAACGGCAAGGTAACTTTGCTTATCCTTTTCTCTTTGGTATTCTAAGCTATGGGTTTGATTCTTAAAATTTATATTTACAGTATGTGAGATTTTTTAATTGATACAGTTAAATTGACTGGAAAAAACTTGGTTTCCTTCCTAAACAGCCCATCCCAATCCAATTCCGATTTAATCGCCTGTATTGGTCATCGGAGTATTAATAAAAATTGAAACTTTGGTGTTTCAGACCACGCGCCTCAAGGATTTCTGAATACTCACGAGTCACGCCTAAGGTGTCGAATTGCAGTCAGGCGATTCCAGGTTGGTTTTTTCAGTTGTTTTAGTTTAAAATTGAATTTCATAGATAGCTCTGCGGATTTTGTACTAGTTCAAACACTATCACTCTCTTGGAAACATATACACCAATTCACCTAATTCAAGATAGGTTGATTTAATTTTGCTTTCGAATTAACCTGAGGAACTCTGTCGAGGCAAGGCGCCTAACCTATAAATCCCGCGCCTAGCTCGCCTTTGACAAGATAGTTAACAGCTTTGTAGCAGGACTATGGAGACCTCTCTGCAAAAGCTTAGACAAGTTTTTATTTATTCATTTTTGTACATAATGAAGTTCCAGTTTTTTTACTCTTTTACTTTCTTCTATGTTCAGGGTTTCAGAGTTATAAAGCTTGACTGCATAAAACCAAACAAGTTCCTTCATATTGAAAATTTAAATATTGATACATAAAAGCTCTAAAATTTTGAGTCCGGCGTCATCTTCTGGACTGGAGTTTCAATATTATCATCATCATCAGTTCATACATAACGCAGTACCTATAATGTCATCTTCGTGTGCTGTTCTTCAGCAGGTCCGTCATGGTCTCATGCGTAGCGCATTACCCAAAGTTTCTTCCTCTGTATTACAACTCATCGGACCCCCTGAAATCTATAAAATCTCCAACCCACCATCACCACCACTGCCACCACCATCCTGGAGTGGTAACCCATTATTTGACTTCTACTACCATGTAGTTCCTGGCACGAAACCTAGAACTGTGATTAGAAGATTAGAATTAGCTTGGAATCATGATTCATTGATGTCTTTGAAGTTGATATGCAATTCAAGAGGTGTTAGAGGGACTGGAAAATCAGATAAAACAAGTTTTTATGCTGCTGCATTATGGCTTCATAAGCATCACCCTAAAACCCTGGCTTGTAATGTCAGGACATTTGCTGAATTTGGTTACTTCAAAGACCTACCTGAGATTCTTCATAGATTAACAAAGGAAGGCAAGGAGGAGGGGCCATTGCCGCGGCCCAAATCACAGTACAAACCAAAGCTTGAGAGCAGGGAAGAACTGATGATTACGAGAGGAAAAATACCTGCAGAAATAAGGATTAAAAACAATATGAGAAGAGTTCAGGAAGTGCAAAAAAAGGCGCGTAAAGAGAGAATTGAAGCAAGAATCAAGAAAGCAGTGAGAGCAATCGAGATATACAATGGGGATGCGAATTATAGATTCCTACACGACCAAATCTCTGAAGTTTTCGCGGAATGTTTAGTTTCGGATTTGCAAAATCTGGATTCTGGTAATATTCATAACATTAGTTTTGCTTCAAAGTGGTGTCCATCTTTAGACTTATCTTATGATCAATCAACTCTTTTGTGTGAAAGCATCGCCAGAAGAATTTTCCCTCGTGAATTATTTCTGGAGTACGAAAATATTGATGAAGCTCATTACATATTTAGAATCCACGACCGTCTAAGGAAAGAAGTCCTTGTCCCCCTTCGTAGTGCCTTGAATTTACCGGAACTTTACATGAGTTCAAACAACTGGTCACTGATGCCTTACAACCAAGTTCCCTCTGTTGCCATGAAAAGGTATGGGAAAATCTTCATGAAGCATGACAAGAAAAGGTTCAAGTGTTATCGAAAGAGTATAAAACAAGGAGAGAAGAAGATTGTTGTTGGAACTTTGCTGCCTCACCGGATCCTCGCGGCTTCCAAATATGATCCGGACGTTGCAGAGCTTCAATGGAGGCGAATGGTGGAGGATTTGTTGAAAATCAGCAAACTAAGAGATTCTCTTGCAATGTGGGGCGGCACAGCAAGTGGAAGAGCAAAGAATGTCTCCACCGCTCTTAGTTTGTTAGTATCAGAGATGGGTCAAGGACCATGGAAAGGAAAACTTATGAATTTCTGGAAAACACCTGCACTGGAGAAGATTGAAGGCGACAATTTGAGATACAAGGACTATTTTATTAAAGAAGAAATATGTAGGAGTGTTGCTACAGATTTCCAAAAAGTTTTCGACAAAAAATTGCAAGTAGCAGCTGATGAGAAGCTGAAGGAAGATGAAATGATAAAGAGAATTTATGTGTTCACTAAAATGGAGTTTAAGTATGCTTCTCATAAGGTCATTAGATACCGTCTCAATGATGACGGTGAGGTATTGGAAAAAGTTAACGGCGATTGGGAGACGGACTACCAGGAGATACAGAAGAAGTTCAGAGAGAGAGGATTCTCGAATGTGCCTGAGATTGTGTTCTGGAACTTGGAACATCCCGTAGCAACTGTAGTGAAGGGTGGATACACGGGTGTGACACTGGTCAGTGGCTTTTCTTACGAGTTGCTGAAGTTATTTGTTGAAGGGGATATTAATGATATAAATCCACTGGATTCAATGGAAAGAGCAATCTCTGGAAAGGAATACGACAAACTTGTCGTAGTTGATTGAAAATCTGGATTCTCTTGGGGCTGTCTTCTCTTTCTAAGCGAAAATCTGGATTCTCTTGGGGCTGTCTTCTCTTTATAAGCGAATTGTATCCATAATATGAGTTACTTGGTGGGGAACAAGCCATTAGTAGAAATCTGGAGAATTTAGAATATATCTAGGCTTGGGTGGTAACAGATTGTTGGGACTCTACCTACGTCTACATCTAACCTTAAAAATGCTCAGAGAACTAATACTTGATGAGAATAGCTTCACTGGCAGCTTACACGGTTTGAGAACTTGAAACCTCATTGAACACGGCAACTCATTTTCTGGTAATCTTCCTCCAGGCCTTGGGAATCTTGTGAATTTGGTGTTGGTAGACCTGAGCATGAACCTCTCCTGTGGGAATATGCCTCCAAGCATCGGAAATCTTACAAGGGTTTTATACTTGGATGTCAGCCGTAACAAATTCGCTGGAGTAATTCCTCAAGAGCTTGGAAATTTGGTACAACTCAGAAAATTCGATCGTGGAACTTGCTGGAGTAATTTGCCCTCAGCTTCTCTGTTGATGTAAGTTTTATTTCCTTGTACTACTTATAATTTTTACGGGCTTATCCAGCTTTTTACAAATTCAAAGATAGGAAAAGAAGAGAGTGAAAATGAAGCGGACGAATTGCATGAATAAGATATTCACCTTCACATTTTGAACCTTTTAATATACTATGAAAAATCATACTGGTAAGTTTGGTATCCATTTGAGCATCTAGGAATCATAAAACTTTTTGATTTTGGTAGATAATTAGGTAAGATACATATTGACATATAATAAAAATTGGATGCTGAATTTTCGAAGCGATTAATTAACAATTGAAAGAGAATTATATTTGTTTGATTTGTATGGGAAAGCAAATTCATTCTTGTTTGAGATGGATTGGAAATCAGAGCGGTCTCGTTTTCATATTCTGATACTTCCAGTATTTGATATAGATGGAATGGGACGATTTCACTTTGTGGACAAAGTGAAAAGAAGAAAACCGAATCTGCCCCAGGACTATTCCTAATTACTAAAACTGGATTTCGTACAGTTTTTTTTTACCTTTGTACCCTTTACTGTTTATAATAATGACGGTTATGTCCTGAAAATTGGTGACACAGGAAATATAGGTTTTTTCGTAAATAATTTACGGTTTCTTTCCGGTGTCTATGACTCTTCGTACCTAAAACCATGACACCGACTTGTGAGTGTCACCGATTGTTGTTCTTCAAAATCATGACACCCATGAATTGGTTTTCACATAGACTCCACGTCGGTTCAAGGTCCGGAATATTTCATAATATTTTCATAAACCCCCTTACATATCTTTCTATGCCATTCTTCGCTTTATACAGCTGCTTAGCTAATGGCTCATTTTTCATTTACTTTCCATCTTCTCATTTTTCATTTTTCCTCCTAGCAGCGCCACTTCAAATCCCCAACCTCCTTCAAACAAACCAGCACCGCCACCTTAAGTCAGTGATTTTCTTTATCTTGACAAGATCGGATGCGTTTTCCAAATCACTTATCTTCTACAAATCATTTAGGTAAGATGTTTGATTCATCAATTTATCTTGATCTTCCTAAAACTTCGATTAGTCGTTTGTATTTCAAAATATGAAAACCCTTGGAGCACAGAACAATTTGGGGTTTTTAGAATTCGGTGTCAATTAAGTTCTTGGAGATGGATTTAAGCTTTGATCGATTTTATTTGACATTGAAAGTTTGATTTGGTAAGTAATTGGTACACTAAATCGTTTTTTGTTAATCCTCTTCCTGAATTTGTTTTCTTTTTACAACCTTATGAAAATTGAAAGTGAGGGTTTATTCATCATATTGTGATTTCAGAACTTTGGGGAAGAAATTGTGAATTTCTAGCTTTTTAAAATGTTGGGGAATATCCTTTTTAATACAAATGCTGGCAATAATACAATTGACAGGGAGAAGTAATCAGTGACAGCTAAACCTCAAGAGTCTATTATCCCTTTAGTATATTGTGTTCTGAAAGCATTCATTGATTTCATTCACATTTATGCATCTATGATCGCCCTTTTTATTTCAATTGATGATCACAATATTAGTATATTTATTAGGTTGTTTCAAGATTGGTTCCCGAAGATGCCAAAACCTTCATCAACCTAATCACATCCCAAGATGAAGACTACGACGACCTTACAGAAAAATAATTGGCTTGGTTTCTTGCCCGGAATTTGTTTTTATGAGACTCATTCTATCCTGGTGAGTCATCATATATCATTTTCATGTTTATACACAATTTGGCATTTGCATTTTGTGTTGTATATTCTAAACCATTGGTCGGGTTTAAAGTTGTTAGTTTCTACATTTCATAACTCACAATCCTAACTAGGGATGATCAGTTTTTTTTAGATGAGGATGATGTCATCAATAGTACATGTTTCGTTACATGCCTTGTTGTAATACTCTGATTGAACTCGTGCGGCAGTCCTTGATATGCTTTGCTTGGTTTCTCGGAAATCTAGTAAAAAAGTTAAGGTAAAGTCGCTGGGGTCATTTTCGAGGCACATTTGCTTCAGTAATTACCTAGGCAATGCTTGTCCACCCTGATAAAAGATATAGGGGATGAAAAGGTTGTAGAAGCCTTCAAGAAGCTTCAGAATGCATATGAGGTATGTTTGGTCTCCAGTTAGTATAGTAGTAAGAATCTAACTATCCTCGTGTAATTATGTTTATAGCTGGTTGTCTCCACGTTTTACTTACTCTTTGAAGCGTGAAGCATATAATGATGAATTTGGGAACGAGGAGCTACTAAACTGGTTTCGAAGACCAAAGTTCAGGAACATTACCAAAACTTACTATGAAATGTTGACTATATCAGTTACACCAGTAGAGTAGGTTGGTGCAAGCATTTTCGTCTATTTTCATTGCTCCAGGAAGGTTAAATTTCTACCGAATCAGATAGGACTAGAGTCATTAAAGGTGATACAGGACTTAGTAGCCTCATCCCAATTTAGACATAAATCTCCCCTTAAAGTTCTTTTATTTTTCCGTCTCAAAGTTGTCTAGTTATTCATCTAGTTTTACAACTTTCCTCTTTTCGGTGCTTTATCATGTCGACATCCTGTTTAGTTGTACAACGCGCTGTACTTATTCTGATTTGCTCCATTCTAAGTGCACTACATTTTTATGCTAATAACTAAATTGCATTTCTATGATCATCAACTGGACTATTGCTCTGTTAATTATCCCTCGAATTCTAATCATAATTTCATAGCCACTCCTCTTGATATTTTCTTAAACTAATAATTTGTGTATGTGTATTCTTAGGTACGATGAGTTGGCTTCTAAATACTTCGTTGAGTACATTGCTGGAGGTAACACTACACCTGTGTTTTTAAGCTTCTTATGCTTATTCTATGGTTTGTCATTAAACATAAGCTAATTGAGGCCCATGTTATCTTAACTTACGTGGATTCTATATTCTGGGTTATGTTTGATTTTATATTTTGTTCATAGCTGTTGCTTGATACAAAGTCCTGGATTCAAAGATTTTCTACTAAAATTCGAGCTCTTTAGAGTTTAGAGCAATTGTCCATTCGGGATTTGAGCATTCATCTGAAGTCAATTTACTTTTTACTTGGATTATTTTATATTTTTCTGGATTACCTATTTATTTGTGTATCTGCTTGTATCGCGTAGTCTTGTATTAAGATTATGCTTCAGTTGGCCATTGGTCCTTTTGAGTAGCATGCTAAGGAGGTTGTATTTTACTTTATTTGTTATTTTAGATCAGATTAGCGTGGATTTATGTTCTGAAATGTGTTGTTTGAGTTGCAGGAAAAACACTAGTGCTGCACTCCTGGTTTTGGAGGCAAAATTTTATTGGTTACCATTTAAATAAGAGTTCCCAGATATCATCATTTCTTACTCACTGAGATTCCTCGTGTCTAATTTTTCTTTTGGTTCTCAATCAGTTCAACATGAATGCATTCCTCAAGCTAATTTTGGGTATGGATGAAGATTTTGACCATTCTCTGTTGATGCTTATATTTCAACCACAATATCTGCCATGAGTTTGAGCAGTTCAGCACATACTTGCCTGATATGAAAGTTGATGTGTTCTATCGTGGTGTTAACATCAAGACCCATAAGTTTCAGTAAGTGCTATGGGTTGTTTGTTGGATTCGTTGGTGGTGTGGTTAGTGACGCACATTTTTCGGGTTTAGTTGGTAGTGGTGCCTCTTTTGATTAGTGTTGCGGAGGAACCCCTAGGATCTGTTGATACAAGAACCACCAAGAGAGCTTGTACTATATTTGCAAGATTTTGACTACTTCTGATGCCAGTATCCATGGAAGGTTCTCAGTTCTTCGTAAACATGCAATTAAAGATTACCTATGTTGGTAATACCTCTCTCTTATGTGTCTTCCTTTTTCCTGGATGCAACTTTGTAAGATTTTTCGTTTTTGGCGTTCTGTAGTACATGGCCCAAGAGAAAAAATAACTCAGGAATTGATTACGAAGGATATTCATGGCTATGTGTGGTGATTTAAGCATATTAAGAGGTCAACCTCGGCAGCATTTACCCACAGCTGATTGGAGTACTTTTGTCACTTGAAAGAGATTGGTTGCAGGAGACACTTTTGTGTTTCTCAGGTAACTTTTAAAATCTTTCTCGCACTCACTTTCTAAGATTTCTTTAGTTCTCACGTTAACTACACATGTGTAAGGGGAGAATGGGGCTTTGTGCGTTAAGAGTAAGGCCTTATGCTAAGCAACAAACCATGTAGTTTATTGATTTACTGTTACTGGGTTCTTAAAATAGATGTTCATTATTTTGGTAACTGGGGTTTGGCAAGATCATGTGTTCTTTATTTTGAAATTTCATGTGTAATCTTCTAGTTGCAAGTCCCACCTTCAGTTCAGAGTTTATCTTTAATTGAACATTATCAGTCAGGCTCACTGACACTAAGTAAACAATTTGACCAATCTTTCTTTAATACCAAGTATCACACAATTATTTGTCTTGGTAGTTTGGTGTCTTAGTCATTTTGGCATGGTTTGATATATTGTGACTCCTAACTTCTAATAGGACACATGTATTAGCGTCAAGCGGATGTATCATAATCATTCACGGATCATACCGAAAGTTGCTCAATTTTTTGTCTTATTGTATTTGTAAAGAAAATGGTGGTTGTTGAATGTTCTCAAGTTTACACAATAAGTTATTTTTCTTTGACTAGTCTGTAGTCAGGTATCAAGACCCTACAAGCAATTCTAAATTTGAGATTATATTTGGGGAAGGAGTGAGCAAACTGGCTGGCTCGTTGTAACATATTCATATTTCCTTTTCTGTGTTTTATCTTGTGTACTGACTTTGAAACCTCAATGTGCACTATGAATTTCTTCTGTAGGGTTGCGTCTTAGAGTGTATAAATGATGGATCATGTACTAAAAAAGGGTTCTTGATATAGCTATGGGTGATACTTGCCTAATCCCTTCTTGGGAGACTGAATAAAACGATCATGTTTCCATGAGTGTCCCTATTTTTACCAACTCTTTTCTCATTGGTATAAATTGTCCCATTGCAGGTTGGACAGAGCAGAGATAATCCCCTACAATTCCAGAAAGAGGAACCTCTATGTGGTGAAATTAAGAAGCTTAATGTAATGAGATAAAGCCCTACAGAAGAAATTCAAAGCCAGAGCAGTTTAATGTAAAGTTAGGTAGCTTCACAATTTACCTTAATTAAAAAAGTGGTTCCTTGGGTTGTTGGTAACTTGTCTCGAGCTTTTCTCGATTTCAAAGGAAACCTGGCTAGTGATTTTCTTGTTGGGTCAATTCATATCTGATCCAGATTTCTTTCTTTCTTTTCTTTTGTCTTTTGTCATATGTCAAATATAAAATTAATTACTGTATTTTTAAGGAAACTGAAGTTATGCATGGTTAATCCCACTGAGCTGGATATAATTTGTTTTCATTTCATAAACATTGCTAATACGACCCTACTAGGACTCTCAAGTGTTGCAGAACCATGCACCAACTCATCATGACCCTTCTGTTCTCAAGATCTGTTACGGTGGTGAACTCAAGAAATTTTCCCACATAACCATATGCAGCAGGTAGGGAAAAACATTTGCACAAGATTTGTTCACGTTATCAAAATGCCAGCTCTCTGCACAATGCTTGTGAAAATAAAGGAAAATGCCTACATAGGCATCCACAAGTAAAGAAATGACCTAGTTTTCTGCCCATCATTCAAAGATTTACTAGTCTTCAAATGTAGAGTAATATCATGTACAATCTTAAGAAGTTTCTCCTTAGAAAAGGAGCCGACCTAGTAGACATTTAAAACTCATAAATCAATAACACACAGCTAATAATCTTCGGAACCACCACAAATTCATACAAAACCTTACATGCATCTTTGTCCAGACCTTCTCTTTAAGAAACGTTGTCAGCGGTATTCCAAAAGACCCAGCAGGAAATTTTCCAGTTATTGACGGAGTGCAAAGGCTGTCATCTCCAGAGGATACTCTAACTGCGGCTTGCTCTTTTGCATACTTCCAAGGTTTATACAAGTGGGGTATGCTGCATTCGAGAAAGTGAAAGATGAGTAATAAAAAAAATCAGAAGTGAAGCAACAAAAGTTGTAGAAGGATGTTAAATAGCTTTTGTAGGAAATAAGGAAAACAGTACTTTGGATCATCGTCTAATAAGAACGAACTGCTAATGCCATAGTTTGAATCCTCGGTCATCCACACTCTCATAATGACTGTAAGTAAATAACAGGGGAATTTCCCATTTTAATTTTCTTTTTCCAAGAAAACCTTTCTGATATATAAAGTTAAAACTCACAAATTTGGCTCTTAAGGTCTTTAAGTAGCTATCCAGTTTTTTTCACGATGCTTTTCCAAAGAGCATGGGAGCGTTATCCTTTTACCGACTTCCACAAAATATTTTAGGAGCCCGTGTTAAATTCAAAGAAAGATTAAACACCCTAGCTTGGCATACTCACTGCAGCACATATAAAATACGGATAACAGGTAGGTGTATCACCAACCAAAAATGAAATTATGTCCATCATTTACTGCAAGACGTTAGAGAAAACTCTATTTGCAGAAACCATTATTGCATTGGACGAATTAAACGAAAAGCATTATATTTTAGTACACTACAGGTAAATGTGGGAAAGAAGCTACATGTATGCACAATCCAAGCACAGGGAGATCTCTTTCTTGAATCGTCTCTGATCGTACTGTATATATTCTCAAGGAACATTGTCCGATGTTGCTTAAATAGTAAAGATTTATATTTGCCTTCGACTTGGCGCAAGCCATCCAGTTCATCAAATGATGAAAACCCATCACTTTGTGGAGATGCTTGAAGTCCCTAAACGACAAATATAGAGATTAAACGATGCATATAAAAAAATGAAGAGGGCACATATGTAGATGAGTTGTGGTGTGTTTACTTGAGAATCCTGCCAAAAACAGAAGCAGATGTTGCTCTTCCTCTTTGCAGAGTCATGCTAGCATACGGAACAATGAATTTTGTGTAACTTCCATGTAAATATGGTTTTTTTGATGAATTTTTTACTTATCAAAAAATCTAGCAGACGGAACAAGTTAAAATGGCTTAAACCAACAGAAGCCGACAAAGCCCATAAGGGCAAGTTGAAGTGAAGTCTTTGACAGAGAAACACTGATTAATAAACTTTTAAAAGGTAACCATTATATCCTGTGATATGCAGATCTAAGATGCAAAACACCGTAACAACCGATATGACTCAAACACAATGAAGCTTAACTGCCACCATGAATCCCTCCCTGGCATTTTCAACTGAATTTTTTTTCTGAGCACTACGAACAATTGAACGGGTCTTCCTCGGTGGTCAGGTATATTGAAAGAACAAATCCATATTTCCTATTTATGATCACCAATTATGGAACTTACATATTAACATAATAACACGGTGCAATAAGTCTGTACTGATTCGTGGTTTCCCCTTATTGGCTCCCACGAATCCCCATGCACCGCTACACTCTAGTTTAAATGACAACATATTGGCTTTGTACCTTCTCCCAGTAACCTGTTGAAGGAAGCATCTGTCCTTAATTGGCTGACCAAACTAAAAAAAGCTGCTACAAGTTATACTGCACTGAGATTACTAATTACTATACAAACCAGAATCGTACGGACTATCTGAAGATATATTTTGAGCTACAATGATAGTTGGTGCACTTACATTACAGGCTTAGATGCAGAAGCTCTGTCCTAACCATTCTCATCTGGTCAAACAAACAGAAACCTTGAGACACCAGTGTTTGAAAGTTCTTAGCACAAGCTCTTGGCGATTTCACAGCACGAAACTCTGGTCCATCATTTGAAGCTTGTGGTATTCAAACAGTACAACAGTAGCTTCCATCGTCATTTGATAAAAGAAAGCCTCCTAAAATATAAGAGTGGTTTATTATGGAAGTTGGGGTACTCAATGAAGTTGCATATGAAGGGTACTCGATTAGGCAACATATGAAGGCTCTCAAAGTATATTGCATTTTTCTTCAGAAAACAATTTGAAAATATGTGAAATTATACAAGGTTAAAACTTCCAAACTACGAGGCCCGTTAAGAAGGAATTCTGAGACAATCCTCACTAAATGGCCATTCCTTGGATAGTCCGTAGTGGGCGCAACAAAAGAACTTGGTTACATTTTGCTACGAAACTAAGCAACAATATTGAACATCCTAATTACATGCAAAATGGATACAAATAACCTTACAACTTTCGTACAAGTTCATTATGTAAGATGAATACAATGGACAAGTTAATAGCAAACTGAAGTAGAAGAATGTGAACAATGTGACCATGAATTCAAGTGAAATAACTTGGCAGCTTGTATAAAAGATAATGAAATAGTACCAGTGATCAGTCCATCATGAAGCTTAATGAGCTGTATGGTTGTTAATGTACATGATTTCATCATAATTGTCCAAACATTCTTGTGCAATGTGCCTCGAGATAATCAAATAATACTTGGATATGGAGCACCTGGTGTGATATAAAAGAAAATGCAAGTACATTGTAAGAGTAAGGACAAAAAGTATGCAAATTAAATAGACATAAAAATACATAATGTGTAGATAACCTTCAAACCAACAACGCACATCATAAGATTATTCAATGTACATGAGAGTACAGATAAGTAGAACTAGTCACTGTAGTATTCTAATGTGTGTCGCTACTATGCAATCTCTGTACCTGTCTTTGTTAAAAATGCGCCAACTGTTGATTTATTTAGGATTACTAAATAATCTAATAAAAGAAACTGAAGATACAAGACCTAAAAGTCATATCTATGCAGAATGAGCAGGGCCCTAGTGCCATGTAAGACATTGTACGACTGGAAGTATCATAAACATTGAAACTCTCCTCCTGAACCTGGATATAGTATAGCGAATAAATAAGTCAAGGAGTGAAATGTATAGAACTGAAAAACACCCTATCAGTACTGTGACACGGTTTTATATAGCCTGGAACTTAATGTTGAGATGCATTCTTAGCATTCTTATTATAATACTAGCGTTGTTTTCGCTGAGTTTTATATTTCGTCAAAAAGTCTATCACCTGTTGGTATATACTCAGCAATTACAAGCAGAACAAAAGCCTGGAAGTTTCATACTTTCTAATCTTGCATCTGTGTTAATCCATCCAAAAAAGAATAAGATTTTAACAAGTTCATCAAAGCCACTATATTTCTTAAGAAAAGCTGTCCCTAATAAAAACTCACGATTTTTCCAAACATCCAAATCCGTAGAGAGTTTGCAACGGGTTCAAGTATGTTTCAGCTTACACGATAGAAAAAACTTGAATGAGGCTTACTTTTTAAGTTTATAACAACAACAGGACAATGAAATTCTTAATATAAATTATTACCAGCATAAGCTACTTTAATCCCAAGGAGAACTACATCTTTGGATATCTGGGACCTTCTTTCTACGTATGGCCACCCAAATTCACCTTGTACTATGTTAGGAGTTGATTTTGAGCTATCAAAGATCCTTCGAGGAACTTTCACTAAGCAAATTAGGATTCAAAAGCTTCACCAGGAAAACCAACCTGCAAGGGCACAAATTTGGAGATCTTAATATTTTTATGGCAACGTCCTGAAATCAAAGCAGGGAATAGACAGAAGGAAAACCTTGTAGGGCCATTTTTGCCATGTTAAATATTTATGTTTGTCATTGAGACCCGTCAATGTGACTGGACCAAGAACCCCTGCATTCCAAGTGTCAAATTGTTTGCCAATATTTGTGTCAACTCAACCAACAAGGAGAGCATGAGAATGGGATGCTTTTCTTGCGACTATCTAATAGATGAAATGAAATAAAAATAGAACAATAACTAACTGGGAGGCCAAAAGCTACACTTAAAAATCTTGTTAATGCCAACTATCAACTTCAGATTGTCACTAAATGTCTGTCAGTTTAGGGTTATCCAAACTCTCATAAGCAGTTCCTGCAAAACTGAACTACCAATATTACTCCCGAGTCATGACTTCAAGGAAAAATAGGTTTTTTTCGTAAATACCTTACATTTTTACTTTTCGATGTCAGTGACACAGCTAGCCTAAAATCATGACTCATAGTTGTTAATGTCGGTGACCCTCATTTTTAAAAATCATGACACTGTAAATTTGGTTGCCACATAGGCTCCACATCGGTATACAAAAAAAGGTTCCACTATCCTTGCCTTGGAGTGCCTGGTGTCTCATAATATGAACCTTCACGGGTAGACGAAGATTCAGCTTCCTTGTATTGCAACTGAATATCAAAGCATACAGACAACAAGAATACCCGATGAGAAAATAACAATACCAAGAGAAGCAGGATAACATACAAAATTTTGGATCCTTATCACTATTGATAACACAATAGCTGAAACAGTGGCAAATAAATTGATACTGAATCTTATAAAACAAGAACTTGTATCTGAAGGTTAAGTAATGTGAGAATTTCTCGTCACAATTCAATATTCTCAGCACAAACTACTTTCGTAAAGACCTTCGGCTTTAGATTAACAAAGGGAGGATACAATAAATATGGTGGTGGTAAAAGGTAGATAGCAGGATTTCATACTCTTGTGTTCCACACAATTACCGTCATCAATGTTCAAGAAAATAGCACTATAACAGGCTTGAGCCCATAAGAAGAAGAAAATGTTATCCTGCGATGTATGCAACAGTGGGCAAATAGAGATGGTATTCTATATATTTCAGTGATGTGATACTTAAGCTAGTGGGTATGTAATAAAAGAACTAGCATTGATAACATCAAATAGAGGGGTCCGAGGTAGCATTACCATCGATATCAAAATATGTGTGGAAAACACCAAGAGCATCATCTGGACTATATAGCATTCATCCATTCTCTTTATCCTATAATTTTTTGAACACAACTCTGATCATGTTGATAAACTACATAAAGTAACACCAACTGAGAATCTGGTATAGAAATCAATCAAGATAAGACAAGATAAAGCCCCACGGAAATTGAGGTAGGTACTTGACAATATAGAATGACCTAGCAATACTTGGATTTGTCTATCCAATGAACTCTATCAATCAAAATTAGGCTAGAAAGAACCCACCAAGTCTCTATAAAAGTGACTTGAACATAGTTGCTTGTTAGAATCCATTATTCCTCCTCTCTAACCCATCTTAATATCCCATTAAGAAACAAGCACATTAATCAAACAGTTTCTTATTCAAACTTAGTATGCCATAATTAAGGCTTGAGAAGAAAATATGAACTTAGTATGACATAATCAGACAGTTACTAGATCATCTGGTCACAAACCAAATTATCCGATTTTGACCAAAATTCAATTTCAACTCAACAATCACTTCCACAGTTTTTCACTCAGAGAAATCAGAAATCGCCCGAGTAATTAAGTGAAAAGAACACGAAGCAACTCTCATTTCTAACAATCCATATCGGTCCATTGGGGTAAAACTACATCTTAAGTTGCCCAACTCATCTTGCTAGAGTAGGAAATTTCCTCAACCACTAGTGCAATAAAAAAAAATTGCAAAAAATAAAAAATTGAAACCTGTTAACGGATACTCAAGAGTACGAAAATTTATACTTCCTACACGTAATTAAAATAAACAAAAATAAAAAATAATGACGAACTATACAGGTCACAGACTCACAGCGCGTTAGTCAGTTATAATGTAACTAATATGTCTCTGCTTGCTAATTAATACAGTTCAAGACAGCCAACCATGACTGAGTTCTTTAGCATATTATGGGTTGGTGAACAAAATTTGACTTAGGTTTAGGTGAAGTGACCCAACTTAATCAGATCTTGACAACCACCAGCTAACAGCTTAATGATATTGTAAGAACATCCATGAACTTCAAAGTATCTATAAAATAACATCAGTATTTACTTTGTTTTTTACCTGCAAATCACATTTTCTAAGGTGAAAGACACACAGGGTTTCGAAACTCTGCTACTGAATCAAACCCACTATAAATGACAAATCTCAAAAGGTTCCTTCTCAACACCAGCAATGGCACGAAGGACATTAAGAAACCAAAAGAAAATTCGTGAAAGGGTAATTCAGGTGCTATGGCTTCCTTTGGCGCGGATCATCTGGTGTGTTTTCCACATTCTTGATCTTCACGTCTTGATTAATTAGCTGCAACCTTAGTTTTCAAGTTAGTCAGATTGTCAGATTCTTTTTTGAATATAAAATATCAATCTACTAGGCTGAGTTCAAGAATAGCTGACCTCTTTCACTGTCTAGGCAAGTTACATCATTGCGAATTCACCTACAATTAAAATCACCCAAATTAGAAGTAGAAAAAGAGATGATACACACTAGCCACCAAACAAATATACTAGTCAAGTAAGTGGTAGTTTAAGGACAAACCTGGAAGCAAATTCTTAATTCTTGAGTCAGTGGTGAATGTGGTATGCATCTAATGACTATGAGTTGCTAAGTGAAATGGAAGAGCTGATGGTTGATGGATGAAAGGTGGAGAACTGAACTCAATATTGTTTCTACTGATGGTGGTTGTGAAGGTTGGATAGGAGCTAAAGGTCCCCTCTCTGAAAACTTTTCACAAACAGTTGGGGTGCAGGCTCTTTGGTGTCGATGGGCGATTTACTTGTGTTCTTGAGACCTCTTTTTATATAACTCTGAACCTGCAAAGTCAAATTATATTGAAACCCATTCTTCCCAAGCATTATCATATTCTAAAAATCAATAATCACAGTCCTTCATCCCCTAAAACCACGGCAGCAGCAATAGCTTTTCAGCCACAAAAACTAATCACAGAATCATCACTTTTATCCCATATTGTTGTTGTCTATTGCTGTAACTTCGAGTTGGAATCAAACCCAACCTTTCTAGTCATTTTAGAACTCCAGAAGTCCTCTTAATCGCATCACCTAAAATTGTATCACTTATCTTTCTTCATTTCGGCATTGGACATTAACCTAACCCATCATGCACCCAAAAAGTTTTGGGCATCTCCTGCCTGGAATTTCATATCATCTGGTATCATTTATAACATAAAACAAAATACCCAATTCAGAATGCAAGTAAAGATAGGTTGCACATTTTGTATCACACACAATTGTAGAAGTAAGACAGTTGTTATTCAATCAAATCAATCCATATATACTAGTTCTATCATTCTAATTAACAAAATTAAGACAGCAAAGAGAACCCACCCCCCCCACCCCCTATTTTATTACCTCTTGTAGCAGTAGACATATCCGGTTTACTTCTGCCTCTGCAACAACAAATACAAACATAGAAACATTAAAAAAAATCAACTCCACTGATTAGATCATTGCTATGTCTTACACAGTCACCACTAATCAGAATTATTTTTGAACTTCTCCCCTATGTATTTGATATTAACTACTGAACATGAGAGTTGCAATACTTCTGAAGTACATATATATATATATATATTCTTGCAACTGCAGATCTATAATTTATTTACAATCATAGCTCAACATTAACTGATGACATCTCCTTCCGTCATATTTGAACTTTTCTTACTTAAAGAACATGATGCCAACCTTCACACATACAACTTCCATAGTATATATTGTGGCAGTTGCGAGTCTGCAATTCGTTTAAAATTGTTGCCCAGCATTAATTTTGTATGCATACATTGGCTCCGGGATCGAAACCTGGCCGGAAGTGGACAACTATAAGTTGGAAACTTGATAAGAACGATGAATCCGTCCATTTACAGGTAAGATTCTCTCGGAATATTCTCCGAAAACCTTTAAAAATCCATATTCTGGCATATTGTTTGCATACCATGGCTCAGAGTGTAGGAGCAGAATATCGCATTAACCTTCACTTGCGAATATTTAATGACGCAACAATAATATTTGCGAAGGTTCAAGATATTTGCGAAGTGAAGTTACGAAGGTTCGCAAGATAATTCTCAAATCCGAAATGGCGGGACAACACAACTGTCATCTTTTGTAAAATCATATAAATAGCCATTTAGGCATGAGAGGAAGAGAGAGATCTTTTTAGTAGAAGAGGATAATTTTAGGAGGGGAGAGAAATTTTTAGGAGAGATTTTATTTTCTTTATCATCTTCTTCCCTAAAAAACTAGAGCTCCAAATATTCATTAATGGAGTCTCAATTGTCAATTCATGTAATTATATACAATCACTAGTGAAGAACCATGGATGTAGATCACAATGATCGAACCATGTAAAAAATCTTTGTGTCTCTTTTTATAATTTTAGTACTTTAATTCTTAGTTTCATATCAAATTAATAAGATTTAGGAATCTTTTTAATGGATTCTTATGAGGGTGTAGTTGTGAGATAATCCGCAACTACATAATTGGCGCTAGAAACATGGAGAGCGAGAACGAGAAAGATTGCGAACAGAAAAGGAAGAACAACAATTTCAAGATGCTCTACAACAAAACAATTGTGATAATCTGGAAAGAAGATATTTGCAAAATTGTACAAAACCATATCTCATTGAACTTTCAAGGTTAAGAACGAACATGGGAATTACTATGAAAGAGTCTAGGCTTCAAAAAAAAACATCATCAAAATCCCAGGACAATAATTCGAAGAGGGATGACAGAGTTGAAAAGGATGAAATTAGAACAAAGCTACAGCAACAACTAAATTTAAAAGGGAAGAATTTTATTCCAATTTTATGATTTTAGTCTTTATATTATAAAATATAGTGATTTAAACTAAAATATTGAGTAAAAAGCCTGATTCGAAGTGATTTCTGTTTACAGATTTACAACTTACAAAACTTGATTTACGAAGACATTTAAATGAATTTCAGAAATATTGGGTATCAAAAATTTCAGCAAAGTTGGAGAACTTTTCCATGAACAAAACTAGACGATTTTTAGATGATAATTTCATTTTAGACAAGATAAGGCTTATCACAGATTCCTCTAGATTTTTCACTGAATTGTTTTGTTGTTTGCAGTAATACGTAATTGGAGATCTTCGTAGCATAAATTATTAACACACGAAGAAGAATACAGCTTACAAAAAATATGCAAAGGGAGAAAACGACTTCAATTGTGAAAGAAGAAGGAATGGTACACAGTGGTAAAGATTCTACGAAGATGACTTTTGTCATCAGATAAATAGGGAAGAAGAAGTTCTGCGAACAAAGACACCAACTCCAATGAAAACAAATGATGAGAGGGAACCACACCAGTTTTGCGAAGAAGATCATCGATTAACGTACGTTGCAACAATAGATCATTTCACATCAATCAATACCTGCGTAGATAACAATTCCTGCGAAGTGAGTGGTTTCTGGAAATTTAAGCTAACCTACGAAGAAATATAGCAAAGTGTGATAAAAAATGCAAGCACGAGATGTCAACAGTAAGATAAATCTAGCAACAGATCTCATGGTTTACTTTAAACTTGCTACGTGCGAAGATAATGGACGTAAAAGCTCAACTCATAAGCTTGACTCAATGATATCAGAAGAAGCCAATGAAATTCATAAGCTCGATTCAATGATATCAATAATATCGACAGCAAGATGTCCCTGCCTTCAACAATGATATCAACAGCGAGATATACCATCTCAACTAAGAAGTTTACCAGCAATATCCTTTTAGCACATAAAAAAAAGATGACGGATCAACAGACTACGGAAATAGAACAGTAGGAATATATTTCGCAGAGAGCATCCAAATACAAGAAAAAAAACCAAGAGAAAAGGAATGAGAAGCAGAGAGGCAACTACGGACAGTGAAAAAAAATGGCAAAACCGAATCAAAGAGTGTTGTTGCTGCCATTAAGGCCTGTGGTGATGATGCTTTGCTATTAACGACTGTGGGTTTTGGAGGATAATGAGGGAGAAGATTACTGCTACTATTACGATAGTGACCATGATGATTAGGTGGAGTTCGAAATGCTGAAGATAAAACAGAGAAGTTAGAACTCAAGCTTAAACAGAGAATGTTGCCTGTTTCCGATAATTCTCGATGATTGTCTTCCTGGTGATAGAGATGGTCCGGTTGTTTGTGTCGTTAAATGGTAAGGAACGTGGTCGATGGTGCCTACCATTGGTAGTTACGAGATAGAGATGGAGTAGACAAGAAAGGTGTTGCTATTATTGGATGGTAACAATTGAGGGGTTGGCTGTTAACGGAAGTTGCGAGCGGAGAACCGTGGTCGATGACATCTTTGTGGTGAGTTGGTTATAGCTGTGTATATTCGCTCATGCTCCAGCAAAATCAGTAATTTACGAAGGGAAATCGGTAATTTGCGAAGAAGAAGACGCAGCTTCAGATGTATATTTTGCGAACATTCGCAGCGCAAACAAATACTTATACGGAGGCTTACAGCCAAAGAAGATTCAAAAGAAGTATTAAGGGCCCATCAAACTGTTCTATTTATGGATGAGTAACAACAAAGCAAGGAAATGAATGAGTACAATTCCAAAGCAATGAGTAAAGAGGCATCGTCTTCACGAAGTCGGAGCAAAAGCCAAAGAAGTAAAGCAACCAGCGTGAAGTTCACGTCAATCCAGTTTAAGCAACTAAGTCCCAAAACTGAACTTAATATGAAAGAGACACAAAAATTAGAAATATATGCGAACAACTAAGTCCCAAGCAATCAACTCAATTTATATCAACTCAATCCAGTTCACGTCAGTTTCATAAGAAAATGAATATAACTTGCGAAGATAGCAACTCAGGAGAATAAGAAGAAAGGATGAAGGGAAAAAGTATACAAAGGACGATAACATCAGAATAAGTTCTGTGAATTTCACTGCATTTACAAAAATAGGAGCTTGGACAGATGGTCGCAAGAGGAGCTGATAAGATGATGGAAGCAAGTTCGAGTCTCCCCATTCGCAAATTTTTTTGCACTTCGCAAATGTTTGCCATGCGAATATTCGCAACACCAACACTTCTACTCTTTGCACTTCGCAAATATTTACCTTGCGAACCTTCGCAGCATGAATTTATATTGTAAATATTTCCTTCACAGATGTTAACTTTGTACAAATGTTTACTTCGCAGATGTTCGTCTACTTCGTGTAAATCATTACTTCGCAGATGTTCGTTTACTTCGTGCAAATTATTACTTCGCAAGATTTTTGGATATTTCGCAAGAAGAAAATGGGAGATTATTTCACAAACATATTTCGCAAAACATGGCTAGAACAGTTGGTATAACACAACATTATACAAGAAGCAGATCAAGAGATAACAACAAGCTGTAAAAGGTAAGTACCATTTCCTTGAATATTTTATTTACAGAAGACAAAAGATTTTTGATTTTATTTACCAAAAGCGATATGCTCGCAAGATTTCTACAATTTCTAAGATTTCAAAATATTTCAAAGATTTTTTAGATTGGTGGAAAGCGATACAATCGCAAGATTCAAAAATAAGTTCATCGCAAAAATTAAAAAATCTCAAAAATTTACAAAGACTTCAAAGTTACAAAAAATAGAGAAAATTAAATTTATATATTTCTATAGAATAATTTTGATTTAAGGACGTGATATGAATAGTTCTCATACTTCTTATACTAAAGATTTTATGAAAACATTCAACATCTTATATACATGAAAAATTTATGATCAGTTTTTACGAATAAAGAGAATTATGATTCGATTTATAAAAGGTGAAAAAATACCGCCAAAAATCAATTGCGATTAGCTTTCATTAAAGAAAGACGCAAAAATTTATTTGCGAACAAAAGACCGCAATCTATGATCAGCCTCCAAAAAAGAAAGAGAGCAGCAGAAAATTTTACACAGGCAAACCTTTGTGGCGTACAACCTAGTTCGCGAAGAAACATTTCGTAAGAGGCAAAGTCCTAAAGTGCGTCATTTAAGGGGTACCTATAACCATGGCTAAGGGTAACCGGAACACCACCAAGGGCCCTTAGTACATGGCAGACTTTACGGGGTACAACCCAATAACGGGGTACCTATCCGGGTTAGACACCTTGGATTCTCACCTAATCTTGAGACATTACGCAATATTATGCGGTGTAACATGGTTTAGGTTGGGCGACTAAGGCATACTGTCTTTCCCAAGAAGTGCAGAAAACGATCAAGGCGCCGAGGTACATGGTTGAGTCAAGAGTGCCGGGTGGGCTTGAAGCACATCTGCCATTTTTGACAAGTCTTGGCAAATGATGCACTTGGCCCAAAGATACCCCATAGGGTGCAACCTCGTAACTATAAGCCCTATAGGCAAAAAGGATAAGAGGTTGCGATCAAAAACTGGTTGTTTGCAGAACCGGATGGGAAGAGCTAACCTTGTATGGTCGATGTACGCTTCCTTGAAGGGGCAACCAAGGGGAAGATAAAGGGCAGCACCCTCCATTAGGGAGCTGATACGTGCTATAAGACGCAAATGTCACGAGGCTTTTTGTTCGCAAGAACATAAAGGCTTGTCATATTTGTGCAACAACTGAACTTCTGCGAGCCTTCTAAAAAAAAAAAAAAAAAAAGAAGAAAGAAAAGAAAAAAGAACTCGCAGAACATAATAAAGAAGTTAAGATGAGATCAATGGGTCACTACATGAAAGTGTAGAGACGTCATGCGATTTCATCGCAAGACGGCAATGTCATGGGGCTTTACATTCGCAAGAATATTTAGGCCTATCATATTGTCGCAACACTTCCTGAAGAGGCTAAAACACTATACAAAAAAGATAAGGCAAGATCAATGGGTTTTTGCATGAAAGTGTAAGAACGTCCTGCGATTTTGTCGCTACAAAAGAGGTGGCAAAATAAGACCTTTACTTAGGAAGGCATGATAAGACCACAACAATTAATGAAATTAATTCCATCAATATTATTGAAGAATTTTTACAAGAATATATCATGAAGTCCTAACAAAGAAGACAATTCCATCAATATCATTGAATTTTTTTGAAGAGAATATATATCATGAAGTCTTAACAAAGAAGATAATTCCATCAATATCATTGAAGAATCTTTACAAGAATATATATCACGAAGTCATACCAGAAGAGGCGATTTCATTCGCGATCAAAGACGGATACATGTAAGAAAATACACAAATAAACTTGCGAAGATGATTATATGAATGGAGGCAACTCAAAGATATATCTATTTTACCGCAACAAAATGAGCTAAGTAACACAAACATTAGCTATGCATCATAATAGATAAGAATTCTCATCATACATGCATCATAAAAGCATTGCATAAACATTTCATGGCATAAGCATTGCATACACATTTCATAACATAATCATTACATAAATATTATATTCGCACAAGTATTTTACAAAATTTTACAGGATAATACCGCGAAACTTCGCAGAAACATTCATAATTCGCATGACTATTCATAATCCGCAACAGTATATTCGCAACACTATTCGCAGCACTATTCGCAACAGTATATTCGCAACACTATTCGCAGCACTATTTAGAAGTTCAGAAATTCGCAGAAAAACTCAGAAATTCGCATCAATATTCAGAAATTAGCAGGGTTAACAATTGAGGCAGAGGCAAGATGAGAATAGAGACGCAACTTAATCATTCAGCATTTTCTCAAGGATTTTCCTTCATAGATAAAGAACAAAGGCAACTATGGATACCCAAGAAAATATTTTATGTTCTTTATCTTCTCAGCAAGAATCCTCACCAAAAATGGAATAATAATTTCACATGAACAGAGGCAATATTTATCACTCTCATCAAGGATACTTCATACTTCTTATATATTTCAAGGATTAAATACTTCTTATACTTTTTAAAGATACTTCATACTTCTTATATATTTCGAGGATTGAATACTCCTTATACTTCTTCAAGGATATTTTATATTTCTTATACTCCATATTTCTTCTAGATACTTCGCACACTTCATACTTCGCAAGATGATACTTCTAATTACTTCTTAAAAGCTTCAGAACTTCGCAAAAGAATAGAGGCAAGTATATACTTTTTGAGTTTAATATTCTTTCGCTCGTTCCTTCATCAACAAAGATTAAAGACTACTACAACGGATTTTTTCTTAAAGATCGCTCTTCAAGCAATATTCAAGAAAAAAAAGGCAAGATGTAGGAGCAGAATATCGCAGTAACCTTCACTTGCGAATATTTAATGACGCAACAATAATATTTGCGAAGGTTCAAGATATTTGCGAAGTGAAGTTACGAAGGTTCGCAAGATAATTCTCAAATCCGAAATGGCGGGACAACACAACTGTCATCTTTTGTAAAATCATATAAATAGCCATTTAGGCATGAGAGGAAGAGAGAGATCTTTTTGGTAGGAGAGGATAATTTTAGGAGGGGAGAGAAATTTTTAGGAGAGATTTTATTTTCTTTATCATCTTCTTCCCTAAAAAACTAGAGCTCCAAATATTCATTAATGGAGTCTCAATTGTCAATTCATATAATTATATACAATCACTAGTGAAGAACCATGGATGTAGATCACAATGATCGAACCATGTAAAAAATCTTTGTGTCTCTTTTTATAATTTTAGTACTTTAATTCTTAGTTTCATATCAAATTAATTAGATTTAGGAATCATTTTAATGGATTCTTATGAGGGTGTAGTTGTGAGATAATCCGCAACTACACAGAGATCAAAACCTGGCCGTGAGTGGACTATTATATGTCGGAAACTTGATAAGAACGATGAATCCATCCATTTACAGGTAAAATTCTTTCGAAATATTCCCCGAAACCTTTAACAAACCCTATCCTGGCATATTGTATGTATAACTTGGCTCCGAGATCGAAACCTAGCCGTTACCGGACTAATGTAAGTTAGAAACTTGGTAAGAACGATGAATCCGTCCATTTACAGGTAAGATTCATTCGGAATATTCTTCGAAAACCTTTAAAAAAATATATTTTGGCATATTGTTTGCATACCATGTCTCAGAGATCAAAACCTGGCCGTGAGTGGACTATTATATGTCGGAAACTTGATAAGAACGATGAATCCATCCATTTACATGTAAGATGCTTTCGGAATATTATCTGAAACCTTTAACAAAACCTATTCTGGCATATTGTATGTATAACTTGGCTCCGAGATTGAAACCTAGCCGTTACTGGACTAATATAAGTCGGAAACTTGGCAAGAAAGATGAATCCGTCCATTTTCAGGTAGGATTCCTTCGGAATATTCTCCGAAAACCTTTAAAAAACCATATTCTGGCATATTGTTTGCATACCATGGCTCAAGAGATCAAAACCTGGCCGTGAGTGGACTAGTATATATCGGAAACTTGATTAGAACGATGAATCCATCCATTTACAGGTAAGACTCTTTCGAAATATTTCCCGAAACCTTAAACAAACCATATTCTAGCATATTGTTTGCATACCATGGCTCAGAGATCAAAACCTGGCCGTGAGTGGACTATTATATGTCGGAAACTTGATAAGAAAGATGAATCTACCCATTTTCAGGTAAAATTCCATCGGATTATTATCCAAAAAACTTAAAAAAACCATATTCTGACATGAGATTGACCTAAATCGATATGCGATTCTCATAATTCTTTCGATATCACTGGGTATGCTATGAGATTAACCTAAGTCTATACATAATTTATATAATTTTTTTCGATATCACCTGGTATGATACAAAATTGACCTAAGATAATATAAGATACATATAATTCTTTATGTATCACCGAGTATGCGATGGGATTGACTTAAGCCGATATATGATTCTTCATATTCTTTCGAGGCCACTGAGTATTCTATTAGATTTCCCTAAGTCGATATATGGTTCCTATAATTATATTTATATCACCGAGTTGCTATATGAGACTGGCCTGATATATGATTCATTATAACTCTTTCGATATAATCGGGTATGCCATGAGACTGACCTAAGTTGATATAAGATTCCTAGAATTACTCAATATCATTGGATATGCCACAACATTGTCCTGTGTCGAAATTAATTTATAAATTATTTTTTCATTGGAATATGCGACGAGATTGAACTAAGTCGATGTAAGGTTTCTCAATCTTTTTCGATATTGTGAGGCATGATATGTGATTGACCCAAGTCGATATATAATTTCTCAAATTATTCAATATTATTATATTGATATAAGATTTACCTATAGGACGATAATAATTCCTCATTTTAGTAAGTATTATTGGAATATGTTATGAGATCGACTTATGTCGATATTAATTCCTTAACTTTTTTCCCTATTTTATTGTACTATGTTACGAGATCGAGCTTAGTTGATACAAGATTTCTCAAATTCTTTATATTTTATTAGAAGATTCTATGAGATCAACTTTAATTCAATATATGATTCCTCATATTCTTTCTAGGCCAACAGGCATGATATGAGATTGTCCCAAGTCGGTATGTGATCCCTGTAATTCTTTTGATATCACCATGTATGCTACGAGATTGACCTAAGTAGATATGTGATTCCTATTTTTTTTTTTCTGATATCACCGTATATTCTATGAGATTGACCCAAGTCGATATATAATTCATATAATTCTTTCAATATCACCGGCTATGCAATAAGTTTGACCGAAGTCGATATATAATCCCTATAATTATTTTTTTTCATATCAACGAGTAAGTTATGAGATTGACCTAAGCTAACATTTGGTTCTTCATATGATTTTGAGGTCACCAGGTATGGTATTATGTTAATAACCTAAGTCGATATATGATTCCTATTTTTTTTTTTTGACGTCACCGGGTATATTATGAGATTGACCTAAGTCGATATATGATTTATATAATTCACCAGATATCACCAGGTGTGCTATGCGATTGACCCGAGTCGATATATGAATCTTATATTTATCTCAATATATATCGCCAGGTATACTATGAGATTGACCCGACTCAATATAAATTTCATCGAATTCTTCAATATCATGGGATACACTATGAGATTGACCTACATCGATAATAATTTATGGAGTCCTTTATATTTTATTGAAATATGCAATAAAATTAACCTAAGTTGATATAAGATTTCTTGAAATCTTTATATAACATATGTTATGAGATTAACCTACGTCGATGTAAGATTCCACGATTTTTTTAATATTCTTGGGTTGATGTGAGATTGACCTAAGTCGATATAAGATTTCTCGAAATCTTTCAATATCATGCGATATAAGATTCCTTAAATTCTAGGTACCATGAGATGTGTTGTGATCAGATTGACTTTAGTCGGTATATGATTCTGTGAATTATTTGATATTATTGGATAGTTTTTTTTTCTTTTTTCTGAATCATATTATTGGATAGTTATGAGATTAACATATGTCAATGATAATTTCTTAAATTCTTTTTATTTCATTGGAATATACGAAGAGATTGACCTATGTCGATTATATAACAAGTATGACTATGGGATATAAGATGAACGAATGACAATATCTTTCAAAGAGTCACACGCAATGTAGTCAATGTCGGATTTCGATGAATATTGGTCGGAAACGAGGACATTATATTTCAGTGAATATCGGTGAAATATCAATATTTTGGATATACACTAAAACCGATATTATCGGCGATATAAGAAGAATCCGTATGCTTAGATAGATATAGATGACAACCGTTGATAAAATTCGATCCCACGGCTAATTAGTCTTCCTTGAAATTTTCGCGAACAAAATCAATTTTCCCCGCATACATCTTCCAAAATTCACTCATTTTCCCATTCCCGCTCCATTTTCCTCTTTCCCCCCTAATTTTTCACCTTCCTGTTCTCTTTCCCCATCCCAATTTCTCTCATTTGTCTATATATCACCCTTAGCTTTTTCGGATTGAATTAAAATTTTATTCTGGTTTTGTTTCCTCCAAATTCCTCCTAATCTCTTCTAGAAATAACCTAAATCTTGGAAATTCATCCCGAATCTCCTCTAGAAACAACCTAAATCTCACCAGGGTTTGATGGTGACTCTAAATTAGGGTTTATTTTGTCATTATTGTTTGTTGTTTCCAGGTTAGGGTTTCTTTTATGGTCTCTTTTGTTCCATTTGTTAGTAGCCTGAAAAATGTTTTTCTTTCTTGTTTAAATCTGTATGAATAATAGATTTGAAATTAGGTTTTTTTCTGTCGGTTTATTGGTATTAGTAAATCAGTATTCTGAAGTTTCTTCTGTTGTATTTGATCTAAGGGTTCTTATAATAGGTTTTGGTATGAAATTAGGTCTTTGAGACCAGGTCATTTGTTTTTGCTGTTTGAAAAAGGGTTGATGTAATTTCTCTCGATTCAGTACAACTAGAATTAGGGATTTCAAAATCTCGTTGGATTAATGATGTTGTATTCTCCATTTTTGATGTCCGGGTTTTGCAAAAGGGGTTTTCTCTTCTTCCCTGTCGTATCCACAGTAAGAAACCATAGTCTTCTAATCTTTAAAGTGTTTGCTTCTGTGGTAATTATATTACTTCTGAAATTATTTATGGTTTTAATTTGCAGATCTGAAGATATGATTATTGTATATCTAGATCCGGAATTGTATTATTAGAACTGACTTCTTCATATTGTCATTTTGAAGATTAGATGTTAGCTTCATGACCCATAGCTAAACCCCTTGTTTGGAAAAAAAAAACTGTGCAAGAGAACTATTAAGCTCGTTATGAAAGGTATTTTATTTTTTTCCTTGTTATTCTTTACATGGTCTTCTTAATGGATTTTGATCAGATTTCATATTAATGATGATGGATTTTCAGGGTTTACTGTTGTATTTTAGGGGCTTTTATTAGTTTTTTGATGATGTATTTATGTTTTGTTTCTTTTTAGCTACTGAATCCAGCTGCTTAGGGAGGGTTGTCTTGTATTTTTATGTTATGTATTCAGCTTTTGTTATGTGTTTTGGGTTCTGTTTTTTATCTTGATTTTTGTTTATGATGAACAGTTTGATAACCTCTGTGTATGCTGTCACTCACTTCCCTATGGTTTTGGGAAGGGATACTAATGTTATGATTGCTGGTAAAGGTTGTTATTTTTTGCGATTATGGAGATGTTGGAATGGGTCGAGCTTGATATCTTAAACAGGCTGGATCTCGTGTAATTGTTACTGAAATTGGTCTAGTCTGTGCTCTTCAAGCTTGGATTGAATGTCTTCAAGTCTTGATCTCAGAAGATGCCGGATTCAGCTGAAATTCCATTTACAGGTTACATTTGGGCTGAGTCGATACTCAGTGCATACTTGCTGCATAATTCTGTCTCTTATTGCTGATGATGTTTATGATATAATATGAAGGTGAATTTCCATTTTGTTGTAAATTTTAAGCATGCTTATGGGTTAATCTGTTCACGAACTATGATTTTGTTCTGTCTCTATATGGTCCCTTTTATCCCACGATATAGGGTGATGTTGTTTTCATTTAAACCCATTTTCTGGATAGAAAAACCATGACCTAGTGAAAGCTATATGCGTTGTTTATATTTTCTAAATAAGATGAAGGTTTTAACACTCTTTTGAATATCCAAATTGGTAAGTGTATTATTAGGCTAAGTTTGTAAGGGTTTAATCCTCTTGAAGTTTGAACCCTTAGATCGTGTCTGCTCCTTTTGATGAAGAGTGATTGTGAAGCTCTTTTCCAGTTTAATCTGGCAACTAAATGTTAAAGCAGATTCGGCGAATCTCTTATCTTCCTTTTTTTGTGTGTTTTGGTTGCAGAATGCCGAACTTCTAACACTGATTGAGGACAATATTGTGACTTTGAATTTTTTGAACGCTTTTATAAATTAAAGGAATCAGGAAAATTATCTACTGTTACTGTCATGTTGATCATAATTCGGTTAATATCTTGTGGGAGTATTTCTTGAGAGTACCTATTTCTGTTGTTTCCAACTTAGCTTTTTTCACTTATGATAGATAAATGCTTTCAATGGTTTCTACTCTGATATTTCACTCCCAACAAGAAACATAAGACAAATATGTGGACTGAAAATTGGACTGGCTGGTAAGCAACTCACCTATTACTCCTTAAGCTAGATTTCTGTATTGTGTTTCTGCTCTTACCACCTATTTAGGAACTCATAAGTCTATCATTAACTTATAAGTATCTCTTATGTTTATAGGTTTACGGGATTTGGGGCTGCAGTTCCTCGTATACCTGCTGAAGATGTAGCTTACTCTATTGCCGAATTTATACAAACTGGTGGATCCTTCATATTGCATCGTAAGGTTATGTTGTAGTTGCATTTTTTATTTTAGTGTAGTTATAGTTCATAAGGTGTTTAGTTTCATCTTTAACTTCTTATTTTTTGGTTTTATGCTTCAGTTTCACGGAGGAGAAAATTTTGAGAGGACAGCAGGTGGTCCTTTTATAGCAACTAGTTATGACTATGATGCCCCAGTTGACGAATATGGTAAGTTAATCATACGATTTGCTTATTCATTGATGTGCTTACCTGAACACTCATTCAAAAATTGTACAGTCGCATTTGATACTAGGTTCATGTAATTAGACTAGAAACTTATATGCTTGTACGATGTTTTGTGCTTTTGGTAAAACATCGACAGGACTAGAAATCACTGAAAATCTAAGTTACAAGTTCTTCGGGACTCCACATACAGTCTTTAGTATGAGGAAAAAGTCGTAGGTTTGTTCCATACCGGGGAACCAAGCCAACGGGAACAAAAGAAGGGCTTTGTTTTTTGTCGATCACAGTCAATCGCGACTTTCTGCATCCACAAGTAAAAACAAAAACAAAAACGGTTCTATACATTTTAGGAAATGAATTTCTAATTTGAATGATATCTTATGTTGTAGCTTTAACACACTCATCTTTTATGTTGTAGCTATATGTCAGGATGCTGCTTACAACTCGGACAATGAGAATGAAGCTTATATATCTTGGTTGCATTTTTTGGTTCTATATAACGGTAGCAGTTTGGCAATTTCTAACTACCATCTTTTGTATCTTATGTAGTAGGACTACCGAGGGAGCCTAATTATATTCATTTGAGAGATCTTCATAAAGCGATCAAGCTTTAGTTTATTCCGAATCCATCAAAATAATTCTTGGGAGCAAGAAAGAGGTTTGTTCCATCGTTTTATGAACCTATAGTGATACCACATGGAACCAATATCTATACTTATATTTTCGCAAATATTTATTGTTCAGACTTATGTCTTCAATTACCAGGTAGGAGGTTGTGCTGCATTCCTTGCAAACAATGATGCAAACTCCGATGGAACTGTTTCCTTTAGGGGCTTAAACTACCACCTTCCTCCTTGGTCTATCAGCATTCTTCAAGACTATAAAAACATTGTTTTCAACACTGCAAGGGCCACCATTAAACTATATCTCAGTTTCACGACTACTCATATCCCTTAATTATCTGGTAAGCAAATTTAACTGGGCAAAAGTATATCAAGGAGAATACATTTTTATTAGATGTTTTGTCATCCACAAAATGTTTTCCCTCAAGTAATATTGTTTTTGGTTATGCAGGAGCTACTTATGGGAGTTTGGATAACCCTAAACTGACATTTAGTAACAATGTGAAGTTGATAGTTGGAATTAACAGGATTGCCCTATGAAGTGTAGATGTTGGCCTCCTGGTTAGTTATTGGTTTGTTAGTCTTTCGTCTCAGCTATTAGATAGTCGCAAGCAAGTCTTCCTATTCTTATTCTCTCCTTGTTGGTTGAGTTGAACAGAATGTTGGCAAACAATTTGGGACATGGAATGCTGGGGTTCTTGGTCCAGTCACATTGACGTGTCTTAATGGAAAACAAAGAGATTTAACATGGCAACAATGTTCCTACAAGGTTTTTCTTCTATCTATTCCCTTCTTTGATTTCAGGGCATTGCCATAAAAATGTTAAGATCTCCAAATTTGTGCCCCTGCAGGTTGGTTTGACTGGTGAAGCTTTGAATCTTAATTCACTCAGTGAAACTTCCTCAGTCGAATGGATGAAAGGATCTTTGATAACTCAAAATCAACCCCTAATACAAGGTGAATTTTGGTGGCCTGATGCAGAAAGCAGGTCCCAGATATCCAAAATTCATACTAAAACTGTGAACTTGACATTAGGTTTGAGCTCTTAGCTCGCCTATGCCCAAATCCACTGATAGAGGTTGCTGACATATTCTGTGTGTATTTGCTTTGCTACTAGTTCACATTTTACTATTGTTACTTTCGTTGCTACAACCACATTTTTATAGTATATTTCTAATTTTTCTTTCGGACAACTAGTTTTATGAATCAATATTTTGTAATTTGTTTATTTGTGGAGTACTTAATACTATATGTATGTATTGTATTCATTTATATTGTTAGGAGCTGATATCTGTAGTGCGTGTACCGAGGATGGAGTGTATGCAATTCGTGCACATAATAAAACAGTGACAGAGGACTTCCTTGATGCTGCCAACATGGTCATCAAGGGTTACAAAAAATTCAGTGCGACATCGAAGTACATGTTGTACAACTGAAGAATTCTGATGGCTATTGACAATGATGATAGGTAGTTTACAGCTGAGATACTTGGATGGGACAATGATCATGTGTTGCTTCTTTTCTTGAGTTTCAGTATTTATGTATCTAGGAGTAATATTTTGAACCAACTAGTGGGTCTGATCCTGTATTCCATCTCAACTTTGAAGATACTTTATAATATTCTCTCTCTTTATTTGCTTCACTTCTACTGATTTTACTTGTCTCAAGATGTACAAGGTTTTTTATTTTCTTCACAGGGTTTGTCAGAACACTTGAGTAATGCAGCCACTTTGTAGACTTGGAAATGCACTTAAATTTCATTTTATTTGCATCATTTGTTTATTGAACAACTCTATCAAGCGTAAGGTTATGGAAAAGGAACCAAAAGCTATTAAAAAGAAGATTGCAATAGGCAATTCTCTAAAATGAGTATCAACAAAAATATCCTCCACATCTGGGTCTTCTGATTGTCGATACAAAAGATCTCTTTTGCTCGTGTTAGCCTGTTGCACTGGTGCCTGTTCAACCTCTGACAACTGTGGTCGGAACTCTGACTCAGACTGCACAATTAAATTCAAAACTAGCTTTAGAAATCCATTCATGTAGTAGAACTGCAAATTACTAACAAATAGCAGCCATACATTCTAGGCTCTTGTTAAAGATTAGCAGATAAGAACAACAAAAAACAGCTCCCATGAGAAATAACGATAGCTGCATCAGGAGAGTAAAATTGGATGAACAACATGACCATTTAGGAATTTTCTACAAGTAGAAGTCAAAGCATTAACAAAAATCAAAAATGACTATTTGAAGTTTGTAACTTCCAAGTTACATCGCTAAGAAATAGAGTGAGATTTGTTGGTTACAGTCTATAAGAGTGACACTACCCAAAATTATGATTGCCAAATAAACGAGCAATTCATGTAATAAAAATTGTGGAATGTGTATAACAAAATCACATATGCAGTTCAAATAAATGCATAGTAGGTAGAGTGTAACTAGAGATCATAAAGCTTCTAATTATTTAAGGGTCTTTAAATCCACAGATTTGCTTTCGAAAAGCATGATATGGATAAATGAAATTCCAAGAAGTTTATCTTGCTAAAAGTTCCACTGCCATTGAACCATATCCCAGCTACAAAAAATAAAGTGCACATTCACAAACCTTGACGATCAAACAAGTCAAAACTGCCCAATCTGAGCACCTGAAAGACTTGGAAACATAGAATCACGAAATTGTTTACAAAATTTCCAAGGAATCTGACCTCCATGAGGAGAATGGCCTTCCTTTATACTGTTTATTGCAGACCGCTGAGAGATCTGCCCTTCGAGGCATACCTGTAAACCACAAAACCATGCCAAATACTTCAATGGATGAGAGAAAAAATATGAAAGCCGTGGTATGCTAGGAAAATAAAGAAACTGCACATTTGATAAACAAAAATCTAGAGTATGCGAGTGAAAAACAAAATAGTAAACAATGTTTGGTAATGTAAAGTTTCTTAGTGTCTGTAAATGTTATATGCTAAAATGGAAAAGGTTTTCAAGAAAGTTCAAAAAGAAGCATTTTCACTTGTTTAACCAAACGCTACAAGGAGCAAAATGTAAATGAGAAGCACTATGAGCTTCAAACCACAATCTCAGACTAAGCTTTGACCATGTGAATAATCCACTATAGAGATTACAAAATTAAGCGCAACAGATAAAAAATACCTTCCTGCATCTTAGCCAATTTGTGCTGGAGTTGGCAATATACCAAAACATGATGATCAAAAGCTACAGAGCAAAAATTGAAGAGGTTGCAAAGGAACCGAAGCATAAGGCACAACAAAACAGTTGATAAAAGTAATAAATCTCGAAAGATATATTTCACATCAGTGTTACCACCCGCAGTCAAACCTCTCTAGGAAACCAAACATTAGAAGAAAAAAACTGGAAGATAGACATATGAAGCACAAACCTGGATGACGCACAATATATCTGGAAGGTGATTCTTGGACTCATCAACATGACCTGCATATACAATCATCATAAGTTATAATTCGTACAAAGACTGAGACATCAGCCGCAGAGGGACTATATTAAAATCACTTCAAAATATACCAGCAGAGCTAAACAAACAAATGGTGTGCTAGAGCATCATCCATTAGTTGCAAGTCATTTGGAGAATTTTTGTAGTGAGAAGATACATTGAGATCTATCATCCGCTGCACAAACAAGGTCAAAGAGATATGAATACAAGGAAGCGATGAGATTCAACAAAAAACGAAACTTTACCTGTAGAACTAGTTAACTGTCTTTGTGATAAGAGAAAAGAGTATCTCGATTGACATAGTAAAGATCATACTCGTTTGGAGGAGGTAACCTTGAGGCAAAATAAAAAAGTAGTAAGACAATGCACTTGATGACAGAGGCAATATATAAATACCTCAGTACTTACCTATAAGTATTTGTCGCATCCAAGCAAAGTAAACCATGAAGACATGATCCAATTGGATCACCAGGTGCATATCAATGGCTTTCCTTAATTCTACCTTCTTAATAACTCTACCTGTATAAAAATAAATGAAAAAAGGGGTAAAAATCTAAGAAAAAGATACATAGGAAAGATATTAACCTTGCTACTTGGCTGTTATAACAAAATTGGAAATTTGTCAGTAAAGAAGGGAGTCAAACTAAAGTACTTCCAAGCAACATCCAAGAGATTCCACTTTTATCTTTGAAGGACGAAGGGATGAAAAACGGCATCCCTAAGGTGAATCCAAGTCCATTCTCATTTTACGTACTGCGAAACGAGCAACAATGTCACAACATACCATGGTCCTAGACTCCTAGAGCACTGTCAATAACGTTACATCGACATGAAGCTAAAATATATTAATGTGCACCTACTAGTACCTGCTAGATGAGGTTAAAGAACAAATTGGGAACGAATATCAGCTATAAATAATTCTTTATCAACTGTAATGAAATTCATGAAGATATCTAGTCAGCAAAGGAGTAACTCCAACTCAAAAGAATATATTCACATTATCTTGGGGTGGAAGGCAGTAGCAATGGCAGCAACATCATAATGCCATGAGGGAACAATCAGTTACTAGTTAAGATCTTTGCTATAACGTACACATTGGTGACAAATGAGCAAGCACCAAGTTTGCTAAATTTTCGTTCTGTTATGCATGTATAGAATATACAGTCAGATACCCAAACACTTGGCATTTGGAGAGTTTGGGGGAGTTCGCTAAACACAACAGAAAGTTAAGGATCCTCCCTTAGAAGATACTGATGCCATGGAAAACTACGTTTAATAATGTAGGAGACCAGGAATACCCCTTAAAGAAAATCCTAAGTCGACAAGACCAGATTAAATTGGTAAAAACAACAACCATTCCATGTTATGCGAGTTAAAAATGACTAAATGCTGTGGAGTTTACCTTCTGAAATCCCAATATTTTTTTAATCCTTTTCACCTTCACGCTACTACCCCCAACACTTGCTGATCACCTGAAACAAAAAAAGGAAAGCTGGTAACAAAGAAATAAATACTGTGAAGAATTAGGAAACAACTTTAGTAACACATTGGAACATATAATTCATAGCATCATGCTATTTAAGCAAGCGATGCCCAGAAAATGGTTCTAAAATAAAGAACAAACTAAAGCCATTGAAAAATGTTACATATTATAACTCACAACCCCATAGTCACCACTACCAGCCATATCAACACTAGCACAAACCATATCACCACCAGCCATATCTATAGCATCATCACTAATAATACCTACATCCAACTTAACAATGAACACATACAAAAAATAAAATAAAATAAACTATAGAGATTCATCATAACCCTAATAACATGTTTTGGGGAATGAAGC
This sequence comes from Papaver bracteatum, assembly GCA_023529315.1. Classification (NCBI taxonomy): domain Eukaryota; kingdom Viridiplantae; phylum Streptophyta; class Magnoliopsida; order Ranunculales; family Papaveraceae; genus Papaver; species Papaver bracteatum. The sequence continues at coordinate 696,285 of JAJJWX010004907.1, read as the reverse complement.
ATGGGTTTGTGATACAGTATTTAAAAGATTATAGTGTGCATAAGATACATAGAGAATCTCGTCAACTAGATGAACATAACTTCATCTCTTGATGCGACTACGACTTGAAATACCACAAAAAATAGGCATTGCAGTAGTATAGGTAAAAGGAATTCTTAGTTTCTTACTATCCAACTTTCAATTGAATCCAGACCAATGAACCTAACCCATGAGAAAGCTTCCTTTCACTTCATTTGTTTCTCTTGATCTATGACGTTAATACATTATCCGTTTCTGCAATCCATATTACCACACGTCAAATGGCAGAAGTGTAACCAAAACTCTAGCATGACTCAAAATATTAGTTCATAGGAAATAGTAAAGTCAATCTAACAATTCTGGTCTAGGTATGATCTTGTCTTGTTTGAAATTACATATGTGAGTGGTTAAGGTTACATGTCACACTCATATTGTTACAGTAGATTACAAAAAAACAAAGCAAGACAGAAGGATCATTTCCACTAAAAAATTATCTCACCCTTGACTCGCATGCTCCCATCCTCTGAACCAGCTATGATCTAAAACCCAAAATGTTGGAATGGATGAGCAATAATAATAAGATTAGTTAAAGATTGCCAAGTTCCTACGCAAATAAGAGAGTAAGACTATGGTAGTTTAATAATAAATTAGATGTAAGCACAACAAAAAGGCTATGTAATGTGAGAATTGAGAACTTACTTATGCTGAGGGTTCAAAGTTAAGCACAAGCATCAAATCAGTTTCTGCAAATCAAAATATTTTAACAAGATGTACAAAATCCAAAATACTACATAAAGTTTCCCCCAGAAACATGCGGTAATCATCTAGAAGACAAAACTAATTACTCCTACCAACAGACTACCTGCATACGTTGGGAATGAACTGGAGAGCCTGAACTAAAGATTTTATTCCACCTCCACCCTCGAATACGATCATCACCTCCACAACTGCACAATGTTATTGAAAGAAGTTAGGCTTTCATAGTCGGTAATCTCACTTAAACTAGATTTGTGATCCTTTTTTTAAACTAAGGAAAAATACCAGCTTCACTACCGGTTTCGAAATATATGACTTCCCATTGTTCAATTTCCCAATTATACCAGAAATGACTTAAGAAAATTCCACTTTAAAATAGCTTCGTAGCAAAGAGTAAGTAATTATTAAGGGAATGAATTCATGTAGTGGGTGTGACTCTAAAAATTGTAACCAATGGACCAAGAAGTGAAGAGTTAGTATTAATATAGCAAAGAGTAAGAATATACTCAGCAAAGAGTAAGTATTTATATAGCCTGGAACTTATTGTTGAGCTGCACAGGTATACGCTTTCTTAGCAATCGTATCATGTTACTAGCGTTGTTTTTGCTGCGTTTTATATTTCATCAAAAAATTTATCACCTGTTGGTATATATTCAACAATTGCAAGCAGAAACAAAAGCTTGGCATTTTTTGTGTAAATGTTCCAGTAGAACGACATATATGGCATTCAGATTCTCGAGATAAAATATATCTTATTAGTTCAAACTCTTATCCCCTACCCAATGATACAACTATACAACTAATCCACCCACCAAAATTCTTATCTTTTGGCGATGCTAAGCCCCAATTTCCCTAACAAGGACTGATGAAAATCTAATAAACCCAAAGTTGGACCTAATCATACAAGGGTTTCACATGCAATTCTAATTCAAGCTCAAGTTTCATAATTCATACATTCTAATCTTGCACTGTGTTAATCCATCTAGAAAAGAATAAGATTTTATCAAGTTCTCAAAGCCACTATATTTCTAAAGAGAAATTGTCCCTAATAATTCCTCACGTTTTTTCCCGGCATACAAATCCGTAGAGAGTTTGCAACAGGCTCAAGTATGTTTCAGCTCGTACGATAGAAAAAACTCGAATGACAACAAAAGGACAATGAAATTCGTATTATAAATAATTACCGGCATAAGCTACTATGAGCCTTATAAACTAGCAGGCTATTTTATGGTATCTTTTGAAGTTCTTAACCAAACATAATACCTCCATCAATCGAATTTTCACCTTCCTGTAGTATATTTCTGCTATTTTATGGTATCTTTTGAAGTTCTTAACCAAACATAATACCACCATCAATCGAATTTTCACCTTCCTGTAGTATATTTCTGCAGCACCTGCCAGGAACAAAAAATTTAAACTTATTAGACGCAACTAAGACATTTGGGTAGAGCAACAATACCTTAATTACTTATCTCAATATTTACATATTGAACTCATTTGTGGAGAACTGTTTGCAATGACCTAGAGAGAGTTTCTAGATGTATAATGGTTAATTGGTTGGTCAAATTAAGCTAAAAAAAATATCAAATTATTGCCACACACGCCCAACCAGCACCATTCTCTACAACAGATCTTTCATGTCTGATCTATTATATTTATGAATTACCGGATTACGGTTTATAAATGAATAACTGAATCCAGAAAAAAACATTAAATCCACGATTTTCAACGGATAATCAAAACCTGTATGTGAAACCAAATAGATTTCAACCCATGAAACAAATTAAATCAAAAAGAAGAGTTACTAAGCACCATGACCAATCCTGAATAGTATATAATAGGAAATCGGAAATCCCAAATTCGAGAAATAAAGAAATGAGTTGAGAATTTTACCAATGTTGTAATCAGCTAAGCTTCCCATCTTCGCATGTTCATGAAAATCGAACCCAATCAAGGTCGTTAAATAGTAGGTTGAGTAGAAATATTGGGGTGACTTTGATATGGGAAGTTTCGCGTCTGAAATTGGTGAGCAAACCTAATTTTCACCTGCTTCAATTCGATCATGGGAACGATAAGTGAATTTGGAAGGGAATGGAAACCCTAGAATTTTTATGGGCGAGAAAGAAATGGAGTAGAATAGCGGAACGTTTCTGTTTTAAGGTATTAACTCTCCGACGTGTCAGCTGACGAGGCACTAAATAATACGTGTACTACCTGGTGTCATGACCTGTTGGGATAGACACTAAATAATACGTGTACTACCTGGTGTCATAACCTGTTGGGATATGACCGTAATTAAGGAATATATTTAACCCTTTTTGTCCTGCTTGGTCTGGTTTGGTAATTGGGAATAGTACTGGGGCATATTCGGTTTTCCCCTTATTAGCGTGGCCAATATGTGAAATTTTTACGATATAGATATACACTTGACAATATTGGATTGCAAAATTCTGTGTTCGTATAATACCAGGGAAGATGAAGAGAATCATGAAAAACGGGAAAGAGATACAGAAAAAGAAAGAAGGAAAACATGAGAAGTTCATTAGCCTATTCAGACGTCTCCTATAGTTATAGAAGAGAAGCCTTAGATTCAGAGGTGCTAATTAGAGAAAAAACAGACCTCAGAGTAATCGATTTTAAAACACTAGCTATTTCCGTAAACAATTTTGCGCATGATGGTTTTTGTTTAGTGTATAAGGTAGCTATTTCATGCATGCTGTTATTTTTGTCAGGGAACATTGCCTGATGAGGGGAACAAGAGGTAGCTATCAAAAGGCTTTCTAAAAGCCCTGAACAAGGCAGGCAAGAATTTGGAAAAAAGAACTAGATGCTTGGAGGATTTTAAACAACCAGAACACAGCTGAATGGTTTGGTGGTGGTGTTAGTGGTACCCATTGCCAGTCATGGGATCGAACCCCCACCTGCTCACAGTTTTTTGATCACGATATTTAATTTAATTTTAAAGATTTTTTTACTACTAATTTGGACTGCGAATCTGTTGCATTCCCCATTCAGCTTAAATATCGTTTATTTCCTGCAGTTGGATAGCAGCAGCTTCTAGGTTTTCCTAGCTAGGCTAGCACCTTCGTAAGGATGGATTTGCAAGTTTGGAGATGCTTTTTTAGGAAGATTCGGATCTGGTCATTTCCAGAAGAAGTGGACACACATGGCTTCAGGAACAATGCGACCAGTTGGAAACTCAACATGAGCAACAAATCTCCCGAAAATTCCATACTCGTCATAAGAGAAATGCACGGTTAGCAATATCCTCAACATTTTAAAAGAAGTCAATCACATGAGATTCGTCAAATCAACGGTAAGTGGTACGTTCTTGAGACAAAATAATTTAATAAATAAAAATGCACCCACCGTGGGGCTCGAACACATTGACCACAAGGTTCGAGCCTTGCGCTCTACCAACTGAGCTAGACGGGCATGTTTCACTAACAATTTTTACACAAACTCAGATAGGAGTTAGCTTAGAGCAGAAAGAGGCACTTCATTGATAGTGAGCAGATTTATGAGGAGGGTTAAGACCACTTGTTTAATTCTTTTGCCAATTACAATTCAAGCTCCAACAAAGATGGAGGAAAAGTCAAAAGCTAAACCGAAACTATGATATAGGTTGCAAAATAACTATAACGAGGGATGACGATTTGCCCCACCCAAACCCATTTCCGTGGGGACCCGCCCCTATGGGTTAGGGTTTTACCCGTATTGACAGGAACGGGGCGGGTACAGGGAATCCCCAAAATTAGTGATACGGGAGATTCATAGTCCCCGTCCCATACCATAATGGCAGTAGCAATTATGTTGTATCCAAGGTTTAAGATGAAATTAATTCAGTTTTATTTCCCGCAAATTTATGGTCCAGCTTTTTCAGACTTCGAAATTACTCGAATAAGCAATTTATGTTTTGATTTGGCTAAATAGTATGAACTGAAAGTATTTGCTGATAAATCTCTTGGCCAAAGTGATTTTTCATCCACTTCTCGATCAGAGATGCATGGTTTAGATGGTGATGTATATCATGTGGATAAATTTGAAAGGTTTGTCTCTAATAGCATTTCGACTAGTAATGTTAAGTCAGAGTTAACATGTTATTTGGAGGAAAGTCTTTTACCTAGGGAGAATGATTTTGACATACTAGCATGGTGGAAGACAAATGGAATCAAATATCCAGTCTTGCAGTGTTTGGCTAGAGATATCTTAGCGATTCCAGTGTCTACAGTTGCTTCAGAATCATCTTTTAGCACTGGAGGTAGATTTGTGAGTATCCAACGTACGTAATAGACTTCATCCAAAAACATTGGAAGCTTTGATGTGCACTCAAGATTGACTGTGGGATAAGATGAAAGGTAAAAGAATAATTGTTGTATTAAAGCAATTTTTACATTTAAATACTTATTTACGGTTATATATGATACATTTTCTTTATATTTCAGTAGGTGGATTAAAATCAGAATGGAGAACTTTTTGGGAAGATAGTGAAGAAGACCATGATGAGATGATTAACATGGAGAAAGATGGTTAATAATGAAAACTAAGAAGTAAAAAGAACCATGATTCTTAATTGTTATTTCCTTTATTTTTCGGTTTTCGTTGGTTATGATAAAGTGAAAAATACTAGAACCCCCTACTATATGGGTTCAACATATACAAACCCCACAAAATGGATCATTCATTGTCAACTCCATACTTTAGGAAAATGATATTGCTAGGCCCAAAAAATCAAATTTTCTTCGGATCTGGCCCATAATTAATTATTACAAATTTTAATAATACCAAAATTACCCTTTAGTATTTATACAAGAGGAATATCACAAGATATTTTCATTTTCTATTTCATTTTCTCTCTCTTCTCCTTTCATTTTCTCTTTCAGCTCCGGCTGAAAAACCCCTGAAAACTTCTTCGTCGTTTCCAAATTCCACCGATCTTCATTTTTTTCATTGATTTCATCTCCATAATCTCATATTTCGAAATTAGTCATCAATTTATCATCATTTTAAGCTCAGACTCATTCAGATTCAGTGAAAATGCTGTGAAATTTACTCATAATGCGATTTCTGCTATTCTCAGAGGCGATTCAAACTTAAAACCTCTACTTCGAGTATTTAGATAGAAGATATGCTGGTAAATCACAAGATCTGCTTCGATTACTTGTTTACGACTCGGTTTCGTCTCAATATGTTGTCTTAGTAACTCAGTTGAATGAGAAAGTGTTCAATAGCGATATTCGTAAAGGATCTGTGGTTCAATTGATTAACTACATGTGTAATATTAGGTTAGGTTTTCGTTCGTTCAACTTAAAATTTTCCTTATGATAAACTTAAAATTTTAAAATGCACTGCATAGGTTATTATTATTGTTTGAAACATTACAATTATTTTTAAAATATTATTATTTACAAAATTCTAAATATTTATTGTAGTGTTATGGTAACCCATGGGAAACCCATCCCCTACAGGGATTCCCCATACTCGTCCCCGACCCATTCTTACGGGAAACGGGTAGGGGATGGGTTTTGGTTTTTTGAACGGGGTAGGGGATGGGATTCAAGGTCCCCGCCCCATTTCCATCCCTAACTATAACCATAATTAAAAAAAAAAAACGCCAAAAAATTTACTGCTAAAGATGAGTCACGAAACAGATATTCAATGCTCATGGCCGAAAAAGTAATCATAAATGAAGGAGCTGAAGGAAGGAAACTAAATTAACCATCTCAGTGAGTTAGTTGGGAAGATATATGATTTGTTTTGCTGCAGAAATCTACAGAAAGACAACAACTTTAGATAATATTAACTACACGATTAATTACGGCATTCTGCTAACGACAAAGTTCTATTGTGCATATCCTAATAACTAGAATGTATTGTTCCAATATTTATTTGTATTTGCAATAAGTCCAACAAGTTACCGATAGAGATGGGTCGTGTTTCCAATAGACCTCAAAACTCATTCATAACTGAAACTTAATGTTGGCAGTTTGGTGTCTAGCCCCAAAAAAATATTCATCGATGTCATCAGATTCGTGAACTGATTGTCTAGTTGAGGTGAATCATAGACCGTCATACTTGATGCAGCAAAACCCTTGAATAGGGTAACAAAATATTTGTTTTATGCGGAGAGAAAGTTATAATGAAATAAGTCTTTCTTCTGCTTTCTTCACCCTGGGGACTTTCCTATAAGTCTTTCTTCTGCTTTCTTCACAGTATTTGGTAACATCCTATAATTCGTTCTTCTTCTTTCTTCACCCTTGGGACTTTCCTCAATATCCATGAAGTTTGCATCAATCTGAGGCCTCACGACACACTCGTCCTATAATTAAGATTGATGGAAGGATTAAAGCTGCAATTATCACACTTCTACATAAAACAATAAGAAAAATACTTATTTGTGAAGATCCTGGAAGTATTTTTAGCTTGTTACTAGGAATTGGATTTAACCTCGATCAATCAGAAATCATCTCAGCGGTAGGAGGTTCTTGTTCCGGTGAATGAACGACCAACACAAAATTATGAAGACATTCGTGTTGCTCATACCAAAAGTCTACATAACCCTGAGTCACATATGTTGCTCGGTACGAACGAGGAAACAAGTAGCCATGTCCACTCGCATGTATGCTATCTAAACAAATGATAAGTTTTTCAACTGATGGTCTACCAATTCGAACTTACAAACGGGACACATTGATCAAGGCTCATCTGTCGCACTGCCCTGTCAATACTATATTCTTCCGCATGAAAGTTTCCTCATATCACAGATACAAAATGGTCGGGTGTACAACTCATCATAAAAGATCTTTCACCGTCATTAAGGTATGTACCGTATTCCAAAATGATGTTCCCTTCATCATTAAAAGTAATAAACTGAGAAACAAAAGGAGGAATATACACCCATAGGCAGAGATTAAAATCAGACTCGTTGTCCAACAAAGTAATGAGACGTGTTTTGGACCGGGGAAGCTTAGTAGACCAGCGCAAGATCCTGGCATTGTATTTTTCTGAGAAAGCGTGGAGTGAATCTGCACCAGCCCTTGCAAGACACTACGAGGTATAGGCGCATAATTGCTGAAGCGCTCCCATAATAATGCTTGGAGAAACATGGAATTAACATATGATTCAATTTTCATGAAGCCATTAGAGACATTGTTGTCTACAACTAAGGAGTCCATGTTAGATTATAATTAACCTAGGAACCAAATGCCAACGAGAACTTTCTCACCTTTAGTCATTTTGATAGCTAGAGGAGCTACAAACGGCTTCAACAAAATTCCATCATCCTCAAGCACATCTCTGAACAAACACAAGAAAGCGGTAATGGTCAATGATCTACCCGCAAGTTTATTAGGATCCTTATTTATCGACCACCAGTACCTCAACCATTGAGCATAACAGCTGCCATACGTTTTATTAATGCATACATATTAGTTGTCAAGACTTCATATATCGCAGTCTCATCCGCTGAGAGCCCTTTAGAAAGATTACACATAACAGGAAGATGCAACAAGACTGCCACGTCCTCCAAAGTGATAGTGAACTCTCCCCATACACATATGAAAGTATGATTAGGAGTGCACCAGCAAGCAATCAGAGCTACCATACCTCGCATATCATAATTAATGAACAAATATCCATCTGCCATGATTGCCTCAGTTATTTGTGCACTGTCCAACATAGCTTAAACATGGTCGTGACCCAACATATGCCTTATCCATCTTGAGAAATCTTCTAAGGTCACCATCAAGTTTGAAGTTTATGGACGAAGAAGAATAATGTCCTCCTTGCAGACAGAACTGAATTATTTCTTGGGGAGATACAATCTTTCTCTGAGTAATTTCCCTGGGATTGATGAGGAGGAGAAATGCATAACCTGGAGGACATTTTTCGGGTCTATACTTAACTACAAAAAAATAATCATCCATATTCGGAGCATTCTTAATTACCGATCATTCATCTTCATCGTCAGTGAAAGTGCCATCATAGCTATCGACTGACATCTTTGCAAGATAGTTGTGACATTCGTACAAGATGCAAATTTCATCAAAGTGATGGAATTAAAAGCGCGACAATATTAGATGATAGTTCTATCATAAAGATGCACATATCAACTAAAAACAATATGCGTCTACAAATGTAACATCCAAACTCTTACATGTTTACAATTTCACTAACAATTAGTGATGACAGCACCATACTTTAAGAACTTGCTTATTTCTTCACAAAAGGATTTCGAAATACTTGCAAGGATGAGAAAAGTTTGTTTCAAAAATCATGAGCAACTCACCTAAAAAATATATTACTGTGTGGACAGTCGTCCACTTTTCAAAATTGGACAGAAGTCCATTCTAAGAGGGAACTTAAACATTTTCCATGTACTGGGACACCCTTTAGGCATTGTCTGGAAAATGGAATCCTAAAAAAGTTCTTTAAGGAGAAACAAGCTGACTCAAAAACAACTTTCTGGAAACATAATGAAGTCACTTTTGCTATTTAAACATAAGGATGGTGAGTTGAGTACAATCTTGCATCTGAATTAAAATCGATGAAGCATTAATACTTCAAAATTAGTGACATATCTGTATGGTGACGTATCAAATTTGGATACCTAAGAATATGCGTTGGATACTCCATTTAAGGTATTCCCTTTTTTTTTTATTAAAATACAAAAGGATACGAGTCTTTTAAATTATAAAAGAGTAGGAGATAATTAAGGGTACCTTTCAGATACACTTGGAGGAGATATTTGTTTATAATTTGATATACATTTATATTCCCAATTTCAATATTTTCAAAAACTCGTGACATATTTGTTCTTAATATAATACAAAAAATTGTATTTATTATATAATTGTATAAAGACTTACACCTAATAACCAGTTCATTATAAAGAGTCATCAAAATATAAAAGACAAGTCTAAAAGTGAACATAAGAGAAAATAGTTAATGAGAGGTTAGTAGAGATGAATTTGATACACTTGATTGTGTTTTCTTTCCAGAAAAAAGGTAACCCTCGTTCATATCATAACAAGATTAAGGTGGCCGAAACTTTTACAAGTGAATGAAACTATTACAAAGAGGACTGCTATAATTAAACGAGACACGTATTGGACAGAAAATGAGCGATTTATGAACAGAGTCTGATCAGTATCACTAGTTATTACCATAACCACCGACATGCCCTGTACCGATAAAGATTTTATTTCTATCAGCGGCGCCTCAGTAAACAACAGAAGGCAAAAAAAAATGTTGCCGAAAAAAAATTGGACTTTGATCCCCAATTCATCAGAGAGATTTAAAGTTAACACTACTACTATAACCGGATTAACCTAAAACATTTGAATCTCACTTATAATCGCCACTGCAAATAACGGGAGTTGAATTGTTTGATTATTACCACCTTCATCAAGATATATCTCTTTTAAAAAGAGAGTAAATATGCTATCTTCATGTTGATGTTGACTCTATAGTATCTTTAGAGTTGTTGTTAATTGGATGTCTTTGGTGATAAAGAGTGGAGCAGATCAGAGATAAACCTCCATAAAACTCATTATTCTTATCAAAACTACAAGGATCTTAATTATTACTGAAAATAATTTCAAAACGACAAAGTAAAGCTTCAAATACAACAAAAAAAACTAAAGAAAACATTAAAGACATAAGACAAGATATGGGGAGGTGAGACATGAAGTTGCGCTGCTCATATCATCTCCAAGAGAGCAAATCTAAGCAAGGGTTTCAAGTTGCAGAGGGTAATTTTGGAGAGAATGTGCATCTCCAATCAACTTGATTGTGTGGGAGAACTTGAAGTTATAATTTTTCTCTAAGTCATAAATTTTTCACTTGACGAAACAGAATTAGAAGCATCGCTCTAATAAAGATGATACTTATGATTGAACTATTTGCATTTAGTTAAATAGTTTCATAGACTTTTATAGTCTTTCAAAATAAAATGTATAAACAAATTATTTTATAGTTTTCATCGCGTGTGTTTTTTCTTTATCAAATTGCGTGTAATTATATAAAATATACTTTAAGTGATATGTATCCCACTGTATTTTGTATCCCAATTTTTAGAGAATTAACATATCCCAATACCAATATCGAGGCTTCATAGGTGCTTCATATATGAAAAGTTGGAGTGTCAGATGTATTACCAAAGCTAGATATGGAGTCGGATGCCAGCTCCAAACACTAGCAAAATAAATAAATAATGTAAAACAACAATTTGTACACTCATTTTAGAAGTCGGTGCTTGACACTATTCGTTTCCTCGTGGTTGAATTTGGTTATTTGAAAAGCCACACTCATATCATACAAGGTCACCGGAATTCCTGATTAGGGAAAATTGATTCTTAGAGAAAATTGGCTTAATCAAATAAGAAGTCAAAATTGAGATTTCAGTGAAAGGAGAAATGGGAAAAGCAAAAACTAAAGAGCAGCAGACAGAGATTCTAAAAAATGATGAGAAAATTGTTTTCCACTATATGCAAAAGTGTAACAAGGTTTGTTTCTCTTCAATTATGTAAATCCCTTCCTCTAATTTCATTATTGTTAATGTATAATTGATTGTACTTATTTACTGTATAAATCATGTTTGAAATATATGTTAAAATACTTTCCAGAGACCTAGACAAGACAATGGTCAATAGACCATGTCAGTGATTCTTCATAATATAAAACAATTACCAAAATTTTAATTACTTTCAGGTTCTCTCTTAATTGCACATCTGTGTTAACTAGAACCAAAATTTCGGTCTCTCAGAGATACCAAAAAGAAATCACGTCAAAAGAAAATTTCATTTCTAACTTCTAGCAAAGGTGTCCAACCGGTTAATTTCTTCCATACTTGACTGATCTCATAATATGCATGTTTTTTTTTTGATGGAAAGAGATAAAATAATAACTAGAAAATATAGTACATGAGATTTACAATATCATTTTTATCGAAGACATTAGAATCTATGCTAGTTGATTGAACTTTTAGATGCATATTATCCGACATATGTTGAAGCTTTTTAATCCTTGTCTCCTTCACAATATATTCCGCTGCTGAGTTATTCTTCCTCTTAATATGTTTCACTTTCGCTTGAGGAAGACCGCTCAGTATTTTCTTCATTTCTTGTAATGTATTTTCCGCTGGCCATGAACCATCTATGCTTACCTTATTTAAGTTGTTCGCCAAAGCTTTACAGTCCGTGACTATGGAGACGCTGGATAATATGTTTTCTTTAAACCACATAGCCGCCTTTAATAAAGATTTTGCTTCTGAATGGAATGCTGATGTCGCCCACTCCAAGCCCGCTGATAGGTGCATGAAGGGTTTCTCGTCAACTGAATATAGAATGAAAGCATATCCCATTGACAAGTCCTCTTCCTTAAAAGAGGCATCAATAAATATTATCCAATCCGAATTTAGGTTGGACCAAGAGAAGTTGGTGGACATTTTATGTTGAGCGTTTACTTTACTTTGAGCGGTAGATACCAGGGAAGAATGAAGCAAATTATTGATTTGCCATATTAGATTGATCGGGTCTGAGTTTATTTTCTCAAAAACTACCGAGCATCTATATTTCTAGAGGAACCAAAGAACGATAGAAATTTTTACTTGAAATTGGCTCAGGTTAGCCTCCTAAATCCACCATTTAACCCAGGAAATAACTAAACTATGAGAGAAATTTGAGACAATGTGATTAAGGGATGGTCCAAACCAAACTTATCTGGAAAATGGGCACTCACAGAAAAGATGGAATTTTGTTTCCTGCGCTTGATTATTGCATTACTGGAAATTATCGGGTCTATGTCCTTGTTATGTGCGCCAAGTCTAGCGGAAGTTGGCAGAAATTTTTGAGACAGTTTCCATATGAAAAGCCTTATTCTAGGAATTGTCTGTATTCTCCAAATCTTATTCCATGGGAAATCTCGATCGATGGCAGTGTCTTGATCCTGATTGACTAGAAAGTTATAAACATTTTTGGCTGAGAATTTACACGATGTATGATGGCGCTATCTGATGATGTCTTGCTCTTGATTCCTTGGACTTAGAGCTAGTATTTTAATCCTATCCTCTGGAAAAAAGAATTGATTTAGCTTTTCCTGATCCAATTTATTTTCTTCCGTTATTAACTCTTGAACTCTTGTTGGAGCCTGCTCTTGCACGTTTGAGACTTTTCGGATTAAATCTGAGTTCAGAACCCATCTATCTTCCCAAATTTTCACTGAAGCTCCGTTTTTGACTTGCCAAACATAGTTACTTTTTATTAACTCTAATCCTTTTTGTATACTTGTCCAAATCCAAGATAAATTCGAAGTTCTGGACTTTTATAGAGGGTGTGAATTTGGGAAGTATTTTTCTTTTAACAATCTGACCCATAATTGATCATGTTCGGTAACCAATCTACTAGCCAGTTTAGTGAGGAGAGCTAAGTAATGATGAGGGTTTTTAATTCCTAGACCACCTTGGGAGATGGGTTTGCAAATACCCTTCCAGGCTTTTATAAATCCTCCTTTTATTTTTTTGTCCATCTTTTTTCCACCAGAAATTTCTCCGAATTCTGTCGAGTTGATCAAGAGTTTATTTTGGCAGAGCAAGAATTTGCATTTGATAGGTTGGATAAGATTGAAAGATATATTTTATCCTCATTCTTTCCAGGCGCATCAAGTTGCTCTCGAGCATTTTCGGAATCATGGATAATCATGAGTTCAAGAGAAATCGGATTCTTCTTATATTCTTTGAGAAATAATATATGATTTCAGTTGTATCATATGTTTCAAGCTTTCATAGTTGAGACTCAATATCTTCACCCATTTTGAACAAAAAAAAAATCTTCTGAGAATTCGAAATTGTACAAGAAATTTGACATCAAGCAAGAAACTTTTTACCAAAGTCTCCTTGATACTTATAATAGAATGGTGTTTTCTTAATATTTAAAAGAGTAAAATAGAACCAAAAATAAAGTAAAAAAATAATAAAGATTTACAAAAAATAGGTTTTCCAAAAAGACAGTAAATATGTAAGAAATTTTGCAATATATTTATCATGAATATTCTTATTCATTTGAAACTTGATCTTAAAATATTGTAAATAAATCTTATACATTATTACAAATATCAAACTTAGGGGAACGAAATATTTCTACCCAACTAAATTGGAAATTATAAGACTGTGAGAGGCATCTAGTTGATACTCTAGAATTAGATGATCTAATTCCCCCTAGAGATAGCAATTCGGTTTGAAAGAAGAGAACCTCTCATTCTTCACACAATATTCTAAAAACTAAAACAAAACTTTAGCCTTATCTCTTCTAATTTATATTAGCAGAAAGGCATACTTGGCCTATTCAAAATGTTTCAAAGATAAAAGTTAAATTGTGCTTCAATATTGCTATGAGGCATCCAATATACATCACTAAGCAATGTTGGGATAAGCCTTAAATTGTTCACAGACTTAGAAAGAAGAAGATCTTTTACTATTTTCAATAATATTATTTCGAGTAAATTGACATTTCGGGAAATTCCTTCTTTTAGTTCGATTTTTAAGCTTGATTGCCAACTTAGAAAGTTAGAAAATATATGACCTGATTTCTTTAACAAACCTATTCTGATGGGAACATGTTTTTTATGATTTGTGAAACCTTGATCTTTGAACCAATCATAATCTCTATGGATATTTCTCATTACTTGATGCTTAGAAGAGCTATCCTGAAATTGACTCATTATTTTCATATACTCTAATAGTTTAGCCTAATCAGACATATGCAGATAATATTTTAATAATTTACTCTTTGTCTATATATTGAAAACAATACCTTAAAAAATTATTTCTTAAAATCGGTAAGACTAAATGCATAGTCAATAACGAGATTAAAAGAGTTCTTCCTCTCGCTTAGTTGTTTGTTTTTAATCTTATTTTCACAGCTTTTCGATTTTTGCTACAATAGAAACAGTACAATAGGTGTATGTTGAATAATATTTTGTGAGAATAAGCAATGGTTGATCGATCATGCCCTGGAATAATTTCCTTTTGAACACTACATTCAGTATAGGAGGTGTGAGCGTCTAATCTCATATTTTGAGAGTCATCAAAACGATCTTTAACATTAGAAATATTGTTTTAGATCTTGCCCTCAAGGTAGATACTTCTTATATTTTATGATTTTCTTGAGAGCATCAGATAATTTAGATTCGATTTCAAGAATTTGCATTTTTAAATATTCTTCTTCAGCTTGATTCTCACAAATACGAATAGTTATAATCTTATCATTTCGTTCATGATATTCAAGTTTCTCTTGAAGCAAGAATTTCTCATTTGATATGGTTTTCATCAAAGAATCTTTGACATTGTCCTTGTCTGAGAGATGACTGACTTTTAACCTTTAAATTATCAATTCGGTAAAGATATAATTAACAAAAATGTCAACCTGATCATTGTCTTCCGAATCTGAAATGTACATCACAGGTTGAAAAAGCGGGGGTCTAACAACCACACCCAATATTTCGTTCGGAAATCTGTATGGACTAACTCCAATATAATTCCAAGAGAATCTGTATGGACAAACTCCAATATAAATCCAAGAGAATCAACTAGACAGTCAGACTCAATCAAGGAAATATATCCAAGAGCTATATCTTTGTTTCTTAATGTAATCAGCAAATCAAACATATATGAATCCGTGAGCCTGATTATTATGAGAAACAACTTGAACGGTACCAAAGACCAATGTTTAAGTGTCAATCAATTCCAATCAACAACTAAAGGTTGGATTTACCAATTGATTGAACTTCACACAACCCGTAATATTTCAATTATATAGAAAATATAATGCAAAAAAGAAATAACACAGACACCAGAAATTTTATTAATGAGGAAAACGGAAATGCAGAAAAACCCCAGGACTTAGTCTGGATTTGAACACCACATTGTATTAAGCTGCTACATATACTAGCCTAATACAAGTTAACTTCGGAATGGAATGTAGTTGAGCCCTAACCAAGTCTCACACCGATTAAGGTACAGTCGCGTTCCTTATGCCTTTGAATACCATCAGGACTCTACGCACTTGATTCCCTTAGCTGATCTCATCCACAACTAAAAGTTGCTATGACCCAAAGTCGAAGACTTTATAAACAAATCTGTCTCCCACAGAAAAGTATTTTCGGATAGATAAATCTTTATCCCACATATATACCTATGAAGCTTTGTTCCGTTTTTTGGTAAATCAAGGAGAACAAGAACCAATTGATGATCTGGTCTTATATTCCTGAAGAACATCTTAGAAATATCAATCACCTCACAATAACTTAACTATATGGTAGTAGAAAAATTTATTGTGGAATCACAAAGAATAAGATGCAGAGCTTTGTGATTACTTTTTAAATCTTACCTATCGGAGATAAATGTCGAGCCAATCTTAGATAAGATAATACTCAATATGATATAACAAGTTAGATCAGAACACGCAACTACAGAGAAAATAGTTGGGTCTGGCTTCAGAAACCCAATGAAGCCTTAAGTCATTAACCTATAATTTTTTTAGGAAAAACCTAGGTTAAAGAAGAATCAACTCTAGTACGCAACTAGTACCACACAAAATGTGTGGGTATCGGGTTTTCCAGTTGCTAGAGTTCTCCCTTATATAGTCTTAAAATTAGGGTTTGTTAGCTTTAAAACAAAGCAATCAATATTCACCGTTGAAATCCTGATTTAAGATTCAAGCTAAGTTTGATTAAAACCAAATGAATATCTCTCCACCGTTAGATGGTCTTATCTTGTTACACACAAATGAAATATACCTTCATTTAGATATAGGTAACCGTACCTAAACATGTATATTGAGTTGGCTCAATAACGGTTAACCAAAGTTAGCCATATGTACACTTTTGTTATTAACCACATTCATCTAACACTTCTAGATCAAATGATAATTAAACGAATATAATTATGTTACTCATTGAGTTTTTTAATTTTTTATATTCTCATGGAAGTATACAAGACACAATTGAAACAAAATCGGATTTGATTCATGATTGTACAAAGTACTTATTCAAGAATCAATTCATGAACATTAAGCCACAGTTTGCCAAGATTGCATTTCTTAATTTATTAATGTATTTGTTCATGAGTATGAAATCATGGTAAACAGATTTTAGAACATAAATCAACTCAGTTTGCAAACGGGTACGCAAACTTAAGTTCTGGACTTTGGTCTTGTCCTACATTTTGCAAACCGGTATAAATATTGTTGTTCCGGACCTAACTCAGGTAGAACCGTTCGCATACTGGTATGCATACTTGGTTCCCAGACTTTAACAGTTAAAACTATTCGCATACTGGTATGCAAACTTGGTTTTCGGACCTGAATCATGCTACAACAGTTTGCATGTTGGTATGCATACTGTGCTATATCCAGACAATGATTAATTATTCTAAACTCCTATTTCAATTATTGAAAGATCCTTAGAAGACGAAAATAGCTGTCACACACAAACTATTAGGTTATAAGTAATTTTCTAGTGATCGAATGATCAATACAAAACATTCTGAGTCGACATCAAATGACTGTCTTACACAAATCATGCAAGATGTTTCAAGGCAATTTTCACATGATCATCTTTTGACTTATTATTTAGTTTCCACAAATAAATTATTTCCAACTAAACTCGTCAAGAATAATGATGAGCGTAGCTAAAGCAAAAAACTTCCAACACATATTTTGAGAAAGATATAAGTGAGTTAAACTCAGATCGAAATATCAAATGTGTATAATGTAAAAGTCTATATAGTTATACGATTTAGTCTCAATAGGAGATAAAATAGAATATACTTATGATTAATAGATAAGTTTTAGTATCCACATACCTTTTGTTGATGAAGTTCCTCCAAGATTTCCTCAGTAGATCGTCGTCTTCAATCGATGAACGTCGTGAAGTCTAAATCTCAAATGCACATTCTATCCTAATCCGAGACATATCTATAAGTAGACTAGAAATCAAGACTTATAGTTTTGATTACCTAAACTTGATAAACAAGCTTGAGATAGCAACGCTTGCGAGTTCGACCGACCAGTGCTCTAACAATCTCCCCCTTTGTCAATTTTAGTGACAAAACTATCAATACATATGGATTACAAAGTAAATAAACTTTGTAGCTTCTCATCCAACATACTTGATTTCCTTGGTTCTTCCATATTTTTTGAATTCTTCATCACTCCAAGTACTCCAGTGATTCTGTACGTGTTCAACTCAGCATCATTGTTGTTGAAGATTTATATCCATAACAATAAGAAAACAGATGTTCTCAATTATTGTTATACAGTGTCATAGTATTATTACACAGCATCAAAGTTCGTTTGTATCGAAAATTTGACAATAATACTATGGTGATATGTATCACCCCCCCTTAGTCAATACCTCATCTCACAATGAAAACCACTCCTCCTTAGATAATGATCCATAAACCATATGTATGTAGTGTGAACTATAAAATAATTGTCCCTCTTTTTGTCAATATAAATTTGAGAAGGTACGAAAACTAGCGGGATCATAATGAAATTCTCAAAGAGATTATTCATGAATAAAAGGGAACGAATTCATCAAGGAGTTTATAAAGATACGAGATAACTCCTACAATATTCCACGGCCGCACTCCCCACAAAGATTTGGCATCAAGCACAAGTTCAGTAAGAACTCTCCCTCATAAAATGTCATTCCCTAAAGAACAACAAGAGCGGCCTTACTTTTACACCAAAACAAAAAAAGATTTCTTTGGATATTAATAAATCACATGAAACATGAATTTGTATCCAGAAAACTCGAATAAATTAATCACAAGAAGACCTTATGATTAATTTAGTCGAAAATGCTCAACATAAGAAAACTTACAGAGCCATAAAGTACTTTCACATTGAAGTGGATCAGGGAAAGATCAATACTGCAAAATATTCATAAGTTCATTCTATTTTTTTTATAAATATTTGCATAATGACATAATAGACTTAACTTTTGACATATAAGAGATAATCATAGTTCACGGATGCAAATACACATATCCCATAATATTTTTGCAATATATAAAACCATAAAGATTAATACTGTAAAATCATCTTCCAAATAACTTAAAATTTAAATAAATAAATCTAAAACATTGCAAGATGAAAAATCGTTGGCAATAGCTATGTGTAATCACAATATTTGTTATTCCAAACCCTAGTTATCCTTTTTAAAACACAAGAATAAAACCTCATAAGAAGTTTCCTAGACATTAAGATTCTTGAAAAAAAATTTATCGTCCCCGAACTCCTTATCGTCAACAGACATTGGAACATAAGGTTCGTGAAGAAAGGAGTCAATTCCAACAAACCTTATTGACTGATGCCGAACTAGGGCCTTCTGAATTTCAAGAGTTCTTAAAACAATAGCCTTTATTTGCTGAATCTCCATCCTTCTTTCTTTCAACTCTTCAAGAACACCAGAAAATTTCTGAAGATTTGAGAGGTTATCCCTTGGTTTCTTCATATTCTTCATTTTTCT
Source organism: Papaver bracteatum (assembly GCA_023529315.1). Lineage (NCBI taxonomy): Eukaryota > Viridiplantae > Streptophyta > Magnoliopsida > Ranunculales > Papaveraceae > Papaver > Papaver bracteatum. Next base: position 676,983 of record JAJJWX010004907.1, on the reverse strand, counting down.
CTTCAAAGTTATAGAGGAATGATATTTATGTTTTTCCTTCATGATTGAGCTGTATTGGGGTGAGAAATAATCTTTCCACCATACAATTCTTGTACGAAATTCTTAATACCCCTTTTCATAGATTGTTTATACCATGTTCTTTTCTGTAGAGGTCTATTTATTTCTTTAGAAATTAACTTCTTCAGAGATGAGTTGAATTTACATACCTCAGATGAATTCGACTTCTGAATAAATTTGGGCTTGTTTTCTAATCGATTTTCTCTCCTTTGAAGTTTGTTGACATATCTTATTTTATGTTTGTACTTGAAACAATTAGGGAGTTCATGACCCTTAAAAATACAATAAGAACATGTCAATATGGAGGAAGGTTCAGACATCATTGCTGAGCATGCTGCTAAACAAATTGAGGCACCTGAAACATGTGAGATACAATTTTCAGTAGACAGTAAAAAATTCATTTTATTCTCCAAAGTGGTTGAAGAAGTTTCTCCAGGAAGAATATCAAGATTGATGTACGTATTGCTTCAATTATCAAAATCAATATTTTCACCAAGGAGTGCAACACTTGACTTTTCATCTTCATTTGAATCATAGTGATTAGACATTTCATCAAGAGTTGAAGCAAGACCTCTGTTCCCAATGTATTTTCTACGATTTGGACACTCATTAGCAAAATGGCCAAAACCTTTACACTCGAAGTATTATGGCATATCCTCATCATCAGTGTCGGTGGTGTCCCTGTTTTTATGAGGGGAACGGTCATGAGGTTTGACCGAAGACCTTAGTTTATATCTGATGAGCCGTTTACTTCTCTTCAAAAGAAGATCTCTAAACTGTCTTGTGATCAGTGAAACTGAGTTGTCAAGATCTTCATCTGATGAATTAGTCTCAATAAGATCAAATATAGAGTTGCCAACACTTTTACTTTTGTCAAGTAATTTAATGTTCTTTTGTGCTTTGAAAGCAATATCCTTTCCAGATTTAGATGTATGCTCATGATCAAAGATCTTTAATTTCCTAACAAGAGTGTTTCTGGATAGTGTATCAAGGTTATTTCCTTCAACGATGGCATGTTTCTTAGAATCGTATTTAGCTAGCAACGATCTGAGAATTTTCATCACAATATCCTTTTCAGAAATAGTCTTACCTTATTGTTTATGGGTGAAAATAGTTTCTGATAATTTTTGTAATTATGGGTGTGAAAGGTGAGAAACAGTTTAAACCCTAAATAATGTACTGCAAGGGAGTACTTTAGGTTCGAGAGATCAATCTGTACAAGTCCGGCCTAAACCAAGAAATGGCAATTCCAGACTTTCTTCGGTCATAAAGTGGAGGAGAAGGGCTGGTTTAGGGAGGGAAGCGAAGAGAGTGTTGAGACCAGAATAATTCTGGAAGAGTAGTACTTGACTTGTATCAGAAGGCGAGAGCTTTGAGAAAGCTAGCAAGAATTGCTTTTCTGAATGTAGTGTTTTTCCCCTGACCAAGAACTTGTGTTCTGGTGGAAATAGGTAAGTCTATTTATACAAGTCAAGAAAGAAACGTACTCTGGCCTCATAAGAGAAGGAAACGGGTAAGTTAAATGGGAAGAGGTGGTAACGCATGGCATTGATGGTATTTGATGGAATTGTTGTCCCATAATGAAGGAGCGTTTCACCGTTGCTTCTTTCATTTACTAACCGCCTTACTCCCATTACACTATCTTGAAATGGGCATTTGTGTATGCCGCATGCTATAGACCACCAAACCAAAACCCTAATGAGAATCCCCCATTTTGTGTTGATGTCTCGAATGTTTTTGGAAGACATGTAGCATGTTGTTGTGGCAAGTAAGGCTCGGGAGACTTGCTAGCCTGGTGACCTTCGACGGTCGAAATTTTTCATCTTGAGAGGAGGGGAAACCATTGATCGTTGCATACCATCGTGAGGGCCAATGGTTCGCCTTGGGCATGGCTAGCTTTGGCTAGGTGCGAGTTTGGCTTGACATATGGGGCCAAGGGTCTGCCATGGGCGTATGGCATGGCTAGGGTCAAGGCAAGAGCGTTTGGCTTGGCGCGATGTGACTAGCATGGCAAGCGCCAAGGCAAAGTACGTTTGGCATGGCGCGACTAGATTGGCTAGGTGCGGTTTGTCTTGACAGGTGTGTCCAAGGGTTTGCCATGGGCGTATGGCATGGCTAGGGCTAAGGCAAGGGCGTTTGGCTTTGCGAGGCTAGGTTGGGATAAGTACGGTTTGTCTTGGCATGTGGGGCCAAGGGTTTTCCATGGGCGCATGGCATGGTTGGGGCCAAGGCAAGGGCGTTTGGCTTGACGCGACTAGCTTGGGATAGGTACGGTTTGGCTTGGTGCGTGGGGCCAAGGGTTTGACTTGGGCGCATGGCATGTGTAGGATCAGAATATTGCTACGACATTATTAACAACACTTCTGCGAGTATGTCTGCGAGTTCCTTAACGACGCTTTGCGAGTATCATAAGATAAACTAAAAGAATGACGTAATAGATGATGATAATGGAAACATGGGAATAACGTGATAATCCTGCGATAATTAGAGCACCTGCGAGAAGTAATATTATAACTGCTACGATGATATCACGGGTCAGATCCGAAATTAAAGGACATCTTAGCTGTCATCCACTATGTAAATATCCTATATAAAGAGAACCAATTGGTTCAGAGAGGGAGATTAATTTTGAAGCGTTGAGAAAGTCGTGAGGAGAGAGAAAATTTAGAGAGAGCGGTTGTATTATCGTGTTCTTACATTTCTTGTATACTTTTTAAAGATCAATTAATAAAATTGTTGTTCTTCATCTTCAAATTATGCCTTAAACTTTGTGAATTCTTAGTAAGGGTGTAGTGTAGGATTTCTTGCAACTACATTTTGGCGCCCGAAACAGGGATGGATTGTTGATGGTTTGAAGAAGAAAAAGCAAAAAGTAAAAAGTAACATTGTGGCTGGAGGGGATTCATAGTAATTAGTGGAAGATTTTGAGCAATTTTCAACAATTCACTAAAGATTAATGGCTAGAAGAAAAAGAAACACATTAGACCCACCAACAACCGTAAGGAGGAGTAAAAGACTTGTAAGAGAATGAACAAATGAATTGGGAGAATCTTCAAGATTAAGGAAAAGAAGACATAGAACAAGGGATGGTATAGAGAATCAGGTTCAACATGCAAATCAGCAAACACCGACGCTGGGTAAAACTGTGGATTACGATAGAGTAAGCGTTCATACTTGGCGATCAAATTCAACAGAAGAAGCGGAAGATCAACAATTGATAAATGAAATAAATAAAGAGGTAATTAAAGGATTAATTCATGAAGATGGAGAAAACGAAGCTTTAGAGAATTTGAGGCGAAGAATGCAAGAAGAAAGAAGATTAGAGGCGGAAGAGCGTGCGAATTTGACAAGACAAAATCATGAGTTGAGAATGGAGAATTTGAGGTTACAAAATAGGAGGTCAAGAAGCACCATGAGGTTGAGTTCAAGATCATTTAGAGAAGAAACAAGGCAGAATTTCCATATGCAAAAATTGGCGAAAATGTTCAAAGGAGAGTGCAAATTTCGAATGAAGAACAGCGTCACGGAGAGACATGGTGAATGATCGCTATATTCCATGCGGTGAGACTCTAGATGATAGACGTGATCAAGAGGTAAGAAATAACCAAGATAATGGAGAAAATTAAGAAGAGAGAAGGAGAATGTTACATGATCAAGAAGTCCGAAGAAACCGTAGAATAATTGAGGATGAAATTGAGAGGCGTTATGCTGAACAAGCGCGTCTAGCAGGTGAAAGAGAAATATTGCGAGCAGAAGTAGAAGAGCAAGAACTCCAAGCAGCAATACGTCAGAATAATCATGATAATCGAGAAAGGAGACGTGTACAAAATCTCAATAAAGATAATATCAATGAAGAATATGATAGAATACGCAGTAATATAGAAAGACAGCGAAGAGATGAGGAAAATCGTGGAGAAGAAAATGGAAGACATATTAATTTGCAAATTCAAGAAGGAGAAGATCGCATAAGAAGGCAAAATAAAGATGCTGAAGAAGAAGCACAAAATATCACAAGACAAGAAAGGAACGAACGCAGAAGAAGAGAAGCTGCGTTGAAAAGACCAATGGAGCATAATTCAGGGGAAAATGAGCAAATCTTGAGAGAGTTGGCAGAAATAAGGGGCATATTAAATAGTAGAAGAGAGGGAGGCAGAATACAACTTGATGAGGCCATTGAGGAAGCTTCGAAGACTCCATTTACTCAAGCAGTACAATTAGGAGGAATACCACCAAAATGCAATCTGTCGGCATTAACTAGTATTTTTGATGGAACCACGTGTGATGTTCAACATATCAAAGCCTATATTAGATGTATGCTACAGTGGGAAAATCATGATGTGGTATTGTGCAAGTACTTCACATCCATCTTAACCGGTGAGGCATTAAATTGGTTCGAGGGATTGCCTAAGAATACAATAACTTCTTTCATGCATTTACAAACTACTTTCTTGGGAGCATACATAAGTAACAATTCTTCGCGACTTGGAATTGAAGACGTGTTTGGGTTAAAATAGAGAGTTTTCGAGAGTTTGAAGCATTTGACGTTAAGGTGGAAGACAATGTGCAGCGAGATGGCTGACAGAGTGGATGAGAGATACCTCATTTTATCTTTCATAAATGCTATGTTCGCAACCAATCTGTTGTATATCCAAGTTTTCAGAATTAAAATACAATCATAATGACTGAACTGAGAGAACTACAAGAAGAGTATATTGCTCTGGAGGAGAAACAAAATGAGATGGAATCATACCCAATTCTCGCAAGCACCAGTTCAGTGGCAGCAAATAGAAGTTTACTCCCTAAGATGATTAACACAGTAGCGAGAACCTCGCAGATTTAACAAGAAAAGATGGTGACTGATAATCAGCAGAAGTTAGTAGCTATGGGAAGTCGAGATCAAGAAGAATTTGAAAGAGAAAGGAATTATTATAATCGCGGTGGAAATAATAAAATTCGAAGACGTGATTAGCCGCAGGAGACTTATGGTGGACAAAGGAAAAACTATTATAAAGAACAAATAAATCAGAGGATAATATGGGAATAAATTAAGATGCCACCTCTTAATGCCAGTATAGATAAAATTTGGGAGGCAATCATCCTGATGGAAAATATACCACCACCTTGGAATATGGGAAAAGAGACACATCCAAACAACCGAAATAAAGAGTTTTGTCCTTACCATCACTTCCATGGCTATTCAATAAATGATTGTAGGAACGTAAAGAGAATAATTTTAAGGATGATTGAGCAGGGCAAATTAAATCATTTTCTAATAGGACATCCACAACCTCAGCAGTTGCCACCAGCACCATATATTCGCAGAATAAATACCGCAAAGGGAGCAGAAACATTCGTCATCGAAGTTGGAGCCAAAGCAAAGAATCTATTATGTAACTCCATCATACATTCACACAGAACAATAGAAGATTTCCATGACAATGTACTAAGCAGAGTCTTCGCGAGAGACGCAGATGGAAGAGAGATAATGAACATTGCGAGAGTCTCGTCGTTGAAGGAGTGGCAGAAACAGATTATTTCTTTTACTGTACAAGAATTACCTGAGCCTGGGAAAATGCATGACAATCCACTGGTGGTGAAATTAGAAATAAATTCAAAGTATAAAGAAGAAGAAGAAGAAGACGAAGAAGAAGGTAAATATGATGAAGCGAATGATTCATGGGAAATTGATAGAGTTTTGATTGACACTGGAAGCTCAGTAGACATTTTATTTTATCACACTTATCGTATAATGGGAGGAAGAGACGAAGATTTGATTCCGTCAACCTATAAAATTTATGGTTTTAATGGTACAGCAAACAAGCCCAAAGGAGAAGTTACCATGAAAATTCCACTAAACGGGATATCTTCTAAAATTAAGTTCTGCGTGGTTGATATAGAGTCTCCCTACAACGCTTTGATTGGACGACGGTGGCTCCACGGGGTCCTAGGTGTGGCATCGACTTATCACCAGTGCATCAAATTTCCCCATCCCCATGGCGTTGGAGTGATAAAAGGAGATTGTACTGAAGGGAGAAAATGTTATGAGATTGATGTTGAGACCTGCGAGGAAAGAGTTGCGAGAAACAGAAATTGGAAGCATAACATAAAGCAGAAGCAAAGGAGTGTGAAACTAATGGTGAATGTGATAGAGTTTCAAGAAGATGAAATGTTACAAGGTTAGTGTGCGTTGAAAAGAAGTAATGGCGAGCGTTTCGCAGGTGAAGAAAAAATAACAAAGTGCAGCAATGATTCAGAAGCAGAGAATAGTAAGTAGAAAAGGTAAAAATTCAAATTTGAAAATTTTAAGAGACATATGCATGGTTTGTTAAAAAAAAAAACTTTATTCATTTTCAAAATATGTATTTTTTGCTGAATGAAAAAGACGAAATTTAAAAATCATATAAGAGTTTAAATGAAAAAGCATAAGACGGCGATACTCGCCAAAGAAACATAAGAATGAGACAAACCTTTATGGCGTACACCCTAGTTCGCGAATACAATTTCGTAAGAGGCAATGACCTAAAGTACGTCATATGAGGGGGTATCTCTTTGCATGACTCAGGGATCAGGTTATACCGCTACTGGAACCTGAGTCATGGAGATTAGGGGTTATATAAAACCTATCCAGGAGAGATAACTTGGATTTCCAACTATATAAGGTTATACACTAGTTGGACGACCGAGAGTCTCTCCTAAGGAGTGGAAAGTATGACCAAGGCGCCGAGGTACACGGTTGAGCCAAGGGTGCCCGGGACAGATGAACCTACCCTGGCCATTCTTGGTAAGTCTTGGCTATAATGCACTCGGCCTGAAGAAAATCCCACTTAGGGTGCAGTCTCGTAACTATAAGCCATATAGGCATAAAGGATAAGAGGCTGCAAAAATAACTGATTGTTGCTAAGACTGGATGGGAGGAGCTAGTCTTGTATGGCAGAAGTACGTCTCCTTGAAGGGGAAACCAAGGGGAAGATAAGGACGGCACCCTCCATTAGGGAGATGATAAGTGTCTTAAGACGGCAATGTCACGGGGCTAAACATTCGCAAGAACATTTAGGCCTATCATATTGTCGCGTGACAAATATTCTGCAGAGGCAACAAGCCAAGAGAATTTTTTTTAAGATGAGATCAATGGGTTTTTACATGAAAGTGTAAAGACGTCCTGCAATTTCATCGCAAGACGGCAATGTCATAAGACTCTGTTCTCGCAAGGGAATTTAGACTTGTCATATTGTCGCAATAAATTTAAGGCAAGATCAATGGGTTGTTACATGCAAGTGTAAGGACATCCTGCGATTTTGTCGCAAAGATCAAACGTGGCGAAATAAGACCTTTAACTAGGAAGGCAAAATAAGACCACAGAACAACAGCGAGATTATGGAAATAATATCTGCGATTTTATGATTATTCTACTCCATTTATCATATTGTAGATAAATAACAGAGTCAAGTATGGTAATGCACAAAATAATAACATTGTTATTCATCATTATATGATAAATTTACGAAGATTCATAGTTAAAGAATAATGATTATACTAACCATATTGCAAAAAAGATTTGTTATCTAGTATACACAGATAGAAGCAAGAAAAATTTATACTTCAAGGAGCACTAAAAGCTGGAAGAACTCGCAGCAATATACAAAGAAGTACTGAATGTACAAGTTTTACAAAGAAGACAAAAAAGAGACTACTTCGATCCGTCGTCATCTTTATCAGACTTTTCTTCTTCATCTTCACCACCGTCTTCGATGTATTCTTCATCCTCACTAGATTCTTCAGCTTCGCTATCAGAGATAACAAGGTTTGGAGTGTTCGCTGGGACTTCCTCCGAGAGGAAAGGATAAAAATAATGAGAGATATTATGAGCATCACAGACCTTCCTAGCGGAGTCATTGCGAACACCAATAAGAGTGTTGTTAAAATTCGCAGTAGAAATTTTTAGTTGCGCTTTCAATCTTGAACATTTTTCGTTACGAGAAGCAAGATCCTTCGCAAGTTTTTCCTTATCAGCATCAAGTTCTGCAACCCTTGTAGAATATCTCTTCTCAGATTCTGCGAGTATACAACAACAGATCAGAAATTTGACAAAAATTTATAAGATACAAAAAGATGGTAAAAAGGAATAATAAACAACCTTCTCTTTCAAAGATCAAATCTTTAATCAAAGCTGCTTGGTCAGTCTGAAGACTAACATCTACTCCTAGATTTTTTCTGGCACTATCAAGAATTCTCGCAGCCCAAGCGAACTCATCATCACTTTGAATAAGAAGATGATAACGGGTTTGTTCTTCTCTTTCGTGGAGCTTAGTGTTTTCGCGCTTAAGCCTATATCTTTCAATTTCGGTATCAAGGAGGGTATTTCAAAATTTTAATAAGGTCTCAGCACCTTGAAGGTAAATTCGGTCTTTCTCTTTTGAAAGTTCACTTTTCTGGGCTTTTAAATCGTTAATTATTTCTTTAAGTTCAGTACAACGAACTTGGCCACGCTTAAGGTAGATCTATAATCCATTCATAAGAGGTGAAGCTGGGATCTGAGTTCATCAGTGGAACGGGAACTAATCCTATCATCTGAATAATTAGTTAAATAATTATTAAGGCGATTAAGAAGAGTATCTTCATCTATGGGTTCAGGGAAGGTGCGAAGAAGGATAGGATTAGTTCCCTTTCCACTGATGAACTCAGATCCCAGCTTCAGGATTCACGCAGGAAGCTCCGTGGACATGGTAGATTTTAAATTCCATATCATATTCATGGATTTGGGAAATCTCTAACAAAACCTAAAGGTGAAATAGTGATACAAATTCCACTGGGAGAAATAAAAACGCAAGTAACTCTATGTGTGGTGGATATGGAATCTCCATATAATCTATTGCTGGGGAGACCATGGATACATGCAATCAAAGTTGTAGCGTCAACGTTACATCAATGTATAAAGTTTCCTATGCCTAATGGAATTGGCGAGATTAGAGGAGATGCAAGTTATGCAGCGTTATGTTTCCAGAATGAAGTGAAGAATTGTGAAGAACGAATTCAACTGCGAAAGAATCGCAGAAAAATGGCGAGAGAAGCAAAGAAGGAAGAAGAATTTAAAATCTACATGATAAGAGCAAAAGAAGGAAAAGGAATACCTGGCAAAAATTCGCAGGAAGAGGATGGGTCAACGAAAGAAATAAAAACCTCAACACCAATGAGAGAACTTGAAGCCAGTTACACCGCAGCAGAGCCAACAAAAGAAGTAAATGTTGGAAGTAAAGAAGAACCAAAGATGTTTAAAATTGGAACTAAAATGGATGTTGAAAAAGAAGAACAAACTGTAAACCTTTTGCGAGAATACAAAGATATTTTTGCGTGGAATATGGATGAAATGCCTGGGATAGATCCATCTGTTGCATGCCATAGATTGGAGATTAACAAGAACGTGAGACCGTTCAAACAAAGAATAAGAAAGATTGCGACCACTTATCATGCCAAGATAGAAGAAGAATTGCAAAATATGCTCGACGCAGGAATCATAAGGCAAGCCAAATATCCAGAGTGGATTGCAAATATGGTGGTGGTTCCCAAGAAAAACAAAGGGATAATAATTTGAATAGATTTCACTGATTTAAACAAAGCGTGTCCCAAGGATAGTTTTCCGTTGCCAGATATCCTGCAAATGGTAGAATCAGCCGCATGAAACGACGTAATATCTTCGTTAGATGGGTACAAGGGATATAATCAAATTCAACTTGCTGAAGAAGATAAAGAACATACTGCATTTTTTGCTCCAAGGGGATTGTATTGTTACACAAAAATGCCTTTTGGATTGCGAAATGCAGGAGTAACTTATCAGAGGATGGTATAAAAGGTGTTTGCAAAATGGATAAATAAAACTTTGGAGGTATATGTAGATGATATGTTAGTAAAAAGTAAAGAAGCCAAAAATCATGTGCAAGACTTGAGGGAAATTTTTGATCAGATGCGGCTCTTTAATATCAAGGTTAATCCTGAGAAATGCATTTTTGGAGTATCGTCTGGGAAATTCTTAGGATATATTGTTTCAAAAGAAGGGATACAAGTTGATCCAGAAAAGGTACAAGCAGTTCGCGATATGCCAACACCAGTAACAGTAAAAGATGTGCAAAAATTGAATGGACTTTTAGCCTCGCTGGGAAGGTTTATCTCACGGTCATTAGATAAGTGCAAACACTTCTTCAACATACTTAAGAAGGGGACAAAATTTAAGTGGACAGGTGAATGTGAAAAGTCTTTTAAAGGAATCAAGGAATACTTAATGAATATATCCATTTTACAGAAAGCAGAACCAGGAGAAGAATTATTGGTGTATCTTGCGACAACTTCGCATGCTTTAAGCGAAGTACTTCTGCGAATAGATGCAGGAATTGAAAGGCCAATTTACTACATCAGCAAAACATTCAATGTTACAGAGAGAAATTATTCAAAGATTGAGAAGCTAATTTTGGCATTGGTATATGCAGCATCTAAACTTCGCATCTATTTTCAGGCGCATAAAATAAAAGTACTAACAAGGGTACCAATTGAGATAGTAATGAAAAATTCAAAAAGGTCATGCAGAGTTGAAAGATGGAACGCACAAGTAGGACACTTTGAAATCCAATATGCGGTTTTATCTTCACCAAAATCCCAAATTGTTGCAGATTTTCTCGCAGAATTTCCTTTGGAAGATGATGAAGCTGTAGAAGATATGATGGACATAGAAGAAGAACATGGAAACCCAAGAGATCTTTTAATAGAACCTAATATGTGGGAAATATTAGTAGATGGATCATCCAATGGAGAAGGAAATGGAGTTGGATTCATTTTTATCTCGCCAGAAGGTACAAGAATGGCATTTGCATTTCGGTTAGATTTTACATCTACTAACAATGAAACAGAATATGAGGCTGTAGTACATGCTTTAAAGTTTGCGATAGAAATGAAATTGGAAAATGTTAGAATTACCAGTGATTCACAATTAGTTATTCGCCAAATCGAAGGAGAATATGCAACAAATGATCCATCCTTAAAGAAGTACAAGAAACTTGTTGAAGAATTATCTGTTGGAATTCCAAGACTCAGGTGGAGGCATATATCAAGAAGAGATAACAGGCTCGCAGGCGCTTTTGCATTTATATCAAGTATGATGGCAGACCCAATTGCGAGATGTATAAAAGTCCAAACACTTGTAGCGCCTTCAATCAATAAAGAAGATGAAGAAGAAGTAGATGCAATGGTAATAGAAAATAATTGCGAGGAATCAGGAGGAGATATTGCAGACTGGCGAACAGAAATTCATGCATATATAGCGAAGGGAGAAATACCAAGAAATATACTAGAAGCACACAAATTAAAAAGCAGAGCCACAAATTATGAGTTAAGAGATGGGATTTTATATCGAAAATCTTTCAATGGGCCTTCTCTAAGATGTTTGACACGAAAAGAAGGAGAGCAAGTGTTAAAAATGTTACATAGTGGGGATGCTGGAAATCATAGCAGTGGAAGATCTTTAGCATATAGAACTAAAATGCAAGGTTATTATTGGCCATATATGCATGAAGATGCAAAGAATTTATCAAGACATTGCGAGGATTGTCAGCGGTTTGGAAAAAGAATACATGCACCAGGGGAAACATTAACATCTTCAACAAGTGTTTGGCCCTTTGTAAAATGGGGTTTAGATATTGTGGGACCATTTATACCAGGGACAGGGCAGAAGAGATATTTAATTGTCGCAACAGATTACTTCACAAAATGGGCAGAGGCGAAAGCAGTGCAACATATTCGCGACAAGGATATTTTCACATTTATATTCGAAAACATCATTTGCAGATTTGGAGTTCCCGCACAGTATGGTGTTGAAGCAGTATTACCAACAGAAGTTGCTATTCCTACAACAAAAAGAGAAGCTTGGGAAAAGAACCTTAGCGCTGGCATGATCTTAAACAAGCTTGATGAAGTAGAAGAAAAGAGAGAAAGGTCATTACAACATATGGAGAATTATCACCGCAGATTAGCTCGCGAATATAATAAGCGTGTTAAGAAGCGTGAGTTTCAGGTGGGAGATTTGGTTCTGCGAGAAATACCAGAGTATCAGCAAGAAAACGGAGGAAAGTTAGCAAGAAAATGGGATGGACCATACATCATCAAAGAAATAATTGGAATTGGGGCATACAAATTAATGGATCCAGAAGGAAGAGACATGGGTCAAAGACTTGGCAGACCATGGAACATACAATATTTAAGAAGATATTATCAGTAAAGATTTACAAGACTAGATGATTTAATGAAAGAGATTTTTCGCAAGAATCTGCGAGATAATTAAGAATTTTAATGCAAATGCATAAGATGGCGGTATTCGCCTAAGAAACATAAGAATGGGACAAAAATTTATGGCGTACACACTAGTTCGCGAATTCTATTTCGCAAGAGGTAATATCCTAAAGTGCGTCATAAGGGGGGTATCTCTTTGCATGACTCAGGGGTAAGGCTATACTACTGATGGATCCTGGTCATGTAGATTGGGATCGTAGAAAATCCATCCAGGAGAGATAACTTGGATTCCCAGCTTTACAAGGTTATACCCTGGTTGTGCGTCCGAGAGTTTCTCCTAAGGAATGCAAAGTATGACCAACGCGCCGAGGTACACGGTTGAGCCAAGGGTGCCCGGGACGGATGAACCTACCCTGGCCATTCTTGGCAAGTCTTGGATATGATGTGTTCGGCCCGAAGAAAACCCCTCTAGGGTGAAGTATCGTAACTATAAGCCATATAGGCATAAAGTATAAGAGGCTGCGAGAACAACTGGTTGTTTCTAGAACCGTATGGGAGGAGCTAGTCTTGTATGGAAGAAGTACGTCTCCTTGAAAGGGCAACCAGGGGAAGATAAGGGCGACACCCTCCATTGCGTGTCAAAAAGACGGCAATGTCATGGGTCTCTTTAGTATCTTGTCGCAAGAATATCTAGGCCCGTCATATTGTTGCGTGACAGAGACGGAAATGTCATAGGACTATATGTTCGCAAGAACATTTAGGCCTGTCATATTGTCGCGTGACAAAGGCAAAGAAGCCTTAAGAGAAATGTTGAGATGAGATCAATAGGTTTTTGCGTGAAAATGCAAAGACGTCTGGCGATTTCATCGCAAAGACAATAATGTCATGAGACTATATTCTCGCAAGAGAACTTAGACTTGTCATATTATTGCAGATTGATAAAATTTAAGACAAGATCAATGGGTCACTACATGCAAATGTACGGACGTCCTGCGATTTTGTCGCAGACGATTGGCGAAATAAGACCTTTAATTAGGAAGGCATAATAAGACCAATAGAACAATTATATTAATTAGCCAGATTATTTTAATGAATGCAAGCAAAATTTATACTTCACAAGGAAGATCATGAGAGGCAAATATGGGAATTCTAGAGCAAAATATCATTATCTTCCTTGAGAATATTCAAGATGTTAAAAGCATAACTAAAGGTCTAAAGTGGATATTTAAGTTACAGAATTTGAGATATATCGCAGTAATACTTTGAAGAAACATAAGAATCATAACAGAAGTTCGAAAGTTACAAAAGTTGCGACAATTCGCAAGAAAAGAGAATGGCAGGCAAAACTCAAGTTTCAATATTATCCTCGCCAGATTTGTTATTCTTGCCAGAGTCATTATCTTCACCAGCACCATCCTTCTGAGTTTCTTCATCACCAGTGATTGTTTCCTTAGGAGGATTTTGTTCCTCTGCTTTTTTGTGAGGATTTTCTCCTTCTTCTGTTTCTTTATGAGGATTTTGTTCATCCTCAGAGAGATCTTCTTCATAAATATCTTCTTCATAACTTGGATAATTTAGGTCTTCATCTATGGGAAGAGGAATTTCATCATCATCTATCTCTAGAGGTTTAACTTTTATAGGAGGCAGATGATTAGAAATTAAAACATTGTTTACAAAAACTTCAGCGCCAAGATGAGCCCTGCGAAAACAATTTTTCTCACGATTCCTTATTTCTATGTTCTTGAAGTAATCAAGGTAATCAAATTTTCTCAGTGCTCTGTCGCGAGAGTTAGCAAGTGCATTATTCTTTTTGCGAAGCTTAGTCAACTTCATAGATAGATCAGAGACAGTAGATTGAAGATTCTTCTCAGATTCTGCGAGAGAAAAATAAACAAATATTAGGTGGAATTCTCGCTAGAAATATGATAGGTAAATATAATGAAGTAATTAACAGTTGAGGCAGTCAAGATGACTACCTTCCTTCTGAGAGGATAGATTATGAATTATGTTAAGGAAACAGTTTTCTCATTGATTCATGGTATCATCAAAATTATCACCAACTATACCCTTCAAACGAGATTTCATATTTTCTTATTTGGAAAGAAGATAAGCATTTTCTTTCCTTAAAGAGGAGCAGGATTTTTTCAGTTGGGCACAGCGATCCGTGAGATTGTTGGCTTTCACACTTAGAGCCAATCTACCTTTAATAAGTTTCTCTTGTTTAGGGGCAGATGATTCGGTTATCTTTTTAAGTTCCCCTTTCAATACACGAAGGGATTGCACTTGATTATCACACAACTTTTGAAGATTACTCAATTGCTGCGAGTAAACCACCATTTTATTCGCGAAGCTACATTTTTCTTGAGATAAAGTCTTATTTTCATCTGATAAAGATTCCACCTTCAAGTTAGTCTGATTCAGCGAATATGAAATTCGAGTGACTTCATTACTTAAAAAATTTCGTTCGCAAACTAGCTGGTTATTCTCATTCTTAAGGTTATATATTTCATCAGTTGAGTATGTATGAAGAATTTCTAATTTGTTAAATTGGTTTCTCCAAGACTCTTTATCAACGCGAGCTTCTTCAGCGGCAGATTCACACTCAAGTATCTTTATTAATTGATTATGTTTTGAAGCTAAATATTAAAGTGAAATAAATAAAGAGAAATTGAGTACATGAAAGATAAAAATTTACTGAAAATAAAGAGGCAAAAGCAGAGGCAAAAAAGTTATACCTTTCAGATCATTATTTCTACTGCGAAGATTCTCGCAGTCTAATTCAGAATTGTGAAGCTTGTGATCAAGAACCTCACATTCTAAAGTTTTTGCTTGAAGATTTTTCTTCAGAGCTTTAATATCACCTTCTAGAGAAGCTTGCGAGGAATAAGAACCGCAAGATCCAAGGTGCTTGCTTAGAATCATACAAATATCCTGCTTCGCAGGATCCATAGAAGAATTCATAGCATTGTCCAAGACTTCATACAATACTCGAAAAGTAGCTTCAACTCCTATTGATATTTCTTGAGAAGAAGGAAGAGAAGTATAAATAGAAGTTTTAGTAATAGCAAGTTGAAGATTAGAATCATTTGTGGTAGTTGGAACAGAGAAAGAAACTTCATTTGTCGCAGCTTTATTTATCGCAGTTTCATTTACTGCATCTTCCTTTGCCGAAGCTTCATTTACCGCAGCCTCAAAAGATGGAGGATCATTGGGAGTGGGGATATCAACACTGATATTCTCGCAAGGAATGGATGGAGGGTCAGTATGGGTGTTGATATTGAGGTTCTCGCGAGGAGAAGAAGGTTCAACTTGTGGGATAACAGGATCCGCGGGCAAGAAATTGAGAACATCCACATCAATTGGAAGAGATTTAATCAGGCGAGAACGTTTAGGAGGTTTAGAAACATTCTCTTCACTCTGCGAATAATAAAGTAGGTAAGAAACAGAGGCAAAAATATTGTTATTCAAAAAATAGGGATGTTTCTTACTAACTTATCATTCTCAGATCTCATCTTCTTTTCAACACGTCTTTTCTGAGGACCCTTAGAGTTAGGGTTTTTAATGGTAATTTTAATCTGAGAAGCGGTATCA
The DNA here is from genome assembly GCA_023529315.1 of Papaver bracteatum. NCBI lineage: Eukaryota > Viridiplantae > Streptophyta > Magnoliopsida > Ranunculales > Papaveraceae > Papaver > Papaver bracteatum. Next base: position 661,065 of record JAJJWX010004907.1, on the reverse strand, counting down.
CTGAAAAGAAAACATAATATGGGAATTATTAAGAAAATCAAACATTAGAGATGATATAAAGATTGGTGACCGGGGATATAAAGTTAACCGGTAAAGGAATGTGAATTCAACACGTGTTAACGGTTGGGCGTAAAAGAGGGGAACTTGTCGGACGAGTATAAAGCAAAGTAAAGGGCTGCGGCAAATTAAAAGTTTTAAGATTCTCATGATCTTTATCTTCTTCGTAGAAAAGACATGAGAAGAGGAAAGATGTAGGATCAGAATATTGTCACAACAATATTCCTGCGAGAATTAACCACACTTCTGCGATATAAGTTTGCGAGCTCATAAACGATAGTTTGCGAAATATCATAAGATGACTTAAGGAATGACGTAATAGATGAAAACGACAGAAACATGAGAAAAGTGTGACGGTTCTGCGACACATCTGTGAAACTTGCGAGAAATCACAATAACGTTGCTGCGATAGTACCGCAAGAACTCAGATCCGAAATTAAAGAAAGCTTAGTTGTAAATGAGCTGTCATCCATTATGTAACTACCTATATAAAGCAAGCTAATAGTTTTAGAGAGAGATAGATCTTTTTGGAGTGTAGAGAAAGTCTTGAGGAGATAGAAAATCTTGTTAAGTCGGTTGTATTCTAGATTTCTTATCTTCTGTAACTCTTTAAAGATCAAATTAATAAAAGTGTTGTTCTTAATCTTCAAATTATGTCATAGATTTGGTAAATTCTTGAGTAGGGTGTAGTGCGGGATTTCCTGCAACTACAACATTAATTTCTTTTCTACTACTTTTGTTCTAGGGTTTAGAAACATGATAGGTTTTCTATTCCTTCTTGTTATGAACTCCTTGAATATGAGTACTTAATTTTATTATTGGTTATGTAATAATTGGATTTCACATAATATGGTTTTTGATATGATAAATTAGTTTTGTCTCTATACTTTATCGATTATGATTCACAATTTATATTGTTATATGATTTGAATGCTTGTTTGATCGAGTCGCGAATCGGTTGAGTTTGTTTTCATCTCTATTGCTAGATTAGGGTTTGTTATACGTAAAAGTGATAGATTCCTGATTGCAAGTAGCATAAATATGATTATAGTTTGTAGTGATATATTCTTATGATCATATGTGAATTATGACCTTTGTTAAATTGAATTAGTGTGTTTTCCACGTTCGATTGCTTTGATTGGCCTGATTTCATAGAACTTAATGCATCTTGGGAATTAAACTTGATTAGTTCTTTTACACGTTAGGTTGTCATATTCGCATCTTTTAATGTGTTTGTTGATGAGAAAAGGAGATTAGCGGGATATTCTTGCGATCAAGATATTCTAGGGCTTTTGATAAAAGTTGAGATTAAAATATCAATTCTAGTTATTGTGAAGAAAACATATTTGTGAATGAAGATGAATCCTTAACTAATATTCTCACTACCTTGATTTGTGTGTTTACTTTTTATTGTTTTGCTTTTATATTTTATTTTAGTATATAAAAATCAGAAAAACCCCCGGTGTTTTATATAGGAAACCAAAACATATTGAAAACCTAGTTCTCTCTGTGGGATCGATCCTTTCTTGCCCTTGCTATATTTATATTTTGAGTAGTAAGAAAGTGTGAATTATTTTTGTGTCGGTTGACAACCGATCAAATTTTGGCGCCGTTGCCGGGGAGGCAACGGTTGTCACTTGTTTTTGGTTTCTTATTTTATTTTTATTTTTGTTTGTTTTTAGTTTTCTTATTTTTTGATTTTGACATAGTTTTGAGAACTCTTGTTTCAGGTACCAATTTCTATGGACGGAGCATATTGGAACAATGGATACGGTTATCAACCTCAACAAAATTATGACAACTATCACCCTTGCGGGGAATACAATCAAAACCAATCCTTTGGTTATGGTCAATATTCCACGTACCCTTTTAGTTACTCTCATACATTCCAACCTTCTCATGGTAGTTATGTAAGTGAGCAACCACATGGATGGGAGATTAGTTGTACTCCTATTCATATTTCTTCGAGTTTGGTAGATGAGATGCAACAATTTATGGTGGGCATGGAGTCAGTTGGTAGACACCCAAGCGTGGAACCAATTTCATCGACCGAATCTGCTCATAGTATGTTTGGCCCAATTTCTGATCGTAATTATGATCATTCACCCATTCAAAGGGAAGATAATTGGCCTAGCAATATTGAGGTAAATAATTCTACTTTTTCCTTGTCGAATGAGCTTTACCAACAAATGGAATGCTATTTTCAAAATTTGGATGGATCACTTCAAGATCTTCAAAAAGGTGTTTCTATTTAAGACAAGGCATTGAAGAATACAAAGAGGACATGATTATTGTGTTAAAAAGGACCAACCTTGAAGATATTTGATGACATTAGCGTAGTTGACTCAACTCTTGATATTTATAATGATCAAACACCTATTCAAAAGGTACATGAGGATGATGAAACTAATGTTTTTTATAATTTTGCAACATGGTTTGAGTCTAATGAAGAAGAGTATGTTGAGAATGTGACCGTTATGACCAATATTATGGAAGACCCAATTGAACTTGTGAATGATTGTAATGAAGATGTTGATGTCGAGACTTTGGTTAAGGCAGAAACGGACGAAGAATGGTTGCAAGGTTTGATAGAGGACCATGATATACATGTGAATAGTTCACTTGAGTTTTTCAAGGATGGAGAGGATTTCGTTCTAAAAGAGATTGTGCAAGGTTTGTCTAACCCTTCGCATATTGATTCTTCTCCTTTACCTCTTATTGGTTTGAATGTATGTTCTTCAAGAACATTGTTGAATGATTTTGTTTCTCGATATCCTCCATTAGAGAAACTTGATTCTCATACTATGTAGGTTTTGGAACAAGAAACAGTGGAAGTACCCGACTTCTATATTCTTTATGCACTTCCAAGTGTGGACAAGAATAAGTGTGGGGGAAGCTTTTATCGGTTAATATCTTCGTTTTTGTTTTATATTACTAATATTTGTGTGAAGCTAGTGTTTGCAAAACAGGTGCTATGGGTGGATCCCCAAATTTTTTGATTGTTAGTATATGGGGAATAAATCTTACAAGAAGCTAAGTCGGGCCGTCGACTTTAAAACAAGCACTAAGTGGGAGGCAACCCACCGGTTTTGTATCTCTTATCCTTTTGCTTTTTATTTTCTTTTTGTTTCGTTAATTTATTTTTCTTATTTCATATCATCTTAGGATTTCCCACCTTGACTTACTTGGAGGATTCAATTACATTGAGGACAATGTAAAGTTTAAGTGTGGGGGAGTGTTTGGATGTTTTGCATATAGAGTTTTTTAGCCTTTTTGAGTCGTTTTTTCAAAAAATTTGCATAAAAAACCTTCAATTTGTAGAGATTATAGAGTCACTAGCATCTTTCTAGGTATGTTTACATAGAGAATTCTGACCGACATAATTGAACTTGGAAGTGTAAGGGAACTACATTCGGATTTCTTACGAATTGGAGTGTTAAATTATGGACTTAATCATGCCGGTGATGCAAATTTGGTGCAGAGAGAAATGCATTATTAGAGTTGATGATCAATCATTAGTGGAGACTACCCATTTTCATATCAACCAAGGCATAACCAGAAATTCTTCCATGACTAAAGAGTTTCTTTTGAGTGTGTGTCACCGTACGTTAATTCCGGGTAGAATGGTGAGCTACCCAACTTCACACCAATTTCAGCACTATTTTTGATCTCTTGAGTGCAAATTTTGATCAATCATGAGGGTGACGTCTATGGATGAAAGCCTCCTTTTTGTAGTTCAATTTGCAGTTAGCACCATTCTCTCTCTCGACAACAACGGGTCCATAGAAACACCACAATTATCAACAAGGAGCGACATCAAAATCTACAAGAAAAGTTGAAGACGGTTCAAGGTTTACAAGCAACAATGGGACAAGAAAAGAGTAAATTTCATATTCAAGCAAAGCAACATACAATGAGCAGATTTTTACATATGTGTTGAAGACTTACAATATAATGAGAGGTAATTCTATATCCAAGTATGAAGACTTATTTACAAGAGCAGAGAAAAAGAAAAAGGTGAGAATTATTGAAGTTTATGATTTCAAGGCGATACAAGTTGTGAAGAATCAAGCGGTAAAGTACTTTTCCACGGCCATGGTTGTTTTATTTTTCACTTTGTTTTGTATTTTGTTTCTCTTGTCTATAAAAAAAATGAGGCAAGAGAAATATCCATTATTGTTTTTGTTTGTTTTTATTTAATAAGCCGTGGGGAAGGAAAATTTATAAGGAAGTTTCAAGCGACATGGATTTCAAGGAAAAAGGTTACAAATTGTCAAGGATTTGTAAAGATCAAGAGTTGATCATCAATAGTTAAAGCCGAAGACCAAGAAGATGAGGACGAGGAGCGGAAGACGTTCCTATTGGATTCCGTAAGAATGGTGCTATCATAATTGGCAATCGGATGTAAAGGTGAGTAAGTAATCTCATCCTCGATAATAGTGGTTGATTTCCTTTCTTAGAGATCGTCAGAAAAATGGTTTTTCAAAATGTTAAAAGATGTGGGTTTTTAAAATATTTCGGAAGTTATCCTTCCCACCATACAACGTGTTGCAGGAGTTCTCTCTTCATTCCTACCTGCGCACATGTGAGAACCATAAAAAAGCCGTCTTTTTGAGTGCAATATCATAAAATCCTTTTTGGTGAGGCAGAAGTTGAGGTGAAATGCTTATTGATTGTTTCTCAAACACGTGTTCTCTCATTATGGTGTGGTTATTTCTCACTCAAGATTTAAGAATGAATATGTTTTTTGGTATTTCTAACTTCTTATTACTAGCATGCAGAAACTCTATGTCCTCATAGCTCTTTGGATGCTTGGGACGCTGGAAAGCTTTGAAGTTGGAGTAGGTTTTGTGGGTATATCTCTAGTAAGCCCTCACGAGACTATAACTCGTCTACTAGGGACACCTAGGGGTTTAAAGGCTTGTTATTTATGCTAAAAGTGACCGTAGCCTCGACGACATAGACTTGTTGTATTATAGTTTTGTTTGATTTGCTCGAGGACTAGCAAAGTATAAGTGTAGGGGAATTTGATAGGTGTAGAATACACCGTATTTACTATCTGGAGTTTATGCTTTCTTTGCTATTTTTTCTAGTAAATTATGTATTTTACGCATTTTTTTGAGTTATTAGGTGCTTTGGAGTCATATGGAGCGAAAGAATGAGAAATTATCCATTTGGAGCGAAAAAGGCAAAAAGGTCAACTCGCAGACGGTATTTGGAGCATGCTAGGTTGCACAAGAGGAATTAGGCTGTCTGTTTTCTAAAACCGACAAGCCATGTTTGAAATGGTGATCCCTTATCTTACTGCAGTGGGTGCAGATATCCGTTCCAGGGTATTAGACTTCACCTGGGTCGAGCCACATTCATAACAACATGATTTTGTTCTTCTCTTACAACACAGACCAAAACCAGGGCAAAGGGGTTGATGATAGAATCAAATCGAAATAGAGAGATTCAGATGAAATTGATGGTGATGGCATGGCTAAGGAACTCATTGAAGAACTATTGTTTCTGTTGATTCGAATTATGGAAGAATTGAAGAAGTTCAATCCAAGAAGAGGTTGCTGTTGATTTGGGGGTTTCACAGGAGTTAGGGTCTTGATTTCTGGTAGGAATTGCAGACTGATGCCGAGGTTGGTATAGAGACATAAGGAGGAGATGTTGCTGGTGTTCTGTTTGTTGTTGTTGAAGGAAATGAAAGATTGCAGTTGCTGCTGCGATTGATTTCATAAAGCTCAGAGAAAGGGAGGCGCTGTTAATGGTGAGATCGAGAGAGTTGAAGAACTGAAGTTGATGGGTTATTCACGAATTGGGTTTCTATGGTGTATAAGATTGGATCTGTTTTTACAGTTAGGGAATGGATGATATTGACACAAATGCAAGTAATGGAAGCAAGGTGCTATTGTAACTGAGGCTTTGGGATAAATTGCAGATGAGAAGAATTGATGCAGCTGACTAGTGGCAGTAATCTGAGATAGAATGGGTTAAAGTGGAGAAGAAAATGGGAGATGCAGAAGAGCAATTGTTTATGGAGATGAGGTGCAGTGATTGTGTATGAATGATTGTGTCTATAGAGACAGAGATGTGCAGATGGTGTTGGTGTTCTTGAGATTCTTGGTGGCAGTTGGTTCTGGTGATGTGCAACTATGGAGATGGTATTGATGTTGTCCGAATCACAGTTAAAGTTAAGAAATTGGTGAGTGTTGTGAAGCTGCAAGTGGATACGCTGAGCTTGTGCAATGCAGAGATGGGTTCTCGCTGCAATTGAGTCTGAGATTGAATTGGTTACAAGGGTTTGGAGCTGTTGATGTGGAGTTCAAGTTGCTACTGTCTCAGTAGGGAGATTGAATTGGTGGTGTCCTTGAATTGCAGTTGAGATGATAATGATGTTCTGGTGTGAGTCTGAGCTGAGCAAGAGTTGCAAATTGAATTACAGGTGATGATGTTGAGATAGGAAGATGGTGGAATTCTTTATGAAGCAGAGATGTTTGTGAGCTGAATGGTGCAGGGTTGGTTTCAAATTGAACAAGAAGACAGGCAAGCAGGTTGGCTCTATTGCAGGATTGCAGTGACTAGTATGAGAATGTGGTGCTGCCAAATGAGAGATGGGTAGTATCAAACTGAAATGATATGAACTGCAAACTGATGGTTGCTGTTATTGAAATGGAGAACAGAATTTCAGAGCTAGCCGTGTTGCAGGTGGTTGTGGTCATGACAACAAGATAAAGATGATGCTGCTGGTATGCAATGGTGGCAATGAATTGCAGCTGTTGCTAGGAAGATGGAGCTAAAGGCAATGTTGTGTGCTGCAATGTTGTATGTGGTTTGGAGCAGAGTCACAACTATTGAGCTGATTGTTGAACAAATATAGTAATAGTAACGATTTGTTGTGCAAGATGGAGTTGTGCTGGAGATTACAAGGGTTATGGAGTTGCAATACGGAATGGAGTCAAGAAGCAAGCTATAACTGCAATAGTAGCTGATTCAAGTGCAGGTGAGCCGGGAATTCAATGAACAAGTAGGACAATGGTGCTGTGAATGAGTGAATACTATAGATGTATGCTAGGCTTGGAATAAGGGTATGCTCAGGTTGTGGAAATGTGGCTTAATGTTTGTCGCAATGAAGGACTTGGAACATAGCAGCGGTGATGATCGAGTTAGAGATGCAGCTGCAATTGGAGTATGAATATGTTTGGAGTTGAACTCCAGAAATGTGCCACTGATTTTGAGTTGTACCATGAATCTCAGGGAAGTGTTGGTGGTAGCTGGTGGTTGAATGGTGGAGATGGCTAGAATGGGTTTTGGAAGTTGTGCGAGGAAATGTTGTTGCTGTGAAGTTGAAATGGGATTGATTGCACTTGGCAAAGTTTGTTTTGAAGCTACAGGAAGCGCTTGAACTAATTGGTGCCAGTAATGTTGTTGGGAATTGCAGAGAAGAGTTGGAGTTTGAGAAATCCATTTATAGGTTGTACAGGAATGAAACTACTGCTATTTACTACACAATGATGGTGCAACACAGAAGAATGGCTTGCAACAGCCTATGCAATGGCCTTGGCCAGAAGACCAAACTCAGCCCTGACTCAGATCTGACAACACTGAATTGACCCGGTACTGACTCGGTCTGTTTGACCCGAGCTAACTCAGTTGACCCGATTGATTAACCAACTTTGACCAAACCAAACTTATCTGGAAAATGGGCACTCACAGAAAAGATGGGATTTTGTTTCCTGCGCTTGATTATTGCATAACTGGCAATTATCGGGTCTATGTCCTTGTTATGTGCGCCAAGTCTAGCGGAAGTTGGCAGAAATTTTTGAGACAGTTTCCATATGAAAAGCCTTATTCTAGGAATTGCCTATATTCTCCAAATCTTATTCCATGGGAAATCTTGATCGATGGCAGTGTCTTGATCCTGATTGACTAGAAATTTATAAATATTTTTGGCTGAGAATTTACCCGATGTATGATGGCGCTATCTGATGATGTCTTTCTCTTGATTCCTTGGACTTAGAGCTAGTATTTTAATCCTATCCTCTGGAAAAAAGAATTGATTTAGCTTTTCCTGATCCAATTTATTTTCTTCCGTTATTAACTCTTGAACTCTTGTTGGAGCCTGCTCTTGCACGTTTGAGACTTTTCAGATTAAATCTGAGTTCAGAACCCATCTATCTTCCCAAATTTTCACTGAAGCTCCGTTTTTGAGTTGCCAAACATAGTTACTTTTTATTAACTCTAATCCTTTTTGTATACTTGTCCAAATCCAAGATAAATTCGAAGTTCTGGACTTTTCTAGAGGGTGTGAATTTGGGAAGTATTTTGCTTTTAACAATCTGACCCATAATTGATCATGTTCGGTAACCAATCTACTAGCCAGTTTAGTGAGGAGAGCTAAGTTGAAATGATGAGGGTTTTTAATTCCTAGACCACATTGGGATATGGGTTTGCAAATACCCTTCCAGGCTTTTATAAATCCTCCTTTTCTTTTTTGTCCATCTTTTTTCCACCAGAAATTTCTCTGAATTCTGTCGAGTTGATCAAGAGTTTCTTTTGGCAGAGCAAGAACTTGCATTTGATAGGTTGGATAAGATTGAAGGATATGTTTTATCCTCATTCTTTCCAGACGCATCAAGTTTCTCTCGAGCATTTTCGGAATCATGGATAATCATGAGTTCAAGAGAAATCAGATTCTTCTTATATTCTTTGAGAAATAATATATGATTTCAGTTGTATCATATGTTTCAAGCTTTCATAGTTGAGACTCAATATCTTCACCCATTTTGAACAAAAAAAAAATTCTTCTGAGAATTCGAAATTGTACAAGAAATTTGACATCAAGCAAGAAACTTTTTACCAAAGTCTCCTCGATACTTATAATAGAATGGTGTTTTCTTAATATTTAAAAGAGTAAAATAGAACCAAAAATAAAATAAAAAAATAATAAAGATTTACAAAAAAATAGGTTTTCCAAAAAGACAGTAAATATGTAAGAAATTTTGCAATATATTTATCATGAATATTCTTATTCATTTGAAACTTGATCTTAAAATATTGTAAATAAATCATATACGTTATTACAAATATCAAACTTAGGGGAACATAATATTTCTACCCAACTAAATTGGAAATTATAAGACTGTGAGAGGCATCTAGTTGATACTCAAGAATTAGATGATATAATTCCCCCTAGAGATAGCAATTCGGTTTGAAAGAAGAGAACCTCTCATTCTTCACACAATATTCTAAAAACTAAAACAAAACTTTAGCCTTATCTCTTCTAATTTATATTAGCAGAAAGGCATACTTGGCCTATTCAAAATGTTTCAAAGATAAAAGTTAAATTGTGCTTCAATATTGCTATGAGGCATCCAATATACATCACTAAGCAATGTTGGGATAAGCCTTAAATTGTTCACAGACTTAGAAAGAAGAAGATCTTTTACTATTTTCAATAATATTATTTCGAGTAAATTGACATTTCGGGAAATTCCTTCTTTTAGTTCAATTTTTAAGCTTGATTGCCAACTTAGAAAGTTAGAAAATATATGACCTGATTTCTTTAACAAACCTATTCTGATGGGAACATGTTTTTTATGATTTTTGAAACCTTGATCTTTGAACCAATCATAATCTCTATGGATATTTCTCATTACTTGATGCTTAGAAGAGCTATCCTGAAATTGATTCATTATTTTCATATACTCTAATAGTTTAGCCTAATCAGACACATGCAGATAATATTTCAAAAATTTCCTCTTTGTCTATATATTGAAAACAATACCTTAAAAAATTATTTCTTAAAATCGGTAAGACTAAATGCATAGTCAATAACGAAATTAAAAGAGTTCTTCCTCTCGCTTAGTTGTTTGTTTTTAATCTTATTTTTACAGCTTTTCCATTTTTGCTACAATAGAAACAGTACAATAGGTGTATGTTGAATAATATTTTGTGAGAATAAGCAATGGTTGATCGATCATGCCCTGGAATAATTTCCTGTTGAACACTACATTCAGTATAGGAGGTGTGAGCGTCTGATCTCATATTTTGAGAGTCATCAAAACGATCTTTTAGCATTAGAAATATTGTTTTAGATCTTGCCCTCAAGTTAGATACTTCTTATATTTTATGATTTTCTTGAGAGCATCAGATAATTTAGATTCGATTTCAAGAATTTGCATTTTTAAATATTCTTCTTCAGCTTGATTCTCACAAATACGAATAGCTATAATCTTATCATTTCGTTCATGATATTCAAGTTTCTCTTGAAGCAAGAATTTCTCATTTGATATGGTTTTCATCAAAGAATCTTTGACATTGTCCTTGTCTTAGAGATGGCTGACTTTTAACCTTTAGATTATCAATTCGGTAAAGATATAATTAACAAAAATGTCAACCTGATCATTGTCTTACGAATCTGAAATGTACATCACAGGTTGAAAAAGCGGGGGTCTAACAACCACACCCAATATTTCGTTCAGAAATTTGTATGGACTAACTCCAATATAATTCCAAGAGAATCTGTATGGACTAACTCCAATATAATTCCAAGAGAATCAACTAGACAGTCAGACTCAATCAAGGAAATATATCCAAGAGCTATATCTTTGTTTCTTAATGTAATCAGCAAATTAAACATATATGAATCCTTGAGCCTGTTTATTATGAGAAACAACTTGAACAATACCAAAGACCAACGTTTAAGTGTCAATCAATTTCAATCAACAACTAAAGGTTGGATTTACCAATTGATGGAACTTTACACAACCCGTAATATTTCAATTATATAGAAAATATAATGCGAAAAAGAAATAACACAGACACCAGAAATTTTATTAATGAGGAAAACGGAAATGCAGAAAAACCCCAGGACTTAGTCTGGATTTGAACACCACACTGTATTAAGCTGCTACATATACTAGCCTACTACAAGTTAACTTCGAAATGGAATGTAGTTGAGCCCTAACCAAGTCTCACACCGATTAAGGTACAGTCGCGTTCCTTATGCCTTTGAATACTATCAGGACTCTACGCACTTGATTCCCTTAGCTGATCTCATCCACAACTAAAAGTTGCTATGACCCAAAGTCGAAGACTTTATAAACAAATCTGTCTCCCACAGAAAAGTATTTTCGGATAGATAAATCTGTCTCCCACATATATACCTATGAAGCTTTGTTCCGTTTTTTGGTAAATCAAGAAGAACATGAACCAATTGATGATCCGGTCTTATATTTCTGAAGAACATCTTAGAAATATCAATCACCTCACAATAACTTAACTATATGGTAGTAGAAAAATTTATTGTGGAATCACAAAGAATGAGATGCAGAGCTTTGTGATTACTTTTTACATCTTACCTATCGGAGATAAATGTCGAGCCAATCTTAGATAAGATAATACTCAATATGATATAACAAGTAAGATCAGAACACGCAACTACAGAGAAAATAGTTGGGTCTGGCTTCAGAAACCCAATGAAGCCTTAAGTCATTAACCTATAATTTTTTGGATTAATTGGTGTTTGATACTTACATTTTGTCCAAAGTTAGTCTTTGGTCTAACTTTTGTCCAATTTAGGGGTTGGTACTTAGAAATAACGTTGACCCAGGTTGACCCAGTTAAATCTAGATTTCTGTTTAAGAATTTATTTAAATTTTAAAATAAAAACTAAATATTAAAGAATTTACTATTGTATCCTTCATTGTATTAATATTTACATACTAACCTAAGATTATGTTTCCACCCTCAAACATTTCCCTTTGTACTATCACCCCACCATTATATACCCGCCCCTCCCACCATCAAAGAACAACCGAGAGTGAAACCACAGCTTCAATTCTCTCTGATTCACAGAGCCATCTAGCATTCATTAATTTCAACCTCGAAAAGGTATACAAACATTTACAGAGATAGTATTGAAATTTACTGATACTGAACATGCTAAGAGGAAGATGTTGCTGCTAGGGATGTGATTAATGCCAATGAACGACATGGAAGAACTCTTTATAGATCGGAGGTTAGGGTTTATTTTTATTTTTTTAATTAGGTTTTATATAATTGTAATCTTAGGGTATGAGGTAGTTTATGAGTTTAATTAGTTATTAATATTCGAATCTGTTATAAGCTTGATTTAATTTTTCCGAAATGAATGATTAGGTTTTGATTGGGTTTAACTGGGTTTGATTGAAACCGTTTGGTTGGGTTTTGATTGATTAAATTTGTAAAAAAAAAAAAAAAGTTTTTATTGATCAAATTTTTTTTTTTTTGACTGATGTTTTCATCAATGGAGTTGTTATCATATGGAGTGTGTGGAGACGGAAGCAGAGGCCGAAGAAGATAAGAGTAGAATTTAGGTGAAGAGGATGGAATCATGACCGTAGGTTTAGAAGTTATCTCAGAGTCATTAGATGTTAAGCCCACATCAGGGATATATTTGTAAACTCATATAGTCTATTCTATAAAATTAATTAAAATTTAGTCAATAACAGTCAACCGGGGTCAACGTCTTTTCCAAGTACCAAATACTAACTTGGACAAAAGTTAGACCAAACACTAATGTTGGTCAAAATGTAAGTATCAAACACCAAATAACCCTAATTTTTTTTAGGAAAAACCTAGGTTAAAGAAGAATCAACTCTAGTACGCAACTAGTACCACACAAAATGTGTGGGTATCGGGTTTTCCAGTTGCTAGAGTTCTCCCTTATATAGTCTTAAAATTAGGTTTTGTTAGCTTTAAAACAAAGCAATCAATATTCACCGTTGAAATCCTGATTTAAGATTCAAGCTAAGTTTGATTAAAACCAAATGAATATCTCTACACCGTTAGATGGTCTTATCTTGTTACACACAAATGAAATATACCTTCATTTAGATATAGTTAACCGTACCTAAACATGTATATTGAGTTGGCTCAATAACGGTTAACCAAAGTTAGCCATATGTACACTTTTGTTATTAACCACATTCATCTAACACTTCTAGATCAAATGATAATTAAACGAATCTAATTATGTTACTCATTGAGTTTTTTTATTTTTTATATTCTCATGGAAGTATACAAGACACAATTGAAACAAAATCGGATTTGATTCATGATTGTACAAAGTACTTATTCAAGAATCAATTCATGAACATTAAGCCACAATTTTCCAAGATTGCATTCCTTAATTTATTAATGTATTTGTTCATGAGTATGAAATCATGGTAAACAGATTTTAGAACTTAAATCAACTCAGTTTGCAAACGGGTACGCAAACTTAAGTTCCGGACTTTGGTCTTGTCCTACAGTTTGCAAACCGGTATAAATATTTTCGTTCCGGACCTAACTCAGGTAGAACCGTTCGCATAGTGGTATGCATACTTGGTTCCCAGACTTTAACAATTAATACTATTCGCATACTGGTATGCAAACTTGGTTTTCGGACCTGAATCATGCTACAACAGTTTGCATGTTGGTATGCATACTGTGCTATATCCAGACAATGATTAATTTTTCTAAACTCCTATTTCAATTATTGAAAGATCCTTAGAAGATGAAAATAGCTGTCACACACAAACTATTAGGTTATAAGTAATTTTCTAGTGATCGAATGATCAATACGAAACATTCTGAGTCGACATCAAATGACTGTCTTACACAAATCATGCAAGATGTTTCAAGGAAATTTTCACATGATCATCTTTTGACTTATTATTTAGTTTCCACAAATAAATTAGTTCCAACAAAACTCGTCAAGAATAATGATGAGCGTAGCTAAAGCAAAAAACTTCCAACACATATTTCGAGAAATATATAAGTGAGTTAAACTCAGCTCGAAATATTAAATGTGTATAATGTAAAAGTCTATATAGTTATACGATTTAGTCTCAATAGGAGATAAAATAGAATATACTTATGATTGATAGATAAGTTTTAGTATCCACATACCTTTTGTTGATGAAGTTCCTCCAAGCTTTCCTCAGTAGATCTTCGTCTTTAATCGATGAACGTCGTGAAGTCTAAATCTCAACTGCACATTCTATCCTAATTCGAGACATATCTATAAGTAGACTAGAAATCAAGACTTATAGTTTTGATCACCTAAACTTGATAAACAAGCTTGAGATAGCAACGCTGGCGAGTTCGACCGACCAGTGCTATAACAATCTCCCCCTTTGTCAATTTTAGTGACAAAACTATCAATACATATGGATTACAAAGTAAATAAACTTTGTAGCTTCTCATCCAACATACTTGATTTCCTTGGTTCTTCAATATTTTTTGAATTCTTCATCACTCCAAGTACTCCAGTGATTCTGTACGTGTTCAACTCAGCATCATTGTTGTTGAAGATTTATAGCCATAACAATAAGAAAACAGATGTTCTCAATTATTGTTATACAGTGTCATAGTATTATTACACAGCATCAAAGTTCGTTTGTATCGAAAATTTGACAATAATACTATGGTGATATGTATCACCCCCCCTTAGTCAATACCTCATCTCATAATGAAAACCACTCCCCCTTAGATAATGATCCATAAACCATATGTATGTAGTGTGAACTATAAAATAATTGTCCCTCTTTTTGTCAATATAAATTTGAGAAGGTACGAAAACTAGCGGGATCATAATGAAATTCTCAAAGAGATTATTCATGAATAAAAGAGAATGAATTCATCAAGGAGTTTATAAAGATACGAGATAACTCCTACAATATTCCACGGCCGCACTCCCCATAAAGATTTGGCATTAAGAACAAGTTCAGTTAAGAACTCTCCCTCATAAAATGTCATTCCCTAAAGAACAACAAGAGCGGACTTACTTTTACAAAAAAAAAAAAGATTTCTTTGGATATTAACAAATCACATGAAACATGAATTTGTATCCAGAAAACTCGAATAAATTAATCACAAGAAGACTTTATGATTAATTTAGTCGAAAATGCTCAACATAAGAAAACTTACAGAGCCATAAAGTACTTTCACATTGAAGTGGATCAGGGAAAGATCAATACTGCAAAATATTCATAAGTTCATTCTATTTTTTTTATCAATATTTGCATAATGACATAATAGACTTAACTTTTGACATATATGAGATAATCATAGTTCACGGATGCAAATACACATATCCCATAATATTTTTGCAATATATAAAACCATAAAGATTAATACTGTAAAATCATCTTCCAAATAACTTAAAATTTAAATAAATAAATCTAAAACATTGCAAGATGAAAAATCGTTGGCAATAGCTATGTGTAATCACAATATTTGTTATTCCAAACCCTAGTTATCCTTTTTAAAACACAAGAATAAAACCTCATAAGAAGTTTCCTAGACATTAAGATTCTTGAAAAAAAATATTATCGTCCCCGAACTCCTTATCATCAACAGACATTGGAACATAAGGTTCGTGAAGAAAGGAGTCAATTCCAACAAACCTTATTGACTGATGTCGAACTAGGGCCTTCTGAATTTCAAGAGTTCTTAAAACAATAGCCTTTATTTGCTGAATCTCCATCCTTGTTTCTTTCAACTCTTCAAGAACACCAGAAAACTTCTGAAGATTTGAGAGGTTATCCCTTGGTTTCTTCATATTCTTCATTTTTCTCTTCAAAGTTGTAGAGGAATGAGATTTATGTTTTTCCTTCGTGATTGAGCTGTGTTGGGGTGAGCAATAATCTGTCCACCATACAATTCTTGTACGAAATTCTTAATACCTCATAGATTGTTTATACCATGTTCTTTTCTGTAGAGGTCTATTTATTTCTTTAGAAATTAACTTCTTCAGAGATGAGTTGAATTTACATACCTCAGATGAATTCGACTTCTGAATAAATTTGGGCTTATTTTCTAATCGATTTGCTCTCCTTTGAAGTTTGTTGACGTATCTTATTTTATGTTTGTACTTGAAACAATTAGGGAGTTCATGACCCTTAAAAATACAATAAGAACATGTCAATATGGAGGAAGGTTCAGACACCATTGCTGAGCATGCTGCTAAACAAATTGAGGCACCTGAAACATGTGAGATACAATTTTCAGTAGACAGGGAAAATTCATTTTATTCTCCAAAGTGGTTGAAGAAGTTTCTCCAGGAAGAATATCAAGATTGATGTACGTATTGCTTCAATTATCAAAATCAATATTTTCACCAAGGAGTGCAACACTTGACTTTTCATCTTCATTTGAATCATAGTGATTAGACATTTCATCAAGAGTTGAAGCAAGACCTTTGTTCCCAGTGTATTTTCTACGATTTGGACACTCATTATCAAAATGGACAAAACCTTTACACTCGAAGCATTATGGCATATCATCATCATCAGTGTCGGTGGTGTCCCTGTTTTTATGAGGGGGACGGTCATGAGGTTTGACCGAAGACGTTAGTTTATATCTGATGAACCGTTTACTTCTCTTCAAAAGAAGATCTCTAAACTGTCTTGTGATCAGTAAAACTGAGTTGTCAAGATCTTTATCTGATGAATTAGTCTCAATATGATCAAATATAGAGTTGCCAACACTTTTACTTTTGTCAAGTAATTTAATGTTCTTTTGTGCTTTGAAAGCAATATCCTTTCCAGATTTAGATGTATGCTCATGATCAAAGATCTTTAATTTCCCAACAAGAGTGTTTCTGGATAGCGTATCTAGGTTATTTCCTTCAACGATGGCATGTTTCTTAGAATCGTATTTAGCTGGCAAGGATCTGAGAATTTTCATCACAATATCCTTTTCAGAAATAGTCTTACCTTATTGTTTATGGGTGAAAATAGTTTCTCATAATTTTTGTAATTATGGGTGTGAAAAGTGAGAAAAAATTTAAACCCTAAATAATGTACTGCAAGGGAGTACTTTAGGCTCGAGAGATCAATATGTACAAGTCCGGCCTAAACCAAGAAATGTCCGTTCCAGACTTGCTTCGATCATAAAGTGGAGGAGAAGGGATGGTTTAGGGAGTGAAGCGAAGAGAGTGTTGAGACCAGAATATTTCTGGAAGAGTAGTACTTGACTTGTATCTGAAGGTGAGAGCTTTGAGAAAGCTAGCAAGAATTGCTTTTCTGAATGTAGTGTTTTTCCCCTGACTAAGAACTTGTGTTCTGGTGGAAATAGGTAAGCCTATTTATACAAGTCAATAAAGAAACATACTCTTGCCTCATAAGAGAAGGAAACGGGTAAGTTAAATGGGAAGAGGTGGTAACGCATGGCAATGATGGTATTTGATGGAATTGATGTCCCATAATGAAGGAGTATTTCAGCGTTTCTTCTTTCATTTACTAACCGCCTTACTCCCATTACACTATCTTGAAATGGGCATTTATGTATGACACATGCTATAGACCACCAACCCAAAACCCTAATGAGAATCCCCCATTTTGTGTTCATGTCTCGAACGTTTTTGGAAGACATGTAGCATGTTGTTGTGGCAAGTCAGGCTTGGGAGACTTGCTAGCCTGGTGACCTTCGACGGTCGAAATTTTTCATCTTGAGAGGAGGGGAAACCATTGATCGTTGCATACCATCGTGAGGGCAATGGTTCACCTTGGGCGTGGCTAGCTTTGGATAGGTGCGAGTTTGGCTTGGCATATGGGGCCAAGGGTCTGCCATGGGCGTATGGCATGGCTAGGGTCAAGGAAAGAGCATTTGTCTTGGCGTGACGAGACTAGCATGGCTAGGGACAAGGAAAAGTGCATTTGGCATGGCGCGACTAGCTTGGCTAGGTGCGGTTTGTCTTGACGCGTGTGTCCAAGGGTTTGCCATGGGCGTATGGCATGGCTAGGGCTAAGGCAAGGGTGTTTGGCTTGGCGAGGCTAGCTTGGGCTAAGTACGATTTGTCTTGGCACATGGGGCCAAGGGTTTTCCATGGGCGCATGGCATGGTTGGGTCCAAGGCAAGGGCGTTTGGCTTGACGCGGCTAGCTTGGGATAGGTACGGTTTGGCTTGGCGCATGGGGCCAAGGGTTTGCCTTGGGCGCATGGCATGTGTAGGATCAGAATATTGCTACGACATTATTAACAACACTTCTGCGAGTATGTCTACGAGTTCCTTAACGACGCTTTGCGAGTATCATAAGATAAACTAAAAGAATGACGTAATAGATGACGATAATGGAAACATGGGAAGAACGTGATAATCCTGCGATAATTAGAGCGCTTGCGAGAAGTAATATTATAACTGCTGCGATGATATCGCGGGTCAGATCCGAAATTAAAGGACATCTTAGCTGTCATCCACTATGTAAATATCCTATATAAAGAGAACCAATAGGTTCAGAGAGGGAGATTAATTTTGAAGTGTTGAGAAAGTCTTGAGGAGAGAGAAAATTTAGAGAGAGCGGTTGTATTATCGTGTTCTTACATTTCTTGTATACTTTTTAAAGATCAATTAATAAAATTGTTGTTCTTCATCTTCAAATTATGCCTTAAACTTTGTGAATTCTTAGTAAGGGTGTAGTGTAGGATTTCCTGCAGCTACATTTTGGCGCCCGAAACAGGGATGGATTGTTGATGGTTTGAAGAAGAAAAAGAAAAAAGTAAAAAGTAACATTGTGGCTGGAGGGGATTCATAGTAATTAGTGGAAGATTTTGAGCAATTTTCAACAATTCACTAAAGATTAATGGCTAGAAGAAAAAGAAACATATTAGAACCACCAACAACCGTAAGGAGGAGTAAAAGACTTGTAGGAGAATGAACAAATGAATTGGGAGAATCTTTAAGATTAAGGACAAGAAGACATAGAACAAGGGATGGTGGAGAAAATCAGGTTCAACATGCAAACCAGCAAACACCGACGCAGGGTAGAACTGTGGATTACGATAGAGTAAGCGTTCATACTTGGCGATCAAATTCAACAGAAGAAGCGGAAGATGGACAATTGATAAATGAAAGAAATAAAGAGGTAATTGAAGGATTAATTCATGAAGATGGAGAAAACGAAGCTTTGGAGAATTTGAGGTGAATAATGCAAGAAGAAAGAAGATTAGAGGCGGAAGAGCGTACGAATTTGACAAGACAAAATCATGAGTTGAGAATGGAGAATTTGAGGTTACAAAATAGGAGGTCAAGAAGCACCATGAGGTTGAGTTCAAGATCATTTAGAGAAGAAACAAGGCAGAATTTCCATATGCAAAAATTGGCGAAAATGTTCAAAGGAGAGTGCAAATTCTGAATGAAGAACAATGTCACGGAGAAGACATGGTGAATGATCGCTATATTCCACGCGGTGAGACTCTAGATGATAGACGTGATCAAGAGGTAAGAAATAACCAATATAATGGATAAAATTAAGAAGAAAGAAGGAGAATGTTACATGATCAAGAAGTCCGAAGAAACCGTAAAATAATTGAGGATGAAATTGAGAGGCGTTATGCTGAAAAAGCGCGTCTAGCAGGTGAAAGAGAAATAGTGCGAGCAAAAGTAGAAGATCAAGAACTCCAAGCAGCAATACGTCAGAATAATCATGATAATCGAGAAAGGAGACGTGTACAAAATCTCAATAACGATAATATCAATGAAGAATATGATAGAATATGCAGTAATATAGAAAGACAGCGAAGAGATGAGGAAAATCGTGGAGAAGAAAATGGAAGACACATTAATTTGAAAATTCAAGAAGGAGAAGATCGCATAAGAAGGCAAAATGAAGATGCTGAAGAAGAAGCACGAAATCTCGCAAGACAAGAAAGGCACGAACGCAGAAGAAGAGAAGCTGCGTTGAAAAGACCAATGGAGCAAAATTCAGGGGAAAATGAGCAAATCTTGAGAGAGTTTGAAGAAATAAGGGGCATATTAAACAGTAGAAGAGAGGGAGGCAGAAGGCAACTTGATGAGGCCATTGAGGAAGCTGCGAAGATTCCATTTACTCAAGCAATGCAGTTAGGAGGAATACCACCAAAATGCAATCTGCCGGCATTAACTAGTATTTTTGATGGAACCACGTCTGATGTTCAACATATCAAAGCCTATATTAAATGTATGCTACAGTGGGAAAATCATGATGCGGTATTGTGCGAGTACTTCGCATCCATCTTAACCGGTGAGGCATTAAAATGGTTCGAGGGATTGACTAAGAATACAATAACTTCTTTCATGCATTTACAAACTACTTTCTTGGGAGCATACATAAGTAACAATTCTTCGCGACCTAGAATTGAAGACGTGTTTGGGTTAAAATAGAAAGTTGTCGAGAGTTTGAAGCATTTGACGTTAAGGTGGAAGACAATGTGCAGCGAGATGGCTGACAGAGTGGATGAGAGATACCTCATTTTATCTTTCATAAATGCTATGTTCGCAACCAATCTGTTGTATATCCAAGTTTTCAGAATTAAAATACAATCATAATGACTGAACTGAGAGAACTATAAGAAGAGTATATTGCTCTGGATGAGAAACAAAATGAGATGGAATCATACCCGATTCTCGCAAGCACCAGTTCAGTGGCAGCAAATGGAAGTTTACCCCCTAAGATGATTAACACAATAGCGAGCACCTCGCAGATTCAACAAGAAAAGATGGTGACTGATAATCAGCAGAAGTTAGTAGCTATGGGAAGTCGAGATCAAGAAGAATTTGAAAGAGAAAGGAATTATTATAATCTCGGTGGAAATAATAAAATTCAAAGACGTGATCAGCCGCAGGAGACTTATGGTGGACAAAGGCAAAACTATTATAAAGAACAAAGAAATAAGAGGATAATATGGGAAGAAATTAAGATGCCACCTCTTAATGCCAGTATAGATAAATTTGGAAGGCAATCATCCTGATGGAAAATATACCACCACCTTGGAATATGGGAAAAGAGACACATCCAAACAACCGAAATCAAGAGTTTTGTCCTTACCATCACTTCCATGGCTATTCAATAAATAATTGCAGGAACGTAAAAAGAATAATTTTAAGGATGATTGAGCAGGGCAAATTAAATCATTTTCTAATAGGACATCCACAACCTCAGCAGTTTCCACCATCACCAGATATTCGCAGAATAAATACCGTAAAGGGAGCAGAAACATTCGTCATCGAAGTTGGATCCAAAGCAAAGAATCTATTATGTAACTCCATTATACATTCACATAGAACATTAGAATATTTCCATGACAATGTACTAAGTAGAGTTTTCGCGAGAGACGCAGATGGAAGAGAGATAATGAACATTGCACAAGAAGTACCTGAGCCTGGGAAAATGCATGACAATCCACTGGTGGTGAAATTAGAAATAAATCCAAAGTATAAAGAAGAAAAAGAAGAAGACGAAGAAGAAGGTAAAGATGATGAAGCGAATGATTCATGGGAAATTGATAGAGTTTTGATTGACACTGGAAGCTCAGTGGACATTTTGTTTTATCACACTTATCGTACAATGGGAGGAAGAGACGAAGATTTAATTCCGCCAACCTATAAAATTTATGGTTTTAATGGTACAGCAAACAAGCCCAAAAGAGAAGTTACCATGAAAATTCCACTAAACGGGATATCTTCTAAAATTAAGTTATGCGTGGTTGATATAGAGTCTCCCTACAACGCTTTGATTGGACGACCGTGGCTCCACGGGGTCCTAAGTGTGGCATCGACTTATCACCAGTGCATCAAATTTCCCCATCCCCATGGCGTTGGAGTGATAAAAGTAGATTGGACTGAAGGGAGAAAATGTTATGAGATTGATGTTGAGACCTGCGAGGAAAGAGTTGCGAGAAACAGAAATTGGAAGCATAACATAAACCAGAAGCAAAGGAGTGAGAAACTAATGGTGAATACGATAGAGTTTCAAGGAGATGAAATGTTGCAAGGTTAGTGTGCGTTGAAAAGAAGTAATGGTGAGCGTTTCACAGGTGAAGAAAAAATAACAAAGTGCAGCAATGATTTAGAAGCAGAAAATAATAAGTAGAAAAGGTAAAAATTCAAATTTGAAAATTTTAAGAGACATATGCATGGTTTGTTAAAAAAAAAAAAAACTTTATTCATTTTCAAAATATGTATTTTTTGCTGAATGAAAAAGACGAAATTTAAAAATCATATAAGAGTTTAAATGAAAAAGCAGAAGACGGCGATACTCGTCAAAGAAACATAAGAATGGGGTAAACCTTTATGGCGTACACCCTAGTTCACGAATACAATTTCGTAAGAGGCAATGACCTAAAGTACGTCATATGAGGGGGTATCTCTTTGCATGACTCAAGGATCAGGTTATACCGCTGCTGGAACCTGAGTCATGGAGATTTGGGGTTGTAGAAAACCTATCCAGGAGAGATAACTTGGATTTCCAACTATATAAGGTTATACCCTGGTTGGACGACCGAGAGTCTCTCCTAAGGAGTGCAAAATATGACCTAGGCGCCGAGGTACATGGTTGATCCAAGGGTGCCCGGGATGGATGAACCTACCCTGTCCATTCTTGGTAAGTCTTGGCTATAATGCACTCGGCCTGAAGAAAATCCCACCTTAGGGTGCAGTCTCGTAACTATAATCCATATAGGCATAAAGGATAAGAGGCTGCGAAAACAACTGGTTGTTGCTAAGACCGGATGGGAGGAGCTAGTCATGTATGGCAGAAGTACGTCTCCTTGAAGGGGAAACCAATGGGAAGATAAGGGCGGCACCCTCCATTAGGGAGCTGATAAGTGTCTTAAGACAGCAATGTCATGGGGCTAAACATTCGCAAGAACATTTAGGCCTATCATATTGTCGCGTGACAAATATTCTGCAGAGGCAACAAGCCAAGAGAAATTTTTTTAAGATGAGATCAATGGGTTTTTACATGAAAGTGTAAAGATGTCCTGCAATTTCATCGCAAGACGACAATGTCATAAGACTCTGTTCTCGCAAGGGAATTTAGACTTGTCATATTGTCGCAATACATTAAAAGAATAAATTTAAGGAAAGATCAATGGGTTGTTACATGCAAGTGTAGGGACGTCCTGCGATTTTGTCGCAAAGATCAAACGTGGCGAAATAAGACCTTTAACTAGGAAGGAAAAATAAGACCACAGAACAGCAGCGAGATTATGGAAATAATATCTGCGATTTTATGATTATTCTACTCCATTTATCATATTGTTGATAAATAACAGAGGCAAGTATGGGAATGCACAAAATAATAACATTGTTATTCATCATTATATGATAAATTTGCGTAGATTCATAGTTAAAGAATAATGATTATACTAACCATATTGCAAAAAAAGATTTGTTCTCTAGTATACACAGATAGAAGCAAGAAAAATTTATACTTCAAGGAGCACTAAAAGCTGGAAGAACTCGCGGCAATATACAAAGAAGTACTGAATGTACAAGTTTTACAAAGAAGACTAAAAAGAGACTACTTTGATCCATCGTCATCTTTATCAGACTTTTCTTCTTCATCTTCACCACCATATTCGATGTATTATTCATCCTCACTAGATTCTTCAGCTTCGCTATCAGAGATAACAAGGTTTGGAGTGTTCGCTGGGACTTCCTCCATGAGGAAAGGATAAAAAGAATGAGAGACATTATGAGCATCACAGACCTTCCTGACGGAGTCATTGCGAACACCAATAAGAATGTTGTTACAATTCGCAGTAGAAATTTTTAGTTGCGCTTTCAATCTTGAACATTTTTCGTTACGAGAAGCAAGATCCTTCGCAAGCTTTTCCTTATCAGCATCAAGTTCTGCAACCCTTGTAGAATATCTCTTCTCAGATTCTGCGAGTATACAACAACAGATCAGAAATTTGACAGAAATTTATAAGATACAAAAAGATGGTAAAAAGGAATAATAAACAACCTTCTCTTTCAAAGATTAAATCTTTAATCAAAGCTGCTTGGTCAGTCTGAAGACTAACATCTACTCCTAGATTTTTTCTGGCATTATTAAGAATTCTCGCAGCCCAAGCGAACTCATCATCACTTTGAATAAGAAGATGATAACGGGTTTGTTCTTATCTTTCGTGGAGCTCAGTGTTTTCGCGCTTAAGCCTATATCTTTCAATTTCGGTATCAAGGAGGGTATTTCGAAATTTTAATAAGGTCTCAGCACCTTGAAGGTAAATTCGGTCTTTCTCTTTTGAAAGTTCACTTTTCTGGGCTTTTAAATCGTTAATTATTTCTTTAAGTTCAGTACAACGAACTTTAGACTTATTGGCCACGCTTAAGGTAGATCTATAATCCATTCATAAGAGGTGAAGCTGGGATCTAAGTTCATCAGTGTACAGGGAACTAATCCTATCATCTGAATAATTACCTAAAGAATTATTAAGGCGATTAAGAAGAGTATCTTCATCTATGGGTTCAGGGAAGGTGCGAAGAAGGATAGGATTAGTTCCCTTTCCACTAATGAACTCAGATCCCAGCTTCAGGGTTCACGCAGGAAGCTCCGTGGACATGGTAGATTTTAAATTCCATATCATATTCACGGATTTGGGAAATCTCTAACAAAACTTAAAGGTAAAATAGTGATACAAATTCCGCTGGGAGAAATAGAAACGCAAGTAACTCTATGTGTGGTGGATGTGGAATCTCCATATAATCTATTGCTGGGGAGACCATGGATACATGCAATCAAGGCTGTAGCGTCAACGTTACATCAATGTATAAAGTTTCCTATGCCTAATGGAATTAGCGAGATTAGAGGAGATGCAAGTTATGCAGCGTTATGTTTCCAGAATAAAGTGAAGAATTGTGAAGAACGAATTCAACTGCGAAAGAATCGCAGAAAAATGGCGAGAGAAGCAAAGAAGGGAGAAGAATTTAAAATATACATGATAAGAGCAAAAGAAGGAAAAGGAATACCTAGCGAAAATTCGCAGGAAGAGGATGGATCAGCGAAAGAAATAAAAACCTCAACACCAATGAGAGAACTTGAAGCCAGTTACACCGCAGCAGAGCCAACAAAAGAAGTAAATGTTGGAAGTAAAGAAGAACCAAAGATGTTGAAAATTGGAACTAAAATGGATGTTGAAGAAGAAAAAAAAAACTGTAAACCTTTTGCGAGAATACAAAGATATTTTTGCGTGGAATATGGATGAAATGCCTGAGATAGATCCATCTGTTGCATGCCATAGATTGGAGATTAACAAGAACGTGAGACCGTTCAAACAAAGAATAAAAAAGATTGCGACCACTTATCATGCCAAGGTAGAAGAAGAATTGCAAAAGATGCTCGATGCAGGAATCATAAGGAAAGACAAATATCCAGAGTGGATTGCAAATATGGTGGTGGTTCCCAAGAAAAACAAAGGGATAAGAATTTGTATAGATTTCACAGATTTAAACAAAGCGTCTCCCAAGGATAGTTTTCCGTTGCCAGATATCCCGCAAATGGTAGAATCAGCTGCAGGAAATGACATAATATCTTCGTTAGATGGATACAAGGGATATAATCAAATTCCACTTGCTGAAGAAGATAAAGAACATATTGCATTTTTTGCTCCAAGGGGATTGTATTGTTACACAAAAATTCCTTTTGGATTGCGAAATGCAGGAGCAACTTATCAAAGGATGGTGGAAAAGGTGTTTGCAAAATGGATACATAAAACTTTGGAGGTATATGTAGATGATATGTTAGTAAAAAGTAAAGAAGCCAAAAATCATGTGCAAGACTTGAGGGAAATTTTTGATCAGATGCTGCTCTTTAATATCAAGGTCAATCCTGAGAAATGCATTTTTGGAGTATCGTCTGGGAAATTCTTAGGATATATTGTTTCAAAAGAAGGGATACAAGTTGATCCAGAAAAGGTACAAGAAGTTCGCGATATGCCAACACCAGTAACAGTAAAAGATGTGAAAAAATTAAATAGACTTCTAACCTTGCTAGGAAGGTTTATCTCATGGTCATCAGATAAGTGCAAACACTTCTTCAACATACTTAAGAAGGGGATAAAATTTAAGTGGACAGGTGAATGTGAAAAGGCTTTTCAAGGAATTAAGGAATGCTTAATGAATATATCCATTTTACAGAAAGCAGAACCAGGAGAAGAATTATTGGTGTATCTTGCGACAACTTCGCATGCTTTAAGCACAGTACTTCTGCGAATAGACGCAGGAATTGAAAGGCCAATTTACTACATCAGCAAAACATTCAATGTTGCAGAGAGAAATTATTCAAAGATTGAGAAGCTAATTTTGGCATTGGTATATGCAGCATCTAAACTTCGCATCTATTTTCAGGCGCATAAAATAAAAGTACTAACAAGGGTACCAATTGAGACAGTAATAAAAAATTCAAAAAGGTCAGGCAGAGTTGAAAGATGGAACGCACAAGTAGGACACTTTGAAATCTAATATGCGGTTTTATCTTCACCAAAATCTCAAATTGTCGCAGACTTTCTCGCAGAATTTCCTTTGGAAGATGATGAAGCTGTAGAAGATATGATGGACATAGAAGAAGAACATGGAAACCCAAGAGATCTTTTAACAGAACCTAATAGGTGGGAAATATTAGTAGATGGATCATCCAATGGAGAAGGAAATGGAGTTGGAGTCGTTTTTATCTCGCCAGAAGGTACAAGAATGGCACTTGCATTTCGGTTAGATTTTATATCTACTAACAATGAAACAGAATATGAGGCTGTAGTACATGCTTTAAAGTTTGCGATAGAAATGAAATTGGAAAATATTAGAATTACCAGTGATTCACAATTAGTTATTCGCCAAATCGAAGGAGAATATGCAACAAATGATCCATCCTTAAAGAAGTACAAGAAACTTGTTGAATAATTATCTGCGAGAATTCCAAGACTCAGGTGGAGACATATATCAAGAAGAGATAACAGGCTCGCATACGCTTTTGCATTTATATCAAGTATGATGGCAGACCCAATTGCGAGATGTATAAAAGTCCAAACACTTGTAGCGCCTTCAATCAATAAAGAAGATGAAGAAGTAGTAGATGCAATGGTAATAGAAAATAATTGCGAGGAATCAGGAGGAGATATCGCAGACTGGCGAACAGAAATTCATGCATATTTAGCGAAGGGAGAAATACCAAGAAATAGACTAGAAGCACACAAATTAAAAAGAAGAGCCACAAATTATGAGTTAAGAGATGGGATTTTATATCGAAAATCTTTCAATGGGCCTTCTCTAAGATGTTTGACACGAAAAGAAGGAGAGCAAGTGTTAAAAATGTTACATAGTGGGGATGCTAGAAATCATAGCGGTGGAAGATCTTTAGCATATAGAACTAAAATTCAAGGTTATTATTGGTCATATATGCATGAAGATGCAAAGAATTTATCAAGACGTTGCGAGGATTGTCAGCGGTTTGGAAAAAGAATACATGTACCAGGGGAAACATTAACATCTTCAACAAGTGTTTGGCCCTTTGGAAAATGGGGTTTAGAATCTTTAGATATTGTGGGACCATTTATACCAAGGACAGGGCAGAAGAGATATTTAATTATCGCAACAGATTACTTCACAAAATGGGCATAGGTGAAAGCAGTGCAACATATTCGCGACAAGGATATTTTCACATTTATATTCGAAAACATCATTTGCAGATTTGGAGTTCCCGCACAGTATGGTGTTGAAGCAGTATTACCAACAGAAATTGATATTCCTACAACAAAAAGAGAAGCTTGGGAAAAGAACCTTAGCGCTGGCATGATCTTAAACAAGCTTGATGAAGTAGAAGAAAAGAGAGAAAGGGCATTACAACATATGGAGAATTATCACCGCAGATTAGCTCGCGAATATAATAAGCGTGTTAAGAAGCGTGAGTTTCAGGTGGGAGATTTGGTTATGCGAGAAACACCATAGTATCAGTGAGAAAACAGAGGAAAGTTAGCGAGAAAATGGGATGGACCATACATCATCAAAGAAATTATTGGAACTGGGGCATACAAATTAATGGATCCAGAAGGAAGATACATGGGTCAAAGACTAGGCAGACCATGGAACAGACAATATTTAAGAAGATATTATCAGTAAAGATTTACAAGACTAGATGATTTAATGAAAGAGATTTTTCTCAAGAATCTGCGAGATAATTAAGAATTTTAATGCAAATGCATAAGACATCGGTACTCGCCTAAGAAATATAAGAATGGGACAAACCTTTATGGCGTACACCCTAGTTCGCAAATTCTATTTCGCAGGAGGCAATGTCCTAAAGTGCGTCATAAGGGGGGTATCTCTTTGCATGACTCAGGGGTAAGGCTATACTGCTGATGGATCCTGGTCATGGAGATTGGGATTATAGAAAATCCATCCAGGAGAGATAACTTGGATTCCCAGCTTTATAAGGTTATACCCTGGTTAGGCGTCCGAGAGTTTCTCCTAAGGAATGCAAAGTATGACCAAGGCTCCGAGGTACACGGTTGAGCGAAGGGTGCCCGGGATGGATGAACCTACCCTGGCCATTCTTGGCAAGTCTTGGCTATGATGTGTTTGGCCCGAAGAAAACCCCTCTAGGGTGCAGTCTCGTAACTATAAGCCATATAGGCATAAAGGATAAGAGGATGCGAAAACAACTGGTTGTTTCTAGAACCGGATGGGAGGAGCTAGTCTTGTATGTCAGAAGTATGTCTCCTTGAAGGGGCAACCAGGGGGAAGATAAGGGTGACACCCTCCATTAGGGAGCTTCGTGTCAAAAAGACGACAATGTCATGGGTCTCTTTAGTATCTTATCACAAGAACAACTAGGCCCGTCATATTGTCGCGTGACAGAGACGGAAATGTCATAGGACTATATGTTCGCAAGAACATTTAGGCCTGTCATATTGTCGCGTGACAAAGGCAAAGAAGCCTTAAGAGAAATGTTGAGATGAGATCAATGGGTTTTTGCGTGAAAACGCAAAGACAATAATGTCATGAGACTATATTCTCGCAAGAGAACTTAGACTTGTCATATTATTGCAGATTGATAAAAGTTAAGACAAGATCAATGGGTCACTACATGCAAATGCACGGACGTCCTGCGATTTTGTCGCAGACGATTGGCGAAATAAGACCTTTAATTAGGAAGGCATAATAAGACCAATAGAACAATTATATTAATTAACCATATTATTTTAATGAATGCAGGCAAAATTTATACTTTACAAGGAAGTTCATGAGAGGCAAATATGGGAATTCTAGAGCAAAATATCATTATCTTCCTTCAGAATATTCAAGATGTTAAAAGCATAACTAAAGGTATAAAGTGGATATTTAAGTTACAGAATCTGCGATATATCGCAGTAATACTTTGAAGAAACATAAGAATCATAACCGAAGTTCGAAAGTTACAAAAGCTGCGATAATTCGCAAGAAAAGAGAATGGCAGGCAAAACTCCAGTTTCAATATTATCCTCGCCAGATTTGTTATTCTTTCCAGAGTCATTATCTTCACCAGCACCATCCTTCTGAGTTTCTTCATCACCAGTGATTATTTCCTTAGGAGGATTTTGTTCCTCTGCTTCTTTGTGAGGATTTTCTTCTTCTTCTGTTTCTTTATGAGGATTTTGTTCATCCTCAGAGAGATCTTTTTCATAAATATCTTCTTCATAACTTCTGAGTTTCTTCATCACCAGTGATTATTTCCTTAGGAGGATTTTGTTCCTCTGCTTCTTTGTGTGGATTTTCTTCTTCTTCTGTTTCGTTATGAGAATTTTGTTCATCCTCAGAGAGATCTTCTTCATAAATATCTTCTTCATAACTTGGATAATTTAGGTCTTCATCTATGGGAAGAGGAATTTCATCATCATCTATCTCTAGAGGTTTAACTTTTATAGGAGGCAGATGATTAGAAATTAAAACATTATTTACAAAAACTTCAGCGCCAAGATGAGCCCTGCGAAGACAATTTTTCTCACGATTCCTTATTTCTATGTTCTTGAAGTAATCAAGGTAATCAAATTTTCTCAGTGCTCTGTCGCGAGAGTTAGCAAGTGCATTATTCTTTTTGCGAAGCTTAGTCAACTTCATAGATAGATCAGAGACAGTAGATTGAAGATTCTTCTCAGATTCTGCGAGAGAAAAATAAACAAATATTAGGTGGAATTATCGCAAGAAATATGATAGGTAAATATAATGAAGTATTAACAGTTGAGGAAGTCAAGATGACTACCTTCCTTCTGCGAGGATAGATTCTGAATTATGTTAAAGAAACAGTTTTCCCATTGATTCATGGTATCATCAAAATTATCACCAACTATACCCTTCAAACGAGATTTCATATTTTCTTCTTTGGAAAGAAGATAAGCATTTTCTTTTCTTAAAGAGGGGCAGGATTTTTTCAGTTGGGCACAGCGATCCGTGAGATTGTTGGCTTTCACACTTAGATCTAATCTACCTTTAATAAGTTTCTCTTGTTCAGCGGCAGATGATTCAGTTATCTATTTAAGTTCCTCTTTCAATACACGAAGGGATTTCTTTTGATTATCACACAACTTTTGAAGATTACTCAATTGCTGCGAGTAAACCACCATTTTATTCGCGAAGCTACGTTTTTCTTGAGATAAAGTATTATTTTCATCTGATAAAGATTCCACCTTCAAGTTAGTCTGATTCAGCGAATATGAAAGTCGAGTGACTTCATTACTTAAAAAATTTCGTTCGCAAACTAGCTGGTTATTCTCATTCTTAAGGTTATATATTTCATCAGTTGAGTATGTATGAAGAATTTCTAATTTGTTAAATTGGTTTCTCCAAGACTCTTTATTAACGCGGGCTTCTTCAGCGGCAGATTCACACTCAAGTATCTTCTTTAATTGATTATGTTTTGAAGCTAAATATGAAAGTGAAATAAATAAAGAGAAATTGAGTACATGAAAGATAAAAATTTACTGAAAATAAAGAGGCAAAAGCAGAGGCAAAAAAGTTATACCTTTCAGATCATTATTTCTACTGCGAAGATTCTCGCAGTCCAATTCAGAATTGTGAAGCTTGTGATCAAGAACCTCACATTCTAAAGTTTTTGCTTGAAGATTTTTCTTCAGAGCCTCAATATCACCTTCTAGAGAAGCTTGCGCGGAAGAAGAACCGCAAGATCCAAGGTGCTTGCTTAGAATCATACAAATATCCTGCTTCGCAGGATCCGTAGAGGAATTCATAGCATTGTCCAAGACTTCATACAATACTCGAAAAGCATCTTCAACTCCTATTGATATTTCTTGAGAAGAAGGAAGAGAAGTAGAAGGAGAAGTTTTTGTAATAGCAAGTTGAAGATTAGAATCATTTGTGGTAGCTGGAACAGAGAAAGAAACTTCATTTGTCGCAGCTTTATTTATCGCAGCTTCATTTACTGCATCTTCCTTTGCCGAAGCTTCATTTACCGCAGCCTCAAAAGATGGAGGATCATTGGGAGTGGGGATATCAACACTGATATTCTCGCAAGGAATGGATGGAGGGTCAGTATGGGTGTTGATATTGAGGTTCTCGCGAGGAGAAGAAGGTTCAACTTGCGGGATAACAGGATACGCGGGCAAGAAATTGAGAACATTCACTGTAGGACCAGAATATCGCTACAACACTATTCCTGCGATATTAACAACGTTTCTGCGAGCGTCACTTCCAATTCTTTAACAACATTTCACGAGCGTCACAGAATATCCAAAAGAAATTGATGATGGAAGAAATAAAAGAACAATATATTGATCCTGCGATGGTCATCATTCTTGAGATAAAGAATATTGTAGCGATCGCGATGAGATCGCAGAATAGATCCGAAATAGGAGGAAAACTTAGATGTCATCCATTATGTAAATCCCTATATAAAGGGCTCGATAGATCCAGAAAAGGATGATGAATTTTTGAGAGTTGAAAGAGTCTTGAGGAGAGAGAAACTTCAAGAAAATATTTGTAATCTTGATTTCTAACAATTCTGTAAACATTTTTGAGATTTGAATAATAAAGTGTCATTTAAATCTTTGAAGTTTAATTGATTTCCAACAGATTTCTACAGAATCTTAACAAGGGTGTAGTGTGGGAATTCCTGCAACTACATTTTGGCGCCCGAATTAGGGATTGAATTAACAAAAATTGAAGAGAAAGTGAAGAAGAAGATAAGAATTGCTCAAAGATTAAGGAAATCATTAAGTAAATTGGTGAGATAATTGAAGAGAGAATGATCAGAATCAAAGAGGATTGTAGAAAATTGGAGTGTAATGTGGTAACAAGAACAATGATTGATATATTTCATGAAAATATTAAGGGGAAGATACACAAATGGGACTTTGAAGGAAGGAAAATTATGACGGTGGAAAAAATATCACCATTAAAAGATTGGGAAAAGCAAGAAATCACGTTTACAGCAGCAGAAATACCAGAAGAAGATCTAAGTCATACATCTCCATTGGTAGTCACAGTAACCACTATACCAATGAGAAAGGAGAAATCAACAAAATTTGAAGAAGAGTGGGCTATGAATAGAACCTTGGTGGATGCAGGGAGTTCTGTGGATATAATGCTTTATCATACTTTTAAGAAAATGTGATATAAGGAAGAATAAATGTTTAATTCAACATATCATATTCATGGCTTTGGAAAATCGTTAACAAAACCTAAAGGCGAAATAGTGGTACGAATACCGTTAGGAGAAATTGAAACACAAGTATCATTATGCGTGGTAGATGTGGAATCACCGTACAATATGATACTAGGAAGACCATGGATACATGCAATCAAGGCTGTAGCATCAACATTGCATCAGTGCATTAAATTTCCTATGCCCAGTGGAATCGGAGAAATTAGAGGAGATACGGATTTTGCAAAATTATGTTACCAAATTAAAGTAAGAAATTGTGAAAACCGTCCAAAGTTGCGAAAAGCTCGCAGAAAACTGGCGAGAGAATCGAAGAAGGAAGAAGAGTTTAAAGTTTACATGATAAGAGCAAAGGAGGGAAAAGGAATACCCAGTGAAATTTCGCGAGAGGGAGATAAATTCACGAGAATTATGAAAACACCAACACCAATGGGAGAAACTGAAGCCAGTTACACTGCTGCGGAACCAACAAATGAAGTAAATATTGGGAGTAAAGAAAAGCCTAAAATACTAAAAATTGGGACTAGAATGGAGGCAGATGAGGAAGAAAGAACTATAAATCTCTTGCGAGAATATAAAGATATCTTCGCGTGGAGCATGGATGAGATGCCAGGGATAGACCCGTCAATAGCATGTCATAAATTAGAAATCAATAAAAACATAAGACCATTTAAGCAAAGAATAAGGAAGATCGCAACAACATATCATTCTCAAATAGAAGAAGAATTACAGAAGATGCTCGACGCAGGAATTATAAGGCAAGCAAAATATCCAGAGTGGATTGCAAATATGGTGGTGGTCCCGAAGAACAAAGGGATAAGAATTTGTATAGATTTCACTGATTTAAACAAGGCTTGTTAAAAAGATAGTTTTCCATTACCAGATATTCCACAAATGGTTGAATCAGCAGCAGGAAATGCTACAATATTATCATTGGATGGGTATAAAGGATATAATCAAATCCCTCTCGCTGAAGAAGATCAAGAACATACCGTATTTTTTGCTCCAAGAGGATTATACTGTTATACAAAGATGTCATTTGGCTTACGAAATGCTGGTGCAACATATCAAAGAATGGTGGAGAAGG
Organism: Papaver bracteatum; assembly: GCA_023529315.1. NCBI lineage: Eukaryota > Viridiplantae > Streptophyta > Magnoliopsida > Ranunculales > Papaveraceae > Papaver > Papaver bracteatum. The sequence goes on along the minus strand of JAJJWX010004907.1, from coordinate 627,496 downwards.
TGTTTGCAAAGTGGATCCACAAAACATTAGAAGTGTATGTAGATGATATGCTGATTAAAAGCAAAGAAGCTGAGAATCATGTACAAGATTTGAAAGAGATTTTTGATCAAATGCGGCTGTTTGTACCCTTAATAATTTACACAAGAAAATGGGCAAATTTTGGCCCTCAAAACCCCCATGTCCAAGCCCATGGGCAACAAACTAAGCTAGGCCTCGCTAACAAACACTCAATTCACAAGCCCATGAGCAAAAACTCCAACTTGGGTTAAAAGGCTCCGCATGAGGACCGCCGCTTCACATATTCCCGAACAATACAACCAAGTCCGGCGGCCAAGTCCGGCGGCCACTACCAGCGGCAATCGGCGATTATATGCCGATTACTCGGCGATTAATACAATGACGGCGATTTATACATATTACTTTGCGATTAATTGGCCGGCGGCCAGGAATGAGCAGTAATCGGCGATTATACGCCGATTACTCGACGATTAACAGAAAAGACGATTATATGCCGATTAATTGGCGATTAATATTGGGGTGGAGGATTCAACGTAACTTGGTGCTGTTTAATTGCATAGTCCCTGATACTTCCACCCCATTTTGTTTGCCTTGTGGATTTCTACGCCCCCATTGTGGGTTTATGGCAAGTGATTCAATTCTAGCCATGAAGGCATGCAGGGAATTCAAATAAGAGCACCATGCAGGGCATCATGCAGGGAATTCATGCCTGTATCAAAAACGGTAAAGTAGTGACATATAAAGGGAAATTTTCCCAACCAAAAAGGTATGCAATCTTTCCCATTAAAAACACCTGTGAAAATATTCTCTTGCTAACTTAGGCATCAGAGGCTTTTTTGCAGGTACCCCCCACCTCTCTCCATTAACCAAGTCAATTGAGGATTGAAGCAGCGATTGATTCCCAGCAGAAACATCAAACAATTTTCTGTGTTTGGGGTAGAAGAGATTTTGCCTTACAAACAGTGGCACCGACTAACGGTTTCGAGAAAAGAAAATCGTATTTTTACTAGATCGAGCTATGGCAATAATCAGACAGACTGCTCGAAGATCTGATTCTACTAGCAATTCCCAACCGCGCAGGAGACGCGAAATTGAAAGGAACGAAATCGAGGTTCAATCCGCACCTGCTATACCCACTGGAAACAGACAGGATCAAGATCATACTCATCGTGGACGGGATCGAGATCATTGTAGTGAAGGTGCTCCAGATCGGAATCGGAGAAAGGAAAAACAACTTCTGATCGATAATGAAGTTATTGACGTTGATGGGGAAAACCCAGATGTTCGTGAAACTAGAGGGTATGCGTTCGGCGGCCCATCTAGGAGGAATCGCAATCGACAGGATATGCGTGATAGCCGCATCGCGACTCCCAGTACAGAGGAGGAACAGCTACTGCATCGGCTAGACGATCTAGAGAAGGAGAATGAGATACTGAGATTAGAACATGAAAACCAACCGCGACCTAGGTCTGGTGTTCTGAATAACCAGAGGGTCCGATCTGTATGGCAACGCCTTGGAGGTCGAATTGGACCCCAAGTAGCAGATTACAATAGAGAAGTGATAGATAATGATCGCAGAGACAGAAATCCATTGGTCACAGGAGATTTTCCAAAACGACCCAGGCGAGCAGGGGATCGGACAGCTGCAACTCAGCAGAGCGCGGCCAGAACTACGTCTCATGCAAAACGCAACAGAAATGATGAGGAAGAGGATCCAGATTGGCGCGATGATGAAGATTTTTCGCATGATTATGAGGCTCATTTGGAGCAACGTAGATTTGGAAAAGAACCTACTAAACCACAGAGAAAGAAAAGGAGATCGGGTCATCATATTCCGATAGACCGGGATTATGAGCAAGAAGGCAGTTCGTCGGACGGTGACCGAAACGCAATAACAGAAGCTCGCCTGACCAAGATGATCGAGCGAGTGATGATGAAAAAACAATCCCGAGAAGATAAGATGGAAAGGCTACATCGAGCAGCAGGAGCTCCATTCAAGCAGAATATCAGAGAATTCAGGCCGCCAATAAAAATTTTAGTTCCAAAATTACCAGAATTCGATGAGAAAACTGATGATCCAGATCAGCACGTTTTACATTATGAGACAGCCATGTCCTTATGGCAGTACAATGACGAGTTGATGTGTAAAATGTTCCCGCAATCCCTGATGGGAGGAGCTATAACATGGTTCAATCAGCTTCCAGCACAGTCCATCGGAACTTACCATAAGCTGATCGACGATTTTTGCTCTAACTATAAGTACAACAAACGTGACCAGAAAGGATGCCATTCACTATTCCTTCTAGGTATCCGGAAGGAGGAAAGCATCAGACAATTCACTAGGCGATTCAAGCAAGAGTTGGCAGACGTGGATGGAGCCAACGACCAAGTCGTCATTGCGGCATACAAACAGGCTTACCAGCATGATCAAAGAGGTGTGTACGGTTCTTTGGTCAAGAGGCCACCAAAACTTTGGAGGAACTATATGATCGAGTTGAAGAGTATGCCCGAGTGGAGGACGATTCTAAATCCCGAGAAGAAGTTAACAGATCATCCAATCATCCAAACGATGGGAAGAAGGAAAAATCCAAGAACCGTACAAACGGACAGCATAATGATCGTGGTGATGCTCGAGAGAAAAATCAAAGTGAACGCACCGAAACTGGGCACCAGAAATTTCACGATATGAAGCTGGCCCCGCTGAACGTAAGTCTTACAGAGTTGTACGAAAAAATACACAAGGATCTGAGCCCCCCACGTCCTTTGGCAGCAGAAACACGGGATAAACGTGATAGGAGCAAATACTGCAAGTTCCATAAAGACCATGGTCACAAAACTGAGAACTGCCGCTCTTTATAGATCGAGATCCAGCGAATGATCGACGCTGGAAAGCTGCAACAGTACGTGAAAAAGGACTTTGGGAAAGGTCCTGGTCAGTTTGGTACTTCACATGTGATTAACGCTCGCGTGATTAACGTCAGTCACGCCAGGATTCATTCAATGTCTAGGCGAGCATCGGAAGACGAAACCAGGAGAAAGCTCAGACAGTTGAAAGAATGGTACTTGACAAATCACATCGATTTTGTCAGCGGTAATGGAGCAGAAACTAAGGAGCTTGGGTGCAAAAAGATCGAGGTCTCTGATGCAGACATGGTAGGTGTATATGCTCCACACAACGATGCTGTCGTTATAATTGCTTGGATTGGCATGTTTCGTGTGCACCGGATTTTAGTGGACACTGGAAGTTCGGTGAGTGTGCTGTTTTCAGGAGCTTACGCCTCTATGAATCTCCCACACGACCTGATTGAGGAGGATGAAAACCTAATTATCGGTTTCAGCGGCGAAGTTACAAAGGCAATTGGAAAAGTGAAGATACCGATAACAGTGGCTGACAAGTCCGTCTTGGGAACTTTCTTGTTGCTGGATTGTAGAGCACCCTACAACGCGATCGTAGGATGAGATTGGCTACATGAGATCGGTGCAGTCACATCATCTAATTATCAGTGTCTGAAGTTTATTACCCCAGACGGAGTTGTGCAAGTTAGAGGAGATCAGATGGCCGCCCATAAGTGTCATGAGAATGCAATGGATGAGTACAAGAAGTCAGAAGTCAGTGGAAACCAGATCATGCGGGTCGAGCAGAAATAGCAATTACAGAACCCTCTCCCTCCAGAATCATATAGGGGAGAGAACGCAGCTGAACCCCCGACAGTCGAGAAACTGATCGAGGTCCAGATTGGAGATGAGAAGCATAAGACAACGTTCGTAGGGGCAGATCTGCCGGCACATGAACGCGATGATTTGATTACATTGCTAAGGGAAAACGCCGACGTTTTTGCATGGAGTTTTGCTGAGATGCCAGGGATAGACCCGAATGTAGCCTGCCACAGGCTAAATATCGATGAGAATTTCCGTCCTGTTCGACAGAAAATCAGGAATATGGCGCAAAGCAAAAAAGATGGAGTGACTGAAGAGGTCGAAAAACTGTTGGAAGCAGGATTTATTCGACCGGTGCAATATCCTCGATGGCTGTCCAATGTGGTAGCCGTTCCAAAGAAGAATGGTAAAATTCGTGTCTGTATCAATTTTACCGATTTGAATAAAGCGTGTCCGAGTGATCCGTACCCGCTACCAATGATAAGAGATTTGGTGGATAAAACCGCAGGGTTTCAAAGACTGTCATTCATGGACGGTTTTTCTGGGTATAATCAAATACCTTTGTTCGGGGACGATCAAGAGAATACTGCGTTCGTGACTGACATGGGAGTTTACTGCTATACTGTAATGCCGTTCGGGCTAAAGAACGCGAGGGAAACCTACCAGCACTTGGTGGACCATATGTTCAAGGATCTGATCGGGAAGTCGATGGAGGTATACATCGATGATATGGTAGTGAAATCTCAGCAAAAAGAATCGCATTTTCTTGATCTTCAAAAGACGTTCGATATCTTAAGGCAGTATCGTATGATGCTCAATCCAGCAAAATGTTCATTCGGGCTGTCATCAGAAAAATTCCTTGGATACTTGATGACACATAGAGGAATCGAGGCAAATCCGGATCAAATCAGAGCCATCAGAGAAATGCCATCCCCAAGAATGAAAAAGGAAGTCCAGAAGCTAGCAGGACGATTGGCAGCCTTGAATCGTTTCATTTCACGCTCGTCGGATCGATTCAAGCCATTCTTTGATGTTTTGAAGAAAGCGACGAATTTTGGTTGGACGGCTGAGTGCGAAAGGGCTTTTGATGAGATAAAGCAGTATTTGTCAACCCCACCGGTTTTGGTGAGTCCAAAAGCTGGGCAACCTATTGGAGTTTATCTGGCTACAACAGAGAACGCTGTGAGTGCAGTGCTGTTCGTAACGGATCCATATGAGAAGCCTGTTTACTTTGTCAGTAAATCCTTGACGGGGGCGGAAACAAGGTACAAGAAAATTGAGAAGATAGCACTTGCACTATTCCATGCATCTCGTCGCCTAAAGCCTTATTTCCAAGGAAGGCAGATCGTGGTATACTCGGAATACCCACTGAAGCGAATCCTGGAACTTGCCGATGATTCCAGTCGACTAGCCATATGGTCAAATTTTCTGGGGGCGTATGAGATCAAGTACGAAACCAGAACTGCGGAAAAAGGACACGCACTGGCTGAACTGCTAGCAGATTTTCCGGTGGACGATATAGAAACGGTTGCTGGAGAAGAAGAGGAGTTGTTCAAAACCACCGAACCAGTCACTGATCAGACTGGGGGCGAGACTGCAATGGAGATCGATACACCAGAACCATTGTGGACCGTATTTACTGATGGGTCTTCAAACATTAGTGGTGCTGGAGTGCGTTGCGTAATCCTTACTCCCGAAGGTTCGAGGATCGAGAAAGCGACCAGGCTAGGTTTTCAAGCATCAAACAATGAAGTCGAATATGAAGCTGCGATTATCAGTTTAAAAGTTGTCAAGCAGTTAGATGCGAAGAACGTGAAGCTGGTGACAGATTCCATGCTAGTGGTTAACCTATTTCTGGGGACCTATAGAGCAAAGGAGAAGAGAATGGAATTGTATTTGGACCATATGAAAGAGCTGGCAAATGAGTTCGACCGATTCTCTATTGGGAAGCGACCACGATTGGAGAATAGGCACGCAGATGCTTTAGCATAACTGTCTTCCGCAGTGCCGACTGATACCGCCAGATTCGTGGTAGTAGATTTTCAAGAATTACCTAGCATCTCCGATAGCCATTTTGTTTTGGCTTTCGAACACGCTAGTGGGGGCGAGAGGGCAGCTACATCAGCACAGGGAGAAACGGAGAACATCGACAACAATATGGATATTGACAGTCCAGTGGCAGACAGTTCAGGAGGTCATGTTGAAAACAGTGCAGACTGGCGTCAACCTTACATCCAATACCTGACAACTGGAGAACTCCCTGAAGATGAGAAACTTGCTGCAAAGGTGAAAAGGGATTCATGGAGATACTCGATGATCGAAGGGATGTTATACCGCAAACCTATAGCTTTGAAGCCATTTTTGCGATATGTATCAGCTGAGGAAGGACAACTGATTCTAGCAGAAGCTCATGAGGGAATCTGTGGAAGCCATTACGGGGGGCGCAGTCTCGCGCACAGGATACTTACTCAGGGATATTTCTGGCCATACATGCAGAGAGATGCTAAAGAATATGAACAGAAATGTGTGTCATGCCAAGAACACGCTCCAATTCCGAAAAGGCCAGCCAACGAGTTGCATCCAGTTTTCAGTCCCTGGCATTTCTCTATGTGGGGATTGGACATCGTCAGACCACTTCCAAAAGCTCCTGGAGGCCTCAGATTCGTATTAACCGCTACCGACTATTTCACCAAATGGGTCAAAGCAGTGGCATTGGTACACGTTACCAGGTATGATGTGAAAAGATTCATATGGGAGAATATCGTCTGCAGATTTGGAATCCCAGACGCGATAATATCGGACAATGGGAAACAGTTTGATTCCGGAGTAATCAGAGATTTCTGCAAGGGCCTGAATATTTGCCACAATTTCTCCTCTCCATACTATGCTCAGAGCAATGGGCAGGCAGAAGCGACCAACCGCGTTATTATTGACAATCTCAAGAAACGACTGGAGAAGGCGAAGGGAAAATGGACCGAAGAATTCCCAGGAGTCTTATGGTCCTATCGGACGACCCCAAAAAGATCCACTGGTTTTTCGCCATTTACATTGGCATATGGGACGGAGGCAGTCATACCCACCGAGGTGCAGCTGAAGACTACCAAAACTCGTCTTTGTCAAACTGAAAAACGACAAAGATATACTGGCTCTGGACAAGGAGTTGCTGGAAGAGCATAGAGAAACAGCCTTGCAGAATATAGTTCGATACCAGCAGGTAATCAAGCTGGGATATGATCGCAAGGTCAGAGAACGGTCGTTCAAGACAGGGGAATATGTCTTGAAGAAAACCCGAGCGGCCACAATGGAACCGAACTGCGGGAAGCTCAGAGCAAACTGGGAGGGTCCATACATAGTGGATAGGCCAGCATCTCTGGGGTCATACTACTTAAGGAACCTCAATGGAAAGGAGGATTCAAAGCCATGGAAGCCGTGGAATTCGTTCCACTTGAAGAAGTTTTATTATTAGAAGTAGAATCAAATCCTGCTGTGCTGCACTCTTTTTCCTTTTTGATGGTTTTATCCCACTGGGTTTTCCACTCAAAGGTTTTAATGAGGCAGTTGTTGTCGAAGCAGTAGGTATTTATCTTGTTATTTCAATTCAGAAATTCAATTCAGCATCATTTTGATATTCCATGCTTTATCACTGCTATTCAAATTAATAATAAGTTGTTGCGGATGATCGGATCCGCAGTCGGCCCTGAGTGACAAAACAATACAGTTCGAGTTCACTGTCAGCAATGTCACTGACAACTCTCGGATAGGTTGAATGCGCGGTTCGAGTATTTCAACTCTATCTCAATTTTATCCCCATCATACGGGACAACAACAAATGTGGCAAACGTTTTCATCCGTCCAGGCACATGAGAATGTACACAACTTAAACTCTGCGCGCATCATGAATAGCAGGATTGGCCCCCTGTGCAAATTCAAGATAGCAGAAAAACTCAACTTTTCATTCCATGCGCAAGCAAAATGCAGCAGGGATGTGCACCCCTGCGCAGGCATTGAGCAGCATGACACAAAACACACTAGGGGCGAGTCGTATGACACCCCAAACCTTTGGGGGCAAGATATATGACACCCCAGTCAAGTTATCACGTCTCTGGGAGAGAGTTGCACAACACTCCAAACAATGCGTTTGGGGGCGAGTTGTGTGACACTCTGAAAAAACAGAAATTAGTAGGGAAACCCGAACTTCTTAACCCATAACAAGTTTTGGATTAAGAGGGGGCGATGTTTGTACCCTTAATAATTTACACAAGAAAATGGGCAAATTTTGGCCCTCAAAACCCCCATGTCCAAGCCCATGGGCAACAAACTAAGCTAGGCCTCGCTAACAAACACTCAATTCACAAGCCCATGAGCAAAAACTCCAACTTGGGCTAAAAGGCTCCGCATGAGGACCGCCGCTTCACATATTCCCGAACAATACAACCAAGTCCGGCGGCCAAGTCCGGCGGCCACTACCAGCGGCAATCGGCGATTATATGCCGATTACTCGGCGATTAATACAATGACGGCGATTTATACATATTACTCTGCGATTAATTGGCCGGCGGCCAGGAACGAGCAGTAATCGGCGATTATACGCCGATTAATTGACGATTAATATTGGGGTGGAGGATTCAACGTAACTCGGTGCTGTTTAATTGCATAGTCCCTAATACTTCCACCCCATTCTGTTTGCCTTGCGGATTTCTACGCCCCCATTGTGGGTTTATGGCAAGTGATTCAATTCTAGCCATGAAGGCATGCAGGGAATTCAAATAAGAGCACCATGCAGGGCATCATGCAGGGAATTCGTGCATGTATCAAAAACGGTAAAGTAGTGACATATAAAGGGAAATTTTCCCAACCAAAAAGGTATGTAATCTTTCCCATTAAAAACACCTGCGAAAATATTCTCTTGCTAACTTAGGCATCGGAGGCTTTTTTGCAGGTACCCCCCACCTCTCTCCATTAACCAAGTCAATTGAGGATTGAAGCAACGATCGATTCCCAGCAGCAACATCAAACAATTTTCTGTGTTTGGGGTAGAAGGGATTTTGCCTTACAAACAGCGGCAATTCAATATTAAAGTGAATCCTGATAAGGGTACTTTTGGAGTAACTTCAGGGAAATTTTTGAGGTATATTGTATCAAAAGAAGGAATACAAGTTTATCCAGAAAAGGTACAAGCAGTTCGCGATATGCCAACACCTGCGACGGTAAAATATGTGCAAAAATTAAACGGACTCTTAGCCTCGCTAGGAAGGTTCATTTCGCGATCTTCAGACAAGTGCAAACATTTTTTCGATATACTCAAGAAGGGAGCAAAATTCAGGTGGACAGATGAATGCGAAAAAGCTTTTCAAGGAATAAAAGAACATTTAACGAATATAACTATTCTACAGAAAGCAGAACCGGGAGAAGAATTATTGATTTATCTTGCAACAACCACATATGCGCTAAGTGCTGTATTGCTACGAGTAGATGCAGGGGTAGAAAAACAAATTTATTACATTATCAAAACATTCAATTCTGCAGAAAGAAATTATTCAAAGATTGAGAAACTAATTCTAGCATTGGTACATGCAACTTTTAAACTTCGAATATATTTTCAAGCACATAAAGTCAAAGTGTTAACGAAAGTGCCAATTGAGTCAGTAATGAAAAATTCAAAGAGATCAGGCAGAGTTGAGAGATGGAATGCACAAGTAGGGCACTTTGATATACAATATGGAATTTTATCCTCGCCAAAATCACACTGCATCGCAGAGTTCTTGGCTGAATTTCCTTTAGAAGATGATGAAGCTGTGGAGGAGATGACGGATGTAGAAGAGGAATGCGGAGATCCAAAAGAGCTATTAACAGAACCCAACAAATGGGAAATATTAGTGGATGGATCATTCAACGGATAAGGAAATGGAATTGGAGTCGTTTTCATATCGTCATAAGGAGAAAAAACAGCTTTTTCATTTAGATTAGAATTTGCATCCACTAATAATGAGACAGAGTATGAGGCTGCAATCCATGCTTTAAAATTTGCGATAGAAATGAATTTGGAAAATGCCAGAATCACCAGCGATTCACAATTGGTTATTTTTCAGATAAAAGGAGAATACACAACAAATGAACCATCTCTCAGAAAATACAAAAGACTCGTTGAAGAATTATCTGTGAAAATTCCAAAAATAAAATGGACACACATATCAAAGAAAGATAATAGGCTCGCAGATGCTTTCGCTTTCATATCTAGTATGATGACAAATCCATTGGCAAGATGAATAAAAATTCAAACACTTTCATTTACATCGATAAACAAAGAAGAATAAGAGACAGATGTAATGATGGTTGAAGCTAGCGAGGGAGAACCCACGAGCAATATCACTGATTGGCGAGCAGATCTTCATGCATACTTGGCGAGAGGAGAAATTCCAAGAAATAGATTAGAAGCACACAAGTTGAAAAGTAGGGCAACCAATTATGAGCTAAGAGATGGAGTATTATATCGCAGATCTTTTCATGAACCATCTCTAAGATGTTTGACGAGAGAAGAAGGGCAAAAAATATTAAAGATGTTACATAGTGGTGACATTGGTAATCACAGTGGAGGAAGATCTTTAGCATATAGAACAAAAATTCAGGGTTACTACTGGATGCAAATCAACTCTCAAGACGTTGCGAAGATTGCCAGCGATATGGAAAAAAAGATACATGCACCAGGAGCACCGTTATCATCTTCAACAAGTGTATGGCCTTTTGGGAAGTGGGGATTAGATATTGTGGGGCCATTTGTACCTGGTTCCGGACAAAGAAGATATTTAATTGCCGCAACAGATTATTTCACCAAATGGGGAGAATTAAAAGCAGTACAACATATCCGCGATAAAGACATTTTTACATTTATATTTGAGAATATAATTTGCAGATTTGGAATTACAGCACAGTTGGTATCTGATAATGGAAAGCGATTTGAAGGCCAGAACATAAAGTTGTTCCTAAATGCATTCAAGATAAAATGTGGAAAATCTACTCCTTTATACCCACAAGCAAATGGTCAAGCTGAGGCAACTAATAAAACAATCGCAGATATCTTGAAAAAGAAATTAGAAGGGTACCACAGAGCATGGTGTGAACAGGTGCATAATGCAATATGGGCCTACAATACAACTAGACGAGAAGCTATTGGAATGTCACCTTTTTGTTTGACATATGGAGTTGAAGCTGTGTTACCAACAGAAGTCGCTATTCCTACAACAAAAAGAGAGGCTTGGGAAAGAAATCTAAGTGCTGGAATGATTTTAAATAAATTAGATGAATTGGAAGAAAAAAGGGAAAAAACTTTATAACATATGGAAAATTACCATCAAAGATTAGCTCGTGAGTACAACAAACGTGTTAAGAAACGTGAATTTCAACCTGGCGATTTAGTGCTGCGAGAAACACCAAGTTATCAGCGAGAGAGTGGTGAAAAGTTGGCGAGAAAATGGGATGGGCCATATATCATCAAAGAGATAATTGGAACTGGGGCATACACACTAATGGATCCTGAAGGAAAAGATATTGGTCACAGACTCGATAGACCATGGAATAGATTATTTCTGAAAAAGTATTATCAATGACACCTTCCACAAGGTAAGAGATACTGGTATATTATATAATGAAATAGGTAATAAACTCTTCTATCTCTATTTACAACTGAAAAATTCTTCTGATAACAAAGCACAACAAAAACAGAGAGCATTATCGTAAGAAAAACAAATACAAATTTCGCAGAGACATAAGAATGGGACGAACCTTTATGGCGAGCACCCTAGTTCGCGAATAAAATTTCGTAAGAGGCAAATGTAAGACCTAATAGCGCGTCATAAAGGGGAAATCTCTTGACATGACTCAACGATAAGGTTATACCGCTGCTGGAACCTGAGTCATGCAGATGTTGGGGTTAAAGAAAACCTATCCGGGAGAGGGATCTTGGATTTCCAAATATATAAGGTTATACCCTGGTTGGACGACTAAGAACCTCTTCTAAGAAGTGCAAAGTATGACCAAGGCGCCGAGGTACACGGTTGAGCCAAGAGTTCCCGGAGGGTACGAAACTCTCTTGCCATTCTTGGTAAGTCTTGGCTATGATGCACTTGGCCTGAAGAAAACCCCACTTAGGGTGCAGTCTTGTAACTATAAGCCATATAGGCATAAAGGACAAGAGGTTGCGAAAACAGCTGGTTGTTGGTAAATCTGGATGGGAGGAGCTAGTCTTGTATGGCCGATGTGCCCTCTTTGAAGGGGCAACCAGTGGGAAGATAAGGGCGGCACCCTCCATTAGGGAGCTGATAAGTGTCTTAAGACGGCAATGTCATGGGGCTTTATGATCGCAAGAACATTTAAGCCTGTCATATTATCGCGTGACGTAAATGATGCAAAGGCAACAAGCCACAAGATAAATGTTAAGATGAGATCAAGGGGTTTTTACATGAAAGTGTAAAACTGTCCTGCGATTTCATCGCAAGACGGCAATGTCATAAGGTTAAATTCTTGCGAGAGAGTTTATGCTTATCATATTGTCGCAAAGATTTTGAAAGGAATATGGATAAGACAAGATCAAAGGGTCTTTACATGCAAATGTTAAGAAATCCTGCGATTTTGTCGCAGACAGAAAAAGTTTGGCAAAATAAGACCTTTAACTAGGAAGGCAAAATAAGACCAAAAGAATAATCTTACCAATTAACTATTCTATTTTAAGACTGCAGGAAGTATTCATTCATCACAGGAATAGTGCAACAACACAATTACTTAAAGAAGATACAGAAAATGATTCACTATTTCAAAAAAGATAATGAAGGGCAGGTAGGGGAATAGAGAAGTAAGATCTCATTATCTTTCTTAAAAATATTCAAAGTAAATTAAATTCTAAAATTCTCAAAAAATACATCGCTCGCAAGACAGAAGAAGAAAAAGAAAACAAAGATAAAATTCAAGTTACAGCAATGGTTTTGCCAGAATTCACTCTTCATGCTCGTCAGGTTCATTATTTTTGCCAGAGTTATCAGCTTTATCATCATCCTTTTCATCATGAGTCTCTCTTTCTTTTAACTCTTCATCGGCATTTACTTCGCCACCCGTGGATGCTTCTTTGGGAGGACTTCTTTCTTTCTCTTCTTCTTCACCATCTTCTTGAGTGGTATTCTATTCATCATTAGTAAACTATAAATCTTCATCCATAGGAAGAGGGATTTCATCATCATCAACCTTTAGAGGAGGAACAAATACAGGAGGAAGAGAATTGGAGAGCAGAATCTCGTTCACAAGAACTTCAGCGCTGAGGTGGACATTGCGCAGGAAACCTCTATCACGATTCCTAATCTCTATATTTTTGAAGTACTCAAGATAATCAAGTCTTCTTTCTGCCTTGTCGCGAACATTTAATAAATTGGAAAGGAGAGTCTTGTTTTCTTTGCGAATACTATTTAACTTAGTGGTCAGATCAGCAATAGTGGAATGAAGATTTCTTTCGGATTCTGCGAGCAACAAAATCAGTTAGACAAAAATCTTACAAGGAATATAACACAGAATTTTATGAGAAGATCAACAAGAGAGGCAGTCAATTGACTACCTTATTTTTGCGAGGTTAAGTTTTGGATTAAAGAAAATAAACATTTCTCCCATTGATTCATAGCATCATCGAAGTTATCGCCAACCATACCCTTCAGACGGGATTTCATGCGTTCTTCTTTGTTGCGGAGATACGAATTTTCCTTTGCTAACAAAGAATGAGATTCCTTTAATTGAGAGTATTGGTCTTGAAGTTCGATGGCTCTTAAACTAAGAGTTAATCTACCCTTGATAAGTTTATCCTTCTCGGCAGCAGATGATTCAGTTAACTCCTGGAGCTCATTCTTAAGAGAACGAATAGATTGCTCTTGATTATTACATGTGCTTTGAAGATTACTTAATTGCTACGAGGAAATCGCCATCAAACTTGAAAATCTATGTTTTTCTTGGGACAAGGTTTTATTCTCATCTGATAAAGATTCCATCGCCAAATTAGCCTTAAAAAACAAATATGAGAGGCGATCAACCTCGCCACTTAGTAAATTCTGCCTTTGCAATAATTGATTATTCTCATTAGTAAGATTATTTATGCGATCAATTGAATAAGTGTACATATTGTCTAGTCTAGTATGTTGATCCATCCAAGAATCTCTTTCAACGCGAACTTCTTCATCGATAGATTCAAATTTGAGTCTTTCTATGAAACGAGTCCGATTTGAAACTAATATATAAATCAAGAATTTAAGAAGGAAGTCTGAGTACAGAAAATATGTAAATAAAACAGAAAAACAAAAGAGCAGAGGCAAGAAAAATGTACCTTTCAGCTCATCATTTTTTCTGCGAAGATTCTCGCAGTCTAGAGAAGAATTGCGGAGCATATGATTCAAGGTATCACATTCAGCATTTTTAACTTGAAGACTTTTCCTCAGAACTTCAATCTCATTTTCCAAAGACGCTCACGAAGCATTACAATCAGAGCCAAAATACTTGAAAAGAGTCTCGCAAGCTTCCTGTTGGAGAGGATCAATGGAAGACTTTCTAGCATTGTCTAAAATGTTAGACAAGATTTTAAAAGCAACATCAACACCTGCAAAAGTTTCGCTAGATGAAGGAAGGGGTGTAGAAGGTGAAGTAGAAGTGAGAGCATGTTGGCGATCATTTGTGATGGTTGAGTTATCAGGAGGAGGAGTATGTGGAAAAACAACTGTTGAAGGCCGTAAAGGACTATAAGGAGTCTCAGTCACAGCAATTTTAGAAACCTGATTCGTCAAAGGGTCAGAAGAAGTAAAAGTATGGACAGCGATATTCTCGCGAACAGGAGAAGAAAGATTTGGTTGCGACGATGTGGGAGTAATCTTCACAGATGTTAACGTGGGCATAATAAGATCTTCACCAAGTGTCTTAAAATGGCGAGATCTTTTGGGAAGTTTAACAGGGTTCTCGTCATTCGGCGAATAATAATTCAAATAAGAAACAGAGGCAACAATATTGTTATTAAAAAATAGAAGATGTTTCTTACTACCTTATCATTCGCAGAACTCCTCTTCTTCTTTTCTGCTAGTCTTTTGCGAGTATTACGGTTTTGAACCGAGGATTGTGTGTTAGAGATAGTTCCGCTAAAAAGAAGACACAACATGGAAGTATCAAATAAGAAAGATTGGAGAATGAAAGTAAAAATTGGCTTAAATAAATGTCATAAGTCAAGAAATATACCTTGATGACTCCATTAGAACAGTAGCAGAAGAATATGAAGAAGAATAAAAGTTGCAGACGGAAGACGGAGTAGACAAATGAAGAAGATGAAAAAACAGAAGGACAAAATTAGTTTTGAAATTTAGTTCTACCTTTTATAGGCAAAAGGTGGTGGGCCTATGGAGCAGAGACGTGTCAGTAAATGAAGGAATTCACAACACGTGTAGGAAAGGCTAAATTAACGGAATCTTGTCGAGGAGGAAGTATAAAAGGGAAAGAAGTTGAGAGAATAATAAAGAATATTGGTTCTCATGATCCTCTATTCTTCGCAGAAAAGACATGAGAATATGCAAGATGTAGGACCCGAATATCCCTACAACACTATTCATGCGATATTAACAACGTTTTTGCGAGCGTCACTGCCAATTCTTTAACAACATTTCACGAGCGTCACATAATATCCAAAAGAAATTGATGATGGAAGAAATAAAAGAAGAATATATTGATCCTGCGATGGTCATCATTCTTGTGATAGAGAATATTGTAGCGATCGCGATGAGATCGTAGAATAGATCCGAAATAGGAGGAAAACTTAGCTGTCATCCATTATGTAAATCCCTATATAAAGGGCTCGATAGATCCAGAAAAGGATGATGAATTTTTGAGAGTTGAAAGAGTCTTGAGGAGAGAGAAACTTCAAGAAAATATTTGTAATCTTGATTTCTAAAAATTATGTAAACATTTTTGAGATTTGAATAGTAAAGTGTCATTTAAATTTTGAAGTTTAATTGATTTCCAACAGATTTCTACAGAATCTTAACAAGGGTGTAGTGTGGGAATTCATGCAACTACATCCACATCAACTGGAAGAGATTTAATCAGGCGAGAACGTTTAGGATGTTTAGAAACATTCTTTTCACTCTGCGAATAATAACGTAGGTAAGAAACAGAGGCAACAATATTGTTATTCAAAAAAGAGGGATGTTTCTTACTACCTTATCATTCTCAGATCACTTCTTCTTTTCAACACGTCTTTTCTGAGGACCCTTAGGGTTAGGGTTTTTAATGGTAATTTTAATTTGAGAAGCGGTATCACTGAAAAGAAAACACAATATGGGAATTATTAAGAAAATCAAACATTAGAGATGATATAAAGATTGGTGACCGGGGATATAAAGTTAACCTGTAAAGGAAGGTGAATTCAACACGTGTTAACGATTGGGCGTAAAAGAGGGGAACTTGTCGGACGAGTATAAAGCAAAGTAAAGGGCTGCGGCAAATTAAAAGTTTTAAGATTCTCATGATCTTTATCTTCTTCGCAGAAAATACATGAGAAGAGGCAAGATGTAGGATCAGAATATTGTCACAACAATATTCCTGCGAGAATTAACGACACTTCTGCGATACAAGTTTGCGAGCTCATAAACGATAGTTTGCGAAATATCATAAGATGACTTAAGGAATGATGTAATACATGAAACCGACAGAAACATGAGAAAAGTGTGACGGTTCTGCGACACATCTGTGAAACTTGCGAGAAATCACAATAACGTTGTTGCGATAGTACCGCAAGAACTTAGATCCGAAATTAAAGGAAAACTTAGCTGTAAATGAGCTGTCATCCATTATGTAACTACCTATATAACGCAAGCTAATAGTTTTAGAGAGAGAGATATTTTTGGAGTGTAGAGAAAGTCTTGAGGAGAGAGAAAATCTTGTTAAGTCGGTTGTATTCTTGATTTCTTATCTTCTGTAACTCTTTTTAGATCAAATTAATAAAAGTGTTGTTCTTAATCTTCAAATTATGTCATAAATTTGGTAAGTTCTTGAGTAGGGTTTAGTGTGGGATTTCCTGCAACTACAACATTAATATCTTTTCTACTACTTTTGTTCTAGGGTTTAGAAACATGATAGGTTTTCTCTTCCTTCTTGTTATGAACTCCTTGAATATGAGTACTTAATTTTATTATTGGTTATGGAATAATTGGATTTCACATAATATGGTTTTTGATATGATAAATTAGTTTTGTCTCCATACTTTATCGATTATGATTCACAATTTATATTGTTATATGATTTGAATGCTTGTTTGATCGAGTCGCGAATCGGTTGAGTTTGTTTTCATCTCTATTGCTAGATTAGGGTTTGTTATACGTAATATAGTTTGTAGTGATATATTCTTATGATCATATGTGAATTATGACCTTTGTTAAATTGAATTAGTGTGTTTTCCACGTTCGATTGCTTTGATTGGCCTGATTTCATAGAACTTAATGCATCTTGGGGATTAAACTTGATTAATGCTTTTACACGTTAGGTTGTTCTTTAAGATAGAACTCATATTCGCATCTTTTAATGTGTTTGTTGATGAGAAAAGGAGATTAGCGGGATATTCTTGCGATCAAGATATTTTAGGGCTTTTGATAAAAGTTGAGATTAAAATATCAATTCTAGTTATTGTGAAGAAAACATATTTGTGAATGAAGATGAATCCTTAACCAATATTCTCACTACCTTGATTTGTGTGTTTACTTTTTATTGTTTTGCTTTTATATTTTATTTTAGTATATAAAAATCAGAAAAACCCCCGGTGTTTTATATAGGAAACCAAAACATATTGACAACCTAGTTCTCTCTGTGGGATCGATCCTTTCTTGCCCTTGCTATATTTATATTTTGAGTAGTAAGAAAGTGTGAATTATTTTTGTGTCGGTTGACAACCGATCAAATTTTGGCGCCTTGCCGGGGAGGCAACGGTTGTCACTTGTTTTTGGTTTCTTATTTTATTTTTGTTTGTTTTAAGTTTTCTTATTTTTTGATTTTGACATAGTTTTGAGAACTCTTGTTTCAGGTACCAATTTCTATGGACGGGGCATATTGGAACAATGGATACGGTTTTCAACCTCAACAAAATTATGACAACTATCACCCTTGCAGGGAATACAATCAAAACCAATCCTTTGGTTGTAGCTGCAGGAATTCCCACACTACACCCAACTCAAGAATTTATGACACAATTTGAAGATTAAGAACCTTTTTTATTGATATGATCTTAAAAGAATTACAGTAATCAAGAATACAATTCACTTAATAAGATTTTCTCTCACCTAAAAACTTTCTTAGCACTCAAAAATTCATCTCTCTCTCTGGAACTATTTATTTACTTTATATAGGCATTTACATAGTGGATTACAGCTCATGACAGCTCATTTACAGCTAAGATTACCTTTAGTTTCGGATCTAAGTTCTTGCGATACATTGCAGTTTGCACCGCCTTAATCTTTCACAGGTTTTATTGATTCATCGCGGAAATGTCACGCAAATCTCATGTTTCTGTCGTTTTCATCCGATATGCCATTCTTTACGTCATTTTGAGATGTATTGCAGAATATCATTAATGTATCGTAAACATGTCTCGCAGAACTGTTGTTTACTTCGCAAGAATATTGTTGTGACAATATTCTGATCCTACATCTTGCCTCTTCTCATATCTTTTCTGCGAAGAAGATAAAGATCATGAGAATTTAAATCTCTTGATTTGCCGCAACTCCTTATCTTTTCACACTACCTTCACTCTGACACGTCTCTGCATCCATCGCTAGATATTCTACGCGTGTTTCTTCTCTCATTTATTCCTTGACACATCTTTTTTCAACCATTGAATTCTGACCATTCACGTCTTTTCTTCATTGAATGCACTAATGTTCTCGAGAATCTTCTTCTCTTATAAATATCTTCTTAGCTAATCTCTCCTCTTCTTTTTACTTTCTCTTTTTACTTTTTCTCTGCAACTCTTCTGTCCTTCATCTTCTTCCGTAAATTCCGGATCTACTACTGTTTCAATCTTGTTTCTTTATTCTTCTTCATCTTAATCATCATTCCCATACTAAAAAATGGCTCCTGCTAAAAAATTAGGTCAACCTACTTTCCAAAAACACCAACAGAAGTTCCAAACCTTAGGTTTCACACTTTCTGAAATCCCTGGTCAATCTTCAGACACTGATCTCTCCATTGATCTAGTTTCAGAATTTTCTTCTTCCAATGGGAAAATCCTTATTTTGCTAGGTCAACTAGAAGCTGGCCTTCCTATCCCTCTTTATAACCCAGATCTCCCTCTTTTTTATGAAATTATTTCTGACGTTAAATTTTCACGAGCAATCTATCAATTAAGTGGAGATTGTATTCGTCTCATTCTCGAATATGCCTTTCGTGGAGCTGGTAAAGGATCTCGCTATCCTGAATCTGCGAAACATCCTGATTTTAAAGATATCCCAATTATTCCAGCGAAATATACCGTGGAAAATTTCTTTGCGAATTATCAAGTGATTACCATGAAGAAAGATAGCACGTGTTGGGCTGTTCGTTTGAATAGGAATAAAAAGGTTGCGAAGGATAAACTTCTTATGCAAGATATAGATTATCATTCAAGTAAAAACCAAGGTCCACGCTTCTCAAAAGATGATAAGTGGTGTAGATTTCCTCTCCTCCTTGAAGGTCCATATATTTCTGGCGCTCTCGATCTTCCTGCGAATCTTGCGGCGTATTGTCCTTGGGTTTTTAACTGGCCTGAAAGGAATTCTGAGGTATATCTCGCAAAATTTATCATTATTCGCAAATTTGGATAAATGTATCATTCTTATTGATTATATTGAGATATCTTTTATCAGATTGAAAGAATGAAGCTTAACTATGCCAATACTGGGAGTCCCAATCTCCTTCAAATTTTGAAAACCTTCACAGATGAAGTAAGAAACAATCTTCTATAACCTTTAACAATATATTGTTGCCCCTGTTTCTTATCTTTATATGTGATTGTTTTCAAAGAAATACCATTTGTCGCAGTGGTTGAAGCCAAAGATAAAGGAAAAAGAGTAGCAACTCCAAATGAAAGTTCCGGTGCTTCTCCTTGCCGCAATAAAAATCAAACCGCTAACGGTCCCCCAAAGAAGATAAGCAAAACTCAACCACTTCCTTCTGATAATTCTCAACTCAGAGAGACTTCTATTATCGCTGAAAAAGATAATGAAATTGAAAAAGATAGTGGAATTAATAATGATGCCTCTGTGGGCACTTCAATACATATTTCTTCCGCAAGAATTAGGTCTGCGATGGGTCTTTCTCAACCTGAGACTCCAATGGATCAATTGTCAAACATTTTTAGAAACCCCTTACAAGGTGTTGGAGAGGATGATATTACTCGTACTTGCGACTATCTCTCAAAGATCTGCGACGCTTCAATCTTGACTAATAATAAAGATCTTAAAGGAGTCTCAATATTTATTAACCCATGTTTTCTTCATGCGTTAGCTTCGTTGGTATGCCCTTTTCCTTCATTTTTCTTGTAGTAAACTTCACATTTGTCATGAGTATCAAAGATCTTTTACTTATCTTACTCATTTTCTCTTTTCTATCACAGACTACTAGAGCTTCTTTTTATGTTGCTTCAAAATTAGAAAGTAGATTATCATCATCACAGAAAAGGCTTACTGATTCACAATCTGAATCTGCAAAACTTCTCGAGAAAAATAAGCAATACGAAGCTGAAATCTCCATTCTTCGCGAAAAATGTAAACAGTTGGAAGTAGCTGGAAATATTGAGCTTCTTAATAAAAACAAATTGCTTGAAGTAGAAATTCAAGTTCTTCAACAGAAATTAGTTGATAAGGAGAAATTCTGCAAACAAGTTATTGGTATAAGTCTTCCCCCCCCCCCCCCCTTTTTTTTTTTTTTTTTTTTTTTTTTGTTAGCTTATTTGGGCAAACATTTTGCAGATGCCTATAATCTTACTGATGAAGCCATCATTCTTAATTCTTTTGATGAACCCATAGATGAAACCACTCTTCTTCAGCGTCTTAATGACGCTTTAAATAACTATTCAGATGAAAAAATTAATACTTTGTCCATTGATGAGCTTAAATATCATATCTCCCTTATGAGAATGGATTATAGATCTATCTTAAGTACATCCAATAGTTTAAAGACTTGCAGAGATAAATTTAGAGAAAAAAATCAAAGCCTTAAAAGCCGCGAAGAATGAACTTGAGAAGGATAAAGAACGCATTACTCTTCAAGGCGCTGAAGCTCTATCAAAATTTCGCAATACCCTTATTGATACTGAACTTGAGAGAGATAGACTTAAGAATGAAAATATTAAACTTCTGAAAAGAGAAAAACAAATCCATTCCCATCTTTTCATTCAAAGTGATGATGAATTCGCATGGGCTGCGACAATTCTCGATAATGCTAGGAAAAACTTAGCGATAGATGTTAGTCTTCATACCGAGCAAGCAACATTGATACAAGAAATGATCCATGAAAGAGAAGGTTATTTATTTCTCCTCTAATATCTTTGTATTTCTTGTATATTTCCAACCAATTTCTAATTTGTTGTTGTATCATCGCAGAATCTGAAGGAAAATATTCCAAAAGGGTAGCAGAACTTGAAGAAGAAAAAAGTGGTCTTGCGAAAAATCTTGCTTCCCGTAATGAAAAAATCTCAAGACTGCGAGAGAAAATAAAGATATCCAACTCAAACTTGCATAACAATCTTCTCACTCTTCGTAATAATGCTATTGAGAAAGTTTGCAAAGATAACGATCTTCCTCTTAGTCTATATCCTTGTCTTATGGATAATATCCCAGCTAGTTCTCAAGTACCAATTATTTCTGATAGTGAGGCTGATACAGATGAAAGTGAAAACGAAGATGAGGAAGGAACTAATGATGAAGATGGTGAAGACGAAGATGAAGATAATAATAGAGATAAATCTCAATAGTTTTGTTTTTTCTTTTTGATCTTCTCCTGTATTTCTCTCTTTCTTTCTTGCGATAATTATCTGCGACAAATTGTAATATTCTGCGAATTATCTGCAACTCCTGATATCTTTCAATATATAAATTCTTTTTTGCTTCTATTTGTTTGTTATTTATATGAA
Source organism: Papaver bracteatum (assembly GCA_023529315.1). Lineage (NCBI taxonomy): Eukaryota > Viridiplantae > Streptophyta > Magnoliopsida > Ranunculales > Papaveraceae > Papaver > Papaver bracteatum. The sequence goes on along the minus strand of JAJJWX010004907.1, from coordinate 605,661 downwards.
TTTATCATATAATGATGAATAACAATATTTACCATTTTATGCATCATTCCCATACTTTCCCCTTGTTATTAATCTGCAATATGATAAATGAAGTATCGCAAATAATAGTGCGAAAAATCCGTTATATGCTTCGCAGATATAACCTCTCTTGTGGTCTTATTTCGCCTTCCTAGTTAAAGGTCTTATTATGCCACTTTTATGCGACAAGATCGCAGGACATTCTTACTTTTACATGTAATAATCCATTGATCTTGTCTTATCATTTATTTTGATCTCTGCGACAATATGATAAGTCTAAGCCATCTTGTGAGATTAACCTCTCTTTGCTTTTTAAGACTTATGACATTGGCGTCTTTGCGATTTATATCCTCTTATCATTGATTTCATTTATCTCGTCTTTTATTTTAATCGCAAAAACCCATTGATCTCATCTTAACATTTTTCTTTAGGCTTTTTGGCCTGTCATGCGGCACTATGACGGGCCTAAATATTCTTGCGAATATAAAGTCCCATGACATTGTTGTCTGTGTCACGCGACAATATGACGGGCCTAAATAATCTTGCGAATATAAAGTCCCATGACATTGCTGTCTTTTTTGATACGCAGCTCCCTAATGGAGGGTATCGCCCTTATCTCTCCCCTTGGTTGCCCCTTCAAGGAGACGTACTTCTGCCATACAAGACAAGATCCTCCCATCCGGTTCTAGAAACAACCAGTTGTTTTCGTAGCCTCTTATCCTTTATGCCTATATGGCTTATAGTTACGAGACTACACCCTAGTGGGGTTTTCTTCGGGCCGAACACATCGTAAGTCAAGACTTTCCATGGATGGCCAGGGTAGGTTCATCCGTCCCAAGCACCCACAGCTCAACCGTGTACCTCGGCGCCTTGATCATACTTTGCATTCCTTAGGAGAAACTCTCGGGCGCCCAACCAGGGTATAACCTTATATAGTTGGGAATCCAAGTTATTTCTCCCGGATGGATTTTCTATAATCCCAAATATCCATGACTAGGTTCCAGCAGCAGTATAGCCTTTCCCATAGTCATGCAAAGAGATACCCCCCTTATGACGCACTTTAAGGACATTGCCTCTTACGGAATAGAATTCGCGAATTAAGGTGTACGCCATAAAAGTTCGTCCCATTCTTATATGTTTTTAGGCGATTTGCGCCCGTCTTATGCATTTGCATTAAAAATTCTTATATGATTTGAAATCATCATCTTTTTCTTTCAATAGAAAAATTCTTATTTTTGAGCAAAGTTTTTCTTTTAATATTCGGTTTGCATATTTCTTGCTATTTTTTTTCTTCAATTGTTCGCAACATGACATTGCTGCACTTCTTTTCTTCTGTGACGAATGATTATTCGCAATATTTTGCTATTTGTTTACTTTCTTGCGAAAAATGAAGATTTCAAAAAAAAAAAAAAAAAATAGCACCTTGCACTTGTTTATATTCCTGCGAAGAATGAAGAATGGAGATTTCAGCTTTTTCCCATCTTTTGCACGATTTATCACCATTGATTCTTTTGGCAAAAACTATTATTGTAATATATCCTTTCCCCGCAACTCTATATTGTCCACCATTAATTTCTCTGCTCTCTGAGTTTGCTTCCTGTTATGTTGCCAATTACGATTTCTGGCGTTTCTTTCTTCGCAAGTATTAATGTCAACTTCATAACACTTTTTCCCTTCAAACCAATCACCTTTAATTATCCCAATACCATGAGGATGCGGAAACTTTATGCATTGATGATATGTGGATGCTATGCCCAAGATTCCATGGAGCCATGGTCTTCCAATTAAGGCATTATAAGGAGATTCTATATCCACTACACAGAACTTAATTTTTGAAGATATCTTGTTCAATGGGATTTCCATAGTGATTTCTCCTTTTGGCTTATTCGCAGTGCCATTAAAACCATAGATCTTGTAAGTTGAGGGGATTAATTCATCATCTCTTCCACCCATTGTACAAGAGGTATGATAAAATAAGATGTCTACCGAGCTGCCAGTATCAATTAAAATCTATTGCCCAAGAATCACTTGTTGCGTCACCATCATCTTCTTCTCCCTCTCTGTACTTTGGATTTATCTCTAACTTTACCACCAATGGGTTGTCATGCATCTTCCCTGGCTCTGGTATTTCTTGTGCAGTAAAAGAAATAACTTGTTTCTGCCATTCTTCTAAAGGAGAAATTTTCGCAATATTCATCACCTCACTTCCCTCTATATCCCTCGCAAATACTATACTTAGTACATTATCATGGAAATCTTCTATTGTTTTCTGCGAATGTACAATTGAATTGCAAAATAGATTTTTTGATGTAGCTCCTACTTCAATGACAAATGTTTCTGCGTTTTTCGCAACATTGACTCTACGAATTTCTGGTGCTTGCGGCAATTGCTGGGGTTGTGGATATCTCGCTAGAAAATGATTTAACTTCCCTAGTTCAATCATTCGCAGAATAATTCTTTTTACATTTCTACAATTATTCACAGATTGGCCATGAAAATTATGATAAGGACAGAACTCTTGATTTTGGTTGTTAGGATGTGGTTCTTTCCCCATGTTCCAGGGTAAGGGTATATTCTCCATCAAAATAATCGCTTCCCAAATCTTGTCTATACTGGTATTTAGAGGTGGCAATTTGACATCTTCCCATATAATCTTTTGACCTCTTTGCTCTCTTGAATAATTCTGCCTCTGTCCACCATAAGTCTCCTGTGGTTGATCAAACCTTGGTACCTTATTATTGTTATTACGATTATAGAAATTTCTCTCCTTTTCCAATTCCTCCTGATCTCTACTCCCCATTGCTACTATCTTACGTTGATTATCAATCTCCATTTTCTCTCGCTGATTTTGGGAGGTACTTGCTACTGTATTAATCATCCTTGGTAATAAACTTCCATTTGCTGCGGCTGAACTTGTGCCTGCGAGAATTGGATATGACTCCATCTCATTTTGTTTTTCCTCCAAAGTAATATACTCTTCTTGCAATTCTCGCAGTTCTGTCATAGTGATTGTGTTTTTAATTCTGAATACCTGGATGTATAATAGATTTGTCGCAAACATAGCATTTATGAAGGATAAAATGAGATATCTTTCATCTACTCTTCCAGCCATTTCACTACACATTGTCCTCCATCTTATCGTTAAGTGCTTTAAACTCTCGCCAACTCTCTGCTTCAATCCAAACACATCTTCAATTCCAGGTCGTGTAGAGTTATTACTTATGTATGCTCCTAAGAAGGTAGTTTGCAAGTGCATGAACGAAGTTATTGTATTCTTGGGGAGACTTTCAAACCACTTCAATGCTTCTCCAGTTAAACTTGACGCAAAGTATTTGCACAAAACGACATCATGGTTCTCCCATTGTAGCATGCATCGAATATAGGCTTTGATATGTTGGACGGCACATGTAGTCCCATCAAAAATACTGGTCAACACCGGTAATTGCATTTTGGAGGTATCCCTCCTAATTGTACCTCTTGAGTAAATGGAGTTTTCGCAGCTTCTTCGATTGCCTCATCAAGTTGTCTTCTTCCTCCTTCTCTTCTGTTACTTATCATTCCTCTCATTTCTGCTAATTCTCGCAAGATTTGTTCATTCCTATCAGAATTTTGCTCCATTGGCCTTTTCAACGCAGCCTCTCTTCGTCTGCGTTCATGCCTTTCTTGTCTTACGATATTTCGCGCTTCTTCTCCAACATCTTGATTTTGCCTTCTTCTACGATTTTCTTCTTCTTGAACTTGCAAGTTAATTTGTCTTTCATCCTCTTCTCTGCGAGTTTCCTCATCCCTTACTATTTCTCTTCGTTGCCTTTCTATGTCTCTGCGAATTCTCTCATATTCCTCATTGAGATTACCATCATTACGATTTTGTGCACGTCGTCTTTCTCGATTATCATGATTATTCTGACGCAATGCTGCTTGAATTTCTTGTTCTTCTATTTCCGCTCGCAATCTCTCTCTCTCTCCCGCTAAATGTACTTGCTCAATATAATGCCTCTCAATATCATCTTCAATTATTCTGCGATTTCTTCGAATTTCTTCATCACGTAACATTCTCCTTCTCTCTTCTTGATTTTTCTCCCTCATTTTGATTATGTCTAATATCCAAAGTTTCACCGCGTGGAATATAACGATCATTTATCAAATTCTCGCAAATATTTTGTATAGGGTGATTTTGTCTTGTTTCTTCTCTATATGATCTTGAACTTGATCTCATGCTGCTTCTTGATCTTCCGTTTTGCAACCTCCAATTTTCCATTCTTAGTTCATGATTTTGCCTTGTAAGATTTGCACGTTCTTCTGCCTCTAATCTTCTTTCCTCCTGTATCCTTTGTCTTAAGTCATCTACTACTTCATGCCCTTCATGAATTACTCCTCCATCCACTTCTTGATTTCTTTCCTCTTCTTGATTTTCTTCCTCTTCTATCGAATCCGACCTCCAAGTATGCACACTTACTCTATCATAATCCACATCTCTATCTTGTTCTTGTATTTGTTGATTCGGTGGTTGAATTGAATTTTCTGCTCCATTTCTCATTCTACTTCTTCTTGATCTAATCCTTAAAGATCCTTCCAATTCACATGTTCCTTCTCCTGCAATTCTTTTACTTCTTCTCACTGTTGTTGGTGGTTCTGATGTATTTCTTCTTCTCCTAGCCATTTCTTCAAATTCTAACAATTTCTTCAAATCTTCAAGTTGCAATTTGAAATTTCTCAAATTGATTCTCCCTGTTTTTGGACGCTAAAATGTAGTTGCAGGAATTCCCACACTACACCCAACTCAAGAATTTATGACACAATTTGAAGATTAAGAACCTTTTTTATTGATATGATCTTAAAAGAATTACAGTAATCAAGAATACAATTCACTTAATAAGATTTTCTCTCTCCTAAAAACTTTCTTAGCACTCAAAAATTCATCTCTCTCGCTGGAACTATTCATTTTCTTTATATAGGCATTTACATAGTGGATTACAGCTCATGACAGCTCATTTACAGCTAAGATTCCCTTTAGTTTCGGATCTAAGTTCTTTCGATACATCGCAGTTTGCACCGCCTTAATATTTCGCAGGTTTTATTGATTTATCGCGGAAATGTCACGCCTTTCTCATGTGTCTGTCGTTTTCATCCGATATGTCATTCTTTACGTCATTTTGAGATGTATTGCAGAATATCATTGATGTATCGTAAACATGTCTCGCAGAACTGTTGTTTACTTCGCAAGAATATTGTTGTGACAATATTCTGATCCTACATTGGTTATGGTCAATATTCCACGTACCCTTTTAGTTACTCTCATACATTCCAACCTTCTCATGGTAGTTATGTAAGTGAGCAGCCACAAGGAGAGGAGATTAGTTGTACTCCTATTCATATTTCTTCGAGTTTGGTAGATGAGATGCAACAATTTATGGTGGGCATGGAGTCAATTTGTAGACAACCAAGCGTGGAACCAATTTCATCGACCGAATATGCTCATAGTATGTTTGGCCCAATTTCTGATCGTAATTATGATCATTCACCCATTCAAAGGGAAGATAATTGGCCTAGCAATATTGAGGTAAGTAATTTTACTTTTTCCTTGTTGAATGAGCTTTACCAACAAATGGAATGCTATTTTAAAAATTTGGATGGATCACTTCAAGAGCTCCAAAAAGGTGTTTCCTATTTAAGACAAGGCATTGAAGAATACATCAACTTACTGGCATATACAAGGGAACCAGAAGTGACTTTATTCAACCAATATAATTTTTATTTTATTTTCACTTTTTATTTTTATTTTTTTTCTAGACAACATGATTAGATCTTTTGGATCCAAGCGCATGCTTCTTGTCAGAAAGTGCATGATAGTTGCCTTGGATCCTGCATTCCACGCTTGTTTAGGCGACGGAGACAGGGACAACGTTTCACACATACTGTTATCCAAGTGTCTTTTTATTCCGTTTTGGTCTAATTGGTCGGTCTTCTTTTCTTTTTTTTCATTTTTTTTCTTTTTTCTTTTTCTAGTAAATCAATCACTCTATTTCATCCTAGCAGTAATAACAAGTCGATGTTTAGTGACCCACCAAAGCACTTAGAGAACAATAGATAAATATGGAAAAATAAAAATAGAACGTGATATGGTGATATTCCGAGATATGGTAACAACTATCATGTTAATTGTGATTTCTGAGCTATGTTCGTCCCTTTTAATTAATTGGTTCCTCAACTCCTGCATTCAAAATGGTTCCATCCACTAATGGTGTCATCCTAAAGGCACAAGTTTCTAGATTTCGGAGTTCAAAAAGCACAAATTTTTTCTTGGTTTTTCTATTTTTCTATTTTTCTGATTTTTTTTTTTTACTAAAGGCATAAAATAAACTAAACAAACTATACAAACATATAAATGCTCCCCCACACTTAAACTTTACATTGTCCTCAATGTAAAATTGAATCTTCCAAAGAAAGTTCAAGGTGGGAAATTCCGCAAATGATATGCAAAAACAAGAAAATAAAGATAAAATGCATAAAGAATAAAAAGATAAGGGTAAAGATACAAAACCGGTGGGTTGCCTCCCACTTAGCGCTTGGTTTAAAGTCGTCATCCCGACTTGCTTCTTGTTTGCTAAGACTCCTTAACCGGATTCCAACACATTATGGAAATCTGATTGAATGGTACTTTGATGTTTCCTCGCCTCAAAGATGTTGAAGTGTATGACTTCTTCATCGAACTCCATAGTCAAGGTGTCATCGTGGACATCAATCTTCGTTCTAGCGGTACTCATAAATGGTCTACCCAACAGTAAAGGTGTAGACGAGGATGAATTCACATCACTCATGTCTAAAACGTAGAAATCCACTGGAAATATTAGTCCTTTTACCTGCACCAAAACATCCTCAACAATCCCTTTAGGGTAAACATTAGATCTATCGGCAAGTTGAATAACTATGCCGGTTTTCTTGAGAGGACCAAGATTTAAAGCATCATAAATCGAAGTAGGCATAACATTAATAGACACTCCTAAATCTAACATAGCTTTTGCAAACCTTGTTTTACCAATAGTGCATGGAATAGTAAAACTACCGGGATCTTTCAATTTAGGTGGGAGTTTCTTTGTAAGATACGCCGAAGCGTTTTCCCCCACACTCATTACCTCATTACCGGTTAGCTTGTGCTTGTTAGTGCACAATTCCTTTACACACTTTGCATAGCGAGGAGATTGCCTAATTACTTCAATGAGTGGAATATTCACTTGGACCTTCTTAAAAACATCCCAAATATCCCTATCTTGTTCCACCTTATCATTAGCTTTAGCGAACCTGCCAGGAAAAGGTAGAGGAGGAACATAAGTAGAAACAAGAGGTTTAGAGTTTGATTTAGTTACCTCGGGAGTTTGGGGAAAATCTGCGTTCTTTTCCTCCAAAATTGGTTCCTTTGGCGCTTCTTCTTCAGCCGAATTTGTAACTTCGGGTTGCACAAATTGTGTACCACTTACCAACTTAATAGAATTGACACCCTATCTTGAGTTAAGAGGTTGGGAAGGGTGTTTATCACCATCTTGTGCATGCAACTGATTAATCTCCTCAGCCATTGAACCTACTTGTGTTTGCAAATCCTGGACCACACCCTCCGTTCTTTGCATAAAAGATTTCAGCAACTCTTTCATATTGGACCCTTGATTTTCAGGTGGTTGTTGTTGTTGGAATTGTTGTTGTTGCGGTAGACCAACTTGTGATTGCAACTCCTTAATTGCATTATCCGTTTTCTGCTGATTTAAGATCGCTAGTTGTTGATTTTGCTGTACCACGGATATTAGAGCCTCCACCAAAGTAACCATCTTCTCCAATTCCGGATTATGCCCTTGTTGTGGTTGTTGCACTTGTTGTTGGAACTCATGCGGATGGCTATAAACAGAACTTGCACTTGCAACTTGCTCGTAAGTGTTGGAGTAAATACCATACGGCTGAGTTGAGAATATAACATTGACATGCTCTACGTTCTCATAAGTTAGGCGTGATGGTTTTACAACCACTGCTGCAATTTGTTGCATCATTGCCATCATATTGCTCATTTGTTGACGTAATTCGATAATCTCATCAACTTGATTAACTCCCTTGGTAGGTGGTTCTGATCCACGACTTGAAAATTGTTGAGAATTTGCTGCCATACTCTCAATCAACTCCCTAGCTTGTGTCACCGTCTTGTTCATAAGTGCACCACCACTTGCAGCGTCAATAAGATTCCTATCACTTGCTTGGATACCTTCATAGAAGTATTGGATAATCATTGCGTCACTAAATTGGTGATGAGGGAAGCTTTCCACCAATCTCTTGTATCGTTCCCAACATTCATATAAAGATTCTCCCACATTTTGCTTCATCCCACAAATCTCCTTGCGAATTTGAATAGCCTTTGATGCAGGAAAATATCTCTCTAAAAAGAGTTTCTTCAACCCATTCCAAGTTGTGACACTTTCGGGAGGAAAATAATACAACCAATCTTTAGCACTATCCACCAAAGAGAATCGAAAAACTTTCAACATTGCACCATTCGCCTCAACATCCGCTGGAAGCACGGCCATGACAATGGTGTGGAAGTCCATAAGATGCTTGTTTGGATCTTCATTCACTATGCCATGGAACTTTGGTAATTCCCTAAGCAGCCCCGGCTTGATCTCGAAAGTAGAATTTGTTTGAATACACCCCTGTTGTGTATCTAACTTGTGATAAGCCAACTCCTTGAGTGTGTGATTTGCATTACCCATTGCTTCTCCCAGTTTGTATTTCAATAAGGTACCTGAAACATAATTCTCAAAACAAAATTAAAAAAAAAAAAACAACGTAAAAATAAGAAACCAAAACTATATAACAAGCTGAATGCCTCCACGACAACGGCGCCAAAATTTGATGTGTGTCGTATGCGTCAAAAATAATTTCACTTCCTCACTCAACTAAATATAAATATAGTATTCGATAAGAAAGAGTTCGTATCCACAAAGAGGCGATTGTTGTTATGCAATTTTCAGATTCTTAAGTAACCAATTAACCCAGGGTGTGTTTTTGTTTTTATCAAAGTAATAATATTAAATAAAGCAAAGCAAATAGTTTGAATAATCAATAAAGAGAAGATATTGGTCAAGGGATAGTATCATTCACAAACATGTATTTTTCATCTATGATTAGAATTGGTATTTAATATCTCAATTATCAAAAGTCCTAGGATATCTTGATCGCAAGAGTATCCCGTTTATTTCCTGATTTTATCACAAACAACATTAAAAGATACTATTGTGAAATCTACTTAAAAAGCAACCTAAAGTGTAAAAGCACAATTAGATTTAACTCCCTAAGAGCAATAAGTTCTATGAAATAAGACTAATCGATGCAAACAAACGTGTAAAAGCACTAATTCATTTTAACAAAGGTTATGATTCATATGCGATTAAAAAGATGTATCACTACAAGTATTAACCACAAGATGCTACTAGAAATCATGAATAAACAACTTTTACGTATTGAAAACCCTAATATAGCTTTAGAGATGAAAACAAATCCAATTGATTCCGGACTCAACCAAACTAGCATTCAAATCATATGATAATAAAAATAATGAATCACAAACGATAAAATTGAAACAAAACTAATTCATAGAATCAAATAACATGCTTGAAGAAATCAACTTTTATCCCATAACCAATAATAGTATTTAGCTACACATATTCATAGAGTTCATCATCATAATATTCAAAGAAAATAGATGAAACATAAAAGAAAGCAAACCCTAGAAGTAGTTCTCTGCAAAAGCTCCAAGAATAGAATAAAAACGTTATCCCCAAAAGTTAGTAGAACTTTTCTTTTTGTAGCTTTTTCTCCTTCCAAAATTAGGTTTTGTCTTCAAAGTCCATTAGTTGGAAATCCACCCGGCCCACGAGAGAGAAAAACCCATGTAGAAAATATATCCCAAAAGTGCTCGCCGGAAAACTGGGTTTTTGGCCGGAAAGTCATTGCCGGTCACCTGAAAATTATGCCAGTCGGAGGAATATTCGACGGAATATTCCGTCAGTCCACCGTTAGAGATAACAGATGACTTAACGGTCTTCTGTTAGTCAACTTGGTCAAAGAAGGTGAGTGAGCCATCGATTCAGCTCCCCAGTCAGTCGGTAACTCAGCTGAATGGTCTGATTACTGAATTGGGTTTCCGGAGTCACTGAGTCGTCTGACTAGTTCTATCCAGAACACTTGCGCATAGCCAAAAACTCCAGCCAAGATGGCCCTGCTTCATTCTGCAAGCCTGCAATTCTGCCAACACTAGTCTCCTTCATTTCATGCTCTCAATCATCTTGTCAACAGCTACACTTCCTACTCCTTACAACTCACAAATGCAACAAAATCACAACTTCAGCTAATACCACCTAGCTTCATAACCAATTCCACCTGACTTCCATTTGCAAGCACACCACTGCAATACTACAGAACTTCCAAATCCCAGTGCAGCTGCATCACACATTCCATAACCTGCAAACCACTAGCTCCAACACAAAATATCCCCTTGCACTACAGCTTCATTGACCAACATTATTCAATCCCTCAACCTGCAGCGATACACAATCCCTGGCAGTAACGGCCATTTCAATCCAAACTCAGCTCACTGCCTCAAGTTCATCCACTAGCAACAACTGCAACCTCTCTTTGCCACCACCAGTTCTGAAACTCCAGCTGCAATAATCCTTGTAATCCCAGCATACACATCACCACCTGAGACTGCAACCATTCACCTGTAGCTCAAACAATCAATGGCTCCTGCAAATTCATGGCTCCACAGCTACCATTGCATAGCACATCCACCTCAAAGCACAGTCCATCAGAAAACTGCACCTGCTCTAGCCTTCAACTGCAATGTGATTGTCACCACTTATACCCATTGACATAGCATCATCATCTCCAGTACAATTCAGGCCATTCATATATTCAACCACACCAGTAACCTAGACATTCATCTAAGCTTCTTTTGTAGCTTCTCAGCCAACAATGTCTCAAACTCAAATAGTAGCAGCAGCTCACCAGATTCATTCTTAACAACACAACTCTGTCTAATTCAAGTGCTGGAAAGCAGACTCAAGTCTGAATTGCAACCACCATTAATCCTTCCTCCTGAATTGAACCCATCTTCTGAAATTCCTTCTACTTTGATTAAAACCTAAATTCAGCACATACCCATCACTTAATTTCTCAAAACAAACTCAATCTACCAAGAACCCTAAATTTCACTGATCCAGATGGGTAATTCCTATCACTGAAATCCACCACTTCTTCAATCAGAACCAAGATCCAGTGACAACAGATTCATTTGTTCTTCATTTAACACCAAACTACAATAAAACTTGACCCATCTCCCTATAGCTTCACCTCATCTGATTTCTCTCACTTTCAGTTCTCGCTTTAATGGAAGCAGCCGCTACTTTCTTCATTTTCAGGTGAAAGAAGAATGAAGTGAAAACGAGAAAAGTATTTCTCGATTTAGGGTTATAAAAACAGCCGGATTAAAGTGCCCCACTATTTGACACCCCAGGCTGGATAAGGGTAATCCAAAAATAATAGGCTTGTCGGTTCCGAATAACGATAACTTAAATTCGACTCAATGGTCAGTTATGCGAAACTGACACTTCATTCTTCACTTCCTTCTCACACACCTTAGCCCGCTCCAAGTATAGCTCGCCCGTACATTGACCGTTTTGCCCCTTTATGCTCCAATTGAACGCTTTCTCCTTCTTTCGAGTTCCTCCGCTAACACAACCGTCCCTTATTTCTCATATTCACTTATACTCTTCAATGAGAGTCATCACTAAAGTTGTCGTGCTTTTCAAACAAAATTCGCATCACTAAAGCCGACAAACTTTTCAAACAGGGAAGAAATAAAAACAAATATGAGAAATAATCGCCTCCAATAACATTTGCACCTTTTGCCCTGTTTCTTCTTCTTTTTCTCCAAATGACTCCAAAGTACCTAAATACTCAAAAACAAAACATAAGATACATAATTTACAAGAAAAATAACAAAGAAAACATAAACTACAGATAAATATAAAGGTGTTTTAGACACCTATCACAACTTCACACCAATTTCAGCACTATTTTTCATCTCTTGAGTGCTAATTTTTGTCAATCATGAGGGTGACGTCTATGGATGAAAGCCTCCTTCTTGTAGTTCGATTTGCAGTTAGCACCATTCTCTCTATCGACAACAACGGGTCCATAGAAACACCACAATTATCATCAAGGAGCGACATCAAAATCTACAAGGAAAGTTGAAGACGGTTCAAGGTTTACAAGCAACAATGTGACAAGAAAAGAGTAAATTTCATATTCAAGTAAAGCAACATACAATGAGCAGATTTTTACATATGTGTTGAAGACTTACAATATAATGAGAGGTAATTCTATATCCAAGTATGAAGACTTATTTACAAGAGCGAAGAAAAATAAAAAGGTGAGAATTATTGAAGTTTATGATTTCAAGGCGATACAAGTTGTGAAGAATCAAGCGGTAAAGTACTTTTCCACGGCCATGGTTGTTTTATTTTTCACTTTGTTTTGTATTTTGTTTCTCTTGTCTATAAAAAAAAATGAGGCAAGAGAAATATCCATTATTGTTTTTGTTTGTTTTTATTTAATAAGCCGTGGGGAAGGAAAAATTATAAGGAAGTTTCAAGCGACATGGATTTTAAGGAAAAAGGTTACAAATTGTCAAGGATTTGTAAATTTCAAGAGTTGATCATCAATAGTTAAAGCCGGAGACCAAGAAGATGAAGACGGGGAGCGGAAGACGTTCCTATTGGATTCCGTGATAATGGTGCTATCATAATTGGCAATCGGATGTGAAGGTGAGTAAGTAATCTCATACTCGATAATAGTGGTTGATTTCCTTTCTTAGAGATCCTCAGAAAAATGGTTTTTCAAAATGTTAAAAGATGTGGGTTTTTAAAATATTTCGGAAGTTATCCTTCCCACCATTCAACGTGTTGCAGGAATTCTCTCTTCATTCCTACCTGCCCACATGTGAGAACCATAAAAAAGCCGTCTTTTTGAGTGCAATATCAGAAAATCCTTTTTGGTGAGGCAGAAGTTGAGGTGAAATGCTTATTGATCGTTTCTCAAACACGTGTTCTCTCATTATGGTGTGGTTATTTCTTAATCAAGATTTAAGAATGAATATGTTCTTTGGTATTTCTAACTTCTTATTACTAGCATGCAGAAACTCTATGTCATCATAGATCTTTGGATGCTTGGGACGCTGGAACGCTTTGAAGTTGGAGTAGGTTTTGTGGGTATATCTCTAGTAATCCCTCACGAGACTATAACTCGTCCACTAGGGACACCTAGGGGTTTGAAGGCTTGTTATTTATGATAAAAGTGACCGTAGCCTCGACGACATGGAGTTGTTGTATTCCGGTTTTGTTTGATTTGCTCGAGGACTAGCAAAGTATAAGTGTGGGGGAATTTGATAGGTGTAGAATACACCGTATTTACTATCTGGAGTTTATGCTTTCGTTGCTATTTTTTCTAGTAAATTATGTATTTTACGCATGTTTTTGAGTTATTAAGTGCTTTGGAGTCATATGGAGTGAAAGAATGAGAAATTAGCCATTTGGAGCGAAAAAGGCAAAAAGGTCAACTCGCAGACGGTATTTGGAGCATGCTAGGTTGCACAAGAGGAATTAGGTTGTCGGTTTTCTGAAACCGACAAGCCATGTTTGAAATGGTGATCCCTTATCCTACTGCAGTGGGTGCAGATATCCGTTCCAGGGTATTAGACTTCACCTGGGTCGAGCCACATTCATAACAACACGATTTTGTTCTTCTCTTACAACACATACCAAAACCAGGGCAAAGGGGTTGATGATAGAATCAAATCGAAATAGAGATATTCAGATGAAATTGATGGTGATGGCATGGCTAAGGAACTCACTGAAGAACTACTATTTCTGTTGATTCGAATTATGGAAGAATTGAAGAAGTTCAATCCAAGAAGAGGTTGATGTTGATTTGGGGGTTTCACAGGAGTTAGGGTCTTGATTTCTGGTAGGAATTGCAGACTGATGCCGAGGTTGGTATAGAGACATAAGGAGTAGATGTTTCTGGTATTTTGTTTGCTGTTGTTGAAGGAAATGAAAGATTGCAGTTGCTGCTGCGATTGATTTCATAAAGCTCAGAGAAAGGGAGGCGCTATTAATGGTGAGATCAAGAGAGTTGAAGAACTGAAGTTGATGGGTTATTCACGAATTGGGTTTCTGTGGTGTATAAGATTGGATCTGTTTTTGCAGTTAGGGAATGGATGATATTGACACAGATGCAAGTAATGGCAGCAAGGTGCTATTGTAACCGAGGCTTTGGGAGAAATTGCAGATGAGAAGAATTGATGCAGCTGACTAGTGGCAGTAATCTGAGATAGAATGGGTTGAAGTGGAGAAGCAAATGGGAGATGCAAAAGAGCAATTGTTTATGGAGACGAGGTGCAGTGATTGTGTATGAATGATTGTGTCTGTAGAGACAGAGATGTGCAGATGGTGTTGGTGTTCTTGAGATTCTTGGTGGCAGTTGGTTCTGGTGATGTGCAACTATGGAGCTGGTATCGATGTTGTCCGAATCACAGTTGAAGTTAAGAAACTGGTGAGTGTTGTGAAGCTGCAAGTGGATACGCTGAGCTTGTGCAATGCAGAGATGGGTTCTCGTTGCAATTGAGTCTGAGATTGAATTGGTTACAAGGGTTTGGAGCTGTTTATGTGGAGTTCAAGTTGCTACTGTCTCAGTGGGGATATTGAATTGGTGGTTTCCTTGAATTGCAGTTGAGATGATAATGTTGTTCTGGTGTGAGTCTGAGCTGAGCAAGAGTTGCAAATTGAATTACAGGTGATGATGTTGAGATAGGAGGATGGTGGCATTCTGTATGAAGCAGAGATGTTTGTGAGTTGAATGGTGCAGGGTTGGTTTCGAATTGAACAAGAAGACAGGCAAGCAAGTTGGCTCTGTTGCAGGATTGCAGTGACTAGTATGAGAATGTGGTGCTGCCAAAGGAGAGATGGGTAGTATCAAACTGAAATGATATGAACTGCAACTGATAGTTGTTGTTATTGAAACGTAGAACTGAATTGCAGAGCTATCCGTGTTGCAGGTGGTTGTGGTCATGACAACAAGATAAAGATGATGCTGCTGGTATGCAATGGTGGCAATGAATTGCAACTATTGCTAGGAAGATGGAGCTAAAGGCAATGTTGTGTGCTGCAGTGTTGTATGCGGTTTGGAGCAGAGTCGCAACTATTGAGCTGATTGTTGAAAAAATGCAGTAATAGTAACGATTTGCTGTGCAAGATGGAGTTGTGCTGGAGATTACAAGGGTTATGGAGTTGCAATACGGAATGAAGTCAAGAAGCAAGCTACAACTGCAATAGTAGCTGATTCAAGTGCAGGTGAGCCGGGAATTCAATGAACAAGGAGGACAATGGTGCTGTGAATGAGTGAATGCTATAGATGTATACTAGGCTTGGAATAAGGGTATGCTCAGGTTGTGGCGCTGTGGCTTAATGTTTGTCGCAATGAAGGACTTGGAACATAGCAGCGGTGATGATCGAGTTAGAGATGCAGCTGCAATTGGAGTATTAATATGTTTGGAGTTGAACTCCAGAAATGTGCCACTTATTTTGAGTTGTACTGTGAATCTCAGGGAAGTGTTGGTGGTAGCTGGTGGTTGAATGGTGGAGATGGCTAGAATGGGTTGTGGAAGTTGTGCGAGGAAATGTTGTTGTTGTGAAGTTGAAATGGGATTGATTGCACTTGGCAAGGTTTGTTTTGAAGCTACATGAAGCGCTTGAACTAATTGGTGCTAGTAATGTTGTTGGGAATTGCAGAAAAGAGTTGGAGTTTGAGAAATCCATTTATAGGTTGTACATGAATGAAACTACTGCTATTTGCTGCACAATGATGGTGCAACACAGAAAAATGGATTGCAACAGCCTATGCAATGGCCTTGTCCAGAAGACCAAACTCAACCCTGACTCAGATCTGACAACACTGAATTGACCCGGTACTGACTCGGTCTGTTTGACCCGAGCTAACTCAGTTGACCCGATCGATTGACCAACTTTGACCAGTACCTGAGCTACTTACCGGCGATGACTGACGGTGCCGGATTCCTGCCAACTTCCGGCCAAAAACCCAGTTTTCCGACGAGCGTATTCTGGGACAGAATTTTACCCGGGTTTTCTCACACATGGGCTTGAGGACTTCTATCTATTGGACCTTTGAAAACTAGACCTAATTTTGGAACAAGGAGAGCTATAAAAGGAAAACTTCTACAACTTTTGGATATTATCTTTTTACACATTAATATCTTTTCTACTACTTTTGTTCTAGGGTTTAGAAACATGATAGGTTTTTTCTTCCTTCTTTTTATGAACTCCTTGAATATGAGTACTTAATTTTATTATAGGTTATGGAATAATTGGATTTCACATAATATGGTTTTTGATATGATAAATTAGTTTTGTCTCCATACTTTATCGATTATGATTCACAATTTATATTGTTATATAATTTGAATGCTTGTTTGATCGAGTCGCGAATCGGTTGAGTTTGTTTTCATCTTTATTGCTAGATTAGGGTTTGTTATACGTAAAAGTGATAGATTCTTGATTGCAAGTAGCATAAATATGATTATAGTTTGTAGTGATATATTCTTATGATCATATGTGAATTATGACCTTTGTTAAATTGAATTAGTGCGTTTTCCACGTTCGATTGCTTTGATTGGCCTGATTTCATAGAACTTAATGCATCTTGGGAATTAAACTTGATTAGTGCTTTTACACGTTAGGTTGTTCTTTAAGATAGAACTCATATTCGCATCTTTTAATGCGTTTGTTGATGAGAAAAGGATATTAGCGGGATATTCTTGCGATCAAGATATTCTAGGGCTTTTGATAAAAGTTGAGATTAAAATATCAATTCTAGTTATTGTGAAGAAAACATATTTGTGAATGAAGATGAATCCTTAACCAATATTCTCACTACCTTGATTTGTGTGTTTACTTTTCATTGTTTTGCTTTTATATTTTATTTTAGTATATAAAAATCAGAAAAAACCCCGGTGTTTTATATAGGAAACCAAAACATATTGACAACCTAGTTCTCTCTGTGGGATCGATCATTTCTTTCCCTTGCTATATTTAGATTTTGAATAGTAAGAAAGTGTGAATTATTTTTGTGTCGGCTGACAACCGATCACTCACTAAAGTGATAAACCGAAAATCTAGCGGTAAGAGATCTCCTTCCAAATGTTTTAAAATGCGGATAATTATTGAGAGTAAATATCCAACAAAATTACTTAATCATTTTCGTGACCCATCATAGTATGATGTGGACTCGTAATGGCACATATATAGTGCAACCAAAAATGTGTAATAACACAAATGTCAGGATTAAATTCAGTTACCAACTGGTACGCAGAAAATATTGACTAATATTGGGTTCTAAAACGAATTAAGTAAAGATGCGCGTAATATTACATATTCCCAAAGCAATACAAGGTAGGTTAGTTCGCATAACCTATTCCTTAAGCACCATCTGTAACCTTTGATGGTAGCCTCTGCAAGACCATTGGGTATAAAATGCTCTATATTGATCCTATTAAGCATGTAATAGTCATCAAGTCCATTTGATGTAAATTCTCTAGCATTAACAAGGGTGGTTAGCCTTTGTACTTTGCATTGTGTAATATGTGCTAGGAGTTTTCAAACGAAAATTTCTTGGGAACTATAACTAATCCAAAATTTCAAAACATTCACCAGATCCATCAGTCACTTTAATGGTCTGCATTCTGCATGAATATTTTTCTAAAGTTCACCTTGTTTTCTTTGTAATATGAAATTTTTACCATTTGCATCTTAGGTTGATCTCGATTCTATTTTACTAAAGACATTGTAAAAATGAGTGATATGCTTTCTTACCTGAAAGCATAATGGGAAGGGGGGTTGTGCATCTAGTAATTTAGAAAACACTTATTGAGAGATATGTCGTCACTTTGCATTCTGTCAATCTTTTTCTCATTTTCGTTCACTCAAATAAAGTGATATATGTATGAGTTCTTTCAAAAAAATCATCATGTCACAACCAAAGTTTCTTTATGGTTGTGCCCAAAGTCTGTATGAGTCACTTTCCAACATTTCATCGTCGGAGTCAATATGATTCAATAATCCAAATATTATAGTGAATTACATTGCACTAGATTGACTCATTAGTTTCTCTAAAATATATTTCCTTCCAAATATATTAGAGACTATAAAAGATGCAATCAATTACATTCTTATCATTTTGATGTTCCACATGATATCCATTTGCACGGGTTACTTGGGAATTTAACAAGGTGTGATTATCTCTTGGTACATATAGAGATTTTGCGACGTCTTTGTTCTATATTGAAGAAAAAAAATGAGCAGTGTTGCGCTCGATAAGATAGTCAATTGACCAGGCAAAGTTCTTGTTGCCATTAAAGTTGATGTGAAAATTGGTTGTTACTATGATACACATACACATTATATTGTATATACCAACACCTATGACCAAGGTGCATTTCCAACTCTTTCATTTATGATGGGAAAAAGAATTACATTTTAGTTGATCCCGTGTTCAATTGATACCTATACTTTGGTGTCATTACTGTTGGGGAAAAAAATAATAATTTTTTTTTCTTATGATATATATGTCCCTTTTCACACGATTTATATGAGTCGGTACGTCTAACCCTCATTACTTTGGGGTTCTTTCCCTTTTCAATTTCTCTACATTTAGCTTAATTTGAGAAATTTCTTTATCTCAAAAGGCCAAGAGAATCTCAATACACATGTCAACCACTTACTTTAGGTTAAATATATGTTACTAAAGATAATTCTCGTGTTGTCATACTTCAACATATACCGGTTCGTCAGTATTATGGATGAAGTAGAGAAATGAAAATTTTATGACTCATATCATCTTTTGTGAGTTCTTCCACAAAAATTGGAACATGTGATTTTATTTGAACGTATGTTTTGAAACTATTGACAGATTAATAGTCGAGTAAGTGGATACATTCCACGGAACATTCAAAAAAATTTGGAAAATATCAAGTATCCAATAATGGTGCTCAAGTACTTCCAAGCCCCAAATGAATACATTGGAATTGAGTTGGTACAACCGATTAAAAAATACGCCATTCAACTATATCCAAAATATCATATTCAAGATAACAAATAGCATTAAGACCAAAATTCTTAATGATTGAGATCAATAAAAATAATTTAAATTGACCGTTTATATATTGTTGGCTTATTTTAAGACAAAAATTAACAAAACTGGGCATATTCTAAAAAAATAAAAATAAAATAAGCCTAAGAAGTAAATAAGCTTAGCATATAAAAACTCGCGTTATATAGTTACATATCTCAAAATTTGGTTCCCACCGTATATAGGCAGGACTGGTACGGACTTACTCGTGCACGCCCCAAAACCACAACCGGAACAGGGCACAAACTGGAACTAGGCAGAAGAACCGGATAGGAGGTGGTCTGGTCTGGTCTGGTCTGGTCTGGTCTGGTCTGGTCGGGTCGGGTCGGGTCGGGTCGGGATTGGATTGGACCGGACAGAAGACTCTTCATCTTCACCAAGATTTACTCCTCCTCGGACAGGGCGTGCTTTCCTTTCTTTTTTCTTCTCCGTAACATGGAGATTCTTTCCTTCTCCGTAACAGCAGGAGGGGATTCAACCATAATCAAATCGAATCAAGTAAAATATTATTGTATTGTAAATATAAAATGTGATTGCATAATAAACAGTACAAATAAATAATATATTATAAAATCTAATCAATCGATTTGATCATGAAATTTGCATAAATATATTGGATTTATCCAAGATCAAAAATAGAGAAAATAGATCAAACTTATCTGATTTGATTCTAACTTATTTGATTTGATTCGATTCCAGCGATCCCATTGATTCCAACATACTGTATTTGATTGAAAGGAAAAAAAAACACATATCCAAAAAAATCCTTCACGAATTTGATAGGAACCCAAAATAAAAATCCATTTCTGCAGGGTTAGAGCTCATGCTGATAACATATTATATTATAGTATAAAGGATAGGAAAAGATAGAGAGACAGAGAAGAAAAGGATTTCCATTCATTGGGGTTTAACATATTACATAGGTATAGTACATGTAAAGAGAAACCCTTAGGCTTCTAGTTGGGCCGCACACCCATGGGCGGTAGGCCTACAACAAACCTTTCTTAATTCGGTTACAAAATTTATGGTAAAACGAGATAAAAATTAACTCCTACCAAAGCTCCAATAAAGCTCCGTTGAATTAGTCTCCATAACTAATTCCCTTTAAAAACCTGGCTTGATTGGGGTATACCCAGATTAATTGGGGTATACCAAATGAGACAAAATAGGGTCATTTTGAAGTAAAAGAGGTCACCCCTTAACCAAATATTTTCAAAATGGCAAAAATGCTCTTGTTTAGTTAACACTAAAAAACTGATTAGGTTAATTAATTGAGTTTAGATTAAAATTTTGAAAATGAAAATTCAGTAGGTTAAACCTTTAATCTGACTTATGAGTTCGATTAAGATCAGAAAAATTGGTTTTCAAAAATATGATTGGTCGGAAAGGTCGACGTTTGAATAAGGTGTCGGCTATATTTCGCCAGCATGGTATACATTTGAATAAGATGCCGACCGGGTTTAGCCGGCATGGTCCTTGGATGAAGAAAACGCCAACCATTTTTTGGCCGGCAAGGTATTAAATGAAGAACATGCCGACTTTATTTTTCTTGACACACATGAAATGGCTATTGAAAAATATTAGTCGGCAAGGTCTACAAAAAAAAAAACCGCCGGCTGTTGAAAAATACCCTGCCGTCTATATTTGGCCGGCAAGGTATTTAATTGAAGAACATGCCGACTTTATTTTATTTTTGACACACAGGAGATGGCTATTGAAAAATATTAGTCGGCAAGGTATACAAAAAAAAAAAACCCGCCGGCTGTATTAGTCGGCAAGGTCTTCAAAAAATACCCTTCCGGCTGTTGAAAAATTTACAGTCGCCACCATGGATGTTATGAAAAGTCGGCAAGATATGCATGTTACGACATTGCCGACCAAAAACACAGAAATCATAATTTTCGATTTCTAACATAATATAATAATCAAATCATACAACACAATGATGGGTTTGAGTTTAAACATCATTTATAGTATTCTTTTCGCTGGTAGAGTCAACAATTTTTTTGGAAAATCAAAGTTGAAGATTTTTATATGGGTTTGGTTGATGGAAGATGAAGAAGAAGAAGAAGAAGAAGAGGAGATTAAGAGTTGTTTAGTTTTTTAATTTTAGGGTTAATGAAATTAAGAAATGAATTTATTTTTAAGATTTAATTAGTTAAAGGGTATTAAAGTAAAATCACTCTTTTTAATAATGACATACCATGTCCCCTTGAAATTGGGTATACCCCAATTAATCTAGGTATTCCCCAATCAAGCCAGGTTTAAAAACTCCCTTTATTTAATTTGTTTACAAAAAAGAATTTGTGATAAAATAAGATTAATGTTAATCCTGAAAAGAATTCTCCTGAAATAACTCTCCCCAAGCAACTTCCTCAAATATCCCCGTTAGACAAATTCCTAACAAACTCTACCCTACTAATCTCCAAAAATTTCTAATTATCACTGCACGTGACCAATGAAAATTCTTGTTTTCACATGTTGGTAATATTTCTAACACGAGATTAGTGAATATTATACTTTTTGCTGGTGAGAATTCCAGTTTTCATTTGAAAAAAACAGTGAAAATTTGAGTTTTGACAAACAAAAAAAAATGTGTGAAAATTCCAGTTTTCACAAGTTTACAACCAGTGAGAATCTCAATTTTCAACTTCTAATTATTGCGATTTGTGAAAGTAGATATTATCACCAGTTGGGATAACCGCAATTATCATCACTGCACTATCTTTAATAAACACAAAATATTTACTTATATTAATCCCGATGGAGTTTATAAATATTTGAAAAGAATAAAAATATTTGCAACTAAGAAAAATAAGAACGCGCAATTGGGGGATACCCAATCTAATTGGGGGATATTGATTAGTTTCCCCAACCCATGATTTATGTTAAGGGGTGACCATTTGATATGAAAGTACCAAAATACTCTTTGGTTAATTAAAATTCTTTATGAAAAGACAGTTATACCCTTTCCCCTAAAACATAAATTCTAAAAACCAAATACATATCCCCCATTCTTCCAATTTGTCCCTAAAGTTTTTCCCGATACACATCTTCGGTGATTGACCACGTCAAAGCCTCCCAATCGTGGGAGAAACAAGCCCACAACCTTTCATTCTCATCATACTCCTTCGTAAATTCCTTTTTTTCTCTTCTTGTACGTCATCCGGTAGTGATTTAATATTCTCTAGGTCTTTCAACTTAACCGGTTGAATTACCAGTTAACATTTTTTCCTAACGTTGTTCCATACAAGGAAAATTATGGGCGTCCAGAAATACCTTACGAATAACATACATCAAAGTGGCTTCTTGGTCGTTTACAGTCACCTTAAGAAGAGCATCCTCCCGGAACATTAACTTACATTGTTCTAACCCCAAATGCATTTTTTTTAATTCATCACTCAAAAAACAAAAGGTCACGGTGAATGGTGCCTTGGTTGACGTATGTCCAACTATGCTCAACAACGGCATCTCATATTTGTTGGTCTTATACGTGCAATCTATTATAAGAAAAAATAGAGTCAATTTAATGCAATCCGGTGAGCAAGAAATAGGTGTGTGACTTGTCCGGAGTCATCCAATTCCATTTGGACCATGTAGTTGTGCTTCACCGCCAACCATATCAATTGTTGCATCACTACCCTACCTTGCAAATCCTTCCTTCTCAGAGTGATTTTTTCTTTGTAGATATTTCGTATAATGGATTTGTTATGAGGGTCATCCGCCTTCAACTTGCTAAGGATTTTGATTGATGACATACGTGCTCGATACATCTTATCTATTTCCAAGTATTCATGATCTTTGATCCTTAAGACTTTTGCATGTCCGTGAAGATCAAGTGTACGTGGGTGGTTATAATGACAACCTATATCTTTATTCATAGGTGTTTATGTTTGTTAAGGTTGAAAACGATCTTGGGGCACTCTCTTTTTTCCGTCTTAATCTTATTCTTATCCCAGTCTTCCCAGTATACACAAAATCCTTTTTATACCTGTCAACGTATTTCCCACTTCTTTCACAAACCATTTCAAACCGGTCTCATCGGCTTTGTTGCCCGTACACTAGCACGCAATTTATTTTTAATACATGTGCCTCAGTCCAAGCCTTTGCTTCAGGTTTATCTTTCTATTCTACAAAAATACAAGGTCACATATATACTTGGTTAAAACTTTTGGAATATATACTTTTAACATATAGAGTAAAACATCCTTAATTTGTTACCTACCAAGTCATTTTGGAAGTGATCTCTATTATCTTCGTAAATGGTGTTAACGATCGAAGGTTGATCGTGCATTGTTATAGGTTTAACAATTACGATCTACAAGAATTCGAAAAGGCTAGATAACTAAAAAACATAACAACAGGTTCGACTATTTCGAAAAATTGGAACCACAACCGAACCTCTAAAAGTTTCACGGTGACGCTAGGTTCGGCTCATACGAAATGTATGTTACAAGCCGAACTATAAGCCGACCTTCTAACTTAGATATTTAATCAAGTTACACTACTAAGTTCCGATGAAACAAAGTTAGCCGAACATTTCATTGTAAGTTGCCTACAAAAGCAATACAAACTATAAACTACAAGTTTGGCTAACAATGAGACGAGTTCGAATAAGACGAACTTGGGACTTTTTCAAAAACTTAGGTTCGGCTTTAAAATTATCGGTCGAACAGTTAATCCCGGGCATGCTACAGCCGAATCCAAATATGAAAACAAGAAAAGTTTGTAAGAATTCAATTTTTTGAAGAATTGAAGCTAGAAAAATGAGATTAGACATCATATACGAGTATACCTGTGCATTATTAGCATATGGTTCCTCATCAATGTTTTCATCATCTGGATTTGGCTCGTAAAAACCATCATCTTGAGTTTGAGTAAAATCATTCTCATAATCCAAAAAGTAAGCCAAATCCGGATCATTGTTGTAGTTGATGTGTATCATATTATTTTTATGAGATGAAGATTTTCCCGGATCATTTGAATAACCCATTTTGAATCACAAAAATCTCAAAAACCTAGTTGTTGTTTTTTTCTTCACTTTTTCTTCCTCACGAGAATATGATTTTTCTAATAATATAACATTAACAACTTAACTTAATCAATCATTAAGATTACTAATTAAGCATCATCATTAAATCTAATCATAATCATTCACACTAATTATATAAGGGTAGTTATGCCATTATCAAAAAAAAGGATGGTGATGAGTTTTTTTACCTAGTGACCTTTTTTTTTTTTTTGAAAAGTGAAGGTTATATTAAGAAAAAAAAAAGGATAAACCAGTTTACAGCCATAGAACCAGCGAAGAACACATTACATGTTCAACACTTCATTCCAATTGAACAAAATAAAACCTACGGAAAAATCTGCAAAAACATTCGTCTCTGACAGCCAAAGAATAATTGACTGTCTAATGATTAAACAAAGCTCATCCACACTCTTAACTCTCCCTCCATGTACTCTTGAGTTCCTTTCCTTCCACAAATGCCATGGAATTGCATAGAGTAGTTTCCACCAAATGTCCTTTTTCCTACCTTGAAAGTTGTTAAGCTTCCAAGATTCAAACTGATTCCACAAGGACATAGGAGTAACCCATCCTATTTTAAACCCCTCCATAAACTTATACCACACCTTATAAGCATAATAACAATGCAGCAGTATGTGATCTGCAGTTTCCAGCACATTACCACAAAAAGGACATAATTCATTCTCAACTTCAACTCTCCTGTGAGCGAGCATAGATCTTGTAGGCAATGAGTTGTGGAAGTAGGCCCATAACATAAAGCTCACCTTTGGGGGGAACATTCTTCTTCCATAAAAATTTATTGAAGTCCCCAACTGGATCATCCTGCAATTGCACTTCATAACATTTCTTTACAGTAAAACCCCCAAAGAAATCAATTGTATCTTCACCTCCATTCAAACCATGTACTGGCCCCAATTCATTGCATAGCATATCCCACTCCCATTGTTCCACTGAATTCAGACTCCTTCTAGAGCCACAAAGAAAAACACCATTGCTGATCATGCCATCCACAGTGGCTAACTTGGTGTTACAAGCCTTATAGATGGCAGGGAATCTATCTTTCAAAATTCCACCTGATGTCCAATTATCCCACCAGAATCTCAAAGAATTCCCATTGTTGAGTTTGAAATTTAAATGCTCCTGTAAAAAAGAAGATGAATTAAAAATATTCCTCCACACACTTCTACCCTTAGGCCTGAAATCATCACTAGGAAGTAGAACCTCAGGATTATTGTTTAATTTTTGTTGCACAATTCTTCTCCACAAAGCTCTTTTTTCCCTGGAATACCTCCAAATCCACTTAGCTTTCAAAGCTTTACTTGTGCTTCTCAGATTCTTAATACCCAGTCCACCAAGGTTCTTTGGCTTATAAATTTTGAGCCATGAAACCCAGCACATCTTCCTCTTTTCATTGCTTGAATCCCAAAGAAAATTTCTCATCAATCTTGTGAGCTTCAATTCAACACTAGCTGGCATATGAATAAGAGACAAAAAATATGTAGGCAAGCTTGCTAAACAACTTTTTATTAACACCAACCTTCCTTCCTTGGATAAAAACCTCTTCTTACATGATGCCAACTTCACTTCCATTCTTTGCACAACCTCATCCCACACAGAAGCACATCTGGATGTTGCACCAATTGGCAAACCCAGATATTTAATAGGAAGTTTTTACACTTTACAACCCAGCTCCAGAGCTAAATCCTTGACCCTGTCATATGCTCCAATACTTATCATAAAACTCTTCTCCATATTCAACCTAAGACCAATTAACAATTCAAAAGTGTTTAGAATAATGAATAATCTTCTAATCTCCTCAACATTTGCATTAATGAAAATTAAGGTATCATCTGCAAATTGAAGATGTGAAACCATTTCACCATTTTCTACCACTTGAAACCCATGTAATTGCCCTCTTCTAGTAGCATCCTTCAGTAATTTAGACAAAACTTCCACCACCAATAAAAAAAGGAAAGGGGACAAGGAATCACCTTGTCTCAACCCTTTTGTTGGCTTAAATTTTTCAGAACTACTCTTATTTACCAAGACAGCAATGTTAGCCGAAGAGATACACCACTTAATCCAAGAATTCCACCTCTCCCCAAAGCCATGTTTCTCCAAAATCCTCATTAAAGACTTCCACTCAACATGATCAAAGGCCTTCTCCATATCTATTTTACACAAAACACCAGAAGTTTTCTTCTTCAATATACTATCAATGCACTCACTAGCAATTATAACTTCATCCAAAATTTTCCTTTCTTTCACAAAAGCACCTTGATATTCAGACACTAACTTGTGTATTACCCCTTTCAACCTATTAGCCAGAATCGTAGATAAAATCCTATAAGCACTTCCCAGTAAACTTAAAGACCTAAAGTCCTTTGGAGGAATAAAATCTTCCTTCTTTGGAACCAAAGACAAGAAAGAGCAATTTAATCTCCAATCCCATATCCCATACCTATAGAATTCCTCCATTAACCTCATAAAATCATCTTTAATAGTTGACCAACAAGCATTGCGGAACTCCATTGAAAACCCATCTGGACCAGGTGCCTTATTAGCACCAGCCTTCCTTATCACCCCATAAACTTCTTCCTCAGAAAATTCCTTCTCCATCTCCAATTTCTCCTCTTCTTCAATACTAGTAAACTCCAGATTGTCAAGGGTAAAGGCTAGATTATTATCTTCTGTAAATAAGCTGCTAAAGAAAATTGGAGATTATTATCCTATAAGCACTTCTGAACCTAGTGACATTACTTTGGCACCAATACATTTGGAAAAAAATAAAATAAAAACACTACCAAGCCCAGGTTTAAGCCCATAAAACAGATCCTTAGTTCCCTCTGGCTCTGCAATCTCTATTCTCTAGTTTTTTCTGTATTTGTTCTTTATACTAGATATGCGCCCGTGCTTGGCACGGGCTTAGATTCATCATTCCAGGAATTTTTCTTTTTGAATTGTACTAACATGGTTAGATTAATAGAAATATATCATGTGGTACGTCCAAAATGCATATAGATAAGAAAGAAAGTAAAAATAAATAAATAATAATAATCAAAAAGATCATGAACTATAATTTTGAAGGAGAACGTGCTATAAGGACTGGTCACAATTACACCGGTATCAGGTCATCCCTTATGCCCAGTTAGCCGCAGCACATCGTACATGAAAATTTATATATGGCATACATAGTACCCGTGGGTTGGTCACAATTCATAATTCTGGATCATCACTTTCTCATTCATTTGTATCGGTTGTGGGTTCATGTGCTAAGATGTACAACCCCTGAATCTTAGCTGGAGGCCATTTGACATCATTATTGATACATATCAACTCTGCTTGTTTAATATGTTTAGTTTAATTTCCACCAAGGTTTCGCTTAAGAATGCTTGCTGGTCCGATGATCCATGATTACCTTTTTTCCGTGAGCCTTGGTCAATATCATCCTAGATGGAAAATGAAATTGCTGATCATCCCAGCGACAAGAAAAATAGAAGAAAAAAAAGAGAGCAGCTATTGATGCTATTGCACCAATACTCCATATTGACATGCCCACAATTGCTGCAACGTATACTATTGATTAATATTGCCATTCAAATTTTTCCAAAGTACCTGAATCTGTACCTTCTTCTTTATAGTCAAAACCTCGAGCACTACACCAGGTCCTAGAAAATGATATGTCGGGTGCATGTCCATTACCTGAGATGCAACCTGCAGCATCTATGAACATAACTAGTGTCTCAGCAACAATTTTTTCGACAACTTCCCATTTGGGTCAAGAGACGTAAGACATTTAACTTGGACCCATGTTGCATCTCTGCAAACAAATATATTAGCGTTGTCCTAGATTTAGTGCTGCCTCTAGTCTCTCATGTGTATGTTCAAATTATACATCGACTCGGCGATACCGAATCCTACAAAGCAAATAAATGAAAACGAAACATAAAATTGGCCGAAGTAAACGAAGCTCAATGCTTCTTGCCAGGACAAAAGATATTTATCTGATTAAAATATACCTATAATGCAATAGGGGTCATAGCCTCCATTAACACACAGTGCAGTATTAGGGCTGGTCTAACAACAGAACCCCGTGCTTCCTATATATAGTTTACCTGTAGACCACATGAATCGCAAATATGGTTTAGGATCCGTTAAGATCACCTTCCTTTTTTTAGGATGCATTTTAATATTTGATCTGAATCCAAAAAATTAAAAATACTACTGCGTTTCTGCGCCATTAGTTACATCCATCTCTTCCTTCTCTCCAGGATCGACCATCAATTACAGTACAAAAATTAAACACTTCTTAATCATACACGATTAAATTTATATTACCCCATAAATTAATCTTCACAATAAATAAAGCAAAACAATGAAAAAAAGAAAGAAAAAAAATGGAAGATCCGGTACGATACTTGCGACTCTATCTTTCATAATGTGTTATACGTTCTTCCTGATTTGACTGAAGAGATGGAAAATCAACACATAGTAGGAGAACAAAAAAAAAAAAAAAAAACTCTGCACATCCATGTATTGTCAACTGTCACCTGTAATATCAACAACCATGAGAAAGAAATCAGTAACAATCACAACTTGATAATTAGGGTTTATAAAAAAAAAAACATGAAGAGGAAAGAATTGCGGCAAAAAATAAGATAATTAGTTAGGGAATAAAAAAGAAAGAGTCAAGAGTCGCAAGTATCGTATTGGGCAAGATTAAAAATAGAGAGAAGTGGGGTCGAAAATTACAAAAGTTAATGGTGTGAAAAAACAAAAAGTTTATATTGGTCTAAATATTCTCGGTGAGGTCCGAAGCTCTATAATTTAATCTTGATATAACTTTTAACCACGTCATAATATTTTCTGCTGAAACTATATATATAATAATAATTACTAGGAGTCAGAGAAATTCCAACAGGTTTGCTACTTTTCTCTGGTTTTCCCTTGTCTGGAGAGGGGAATAAAGTTAAGAAGAAGATTGAAATGATTTCATTTACAGGAACAATGGTTTCCTTACCACAGTTCCCCTCATTTCCTTTTCCTCTTTCTTTGAGCACAAATTTTACTACAAAAACTCCTCACCCCAGTAAAGTATCGAACTGCAATCGTGCTTCATTTAATATAAAGGCAATTAATTCAAGAACCAGAGTAGTCCGTTCAAAAAGGGTTTATGAAAAACCCGTTAAAGGAAAATGGGAGGAACCTCTTGATGGAGAAGATAGTAGTGATGATGAAGAACAAGATGATTGGAGTGAAGTACCAGAAGAAATTGAAGAAGATGATGAGGAAGAAGGACAAGTTTCAGTTTCTGTAAGTAGTGGGAAGTCTTTTACCAAAGCTCAGTCTGATGAAGACTTCATTAGAGGTATTAATTATCTTAATTTCTTGAATTTTGAGTTTAGGTACATGGTGTTTGAGAAAAGTCCCACGTGAACAACTAGAATGTGGTTAGCCTTTAATATGATGATCATAATGAAAAAAAAAAAGTGATGATTATAGGCTGTTTTACTCATTGCCGATTGGTTCAGACTGGATACGCACAAACTCTAGGTATTTTGAAGATGTAGTTAGTTTGTGGTTTTTGCAGAAGTTGAATTACTTTTGGGACCAGAAGAAAGGGCAATCTTGGAACAAAATGAAGCTCCTGATCTTACTAAAATATCAACTGTTAGTTTCTTGAGCCTTTGCTATCTACTTGATTTACATTCGCTTAAAAAGGGTATGCATTCATAATTCAGTTTTGGTGTTACAACTCTTATGCAGAAAAAGTGGAGACCACTGCATAGTCTTGCATTATCAAGTCAGAATTATTTTGTGGATAAACTACTTGGACATGGTGTAGATATTGACGGTATTGATAAGGTAAAATTTGTATTGTATAAATACTTCAGTGTATGAAATTTTGCGTATCTTATTGAAGTCAAAAGAGCTTGAATATGTTTTGTAACAACAGGATGGTTTCACTGCTCTTCACAAGGCAGTTATTGGTAAAAAAGAGCCTGTTATCAGTCATCTTTTAAGAAAAGGCGCAAATCCTCATGCTACAGACAGGGTAAGTAAAAAAATCAAGAAATTCTTAAATTTTTGAACACCTTACTTTATAGTTAGACTGTTCTTAGATTAGAAGCTGAAAGTAATGATTATCTATGTGGCTAGGATGGTGCAACCGCGCTTCATTATGCAGTTCAAGTTGGTGCAGTCCTTACTGTGAAACTGTTGATTAAGTATAAGGTTGATGTAAATGTTACAGATAATGTGAGTTCACATTCGTCATGTTGTCCTGTATTTGAGAGTTGTAGCTCCATCGCTATCCCTGCCTCTTACTTTTTGCACTTCTCGTTGTTTCTTCTTCCAGGAAGGTTGGACTCCACTGCATGTTTCTGTACAGGCTAGGTCTAGAGATATAGCAAAAATTTTGTTGGTTAATGGTGCGGATAAGAGAAGAAAAACCAAGGTAATGTTATAGGTAGATTTGCATATGACAACCTAAATTCCTCTTAATGTTATTTTATCCCTATCAAAGGATAATTATTATGTTTGTATTACATGCTTCTATTTGTTAAATCACTTCTGGTTCCTTTCAAATGTGTGTTCCTTAATTACCTATAAGTGAAACACCAAGTTGAATTTGTAGATGCATGCAATATGTTCTTCACTTCATCATGCCATATCCATACTATAATAATAGTTCTAGCTCGCACTAAATAATGCACTGCTGCACTTTCCAATTCTTTTTTACGGTATAGGATAACGCCATCAAGTCCTTAATGTGATGCATAGACGAAACACGGTAAATGATTCTCTTTTTTATTTATTATCCCTTGTATCTTAGTTATGGAGTTACAGTAGGCACTCAGTAGTTATAAACAGTTGAGCAAAATTCGTGTAATTGTGAAGGCACAGTAAGATGGACAATGTGTGTGTTCCTTTACGAGTTCAATAATGTTCAAGTGAATCTAATTTCTTCCTTTTGCTTCTTTCTGTGTGACTTCGCCATGTGTTTCAGGATGGGAAGGCACCTCTTGATCTAAGCTTATGTTACGGAAAAGATTTCAAGTCATACGAGCTCGCTAAGCTTTTGAAGGTTATGGGAGAGAATTGAGATACATGGAGCTGTACAGTGACAAGTACACCAGATTGTGAATTCTCTTTAGCTTCAAATGGGTTAACAAGGAAATTGGCAGTTGTCAATGCTTTAAGAAAATGCAGAAGAGATGAGTCGGCCTTTATGGACATGGGGTTCCTTAGTAAACTAGTTGAGATCTTTTATCCTCTTAACACCTGGAGTTCAAGAAAAACTGGTTTTGCAATGAAGAACTTCGTATTAGTTACATGGCATCTTTAAATCTCTATTTAATTTTACTTACATTTATGGTCATACCAAGAAAGCAATGTAGTCTCTATGAATTTATAAAATCGCCAATCATATGTATAAAATTTTTCTCGTTTTACAGTTCAAATTTTACTTTCTGTATGCATGATTGCTGAATTCATGTGGCTATTGAAGTAGAACAATCTAGAAACTCCAGTTCTATGCAGGTCGATTCTGTGAATGTAATTCCAGTCCTATGCAGCTCACCGATGACTGCAAGGTGGTCTTCACTTCTATAGTTAGTACTACAATACTCTGTTATGTTATTTTTGTAAATCGGTCTGTCACAGTTACAAGACAGAAGTCCATCATTTTGACTGTATGCGCAGCTAGCTAGACATGTTGTCGTGACTTTCTCTTCCGTTTGCAAGCAAAGCTATTGAATATGACCAGCATTAGAGGTTCGTCAATGTTCTTACTGGTTGTCTTTATCAACTTGAGTCTCACTGTGGACACATGTACCAGCTTGCTGTTGTGGTTACCATGATAATGATTCTCTGAATTGCAGGATAATGAAGGATTACTGGCTTACTGCAGAAGAAGTCGTACAAAATGCTCATCATTATTCTGAAGGTTGTTAGAGATTCTATAAATCTAGGTGTGTCACAAACTTTATTTTGCTGGATCATGTTTTCTTTCAACTGATATGCTAGGACTGTGTTATGTGGCACCATCATGTTGATTTCCTTGCGGAAAGTATTAATAACCTACTTCAGCTAATGAATGAAGTGCTGCCTTTGAGTCACCTTTCAGCCAAACACCATAGAATTGAATGCCTTTATATTTTGGTTGTTGATGTTTCCAAGGTACCTACGATCGAGGCTTTGTCGATATAGAATTGTTTATCTTGTCAATCAGTAGAGTATAAATATCAAATGCATTGAAGCCTAGTTAAACCACACGTAACTTTATGTTTGCTTGTGTTTGCAGGATGCTTCAGAACAAAGGAGAAGTGACAGTATAAGTTCCTTAACTGAAATCATTCTACTGGCTAAAGAGGTGATCTCTTTGTTATCTTGGCAAAATCTTAAAAATATATTCTTCCTTCTACTTTCTCGAATGTGCACAATGTGTTTGTCTGTATCCAAAGTAGTAAAGTAGAGAAATGAATGAATTGTTCTTTTGCAGGCCAACAAGAAGACAAGGAATAGGGCATATATGACTTATTAGTCCAAATTGGCCATGTATGTGGTGACGAAGGGCAAGGTGCCACACAAGAAGATTTGCAACAACTATCTAACATGGTAAGAATTTATATCGGAAAGGACATAGATTGATCGAAAGCAACCACGTCCAGGTAATTTGGATTTGTATCTTATTATTACAAACTAATGAATAGTTTTGCTTCGTTTTATCCAATATTGAAGACTGAAAGGTATGTTTCCCAAAATTCTTGACTTTTGATTGTCAATATGGTGTGAGGCTATGTGATATGGAAGCAGAGACTTTTACTACTGCATCAGGGTAAGTTACTCCACCGGTGATTTAGCAGATTTTCGTCCTGTCACTGTGAGATAAACACTTTTGAGTATTCTCGTGAAGCATCTTTTTAAATGTTCTTTCAAGTCGTCCTAGGTTATAAGACCTAAAGTTTCAGTTAGTTGCATGGCTATAAAATAATAAGGTAGAAGTGGTATGTTACAGGTGGTCAAACTACACACAAAATAAATAACTTGTTTGATGGATTAAACCAGAGGGTGTGGCTGACCACGATGTAAGCTGGCCATATGCATCTTTCTGAGCAGAGAGGATAGAAATCAAACTTAGAATAGATGTGTTTGTTATATGGATTACGCCGCAGTGAGGTTATCGAATAGTTGACGCTCATGAGAATGATATGCTAAGCCTCTAGATCATGTAACCAATCTAAAACTAACCCCATGACGTTAATTTTATTTTTCTTTGCCTTTCAGTGAGTTAACTGTTTTCTATATAATATGATGGCTTTTTATGATAACACAAAATTAATGAGACATCTATCTGGAAATGGAAATCAGTCATTTACAATGTCAATCTGAATTACTTGTGGCACAGGACTTTGTAGGTCAAAGAAAACACACCGCTCAGCCAAGAGGAACTTGCCAGAGGACTTGCTAGACCAGTTTAAAACCAAGTCTTTTGTCGCTTGCTTTTCATTGGAGTGAAGCAAAAGAAAAGAGACTGTCATGATGAAGTAGTTAAGGTGAGAATTAAGTAATTTGTGACTGAGGAAGGCTGAAGAGAGATGCCATCTATATTGGAGAGTATGCTAGTAAGAAGGCTGGTCGGGATTTGAAGAAGAGAGCAAGTTTGAATCTTGTGCCTATTGGCCACTTGTCAAGAAGAGACGTGTTACAAAGCACTGGACGGCAGCTAGGAAAGGTTTGGCTAGTGTTGTTGGACAACAAAGAAGCTAAAAGGCAGCATTTTTCTGCTTTCCATTCCTCTGATGCGGGATCCAAGTTTAATAGGCGGCGAAAGGAAAGTGTCGGTAGCAGAAGCAAGAGAAGAAGGTAGTAGACAGAGAGATCTGGACTTTACTATTTCAGAGTACTACCAAATGGACGAGTCTTTTGGATGTTTTGACAGTGCAAATGTTATGCAAGTTTTTTTTTTTTTTTTTTTGCTTCTCTGGGTTTGACTGGCGATGTCACTCGTATGTTTTTTGCCATTGTTTGCGTTGAACTTGCCGGAGATTTTCATATTTTAGTTGGAGATTTTCTTCTCTTGGGGCAGTATTTTTTTTTGGACAAATTCTGGTGAAAGTTGGACTGCAAGTCTGCAATGCATTAAACATACTAGCATGGCTTAGAGGATAATACCAAGGCACCCTTTATAGAAAAATTTAAAATTCCATTATAGTCGTAAAACAATATGGAGTACAAAACATATACGTACCATTTTATATCAATAGTATAAAGCAGAGTTTGTCTAACTTTGCTTATCTGAGTGGTGGCCAGGATTTATTCTGGGCAAAGATAAATCTATGGTCGTGGTTCTCTGTGCCACACCCTACAAGTCGCACACGTGGTGTTCATTCCAATATTATGAATTAAAATGAATACTCAAGTCAAGATATGGGATTTCAAAAATTATAACGGGGAGGTTCAAACTCATGACCTATTGTGTCATAAGAGTGGTCTCTAACCATTGTTCCACCTTGGTTGGAATTGATAGAAAAGATAAATCAACAGTGGTTCTTTGTTCAACTTAAATATTAATTAGTATAAGTATTTTATTAATTAGTATAAGTGATTTGTCTAGAGAGAAGATAAATCTATGGTTATGGTTTGTTCAACTTAAATATTAATTAGTATAAGTGTTTTATTAATTGATGTCTCATTAATTTCTCATGATAAATTATTTATTAATTTTACATCATAAATATCCCTTAATTAATATTAATACATATCTTCATCAATAAATAATATTTTGACAAAAATTATTTCAATAGATATTTGTGGTGGTGGTGGTAGTAGATGAAGAAGTAAGTGGTGAAAGGGGTGGAAGATGTTACTAAGTGGTGGAGGCGGTAACATTAGTTTTGGTGGAAGAAATAGTGGTGCTGGATGGTTTTAATGGCGGTGGTATTGGTTTTTTATTTTTGAATCAAAAATAATAATTTTTTTTACATGACGGGTAACATTGTATTGTGAAAAGTATAGTTGGTTGTTTTTGACATGATCAAAAAAGGCGGATAACAAATACTTTTGGGATGATACCAAATCATATAAGACAAAATGGTTGTTTTTGGTACCACTGCTATCTTTGGTAACCGTTAAATTACGCATGATTTTCAAAGATAACAAAAAACATATAGTTGAATAAATTAATTGACGACCTAAGTTTGTTAAATCTAAACTTTATACACGACGTGTGGGATTAAAAGTTATAAGTGTGCCCAATATTCTACGAGGGATGGAAAATGGTGGTGGTGGAGAAAGAAGTGATATCTGGTGGTTTGTGGTACTGGCCGGTTTTGATGAGTAGTAATTAACTATGTTAATTATGTGCGGCTACAAAAGGATAACACTATAAATTAGAAATGTGGTTGATCGTCTTAATGCTAATATAAACTCGGTTAAAATACATGAAAATTAAGAAGAAGAAAAAAATATTTGGATGTCACGTTATATAATAAATAACACTAAAAGCTACATATTTAACATCAAGGTTTCTCCGTCCAATAGATAAATCTAAGGTTGTATTGAGATCCCGTAAGCAGAGGGATAATGAATATAATGAAACGCTCCCTCTCGGTTTCTCCAATGAAAACCGAAACCTTCTAAAAAAAATAATCAATCGAACAACACTTAGATGAAACGCATCACCACCAGTGTAAACTTCTCTGAATTGCTACATATCCAAGAAATTTCTACAGATTAATATGGTGATTTCGTCCTACCGTAGTTTTTAACGAGGCATGCAATTAAATCTCTAATAGTGATTTTAAAGGTATTTAATAATTACAAAATTCTCTTATAAGTTTTGTTTATGCAAGTATTGATTTAACTTGGGTTCTTTTATATTTTTGTGTTAAGTTGATGACTTTTTAATTTGAATACATGTTTGGTTAACAAACTTTGATACATATATGGTATTTTCTTTGTAGAACTGATGTTAGTCTCTCATTTTTCCAGTTAGCACTTTGTTTCGATCCCGTATTTGTAGACATTATTTGACTAATGTTGGGGTATTTGTTTAATCTCAAGGCCAATTAAACCCAATGTGTGTTGTATACATTGAAGGCGACAGAAGTTTGTGTCGGCTCTTCCTTGAAACTAATAATTTTTCTTCAGAAGGTTAGTTGAATTTATGTGGATACAAATATCAATATGACTATGCTCTTTAAAACTCCAAATTACTTGAGTAACACTAGATGTGAGAACGTCATTCATGCACTACTTAGCATAGTTGGTGTGAAATCTTTTTATCCACGAATTCTTCAATTTTATGTTATCAATATGATTGAGAAAGAATCTTACACGTGTTTTGATTTACTATTATAAGTTTATTTTTTCAACTCACATGTGCATATCTCAGCCTTCCAATAGCTAAGGGTTCTTCATTTTTATAACTCTCACATTTGCAATAAATAAATAAATAGTGTTTATCTATAGTAGGGAAAATATTATGGGTTTTTGCTTCACTCCTTAGAGCCTTAGTTATCAATAATTTCGGAACAAATGTATTCATAAACATCATGGAGTTGGATTGACATTTTAGGTATATGTACTGTTAGATGAAATATTCTTTTTGAAGTTTGAAATTATGGTATGATGGAACAATAAATGGGGAATTTTTTTATTTACTGTATTTTTTATTTTATTTTCATGTTGGCACAACATTATTACTCCGTCCAGATAATAAATTGGAATAACATGCTTAAGTAAAAAATAAAAATATCAGGTAACCCATTTTGTTTCCCAAAACCTATTTGAATATCAAAATAATTACTCACGAATAAAATGAAGCAAGAGGAATGTGAACAATATCGTATTAGAGACAAAACATCCCGTGCCGTTACGGCACGGGTTAAGATCTAGTAGTTAATAAAGCGGCCTTGGGCAGTCCAAAATGCATGATTCCTTGTGTCTACCATATAGTCAGGCTATAACATCAGCCACAACAGAGTGATGATATTCCTGATCTAAGTGATGATATTGGGAGAATTGATGATGTTGGTGAAGCCATGGATGTTGCTAACCATCAAAATGGAGGAGGGGGCCGGGTTGTGACACGTGGCATTTCATTATTAAAATAATCTAACGGACATGATAAATGTTTTTATTTTATTTTTTCTGAAGCAATGATAATTTTCTTAGAGTAGTTCGTATGGAATGAACAAACGATCAAGTTTGTTCATTTTGCTCCCACTATGAACTCAACAAACATGAAAAATGGATGTTCAAACCAACAAATTTGTTGGTTTGTTCATTGAGTTGGATGATGTAGCGAGCATTTGATGATAGGACGGGCGGACTTGCCTCAAACGCTGGCGTTGGAGACACAAGTGATGGCGCTTTCCTGGGAAGCGCGCGTTCTATACTAAATCGCCAGAGCTCATTCTCCCAGCGCGTGTTTGTCATAGAATCGCCAACGGCTGAATCTGGATGGCTAGAAACTCTTGTGATCTAACGGCTATAATTTTTGAGTTCTATAAATACTCCTTTCAACTCCAAATTCATACATTCTTCACTCTCAAATCATCTAAAAAAATGCCTCCCAGAGTTCGTGGTGTTAGATTCACTAAACAAGAGGATTTAGCTATTTGTAGAGCCTTTGTTTTTTCACACAGAAGATAATGTCATGAGTAATGTAGCCGATTCGACGTTGACTTTCTGGGAGAAAATTTACAGAATGTTCACCGCTGAAGCTGGGAACATCCATGGGCATGATTCTCACGGATTGCAGCATCGTTTTAGTGTAATTAGTATGAATGTATTGGAGTTCTCGTTGCCTAACTAATGGCGAATCACCAAAATAAGCTCAACGGTGAAGCCAAACATGAAGTGTTGCCCATAACTCTAGCGATGTGGCAAGCATCTCATCGCGGTCGTCCTTTCGACATCCATGCTTGTTTCAACATTCTCAGGGTACCTAACAGATGCGATCCCTACATTGCCCTAGGAATTCCACCACCCGCCGATCATAGACGCCTATGTAGTAGTTGTTTTAATTTAATGTATTTCTTTTTATTCTCATGTATGTATGATGTGGTTGTTCAATGCGGTATGTTTTTATTTATGAAATTGATGGTGCAATGTTTAATCGAGGAAAAATTTAAATTAATTATGATATTGATGGTTTTAGATAATAATCGTAATAACACAAAATAAACAGCAAACTAAATAGCATAATACCATAGTGAATCAATTTGTCCTTCAACTTCAATCAACCCACTCCACCAAAAAACACTTAGGACATTCCTAGAAATGCCTTCCATATGTGTCTTCTTCATAAGAAGTCCGCAAATGCATAAAAGTCTTGCAATCGGGATTTGAGCATCCATTGATTCTTTGTGGACAATGTTTGTATTCGTGATCTCCTTATCCACAATGCTTGCAGTGTAATAACTCTTTTTTTTTTCAATTTGGCTTTAAGTTTGAAGTTTCTGCAAGTGTTTCAATCTTTTCTTCTCCTTCTTTTTTAATCTTCATAGCATCATTCAGCATATGTGGTTCCTCTAGACAGTTTGGATCTTGACATTGCAAATACCTGAGTTTTTATGATTGTGATTCAATCACCATAATAATGCACGAACAACCTTCACGCGGACACTTTGAATACATCCAAGGGAATTGCATAAGACTGTGGTTATCCATGAAACATAATGGACAAACCTCTTTTGCTTCGACACATAATATTTGCTTCACTTTGACTTTAGAAAACATGGTGGATGAGGAGAAAGAATTCTGTTGGTTTGGTTGAGAGGCCACCCCTAGTGTCGTATTTATAACAAAAACATACGCGTTGGTAATCAAACGGGCGGTTTTAGTAACATCACACGGTTTTACTACCAACGTTAACTATAATTCAAATGGGCGCTCAAAGGAAATCCGCGCATTTATACTACAAACGCCAACGTCTAAATTTCCAACGACTCGATTTTATTTCTCGATCTATAAATTTCATTCTTCCCCCTTAAACTCTTAATCTCTCTCACTCTCCCGAAATGTCTGTTAGAAATCGTGGTCCCAAGTTTACTGAAGAAGAGGATATAACTATATGCAAAACATATTTTTTTCATACGG
Organism: Papaver bracteatum; assembly: GCA_023529315.1. Taxonomy (NCBI): domain Eukaryota; kingdom Viridiplantae; phylum Streptophyta; class Magnoliopsida; order Ranunculales; family Papaveraceae; genus Papaver; species Papaver bracteatum. The sequence continues at coordinate 566,213 of JAJJWX010004907.1, read as the reverse complement.
TAATCACTGGTATGGTCTTTCAAGACACTGTGAAAAATTAGGAGAATTTTTTTTCAATGTTCGTCTCACTGACGGGAAACCCAGAAAACCGAGTTGCTCGTCGATTGCATGCTTGTTTTCAATATATTAGGATTGCAGTCCAGCCATTTCTTTCCCTGGTAATGGAAATTGATCGAGAAAAGTTCATCAGTGTAACTGAAGATGAAGTGATCCAAACAGCTATTGATAATTGGGAGGAAGCTCGCCGTAAACCTTTTCGTTATGAAGCGTGTTTCAGAATTCTTAAAGATGGTCCATCTCAAGCACATCGTTACTGCACTCGAATGCCTCTACCGGTCTTTACAATGGAAGAAGATGTTACTTTTGTTCGATGTTGGTTACATCATATTATGAGACCAATGAACAATGTCCATTTCTGGCAAAGAGTATTGGGACATTTTGTAGCATCGCGGAACGAATCCATAAGAAATAGTAAGAGCCTAGAATTAAGAATTTCATTCATCACTAAGGAAGTCAAACATTATACATAAGTTTTGTGGATGATTCACCTTAGCTATTCTGGATTATCTAACGAAGAACTGGTGAGTATCTTACCTTTGTCCTCACTGATCAATTGCATCATAAATATCTGAACTTGTTGGTTATCTTTTTTACAGAAAACCATCGCTCAGACCAAGTTTATTGAAGAAAGTGGAAGAGAGTTTAAGCATTTTGAATGTTATTAACTCTACAAAGAGAATGTCGTTGGATTTGATGTAGTTTGATGTTTTTGTTGTGGTTTATTAAAATGTAGTTTGATGTTATTTGCAAGTTTAAATTATAATAAGTTTCGCTTAATCTGAAGTGAAAATCTCTATTTTAAAATCTAAATATTTTCATTCATTGATGCCAATTTTTTTACAAGATGTAAACTTAGGCAATAATAAAACGTATTAACGTAAACAACTTCAATAAAAATCGAGTACAAGTTTTGGCCTCTGTTTATCTTCATTTGACATATCTCAATTCCATTCAACGCGCTCTTTGACAGTTTCTCCTTTGTTTTTGAATTTTTTGTTGTTAACTTTCAAAACTTGAGCTCTTCTTTGCCTTTTAGCGGAACATTTTCTTGGAGCATCTTTAAAAACTTGCACTTCCCTCTTACAATTTTCAATCTCTTTAAAACTCCCACATATCTTAGAAACAACAGCTTCATGTTTTGCATCGCAAAAAAGTGTGATCGCCTTTTCAGCCATTGAGAAATAGATTTTAGAAGAGAAAATTCAAGAGAAGTGAATTTTGGTGTGAGTGAATTGTTTGAAATTGATGGTATTTTATAGAGGTAAAAAGTGAATTTTGAAATTTAAAAAACTACCTGTTGGCGTTTTTGCTACAAACGCCAACGTCATATGTTATAGCGTCGCGTTGAAGCTTTGAGCTCTAGCGCTTGTTCTACCAACGCCAGCGCTTTACCTACAAACTCCAGCATTTGTCTCTCAAAGGAAATCCTTCACTCATAAAATCACAGGTAATATTGATCCTCTTCTGTCAGGTATCATAATACTATTTTTTTTAGGGTTTTTGTTTGTTTGAGTGATTGATTGAAGGGACTCAAGGGAGTTTCATTTGCAGTTATAGTTAGTAAAAAGTTACTTAAAAATAGAAATAATACTACAGTTCGTATAATAAATCCACAGGGAGGATTGTTTTGTTATATGAAAAACTAGATTTCTGCCTTTATCTATCACATCCAGATTAGAGAACACCTAGGACATTTTTGAGAGTCAGTCCGTTGGCATATATATTTTTTATTATGCATTTCAGCTACAAAATGCTATTTGTTCCTATGTTAAAAACTATCTAGGTTAACTTTACAGGGAACTCAATCTTGTTGTTTACAGAGAACTTAATCGTGTTGTAGTTTTTCGATTGAGTTTGGAAGGAAATAACTTGCGGCTAAAACCTACAGACTTATGGAGCATATTTGTCATACTTTACTATCTTTAGGCATTAATGTTGATGCAAGTTTTGCTTTTATCGTTTCTCATGTGTGTGTTTTACAGGATACCACAAATTGTAAAAGATGGTGCAATACAACTTTAAGAAGATTAGAGTGGTTCCCAATGGCAAGGAATTCGTTAATATTACATTATATTGCACCCATTGCCAGACACCAACCGTTATCTATAAGGGTTATGCTATCAATCGTATACGTCAATTTTACATGCGCAAGGTGAAATATACATAAACGAACTTTCATGAGAATCTCTCTAGCATCGTTGATGACTTTCCGCGGATGGATGACATCCATCCTTTTTATGGAGATCTCCTTCATGTCTTGTGTACAACAAAGACCATTATAAGCTTGCCATTGGCTAGATGAATTCTGCAAGGAGACTCATCAGTAAGATTGCCAAGGACTATTTGAAGTTTTTAAAATATAGGGATTTACTTTACACATGCAAATATTTAAAAGTAGATGCACTTGGTCAAATGTGTATTGTGGTAAAGCGTATTGGCCCAAGTTTAGCTTACCTGGAGCATATTAGATAACACATGGAAAGGCTCCCATCAATTGATCTAAATACCAAAACTATCTTGATTTGTGGTTATCCTAATGTTGGCAAAAGCTTTTTCATTAACAAAATCACCAGGGCGAATGTGGATGTTCATCCATATGCATTCACCATAAAATCTCTCTTTGTTAGTGTTTTGGGGGTAAAAACTGATTCTGTTGGTTTTCGTAAATTTGGGTGTATTGATGAGAAACGAATTCAAACCTTAAACAAATGCAATGCACGGAAGTACTTTAGATTCGAGAGATCAATCTGTACAATCATGGCCTAAACCAAGAAATGGTCATTCCAGTTTTGCTTCGGTCACAAAGTGAAGGAGAAGGGTTGATCTTAGGGATGGAAGCGAAGAAGGTGTTGAGATCAGAATGGTTAACTTTGAAGGTGTGGCTATTTTATGACTTGTATCAGAATATGGAACTGGCTTGCGGAATGTAAGATATCAGTTCTTGGTATTTTTTCTGGATACTTGTGTTGATAACCAAAACTATGTTGTTGGTCGAAATAGGTTGAAAACCTATTTATACAAGTCATTGAGCCCCCTGATCTCGTAGGAAGTGAATATAATTAAGTAGTGGAGAAGTGGGGTTGTGTAGAAGCGGTTTACCATCACGTTCCCATTGCAAAGGGAAACTGGTCAGCCTTACAGCCACTATTCTCTTACTGCTATTTAACCGTCAGCTCTTTCCTGACACTTTCTTGTAATGAGCGCATTGCACGCCGCACGCTGTAAACCGACAGACCAATACCCTGATGAGTATCCCCCGGTTTTGTGACATGTTTGATGTCTCGAGTGTTTCGTGAAAAAATGTGCAACAAGTTTCTGAGTGGGTCTAATGTACAAGACCTAGTTATTTTGACCAATTACACGCAAGCTAGGTGGCATAATGCATAGTGGTGCCTTCGTAGTGGCTCAATGGTATAGTGGTGCCTGCATAGTAGCATAATGGTATAGTGGCGCCTTTCAGTGGTTAAGTGGTGAGGTGGCACCTGCCAATGGCATAATGGCAAGGTGGAAAAGTGGCGTCTGCCAATGGCATAACGGGAAGGTGACAAAGTGGCGCCTGCCCACGGCATAGCGGGAAGGTGACGCCTTCTATATCTTGTCATATTGGATCTATATATGGTTCAATGGTATTATCTCTAGTTGCCACATCAAACTTAATGCCCAGGTGATGTTATTTGGCGTGAGGCGGCATAATGGCCCTGGCCAAATTAGGGTTTGGCATGTCAAAAACCTAAGTAGAGCGTGCGTCCACGTGGCGCGACACAGTGAAATCTTGGCAAGTACTGCCTTGGCCGTTTTGATTAGCTTTAGTTATAAAATTATCTTGGCCATGCTAGGATTTAGCAATGGGTTTCCAGAATCCTAATACATCATACAGGGATTTGTTATGGCGTGGGCCATGAACAAAGCGTGAGGTAGCACGCGGCTGCGCTGTTATGGCACATTGGCATATTGCTGTCGTGGAATGGCATGGCCTTCTAATTGGCAGGCTAGAGCGATTTGGAAGGTTGGCTATCCAATTGGCATGGCGCCTTCGATGATCACTAGGTGCGATTTGGGATGGATTATCGGCAATTCCATTACTTTGGTATGAATTGCAGCAACGGTGTTAGCACGTTGCTTGCGGTAGCATGGTGATGCCTATTTGGTCGCGTTAGGGAGCGACTCAATTAAGTAAATCAAGTGGCCAGATCGTACATCCGTGATTGTTTTTTGGGGACTGGCCTGGGCCGTCTAGATTAGGTTCCTAATGGAATTAGGTGCATCAACCATCCAACTTCTAACTTTATTAAAAGTATGTGTGGCGGGTTTAGAGCGATCTGATTGGTCGATGGGAGAGGGGACCGGCAAGAGAAACATAAAGCGCGTCCAACGGCCACATGTGGCGCCTATGTGGCGTGGCCTTGCCTCTTTCTTCATTGCTCCTATTTTCCACAGTTCCTCTTTTGTTTCCTGTTTTCTGGTAGGACTTTGCTCCTACTAACTCCATGGAGGATTAGTTTACCTAGGTTTGGCCTCGACCAATAGGGTTGAGATATTTGCACAAGGCGCAAAAGACCTAATTTTACAAATCAATTAGGCTGTAAACTTGAATCTTGTGAGTTATCACAAAATTTGAACAAATTTAACAAATTATGCGTGTTGACACAAAATTCTTTTATTCTCAGAGAGAAGTTAGCGCGTCCTCTGATTGAGTATTTTCATACGAACCTTAGTTTTGATACTTCGGGAAATTCATCCTACTCAGCTGCGAGTGAACATTAATTATCATGTCATACCAATACTAAGGGTTCAGCTGGGGAACATAGCATAGTAAAATACTCAATAAACCATACACTAATGAGTAATACAGGCGAGAGTTTTACAGAATATCTGGGATTGTTGCTACATGCCCATTCTGAATAAATATACTGAATTGCTCAATACATGTGTGAGTAGAGACGACTGAGCACTCATTACCTTTTAAATGGCTCAGTCCTTTTGCAGATGACACATTAAATATAGAGTTTTACAATTTTATCCCTGAACTAAAAACCACCATCAACAGTTGTACATACCAATTATAAGTGCTTAAGATACCAAGTTATTGATACCCCAAGAGTTTTGGATCGTCCTTTTGAAGATCGTAACATTATAGAGATGTGTAGTATCACATCTCTTGCTCATCTGCGAGTATCAGTATTATTTTTCTTGGATATCTCTGGATCATGTGGGTACAACATTTCCCAACAGGAAACCCTCTTTCACATTATCAAATCATTGTTCGTGAACAAGCCGCTGACTATGGTTTGCAATAAGACTGATTTGTAGCCGCCGGATAGTCTCTCAGAGGAAGATATGAAGTTGGTGAGTGAGATGAAAGATGAAGATGCAAAGACCAAGGTGGGCGAAGGAGGTGAACCAAGTGACAATGCTAATGTTATCTTAACTATGATCACATTTACAGAGGATGGGGTGATTTCTGTAAAGAATGCAGTTTGTGAAAAAATATTGAACCAGAGGGTGGAACTAAAAATGAACTCGAAGAAGATAACTGACTACTTGAATAGGTTTCATGTTGGAATTCCTAATCCAAGATACCAAAAGGAAAGACCACACTATATACCCCAGTCATTTTTAGAATTCAAAGCTAAAGAAGCAGCTGGAATTGATGAGAAGAAGCTTGAAAGAGATTTGTAGAATGAGAATGGTGGGGGTGGTGTTTACACGTCTAACTTGAAGAAACACTATATCTTGGAACATGATGAATGGAAAGAGGATATAATGCCAGAGATTCTTGATGGGCATAACGTCCATGATTTTGTTGACATTGATACCTCGCAGAGGCTTGAAGAGTTGGAACAAGAAGAGGGGCTACGACTAGAAGATGAAGAGATTGGTGAAGATTTTGAGATGGATGACGGTAAAGAATTGACACCAGAAGAACAAGAAATCTTGCCTAAGATCAAGAATAATCCTAGTGTACCAGCATTGGGACTCAATCCTTCATGTCCATCAAATAGGCTGCCAGCAGGTTTCTATCTAGGGGCCAAAAGAGGGACAGGTCAAGAGGACTAGATGACAATGGCGATGCTATGGATATTGATAAGAGAAAATTAGACGCAGGCCCAAAAGAAATAATATTCTCATTTTCAGGCCCATAATTAATTTTAGGTTCCGTGACACCCATAATTATATGAAAATTTTAAAACTGTCTGCATAACCGGTTATGCATCCTAAATTTTATGGGTATAATTGGCAACGCAACTTAGATATAACATATCTAAAAAACCGTGCTTTGGAATTTTACAAATTTTATATCGTTGGAAATATTTTTAAGAGAGCTAAATTTTTGTTTTTCACGAAAAGGTTGGAGGTGATCATCATTTTATGGGAAAATTCAAAAACTGACCATATATTCGTTATGCAGCCTCCACAAAAGATGTATAACACAATATGCATACACCACAAAAGAGGCATAACACGTTATGCAACTATATTTTTGTTCATGCATCTATTATTTTGGTTTATGCAGCCACTAAAACGTTGCATATGCTTGAATCCAACAGAAAAAACAGATGCATAACGAATTATGCAACCATTTTCTCAATTGCATAACAAGTTATATAGCCATTGTTTTGGTTGATTTTAGTGCATACAGATAAAATTGATGTATAATGTATTATGCAGCCATATTTCTGGCTGCATAATAGGTTATGCATCCATTTTAATGACTGCGTAACAGATTATACATCCATTTTCATGATTGCATAACAGGTTATGCATATTTTATTATAGGTGCATGACAAGTTATGCAGTCTTTGTTTTGTTGGTTTCAATAGTAACAAAAAAGTTGTTGCATAAACGTGTTATGCAACCATTTTCTGGACTGCATAACAAGTTATGCATCCATTTTCATAGCTGAATTACATGTTATACAGACATTTTCTCGACTGCATGACAGGTTATGCAGTCATAACATCATCATCATCTTCTTTCTTGTTTCAATATCTCCCATACAAACCAAACAGCATAAACACCTTTCCCATTTCTCTACAACCAACACCATTTTCACCTTCTTGTAGTCTGAATTCCATACAAAACTTAATTTGAACCCAAGTACAAAAATACCTGAATTTAGTTGATGAAAAACTAAATTCAAACCATCATACTCTGAGTCATCTTTTTAACCTACATCAGTTCCATAAAAACCCAAATCTTATGAAACACTGATTTCAATTACAAACTCAGGTCTTATGAAACCCTGATTTCTAATCTCAATCTTCAGAAATAGATCTCTTATATTGTCCACGGCTTCTATCAATATCACCCATTTACTCGATCATCATCTTCTCGATCTCCACCTCTGATTTCACATGTGAATCTTTTTGCACAATGATTTCTGATCGAAATCGGTTTAACGATTGATCGAACACAAATCTCCTAAATTAAAAGAGAGAGGACGAAGAATAAAAGAAGTCATGAAAGAAAAACGAGGAAGAATAAGCGAAGAAACAATTTTAGAAATTCTGGGTGTGGGAGAAATTTTCACCGAGGAAATAGGTACGCGCCTGGAGTTTTTTGTCGGTGGGTTTCACAGTGACCAAAATCTTGAAATTGGGTGTGGCTGTAGTTTTCATTGTTGATAACCACGCTAACAAAAAATTGTGTTCAAGGTGTCTATCTCGGCCAAGATCACGGTCAAATTCAAAACCACCTGGTGAAGTTGTACCCGGTGAGGGCTTCAAGAACAGGGCCCAAAAGGTCAAGGCTTTGAAACTGGCTAGGAACTCGAGCAAGAAGAGGAACAAGCAATCTCGTGTTGGAGAGGCAGATAGGGTCGTTGCTAATCTTAAACCCAAGCACCTATTCTCTGGGAACCGTTCCAACGGAAAAGCCAACAGACGCTGAGACAGCAATTAAGGTCGTAAATACTAGTCACTTACGTCTTCTCCATTATCCTCAGTTCATGCTTTATCACATTATACAAACTGTCTTTCATATGTTACTACTACAGGTTGTTTTGAAGCTGTACCACCTAATTAAGCATTTCTCAATCTGTTATTCTTTGTTCCCGGGATTTCAATGATGGGTCTAGAGCCGACCGCAAATAGCTTCTGTTTTTCTTAATTAGGTGGTACAGATTGAGAAATGCTTAATTAGGTGGTACAGCTTCAAAACAACCTGTAGTAGTAAAACGGGCTCAAAGTAAAACGGTAGTTTAGAAGTTGAATCTTATTTCATTTGGTATTTGTTATGTTTACTTTTCTAATTCTGAGAGATTCAAAGACATAATTTATTTTTGTTAGGGAATGCTAACTCTCTACATTCCTGCCAAGTGCAGAGATACTTGATCAATTACAATTGCACATTACTGTTCAAACCTCTGACAACTTTTAACAATAACTCTTCAAGTTTCTCCAATTCAGCAACTTCAACTCGACTCCCCTGTAAATGTCACCCAACAAAAAAATTGAATCCAATTAGTTACCGTCTTCGATTTTTAATTACAATGAGCACATTTTGGGTCCAAAAAAAAGGTTTGCAATCTTACCCTGACAGACAAGGTAGTCAGGCAAACACCTTTGAATGAGGTGAAATTGTTGTCCATAATTTCATACCCCAGAGTAGTCATTAGCTCCAGTAACCTGGTGAAAATTCCTCTTTTGGAATAACAAGTTATCTTGATACTCAAATTATCTCCTTCTAAACTGGTTACTTTCACTTGTTCCTGCAAAAATGAATAGTCAAATATCAAAGTCTACCAAAAGGGGTACAAATAGGAAAAGTGCAGAGCTGAAGTTGACCTCTATAGTGTATTTCTCAATATTTTGATCCAATTCAACTTTTCCTACGATACTCTCTTCTTCCAATGCCTGTGGAACTGCAACATCCATTTGGTTTAGACAATCACCTAGGCCTTCTACTTGTTTCTGCAACCCTTTGATATAGGTTATCGCATCGTCAATTGCAGCAGCTTTAGTCATCTAAATTAAAAAGAACAGCAGGGAGAATATTAGCTTATGATTCTGAAGATGTATTGTTTTGTGTAGTATAGGTTGATAATGCTCACACTAGTGATAATTGGAACTATGGAACGTAATTCCATTAGTCTGGCGTTAAGTTTGTCTCTTCTTCTTCTCTCAGCATCTAAATTCTTAGACTTGAATACCAAGACCCCATGTTCATTTAGTGTTCCTCGGCCTCGTCCGCTACCAGAACCAGCAGCATACTTCATTTCTGTATTGCTATGAAACAAATGAATGAAAATATTTGATAAAGAAGGAAGAAGCTGATTATATTATCTGTTCCTGGTGTTGGGATGGTGGGGCTTTATTGTTAGCAATCCGTACAGCAGTTTTAACAGAACAATCACATATACTTTGTTGGTTGTAAAGAGATCACTGTAGAAAAAAGTAGTTCTTATGGGACCATTTCAGCTGGTTACATGATTTCTGTAGCTATATTCCAGAGATTCAAAAGTAAGGATCAAAGTTCAAAAGCAGTGCCCGTGTGCGAGAAGTTTATGCCCCGCCATCATCGAGTCACGATCCTTGTTTTGATGCATGATCGACAATTTTTTGGAAGGAAAATGTTTCATCAAACGTATGATCAATTTTTTTCATCACCAATAATCCTTGCATGAACAGATCCCTTCACGAAAACTATGAAATCGAGATCGATCTCTCACGATAATTTCTCTACTGTAAACTCGTGAAATAGCCTTCATTGCAGAATGACAATCGTCACATATTCTCAGGTTCTTTACGATCATAATTGGAGTCCCTGAATGGGTGCTTAATAATCCAAATGCCACAGCTAGCTTCTCACTATGCCAAGAAACAGCTTGTTCTTTCTCCTCGTCGCTTAAATCGAATAATACTGGGTTGGTGTTTGTAATGTAACCACCTTCGGTTCTTGCTTTCTTTAGTACTTGGTTTAACTTCTGGTGTATCTCTGTAATCCGAGGGTGCAACTTATCTGCAGAAACAAATTTATGAACGATTCCATTAACTTCAATCCAACTACAACCTGTTCTTAATTCGATGTTCTCGTCATTCATCTGCTTTCTCACTCCATCAACCTTCTCCCATCTACCCAAAGACGCATATAAATTAGAAAGAAGAACATAACCTCCACCTTGACCGCAGAGATCCGACTGTGAAATATGATTAATGATTTGCTCTCCAAGTTTGACATTTCTATGAATTCTACAAGAACTAAGAAGTGCCCTCCATATTACAATATCAGGCTCGATTGGCATTCTTCTGACAAATTCAAAGGCTCGTTCCAATTGACCTGCACGACCAAGAAGATCTACCATGCACCCATAGTGCTGAATCATCGGAGAAATTCCCCATAAGCTCTCCATTTTATCAAAGACTGAACAACCCTCCTCTACTAAACCTGAATGACTACATCCATTTAAAACACCTAATAGAGTGATGTCATCCGGTTTTATTCCTTCATTTGACATTTGAGAGAAAACCCTAAGAGCATCCTCACCAAGCCCATGTATTGATAAAGCTGAAATCATACTTGTCCAAGTGAAAACATCTCTTTTGGAAGATCCATTAAAAATACTACGTGCACAGTCTATTTTCCCACATTTGGCGTACATGTCAATCAGAGCAGTAGATAGATTTGCACTTTTCAGCGTTTCTATATTCCCTACATAACTCCGAATCCATTTTCCTTGATCCAAGGCACCAAGGTAAGCACAAGCTGATAACACGCAAACAAGAACTGCTTCATTTGGCTTCACAGTATCATCAGACAACATACAATTGAAATAATGAATTGCATCAGTATACATCCCCATTCCAACAAACCCCGAAATCATAACTGTCCAAGAGACTTCAGTCCGTTCTGGCATCTTATTAAACAACTCAACAGCCCTATCCATCTTCCCATGCTTAGTATACCCACTTAAGAAACTAGTCCAAGTGACAACATCCTTTTGAGGCATTTCTTCAAATACAATCCGAGCTTCTTCCATTTTTCCAAAGACTGAATACAAATTCAACAGTGAGTTGCACACAAAAGTATCGGATTCACACCCAAACTTTATCACCAAAGCATGAATAATATCCCCATAAATGGGTGTGTTTTGCTGCGAGCATGAAGTGATTACAAAGGTGAAAGTGTACTTGTCCGGCCTAGACCCATCCTCTAGAGCAAGCATCTGCCTGAATAAATTGAATGGTTCCTGGCAATTTTGTTTCTTGGAGTAGGCTTGTATTATGACATTCCATAAGAGAAGTGATGGAAATGGACATCGATCGAATGATGTTCGTGCAAAACTGAGGTTTTTTGCAGAAATATAACAACGGGCGATGGCAAAGACAAGAGAAGTATTGGATGATAAACCTTGCGTAGTAATCTGGGCATGAATTTGTGAAATCTGAGGTAGTTTTTGGCGTTGCTTCAGAAGTAGGGTTAGTGTTTCAACTATGGTGGTTGCATTTTGAAGCTGAGGCAATGACTGGTGGTGGTTAGTTCTTTTGAATAAGGCGGGGAAGACAGTTGCTGTCCGAGGAAATGACTGGAACTTGAACATTCGAACACCAAGTTGTGCTTTGCAGAGTATTAAGAAGCTTTTTCTTTCGAACTCTTAACTACACTTAGCTATTTGGACTAGGGCTGTCAATGGATATACGAATATCCGCTATCCGTTGGAGTTCGTTCGAATCGTTAGGATATTATCCGACTTATCGGATATCGGTATCGGTAACGGATAATCTTATCGGATAATTACTATTAACGAAACGGATATGGTTGTGTTAGTATCCGACGGATAATTATCCGTATCCGATAGTGAGGGTATATATGTAATTTAGATATACCATATTGTAGTTTAGATTTTACTAAAAGAGAAAGAGTAGAGTCATAGAAATAAGAGATTTTAGTTATTTTTGATTTATTATCGGAAACGGATAATTAAAGGATATTATCGAATATCCGTTACTCTTAATGGAACGGATATCGAATGAAAATTTCAACATCCGTCGGATTTTTATCGGATAGCGGATACCCGGTAAAATTAACGGTAACGGATACGATATGGCCATTATCCATTCTGATAGCTACCATGGACAACCCTATTTTGGACTGATATTCTCCATGACCCTCTCCCCGGCTAAGCCCTTACCCATTAATGATATGATATTGTAGTGATTTATTTTTTATTTATTTATTTACTTTTATTTTTGATGCAAAACAAAACTTTAAATTACTAGGCACTATGAAGAGGGTTCACTGAGCCAGGTGCTAGAAAAACCTTCTTTACGGGCATATTTTTCCAATTCATCAGCACACTTATTCGCTAGTCTATTTGTGTGCACACACGACCAACTCTCAAAAGAAACTAAATAATAAGAAATGTCTTTAACAGTGCCTCTATGCTCCCAAGGAACTTCTGCCTCTTCTCCCTGGATTGCTTTCACTAGTCGTAGATAGTCTGTCTCAATGGTGATTCTCCGATATTCCATCTGAATGACCATCTTGATAGCTTCTAAGACTGCTAGGCACTCTAGTTGTTCAGCTCCAGTCGCTCCATTAAAAGTTATGCTCCTTGAAGCTAAATGCGCACCTGCAAAATTTCTAAATATTAGTCCATAGCCCCCAGCAAAAGTGATATGGCAGAATGAAGCATCAGTATTTAATTTAACTATATCTATGTCAGGAGGACTCCATTTATAAATTATTGCAGTCCTAACTGAATTATTCCTAGGTAGTGAAGCTAAAGACATGTCATTGAGAAATTTGTTTATGCAGTTAAGAGTTTCTTGAGGAGATGTAGAATTATTATTGAAAACTGTAGAGCATCTATCCTTCTACATATGCCAACAGATTACTGTCATTCTTGCTACCATTTTTCTGTCAGGCTGATTAAACCAAGTTGTTATCCATTCTCTGGGGCTGTCCCATGACTGATTAAAGATGAGGTAACCTGCACCAAACCAAAGTACCTTTGCATATAGACATTCTAGGAGTATATGCATGGTATTTTTTGTGATGACTTTACACCTACAACACCTAACAATGTCTTGCATGATTCTTCTTCTCATTCTCTCTTTAGAACAAACAATATCTTTGGCACACTTCCATATAAAAAGTTTTATCCTTGGAATGACTTCAATATCCCAAATTTTCTTCCCAAAATTGTTGCTGGTAGTTGCTGTCTGAACTTCCCCATTATGATACTTGTCATTAAAGAAAAAATTGTATGCAGATTTTACTGTGAAGTTACCTCCCTTTATTTTTGTCCAGATTAGCTTATCCTCACTATTTTTGCGGCAATCTCATACTTAGTATCTTAGCAGTTGTAATCTGATCAAAAAGCTGAGTGATAATATCATTCTTCCATACTTTTCTCTCTTAGTCAATAAGCTCAGAAACAAAGGTATAGTCTCCATAGTTGATAGTTGTTGTTGATGGAGAAAGAGGTTCTTCAGTATTAAGGACCCACTTGTCTTGCCAGATTAGGATTTGCTTGCCATTTCCCACAGACCAGAAATTGTATTTGAAGATAAAACCAAAAGAAGAACTAATACTCTTCCAAGAACAAGTTGAGTCTGCCTTTTAGGGCGTGAAGAGCATTTAGGGTTTTGAAATACTTAGCGTGAAGTGAGTTTCCCCATAGGCTGTTTTTGATTGTGCATAGTCTCCAAGCAGACTTTTCCAAGAGAGCTTGATTAAAAAGACGAAGATCTCTAAAATTCAAGCCTCCATCTGCTATTGTCCGACAATTTCCTGACCAAGAAGTTAAGAACAATCCTTTTTTCTCCTTCTTATTCCACCAAAAGCGCAACAGAAGGGAGTTTACTTTGTTCACAGTATCCTCTGGTATCTTGAAAGAGCTCATTTGATGAATCGGGATGGTGTTAAGCACATTTTTAACCATTACAGAGTGGCCTGCTTAAGACTCCATCTTCCCTATCCAATTAGTCAATCTCCTTTGCATGTTGTCCACCAAAAAATTAAAAGAAAACCTTCTTCTTCTTCTTGAGAAATAAGGGTATCCCTAGATATTTTTCATCCTCAGACATTCTTCTAACATTTAGAATTCTAATGACGTCTTGAGAAACACTTGGTGGAATGTTTTTGCTGAAGGAGGTACTGGATTTATGATAGTTTAGAATTTGTCCTGAACAAGCACTAAAGGACTGCAAAATATTTTTTAGATGCTCTTAACTGCTTAGAGTATTCAGCTACAACCATAGCTCTCGATAGTGCTTCCATGACTATAATGAATAGATAGGGAGATATTGGATCTCCTTGTCTGATTCCTCTTGAGGGGTGGAAAGGATCACAAGGAGATCCATTGAGAAGGACTGATATCTCAGTAGTAGAGATGCACTGAGAAATAAGAACACAAAACTGCTCACTAAATCCCATTCTTCTCATCACTTCATGATTAAAACTCCATTCAAGCCTATCGAAGGCTTTTGACATGTCCAATTTCAAGGCTAAGAATCCATCTCCACCCTTCTTCCTCTTTAGTGTGTGAATGATTTCGTGTGCAAGAGAGATGTTTTCTATATGAGTATTCCCGACACATAAGCAGACTGAAGAGGTGAGATGACTTTATGAAGCAAACTTTTCATTCTTCTAGCAATAAGTTTAGAGATAAGCTTATAAGAGGTATTACATAAAGCAATTGGACTGTAATCAGATAGATTTCTTGGAGTTTTAACTTTAGGGACGAGCATAAGACTTGTTTGATTGATTTTTTTTTACTAAGAAAACCATGTCTGCAGAAATATTGAATCATAACAACAATATCATATTTTACCACATCTCATTGAGTTAGATAGAAGCCCGTAGGAAATCCATCAGGTCTGGGGGCCTTCCATGGATCCATGCTTTTGAGTGTAGCAAGAACTTCAACCTCAGAAGTAATGGTTGTTAATCTGTCGTTTTCTTGAGGGTTTATAATCGTCTTGACATGTTTAAGAAAGTCTTCATCTAATTCTGGATTTGAAGTAGTGTTGATTTCCTTGAAGTGTTCACTAAGCAGGATTGATAAAGAATCCATATTCGTGCATCAATCCCCCTTTCTTGTCTTGAAAGGCATCTATCCTGTTTCTTGACCTTCTCTTGTTTGCATTTGCATGATGCAACTTTGTATTATTATCAATCAACTTCCTTGAAGAAAATATATGTATTCTTTTGCTGCCAGAACTCTCTTTTAATATCTTCCCACTTATGAATTTAAGCTTCCACCTCGAGAATATCTCCAGTATTGTCTTGATGAGTAGGTTACTGGTGAAGTTTATCAAGCTTTATATGCAGCATCTTGATATTGGTGTTGTAATCTGCAATTTGTGGTTAACATTATGAGCTGAACTACTCTTATGTTATTACTCCAAGCTTTGATTATTTGTTCTTTGCATGAAGAATCTGGGAGGAATATCCGATGCAATCAGTCATGGGTGCAGAAGGATTTGAAGTTGAATTCTTCATCACCATCATAGAAGAATTGTTTTGGTCCATATTAGTAGTATCATTGTTCCTCAAGGAATTGGGGGGATGGATATGGATGTTATGAGGGGTTATTGAAGGATCTTGATTATGAATGGAGTTTCTCGACCTCTTCACATTCCTTTGATCATCTTCATTAGCTTCTTCCATTATTTCTTCTTTCATTGCAGAGTTTGGATTCTCATCAGCATTTTCCTTATGTGCTACATTTTCTTCTGCAGGGTTCTCTTAGAGCCAAGCTTCATATTCGGCATCAGATAAACTATCAAGATAGAGGAGACCAGCAGTATGATCACAACTATTATCAAGGTGGTCAATCACAAAACACTTAGGACAGATATTCTTTGGTTGCATTTCCCGATGGTAGCGAATTTAGACATCTTCTCCTGAGATGGTCTTCCACCAGCCTCCTCTGTGTAGAGGCTTCTGAAGATCAATTTAAATTTTTGCTTTCACTGTGTTACCTGCATGTAGTCTGCAGTTTCTTGGGTGTGTGGAGATTTTCATACCTATAAAGTTTATTGCCTCATCAATAACTGCCATATTTATATGATCCAGCTTAAGATACTTGAAATAAAGGTTGATAATTTGGTGCTTAAAGGTACAATCTTGAATCGGGATATGTGAGTAATATTTTTGGACATGAAAGAGAACTCCATATATAAGCCATGGACTATCAACAATCACTTCATCATGTTCCTCTTTACTGTTAAGTTTAACAAGAATAAAATTATGACCCATAATTCTTAACTCTTTGTTACAGTACCTCCCCCATAAGGAATTAATCTTAGAGCTGATAACTCTCATATTAATTTTAAATTTCTCCACAAGCTTCCCAAGAATTCCAAAATTCCATTGTCCAACTGCCTGGTTGATAGTTTGAGAAGATCCCACGGTTCTTCTTTGGTTTTCTCCAGAGGCATCAATGTTTGCTTGTCTCAGCTATCGAGAAAACTGGTTGATACGATCATTTTAAGGTGCATACATTTTTGACTTGTGTAGAAAAATCTCGACAGTATGTGTATAATGCACAGAGCTTTGGATGATATATCTACCACAGCTACACTCGGTTTTTATACTCTTCACTTTCTCAAGATTCTCAATCTTAATTTTTAAGACGTGATATTTTTTAGACTTCTTAATAAAGATGTCACCTATTAAAAGAGTAACCCTATATTCTGTAAGATAATTGTTTAAAACCGATTGTATTTTATAGACATAAATATCTCCCATATAACATAGAGAATAAAACCGATATTCCCTAAAATATGGAAACAAATTAGACAGACTGGAATTACCATAATTCATGCACAAGCCACGTTCCTTAATTAACTTCTGGTTTGGAGCCAAGATTTTTTGAAATTTTGAAATTTCATGTAACAGTTGACTTTGTTGAGAATTTGAACTTCGATGAATCTTGTGGTTAAGGTTAATGGATTTGGAATGGTAAATGATGATGAGAGCATCATTGGAGATTTTTTTAGGGGATGTGTTTTTGTGTGAATGAAGAAATTCTTCTGAACTACTAATATGGACAATCAACAAAGTTGTAGTACAAGAATATCGCCACAACGATATTCTCGTAATAAGAACAACGGTTTCACGAGAAGGTCAAATATTCCTATAAATATAAATAACATTGTTCACGAGAGTGTCGTAAGGATTCTTCAGCAACATGTGGCGAGCGTCACAAGTGAGCTTCATAATAACTGACGATTGAAGAGACATTTTATGAGAGTGTTGTTTCACGAGGATTACAAAAGTTGGCGAAGATTAGTATTGCAAATACCACGATAAGATCGCAGAATATATCCGAAAGAAGGGGAAAACTTAGCTGTCACCCACTATGTAATTTCCTATATAAGGGGTTCAAGTAAGTCCATAAAAGGATGATGTATTTTTTAGAGTTGAGAAAATCTAGAGGAGAGAGAAACTCCAGAAAGGAAAGTTGTAATTCTGAGTTTGAATATTTTCTGTAAACATTTCTGAGATTTAATTAATAAAAGTGTCGTTTAATTCTTCAATCTTCAACTAGTTTCACTCAGATTTCTATAGAATCTTAATAGGGGTGTAGTGTGGGAAATCCAGCTACTACATTTTGGCGCCGACTAAGGGGAACGTTGAATTAGAAAAATCGAAGAAAAGGTAAAAAAGAAGACAGGGATTATTCAAGATCAAGGAAACTTTGAAGGAGATTGGTGAAATATTCAGAAGAAAAATGATTAGAATTAAAGAAAATTGTAGGAAATTGGAATATGAATTAGTGTCAAGAGAAATGATCGATAAATTTCATGAAAATATTAAGGGGAGGATACATAAACATGATTTTGAAGGAAGAAAAATTATGATGGTAAAGAAAACGCCATTATTAAAGAATTGGGAAAAGCAGGAAATCACATTTACAGCAGCAGAAGTTTTAGAAGAAAATCTAGATCATACATCTCCTTTGGTGATTACAGTACCCATGATACCAATAAGGAAGGAAAAGTCAATAAAATCTGTAGAAAATGGACTATAAATAGAACTCTAGTTGACACAGGAAGTTCTGCGGATATAATGTTCTATCATGCTTTTAAGAAAATGGGGTATAAAGATGAAGAAATGTCTATTTCAGCATATCATATTCATGGTTTCGGAAAATCTATAACAAAACCAAAAGGAGAGATAATAGTACGATTACCACTTGGAGAAATTGAAACACAAGTAACATTATGCGTGGTGGATATGGAAACACCATATAACATGATATTGGGAAGACCATGGATACACGCAATTAAAGCTGTAGCGTCAACCTTACATCAACGTATCAAATTCCCTATGCCTAGTGAAATTGGGGAAATTAAAGGAGATACAGATCTTGCGAAGACATGCTATCAAATTGAAGTAAAAAATTGTGAAGAACGTCCTAAGCAATAAAAGCTCGTGAGAAAATTGATGAGAGAAACAAGAAAAGAAGAAGAATTTAAAATTTACATGATAAGAGCAAAAGAGGGAAAAGGAATACCCAATGAATTTTCGCGAGAAGGAGATGAACGTGCGAGAGTCATAAAAACACCAAGACCAGAAGCCGCTACACATCAGCAAATTGAACCAACAAAAGAAGTAAATGTTGGGAGTGAAGAAGAACCTAAAATACTAAAAATTGGGACTAGAATGGAGATAGACGAGGAAGAAAGAACTATAAATCTTTTGCGAGAATACAAAGACATTTTCGCGTGGAGCATGGATGAAATGCCAGGGATAGATCCATCGGTAGCATGTCATAAATTAGAAATCAACAAAAATGTAAGGCCGTTCAAGCAAAGAATAAGCAATATCGCAACAACATATCATTCTCAGATAGAAGAAGAATTACAGAAGATGCTTGATGCAGGAATAATAAGGCAAGCCAAGTATCCAGAGTGGATTGCAAATATGGTAGTAGTCCCAAAGAAGAATAAAGGAATAAGAATTTGCATAGATTTTACCGATTTAAATAAAGCTTGTCCTAAAGATAGTTTTCCACTACCAGATATTCCCCAAATGGTTGAGTCAGCAGCAGGAAATGCAAGAATATCTTCGTTAGATGGATATAAAGGATACAACCAAATCCCTCTCGCTGAAGAAGATCAAGAACATACTGCATTTTTTGCTCCACGAGGGTTATATTGTTGTACAAAAATGCCCTTTGGATTACGAAATGCTGGTGCAACATACCAAAGAATGGTGGAGAAGGTATTTGCAAAATGGATCCACAAAACACTGGAGGTATATGTAGATGATATGTTAATCAAGAGCAAGGAAGCTGAAGATCATGTACAAGACTTGAAGGAGATTTTTGAACAAATGCGGAAATTTAATATCAAAGTATATCCCGACAAGTGTACTTTTGGAGTGACTTCAGAAAGTTTCGGGGTATATTGTATCAAAGGAAGGAATACAAGTTGATCCAGA
This sequence comes from Papaver bracteatum, assembly GCA_023529315.1. NCBI lineage: Eukaryota > Viridiplantae > Streptophyta > Magnoliopsida > Ranunculales > Papaveraceae > Papaver > Papaver bracteatum. The sequence goes on along the minus strand of JAJJWX010004907.1, from coordinate 546,755 downwards.
AAAAGTGCAAGCGGTTCGCGATATGCCCACACCAGCTACAGTAAAAGATGTGCAAAAATTGAATGGGCTGTTAGCCTCATTGGGAAGATTCATCTCGCGATCCTCTGATAAATGCAAGCATTTTTTTGATATACTCAAAAGGGGAACAAAATTCAGATGGACAGATGAATGCGAGAAGGCCTTTCAGGGAATAAAAGAGCATTTAATGGATATAACCATTTTACAGAAAGCTGAACCAGGAGAAGAGTTATTAATTTATCTCGCGACAACGGCATATGCGCTAAGTGCGGTATTGCCGCGAGTAGATGGGGGATAGAGAAACCAATTTACTACATTAGTAAAACATTCAATTCAAAGCGAGAAAAATTATTCAAAGATTGAGAAATTAATCCTAGCATTGGTACATGCAACTTTCAAGCTTCGCATTTACTTTCAAGCACATAAGGTCAAGGTGTTAACAAAAGTGCCAATTGAATCGGTAATGAAGAATTCAAAAAGGTCAGGAAGAGTAGAAAGATGGAATGCACAAGTGGGACATTTTGATATCAAATATGAAATTCTATCTTCGCCAAAATCCCAAGTCATCGCAAATTTCTTAGATGAATTTCCTTTGGAAAATGACGAAGATGTGGAAGAAATGATAGAGGCAGAAGAAGAACATGGAGATCCAAAAGAATTATTGACAGAACCCAATAGATGGGAGATATTAGTGGATGGGTCATCTAATGGAGAAGGAAATGGGATTGGAGTTGTTTTTATTTCACCGTAGGAGAAAAACAAATTTTCTCATTCAAGGTTAGAATTTACATCCACTAATAATGAGACAGAATATGAGGCTGTTATCCACGCTTTGAAATTCGCAATAGAAATGAAGTTGGAAAATGCTAGAATCACAAGCGATTCTCAATTGGTTATTCGTCAAATAACTGGAGAATATATAACAAATGAACCTTCTTTAAAGAAATACAAGAAACTCGTGGAAGAATTATCTGCGAGAATTCCAAAGATAAAATGGAGGCACATATCAAGGAAAGATAACCGGCTTGCGGACGCTTTTGCCTTCATATCAAGCATGATGACAAACCCACTTGCGAGATGCATAAAAATTCAAACACTCGTATTACCATCAGTAAATAAAGAAGACGAAGATGTGGATGGGAATTCAGTCAAAATTAACAAAGAAGGAGAGAAAGATGTGATGATTGTAGAAAATGGTGAAATAGAAACAAAAGAGAGAAACAAAGATTGGCGAGAGGAACTTCTTGCTTATTTGGCGAAAGGAGAAAATCCAAGAAATAGATTGGAGGCACATAATCTAAGAAGCAGGTCAACTAATTATGAGTTAAGAGACGGAGTGTTATATCGCAGATCTTTTAATGGACCATCGCTAAGATGTTTGACAAGGGAGGAAGGAGAAAAGGTGTTAAAAATGCTGCACAGTGGAGATGCTGGTAATCATAGCGGAGGTAGATCTTTAGCATATAGAACGAAGATGCAAGGGTATTACTTCCCTTACATGCATGAAGATGCGAAACAACATTCAAGGCGTTGTGAAGAATGTCAACGATTTGGAAAAAAGATACATGCACCAGGAGCACCACTATCATCCTCAACAAGTGTATGGCCCTTCGAAAAATGGGGATTAGATATTGTGGGACCATTTGTACCTGGATCTGGACAAAGGAGATATCTCATTGTGGCTACAGATTATTTCACAAAATGGGGAGAAGTAAAAGCAGTACAACATATTCGTGATAAAGATATTTTCACATTCATATTCGAGAATATCATCTGCAGATTTGGAATACCAGCACAATTGATGTCTGATAATGGAAAACAATTTGAAGGACAAAATATAGAATTACTACTCAATGCATTTAAGATAAAGTGTGGAAAATCTACTCCTTTATACCCACAAGCAAATGGTCAAGCTGAGGCAACTAATAAAACGATCGTAGATATTTTGAAAAAGAAATTAGAAGGGTATCACAAATCATGGTGTGAACAAGTACATAATGCAATATGGGCCTACAACACCACTAGAAGAGAGGCTACTGGAATGTCACCCTTTTGTTTAACATATGGGGTTGAAGCTGTATTGCCAACAGAAGTTGCTATTCCTACAACAAAAAGAGAAGCGTGGGAAAGGAATTTAAGTGCTGGTATGATCTTACATAAACTAGATGAATTGGAAGAAAAAACCCTCAAGAAAATTGATGTAGCTTTAAAACATTGCTTATCTATTGCAATGTATATCTAAAGTTTGTGTTACTTAGCTCATTTTGTCGCGGCAAAATTGATGTAGCTTTAAATTTCTTCCATTCCTGCACTATTAGTCTCGTATGATATCATATAATTAAAATATTAAAGATGTATAATCTCAATTTCATTTCAGTATATATGTTCGTAAGCTTGTTTGCTTACATATAATCATCTTCGCAAGTTTATTTGCGTATTCTCTTGTGGTCTTATTTTGCCTTCCTAGTTAAAGGTCTTATTTTGCCATCTTTTGTAGCGACAAAATCGCAGGACGTTCTTACACTTTCATGCAAAAACCCATTGATCTTGCCTTAACTTTTTTGTATAGTATTTTAGCCTCTTCAGGAAGTGTTGCGAAAATATGACAGGCCTAAATATTCTTACGAACATAAAGCCCCATGACATTGTGGTCTTGCGATGAAATCGCAGGACGTCTTTACATTTTCATGCAAAAACCCATTGATCTCATCTTAACTTCTTTGTTATGTTCTGCGAGTTTTTTTTTTTTTTTTTTTTTTTTTTAGAAGGCTCGCAGAAGTTCAGTTGTTGCACAAATATGACAAGCCTTTATGTTCTTGCGAACAAAAAGCCTCATGACATTTGCGACTTATAACACGTATCAGCTCCCTAATGGAGGGTGTTGCCCTTTATCTTTCCCTTGGTTGCCCCTTCAAGGAAGCGTACATCGACCATACAAGGTTACCTCTTCCCATCCGGTTCTGCCAACAACCAGCTTTTGATCGCAACCTCTTATCCTTTTTGCCTATAGGGCTTATAGTTACGAGGTGGCACCCTATGGGGTATCTTTGGGCCAAGTGCATCATTTTCCAAGACTTGTCAAAAATGGCAGATGTGCTTCAAACCCACCCGACACTCTTGAATCAACCATGTACCTCGGCGCCTTGATCATTTTCTGCACTTCTTGGGAAAGACAGTATGCCTTAGTCGCCCAACCTAAATCATGCTACATCGCAAGATTAGGTTGAGAATCCAAGGTGTCTAACCCGGATAGGTACCCCGCTTTTGGGTTATGTACCCCGTCAAGTCCATGTACTCAGGTTCCTTAGTGGTGTTCCGGTTTCCCTGAGCCATGCTTATAGGTACCCCCTTAAATGACGTACTTTAGGACCTTGCCTCTTGCGAAATGTTGCTTCGCGAACTAGGGTGTACGCCACAAAGGTTTGCCTGTGTAAAATTTCTGCGGCTTTCTTTCTTTTTTGAAAGCTGATCACAGTTTGCGTCTTTCTTTTATGAAAGCTGATCGCAAGTAAATTTTTGCGTCTTTCTTTTAATGAAAGCTGATCGCAATTGATTTTTTAGGTATTTTTTCGCCTTTTATAAATCGAATCAAAATTCTTTTTATTCATAAAAACTCATCGTAAATTTTTCATGTTGCGAAATGCCTCATTTCCTTTTCTTGTTTTTCAAAATACGTTCCTTTATACGTTGTGAATAAATATACTGATTACCTTTTTGTTTCAATCCTTGAAGAAATATGAGAAGTATTCATATCACGTCTTTAAATCAAAAATGTTCTACAGAAATATATAAATTTAATTTTCTCTGTTTTTTGTAACTTTGAAGTCTTTGAAAAATTTTGAGATCTTTAAATTTTTGCGATGAATTAATTTTTGAATCTTGCGATTGTATCGCTTTTCACCAAACTAAAAAATCTTTGAAATATTTTGCAATCTTATAAATTTTTGAAATCTTGCGAGTATATCGCTTTTGGTAAATAAAATCAAAAATATTTTATCTTCTGTAAATAAAATATTCAAGGAAAATTGCACTTAGCTTTCATGCGATTTTCTGCTGCTGTCGTCTCTTGCGAAGTGAATGGCTTGCTTGCGAAATGAGTAGGAATGAGAATTGAATTTTTGACCTGCTATGAAACTACGGACGGAGATAATGAAACAATACTGGTAGCTTTTGAACAGGTTGGTTGCCGAAGATACATGTATGTGTGAGTTGTGATAGAGTTCACCTCCTGCTTCTAGTGGATTGTTGGTTGTTCACGAAGTAGTTTGCTGCGAAGTAAACGCTTGCGAAGAAAATGAATATTCGTGAAGTAAATGTCCACGAAGTTAAAATTTATGAACAAAGAAAATGAATATTCGGTACTTAAAGTAAATTTTCACGAAGTAAATGTTTGCGAACTTCCCTCTTTACGAAATGGATTCTTGTTACTGCCCTAGGGAAGCAATATACAACCATTAGTTTCCAATTCCTGGCAAGTTGATCTGGCTACGATCTTCCCTTTTTTACGAAGTAATACTACCTCGTCATTTTGTTGTTGTGCTATTTTCGTTCATCTTCGCCGGTGAGTATTTAGCTGATAGACTTTCGTTGGAAATAATTATGCTATTTTCTTGAATAAGTTTTTTCCTGACTGACCATCTGTACTGGCTGTATGCTAAGAATTGACAAGCTAGGTTGGTTGACTTCACTTCGTTAATTTAAATGGCCCGTTTTAGCTTACTGGCAGGTTATTGTTATTCTTGGAATTCAAGGACGAAATTATTATTTCTACTGAGTACTGAATTCTCTTCTTTTGCATACATGAACCTAATTCTTCTTCGCATATTCTGCCAACTTTGCCTTGTTTTTCCCTTTCTTCATCAAATCGATGGTTTTTGGCATGCGAACATAACACTATTTCTTCAATACTTTCTTGAACTAAGGTGCTGTGTATTTTTTCGCTGGCGAGTGGGAACTAGCCTTTACTGAGTTTTGGTGTCGTACTTCCTTCATTCATGGTTCATTTTATCTCTGAGTTCTTTACTGCGAACCATTACTTCACGAGTAGTATCTGGTTTACATTAAACTTCTTCTCGAAATAGGGTTTATACAAACACCATTGTAAACTTCATCTATCTTCTATGGTTGAATGCTTCTGGACGAAGTGCTTGGGTATCATGAATTTCCTGAACTTCTCGAGTAAGTAACTCTTTCGAATTGAATCTGAGGTATCATGAACTGGTTTGTTCTCTTCTTTTCTTGTTCATGCAGGCACTTGGGAAGAAGACTTCTCGTGAAGGACGTCTGTGTGAAGCAAACATCTGCGAAGCGTACGTTCATAATCATTTTTGCAAACAGCGAATATTCGCAAAGTAAATGCCTGCGAAGGGAATGTTCATGCAATGTAAACATTTGAGGAACAAAAATTCTATGCAAAGTGAAACTCGTTCCCTAGCAAACTGTTGCTTTTTTCTTCGCCCCTGGTATCACCCTCTTTTTTTGTCAAGTATATTCCACTGTTGGTGGATTTGATCTTTGAGCATCATTTTGTATATCTCCCTGTGAGCAGCTTCCACCATCTGCATCCAGTATTTCTTTAACCAATCCTAGAAACCATTGGTATACGGATAATGCCAAACCATACATATCGGCTGGTATTAAACTTATTAGTATATTAATACCATGTTCACCAACGAATGGACTTGGATGCAGTGTAAAGATAATCTATCACCTCCTTTTGTCCATCTCTATCACTTAAATTTTCCAATACGAGTGGCACAATTTGCATCTCCCCATTGGACCATATTTGTGTCAAGGGATTCTCCTCCACTAGAGACTTAACCATTTTTATTCCTCTGTGTTGTTCGCAATTTTTGTTGATCATTCGCAGAAATGTTGAATATACATATTGACTCGTTGGACTTCAATGGGTTTATTTGATTCTTCGCAGAAGTGAGTATATTGACAGAGAAAGCATTTGTGAAGAGAACTATTTGCAAAGTTACAATATACTGTGAACCACTTAGCTGCCAAATTTTGTACTCTTTTGCCTGTGACTAATCGCTCCATGGCCGAAAATGTCCCAATCCTGTTTTCTTCCCATACCCCCTTTTCTTCTCAGTTAATTGGTGACTCATTCCAGCTTATTACTTCTTCGCAGCTGCACAATTTATTCGCAGGAACAATCTGATTTATTGATTTGCCCTTACTACCTGTGCGTCTTTGTTTTTATTTGTCTTCATTTGTCGCTATCAACTCTCTGTTGATAAGATGAAATTAATCCTTGGAGCACGGTCGTTTCATAAATGGAAGTTGCCTGCATTTGTTTTCATTTTCAATTCGAATGTTGAAGAAAGTATAGGATTATTTTCAGTTCTAGTCTACATCTTCGCAAATTAATTTTGTTTCTTCGCAAAACTTCAGTGGAGAATGTCTCCTTCCCATTCAACTTACGCAAAACTAGATTGAATTCACACAAAACTAGCTAGACTCCAATTCACGCCCATAGTAATTAATCTGGTAGAATTGCATCTTCCGCTTCATTTGTTTTCCTCTTAGTAATTCATTGTTGATCATGAGTATGTTGTTTTGGTCTCCACAAGATGGTACTCGTGAACAAAAATTCTGAATTTACTTGTAGCTTAATCACCCTTCTTCTCCTCTCTACGTCCTTTCATTTCCTTTATCTTCTGAATTGGGATATTCTGCGAATTAATGCCCTCGTGATATCATTAGAGTCAACGTTTTATCACAGCTGTAAGATCTTAATTGCAATATTTTCACCAATATTTCATCATAGCTGCAAAATCTTTTGTAAACTCAACTTCTGCGTGATATTCTGCGTCTTCATAATCTTTTTCATTTTCTTTAACAATTTCTCAATTGAAACTTCCATTTTGCCTCTCAATTTTTTTTAGATCCAGTGATGTATAACTCTTCCAATAGCTAATTTCTTTGAATCTTCTTCAATCTATCAAATAGCAGCCCCTGTTTCTAGCGCCAATTATGTAGTTGCCAGAAATCCCACAACTACACCCTCAGTAGAATTCTATTAATTTGGTTTGCTGATCTAATTTATTTGATATGAAAATGAAGATTAAAGTACTAGAATTGTAAAAGAGACACAAAGATTTTTACATGGTTCGATCATTGTGATCTACATCCATGGTTCTTCACTAGTGATTGTATGTAATTACATGATTTTACAATTTAGACTCCGTTAAATAATATTTGGAGCTCTAGATTTTTTGGGGAAGAAGATGATAAAGAAAAATAAATCTCTCCTAAAATTTTCTCTCACTTACTAAAATTATTCTCCCCTTCTAAAAAGACCTCTCCCCTCTTCTCATGCCTAAATGGCTATTTATATGATCTTATAAAATGTTGACAACTAAATTGTCCCTCAACTTCGGACTTGAGGACTTTCATTGCGAAGCTTCGCAATCCACTTCGCAAATATCTTGAACCTTCGCAAACTGATCACGCTTTCCTCATGATTTTGTTATCGTCACCTATTGCGTCACTTATAATACACTTCTGCGAAATATTATTGTTGCGTCGTTAATTGTTCGCAAGCATAATAATGCTGCGAGATTCTGCTCCTACATCTTGCCTCTTTTTTCTTGAATATTGCTTGAAGAGCGATCTTCAGGAAAAAACTAGTTGTTGTAGTTGTTGGAGTAGTGTTTGATTTTTGTTGATGAAGGAACGAGCGAAAGAATACTGGATTTGAAAAGTACGTACTTGCCTCTATTCTTTTGCGAAGTTCTGAAGCTTTAAGAAGTAATTAGAAGTATCCTCTTGCAAAGTATGAAGTATGCGAAGTATTCTTGAAGAAGTATGAAGTATCTCAGAAGAAGCAGAAGAAGTACTCAATCCTTGAAATATATAGGAAGTATGAAGTATCCTTAAGAAGTATAAGAAGTATTTAATCCTCGAAATATAAGAAGTATTCTTCCTTGAATGAGACGCTGGGATGCACGGACGCACCGATTTTGGTGCAGTGTCCGCGTCCGACTCACGTCGGACGCAGGACGCGCGTTTGACGCTGACACGACGCGTGTCCGACGCACCAAATACGCGTCCCGCGCGCGTCCTTTTTGGACGCACCGATGACTTGGGTTTGAAGCATTTTTTTTTTCCATTTTCATTTAAACTTCTTCCTTTATTTTTACTATTATTAACTAAATGAAGAAAGACAAGCATTTAGATCAATCATGTAACTCTTTATTAGGATTTTGTAATTGGAAATACATCACATATACCCTTGGTTGGGCATGTGTTATTCTAAGAATGCAATTTGATTGTGCCATGTGTTTAATAGTGATTGATTGCTTGACCTTCGGCGTGTATAAACAAACGATCTTTCATTTTCTTTTGAAATTTATACACATGTAGCATTATTTTCTAATTTTTAGAATGGAAATACTTGACTTTGCTGTATAAATATATAATTATATGTATAAATAATATATAAATAAAATATGTATATACGCGTCCGCGTCCTAGTTTTTTGAGAATTTTATAGTGTCCGCGTCCGCGTCGTGTCGTGTCCGCGTCTACGCGTCCGCGTCCGTGCAACCTTATGAGAGTGATAAATATTGCCTCTGTTCATGTGAAATTATTACTCCATTTTTGGTTAGGATTCTCGTTGAGAAGATAAAGAACATAAAATGTTTTCTTAGTACCCATAGTTGCCTCTATTCTTTATCTGTGAGAGTAGAATCCTTGAGAAAATGTTGAATGAATGAATTGGTTCTTTATTCTTATCCTGCCTCTGCCTCATAATAGTGCTGTGAATAGTGCTGCGAATAATGTTGCGAATTATGAATAGTCCTGCGAATTATGAATGGTCCTGCGAACTTTCGCGGTATTACTCTGTAAAATTTTGTAAAATACTTGTGCGAATATAATATTTATGTAATGATTATGTTATGAAATGTGTATGCGATGCTTATGCCATGAAATGCTTATGCAATGCTTTTATGATGCGAATATGATGCTTGTATGATGCGAATGCTTATCTATTGCAATGTATATCTAAAGTTTGTGTTACTTAGCTCATTTTGTCGCGGCAAAATTGATGTAGCTTTAAATTTCTTCCATTCCTGCACTATTAGTCTCGTATGATATAATATAATTAAAATATTAAAGATGTATAATCTCAATTTCATTTCAGTATATATGTACGTAAGCTTGTTTGCTTACATATAATCATCTTCGCAAGTTTATTTGCGTATTCTCTTGTGGTCTTATTTTGCCTTCCTAGTTAAAGGTCTTATTTTGCCATCTTTTGTAGCGACAAAATCGCAGGACGTTCTTACACTTTCATGCAAAAACCCATTGATCTTGCCTTAACTTTTTTGTATAGTATTTTAGCCTCTTCAGGAAGTGTTGCGAAAATATGACAGGCCTAAATATTCTTACGAACATAAAGCCCCATGACATTGTGGTCTTGCGATGAAATCGCAGGACGTCTTTACATTTTCATGCAAAAACCCATTGATCTCATCTTAACTTCTTTGTTATGTTCTGCGAGTTCTTTTTTTTTTTTTTTTTTTTTTAGAAGGCTCGCAGAAGTTCAGTTGTTGCACAAATATGACAAGCCTTTATGTTCTTGCGAACAAAAAGCCTCATGACATTTGCGTCTTATAACACGTATCAGCTCCCTAATGGAGGGTGTTGCCCTTTATCTTTCCCTTGGTTGACCCTTCAAGGAAGCGTACATCGACCATACAAGGTTACCTCTTCCCATCCGGTTCTGCCAACAACCAGCTTTTGATCGCAACCTATTATCCTTTTTGCCTATAGGGCTTATAGTTACGAGGTGGCACCCTATGGGGTATCTTTGGGCCAAGTGCATCATTTGCCAAGACTTGTCAAAAATGGCAGATGTGCTTCAAACCCACCCGACACTCTTGAATCAACCATGTACCTCGGCGCCTTGATCATTTTCTGCACTTCTTGGGAAAGACAGTATGCCTTAGTCGCCCAACCTAAATCATATTACATCGCAAGATTAGGTTGAGAATCCAAGGTGTCTAACCCGGATAGGTACCCCGCTTTTGGGTTATGTACCCCGTCAAGTCCATGTACTCAGGTTCCTTGGTGGTGTTCCGGTTTCCCTGAGCCATGCTTATAGGTACCCCCTTAAATGACGTACTTTAGGACTTTGCCTCTTGTGAAATGTTGCTTCGCGAACTAGGGTGTACGCCACAAAGGTTTGCCTGTGTAAAATTTCTGCGGCTTTCTTTCTTTTTTGAAAGCTGATCACAGTTTGCGTCTTTCTTTTATGAAAGCTGATCGCAAGTAAATTTTTGCGTCTTTCTTTTAATGAAAGCTGATCGCAATTGATTTTTGGCGGTATTTTTTCGCCTTTTATAAATCGAATCAAAATTCTTTTTATTCGTAAAAACTCATCGTAAATTTTTCATGTTGCGAAATGCCTCATTTCCTTTTCTTGTTTTTCAAAATACGTTCCTTTATACGTTGTGAATAAATATACTGATTACCTTTTTGTTTCAATCCTTGAAGAAATATGAGAAGTATTCATATCACGTCTTTAAATCAAAAATGTTCTACAAAAATATATAAATTTAATTTTCTCTGTTTTTTGTAACTTTGAAGTCTTTGAAAAAATTTGAGATCTTTAAATTTTTGCGATGAATTAATTTTTGAATCTTGCGATTGTATCGCTTTTCACCAAACTAAAAAATCTTTGAAATATTTTGCAATCTTATAAATTTTTGAAATCTTGCGAGTATATCGCTTTTGGTAAATAAAATCAAAAATCTTTTATCTTCTGTAAATAAAATATTCAAGGAAAATTGCACTTAGCTTTCATGCGATTTTCTGCTGCTGTCGTCTCTTGCGAAGTGAATGGCTTGCTTGCGAAATGAGTAGGAATGAGAATTGAATTTTTGACCTGCTATGAAACTACGGACGGAGATAATGAAACAATACTGGTAGCTTTTGAACAGGTTGGTTGCCGAAGATACATGTATGTGTGAGTTGTGATAGAGTTCACCTCGTGCTTCTAGTGGATTGCTGGCTATTCACGAAGTAGTTTGCTGCGAAGTAAACGCTTGTGAAGAAAATGAATATTCGTGAAGTAAATGTCCACGAAGTTAAAATTTATGAACAAAGAAAATGAAAATTCGGTACTTAAAGTAAATTTTCACGAAGTAAATGTTTGCGAACTTCCCTCTTTACGAAATGGATTCTTGTTACTGCCCTAGGGAAGCAATATACAACCATTATTTCCAATTCCTGGCAAGTTGATCTAGCTACGATCTTCCCTTTTTTACGAAGTAATACTACCTCGTCATTTTGTTGTTGTGCTATTTTCGTTCATCTTCGCCGGTGAGTATTTAGCTGATAGACTTTCGTTGGAAATAATTATGCTATTTTCTTGAATAAGTTTTTTCCTGACTGACCATCTGTACTGGCTGTGTGCTAAGAATTGACAAGCTAGGTTGGTTGACTTCACTTCGTTAATTTAAATGGCCCGTTTTAGCTTACTGGCAGGTTATTGTTATTCTTGGAATTCAAGGACGAAAGTATTATTTCTACTGAGTACTGAATTCTCTTCTTTTGCATACATGAACCTAATTCTTCTTCGCATATTCTGCCAACTTTGCCTTGTTTTTCCCTTTCTTCGCAACTGATGGTTTTTGGCATGCGAACATAACACTATTTCTTCAATACTTTCTTGAACTAAGGTGCTGTGTATTTTTTCGCTGGCGAGTGGGAACTAGCCTTTACTGAGTTTTGGTGCCGTACTTCCTTCGTTCATGGTTCATTTTATCTCTGAGTTCTTTACTGCGAACCATTACTTCACGAGTAGTATCTGGTTTACATTAAGCTTCTTCTCGAAATAGGGTTTATACAAACACCATTGTAAACTTCATCTGTCTTCTATGGTTGAATGCTTCTGGACGAAGTGCTTGGGTATCATGAATTTCCTGAACTTCTCGAGTAAGTAACTCTTTCGAATTGAATCTGAGGTATCATGAACTGGTTTGTTCTCTTCTTTTCTTGTTCATGCAGGCACTTGGGAAGAAGACTTCTCGTGAAGGACATCTGTGTGAAGCAAACATCTGCGAAGCGTACGTTCATAATCATTTTTGCAAACAGCGAATATTCGCAAAGTAAATGCATGCGAAGGGAATGTTCATGCAATGTAAACATTTGAGGAACAAAAATTCTATGCAAAGTGAAACTCGTTCCCTAGCAAACTGTTGCTCTTTTCTTCGCCCCTGGTATCACCCTCTTTTTTTGTCAAGTATATTCCACTGTTGGTGGATTTGATCTTTGAGCATCATTTTGTATATCTCCCTGTGAGCAGCTTCCACCATCTGCATCCAGTATTTCTTTAACCAATCCTAGAAACCATTGGTATACGGATAATGCCAAACCATACATATCGGCTGATATTAAACTTATTAGTAGATTAATACCATGTTCACCAACGAATGGACTTGGATGCAGTGTAAAGATAATCTATCACCTCCTTTTGTCCATCTCTATCACTTAAATTTTCCAATACGAGTGGCACAATTTGCATCTCCCCATTGGACCATATTTGTGTCAAGTTGGGATTCTCCTCCACTAGAGACTTAACCATTTTTATTCCTCTGTGTTGTTCGCAACTTTTGTTGATCATTCGCAGAAATGTTGAATATACATATTGACTCGTTGGACTTCAATGGGTTTATTTGATTCTTCGCAGAAGTGAGTATATTGACAGAGAAAGCATTTGTGAAGAGAACTATTTGCAAAGTTACAATATACTGTGAACCACTTAGCTGCCAAATTTTGTACTCTTTTGCCTGTGACTAATCGCTCCATGGCCGAAAATGTCCCAATCCTGTTTTCTTCCCATACTCCCTTTTCTTCTCAGTTAATTGGTGACTCATTCCAGCTTATTACTTCTTCGCAGCTGCACAATTTATTCGCAGGAACAATCTGATTTATTGATTTGCCCTTACTACCTGTGCGTCTTTGTTTTTATTTGTCTTCATTTGTCGCTATCAACTATCTGTTGATAAGATGAAATTAATCCTTGGAGCACGGTCGTTTCATAAATGGAAGTTGCCTGCATTTGTTTTCATTTTCAATTCTAATGTTGAAGAAAGTATAGGATTATTTTCAGTTCTAGTCTACATCTTCGCAAATTAATTTTGTTTCTTCGCAAAACTTCGATGGAGAATGTCTCCTTCCCATTCAACTTACGCAAAACTAGATTGAATTCACACAAAACTAGCTAGACTCCAATTCACGCCCATAGTAATTAATCTGGTAGAATTGCATCTTCCGCTTCATTTGTTTTCCTCTTAGTAATTCATTGTTGATCATGAGTATGTTGTTTTGGTCTCCACAAGATGGTACTCGTGAACAAAAATTCTGAATTTACTTGTAGCTTAATCACCCTTCTTCTCCTCTCTACGTCCTTTCATTTCCTTTATCTTCTGAATTGGGATATTCTGCGAATTAATGCCCTCGTGATATCATTAGAGTCAACGTTTTATCACAGCTGTAAGATCTTAATTGCAATATTTTTACCAATATTTCATCACAGCTGCAAAATCTTTTGTAAACTCAACTTCGCGTGATATTCTCAAGTCTTCATAATCTTTTTCATTTTCTTTAACAATTTCTCAATTGAAACTTCCATTTTTCCTCTCAATTTTTTTAGATCCAGTGATGTATAACTCTTCCAATAGCTAATTTCTTTGAATCTTCTTCAATCTATCAAATAGCAGCCCCTGTTTCTAGCGCCAATTATGTAGTTGCCAGAAATCCCACAACTACACCCTCAGTAGAATTCTATTAATTTGGTTTGCTGATCTAATTTATTTGATATGAAAATGAAGATTAAAGTACTAGAATTGTAAAAGAGACACAAAGATTTTTACATGGTTCGATCATTGTGATCTACATCCATGGTTCTTCACTAGTGATTGTATGTAATTACATGATTTTACAATTTAGACTCCGTTAAATAATATTTGGAGCTCTAGATTTTTTGGGGAAGAAGATGATAAAGAAAAATAAATCTCTCCTAAAATTTTCTCTCACTTACTAAAATTATTCTCCCCTTCTAAAAAGACCTCTCCCCTCTTCTCATGCCTAAATGGCTATTTATATGATCTTATAAAATGTTGACAACTAAATTGTCCCTCAACTTCGGACTTGAGGACTTTCATTGCGAAGCTTCGCAATCCACTTCGCAAATATCTTGAACCTTCGCAAACTGATCACGCTTTCCTCATGATTTTGTTATCGTCACCTATTGCGTCACTTATAATACACTTCTGCGAAATATTATTGTTGCGTCGTTAATTGTTCGCAAGCATAATAATGTTTGCGAGATTCTCGCTCCTACATCTTGCCTCTTTTTTCTTGAATATTGCTTGAAGAGCGATCTTCAGGAAAAAACTAGTTGTTGTAGTTGTTGGAGTAGTGTTTGATTTTTGTTGATGAAGGAACGAGCGAAAGAATACTGGATTTGAAAAGTACGTACTTGCCTCTATTCTTTTGCGAAGTTCAGAAGCTTTAAGAAGTAATTAGAAGTATCCTCTTGCAAAGTATGAAGTATGCGAAGTATTCTTGAAGAAGTATGAAGTATCTCAGAAGAAGCAGAAGAAGTACTCAATCCTTGAAATATATAGGAAGTATGAAGTATCCTTAAGAAGTATAAGAAGTATTTAATCCTCGAAATATAAGAAGTATTCTTCCTTGAATGAGACGCTGGGATGCACGGACGCACCGATTTTGGTGCAGTGTCCGCGTCCGACTCACGTCGGACGCAGGACGCGCGTTTGACGCTGACACGACGCGTGTCCGACGCACCAAATACGCGTCCCGCGCGCGTCCTTTTTGGACGCACCGATGACTTGGGTTTGAAGCATTTTTTTTCCATTTTCATTTAAACTTCTTCCTTTATTTTTACTATTATTAACTAAATGAAGAAAGACAAGCATTTAGATCAATCATGTAACTCTTTATTAGGATTTTGTAATTGGAAATACATCACATATACCCTTGGTTGGGCATGTGTTATTCTAAGAATGCAATTTGATTGTGCCATGTGTTTAATAGTGATTGATTGCTTGACCTTCGGCGTGTATAAACAAACGATCTTTCATTTTCTTTTGAAATTTATACACATGTAGCATTATTTTCTAATTTTTAGAATGGAAATACTTGACTTTGCTGTATAAATATATAATTATATGTATAAATAATATATAAATAAAATATGTATATACGCGTCCGCGTCCTAGTTTTTTGAGAATTTTATAGTGTCCGCGTCCGCGTCGTGTCGTGTCCGCGTCTCGCGCGTCCGCGTCCGTGCAACCTTATGAGAGTGATAAATATTGCCTCTGTTCATGTGAAATTATTACTCCATTTTTGGTTAGGATTCTCGTTGAGAAGATAAAGAACATAAAATGTTTTCTTAGTACCCATAGTTGCCTCTATTCTTTATCTGTGAGAGTAGAATCCTTGAGAAAATGTTGAATGAATGAATTGGTTCTTTATTCTTATCCTGCCTCTGCCTCATAATGGTGCTGTGAATAGTGCTGCGAATAATGTTGCGAATTATGAATAGTCCTGCGAATTATGAATGGTCCTGCGAACTTTCGCGGTATTACTCTGTAAAATTTTGTAAAATACTTGTGCGAATATAATATTTATGTAATGATTATGTTATGAAATGTGTATGCGATGCTTATGCCATGAAATGCTTATGCAATGCTTTTATGATGCGAATATGATGCTTGTATGATGCGAATGCTTATCTATTGCAATGTATATCTAAAGTTTGTGTTACTTAGCTCATTTTGTCGCGGCAAAATTGATGTAGCTTTAAATTTCTTCCATTCCTGCACTATTAGTCTCGTATGATATAATATAATTAAAATATTAAAGATGTATAATCTCAATTTCATTTCAGTATATATGTCCGTAAGCTTGTTTGCTTACATATAATCATCTTCGCAAGTTTATTTGCGTATTCTCTTGTGGTCTTATTTTGCCTTCCTAGTTAAAGGTCTTATTTTGCCATCTTTTGTAGCGACAAAATCGCAGGACGTTCTTACACTTTCATGCAAAAACCCATTGATCTTGCCTTAACTTTTTTGTATAGTATTTTAGCCTCTTCAGAAGTGTTGCGAAAATATGACAGGCCTAAATATTCTTACGAACATAAAGCCCCATGACATTGTGGTCTTGCGATGAAATCGCAGGACGTCTTTACATTTTCATGCAAAAACCCATTGATCTCATCTTAACTTCTTTGTTATGCTCTGCGAGTTCTTTTTTTTTTTTTTTTTTTTAGAAGGCTCGCAGAAGTTCAGTTGTTGCACAAATATGACAAGCCTTTATGTTCTTGCGAACAAAAAGCCTCATGACATTTGCGTCTTATAACACGTATCAGCTCCCTAATGGAGGGTGTTGCCCTTTATCTTTCCCTTGGTTGCCCCTTCAAGGAAGCATACATCGACCATACAAGGTTACCTCTTCCCATCCGGTTCTGCCAACAACCAGCTTTTGATCGCAACCTCTTATCCTTTTTGCCTATAGGGCTTATAGTTACGAGGTGGCACCCTATGGGGTATCTTTGGGCCAAGTGCATCATTTGCCAAGACTTGTCAAAAATGGCAGATGTGCTTCAAACCCACCCGACACTCTTGAATCAACCATGTACCTCGGCGCCTTGATCATTTTCTGCACTTCTTGGGAAAGACAGTATGCCTTAGTCGCCCAACCTAAATCATATTACATCGCAAGATTAGGTTGAGAATCCAAGGTGTCTAACCCGGATAGGTACCCCGCTTTTGGGTTATGTACCCCGTCAAGTCCATGTACTCAGGTTCCTTGGTGGTGTTCCGGTTTCCCTGAGCCATGCTTATAGGTACCCCCTTAAATGACGTACTTTAGGACTTTGCCTCTTGTGAAATGTTGCTTCGCGAACTAGGGTGTACGCCACAAAGGTTTGCTCTGTGTAAAATTTCTGCGGCTTTCTTTCTTTTTTGAAAGCTGATCACAGTTTGCGTCTTTCTTTTATGAAAGCTGATCGCAAGTAAATTTTTGCGTCTTTCTTTTAATGAAAGCTGATCGCAATTGATTTTTGGCGGTATTTTTCGCCTTTTATAAATCGAATCAAAATTCTTTTTATTCGTAAAAACTCATCGTAAATTTTTCATGTTGCGAAATGCCTCATTTCCTTTTCTTGTTTTTCAAAATACGTTCCTTTATACGTTGTGAATAAATATACTGATTACCTTTTTGTTTCAATCCTTGAAGAAATATGAGAAGTATTCATATCACGTCTTTAAATCAAAAATGTTCTACATAAATATATAAATTTAATTTTCTCTGTTTTTTGTAACTTTGAAGTCTTTGAAAAAATTTGAGATCTTTAAATTTTTGCGATGAATTAATTTTTGAATCTTGCGATTGTATCGCTTTTCACCAATCTAAAAAATCTTTGAAATATTTTGCAATCTTATAAATTTTTGAAATCTTGCGAGTATATCGCTTTTGGTAAATAAAATCAAAAATCTTTTATCTTCTGTAAATAAAATATTCAAGGAAAATTGCACTTAGCTTTCATGCGATTTTCTGCTGCTGTCGTCTCTTGCGAAGTGAATGGCTTGCTTGCGAAATGAGTAGGAATGAGAATTGAATTTTTGACCTGCTATGAAACTACGGACGGAGATAATGAAACAATACTGGTAGCTTTTGAACAGGTTGGTTGCCGAAGATACATGTATGTGTGAGTTGTGATAGAGTTCACCTCGTGCTTCTAGTGGATTGCTGGCTATTCACGAAGTAGTTTGCTGCGAAGTAAACGCTTGCGAAGAAAATGAATATTCGTGAAGTAAATGTCCACGAAGTTAAAATTTATGAACAAAGAAAATGAATATTCGGTACTTAAAGTAAATTTTCACGAAGTAAATGTTTGCGAACTTCCCTCTTTACGAAATGGATTCTTGTTACTGCCCTAGGGAAGCAATATACAACCATTATTTCCAATTCCTGGCAAGTTGATCTGGCTACGATCTTCCCTTTTTTACGAAGTAATACTACCTCGTCATTTTGTTGTTGTGCTATTTTCGTTCATCTTCGCCGGTGAGTATTTAGCTGATAGACTTTCGTTGGAAATAATTATGCTATTTTCTTGAATAAGTTTTTTCCCTGATCGACCATCCAGATCTTGTTGTGTGCTAAGAATTGACAACCTAGGTTGGTTGACTTCACTTCGTTAATTTAAATGGCCCGTTTTAGCTTACTGGCAGGTTATTGTTATTCTTGGAATTCAAGGACGAAAGTATTATTTCTACTGAGTACTGAATTCTCTTCTTTTGCATACATGAACCTAATTCTTCTTCGCATATTCTGCCAACTTTGCCTTGTTTTTCCCTTTCTTCGCAACTGATGGTTTTTGGCATGCGAACATAACACTATTTCTTCAATACTTTCTTGAACTAAGGTGCTGTGTATTTTTTCGCTGGCGAGTGGGAACTAGCCTTTACTGAGTTTTGGTGTCGTACTTCCTTCGTTCATGGTTCATTTTATCTCTGAGTTCTTTACTGCAAACCATTACTTCACAAGTAGTATCTGGTTTACATTAAACTTCTTCTTGAAATAGGGTTTATACAAACACCATTGTAAACTTCATCTGTCTTCTATGGTTGAATGCTTCTGGACGAAGTGCTTGGGTATCATGAATTTCCTGAACTTCTCGAGTAAGTAACTCTTTCGAATTGAATCTGAGGTATCATGAACTGGTTTGTTCTCTTCTTTTCTTGTTCATGCAGGCACTTGGGAAGAAGACTTCTCGTGAAGGACGTCTGTGTGAAGCAAACATCTGCGAAGCGTACGTTCATAATCATTTTTGCAAACAGCGAATATTCGCAAAGTAAATGCTTGCGAAGGGAATGTTCATGCAATGTAAACATTTGAGGAACAAAAATTCTATGCAAAGTGAAACTCGTTCCCTAGCAAACTGTTGCTCTTTTCTTCGCCCCTGGTATCACCCTCTTTTTTTTGTCAAGTATATTCCACTTGTTGGTGGATTTGATCTTTGAGCATCATTTTGTATATCTCCTCGTGAGCAGCTTCCACCATCTGCATCCAAAAGATTTCTTTAACCAATCCTAGAAACCATTGGTATACGGATAATGCCAAACCATACATATCGGCTGATATTAAACTTATTAGTAGATTAATACCATGTTCACCAACGAATGGACTTGGATGCAGTGTAAAGATAATCTATCACCTCCTTTTGTCCATCTCTATCACTTAAATTTTCCAATACGAGTGGCACAATTTGCAGCTCCCCATTGGACCATATTTGTGTCAAGTTGGGATTCTCCTCCACTAGAGACTTAACCATTTTTATTCCTCTGTGTTGTTCGCAACTTTTGTTGATCATTCGCAGAAATGTTGAATATACATATTGACTCGTTGGACTTCAATGGGTTTATTTGATTCTTCGCAGAAGTGAGTATATTGACAGAGAAAGCATTTGTGAAGAGAACTATTTGCAAAGTTACAATATACTGTGAACCACTTAGCTGCCAAATTTTGTACTCTTTTGCCTGTGACTAATCGCTCCATGGCCGAAAATGTCCCAATCCTGTTTTCTTCCCATACTCCCTTTTCTTCTCAGTTAATTGGTGACTCATTCCAGCTTATTACTTCTTCGCAGCTGCACAATTTATTCGCAGGAACAATCTGATTTATTGATTTGCCCTTACTACCTGTGCGTCTTTGTTTTTCTTTGTCTTCATTTGTCGCTATCAACTCTCTGTTGATAAGATGAAATTAATCCTTGGAGCACGGTCGTTTCATAAATGGAAGTTGCCTGCATTTGTTTTCATTTTCAATTCTAATGTTGAAGAAAGTATAGGATTATTTTCAGTTCTAGTCTACATCTTCGCAAATTAATTTTGTTTCTTCGCAAAACTTCAGTGGAGAATGTCTCCTTCCCATTCAACTTACGCAAAACTAGATTGAATTCACACAAAACTAGCTAGGTTTTAATCTCGCAGAACTAGCTAGACTCCAATTCACGCCCATAGTAATTAATCTGGTGGAATTGCATCTTCCGCTTCATTTGTTTTCCTCTTAGTAATTCATTGCTGATCATGAGTATGTTGTTTTGGTCTCCACAAGATGGTACTCGTGAACAAAAATTCTGAATTTACTTGTAGCTTAATCACCCTTCTTCTCCTCTCTACGTCCTTTCATTTCCTTTATCTTCTGAATTGGGATATTCTACGAATTAATGCCCTCGTGATATCATTAGAGTCAACGTTTTATCACAGTTGTAAGATCTTAATTGCAATATTTTCACCAATATTTCATCATAGCTGCAAAATCTTTTGTAAACTCAACTTCTGCGTGATATTCTGCGTCTTCATAATCTTTTTCATTTTCTTTAACAATTTCTCAATTGAAACTTCCATTTTTCCTCTCAATTTTTTTTAGATCCAGTGATGTATAACTCTTCCAATAGCTAATTTCTTTGAATCTTCTTCAATCTATCAGATAGCAGCCCCTGTTTCTAGCGCCAATTATGTAGTTGCCAGAAATCCCACAACTACACCCTCAGTAGAATTCTATTAATTTGGTTTGATGATCTAATTTATTTGATATGAAAATGAAGATTAAAGTACTAGAATTGTAAAAGAGACACAAAGATTTTTACATGGTTCGATCATTGTGATCTACATCCATGGTTCTTCACTAGTGATTGTATGTAATTACATGATTTTACAATTTAGACTCCGTTAAATAATATTTGGAGCTCTAGATTTTTTGGGGAAGAAGATGATAAAGAAAAATAAATCTCTCCTAAAATTTTCTCTCACTTACTAAAATTATTCTCCCCTTCTAAAAAGACCTCTCCCCTCTTCTCATGCCTAAATGTCTATTTATATGATCTTATAAAATGTTGACAACTAAATTGTCCCTCAACTTCGGACTTGAGGACTTTCATTGCGAAGCTTCGCAATCTACTTCGCAAATATCTTGAACCTTCGCAAACTGCTCACACTTTCCTCATGATTTTGTTATCGTCACCTATTGCGTCACTTATAATACACTTCTGCGAAATATTATTGTTGCGTCGTTAATTGTTCGCAAGCATAATAATGCTGCGAGATTCTGCTCCTACAGAAAAAAATGTTTTACATTTGTTTAAAGGAAGTACAATTCATAAACCTGTTTTGTGAATCGAAAGGGAAATCGCTAGGCTTATTGGTATCGTTATTCATTGCAAATCTTTGGATTACCAATATGTGTGTTTAATATAACCACTCATAACTTGTTTATGTATCTTGGTAAAACTATTCGCAATGCGTGACTTTTATATTGTTATGACTTTTATTAGTGAAACCGATCTTAAGTAATCATCTGAGATGGTATGATCGATATATTGTAATTGGTATGACCAACTATAGACATCGGGGAACCGATCCTAGTAATAGGTGCAACCGATCACAAGTATGTGGAATTGGTCCTTGTAAGAGGTACAAAAAGTCTTAGTAATTGGTAATTGATCCTATGACTTATGCAACTAATCACAATTAATATTATGTCGTAACCGGTCCAAGTACTCACATGGAGGTAGAACCGAAGCTTTGTGTTTTGGTAGAACCGTGAAACCCATTAATGGTGATTTGATAGGATAATCAATCACGTAGTTCTTGGAAGTCAGATGAACCAATTCTAAACTTGTTTGGAAGTGTGGCAAATCAGTTCCAAGATTGTAAATATGAAAAAGGATTTACAAAGTAAAGATATCGACATACTTTGAACATGTGCAGTAACTCTTATCTTTTATTGTTTAAATATATTCCTTAATAACTAAAGGAAAATCCCGGATCGAAATAAATTGAGAATCTTTTAATTAAGGTTTTTAGTTTTATATGCTTTTGAAAAAGCGGAGGTCTAACAACCACACCCAAACTTTCGATTATCAATTTGTATGGACAACTCCGAGTTGTTTTCTAGAGAATCAACTAGACTCAATCAATAGAAAATATCTCAAGGAGTTATTATCTCAATCTCTCAATTTGATTTACTCAAGCAAATACAATTCGCTAGTCATAATCAAAGAGAGATAAATTGGATGGTACCAAAGACCAATATCCAAGTGTCAATTAATTTAAATCAACAATCAATAAGGTCGGATATTCTAATTGATTGAACAATGCATAACCTGTATTATTTCAATTATATAAAAATATAATGCGGAAAAGAAATAACACAGACACCAGAATTTTGTTAACGGGGAAACCGCAAACGCAAAAAAACCCCGGGACTTAGTCCAGATTAAACATACACTGTATTAAGCCGCTATAGACACTAGCCTACTCCAAATTAACTTCGGTGTGGACTGTAGTTGAACTCCAACCAATCTCACACTGATCCAAGGTACAATTATGATCCTATGCCACTGATCCTAGCAGGATACTGCGCACTTGATTCCCATAGTTGATCTCACCCACAACCAAGAGTTGCTACGACCCAAAGACGAAGACTTTAATAAACAAATCTATCTCATACAGAAAAGTCTACAAGATAGATAAATTCGTCTCCCACGAATAAAACTATGAGTTTTGTTCCGTATTTTGATAAATCAAGGTGAGCATGAACCAATCAATAAAACCAGACTTATATTCCCGAAGAATAGCTCAGTTTTATCAATCACCTCATAATAGTCTTAATCGACGCAGAGAAAAAAGATATCGTGGAATCACAAACGATGAGGCGAAGATGTTTATGAGTACTTATATATGTAGCCTATCGGAGATAGAAATCTCAAACTAATTATTAAAATTGTACTCGTATAATAGAAACATCAAGATCAGATCACACAACTACAAGAAAAGTAGTATCGGTCTGGCTTCACAATCCCAATGAAGTCTTTAAGTCGTTAACCTGGTTTTAGAAGAAGAAAACCAAAGGTTAAAGGAGAATCGACTCTAGCATAGCAAACTAGTATCACACAGAATGTGTGGGGATTAGGTTTCCCAGTTGCTAGAGTTCTCCCTTACATAGTCTTTCAAATCAGGGTTTGCAATCAATGTTAACTTGGTAACAAAGCATTAAATATTCACCGTTAGATGAAAACCTGATTAGATTCAAGCTAATATTTCTCAACCGTTAGATCGAAAACTTATCTTGTCATACACACATGTACTAAACAATTTTAGGTTCGTGTAACCGTTCCCAAATGTGTACATTAGTTGGTTCAACACTAGTTAACCAAATGGTTAGCCAAATGATAACTTTCATATCAACCATATTCTTCTTCACCATAACTAGTACAAATGACTCAAATGAACTAGTTAGAGAGTTATTCAATTGCTATGAGATCCCATGTACTACACAAGTCAAAATTAAAGCAAAAACGATGTGATTCACTCGAATCGATTCATGAACTATAAAGCCACGGTTTGCAATAGCATTCCTTAGTTTATTAAGATAAGTTCACAAACATCATTTTTATACATAACCTACTGATCAAGTTCGCGGACTCAAGTTCACCGGTTGGAGTTCACAAACTCCAACAAAAATTCTAGGGTCGAGAACTTCCGTCAGTTCGCGGACTGAAAATGAGCTACAACTCCAGCAGAAATTCTCGAGTTCGAGAACTACGCCAGTTCGCGGACTGAGTTGGCTGCTCACGGTTTCACTTGATCAACAAAGTTCTCAAACTTCGGTTCAAGCTCTAAGGACTTATACATATATGTGTTTCCACAACAATGTTTATATCCTCTAATGGTTATATTGTGTAAACTCTCATTTCAATCATTGAAACGTTCACAGAGGGCGTTATATAGTTGTTATTCACAAACTATTTTTTGTCAGAGCGATTTCCAAATGATTGAAACATAACATGACTTTCCTCACTAGGTAAAGATGAACTTGGCTAAAGCGAAAGCTTTACCAACACATATTTCGAGAAATAGATTAGCGAGATATACTCAGCTCGAAATATCACATTTGTGTATTCTTAGTCTATATAATAATATGACTTTTGTTTCAAGATAGGAGATAGAGTAGATAGACTTTTGAGTGATAGATAAGTTCAAGTCTCCACATACCTTTTAGTCGATGAAGATCCACTAGTTCCTTGAGTAGTCCTTCGTCTTGTATGATGATTGCCATGGAGTTCTTGAGCTCAACTACACTTCCTATCCTAGTCCGAGACCTTAGCTATACTAGACTAAAAATCAAGACTTTATAGTTTTGATCACTAACATTGACAAACATGCTTGAGATACCAATGCATGCGAGTTCGACCGAGCAATGCTCTAACATTCTCCCCCTTTGTAAAATTTAGTGGAAAAACTATTAATACATATGGAATACAAAAAATATATAAATAAAATTTGTAGCTCCTATTCCACATGTCTAATCTTCAACAATACTCGAAATCTTCGTCACTTCCAAGTAATCTAATGATCCCAAAGGTTGTAAGTTTAGCATCATCGTTGTTGAAAATCCGTAGCTATAACAATGGGAAAAGCAATGGTTCGCAATCATTGTTATACAGTGTCATAGTATTATCACACAGCGTCAAAGTTCAATTGCATCACAACTTCAACAACAATACTATGGTGATACTTCACTCCCCCTTAGTCAATACTCCATCTCACATGGAAACCACTCCCCCTTACATAATGATCCGAAAACCATATGTATTTGTAGTGTGAACTACATATTAATTCTCCCCCTTTTTGTCAATAAAATTGGCAAAGGTACACGAGCGGGATCCTAATGAAATTTCTGTAAGAGACATTTCATGACCAAAGGTAAATGTATATCATGTTATTTAGATGCAATAATAAAGCCAAAGCTAAATGCATTCATCAAGGAGTTTATAAAGATACAAGATAACCCCTATAATATTCCACAGCCGCACTCCCCACAAATATTTGGCAATTAAGCACAAGTTCAAAAGAACTCTCCCCCATAAAATGTCATTCCCAAAGGAACAACAAGAGCGACCTTAATTTCAAAAGAAAAGAAGGATTTCTTTAGACTCAACAAATTACATACAAGTATCAATTTGGAATCCAACAAGAAATATTCAATCATATTAACCCAAGCGAACCAAGATTAATTTGACTAAATATGCTCAACACAAGTAAACTTATGGAGACTTAATAACTCGATTAGATTATTCACAACAAGAGAACTCATAATTAATCTAACCGGGATACACAATTAAACTAATTACAAAAGTAATCAATTCAATTGTTTATACTCACATAATAAAATCTATGGAGCGATGATAAATTTAATCACTTAACTAACCAACCCAGTCAATCATGCTCAAACATGAGAAAAAACTTATGGAGTCATAACTAAATAATCACACAAGATGATTGATTTAGTTCAATATACTCGACGTAAAGTACCTTACGGAACACAACTAAGCTAATCACGAAAATAATCAACTTGGTTGTCTAGTGCTCAACATAAGTCACAATATGGAGTCTCACAGTAATACACAAAAGATGGATCAGGGAAGCTCAATTACTGTGGAATTCACAAGGATTCATTCTATGTTTCCATCACCATTTGCACAATGACACACAATAGACATAATCCTTGAATCAAAAAAGATTTTAACCTATCAATAATTGATAATATAGGATTAACTTTTGTGTTTGTCAAAAGTCTATTCATTCTTCTATCAAAATTTGCATATCAATTCATGAACGACTTTACTTTTGACAAAATATGGGACAATCAAGTTCACGTACGTAAACATACATATCCCATAAAAATATTACAATATATAAAATCAAAAGATTAATACTGCAACCATCATCTTCCAAACAAGTTTAGAATTTAGCACAATAAATCTAAAAACAAGAAGATGAAAACTTTGTATATAGCTATGTGTAATCACAATAATGGCTATTCCAAAACACTAGTTATTCTTCTAAACAAAAGACAAAAATAGAAGATTTACTAGGCAATAAGAAATAAGAGTTCATTAAGAACCTCGTATCTTTCAATGAAGCCATCAAAGAATGTATCGCGCTGATTTCCTTTATTCTTTTGACCTTGGAAACACCATATTTGTGAGTTAGTACACTAACTTTGCCTAGCTTTGGCACAGTCCATGATGAGATTCTTTTGATTCCGTATCAGAATATTCTGATTAGCAAGTATTCTGGTCTGACCATCTAAAAGTTGGTTTATTTGCAATTTAAGATTTGCAAACTCGACCTTTGAATCGTTCTGAAAACGAGTTAAATCCTTGACAGGATCATCAATCCAGGAGTTGTGATCCTTTCTTTCAAGCATCTTCTTTAGAAGTAGCTCCTGAATTGACTCACGTTCCCGATTGCCTTCCTCCATATCAAGACACACAATTTCTTGAGTTCTTGCAGAGTTCTCCATAGAGTTTTAGGGAAGGGAAAACACAATATAGAACAGGTATATATGCGTTCGTCAGCTAGAGTAGATAACTCTGGTTTTGAAAACCCTAGAAACTCTCAAGAGGAGGACGCGGACATTTGTGGACTACCAACAAAAGAACTCAAATAGAAATAATATACAACATAGTTGAGTATTTCCCAATTATTTTCCTTGCATCTCTCAAGTTAGAAACAATGAAACAAATACCTGGAATCTGGTAGTAGAGTGGAAATTAATCCCACTATGATCAATGGGAAAGGAATTGTATATATCATCCGACTGTTTGATATTTGTTTTCTTCGCCTTTCTTCGGTTGATTTTCATCCCTAAAGGATAAGACATGGCGTACTTAACAAAACCATCAGATGGCTCTCTTTGAGGACTAAGTCTAGGACCTCTTGTAATTGGTTCAAGAGGATCAGAATAGATAGGCATCCATTTTGTAGGCTTAGATTTATCAGAAACATTCTTATAAGTACTGGGAATGCTTTTATCAGCAACACAAGAATTTATTCCAGAATACACTTGAGCCCTGTAATGATTTCTAGAATAGAGATCATTCTTATAAGGTTTCTGGTTTCTTGTGGGCATGCGATTCACTAGATTAGTCGACTAACTATTTGTTCCATTGACAGTGAAGAGAAGCAAGTTATGAAGCTTAAAAAATTTCTTTCCTTCTTGCAAAACAATGGATAGCATAGTGATTCTTTTTCCCACAAAAAGTACAGGTCCGTGGAGGAGAAGTAACAATTGGTACCTATCTTTGCTTCATAGCCATATGAGAAGACTGCAAGTTATATAAACCTTTCTTGACACAATATTCTTTTGGAGAACATTTCTTCATGTGTTGTACAGAAGATTTTCTCCTTAAGACAGAGTTTTCCTTTTCAAAGGATTTACACTGTTCATGGGATAGAGTAAGAGATGCACTTAGTTTCTCTTTTTCATCACGAAGTCTGTTGAGATCTGATGAATGAGTCTCGAGCAAACATTTTTCTCTAATTGAGTCCTTTTTAACAATATCCTCAAGAGTACTAATCTTTTTACGTTGAAGAGTAGTTTCTTGGAGAAGATTCTCAATATTCTTAGAGAAGGACTTTATGATGTTATAGAGATCACGTTCTCGATTAAGAGACTTTTCCAATTCATAAACAAGCTGATCATGATCATTAAAATCAATATCTTCAGCTGTATGTTTTGAAATTCTGGTGAGCTCCTCTTCAGCTTTTTCCAGAGTGTCACATGCCTCATGAGAGAAAGAAATGTCAATTGAACATTCTTTCTACCTCGGGATTCAGAAGAATCAACTAAGGAATAATCCTTTGAGGTGTTTCCAAGACATTTGACATAATCAAAAGCTTTAGGAGACATTTTTGGTATGCGCAACATAGATCTTGTCTACAAATTCAGATTGCACAAACACAAACTTATAATGTCTTGAACGTGTTTGCCTGCTCTGATACCAATTGAAAAAGCGGGGTCTAATAACCACACCTAATATTTCGATTAGCAATTTGTATGGACAACTCCGAGTTGCTTTCTAGAGAATCAACTAGACTCAATCAATAAAAAATATCTCAAGGAGTTATTATCTCAATCTCTCAATTTGATTTACTCAAGCAAACACAAT
This sequence comes from Papaver bracteatum, assembly GCA_023529315.1. Lineage (NCBI taxonomy): Eukaryota > Viridiplantae > Streptophyta > Magnoliopsida > Ranunculales > Papaveraceae > Papaver > Papaver bracteatum. Next base: position 518,665 of record JAJJWX010004907.1, on the reverse strand, counting down.
TCACGATTTTTAATCAAAGAGAGATAACTTGGATGGTACCAAAGACCAATATCCAAGTGTCAATCAATTTAAATCAACAACCAATAAGGTATGATATTCTAATTGATTGAATAATGCACAACCTGTATTATTTCAATTATATAAAAATATAATGCGGAAAAGAAATAACATAGACACCAGAATTTTGTTAACGAGGAAACCGCAAATGCAGAAAAACCCCGGGACCTAGTCCAGTTTAAACATACACTGTATTAAGCCGCTACAGACACTAGCCTACTCCAAATTAACTTCAGTCTGGAATGTAGTTGAACCCCAACCAATCTCACACTGATCCAAGGTACAGTTATGCTCCTACGCCTCTGATCTCAGCAGGATACTGCACACTTGATTCCCTTAGTTGATCTCACCCACAACCAAGAGTTGATACGAACCGAAGTCGAAGACTTTAATAAATAAATCTATCTCACACAGAAAAGTCTACAAGATATATAAATTCGTCTCCCACGAATAAACCTATGATTTTTGTTCTGTCTTTTGATAAATCAAGGTGAACAGGAACCAATCAATAAAACCATACTTATATTCCCGAAGAACATCTCAGTTTTATCAATCACCTCATAATAGTCTTAATCGACGCAGCGAAAAAAGATATTGTGGAATCATAAATGATGAGACGAAGATGTTTGTGACTACTTGTATATCTTGCCTATCAGAGATAGAAATCTCAAGACAATTATTATAATTGTACTCGTATAATAGAAACATCAAGATCAGATCACACAACTACAAGAAAAGTAGTATCGGTCTGGCTTCACAATCCCAATAAAGTCTTTAAGTCGTTAACCTGGTTTTAGAAGAAGAAAACCAAAGGTTAAAGGAAAATCGACTCTAGCTTAGCAAACTAGTATCTCACAGAATGTGTGGGGATTAGGTTTCCCAGTTGCTAGAGTTCTCCCTTATATAATCTTTCAAATCAGGGTTTGCAATCAATGTTAGCTTGGAAACGAAGCATTCAATATTCACCATTAGATGAAAACCTGATTAGATTCAATCTAATATTTATCAACCGTTAGATCGAAAACTTAGCTTGTCATACACACATGTACTAGATAATTTTAGGCTCTTATAACCGTTCCCCAACGTGTACATTAGTTGGTTCAACACTAGTTAACCAAATGGTTAGCCAAATGATAACTTTCATATCAACCATATTCTTCTTTACCATAACTAGTCCAAATGACTCAAATGAACTAGCTATAGAGTTGTTCAATTGCTATGAGATCCTATGTACTACACAAGACACAATTGAAGCAAAACGATGTGATTCACTCAAATCGATTTATGAACTATAAAGACACGGTTTGCAATAGCATTCCTTAGTTTATTAAGATAAGTTCACAAACATCGTTTTTAGATATAACCTACTCAAGTTCGTGGACTGAGTTCGCGGACTCAAGTTCACCGGTTGGAGTTCACAAACTCCAGCAGAAATTCTCGGGTCGAGAACTTCCGTCAGTTCGCGGACTGAAACTGAGCTACAACCTCAGCAGAAATTCTCGGGTTCGAGAACTACGCCAGTTCACGGACTGAGTTCGCGGACTGAGTTGGCTTCTCACGTTCCGGTTTCACTTGATCCACAAAATTCGAAAACTTCGGTTCAATCTCTAAGGACTTATACATATATGTGTTGCCACAATAATTTTTATATCCTCCAATGATTATATTGCATAAACTCTCATTTCAATCATTGAAACGTTCTCAGAGGGCGTTATATAGTTGTTATTCACAAACTATTTTTCATCAGAGCGATTTCCAAATGATTGAAACATAACATGACTTTCCTCACTAGGTAAAGATGAACTTGGATAAAGCGAAACCTTTACCAACACATATTTCGAGAAATAGATAAGCGAGATATACTCAGCTCGAAATATCACATGTGTGTATTCTTAGTCTATATAGTAATACGACTTTTGTCTCAAGATAGGAGATACAGTAGATAGACTTTTGATGATAGATAAGTTCAAGTCTCCACATACCTTTTAGTCAATTAAGATCCACTAGTTCCTTGAGTAGTCCTTCGTCTTGTATGATGATCGCCATGGAGTTCTTGAACTCAACTACACTTTCTATCCTAGTCCGAGACCTTAGTTATACTAGACTAGAAATCAAGAATTTACAGTTTTGATCACTAACATTGACAAACATGCTTGAGATAGCAACGCATGCGAGTTTGACCGAGCAATGCTCTAACAACTTTTAATTTCCAGCAATTAAATGCATATCTTTAGAAAATAAAAATTAGTAATTAATGTGCATATACTAATTGGAGATTTTCTACTGAGATTTCGGTCAATATTTGGATAGAGCATTTCCAGGAATTGTGAAAACCGTATTTGGACTTTATTGCATATCTTTGAGAATATTCGGTTTTGGAAATTCCTTGGTGTCCAAACTTCCTTGGTATATAAATATTAAAGTTTGCATTTCGAGCAAACCAATCCTCAGAGCCAACAAAACTATGTTGTTACTAGTGAAGTCGTCTATTCAGTGAGGAAAGTACCCCAATTAGGCGAAATCTCTTACGACCGCTCGTTTTAAAGATTTCTTTGGGATTTAGAAGCTCTACGAGTACCGTTGGTGGGAAACTAGATAATTGCAGTTTATTATTATTTTTCGATTAATTTGATTGACTAACGGTTGTTGAACTTTGATTGCACCTAGTTTTTTTATACTTGAGAATCTTCTCTTCTGATATAAGATTCACTCAAACTAGATCGAAGTGTCGACAGGGATATTTAGAACTGTTTGTAGATCTAAAGACGTCTTGTGGTAATCCATCATTAACATATTCCATTTTGTGTGTGATTCATCACAAGAGATTCAAGTTGTTTGTGTGCAGGTGTTTATTGAAGATCTAAGAAGATTTGAAGACAAATAAGATTTCTTATTTGAGTTCATAATCTTTGGTGTGCAAAAAACTTGATCAGCTGGAGGGATACAACTATAATCGGTTTATCTTTGTGATAACCTTGATTATTTAGTTGATTAGATCGGTATCAATACATTTTTTTGTGATTAAGATTATTGATTGCATCGTCTAAACAATTTAGGTAGTTGTTGAAGAGATTGATCTAAGAACCCGACAAATGAGTTTATCGGGATAAACGAAAGAGCCTTTTGTCAAACTCATATCACTTTGTTTGAAAAGATTTATTACCGAACATATTTGTTTATCCTTTACTGTTTGGAATACAAACCAAAGGAATTATTCTAAGTGCTTGAGTCATTACAAGTTGGAGGCACAAGGATACTAAGGGAACTAGGTTTAGTTGCTTGGTCTCAACTATACGAAGTTGGTTTAGATTTTGTATATCGGCTCAATTATGAGAGTATTCAATTTTGGACAAGGTCCTGGGGGTTTTCTGCATTTGCAGTTTCCTCGTTAACAAAATCTTGTTGTGTCTTTTACTTTTCTATTTCTGCAATTATAATTGTTTTATTATAATTAGAAGTAAAATACACAAATGTTGATTAATAATTACTTGATAGAAATCTTATAGTTTTTGGTTAAGTCCGGATCTATTATGAAGTAATCATACTTCGTTGTTGTATTGTGTCGATCTTATATCCATATTCAATCACACAAGTTGTCTTGTTGTCGTATTGTCTCGATCTTGTATCCATAAACGATCACATGAAGTGTGAACCGATTAGTTGCATTGTCTCGACTCAGTCTATAGACAATCACTCTCGGAGAAAGGAATTATAGGTGGAATTTTTTTAGATTGAGGTATATTTGAGTACCCTCGTCTTTGCAATTGGTATCAGAGCAGGCAAACACGAAAGTTCTAACAATCTGTGTTTGGTGCGATCCAACCTATAAGATATGAGTCAAAATAAGAAAAGCAAAGCTAAATTTATGAAGAACTCAGTTAACGTATGTCAAGATAATGAGAATAAGATCTCAGAGAAGGTCAATGGAAATTGGTCTCGTAAGACTTTTCAAAAATTAAAGAAAAAGTTTATGACTAATAACTTGATTGAGATTCAGGTTCCTGATCAGAAAAGAATGAATCTGAAACTCAAGAAACATATTTTGGATCCGACTCCAATCTCTAGTGAAAAATCTTCTGAAAAGAGATTAGATTCACTAGGCTGCCCAAGTTCTAGTTTTCGTAAAATGTTAGAAAGATTTTTCAAACATGTTGAAAACTATTCAGAAAAGGGAAAAACCATTGACAGTCTAGATGATGTCCTATAACTTATTATTCAATTGAATGTAAGAATTTGTGAAGGAAAGCGAGAAACACTCGGTCTTCCAAATAATCTGGCAGATTATTTGGAACAAAAATTGACTCTATGCAATGAAGTTCATCAACAGACTACATAGCGTGAAATTCTTACTCAATCGCTGGAGCATTCACAAATAAGGAATAAGATCCTTATTGAAGATCTTCTTACAGAGACATGTCAAAACGTATATCTAGATAAGTGTTTAGAAAAACATTTTCAATAAGGAATGGATACCTTAAGAGGACATATATAATATCTTGAACAAAAGACATCAGCAATTTATCGGATGACAGATCTAGACCACACGGGTTCAAGTTCAAGGAACATACCATCCTGAGCACAAGATGTAATCAAGGATATAACATCTCATAACATTCCTAATGAAGAGGATGGATTCAAAACCCACACAAGGGAACATGATAATGTCCCTAAAAGTAAGAAGGAAGAAATTCCTCAAAAGGTATTTGGTGAGGAAGATCCTCACCCCAACGCTTAATTGCATTGGAATGTGCATCCTTACAATGCCCAATCTACTGATGTAATGAAGCACACATATATGGGCAATTTGTATCCTGTCAATAATCTCTTATTCAACATAGAGAGTTCACACTACCTGAAGATGCTTAATATGTCTCCATGTGTAGAAAAGTTGTATTACAAACAACTTGTGTAAACAGGATAAGTTTCCCTATCTAAAGTAGTTTTAGATACGTGATCTAGAAGGTTGATTCTTCCTAAAGAATCTTTGTGATTTTCTAACACATTAGATGCGAAAATCTTTTCAAATCTGGTCAAAAATATTTATTTAAGGCTGAATCCTATGTTTGGAATGTGTTAAATGTTTCTTGAATATATGAACTCATATTATTTGAGAACCTATGGTAACAGGATGTATCCTTAAACCATATCTCAAGCAAAACTTATGGAAGTCGTGAGTGGAATAACTTCTAATGAAGCTATTCATCTTGATAATACCTTCAAGAAATCTGGTTGTAAAGATAAAGAAAACGAAAAGGAAGACTTCTGGAAGTCGTGAGTGGAATGACTTCTAATGAAGTTATTCATCTTGATAATACCTTCAAGAAATCTGGTTGTAAAGATAAAGAAAATGAAAAGGAAGATATGACTCATCTCCTTGTCCAAAATAGTATGGATGCTAAGATTGATATTATTAATCTTCAACAAGTTCTCCTTAGTGCTATCGAAACACATCATAGATCGACAGCACTACTAAGAACTGTTATCCGTAACCAAAGAAAGCTGATTAAACTTGGAATCGGTAATAGGGAGTATGATCGGAATATTAATCGAAAGATTAATGCTTTATCCTATGAACATAATCAAGGTACTATGTGCAGAATCCGAGATATCAGTCGAGATGTTGTTGATAAAGATCTTGAAAATTTTGAGGAAATTGAAGATGATCTTTGAAAAATTTGTTAGAAAAATAAATATTAGTTTTGATTATTACAATATATTAAGTCTATTTTGAATAAAACTATCTTATTTATGAATAAAATTATTATTTTATATTTTTCTTGTGATAGTTTTCGATTACATAGCATGTTCTTGAATGCTTTACATTATTTCTATATATGTTACGGGATGTTTGATTTTGGTTTTCATAACCTTAATATTCGATCTCATATGGTGTGTTGAGTGACTTTTTGATTTGGTGGGATTAAGTTCTTGCCCATGTTGGTAGGCTTTATCAAAGGATCATAAGGGGTTCTGACTGAAACTAATATGTGAAAAAATCACAATATGTTGAATCGTTTTTGGTTTAGCATAAAAGCATATGTGTTTCGGGGATTGAACTTTTGCATTGCATTAGTTAAAACTGTTTTTCAACCTTTATCCGGTAAAGGTTAGTCTTTGTTGTTGTTCTTTTGTCTTGTGAGAGGATGACAACATAATGGGGGAGAGTTCTATGTGAACTTGCGCTTAATGATATATCTTTCTGGGGTGAAGAGGATGCGGAGATTGAGGTAACAAATTTGTTAGTTAATCATTTTCCTGTTTAAGAAAAGCTTGATTTTATTGCATATATATTTTTCTTTTGCTTAACAAAATTTCGATACAATTGATGTTTATTCCATTATTTGTGTATGGATGTGTGTGTGTGTGATTCATTGTCCTTGTGAATCGAGCGTCTGAATCAGGCGATAAATCAGCGTCCAACTCAGTTAAATTTTCTCCAGTTTTTCGAAATCTGTGATTTCTTTCTTCATTTGTACCATTTAACTCTAATGATTGGTGTTGGAATATTTGCCGATTTCATTCATTAACTCGTAAATTCATGTCTGAAACATTAAGTAATCATTTGGGAAATATTTTGGAACCTCGATCTATTTCTGAAAAATCAGATTTTAGGGTTCCTTTTATGGATTTCCTTATTTCTTCTGAAGATGGAATTGGTGGTTCTTCTACTTCACTGTTCATACCCGGTGATGTTATTGATGAATGCTTAGATGAATGGAAATTCAGTTTAATTGGTAGATTAAATTTGGTTAAACTCAAGATGAATACAGTTTTTACTTCCCTGAGTAAACAATGAAAAATTAAAGGTACTTTCCAACTTATCCCTCTAGGTAAAGGTTTTTTTGTTATTAAACTTGATAATGAAAATGTTAGGAAATATATCTGGAGCAGTTTATGGACTGTTGAAGCTCAAATTTTTCTCAAAAAACAACTTCAGCTTTTGTCTAGGCAATTTTTCCAGGATTGAGTATTGAGTACTGTAAGGAAAACATTCTTATGCAAATGGGTAAAACTCTTGGAAGACACATTAAAGTGGATGAAATTACTTTGAAAAGAATTGTTGGTTATTATGCTAGTGTTCTAATTGAAATTGATGTTTCTAAATCTATTCGTAGCACAATTTGGGTCAATTCAAAATATGGTAAATTTGAACAAGTTGTTCATATACCTAATACTCCTAAATATTGTAGCTATTGCAAATCTTTAGGCCACTTTGCTTCTGGTTGTAGGAATAAAAGAAATGATAATTCTCAGCTTCCACCTAGTGATGGTTTTATTACAATAATCAAAAAGCAATGGAGACCAAAAATATACAATCTCAAACTGTTAGTTTTGATATTTGTGGGAAAGATTCTGATACAAGTATTACACATCCTGATTAAGCACCAGTAATGTCAGAGACTTCAGTCCTACTCCTAATTCTTCAAGGATACTTCGACAACAATTTTCTTCAGGGAGATTTCATGCTCTTCAAGATAATTTTACTGAGTTCAACAAAGACTTACATTCTTCTGTGGATTTTCCATCTTTGCCTGATATTTCTTCTTATATTTGTGTTGGTGAATCTAGTGGTACTATCAAAGATATCTAATTTTCTGAAACTCCTCATGTGGTAACTATTACTTCTTCCATAATTGATCACCCTATTATTAATTAGGACTTCAGTGATTCTAATTCTGAGGATGGTGAAATAAAAAAGGTTAGTACTTCAGCTCTAATTCATAATAGTACTATTTCATCCCCTGTTATTATTCTAAGAAATGAGAATTCTAGTTCTAGCATCCCCATTATTACTAAGAAAATTATTGCTGAAAAGAAGAAAGCACCTCCTAAACCTAATAAACCAGCTCGTATCACTAGAAAAGCAAGTAAAGAAATTCAGAAAGTTATGAACAATAAGGGGATTTCTCCCCAAAAAAACTCTAGATGAAGATGATATATTGGAATATAAGAGACCTTATGAGGGATAAGGCCAAAGATAAAATAAAAACTTTAGTTAAGCAAAACAATCCTTCTTTAGTATGGATAGCTGAACCAAAGATTTATGTTAACTCAAAAAATAGAATTAAACTTCAAGGATTGAGTCATCAGATTATTCATAACACTTATGATCACAGGAAAGCCATTTATGAATTTTTTGGAATTCTTCTATTCCTACTTCTTTTGCTATTTTCTCCTCAAGACAATGTATAACTATAGAAATTGGGGGTGTTTTAGTTACTGGGGTGCATGCTGATGTTCTTGCTATTAATAGAAGGGAACTCTGGTCTGATTTTCTCAAAATTTGTAATCTTAATAAACCATGGATGGTGATTGGTGATTTTAACACTATTACTTCAATACATGAAAAAAAAGGTGGATTAAGTCATTTGTCATCTTCTATGACTGATTTCAATGATTGTATCTGCAAGGGGGATTTCTGATCCTAAAAGTGGTCTTATTCAAGCTCCTAAAAGTGGTCTTCATTTTTCATGGTCTAATGGCAGAAGTGGGAGGAAAATAATTTTGTGTAATCTTCACAGAGCATTATTTAATGTACAATGGTTGGATTTATATAATGGATGGAAGTACCATGTATCTGCAAGGGGGATTTCTGATCACAGTTTCCTCATTGGTTTTGATATTGATTTACCTAAACCATCTAATTCTCCCTTCGAGTTTCAAAAAATGTGGATTACTCATCCAAATTTTTTACAAGTAGTCAAAAACTCTTGGATAAAAGACATTATGAGAAATCCCATTTATATTTTTTTGAATAAGCTAAAAAGATTGAAGATCATCCTCAAAAAATGGAACTGGGAAGTTTTTGGAAATGTACAAGTAAATTTGAAACAAGCAGAAGAAAAAGTTATGGAAACAAATATCGTATCTGATGAAGACCCTTCAAATTTAGAGCTACTGAACAAGTATATTATTGCTAGAGGTGAAAGAGATTTGGCTACTCAGAATCTTCATACTTTCCTAAGTCAAAAAACTAGAGTAAATTAGATTAAATTTTGTGATGCCAGCACAGTTTTTTTCACACTTATATTAAGTTGAGTTACTCTCAAAACTCTATTACATAATTAGTTAATAATGATGGCTTTGTGGTAACTATTCCAACTGACATTGCTTCCTTACTTATTCAATACTTTAACTCAACTAGTTCAAATATTAGAGTTACTCTTTGATGTTGTCCCTCATGTAGTCTCTGTTGAAGACAACATCTTCTTAAAACAAGTTCCTTCTAAAGAAGAAATTAAGAAAGCTACTTTTGAACTTGACCAAGATGGTTCTCCTGGTCCTGATGGTTTCACAGGAATTTTCCACAGAGAAGCCTGATATATTATTTGTGAAGACTTAGTGAAAGCCATTTAGTTCTGCTGGTATAATCACTTAATCCCTGCTGGTCTTAATTCTAATTTTCTAGTGCTTATCCCTAAGATTAAGGTGCTAAGAAGGCTAACCAATTCAGACCCATTTGCCTAAGAAATTTTTGTTTCAAAATATTTGCTAATATTATTGCCTTAAGAATTAATACTATTATCCAAAAAATCATCTCTCCACAACAATGTGCATTCATCAAAGGGAAAAACATTCATGAGCAGGTTCTATTGGCATCTGAGATGGTGAATGAAATGAATATTAAAAGAAGAGGAGGAAATGTAGGACTAAAACTTGATATATCCCAGGCATATGACACTCTTAGTTGGAATTTCTTAATATTTGTTATGAGAAAATATGGCTTTTCTGAGAAATTTTGTCACTGAATCCTTGTCCTTCTACAAACTACCAAAAATTATATTTTACTAAATGGTGGTCCTATTGGATACTTTGGAGTGAGCATTGGAGTTAAAGAAGGAGATCCCTTATCTCAATTCTCTACATCTTAGCTGCAGACATTCTTAACAGGAAAATCTTTCAATTCATCAAAGAAGGAAAAAGTCAGCCAATGCTCATTAGAAGAGGTATTTATCATCCTCGTATTTTCTTTGCCCATGACATTTTTATCTTCTGTAATGGAATTAAAAGAACTTTAGTCCATCTCAAAAACCTACTACTAGAGTACCAAAATGCTTCAGGTCAACTAGTTAGTGCTGCAAAAAGTAAATATTTTGTAGATGGTACTTCTACTACAAGACAATATCAGATAACTGATATTTTCCTCCTTTCCAGATAAATATCTAGGTGTTATTCTTGTACAAGGGAAAGTTAAAGATGAACATTTATGGTCTTTTGTTGATATACTTCAAAAACGATTAACTAGTTGGATTTGCAATTTCTTGAATTTTCAGGCCAGAGTTACTCTTACAAAATTTGTACTTAGCAGTATCCTCTTATATAATATGTCTATATACAAATGGCCTAGAAAATTAATTGAATCTTATGAAAGAATCTTGAGAAACTTTCTTGAGTGGAAATGCTGAGGAGAGAAAATACATTACTATTTCTTGGGAAAAAGTATGTTCGCCTTTAGAAGAAGGGGTATGGGAATTAGAAAATTTGAAAACATAAATAAAGCTCTTTTGATGAATCTCATGTGGAAAATTGTAAACTCTGAAGAATACTGGGAAAAAAATTTATTAGCTAAATATCAAGATCTTCATGGAAACTGGATTACTTACCACAAACAATCCTCTATATGGCCTGGCATCAAATGGATTTTACATGATTTTGAGTATAATTCAAGATGGTTAGTGGGGGATGGAAATAATATATTGAAAAGACTAGGGTACCCAAATATACCTCAATCTAAAACTTTTCAACCTATAAGTCCTTTCTCCGAAAGTGATTGTTTATGGACTGAGTCGAGACAATACAACTAATCGGTTCACACTTTGTGTGATCGTCTATGGATACGAGATCGAGACAATACGACAACAAGATAACTTGTGTGATTGACTATGGATACAAGATCGAGAGAATACAACAACAAAGTATGTTTACTTGATAATAGGCTCGGACTTAACCAAACACAATAGGATTGCTATCAAGTAAATAGTAATTAACGTTTGTGTACTTTACTTCTAATTATAATAAAACAATTATAATTTCGGAAATAAAAACGTAAAAGACACAACAAGATTTTGTTAACGAGGCCAAAAAACCCAGGGACCTAGTTCAGAATTGAATACTCTCAGAATTAAGCCGCTATACAAAATCTAAACCAACTTCGTATAGTTGAGACCAAGCAACTAAACCTATAGTTCACCTAGTTCCCTCAGTATCCCTGCGCCTCAAACTTATAATAAGTCACGCACTTGGAACAATTCCTTTGGTTCGTATTCCAAATAGTTATTATTTGAATAATTAGAACCTGATGAGAAAAATAGAGTTAATACTGATCTTTATTTTGGTCTTATCGAACAAGCGATTGTATTTGTACAATCAGTTTAGCAAAATAACTAAGGTGATTAGTCAATTTTTGATTTGCTAAACTATTAGGAAAAACTGCTTCGGGCAATTGTTTCCTTGGTAACATATCAAAACAAAATTACTTTGTAGTTTCGGTTTTGATATTGGTTATCTAAAATGGTGTGTGGAACTCTCGTGCTTAACTCTTATAGGTTATGAAAGTATTTTAGGATTTGTAAGATTCTTTCAGTTTGTCTTTTATTTGCTCGTACCTTTGTCATTTTGTGACAAAAAAGGGGAGAAATATATGGAGTAAACAAGTGATCTGGTATCACTAAGGAAAGGACAATGGTGCTTAAATGTTATATCTAACGAAAGAGTAAAGCATAGACTAAGGGAGAGTAACATATCATATTGATACTTGTGGTTATATTACCTACAAAGGGAATAACAAAGACGTGCGGAATGAAAATCTACCTATCTTACCTTTAGGGGGAGTATTAGCTTTGTTATTATAATGTCAACAACCACATTTATGGATTGAATCTATACAGGTTATTTGTACTGTTGAAACTTGGAATCAAGCGTATGTGTAATGAATTCTTGTAATTTGTTTATCCATATGATGTAAGAGTTTTGTCACTAAAATTGACAAAGGGGGAGATTGTTAAAGCATAGCTCGGTCGAACCCACCAAGCGTTGGTATGTCAAGTCCGGTTGTCATATTTTAGTGAATCAAAACTTATTCAAAGAGTCGCTTGATTATTTACTAGAGTCAACTTCGTATATGTTAGCTAGAAAGTTACTAGGATATGAGACTTACAAGTATTACGTGAAAACTTGAAGAATGTGAAGAAGTAAAGATCTACATCGACGACATCATCCTTCCTCTTGAGGTTAGTAATATTTGACTTGAACTGTTTCATTCCTAAGGTATCTTTCATGTTGTACATATTGAAAACATAACTGCGAAGCTCTGAATGATTATACTCTAGTTAGACATAGTATTAAGGAATTACAATACCAAGTATAACGTCTATCTTTTGAACTTGGTATATAAGACATATACATAATCGTATGAATGCTATTATGATTATGTATGGGTATGGGTGAAGATTTCGTCCTAGGAAACAATGTTTAACATTTATTTAAAGGAAGTACAATTCATAAACTTTTTTTTATGAATCGAAAGGGAAATCGCTAGGCTTATTGGTATTGTTATTCATTGCAAATCTTTGGATTACCAATATGTGTGTTTAGTATAAATGTAGGACCAGAATATTGTCACAACAATATTCCTGCGAAACAAACAACAGTTCTGTGATACATCAATGATATTCTGCGATACATCTCAAAATGACATAAGGAATGACATATCAGATGAAAACGACAGAAACATGAGAAAAGTGTGATATTTCTGCGACGAATCAATAAAATCTGCGAATGATTAAGGCGGTGCTAATTGCGATTTATCGCAAGAACCTAGATCCGAAACTAAAGGGAATCTTAGCTGTAAATGAGCTGTCATGAGCTGTAATCCACTATGTAAATGCCTATATAAAGGGAATGAATAGTTCCAGAGAGAGATGAATTTTTGAGTGCTAAGAAAGTTTTTAGGAGAGATAAAATCTTATTAAGTGTTTTGTGTTCTTGATTTCTGTAATTCTTTTAAGATCATATTAATAAAAATGGTCCTTAATCTTCAAATTGTGTCATAAATATTGATAAATTCTTGAATAGGGTGTAGTGTGGGAATTCCTGCAACTACATTTTGGCGCTAGAAACAGGGAGAATCAATTTGAGAAATTCCAAATTGCAACTTGAATATTTGAAGAAATTGTTAGAATTGAAGAAATGGCTAGAAGGAGAAGAAATACATCAGAACCACCAACAACAGTGAGAAGAAGTAAAAGAATTGCAGGCGAAGGAACAAGTGAATTGGAAGGATCTTTAAGGATCAGATCAGGAAGAAGTAGAATGAGAAATGGAGCAAAAAATTCAATTCAACCACCGAATCAGCAAACACAGGCACACGATAGAAACGTGGATTATGATAGAATAAGTGTGCATACTTGGAGGTCGGATTCGATAGAAGAGGCAGAAAATCAAGAAGAGGAAAGAAATCAAGAAGTGGATGGAGGAGTAATTCATGAAGGACATGAGGTAGTAGATGATTTGAGACAAAGGATATATGAAGAAAGAAGATTAGAGGCAGAAGAACGTGCAAATCTTACAAGGCAAAATCATGAACTAAGAATGGAAAATATGAGGTTGCAAAATAGAAGATCAAGAAGCAGCATGAGATCAAGTTCAAGATCATATAGAGAACAAACAAGACAACATCATCCTATACATAATATTAGCGAGAATTTGATAAATGATCGTTATATTCCACGCGGTGAAACTTTGGACATTAGACATAATCAAGATGAGGGAGAAAATCAAGAAGAGAGAAGGAGAATGTTACGTGATGAAGAGATTCGAAGAAATCGCAGGATAATTGAAGATGATATCGAGAGGCATTATATTGAGCAAGTACATTTAGCGGGAGAAAGAGAGGGATTGCGTGCCGAAGTAGAAGAACAAGAAATTCAAGCAGCATTGCGTCAGAATAATCATGATAATCGAGAAAGACGACGTGTACAAAATCGTAATAATTATAATCTAAATGAGGAATATAAGAGGATTCGCAGAGATATAGAAAGGAAACGAAGAGAAACAGTAAGGGATGAAGAAATTCGCAGAGAAGAAAATGAAAGACAAATTAATTTGCAGATTCAAGAAGAAGAAAATCGCAGAAGAGGGCAAAATCAAGATGTTGAAGAAGAAACACGAAATATCGTAAGACAAGAGAGGCATGAACGCATACGAAGAGAAGCTGCATTGAAAAGGCCAATGGAGCAAAATTCTGATAGGAATGAGCAAATCTTGCGAGAATTAGCAGAAATGAGAGGAATGATAAATAACAGAAGAGAAGGAGGAAGAAGACAACTTGATGAGGCAATCGAAGAAGATGCGAAAACTCCATTTACTCAAGAGGTACAATTAGGAGGGATACCTCCAAAATGCAATTTGCCGGTGTTGACCAGTATTTTTAATGGGACTACATGTGCTGTCCAACATATCAAAGCATATATTCGATGCATGCTACAATGGGAGAACCATGATGTCGTCTTGTGCAAATATTTTGCGTCAAGTTTAACTGGCAAAGCATTGAAATGGTTTGAAAGTCTCCCCAAGAATACAATAACTTCGTTCATGCACTTGCAAACTACTTTCTTAGGAGCATACATAAGCAATAAATTTACACGATCTGGAATTGAAGATGTGTTTGGATTGAAGCAGAGAATTGGCGAAAGTTTAAAGCACTTAACGATAAGATGGAGGACAATGTGTAGTGAAATGGCAGGAAGAGTAGATGAAAGATATCTCATTTTGTCTTTCATAAATGCTATGTTTGCGACAAATCTATTATACATCCAAGTATTCAGAGTTAAAAACACAATCACTATGACAGAACTGCGAGAATTGCAAGAAGAGTATATCGCCTTGGAGGAAAAACAAAATGAGATGGAGTCATATCCAATTCTCGCAAGCACAAGTTCAGCTGCAGCAAATGGAAGTTTGTTACCAAAGATGATTAATACAGTAGCAAGTACCTCCCAAAATCAGCAAGAGAAAATGGAGATTGAAAATCAACGTAAGGTAGTAGCAATGGGGAGTAGAGATCAGGATGAATTGGAAAAGGAGAGAAATTTTTATAATCGCAATAACAATAATAAGGTCCCAAGGTTTGATTAACCGCAAGAGACTTATGGCGGACAAAGGCAGAATTATTCAAGAGAGCAAAGAGGTCAGAGGATTATATGGGAAGACATCAAATTGCCACCTCTAAATACCAGTATAGACAAGATTTGGGAAGTGATTATTTTGATGAAGAATATACCCTCACCATGGAACATGGGGAGAGAACCACATCCTAACAACCAAAGTCAAGAATTCTGCCCTTATCATCATTTTCATGGCCATTCTGTGAATAATTGTAGAAATGTAAAAAAGAATTATTCTGCGAATGATTGAACAGGGGAAATTAAATCATTTTCTAGCGAGATATCCACAACCCCAGCAATTGCCGCAAGCACCAGAAATTCGCAGAGTCAATGTTGCGAAAGACGCAGAAACATTTGTCATTGAAGTAGGAGCTACAGCAAAAAATCTATTTTTCAATTCAATTGTACATTCGCAGAAAACAATAGAAGATTTCCATGATAATGTATTAAGTAGAGTATTTGCGAGGGATATAGAGGGAAGAGAGGTGATGAATATTGCGAAAATTTCTCCGTTAGAAGAATGGCAGAAACAAGTTATTTCTTTTACTGCACAAGAAATACCCGAGCCAGGGAAGATGCATGACAACCCATTGGTGGTGAAGCTAGAGATAAATCCAAAGTACAGAGAAGAAGAAGAAGACGATGGTGACGCAGCAAGTGATTCTTGGGCAATAGATAAGGTTTTAATTGATACTGGCAGCTCGGTAGAAATCTTATTTTATCATACCTATCGTACAATGGGTGGAAGAGATGATGAATTAATCCCCTCAACTTACAAGATCTATGGTTTTAATGGCACTGCGAATAAGCAAAAAGGATAGATTACTATGGAAATCCCATTGAACAAGATATCTTCAAAAATTAAGTTCTGCGTAGTGGATATAGAATCTCCTTGTAATGCCTTAATTGGAAGACCATGGCTCCATGGGATCTTGGGCATAGCATCCACATATCATCAATGCATAAAATTTCCACATCCTCATGGTATTGGGATAATTAAAGGTGATTGGTTTGAAGGGAAAAAGTGTTATGAAGTTGACATTAATACTTGCGAAGAAAGAAACGCCAGAAATCATAATTGGCAACATAACAAGAAGCAAGCTCAGAGAGCAGAGAAATTAATGGTGGACAGTATAGAGTTGCGGGGAAAGGATATATTACTAGAATAGTTTGTGCCAAAAGAATCAATGGTGATTAATTGTGCAAAGATGGGAAAAAGCTGAAATCTCCGTTCTTTACAAGAAATCTTCATTCTTCGCAGGAAAATAAACAAGTTGAAAAGGTGCTGGGAAAAAGTTGAAATCTTTATTTCTCACAAGAAAATAATAAGTAACAAGATATTGCGAATAATCATTCGTTACAGAAGAAAAGATGTGCAACAATATCATGTTGCGAACAATCGAAAAAACAAGAACAACAAGAAGTGTGCAGACAGAATATTAAAAGAAAAACTTTATTCAAAAATAAGAATTTTTCTATTAAAAGAAAAAGATGATGATTTCGAATCATATAAGAATTTTTAATGCAAATGCATAAGACGGGCGCAAACCCCCTAAAAACATATAAGAATGAGACGAACTTTTATGGCGTACACCTTAGTTCGCGGATTCTATTCCGTAAGAGGCAATGTCCTTAAAGTGCGTCATAAGGGGGGTATCTCTTTGCATGACTACGAGAAAGGCTATACTGCTGCTGGAACCTAGTCATGGAGATTTGGGATTATAGAAAATCCATCCGGGAGAGATAACTTGGATTCCCAACTATATAAGGTTATACCTTGGTTGGGCGCCCGAGAGTTTCTCCTAAGGAATGCAAAGTATGATCAAGGCGCCGAGGTACACGATTGATCTGTGGGTGCCCGGGACGGATGAACCTACCCTGGCCATCCATGGCAAGTCTTGGCTTACGATGTGTTCGGCCCGAAGAAAACCCCACTAGGGTGTAGTCTCGTAACTATAAGACATATAGGCATAAAGGATAAGAGGCTACGAAAACAACTGGTTGTTTCTAGAACCAGATGGGAGGAGCTAGTCTTGTATGGCAGAAGTGCGTCTCCTTGAAGGGGCAACCAGGGGGAGAGATAAGGGCGATACCCCCCATTAGGGAGCTGTGTATCAAAAAATACGGCAATGTCATGTGACTTTATATTCGCAAGAGTATTTAGGCCCGTCATATTGTCGCGTGACACATACAACAATGTCATGGGACTTTATATTCGCAAGAATATTTAGGCCCGTCATATTGCCGCATGACAGGCCAAAAAGCCTAAAAAGAAATGTTAAGATGAGATCAATGGGTTTTTGCGATAAGATCAAAAGGTGAGATAAATGAAATCAATGATAAGAGGATATAAATCGCAAAGACGTCCTGCGATTTCATCGCAAAGACGACAATGTCATAAGTCTTAAAAAGCAAAAAGAGATTAATCTCACAAGATAGCTTAGACTTATCATATTGTCGCAGAGATCAAAATAAATGATAAGGCAAGATCAATGGATTATTACATGTGAAAGTAAGAATGTCCTGCGATCTTGTCGCATAAAGTGGCGTAATAAGACCTTTAACTAGGAAGGCTAAATAAGACCACAAGAGAGGTTATAACTGCGAAGCATACAACAGATTTTTCGCAGCATTATTTGCGATAATTCATTTATCATATTGCAGATTAATAACAAGAGGCAAGTATGGGAATGATGCATAGAATGGTAAATATTGTTATTCATCATTATATGATAAATTCATACAAGTAATTGGAGATTAATGATTATATTAACCATCTTGCAAAAAGAATTGTTTCTTGATTTTTTAATGACAAACAGATAGAAACAAAAAAGAATTTATATATTGAAAGACATCAGGAGCTGCAGATAATTCGCAGAATATTACAATTTGTCGCAGATAATTATCGCAAGAAAGAAAGGGAGAAATACAAGAGAAGATCAAAAAGAAAAAATAAAACTATTGGGATTTATCTCCATCATTATTTTCATCTTCATCTTCACCATCTTCATCATTAGTTCGTTCCTCATCTTCGCTTTCACTTTCATCTGCATCAGCCTCACTGTCAGAAGTAACTGGTACTTGAGAACTTGCTGGGATATTATCCATAAGACAAGGATATAGACTAAGAGGAAGATCGTTATCCTTGCAAACTTTCTCAATAGCATTATTGCGAACGGTGAGAAGAGTACTACGCAAGTTTGAGTTGGATATCTTTATTTTCTTTTGAAGTCTAGAGATTTTTTCATTACGGGAAGCAAGATTTTTCGCAATACCACTTTTTTCTTCTTCAAATTCTGATATCCTTTTGGAATATTTTACGTCAGATTCTGCGATGATACAACAACAAATTAGAAACTGGTTGGAAATCTACAAGAAATACAAAGATATTAGAGGAGCAATAAATAACCTTCTCTTTCATGGATCAATTCTTGTATCAAAGTTGCTTGCTCGGTATGAAGACTGACATCTATCGCTAAATTTTTCCTAGCATTATCAAGAATTATCGCAGCCGATGTGAATTCATCATCACTATGAATGAGAAGATGGGAACGGGTTTGTTCTTCTCTTTTAAGAAGCTTAATGTTTTCATTCTTAAGTCTATCTCTCTCAAGTTCAGTATCAATAAGGGTATTGCAGAATTTTGATAGAGCTTCATCGCCTTGAAGAGTAATGCGTTCTTTATCCTTCTCAAGTTCATTTTTCTTGGCTTTTAAGACTTTGATTTTTTCTCTAAACTCATCTATGCAAGTCTTTAGACTATTGGATGTACTCAAGACGTATCTATAATCCATTCTCATAAGGGAGATTTGATATTTAAGCTCATCAATGGACAGAGTATTAATTTTTTTCGTCTGAATAGTTATTTAAAGCGTCATTAAGACGCTGAAGAAGAGTGATTTCATCTATGGGTTCATCAAAAGAATTAATAATGAGGGCTTCATCAGTAAGATTATAGGCATCTGCAAAATGGTTTCCCAAATAAGCTAAAATAGCGGAAAAAAAAAGGGAAAAGACTTATACCAATAACTTGTTTGCAGAATTTCTCCTTGTCAACTAACTTCTGTTGAAGAAGTTGAATTTCTACTTCAAGCGATTTGTTTTTATTAAGAAGCTCAGTATTTCCAGCTACTTCCAACTGTTTACATTTTTCGCGAAGAATGGAGATTTCAGCTTCATATTGCTTATTCTTCTCACAAAGTTTCGCAGATTCAGATTGTGAATCAGTAAGCCTTTCTGTGATGATGATAATCTACTTTCTAATTCTGAAGCAACAGAAAAAGAAGCTCTAGCGATCAGATGAAAAGAGAAAATGAGTAAGATAAATAAAAGATCTTTGATACTCATGACAAATGTAAAGTTTACTACAAGAAAAATGAAGGAAAGGGGCATACCAACGAAGCTAGCGCATGAAGAAAACCTGGATTAATAAATCTTGAGACTCCTTTAAGATCTTTATTATTAGTCAAAATTGAAGCGTCGCAGATCTTTGAGAGATAATCGCAAGTACGAGTAATATCATCCTCTCCAACACCTTGTATGGGGTTTTTAAAAATGTTTGACAATTGATCCATTGGAGTCTCATGTTGAGAAAGACCCATCGCAGACATAATTCTTGCGGAAGAAATATGTGTTGAAGTGCCCGCGGAAGCATCATTATTAACTCCACCATTCTTCTCAATCTCATTATCTTTATCAGCGGTAAGAGAAGTCTCTATGAGTGGAGAATTTAAAGAAGGAAGTGGTTGAGTTTTTTGGATTTTCTTTGGAGGACCATCAGCAGTTTAATTTTTATTGCGGCGAGGAGAAGCACCGGAACTTTCATTTGGAGTTATTAATCTTTTACCTTTATCTTTGGCTATAACCGCCGCGACAAATGGTATTTCCTTGAAAACAATCACACATAAATATAAGAAACATGGGCAACAATATATTGTTAAAGGTTATAGAAGATTGTTTCTTACTTCATCTGTGAAAGTTTTCAAAATTTGTAGGAGATTGGGATTCCCAGTATTGGCATAGCTAAGCTTCATTTTTTCAATCTGTTAAAGATATTTCAATAATCAGTAAGAATAATACATTTATCCAAGTCCGTGAATAATGATAAATTTTGCGAGATATACCTCAGAATTCCTTTCAGGCCAATTAAAAACCCAAGGACGATACACCGCAAGATTCGCAGGATTCGCAGGAAGATCAAGAGTGCCAGAAATATATGGACCTTCAAGGAGAAGAGGAAATCCGCACCACTTATCATCTTTTGAGAAGCGTGGACCTTGGTTTTTACTTGAATGATAGTCTATATCTTGCATAAGAAGTTTATCCTTCACGGCCTTTTTATTCTTATTCAAACGAACAGCCCAACACGTGCTCTCTTTCTTCATGGGAATCACTTGATAATTCGCAAAGAAATTCTCCACGGTATATTTCGCTGGAATAATTGGGATATCTTTAAAATCAGGATGTTTCGCAGATTCAGGATAGCGAGATCCTTTACCAGCTCCACGAAAGGCATATTCGAGAATTAGACGAATACAATCTCCACTTAATTGGTAGATTGCTCGTGAAAATTTAGTGTGAGAAATAATTTCATAAAAAAGAGGGAGATTTGGGTTATAAAGAGGGATAGGAAGGCCAGCTTCTAGTTGACCTAGCGAAATAAGGATTTTCCCATTGGAAGAAGGAAATCCTGAAACTAGATCAATGGAGAGATCAGAGTCTGAAGATTGACCAGGGATCTCAGAAAGTGTGAAACCTAAAGTTTGGAGCTTCTGTTGGTGTTTTTGGAAAGTATGTTGACCTAATTTTTTAACAGGAGCCATTTTTAAGTATGGGAATGATGATTAGGATGAAGAAGAATAAGGAAATAAAATTGAAATAGTAATAGATCCGGAATTTGCGGAAGAAGATGAAGAACAGTGGAGTTGCAGAGAAAAAGTGAAAAGAGAAAGTAAAAAGAAGAGGAGAGATTAGCGAAGAAGATATTTATAAGAGAAGAAGATTCTCGAGAACATCAATGCATTAAATGAAGAAAAGACGTGAATGGTCAGAATATAACGGTTAAGAAAAACACGCGTAGAATATCTAGCGATGGATGTAGAGACGTGTCAGAGAGAAAAAAATGTGAAAAGACAAGGAGTTGTGGCAAATCAAGAGATTTAAATTCTCATGATCTTTATCTTCTTCGCAGAAAAGATATGAGAAGAGGCAAGATGTAGGACCAGAATATTGTCACAACAATATTCCTGCGAAATAAACAACAGTTCTGCGATACATCAATGATATTCTGCGATACATCTCAAAATGACATAAGGAATGACATATCAGATGAAAACGACAGAAACATGAGAAAAGTGTGATATTTCTGCGACGAATCAATAAAATCTGCGAATGATTAAGGCGGTGCTAATTGCGATTTATCGCAAGAACCTAGATCTGAAACTAAAGGGAATCTTAGCTGTAAATGAGCTGTCATGAGCTGTAATCCACTATGTAAATGCCTATATAAAGGGAATGAATAGTTCCAGAGAGAGAGAGATGAATTTTTGAGTGCTAAGAAAGTTTTTAGGAGAGATAAAATCTTATTAAGTGTTTTGTGTTCTTGATTTCTGTAATTCTTTTAAGATCATATTAATAAAAAAGGTCCCTAATCTTCAAATTGTGTCATAAATATTGATAAATTCTTGAATAGGGTGTAGTGTGGGAATTCCTGCAACTATAATAACCATTCATAACTTGTTTATGTATCTTGGTAAAACTATTCACAATGCCTGACTTTTGTATTGGTATGACTTTTATTAGTGAAACCAATCTTAAGTAATCTCCTGAGATGGTATGATCAATATATTGTAATTGGTATGACCAACTCTATACATTGGGGAACCGATCCTAGTAATAGGTGCAACCGATCACAAGTATGTGGAATCGATCCTTGTAAGAGGTACCACAAGTCTTAGGAATTGGTAATCGATCCCATGACTTGTGCAACCGATCACAAGTAATATTATGTGGTAACCGATCCAAGTACCTAGTCAACCAATTTTTGGAAATCTAGTGTGATCGTTCCTAGTACCCATATGGAGGTAGAACCGAAGCTTTGTATTTTGGTAGAACCGTGAAACCCATTAATGGTTATTTGATAGGATAATCAATCACATAGTTCTTGGAAGTCATATGAACCAATTCTAAACTTGTTTGGAAGTGTGGCAAATCGGGTCCAAGATTGTAAATATGAAAAAGGATTTACAAAGTAAAGATATCGACATACTTTGAACATGTGCAGTAACTCTTATCTTTTATTGTTTAAAGATATTCCTTAATAATTAAAGGAAAATCCCGGATCGAAATAAATTGAGAATCTTTAAATTAAGGTTTTTGGTTTTATATGCTTTTAATTTTCAGCAATTAAATGCATATCTTTAGAAAATAAAAATTGGTAATGTGCATTTACTAATTGGAGATTTTCTACTGAGATTTCGGCCAATATTTTGATAGAGCATTTCCAGAAATTATGAAAACGGTATTTGGAATTTATTGCATATCTTTGAGAATATTCGGTTTTGGAAATTCCTTGGTGTCCAAACTTCCTTGGTCTATAAATATTGAAGTTTGAATTTCGAGCAAACTAATCCTCAGAGCTAGCAAAACTGTGTTGTTACTGGTGGAGCCGTCTATTCGGAGAGGAAAGTACCCTAATTAGGAGAAATCTCTTACGACCGCTCATTTTAAAGACTTTTTTGGGATTGAGAAGCTCTACGAGTACTGTTGGTGGGAAACCAGATAATTGCAGTTTATTATTAGTTTTCGATTGATTTGATTGACTAACGGTTGTTGAACTTTGATTGCACCTAGTTTGTTTATGCTTGAGAATCTTTTCTTCTGATATAAGATTCACTCAAACTATATCGAAGTGTCGACGGGGATCTTTAGAACTGTTTGTAGATCTAAATACATTTTGTGGTAGTCTGTCGTTAACAGACTCCATTTTGTGTATGATTGATCACAAGAGATTCAAGTTGTTTGTCTGCAGGTGTTTATTGAATATCTAAGAAAAAATTTAGACAAAGAAGATTTCTTATTTGA
Source organism: Papaver bracteatum (assembly GCA_023529315.1). Taxonomy (NCBI): domain Eukaryota; kingdom Viridiplantae; phylum Streptophyta; class Magnoliopsida; order Ranunculales; family Papaveraceae; genus Papaver; species Papaver bracteatum. The sequence goes on along the minus strand of JAJJWX010004907.1, from coordinate 495,362 downwards.
GTTCATAATCTTTGGTTTGCATAAAACTTGATCGGCTGGAGGGATCCAACTATAATCGGTTTATCTTTATGATAACCTTGATTGATTAGTTGACTAGATCGGCATCAATACATTTCTTTGTGATTAAGAGTATTGATTGCATAGTCTAAAAAATTACTTTGGTAGTTATTGAAGAGATTGATCTAAGAACCCGACAAAGGAGTTTATTGGGATACACGAAAGATCCTTTTGTCAATCTCATATCACTTTGTTTGAAAAGAGTTGTTACCAAACATATTTGTTGTTCCTTTACTGTTTGGAATACGAACCAAAGGAATTGTTCCAAGTGTGTGACATATTACAAGTTGGAGGTGCAAGGATACTGAGGGAACTATGTGAACTATAGGTTTAGTTGCTTGGTCTCAACTATACGAAATTGGTTTAGATTTTGTATAGCGGCTTCATTCTGAGAGTATTCAATTCTGGACAAGGTCCCGTGGTTTTTCTGCATTTGCGGTTTCCTTGTTAACAAAATCTTGTTGTGTATTTTACTTTTCTATTTCCTCAATTATAGTTGTTTTATTATAATTAGAAGTAAAATACACAAACGTTAATTCCTAATTACTTGGTAGCAATCATATAATGTTTGGTTAAGTCTGAATCTATTATCTGTAATCATACTTCATTGTTGTACTGTATCGATCTTGTATCCATAGTCAATCGCACAAGTTATCTTGTTGTCGTATTGTCCCGGTCTCGTATCTATAAACGATCATACGAAGTGTGACAGATTACTTGTATTGTCTCGACTCAGTCCATAGACAATCACTTTCGGAGAAAGGACTTATATGTGGAAAAGTTTTAGATTGAGGTATATTTGGGGACCCTCATATTTTCAGCATTGACATCAGAGTGTGGGTAATGTATACTTTAGTACTTTTGCAGAGATTGCATATATGATCAATGTAGCTGACAATACTGGTTGTTTCGGCATTTGTAGGGAGGACTCCGTGAGCACATTTCCATATGAAAAGTTGTATGGATGGTAAAGTATCCAATTTCCAAATATTTTTCCAAGCAGTATTGACAGTGTCCACTTTATATTTCTCAAATATTTTCTTTTCACAAAGAGATTTTACTGTAAACTCCCCCTTGTCATGAAGGCTCCATATGATGGTGTCTTCATCTTGGATGTTGAAATTAGTATCTTGAATAGATAGTTGGTCTTCAAGATATAACCAAAGGGAAAGATAGGTGGTGTGTCTCATTCAACACTAAATTTTATAATATGGTTAGCTGTAATGAGGTCATTAGGACATTGATAAGGTTTCAACAGAATACTATCTTTTCTATTTATTGGTGGCTGTCGTAAGTGCAATCAAATTAGATCACTTATTTACATACAATTAACTAGTAATATAATGGAAGAAGTAATCGTTCCCACGAAGAGCACTGATTTTTGGTTGTCGAAGTGTCACAAAGGGGGGTTTTGTTTTAGATTTAAAAAAGAAAAGAATAAAGCAATTGAAAATATTAGGTTGTATGTAATAGAGAGAGATGCGATCGAGGAATCCTTTTTCGTTATCAAATATTCATTAAAGTAGTATATTCATCTATTCGTTATCAATCATAGAATATCACCAACCGTAGAATAACAGGTACGCTTAGTTATTCTCAAAATTCCTTAAATCACTAGATAACAGGTACACTTAGTGTTAGAGCATAGCTTGGTTGAACCAACCAAGCGTTGGTATGTCAAGTTTGGTTGTTATATTTTAGTGAATCAAAACTCATTTAAAGAGTCATTTGATTATTTACTAGAGTCAATTTCGTATAGGTTAGCTAGAAAGCTACTAGGATATGAGACTTACAAGTATTATGTGAAGACATGAAGAATGTGAAGAAGTAAAGAACTACAACGACGACATCATCCTTCCACTTGAGGTTAGTAATATTTGACTTGAACTATTTCATTCCTAACGTATCTTTCAAGTCGTGCATATTGAAAACATAATTGTGAAGCTGTGAATGATCATACTCTAGTTAGACATAGTATTAAGGAATTACAATACGAAGTATAACGCTTATCTTTTGAACTTTGTATATAATACATCGACATAATCGTTTGAATGTTATTGTGATTATGTATGGGTATGATGAAGATTTCGTCCAAGGAAACAATGTTTTATATTCGTTTAAAGGAAGTACAATTCATAAACTTGTGTTATGAATCGAAAGGGAAATCGCTAGGCTTATTGGTATTTGTTATTCATTCCAAATATTTGGATTACCAATATGTGTCTAGTAAAACCGTTCATAATTTGCTTATGTATCTTGGTAAAACTATTCACAAGACCTGAATTTTGTATTGGTATGACTTTTATTAGTGATACCGATCTTAAGTAATCACCTGAGATGGTATGATCGATTTGTTATCATTGGAATGACCAACTATAGACATTGGGGAACCGATCCTAATAAGAGGTGCAACCGATAACAAAAGAGGAATCGATCCTTGTAAGAGGTGCAACAAGTTTTTAGTTATTGGGGAACATATCCTATGAACATGTGCAACAAATACAAGTTAGATACCATATATATGTGGGAAACGATCCTAGTACCTAGTCAACCAAGTTTTGGTAACTAGCATGCATGACTAATTCTAGTACCGACATGGAGGTAGAACCGTGAAACCCATTATTGATGATTTGATAGGATAATCAATCACATAGTTCTTGGAAGTCTGATGAACCAATTCTAAACTTGTTTGGAAGTGTGGCAAATCGGTTCCATGATGGTAAATATGAAAAAGGATTTACCAAGTAAAGATGTCGACATACTTTGAACATGTGCAGTAACTCTTATCTTTTATTGTTCAAAGATATTCCTTAGTAGCTAAAGGAGAATACCATATTGAAATAAATTGAGAATCTTTTAATTAAGGTTTTTAGTTTTATATGCTTTTAATTTCCAGCAATTAAAATGCATATCTTTAGAAAATAAAAATTAATAATATGAATTTACTAGTTGGAGATTTTCTAATAGATTTCGGTCAATATTTGGATAGAGCATTTCCAGGAATTATGGAAACCGAATTTGGAATTATATTGCATATCTTGAGAATATTTTCGGTTTTGGAAATTCCTTGGTGGCCAAACTTCCTTGGTCAATAAATATTGAAGTTTTCATTTCGAGCAAACTAATCCTCAGAGCTAGAAAAATTACCTAGTTGTGTTGTTACTGGTGGAGTCGTATATTCGGAGAGGAAAGTACCCTAATTAGGAGACATCTCTTACGACCGCTCTTTTTAAAGACTTCTTTGGGATTGGGAAGCTCTACGAGTACCGTTGGTGGGAAACTAGATAATTGCAGTTTATTATTAGTTTTCGATTGATTTAATTTACTAACGGTTGTTGAACTTTGATTGCACTTAGTTTGTTTATGCTTGAGAATCTTCTCTTCTGATATAAGATTCACTCAAACTAGATCGAAGTTTCGACGGGAGATATTTAGACTGTTTGTAGATCTAAAGACATCTTGTGATAATCCATTATTAACAGACTCTGTTTTGTGTGTGATTGATCACAAGAGATTCAAGTTGATTATGTGCAGGTGTTTATTGAATATCTAAGAAGATTTGAAGACGAAGAAGATTTTTGATTTGGGTTCATAATCTTTGGTGTGCACAAAACTTGATCGGCCGAGGATCCAACTATAATTGGTTTATCTTTGTGATGATATTGATTGATTAGTTGAGTAGATCGACATCAATACGATTCTTTGTGATTAAAAGTATTGAATTCAAAATCTTGACAATTACTTTGGTAGTTGTTATTGGATAGATCTAAGAACCCGACAAAGGAGTTTATTGGGATAAACAAAAGAGCCTTTTGTCAAACTCATATCACGTTATTTGAAAAGAGTTGTTACCGAAAAGATTTGTTGTTCCTTTACTGTTTGGAATACGAACCAAAGGAATTGCTCCAAGTGCATGACTTATTGCAAGTTGGAGGCGCAGGGATACAGACGGAACTAGGTGAACTATAGGTTTAGTTGCTTGGTCTCAATTATACGAAATTGGTTTATATTTTGTATAGCGGCTTAATCCCGAGAGTATTCAATTCTGGACAAGGTCCCGGGGTTTTTCTGCATTTGCGGTTTCCTCGTTAACAAAATCTTGCCGTGTCTTTTACTTTTCTATTTCCGAAATTATAAATTTTCTATTATACTTAAAATTAAAATATACAAACGTTAATTCCTAGTTACTTGATAGCAATCCTATTGTGTTTGGTTAAGTCCGAACCTATTATCAAGCAAACATACTTCGTTGTTGTATTGTCTCGATCTTGTATCCATAGTCAATCACACAAGTTATATTGTTATAGTATTGTCTCGATCTCGTATCCATGGACGATCACATGAAGTGTGAACCAAATAGTTATATTATCTCGACTCAGCCCGTAGACAATCATTTTCGGAGAAAGGACTTATTGGTAGAAAAGTTTTATATTGAGGTATATTTAGGTAACCTCGTCTTTTCACTTAGTCACAAAATTATATCTGTATGAACCACCTTGAGGTACACTTACAAGATGTAATTCATTTAAATGCTTCAGGGTTTGTGAATTAGGTTTGATCATAGTAGTTAGACTAAGTACGCTCAGTCTACTTGCTAGTGTTTTGTTTGTACGCGATTGATTTACAGAATTCCTCTGCAAGGTCTCACGATCTCTACTTTTATAAGGAATTATTCAACAATTATGGATATCCTAACCTTTACTAGCAATATATTAGATCAACAAATATATTCAGTTGGCCACCTAAACAATCTATCAATCAATCATAAATATTCTTAATAGTAAACACAAACGATAATCATATGAAGAAATCAAAATAAATTCATATACTAAACAAAATTTTATTTACAACTTAGAATTCATTCTCAATCAAAAAGTGGATAAATACTCATAGAAGTAGAAACATCTATGATATACATATATAAAAAGTAAAGAGATATCGTTACGATTGAAGAACCGTTCTGAAACCCTAGCTTTCGCTCCATGTGTAGTTTCTCCTCTCCAAGACTCAAAATTTCGCAATATCCCTCTACATGGCCTAATATCTCTTTATATAGATTTACATTACTTTTCATTCAAGTATCTAAGTCAGTTAAGGAACCCTACCCTAAGCTATGATGAAAGAAAGACCTAAAAGATAGTTCGTGAATTTTGGTCTTCATGGTACATGTACTATCCCTTAAAAAAGTGTACAACGTTTTTTTTAGTATGTCTACCTGGTATGAATACCCTCCAGTTCACGAAATTAAGAGTTACGATAGTACACATATCCAATACGCGTACCCTCTTGTAGACGTTGATATTTAATAAGCTTGTTTTTCCCATAACTTGTATGTCCGAACTCGGAATGACCTCATTCTTTTTGTAATTGAATTATCTTCAAGATTATGATAAGAAATCCTGACTTTGAATGAGTTAAGATTGGTATTTGACCCGTCCCTTGATTTTGATCATATTTGCTCTGTTTCGTCGCATTTCTTCCACTTCTCTTCGACTTGGGCACTGGATATTTGAAATACTTCTATTCTTAGCTCTTTTTAGCAATTTGTATGTCCTTTTTTTTTCTTTTTTTTTAATGATTCACCTAATCGAGACAAATAAGAGAAAACAAGAGTAATAACAAGAATACATGAAAGAATAATAGCTAAAACAAGTATGGAATGGATACTAAAATTATATGAATCATGCACTTATCATTTAGCCATCTATTTTTCCATATGTGAATTCGTTGACTATTTCCCACATTCCATTTGTAGTATTTCTGTGTATTGGCCACTCCTACCAAAATACCTTTCCAAATCCAATAATCTATAACTTTTGGTTTAGTGCTCATTCTAATAACCTCCTGGTCCTCATAGTGAGTGGCTTTTATGGTTGAGAACCATAGAGAGTCTGGTTTAGAAATGAGCGTACATGCTATTTTAGTTATCATAATACTATTAAAGAAATCCATATTTCTAAATCCTAGATCACCAAACTCTTTTGGCTTGAAAAAAAAAGTCCCAAGCAATGTAATACCTTGGGTTTCTCAAGATCCTCACTCCAGAAAAAATCCCATTTGAATTTTATTCATGTCCTTACAAGTGTCTTTTAGAAGTTTGGAGCAATTCATCTGATAAATACTGGAATTTCATGTCACATAATTTATCATCGTAGGTTTTCCTACTGTACAAAGAGTTTCACTTCTCCATCCAGCAAGTCTGAACTTAAGCTTGTCAATACATGGCTTGAAATATGGAATTTTTCTTTTGTTCATGAAGAGAGGTGAGCCTAGGTACTTGTGCTTGAAATCAATCTTCTGAACTTACATGCAGTTACTACTGTTGTCAGCAACATCTGGAGCAGTATTCTTGCTAAAGAAAATTCTTGACTTAGAAAAACTGATCATTTGGCATGAGGAGTTACTTAAATCACTAACGACCTGCACCAAATTCTTGTATTCTTCCATATTAGCTTTACAAAAGACCATATAATCATCAGCAAATACGAAATGACTTATGGAGGATCTTGCTGACAGAGTTTGGTCCCATGAATTAATACCACATATTCAACATTTATCAGACTTCTAGACAGGGGTATAAAAGAGGAAGGGATGTGAAGATAAGAGATCTTTTTGTCTACCATTCACCAAAACTGTTAAGTCAGTGGTGGATATACATTGAAGTGATGAGGAAGTAGCAAGTAGTGGTGATGGTTAAGAGTGGTTAAAGGAGTGATGAAGTGATGGCATTCCCCTAGTATAGTGGACACAACTCTACCATTACATCGACGATCTCCGTCTCTTTATCCCTTCACTACCTGCACTACTTAAGAGGAAACGATGTGTGGCCCTTATATAAATAGACTCCGTTGTATATTCAGAAAAACAGAACAAACTTACCATTCTCGAGCTTTGATGTTTCATAGTTTGACAACCTTACACACAAACATTTGATCACCAGTGATTTCCTTAACTTTCTTTGCTTTCCCTCTATTAAGATCAATCCATCTCCTCTCCTTGTAACGGAAGCAAAATGTGAACGGTCATCTTCTTGGTTTAAACTCGTTTTGTACGATTTTGATCCCGGAACCTAAAAAATACTTCGACGATACATTGTGTACCCTAAAATCAAATTCTAGATACAAACAACACCCTCATTTTCTTAACCCTTGTGTAATCCAGGACCAACTTGGCCTGACCTTTCATCGAGTACTAAAATTAAGTAGAGTTTAATAAAAAGTAGTTTGGTTATTTAACTTATTTTAAAAAAAAACATTGTACCTTCCGCTGTTCTGTCATCTGTGGATTCAATTAGGGGTGTGCAACGGTTGGACGGTTGCGGATTAGGGGTCACCCGCAACCAAACCGTAAAAGTTGCGGTTTTGGAAAATTAAACCGTGTCCGGTCCAATCACCCGCGGTTTTTTCATCCGGATCAGCGGATGATACGGTCGGTTGCGGATCAACCGCGGATTTACTCGGGAAAAAAAAAAAACTAAGTTAAGAAAGATAGACAAAGAATGCAGTGTTAATTCATTGACAACTTGGCATGTTATTCTTAGCTGTTTGGTAATGAAAATTATATGGGTCTTGAAATGATTTAATTTATGTTTTATGTTCTGATCTCTTAATGTTTGGGCCATGTAATGTGACTAGAATTTTTTGTTGGTTTCAGGCTTTCAGGTATTTACATTGTGCTAACATGCTTTAGAATCATGGTTTATATATAAAACCCAAAATTGTGGCTACACAAGCCCACGGAACTATATAGGGAAGTTAAGGCCTTTACTACCCTACGGTGCGGTTAAAACCGCGGTTCTACGAATCCAACCGCAACCAAACCGCTAAACCTTGCGGATTTGAAAACTCAACTGTGTCCGGTCCGTAGCCTCTTGCGGATTGGTTTTCACCCGCAATTTTGCGGACGGTTGCGGGTGAAAACCGTGGTTCCTGTTTTTTTGCACACCCCTAGATTCAATGTTAAATGAAATTACTGATAACGGCCCAAGGCATACTGAGATAACAGGCCCATACACTGCACGACCTTATCATCTCCAGGGGCAAAAATTACAAGAAAATCAGTCATCATTTTTGCTCCCCGAATCATAAACCCTTGTAGAACCCTAACCCGTAATAAATCAATCAATCAACAATGAGAATGATGATGATATATCGTCAATCTTCAATCCTTCATAGTTGTAGTAGACTATACTTCTTCTTATTCATCATCATTCCTCTCGCCTATCAAACCATCTTCAGTTCAATCCCTAATCTGGTTAAAACCCTCTCGCAGACGCATCAGAGCTTATGCAACATCTTCATTAGCTTCAGCTCAAGACGAAGACGTGAAGAGGAGAAATGATAACAGTAGCAGTTTTTTTGCTGATGATTCAATTTCATGGACTTCTCTTGGTGTTTCTGAACAACTTTCTAATGCCTTAAACAGCATTGGTCTTCAAAAACCCTCATTAATTCAGGTAAAAAATGAATCAAAATCGAATTCTTTTAGCTGCACCTTACAGATTTTTGTAATTGGAGATTTGGGTTTTGATAAATTTTGTTACTTTTTCTGGTTTTTGATATTGTAGGTTGCTTGTATTCCATTAATACATTCAGGAAATGATGTAGTTGTTGCAGCTGAAACTGGTAGTGGTAAAACACATGGGTATTTAGTTCCATTGATTAACAACTTACTCAAGTCTGATTCCTCCGATGATGATTCGGTGTCGGGTACTAGTGATTTGAATCATGGAGCTCCTCGGTTTGGTAAATTTTCGCTTGTTCTGTGTCCTAATGTGATGTTGTGTGAACAAGTAACAAAGATGGCAAATAGTTTGGCTGGTGATTCCGGTGAACCCCTATTAAGAGTTGCAGCTGTGTGCGGGCGACAGGTAAATAAAAAAAAATCATTGTTTTACTCTTTTTAATGTCTGTGTTTTAAAATCTTACTTTGAAAGGGATTTTATTATAGGGATGGCCAGTTACTCCACCGGATATTATCGTATCAACGCCAGCTGCTCTTTTGAATTATCTTTTTGCGATTGATCCTGATAGGCGACGTCGTACTGATTTTGTTCGTGGTCTGAAATATGTGGTAAAATAAGTTTTGAATTAATTTGATAGGTTGTTTCGAATGAACTACAGTCTATGGTACTCAATTTACATGTAATGTAATGCAGGTGTTTGATGAAGCAGATATGTTGCTTTGTGGAAGTTTTCAGAATCAGGTTATCCGGCTAATACATATGTTTCGGTTTGAGGAGAAGGTATTGTCGAGGGCGAAAAGTTCTCAAATATCAAATTCGGCAGAATTGAATGCTGAATCTTTATCACTTCCTGAGTATGACGATGAGACTGAGGACGAGGAATTGAAAGCAGCATTCGATTCCAAAGAGGATGAAGGAACTGAGGATGAAGACGAGGAGGAGGAAGATGCTGACGTTGAAGTTGCTGAGAGCAGTGGTATCCTTAGGGTCTCGAAGGAAATTGGAGCGGGGTCGAGCAGAACAAGAGATTGGAGAAGGGCTAGAAAGATTTATGAGCGCAGCAAGCAATACATATTTGTTGCAGCTACCCTTCCTGCAAATGGCAAGCAGATGGCTGGTGGAGTATTGAAGCGTTTGTTTCCGGATGCCAGTTGGGTTAGTGGAAATTATCTACATTGTAACAACCCCAGGTACCTCACCCATACAATTTGTTTTCTCAGACATTCTTCTTTAGATATATTTGTGGTTTTATTTTTCACATGATTTTGTGCAGTAGAATTGGCAATTTTATTTTTGATTTGCAGCTTATATTGTGAACTTAATTTGAAAATGTGGCAACTAAAGGGTCAATGAGTCGATCGTTCCTGTCCCTCAGTTATAGCCCCTCCCATAGTGGTAATCTTCTTGCGGATTAATGTTTGTCTAGTGCTCGAAACCCCAAGACCAAGATTAAGGATAAATTGCAGCCTGATTATCTGATCAAATTCTTGATCCAGTTTTTTGCCACAAACCTTTTCCAATCTTACTGATCCTAATTATTATTGCACGCCAATGTACTGCATCAATTGTGATATATTAAGATGAATCATATAATCATTTTGATTGTTTTATGTGTGACTTTAGACTGGAGCAGAGGTGGATTCAAGTTACAGTTGATACTCAAGTAGATGAGCTCATAAATGCTGTTAACCAAGGTTTACAGCAAGACAATGGGATTAGTCGGACTATGGCGTTTGCAAATACTGTTGAAGCTGTTGAGTCAGTGGCTAAGATATTGTTGAGAGTTGGTATTGACTGTTTTTTTTTTACCACAGTAGCTGCTCTTTAGAAGTACGCACTAAGAATGTGACTGATTTCCAAGAACAAGGTGGTGTTCTTGTGTGGTCTCGACATTCCAAATATTTCACATGTTATCCAGGTATGTCTTCTGAATATGTCAACTTTGGTGGTCTCTTATGCATTTTCTTCATATAGTGTGAACACTTTAAATGATGTGCAACAGTGTATGCTTAGTTCCGACTTTGGTCTGTGTGTGTATGATTGTTCAATACATACCATTCTTGGTCATAGGATGTTTTCTTCTTTCATGGTGCTTTTTCTTAATTACCTATTGACACGTCAATGCTGTTAGCTTAAAGCCTAGTAGTTGTTTTGGGAAAAGTCGTTAGTATCTTGTAGTAAATTGCTGTAGTCTACCACCCTCACATTTACTTAGCAACTCTATGACTTGTATAATAATTATGTATGATGCAATCTTGTTTGGGTTAATAACTTGAAAATTTTCATATTGAGTTGTTTAGGCTGACACATGATGGGTCACCTACTGCATATTTCCAGGGGATTTTACTAATGTGATATATTTGTTTGTTGAAGGCGGAGTTTGCGTCATCTGCTGTAGATTTCTTGCATAGAATTGGCCGTACAGCAAGGGCAGGGGAAGCTGGACTCGTCACAAGTTTGTACACGAGATCCAACAGGGATCTTGTTGATGCAGTGCGTCAAGCAGGGAAAACAGGTCAACCTGTGGTAAGTTCTTGAACAGTTTTTCCTACTTCATATCAAAACGACAAAACCCCAAGTTATAAATAACCCAGTCTCCATGTTTTACAGGAAAAAGCATTCAGCAGGAAGAGAGGTTTCCGAAATAAGCTGAAAAAACAAGGTAGTATTTACATCTTCTTTTCCTACTACCATTTGCAATAACAGGGAAGAATGATCTTGTTTAAGAAGATGAAAAAACTGACTTGTCTTTACTCATTCTTTTAGCAGGTTTAAGGAGATTGGATGATGCATCATCTGTTCAAAACAACCGGGCGGTTCTTGCATAAGTGCAGTGAGTTTTAAATTGTTTAACACTTCTTCTATTTTTCAGCAATGTAAATATATTCTATATCAATTTGTTTCCCAACAAAAATGCATTTCTAGCACAGCGTTGTAGTTGTATTATTCAATATAAACAAACATGGATTTGAAAATTGAAAACATATACTGTGTGGGTTATACGTGATAGTGAGCAGTATATTTTGTAGAGGCTATTATGTTTCAGTCATCTCTTCTCTCTCTCTCTGAAGAATTGTATATTTGTGACACTTTGCAATTCTGTGCAGTTTCTTTTTTAACCAATCTTTTTATTCTTAATTTAGCTTACGTATTGAATGATGTAACCTCGGATACCTCCATATATTTTTGTTTTTCTGAATCCTGAATATACCATATGCTCATTTTGTTCACTCTAGCTTTTATGCAGGTCGGTCACATGAACTGCCTATGTATTTATTACATATTTTCAGGAATAAATCTTGCTTGGATGTAGCTCTCAGTCGCATGATTTCTGATTCTCTGCGAGATTTTTTTTTTTTTTTGAAGCAAATCTGCGAGATAAATGTCAGACAACCTTTACAACATCTACCTTCCTCAAATCATACTCAGCATAGATAAGTTCATTTTTCACAACACACCTTCCTCATATCCCACTTAGTTTACATAAGTTTAATTCCTTTTAGTTCCAGTTTAGCTCGTCTTACTCTCCAGTCCCACTCTTTACTGCCTAATTTTTATTGCATTACGCGCTTTAACGTTTACGTTAAATAAACTACAGCATGTGATAAAGTACGGAGTTATTCCCAGTTGCACTTTAGAATTGAAACCCAAGAAGATGCTACGAGGAAAAACACACAAATGAAAAGCCCACATTAAATGGGGGCCATGAAATTTTATTTACCCCCAAAAATTTTCGGGGGCGTATTGATCCGGATGTGAATATATATTGTTTTACCCTTACCCTTAAAAATTCAAGTTTAACTTAACAAAAAAGTACGGAGTTATTTCCAGTTTAACTTAACAAAAAAAAATAATTAAAAATTCAGTTATAATCTAATTAACTACCCTAATCAAGGCCCCTAATTTATACCCCTAAAACCAAATCTAATTTCCAAAAATCAGTTTCACTTCATCTTCTTATTCTCCTCCTCTTCATCTTCTACACTACCACCACCATTAACAACGGTCGAATAACACGATTTCTTCGTCCGATTCATCGTGTAATCGTCGATGATAAAACTTTAATCGACGATTAACTTCTTTTACAATCATGGCTCGCACAAAGACGACCGCTCGCAATGCAATTCAACTCCACAATTTCGTCGAAGCTTTGAAAGGCAAGGTTAAGGATAAACCCAAACCCGAAAAATCGAAACCCAAGAAACGGATGGCCCCAATTAGAAGGTATGTGAACTAAAACTCAACTTGTATTCCATATTTTTGTGTGTTTTGATTGTGAAATCGAGTTTGTGAACTGAAAACTGGAAGTTACAGTGTAAGGGTCGGCAGTTTCGTAATGTTAACACCCTAACGACCCTATAATTGCATGTAAAATGTATGAAAAATCGTTAGGTTGTTAGGTTGAAGATGCCGACCGTTTTTCTGAAACTGCAGTGATGGTGACCTAGATTAGAGTCGTTTGAGTATTAGTATGAAGGTGACGACCCTTGACTAACGACAGTTATTGTACACTAACGACCCTTTCGGTTTCTATTGAACGACTCTAACTAATTAACCAACGACCCTACCGGAGAAAATTACAGGGTCCCTGTCCAAAAAAAGAAAGAGTCGTCAAACACTAAATAAAGTCGTTGTTTGGTCTAAAAGGGTCGTTTTGTTGTTAGTTTATTATATTAACGACCCTTAAACTGAAGACATGAATCTCACTCTTATGTTTGTTATGTTCTTTTACGTGTATGGGCTGTAGTGCCAAGAAGGCCAAAGACAGGGTTAAAATGATGATAACCCCTCCTTCCAAACCTCCCCGACATGGTAGGTACTTAAATGCCGGTCCATTACGCGGAAGAAGACCGAGTGAGGTGGTCTTTTCTAGCACTCAACCAAGAGACAAAGGTGAGGATTCGACTGATTCGTCACGTTCATCCTCTCCAGTTATCTCTGCTGAAGAAAGTGATAAGGATGAAGAAGTAGAAGGACAAGAAGAGATAGAAGAAGATGATGGTAACGGTGATGGGAATGGTAATGGTGGTGGTGGTGATGGGGATGGGGATGATGATGGGGATGGGGATGGGGATGGGGATGGTGATGGGGATGGGGATGATGATGGGGATGTGGATGGGGATGGTGATGGTGATGGTGATGGTGATGGTGATGGGGATGATGATGGGGAGAAAGAGGATGAAGAGAAGAATGATGATGATGATGATGGTGATAAGGAGGATGAAGGTGATGATGCTGGTAAACATGGCGGTGAAGAGATTGAGCAGCCGAAGACTAAAAAGAGGGTAAAGAAGGATGGATCGGACATTGCACCTAGTGCGAGACACGTTCCTATAAAATATTTGCAGCTGACTCGTCTTATTAGTGGTAAAGCGAGAGGAGAACCTAGGGATGGTTGTAAAGTTCTATTTGGATATCGTGGATCATGGGCTCGTACCATCTATGAGACAATCGTAAGTATACCAACTTTGCTTGTTATTCGATTAGTTGATATAACTTTGTAAATACATTCTAATTATGACTTGTTTCTCTTTTGTAGGATCATAAGAATGTTGTCCGTCCTTTCAGGCACCAATCTTCTTTCGGGAAAATGGAGTTGTGGCCTTTAGACAAGGAATGTGCAAGAGTTAGAGCTCATGTTGAAAACTTTGGTTTGTATACTGCCGTTGAGAACTCAATGATTGATTATGATAAGGTTGCAGTATCTACTCTATGTGAACGGTATTACCCTGAAGTCGACACATTGCAATTCCCATTTGGCGAGATGGCAGTTATTCCTGATGATGCGGAACAGATATTAGGGATGCACGTCGAAGGCAAATCCACTAGTGAGAATTTCAAGATAAGGCCTACTTGGGCTGAAATCTATGGGAGGACCAAAATCTTGTTTGGATGGGATCAGGCCACCACTGATGGGCAATTTGAGAAGGGAACCAACTATAATAAGAAAGAGTTCAAACTTGTGAAGATTAGGGAGATGTTTTCTGGGACATTGGAAAAAGAAAAGGAGGGTCTCACTGATGAGGAATGCCGTTATCTTTGTTGGCGCGTATTTGTTTTACGTACTTAAGTCATTATATTTCCCGACAAACAAAGTTAATAGGGCTAGCGCCAACCTTCTTCAGCTTTTGGATCCTTTGGAAGATGTGAACAAGTAATCTTGGGGTACTGCCATAGTTGCACATTTGAATAGTCAGCTTTCCAAAGCATCTCGGGAACAAACTTCACAGATCAATGGAAATTTGGGTCTACTCCAGGTATTTGGATTGATGAAAGTTCTTTTGTTTGTCTAAATTATTTTCCTTACATCATTTGATGTTTATTTCATTGTTTTAAGTATATGTGTGGTTTTATGATCATTTCCCGTCACTGATCAAAGGTAATGAAGATGTGAAACAAAACAAAGATTGGAAGCAAGGTGATCCAACATGTAAACGATATTTGTTCACCGGTTCTCAGGATAAGGAGAAAAAAGAGGCGTTGGTAGCAATGCGGGTAAAGTTGGACAGCATCAATGTGGAAGAGGTAAAATTTAATCCGTACGTGGAGAATAGAGCTGGCGTAATGGAACCTGTCGTGATGTACGATGGCCATTTGTTTCACCCTTATGGTTTCTCGATGTACAATCCGATGAGAGTGATGCGTCAACTTGGGTTTATTCAAGATTCACCCGATAAAGAGTACGTACCTCCGTTCAAGCATGAGTTGTCTAAGTGTATGGCTGACGAGTCGAACATAAAGGTATTTTACGACCCTGAACCCAGTTACCACCATTGGAATGATAGACACTCTAGGTTAGTAGATGTCACATCTTGGGCGCATGTCAACGAAGGGCACGAGGCAACACCAGATTACCTTGAATGGTATGAAAGTTTCTCGTATGGTCGGGTTATTCGTATTGATTCGTCTAGGAGGACCAACAGAGCATCCTCCTCTTCTTCTCAAGCCGACCCTAGAGATGATTCTACAATTCTTAAACTAGTGGTGAGTGTTAATTTTTTGTAGTTTGTTATTCATCTAAATTCAAATATAAGCTAGTTAACGTTGAATTCGTATTTGAA
This sequence comes from Papaver bracteatum, assembly GCA_023529315.1. Lineage (NCBI taxonomy): Eukaryota > Viridiplantae > Streptophyta > Magnoliopsida > Ranunculales > Papaveraceae > Papaver > Papaver bracteatum. Next base: position 479,780 of record JAJJWX010004907.1, on the reverse strand, counting down.
TGCATATAGAGGGAATGGATGAAGTTTTTTGTCAAGGCATTTTGTTGCTCGGATGATAAAGGGGAAGTCTTTGATCCTGAGAAGCAACGTCGTTACGCTCAATACATGGAGCACATTGAAAATCCGAAAACAAAGAAGATGTATAATGAGCTCTCCAGGGAAGGCAAGAGGAGCCGGAAAACACATGCACAGATGGAAGAAGAACGTTCTCAGCAGGGACAAAGTAGCCAACCACAAAATGAACAAGATGGTGGCGGTGCAACTCAGGGTCCTCCAAAGAGAAAGAAGACGGTCTCTAGATCAGGCAGGTCGTAAAGAGGAGGTGGTCTTCGTTGCAAAGATGTTTATTGTATTTGGAAACTTTGTGTGTTAGGTTTTAAACTTGAACTTAGGTTTTATAACTTTTCATAATATTTTGGCACGATGTTTATTGTATTAGCATGTTTACGATTAGAAAAAAACTTCATCTTTTCTAAACTAACCGAAGCGTCGACAGCTTCTATTATAGCAGACGAACGACCCTTAAGTTGAAGCATTTGAATTCAATTCCCAGTATCAGAGTCGTTAGGATGTTTATGGATACACCTAACACTACACCATTTTAAGGATATAGCAACCCAGAGTAGCAACAACAGTAGTGTCGTTGCTAAATTTCTGTTGCTATTTTCCGTTGCTATATTTTAGCAACAGCCTGTTTTTGTTTCTAATTTAGCAACCATAATATTTAGGTTGCGAATAGCAACGGCAAGGTGTTCATGCATGCGAAGCACGCGTGTGGTCGGAAACACTTTGACATTTATTTACGCCCAAGTCAAAGTTTGGTCAGTCCTCTTCTTTATTTTTCCACCCTTTCTACAGTTCTACTCCCTCAGAGTATTATCCTTATAATTTTCTGAGCCAGTTTCATTTTTCGCCACCCGCTCTTACTCTTTGTTTTTCTGCTCCAGAAGATATTTTCTCCCTTTAATATCAACCGAAGATTCAGTTCATGTCTCGATCTAAATCAATCTAAAATAGATCTTCAGTTGCAGTCTTGTATTCGATCTGGTGAGCATTTATTTTTCGATTTCAGTTAATAGATTTTAGGGTTTCACAATTTTGATTTCAGTTAATAGGTTCTAGGGATTTTGATTTCAGTTTCAAGCAGCTTCAATTAATAGATTCTAGGGTTTCACGATTTTGATTTCAGTTAATAGATTCTAGGGTTTCACGATGTTGATTTCAGTTAATAGATTCTAGGGTTTCACGATTTTGGTTTCAGTTAATAGATTCTAGGGATTTTGATTTCAGTTTCAAGCAGCTAATAGGGTAAATACATCTCGGGGACTTGGGATTTTGATTTCAGTTTAAAGTAGCTACTTTAAGTGATGTACGATTTAGTTTAGTTACTAAGGTGAAGTAATAAAGTTGGTTTTTGTAATGGCTTGATTAGAAACTTTGCTGGTTAGATCTTAAATGGTACTGTTGTTTTCCTTAGTCCTCTCATTGTGAAGTTGTTTTGATTTTGGATGATAATAGCATTCTGAGATTTGGGTGTTTGCTGAACATGATAACAGAACATGATAAATAGTCCTAGTGGTGATTCTAAAAAGCTACTTGTAGCTCATTCTCTCTTTTCTACTAAAAAGCTACTTGTAGTCTTAGTCTTTTGATAACATCTTTAACATAAGATGTACTCCATATTTTCCCTTGTTGTGTCCGCCATTTTTTTTCTTCCCTTCTCTGTTGCATCGCGATAAATAGAATAGGTTTTGTAAACCTAGAAATCAAATTTAGCTTTCTTGTTCTCTTTCTCTGGAAATTCAATTGAAACCTGAAGAAGAAGAATTCTCCTTGAAGATTTTGACAGTTGAGGTAGGGGTTTTTCTTATTTTTACTTTGGTTATCAATTGTGCTTATTAACCTTAGTGGATGTTTTACTAAATTTCCTTGATTGATAATTTTGTGATTCCTTCAAACCAACGAATGGGTATTTGAGATGTTTATGAATTCTCAATTTAGTTCATGGATTTCCTTTAAATTGTCACTGTTTGCTTGAATGATTTTTGCTCAACTATCAATTTGGTTTGAAACCCTGTACCTTTTTGTGGTTAATCATTGCATGCGAACTGGGGATACTTTTGAATGTCATAAATTGTTTTACTGAGATTTAAAAGTCTATGCAACCATCCCCGTTTTGATTTCCGTCGATATCTAACAAAATATTTTAGTAGCCTGTAAAGAGTTTGCGAAAATGACCAAATGAGAAACACATTTGAAACTTTACCATTAGCTGGATTTTTCTTGTTTTTTTTTTAAAGAAAACATAGCCAAAGTGGTGTTTTTGATGCTTGGCCTATATTTGTTCTGTTCATTCTTCTTGTGCTTTAATGCCTTGTTGATTTCGTAAATCCTAACAATATTGGAAATTTGAGAAAATTATGAAGCTTCTGATTTCTTTTTGATTTTCCGGCATTGCCGAAAGGGAGTTTAGTTTAAATTTTTTAGGAACTTCTTTAGTTACTGACTATGTATCTATGATGGCATGAGCCTAACTAACCACTTGTTTTAAAAGAGAATTTCATTTCCTTCACGGTACTTACTTAATTTGATGTCTGTGTTATCATTTCTGCATTTTGTTTAACTGTATAAATAATTGCTGCCTAGTTCTCTTTGTTGATACTCTTGTGTTTTAGAAAAGAATTCCTGAACTTGATCACACATCAAACGTTTGGTTCGAAAATGTTTTAACAAATTCAATAAGAAAAATGGGTGTTTGAGTAACATGGGGTTGGACCTCTCGCATTGATACAGTTTCTTACGGTTATTGTGTTTACGCGGTTTTCCTACTATATACCTCTCGGCATTACTTTGAACTTATAAATGGGAATCTTTTGTTATACAAGAGAATTTAGTTGAATAATTTGAATTCTTGTCATATTTTTATAAAATGAAATCTTATCATCATCATGTATTTCACGTTGTCGGTAACAGCATCACCCTCCACTTTGGCTAGTGATTTCACTCCCTTTTTTTTTTAAAGAAATGGATGCATTTAATCTTGGTATATAGACTGTACTTCCAGTTTGGTATTTTGCTCAAGGAGCAGGTTTTTGGATAAGTTGCGGCATCGCTGCCTTCTGTTTTTGGATAATTTCCGTTTACTTGAATTTTTAGTGTTTAGTTAATCAAATGAACTCATTATGTTAAGATTTTGATGGAAAGCTATGAAATAAATGAACCCATCTTTGTTTAGAATTCAGCTGTGGATTATTCAAAGCAAGAAGAGGTATGGGGATTTCTTATTCTCAATTTTAGCTCTGATTTCATCTTGCAGTAGATACTTGTATATTATTGATGTTATTTTTCTTTGATTTCGAATAAAAGGGTAGCTTGTAATCATCTTGTTAATAAGTTTAAAATATGATAGTCAGATTATGAAGCGGGGAGTCGATGTGGGAAATGAAGTTACCAGTCAGAGGCAGACAACTTTCCAAAATTTAGGGGACATGGTTGACTTTTGCTCATCCAAAATGGATGCAGTTGGACTTATCTTTCTCAGCTCTGTGGATATTCAAATCAGGCACACCGCACTGAAGTTACTCTGCTGTGTTCGTGCTTTGAGAAATGATATACGTGATCTCTCAATTAACGGACGAAGCGATCATAAATTGAAAACGGAAGCTGAACCCATATTTGTAATCGATGTCTTGGAAGAAAATGGGGTGAATATTTTACTTGACTTAGTTATCTTTCTCCATCCCATTCCTTTCCTTTCTCTTGTTCACTTTTCCTCGTTTAAAACTTATGAGTTTTCACTTTGTTTTCAGGTGGACATTGTTCAAAGCTGCTACTGGGATTCTGGCCGACCATATGACTTGAGACTGGAGTCTGATGCAGTCCCTGCTAATTTGACTTTTCAATCCCTTCTGGAGTCCCGATAAAAATAGATGGTCTCGTTGTCTTAACAAGCTCGTAAAATACCTTGCTGCACTTTGTCCCAGTTCAGTCCAGGAAGCCAAGTAAGCAGTCCCCATTTACTTTCAACTTCTGGTTCTCAGTCCTTCTATCTGATATTTTTTTTTACAGGATGGAGGTAGTCCAGCGGCTTGCTTTTGTTACACCCATAGAATTGGGTGGGAGATCTAATCAGTCACAAGATAGTGAAAACAAATTAGATCAGTGGCTAATATATGCTATGTTCGCCTGCTCTTGTCCACCTGATTGCAGAGAAGGTGACAGTCACTCAAGCACTAAAGATCTTTACTCTCTTATATTTCCTTCACTTAAATCTGGAACGGAAGCACATATAGTAAGTTCATGCGAAGGATTTCATGAACTTGCTCGGATAATGCTTACAAATGAAAACTAAATAACTTGATTTAGAAAGCCAAGTTCATGAGTAGTTCTTATCAGTAATATCATGCAGTTAAATTAAGTTCTCCCTGTGCCTGAATCTAGTAAATAAACTGATTTTGCGTATCTGTTTCGAAGATGCGATTACCATGGCTCTTGGTCGTTCACATCTGGAGGTCTGTTACATCATGTTTAACGAGCTTGCATCATTTCTTGAAGAGATTTCAATGGTAACGGAGGGAAAGCCAAAATGGAAGGTAGTGTGGCTGGTCCAATACTGGAGTACTATTTCCCTATAGTCTCCTTTCTAGAGCATTAATGCATGCATATCCTTGACTAACTGTGTTAAGTCTACTGCTATTATTTATGATTATGTTCTGGGACATGATTATGGCATGATTTGGAATTGACGAGAAGAAAAATAAGGCATACCAGCTTGTTATTTAGTTTGGTCATTAAACTTGAAACTAGTGAAGTCATGGGGCATCTTGTATAAGTGATCACTTATACATAATTAGGGGCCACATGACTTCACTAGTTAACTATGGAGTATTGTAATGCCTTTCCTGTATGGGAACATAATCAGCTATGCGGTGTGTTTATTTCAGGTATGAAACCAGACTATACATAATTTTTGAGTTTATTTTCTTAGTCTTTACTTTTTGTTTGTTTGTTTATTTCTGGTTTTGTTTGTCTGAAGTTGGAGCATACCAATGATCGACTGCAGTGGAAGAAACACTATGATTTTTCCAATGCCTAGCAAGCCAGAGGAATTGAGCTTCTTTGATTTCCATGATGTTCTTCCTGCACCCTTAAATGGTATGCATCTTTTGCAAATCTGCAAGATATCCTGCTGTTTACATTTGTCACTAAGAAATTTGGGGTCTCCAGGAGTGGTTTTTATAATCAGAATTGGAAGCCTCTGTTAGGATTTATGGGGTAGTAAGAGAACACATCTGTGTTGTTTTTCAACCAATACTGACCTCCCTTGTAATAATTAACAAGTTAAACAAAATAAAGGAGATGCTCATCTTAGTACGAAGTTACTATATCATTCCTCCCAACCAACTTTGAACTTAGACAAGCAAACTATGTTTTCCTTAGGTACTCGATCCACAATTGAATATTATTATGGCTATAAATTTTACCATTATTCTATTTTTATACTTTAGCTTCATAGTTATATGTATCTCTTGATTATATGTAACTGAATTAAGTAGAAGCCTTCACAGTTTAGACTAATATGTTGTTTTCCTATTTTTCTATGATTGCATTGTCTTTCTTACGTACTTAATATCCTCTCTTTTGACTACATTTAATTTTATGATATTATGATTATGATGTGTGGATAATAGAATTTATGTTACGGGAATAAAGGCTGTGTATTGCACATAAACAACTAATTTTTTCAACTAGGAAAGCCATGTGTCATGACATAACACTACAATTGAAATGCATTAGACCCTGGCAAAAAGTTGAAGCCCTGGTGTAAGTTTTATATTGAGTCTATGGTGATATTATTCTCTGAGTATAGTAAGTGCGAGGTTAGTTTGTCGTTGTTCAGTTTTGCAATGGCATCCTGCTGCCGCTGCTCTGCTCATGTTAGTTTTCATAGATAATGTTTTCATTTACTTTATTATTCAACCTAGTTCGCTCTGGTTTTATGGGTTTCGTATAAGTTTTTTGTTCTTTGTTTGTTTTACTGAAACTAATTTTTGGTCTGATCTTCTCTTGGGTTTCACTTCACAGGTTGGTTACTACTGGAAAGAAACCCATGGTATGGCATGGAAAACTGTACCTTAGATTTTGATTTCTAGATTTCTACTACCACTGGTAGTCTGCCGCGACCAGATTACCCTATTCTTTCAGTATTCTTTTAAACAATTGGGCTAATGGTTTCTTGTTTTGTTTTCTATAATGTAATTTCAGATTCTTGATGATGATGCTATACATAGATGAGGATTCTTGTTTTGTTACTACAGCTTTGAGGTTAGTTTTTTATTGACATTTTCATAAACATTTAATAATCTATGGGCTGAATCTCTTATATCTTGGTTTTTTTTTTGTTTCGTTGTGCAATTATATTCAGTCTAAAGAGGAGGGGATTTTCAGTTCCAAGAGCAGCTGGTTTTACTTAGTTCCTCAAGAATTTTGTAGGTAATTGCTAATTTTTCCTTTCCTTAACCAATATATGTTAGAATTTTTTATGCTAAAACTCAGTAGTTTTGTTGCTTATTCATTTTGACCAGTCTTACTTTTACTGTACTCTATCTCTTTTTTAGGTAAAACCAAAATTTGGGGTTCTTTTTTATCATCTTCTCCCCCTCTCCCACTTATTCTTCTTCTTGTGTTTTGGGTTTTTACAGAAAAGAGATAGATAGATTGAGTTGGTGTTGTTAATCTAACTATGATTTGCATAGGAAATTGGTTAAGCAAGCAGAGTCTCGTGATACTTCTGGTGGAGTTCAATCTTCCTCATTTATTAGTCTTTCTTTCCCTGTTTTTCAATGCCTCTGTCAGTTGACACAAACTAGGTTACCCATCCATTTATGAACATCAACATAGATAGAATATTTTATGTCAGTCACAACATACAAGTTACTTGTGTACATCTGTATCAACTGAAGAATCCTTTATTTTATAATAAAATTATCTGGTGGTGATTCTCAACTACATTTGTATCTGTTTTGTATTGCAATTGTAGTTTGTATATCTGTTTGGATATTGAATATGGGGAACTGGGTAATTGCAGGAGGGGGAAATTTGGGGTAATGAATTTTGACTAGTTCAGCAAAATGGGACTTGACCTTTTTTTTGAGGTTGCAAAATATTAGCAACATCAGGGCTCTGTTGCTAAAATAGAACCATAACCAATACAGTAGAACCAGAACCAACAATATCTGGTTCCGGGTAGTGGTATTCCTGTAATTAGCAACATATTAGCAACATCAGTTTATTGTTGCTAATAAAAAAATTCGCAACGGCAATGGCCGTTGCGAATGTCCGTTGCTGACCAAGATTCGCAACGAAGCTTATGTCGTTGCTAAAAATTGCGACACCGTGTTTAGCAACAGCGAAGTCCCGTTGCGACCCCGTTTAGCAACAACTATTGTATGTTGCTATATCGTTAAAATGGTGTAGTGTAACGACCCTTGTGATAAAATAATCCAGGGAGATAAGACATACACTGCCAGGGTTATTAGTCTGTATATGGATGAACCAAACGACCCTAATGTTCAATAATCCCGGATATTTCAGAAATTTATAGATAGGGTCGTTATTTTAATTTGAAATATCCCTAACGACTGTACGAAAGCAATAATCCAGGGAAGAAAAGAAATAGATGAATAGAGTCTTTACCGTGTTTATGGATAAACCTAACGACCCTTATGTAGATCATAACAAAAAAAGGGAATTGATTTCAATAAAAAAACAACATTACATAGAGTGTAGCATTACAAAAAAACTAGTAAGGGTAATTAAGAATCCGGCGCATCAAATGTTCATCAATAAACCTTCTTGCTCGTCGATACAAAGTGGTATATTTTTTGTGGTGAATGAAGCTAGTTTCCCCATTACGGATTGTCCATAACCCTTTGAAACGTTCCAACTAAAATAATATAGGAATTCTTACATTAGAAATTTTTAACAATGAATAAGGTATAAACATTATTGGATTACTCACCTTTTCCCTTAGGGGAGCTTGTGGATGATAGTCATACACCATATTTCTAACTATTATGTACTCTCGCATTGAACCTTTTATGTAGTTGAATCGAAATGCTAAGTCTCTCCATTTGCGGTTATTAGGATTCGCGGTACGCTCATAGAAGAAATCTTTAACTCTCTTCCAAAACATTGAATATATTTCATTTGTACGTTCATGAAACGTATTAGCAAATTATTTTACGAGACACAAATACTCATGCCTTTCCCATTCCACCATTGCCATTGAAGGAGGAGTATTTCGGAAGATACTTAAAATTTCTCGCAATTTTATCAACATTGTGAGGGTTGTATTATATAGAAGAATCCTCCAACGGTCAATTTTTTTGAAATTCGTAAACAAAGTCGTTAGTCTGGAAAATTAGCAGTAGGCCAACTCTTTAAACTTCCTTACAGTCGGAAAATTTGTGAGTATTGTAAGATGACGACTCTTTTGAGTAACTAAAACACCTATGCATTGAATTCTTGGAAATAACAGCATTGGTAGTGTAAGTAAATTTCGAGAAGATATTACATGTTAACCACTTTTACTACTGCGAGATTCCACAACAACTGTGGCTTCGATGTGATAAAACGGCTCTCCTCTCCATTTCTTATACGCTTCTTGGGCCGCACGCCTATCCCTGTTGTTCATAGCAAGAAACTTGTTGTATGCGGAGCACAATCTCATAACATGAGTAACCCTTGAAGAAATGTGCCCACTATCATAGTTGTGGCGTGGTTTTTTGTAGTTTTCACCCATCTTCACAACAGGATTTGACCGAGACGTAGTCTCAGCTTCAAGATCCTTCAATAAGTAGTAATTTTTTAGCCATTCAGTCTCTTCCTCCACTTGTTTCATCCTTTCCCTTAGATGAAATTGTTCTAGACCCCATTTTTTGGCCTCGCGCATTTCTTCTTCTTCCTTCGTAGGATATGTTGATTTGGTGTATAATTTTTGGGGTGGTCGCATGCTTATTTTGCGTATCTCTTCTTCCATTTCCAAAATCGAGTTTGTTGGACATTTGCATCTTCGGAGTATGTCTTCGGTAGAATTTCTACTTGACCGTGGAGTTGTCATTGCGAAAAGAACTTGATAGGGGAAAAACAATTGCTTCCTCTATATTTAAAACCCAATTGCAACGGCTATTTTTTTTGGGGAAAAGTGTACATCAAAAAGAAGCGTTGGGATTCTAAGCTAAAATTGAATAGAGTCGTCAATAATTATGTATATGTACTCAACGACTCTAAGTTGAAAAACATCCAGAAGACCTTGGTAATAAGCTTTGACAGTCGTTACCCGGTAGGTATATATACGCTAACGACTCTAGTCTGAAATAATCCAGGATATATGCAAATTTCACATTTAAAGTCGTTAAGGAACATGATAATACTTACTAACGACTCTCAGAGTCGTTGACAGGTAATTTCAATAATGTTAACGACTCAACTGGTACAAAGAGAAAAAAATATAAGACGCAACAGTATACACATTGTATTCATCAAGCATACTTCAAAATACAACTATCCGGGGTCAAGATACAACCACTTACAAAAGGTATGCTTAAAAATGCAATGCAAATCCCAAAATAAACGTCTTCACTCACGATTCACCGCCCATGTATACGTAAATCGGGGTTGGGCCCATAGCATTCCAAATGTTCATTCCATACTCATACTGGTTTGTCCACTCCTTGGTGTACTCTCCCCAATCACCATAGACCACCCGCGGCAAAGGGCATTCTTCGGAAATCTTCAAACCAATGTAATGGTTATCGTTCACATGTGCCATTACAATTCTTCTCTTCTTTATCGCCGCCTCACACTTAGTTCTCGAGGGTACGTAAATACAAGAGCCTCCGGGGAAGCCTTTACTGAATACTATTACAACACAAGTGAATGTGTCCGCTAAAATTTGACCAGTAAAGGGCATTTGCATCCAAAACTTATAACCGGCCTTCTTCGACCCTTTCCACCATTTCACGTTAGATAACAACTCCTTGAACTTTTGTTCTCTCTCTATTGAATCTCCTTCCATGATCATGGTTAAATAGAGTTGCTTGTCCTTCACAAGTGTAGCGGCCATTTTTGTTCTTGCATATTCGATTTGGGTTAGCTTTAGTTCTTCAGCAACCTCGAAATGCCCAATTGTTCGGTTGCAACATGATAACCACAATTTCCATCCGCATCAACGTCGTCGGTGGATATAAGGTGATCTAAGATAACGTATGAAATTTGTGCGGTATACTCTTCGTACAAAGTGCAAGCAACACGATGTGGTCTTCCTTGCGAATCCCTTGGTGTATGCGGATTTCCTAATTTACCTCTTATCGTCACCATTACGCTCGATTGGCTCTGTTGAGTGTCGACCACGTGGTCTTCCGTATGTATAACTTAGCTATCATTTTGTGTTAAGTCTTTGTTTTTGGACCGACTCATTTTCGTGGGAAGGAAAGACTTCTCGTACTCCGTAAATTCCGCTTGTACATAATCACGACGTGAAGGGTTACTGGTGCAGCTCTTGGCATCATTCACAGTTTGTCTGAACAACTTTTTAGTTGGTGGTCTTCCAGTTGGTTTTTGTTTCATTGGCTCTTCTTTTACTCCCAAGCACTTACGGGCAGCCGGCCATAAATTAGAAACCAGTATTTGTCTTCCCGCATAAGTCTCTCTTCGATATTTCTCATTGATGTACTTTCCAATCTCCAAATATCCAAATTATTCATTAGAAGCTCCAGAGGGAGTTGGGTCAAACGAAAGTTGCTTCCAAAAAGGATCAATATCTGCGAGGGGAATAAGCTCCTTATACCCTCCAAGATTATGTCTACAAGGGAGACCAAGCCAAGTTTCGGTTGTACAATTACATGTAAACACTTTTCCTTGGGAAGCTTTCTCTCAGAATCTGAATATTTCAGCCATCATATGCTTTATTGCCCACCATGACACTTGGTGTGCAACCCCCCTTAGCAAATCCTTGTCTGGTAGGTATTGCTTCAAAAAACGGTCTTTACTATGCTCCATCTGAGAATCAATCTTGATAAGATCATTCTCGGCGTGCTCGTGAATAGCTTCTTGTACCGTAACCACCCCACCATTGTTAAGCTTAAGAATTTTTTTCAAACGCCCGTGAGACTGCTCACTAATACTCGTTGACTCATTCTTGAAGTGCTTGTACTTATTGGTCCATGCATAAACGAACTTCTCCTTCCAAGGATTCAACCACGTATCTATGCAATAATCGACCACCTTCTTATAATCCGTGCTCCAATCATCAATAAACTTCTGCAACCTAGCATAGTACTTCACCTCCGTTTTTGAATGAACCAAGTAGTCCCACTCTTTGCATAATACCTCCCATACATCCCCCTCTTCGTCGTATTTTTCCTTTTTTTCTCTCTTCCGCTATTTCTTCTCTTGAAAGTTTACTCAGATGCTCGTCTTCCTCCTCGGAACGTTGATTACCCTTCGCCGGTTTGATTTTTTGGATCTGTTTCTTGCAATTTTGAAATATATTTTGTTGGATGTGCCACGTACAAAGTAAATGTTGAGCTACTGGAAAAACCTGACGAATGACACTCATAACTGCAAAATCTCGATCCTTAAATATAACCTGCGGTGTTTGTTCACCACGGTAGATCAACCTCACTTGTTCCAATGCCCAAACATAGTCCTCTATTTCTTCGTGTTCCATAAAGACCCACGCCACGGTGAAAGATTGTTTATCCGAAGTATGACTAACCACGTTCAACATCGGAATGTTATACCTGTTGGTCTTATAAGTGCAATCTAGGAACAAAACTCGGTAGAAACATTGTGCCAATGCCACCATCCTAGGATGGGCACGAAAAATATGAGTGACTTTGTCTCCCGGACCCACCCTTGTTTGCATGGCATAGATAAGTTTTTCTGCCAACCACTCTGATTGTTGCATGATCAATCTGCCATCCCATTCAGTTTTTTTGAGGGTTGCTTTGGCGGCGTAAATAGTGGAAATAGTTGACAAGTTAGACTTATCGGCCTTTTTAATTGCAGTAAGGATCTAAAGGGGCCTAATTCCCTTCATCTGCCGTACCATTTCCATTTCATATGGTTGCAATCGGGCATATGCAGGGTGTCCCGTAAGACTTGTTGGTGGAGGGTGATTGTGATGACCATCGGGAATACTATACAAAAACCATTGTCGAGTTTCAGTATTCATCTTGAACACAATCCTGAACGGGCATTTAATCTTATTCGACGAAGTTTTGTAGACCCTGGTCGTCTTCTTCACATACTTGTAATTCTTTCCTTTATGACTTTCTTCCTTATCACCGGCTCTCTCGCATACCATCTCCATTTCTTTCAAACTAGCGTGCTTTCTTTTAGCAACCACACACATCTTCTCTTTTTCCTTGGAAATAGCCCATTGCCTTGCCTCTTCCTTATTTTCCCAAGTCTAATTTTGAGCAAACAAAACGTTCATGAGAACACTAAGTAAAAAAAATTCCAAAACAAATATATCCATTCAAACCATTAAACCTTACCAAATCATTGATGTAGTGTTCGGAGGTATCCGGCCAGATAGCAGAGACGGGTTTAGGTTGAGAGCGCTGCAAAACCAACTACACAAAAAAAATTCAAACAAAGTCGTCAGCTTTTATAAAATATGCCAACCGACTTATGGAGTCGTCACACAAAATATTTACATACCACCGACTGTAAGGGTCGTCAACTTATACATTTTACTGGCGACTCTAAGATTCGTCACCTTAAATAAAATATGACGAACGACCCTTGTGCGGTATAGGAATACTTGAGACCACCGACTGTAAGGGTCGGCAATAAATAATTAATACGTTTAACGACCCTAATGGCAGTTATTGCAAAATTTTGAAATTTGAAACAACGGTCCAATCCTGGGTGTAGTTATTGCGTATTTGGAAAATGGGTAACCGTTTTCTTTTTAAAAAAATAGCCGTTTGTACTTTTTTTACTATAAAAAGAGACCTATCCCTATCAAAATTTGTATTCACCCATCACTTTCAAACACCTAATTTGTATTCACCCATCACTTTCAAACACCAAAAATGGCTCAAACTCCATTCAACAATCAAGAGGATGTTGCTATTTTCAGAGCACACATCACGGTCGAAAAGCATGACTTTGAAAGAGAGCAATGGGTCTTCTCAAACCACGACTAAGCCGGAGATCCCTACCTTAACCAAGATCAAACATCCAATGATTGGTGGGAACGTGTGTTTATTATTTTCAAAGCACTTAACGGAAATCGTTATGGAAGGTCGCTCCAAGACATTAAGGACAGATACGATTTAATCTACAAGGAGTGCGAAGAGCTGAAAGACGAATTTGAAGCGAGACACAAGGCTCTTCCCAAAGAAGGCGGCATCACTAGAGTAAGTTTGTCAATCAATAAGCCCTCTCATATGGTTATTTTTATTAAAAAAACTAACTAATAATTAAATTTTATTCTCCAGTACACTTTGGGTTGCAGCCAATACGAGGAAAAGCACGGCCATGAGTTTTTGCACGAAGATTGCTATCCTCTCTTGATAGAAAATTTCTGGCAATTCAAACAATATTGTTAATTGTTCAACGGAAATGTAGTGAACCAATTGTTATGTCTTTTCCTTCTGTTTTATTTCGAATTACATGTACGTTTACTGCCAATTTAATAAAAACAGTTCAATGTTTAATTATCGAATCTATAGTCGTCAAGTTACAACTATTAAAACCCGACGATTCTTTTTTTTCTTCCAAACTCAGCACTAACAGTCGTCTGTTTAGGACAAATAATCACGATCGACTCTTCATGCTCAATAACTCAGATAGTTCCTGATAGAGTTGTCAACCTTTAAAATTTATACAAGACGACCCTCTATATAAGAAAAAGTCGTCTGGTTGTTAATATATAAACTGACGACACTTATAGCAGTAAATGCAATTTTGGGATAAACCAAATGTGGTTGAGGCCACCAACGGAAAAAAAATTCAAAAACAGGCAGTTGGGTCGTTCAACTCTATAAATAGAGACCCAAGACTCACCTCATACTCACTCAACTCTTTCATTCTTAACCTACACACACTATCTCATTCATTCATCATCCAAGAGGAAAAAAAAGTGAAACACCATGACTCCCTACACTTCCGAAGAGAATTGTGCCATTACAAGAGCTTGGTTCACAGTCACAAACCACTATGAAAGTCTAGACAAAGATATTGATGAAACATCGGATAGTTGGTGGAACCGCGTATTCATTGTTTTTGTGGCATTGGACGGAAATCGCAACTCAAGGTCTTTGAAGCAAGTGAAAGAACGGTTCCAGGAGATAAAATTAGAATGTGATGCTTTCAAAAGAGAAATTAATGCCGTAAGGGTAGCCATGCCCAATATGTTGGGTGTTACAAGAGTAAGTGTTTAAACAAGAGGTAAAACTTATCGAAAGCTTTGAACAATACTAACTAAGATTTTTGTCTTGTGTTTTCAGTTGGGGAAGGCGTATAAGCGATACGAGGTGCTCCGTGAGAAGAAGTTTGAGTTCGAAGATTGCTACCTCATCTTGAACGGCACTACCTATAATTACATGATCTATGGTTGAGTGTTTAAGTGCACCGTTATTATCTATTGTATTTCATTTCCTTCAATGCAACGATATGCAAGATGTATGCCTTTTACTATTCAATGAAATGATCTTATGAAATCAAAAATCTTAAAAGAAAACACTAAGGGTCGTTAATATTTAACACTATCGATATCAACGAATCTAGTGATCAATGTTAATGGTTGCTTAGGGTCGGCAGATTTTATGCATACATGTGTGACGACTTTAAACCCAAAAAAACAATTCTCCCCAGAGACTCTGTGTTTAAGCGTCGTTGGAGTGTAAACATATCAAACAAACGACTCTTGTTGAACTACAGTATAAGGGTCGTCAGTTTTTAGCACACCAAGCTGACAATTTTTCATCACCATTAAAAGTTGCAGGTTTTAGTCGTCAGCTTGTGTGTAAACAGACGGACGACTCTAAAGGCTCATTAGCGAATAAATAGCCCGACACTAACGACTCTCACACTGAGTACTTGCATGGTGTCCATGAATCGACCACTTGGAGTACCATTCATGCAATTTGAAGAGTATATGAAGTTTACCTGATTGTTTTGAGTTGCGGGTTCCTCATTTTGAGTGTTGGTTCCCTCATTTGGGGCAATAGGATCTTCATTTTCACCATTATTCATGGCTTCATCCATTAGCATCTCTTCATCAAACATCCAATCCATATGATTATTTGACACAATCTTACCATCAACACAATCATGGTTGTTGTTTAAAGCTTCACCAAACTCATTCCCTCCACTTGAATCACTCATTACCAAAAACCCTAGTTTTTCTTATCAAAACTCCTCTTCTTCTTCTCAAAACAAAAATACCAAAAACTAAAATTTCCCCAAATTTTTGTTCCCAAAACCTGATTTTAAACTAAACCAAATTAACACACTAATCAAATTCATTAATTTTTAATACTAATCACTCAAGGGCATTTTAGCATTTGGAAAGTATTTTTATAAGGGGTGACCCAAAATACTATTGGGAGACATGTTTTGTCTTCTAGCGCATGGCCCCCATTTAATGTGGGCGGCCCCCAATTAAACCAGGATGAAAAGCTGTCGAATCAGGGATATTTTTTTTTTTTTTTTTTTTTTTTGAAAGTGAAATCAGGGATAATCGAGATGCTGTAATCGAATTACAGACATTTTAAAATATAAAAATCGTTAACAGCTGCCAATAAAAACATAAACACGAATTAATTGTAACCTAATTATTCCAACTTATCTGTTTCGAAAAGAATTATTCCATTTTACTAAAGTTTTCTGCTTGTCTTTATTTGTTCGATAAAATTTGACTCTTGTCTAGCATTTGTGAAAGTGCACAATCACATGCAAATGCGAGTCGATGGAGAATCTTACTGGTAAGATAAATCTTCACTTAATTAGTACTCCATGCATGGGAATGGGATTTGTAACCTAGCTGGTAATTTACCACAAAAATTACTCCCTCGATACCACATATATAGGCGGAGGGACTAAATCTCTTAGATTTAGATTATTTTTTTGATTTCATAAATATACGTGATTTTTCCTGTTTTACCCCTTATTATATTCTCTATGTAGAAACATAAACTTGAATATGAGGATAACCAATCAACATAAATAGGGGTAAAATGGATAAAAACCATCTTGAAATTATCACTCTGCCTATCTAATGGTATTAAAAAAAAAACCATATTACGCCTATATAATAGGTACAGAGGGAGTAACATTTTAGTGACAAACCGTGAAATGATAGCTGACGGTCGTGAAAGTGTTGAACAGTGCAGTGTCTTCGTCCAACATTTGAGGATACAGCGTGCACATCTACTGGGGAATGGTTATCTAGCACTTCAAGTTAACTATGGATGGGTTAAGAGTTGAGACCTAATGGCGAACATAAAACAATATCAATTCTATCACCATATCAACACGCTTACTAGTAGCAGCTGGCTTGCATTGTGTCGTTCTCCTTTTCGAAAATCAAAAACTTTTTCTCAAACACAATTCGATGCATCGAATGGGACATTAAAAAGCATCTTTGTGTCCCAAGCATCTTTGTGTCATAAAACACAACATGTTCAAATGAAAAAAAAATTCAATGACGGTCAATAAAATATCAAAGAGCGAGTGACTATACGCAGCTCAGCTGTATTCGAATTTGTGTGACTTACGCTCATGTCAGTGTCGTTTGCTGTGCATCAATGGATCATATTACATTGGAGAAATATTAGTAGACCTGGCATTACAACCAACCAGGTTAAAGTTGTATGGATATATGTCCAGCTACAAATGAACAGAAGTCCGATTCATGCTAATTAATAAATTTAGCAGAGAAAGTAGTTGGTCATAACTCAGTAAGAGTGGATATCAATAATAATTCTAGAGAGAGAGGGAGTGACAGAGTAAGAGTCGAGTATTGTGTATGTGCAGACAAGAGACTAGTGGTAGAAAGTAGAAACCCTAACAACTACTACTGTGTCAAGCAAAGCTGTTTCTATAATTGAGTACTGAAGAACCCTTTAAGCTTTATCTCCCTCTATGCTCTACTATTTTCCTATCACTATAAATCTAACCTTGGGGGTTTCTCATTTCTCACTGCTAACTTCATCACTTTCTCATTGATCAAGTGACTAGCTAGATACAAGTTCTTGGATCAAAGTCTTTAGCACTATGGCTTTTAAAGTTGCTTTGATCTTCTTGATTGTCTCTTTGCTTGCGGTTTTCACTTCGGTATGCTACTCTAACTCTCTCTATATAGCATTTTGATAAATTCATTCTAAGATAAGTTCATCCAACTAAGTCTTGATATATGAGCTGGTGTGGTAGGTCTTACTGTTGCTCACTGTGCAACTCATATTGGGCATGCTTGGGATCTGATTCCTCGAATGCCCAAGTATTTTTAAGCTCCCTTTTATTGGATCAAATACAACCTTTTTAAGATAGCAATGGAAACAACATTTTTAATTAGGAAGGAGCATAAACCTTAAACCCCTGCATTTTGAGAAGCTGTATTTTCCAATTATTTTTACTTTTCTAAAAAGGAACATATTTGCTTTTTAAAATAAAGCTATCTGAAACATTTGTCCATTAGAATCTTGTAAGATGCCTTCACTTTAATCATGTTTGCACTTGCTCATGCCCAACATACTCTGACATTATTAGTGGATTCATCAAAAATCACTTGTTTCATTTTCAATCTTGAGTTTACAAATTTGTAATTTGGAAGCAAAAAAATGTACATAAAATTTACATCTGTCTCTTGATTGAATTTGTTTATCAGGGTGCGGATAATGTCTGGACGAAAACTGCCTCGGGTAAGACTACAGTTCCACCAGTAGCACCAGTCAAGGCACCAGTCCCAGCAGTTCCGGTACCAGTCAAGGTTCCAGCTCCAGCACCAATCAAGGTTCCAGCTCCAGTACCAGTTAAGGTTCCATCCCCAACACCAGTGAAGGCACCAGCTCCAGCACCAATTAAGGTTCCAACTCCAGCACCAGTCACGGTTCCATCTCCAGTACCAGTTAAGGTTCCATCTCCTGCACCAGTGACGGCACCAGCTCCAGCACCATTGACATATCCTGCAGGTAACATTATTCAAGCCTTACTAATTTGTTACTTCCCGAAACCGTATATCCATAAAATGTGAATAAATGACTAAGCAAGGGTGTGTTTGGTTTTCCCTTAGCTTGCCCGGCATTATGTGTCGATCGGTGCGCAGCTCATTCAAGGAAAAATGTGTGCAAGAGAGCTTGTGAAACTTGTTGCGCACGATGCAAATGTGTTCCACTTGGTACATCTGGAAACTATGAAACCTGCGGAAAATGCTACTTTGCACAGAAAACTCATGGTGGTGCACGCAAATGCCCTTAATTTATCGATCTATCAATCATTCTAGTTAATGTTAATTTGTTCTTATAAATTCACTTGTTGCATTAATATGTATTTCTTTAATTAGTAGTTTTTAATGTGTACGAGTATCTAGAGAGGGAAATACTTCGGTTATTTGGTTGATCATGTAATGGGTTCTATTTTCGGAACACAGTATTGATAATATTACTATTATTTATTTTGGTTTAATCTAGCATATCAATTTTAAGGTGAACCCGACATGAAGGTCCCTAATTTTTCACTTTGTTGATTATGGATATGAATTCTGGGTACAAGGGTATGGTTGCAGCATGCAACTTCCAAGAAGGTAGAAAAGATGAGACATGTTTTTGGCATACCAAAAAATTACCGGGCATATTCAAGGTTCGGCTCACAACTTTTTTTTTTGACTAGGTTTGCTAGGTTTGGCTCACAAGTTGTGAGCCGAACCTAGACAAAATGTATGCCCAATAATTTTTTGGTATGCCCAAAAACAGCCCTCGAAAAAATTGTAAAAAGAAAATGCGGTTCCCAGCGGACAAAGGGTGGGCTGGAACTTGAATATAAAAGAATAGCAAACTCAGCAAACTTGAAATAGTCAAAAGATACCAATATAGTGGTACGATGGTTTAAGGTGAGACATTAATACCGATCTGAATCTAGCGAACACACACACACGTAAGGTTTACCACTACGTGCCACCGCACCGCCCCAACCGTAGGCATTAATCAGCGCGGCAACAGGAGCTTGACAACAAGATCCGCAACAGCAACATTAATTAACCATTGAATGGATGTAGATCTCACAGTAAGCCTGTTGGTGGTTTGGTTCTTTCCTCCCGCTGACTTAGCCAAAACGGTGGTCAGTGGTGGAGCTGGGATTCAAATGTCGGAGGGCCAATAAAAATTACTCCCTGCGTATCTATTATATAGCCCGAATTTTAATCTTTATTTGCCTAGATTAATTGGGGGCCATGACATTTTATTTGCATCCCAAAATTTTTAATGGCATATTCATCCGATTATGAAAATACTATTTTAACTTTGACTAATATTTTTCCTTCAAATAACGACCCTTCAAAGACAATAACGACTTTAAGGGTTGTCATATACATAATAAAAACAATAACGACCTTTCCAAAGGGTCGTCAGGGTATTGATCTTTATATGACGACTCCAAACTGTCGTACATTTCTGCCATTAACGACTCTTTTATACTCCCTCCATCCTAGTTTAGATGTTAAAATTAGGGATTTTTTTTGTCCTAAAATGCTTGCTATACTTCATATTTTTTCACCTTTTATCCTGATTTGCCCCTGACTTGGAATCATACCATAACATGGAGAATTGTGTATTTCAATTTTCAAGACACACTCTTAAATATTTTACACTCTTAAACATTTTTCTCTATATATTTCCTCTAATTTGAATTTTTCCAACTAAATAACAAAACCTAGACATCTAAAAACTAGGAACATTAAATACCAACCTAAGGTAAATGTGGAAAAAAAAAACTATTCTCTTTGTGTTTATTAATCTTTGTGCAAAATCCTATTTTGGCATCTAAACTAGGACGGAGGGAGTAAGAAATAACGACTGTTTAGAGTCGTCACTGATGCGAGTTGTATGGGTCAAAAATAATTCACTTCCTCACTCAACTAAATATGAATGAAGTACACGGTAAGAAAGAGTTTGTATCCACAGAGAGACAATTGTTGTTATGCGATTTTCAGTTTCTAAGGTAACAAAGTAACCAAGGGGGGGGGGGGGGGGGGGGGGGGGGTTTGTCTTAGCAAAGTAATAAAATTAAATAAAGCAAAGCAAATAATTGGAATAATCAATAAGGAGAAGATATTGGTCACGGGATAGTATCATTCACAAACATGTATTTTCATCAATGACTAGAATTGATATTTTAATCTTTCATTTATTAAAAGTCCTAGGACATCTTGATCGCAAGAATATCCCGTTAATTCCCTGATTTCATCACAACCACGTTAAAAGATGCATATGTGAATTCTTCCTAGAAAGCAACCTAAAGTGTAAAAGCACTATTATATTTAACTCCCTAAAAGCAATAAGTTCTATGGAATAAGACTAATCAAGGCAATCAAACGTGTAAAAGCACTAATTCAATTTAACCAAGGTTATGATTCATATGCAATTATAAAGATGTATCACTACAAGTAATAATGACACTATGCTACTTAGAATCAGGGATACCAACTTTTTCGTATTGAAAAGCATAATATAGCTTTAGAAAATGAATGCAAATTGGATTCATTCCGGACTCAACCAAACTAACAATCAAATCATATAACAATATGAACCAAGAATCATAAACAATAAATTACTGAGACAAAACTAATGCATTGAATCAAATAACATGTTGAGAATTCAACTTTATCCCATAACCAATATTATTTGTTTATCTACTCATAGCTTTTGAGTTCATCATATTCATAATCAATAAAAATAAAATGAAGAAGATGAAAAATAAACGAAAGCAAACCCTAGTAGTAGTTCTCCTCCAAAGCTCCAAGAATAATAATATGATATCCAAAAGTTGTTGAAAACTTTTCTTTTTGTAGCTTTTCTCCCTTCCAAAACTAGGTCAAGACTCAAAAGAGTCCAAAAGAGAAGCCCATCAGGCCATGTGTGAGAAACCCCATGTAGAAATTATGCCCCAAAAATTTCCGTCGGAAAAACTGGTTGCATGCCGTAAGTTGGCCGGGAAAATTGTAGGAGAAGTAGCTCTGGTGACCGGCAAAGTCTGCCCGTTCACCGGTCAACGAATCAAGTCGATCAGGTCAACAGAGTCAATTGACTAACTCAATAAGATCATGAGTCATCACCGAGTCAGCTATTCAAGTGAGCTAACTGGGCTAACTTGTCTGAGTTTCCATGGCATAAGTTCTGTTGGACAATCATTGTGCTTCAGTACTGCTCTCCAGCCATGATGGCTATGCATTGCCACCAACTTCTTTGTTCTAGATTTCCCTGCTTGCCAATACCATCATCTACCACTGCCATAAACCACTTCAGCATCACTGCATGGCCATCAACTCCACTATACCAATTCATCTCCTAACTTTAGTTCCACATGTACCTTCTAGCTCATCTCTTGTTAGCTTCAGCAAACAACACCTCATAAACCCCTTTCAAATACAACATACCCCCAGCTGCATCATGCCTAATTGTAGCTGCAGATCATTATCCAGTCCACTGTCGCTTCTCAGCACCAACAACAACACAAACCCAGACGAATATCACCAGCTCCTGCAATCTCGGTACCATCAGCAAACAACACAATCCCATTATTCAAACTGCAGCAGTAATATAACCCGCAATGCCTTGAGCCTTTCAGTTGATATCCCACCTGTGAGATCACCTGCAATTCAAACAAAACTACAGCTCCCAATACCAACACAGTGCCATAGCTATTGCATTTCTTTGCTCCTCTATGCAACTTCTTGCACACAGCCTCATCTCCAGAGCATCTTATTGTAGATATTCCACTAACTGCACTCCATAGCTCCAATTCAACCATCTGCAGTTCACCACAATGGCAACAACTATAGCTGCCCGTTTCTTCTCTTCTCTGCAATTCCAAGTACTAGCAACAACCCATTCTTGCAGCTCAATCCCCAATAACACATCTTAGATCCATTGTCTCAGCATCACAATCACCACTGACAGTATTTGTAGCCACAACTTCACTGCCAACTACCAGTCCAATTCACCCGCAACTTCAACCACGGTAACACCCTAATATACATCTAGGCACCACTGATTCCATTACAACTGCTGCACCTCGGTCATTCACAAAGACTAGTTATCCCTTCTTTAACCTCCTCTTTCATTCTGAATTTGAACAGCAGTAGAGTTCCTCCCTGATTTAAATACCCAGAACTTTACCAGAAAACATACACACAATCACCATCTCAATATGTTTAGCAGAAACCCTAACTTCTGTAGCTTCCATCTTCTCAAATCCTCAACAATTTTGAACCAAGAGTGATATTTGATTCATACCCATCTGTTAATTCTTCATAAACTATCTAAACCCTCCTCTCAACTCAACGCAGCAACCTCCATTGATTCTTCAGTCTCAGATCCGTTTTTCTGTGTTCATCATCTCTCCCACCAACAGCACCAACAGCTGATCCAACAACCAGAACCCAATTTAATCATCAAACCCCACAAATCAACTCCAAAAACTCAACAGCAAATTTCATCCACTGCTGCTATCTTGCATATCACACCAAACCAAGGCAGCAACAATAATTGCTGCTCATAGTCATCTGTGTAACTTTCTTGGCATCTCCATCTCAGTCACTGTTCCACCTAATTCAGCCAAAACCCGTTCATAATCTCCTTCAATTTCTTTGTGATTTTCAACATTAAGCCCTAATTCATCTTCCATGATTGAATCGACCAAATGACAACAGCTTCATCTCAACCATCACTGTAACAATAATTATCACCATTCTCGGATCATCACAGCCATCATCAACCTTCCTTCCATGTTGTCTGAATTTCTGCATCTCTATTGACACAGAACAATGCCTCCTTTTCTCAATTTCATATGCAAAAGAAATGAATGATGAGAAATGATTTTCTCTGAAACTTAGTTCTTGTGTAGTAATAGGAATTACTCAAGGCATCCACAAGGGTGAATAAAAGAGCTACCACAACATGAAATACCCTCATCCTCCATTGTGCTCTCGATAGCACATGCATACGAAATGACGCTTTCTCCCTTCTTGCTCCAGATGAACGCTTTATTCCACCAACGGCAGCTGTCTTGTACTTCTCAAACTCACTTCATCTCTTCAATTTCTATTCATCACTAAAGTAGTCATGCTTTTCAGAAAAAAATTGCATCACTAAAACCGACATACTTTTCAGACAGAGATGAAGAAATAAAAGCAAACAATGAGAAATAATCCGCCTCCAACAACATTTGCATCTTTTTGCCTTGTTCTTCTTCTTTTGTTCCAAATGACTCCAAAGTACCTAAATACTCAAAAACAACATAAGATACATAATTTACAAGAAAACTTAGCAAAGAAAGCATAAACAATAGATAAATATTAAGGTGTTTTAGACACCTATCAGTCACTGAAACTGTCGAAACATTAACGACTGTTTAGTGTCGTCATTGAAACAGTAACGACTGTTTACAGCAGTCGGATAACGACTCTTTTATAAAAAAATAACGATTGTTTAGAATCGTCACTGAAACAGTCTAAACATTAACGACTGTTTAGAGTCGTCAATGAACCACTTCAATACCATGACGATTTTTCATACGAATCTGGGCAAAAAAAAAAAATCCATGATCTCAGCGATTTTTCATACACATGGATAAACAAAAAAGAAATGAATTTTTTTTAACTCTAATTAAGTAAGATTATCACTAATTAAGTAAGATTATCACTAATTATTTAGGGGCATTTTAGCCATTTAGAAAGAAAAAAATTATAAGGGGTG
Source organism: Papaver bracteatum (assembly GCA_023529315.1). Classification (NCBI taxonomy): domain Eukaryota; kingdom Viridiplantae; phylum Streptophyta; class Magnoliopsida; order Ranunculales; family Papaveraceae; genus Papaver; species Papaver bracteatum. The sequence continues at coordinate 455,793 of JAJJWX010004907.1, read as the reverse complement.
ACCCAAATTAGGGTGGGGTGACCTTTTTTGTCCTCTAGTGGAGGCCCCCAATTAAACTAGGTTTATTTGTCCCACTAGCAGAGTCCTATTTTCAAGATGAATTTTCTCCTAAATGTCCTTATTTATTGTGCATAGAAAATTATAGTGGGAATATGACAAAGGGTAAAATAAGAAAATGTATGAAAAATAATAAATCCAAAGCAATTTTCTTAACCTAAGAGAATTGTCCCCCTCCGCCTATACATGTGGTATGAAGGGAGTAGCTTGAAACAATAAAATCACTTATATTCGAAACAAAGATAGGAAATTGCCACAAATATATATATATATACACACAAGTAAGGAGTCATTCACAAAAAAAAGTCATCGTCTATTTTGTTGCTAAGCTAAGTATTATCGATACACCGCAAAAATGATACACCTTGAATAACTGCTATGATTGATTTCATATTATGATTCGATTTAGTTTCAATGCGAATGTACATACAAGGCATAAGGTGACTGACAGAGTGCTTAAACTTAAAGTCAGAAATTAAAAATCAAGTTCATTTGAAAAGGAAACACGAAAAAATTCTGGAAAAACAACATATTTTAAATTTGAAAAAGAAGTTGGGCCTAAATTTGAAAAGGAAGTTAGGAAAATAATGAACTTGTAATATATAAATCTTCGTGTAGTAATTGTTTTAGAGCATCCAAATACACGAAATTAGAAAACTTAAAATTGAGAATACTGTATATGTGTAGACAGTGTAGTTGTATATGATTTTGAAAATCTTGGGAGGCCATTTCCACCCCTAAGCAACATGTGGCTCCGTCACTGACGTTGGTAACTGATCTCTCTAATTTTTTGTTATTCAAATTTTTTTCTTTTATATATATAAAAAAGAAAGAGTATTATTACGACCACCACTTTTTATTTTTTTATTGTTATTATCTTTTTATTTTTGCAATCCAGAAGAAACGAAAAAGAAAAACAATAAACGATACCCAACACATAAAGGAATAAACTCGATATACTAATAAACAGTCTTTGTCTCAATTTATCTTAATCTTTGTAAAAATTACTTCCGTATAACAATAAATTCTATATAAGAATAATTTTATATCGTCTGAATGATATTCTGAAATAGAGTTTTTACTGTAAAAGGAGGAGTAGAATGGGTCCACCAACTAAATATCTAGTTTTTATGCGCGAAACTTGCTAGATTGTAAGTTGTCTCATTAGCACTCTTCTTTTTAAACCTAAAGGAGACTCTGTTAAACAGTTTCATTATATCCTTAATCTGCCTAATCATATGTCTCAGCCTCCAAGGATACGAGTCATATTAGTTATTCAGCACTTTAATCACCTTTTTCTCATCACTTTCAATGAATATGTCCTTCCATTCCTTCTCCTCAGCAAGCTAGAAATCCAATAAAATAAATTTGGTTTCTGCTTCTACAAGGGAGTTGTAGTTATGCTCGGAAGTGTCTTCTCCTTCAAACTTCGCATCAGAATTTTTTTGCCAGCACATCACAAGCATCTGAATTATTAATAAACATAAGTGTTGACTTGAGTTTCTTCCAATTACCCTTAGGTGAAACCCATTTATCAATCTCAGGATGTCTCCTAGTTGTCATAGTTGGAGAATATGTTTAGTTTTCCATACTTTCTTCAAATTCAAGTACAATGTAATTGTACTAGAAATGAGTCTTCATGATAATTCTCTAGATTGAGATATTACCGTTGTTGAAAATCTTGTCATTCCTAAGTTTCCATAAACGCAGAGAACTACTCTGCCGTTTGTTGAAGCCAGCTGCTTATTAGTTGCTTCATAGTGGTATTTCCATTAACTCGTAGACCCATATTAGATCCAAAGAAGACATTTATCACAACATGGAAGTGCAGCAGAAGGTGATCACTAGACTCAATATAATCATTACACAACCTGCAATCTTGATCAATACCTGCAATATGCTTGCCCAATCTTTTGAAAACTGCAATTCCATCATTTAGCACTCTCCACATAAATGGCTAAATTTTCGGTGCCAAGTTTTTTACTTTATAAAATAGCTTACATGGAAAGTTTCCAGTGTTGCTGCCATGCTGCCAGATGTTAAAGATTTGCAGTCTTGTAATGTATTCATGAAAGATTTTGTTGAGAATTCCCCACAAGGATGTGGTGCCCATAAGAGTTTGTCTTTGGTATCTTCTTCTTTATCACCTGGTTTTACAGACTTTAACTGGCGAAAGCCTCCTAATTAAGTACGAACTGCCTACAAGGACCAAGTGAAAAATATCTTCATTAGAAGACCGGAGAATAATATAGGAAATTATATCAGTTACCGCATCTGAGCTAGCCTTTAGCCTTCCTCCATAAGCAGCATTGTTTCTCTCCTTCCATATTTGTCAAATGATTGCATATGGAATCAATTTATAGATCTTCTTATTCTGCCGTGTAATGGAAAATATGTCCAAGCCTTCATGTTTTCCAATATATTTTTCCGAAAAACACCATCATTTGTTGAAATATGACCAAATTTTTCTATAAAATTGATAATGGAAAAATAGGTGTTCTGCATCTTCGTTTTCGCAGAGTTTTCTTGTTGCATTAGGTATATGTATTCCTATGTGTTGCATATTCATAAGTGATCGCAGTGATTTTTGGAATGTTGACCAGACAATACATAAACCTTCGTTGGAATCCTTATCTTACATAAGTGTTTTGAGAACGGCAAAGTAGGAGCCGTAGAACCTTGATTCATGTTTTAAAAGGTTTCATAACTTATTTTAATTTGATTGGAAAGGTGATCACAACTGAACTTCTAAACCATGTCACTGAATCCCCACCTCTTCAAAACATGACATTTTTAAATAACTGAAGGTATTTGGCGTCCTCCAAGTTCTATGTTCTGTTCAGGAATATAGGCGTACCAAATACAAACATTAAGAACGTCATAATAGTCTAATTTATTTCGCCAAGGGATAGAGGAATTGCTCTTTTCCCACTTCCTTTAAAACGATTCCTCAATTATGCTAGCCTAAAAAATTCCAATCTTATCTCTTTATTCTTAGGTTGAATCCGGGTTATGTTTAGGATATTTTGCAGCAGCCTTGAATTGGACCTCCATTTCGGCGTCGTCTCATCCAAGAAAATTCAAAGCCAACTCTTTCAAGGGCTTCCAATCAATTTTGGGGTCGTAACCGATATCTACCAAACCTCCAACCACTGGTAAACCTGAAATATGGACAACGTCATCTGGAATTATTGTTATTTCTCCAATAAGGAGATGAAATGTATCAGTCTCGAAATAAAACCTCTCCAAAAAATTAGAGATGACAAATCTATCGATATCAACCCCCCGATGAGCATCTCCAACTGCGTCGTATAATCCCGAGATGTGCAAAATTTCGTGAACCTCCTCACATTCCTCATCCAACGGACAAATTGACATTGTTTCATGTAGATTGTGGAGCTTCAAAATTCTAGCGTCATGTTCAGGATTCTGCACAGTAAAAATACTGTGGTGAATATGTATAATATTCCTACACATATTTTACAAAACACTACAACATCGTTATTACCCGGTGACGCCAAATTTTGGCAACAATATGGTCTTCATATCCAAATAGGACTTCACCATTATCTCTGGGCAATCCATAACAGACTTCTTCAATTGGTAACAACTAGTTTACAATGTTTTTCGTAGTCTTTTTATTGATTTTTTTGTTCTCGGACCCTTCTACTAAATCTGGTTCCTCAGTCGGTTCCTCATGAACTTGGTAATCAAAATTATCTGACTGTTGTTCCTCGCTAAATACTTTAGTTTCATCAACATAGTTCGTGAAGGTTTGAACATCATCTAGTGTATCGGAAGGTTCTGCACTTGATTCCATGATAACATTTTCTTCCTCATTTGAAATAGTTTCTCCCTCATTTGAAACAATTTCTTCTCCGGGATTGCTAGTTTTACCACCAGATTCTTCGGTTCTATTCCACTGCTCCTTCATTCTGAAATTAGAATCAAAAGATTGGATTTTTTTTTAATTTACTACTAATAGGTTAGGAAATGTCAAAAATTAAAATTAACAGCCATAAAAATACTACAATTCAAATGGAGGGAGCAGTACTGGTGACTTGGCTCGAATGGAGAAGTGGGTGTATTCAAACGATTTGGGTGGTACTATCAAGTTGAAATCACATAAATACATGCCGAAAATCTCATATCCTTTTCTGAGTACAGATAAATTCGTTTATTCTAGAAGAAATCATGGCGAAACACAACCACGGCCATCATCCTAAATCAATCAACACATTTTTTGTTTAAACAATTTGATGAATCGACGACTTGGGAGTTGGGATACACAAGTTCTAAATACTCTTGTTGTCTCTTTTAACTCTATTGACCAGTCAAACGTATGGGTCGAATATGATCGAAAACCTAAATGGGCTAACATAGCATTGGAAATAATTTCAGAACATGTTCGATAGTGTTCTTCACTAAATGGACGAACTACCTGCATTATTCATGGCCGCTATTAACCAAATTTTGAAGAAATTTTACAAAATTATTGAACGCATAACATAAATAAAAAAGATGAAGTGAAATCACCTAGGGCTTCGTATCGGTGCCAATTATTCCTTTATCTACTCACCAAAAAAGGTGTTTCTCCCAATATTTTCCGGACTAGCTACAAAACCAGAATGAAGCAGTACTTTCATTGTCAATCTGGCTCATTTTTTCCATGATTTTAATAACAAACAGAAGGATGGTTTGAGTTTTTTTGATCAACATAATTCTTTGATTCGAAGATAAGCTAAGAAGATTTAGATTTTTCCTACAACAGAAAGGTTCAGGTTGTGAAGAATTATGTGCAATGAATTCTGTAGGCGTAGATTATCTACAGAGCCAGGTGGCAACATCCTATGTTATGATGCACTGAAGAATAAAGAAGCAAGGAGCACGAGATCAAGGCTAGCAGGCGCGAGAATTGAGAGACCCACGTGGGTCGGACGTGACCGCTGCACAGACGTCGGACGAGTTAGGCCCCAGTCTTCTGACAGAACTGGCAGACAAGACGTATTGGGTCAAATGAGGGACACCAGTCAAAGAGATAAGGGCATACGTACTATGTCGGCCAACTGGAAGGGCGATAGACCAGAAGGACGACATCGCACCAAGGTAACACAAGAGAGGATCGGCTCGGACAAGATGTCGCTAGGGAATCCGATTGCATCGACCATACACACGGAAGAAAGGGCGACGCGAGCAAGCCCGATGCAGAAATTCAAGTTGGATACGTCGTGACCAACACCCTAGTTTGGTTGTATGTACTCTTCCCTATAAATATAAGGACTTGTATTCTAGAGAGGGGAGGAATTTTTGGGTAGGAGAGAGAGACTTGTAACAACGTTAGTAAGAGGGAGAGATCGACTTCATCTTGTAAGAAAGAGAGAGAGTTGAATTGAGAGAGAGCTCCATTGTAACACCTTGAAGTAATAAGATTCATCCCTTACCCCCGTGGACGTAGGTAATCATGCCGAACCACGTATATGCTTGTGTCCATTGTTGAGTTCATTCCTTGACTTGCAATAGTAGTTATTTTCTATCATTTGGATGTAGTTTGTGGTAAAATGCATCTACATTCTGGCGCCGACTAAGGGGATCCGACTAAGATCTCCGGATACCTTGCCTGAAGTGCCTTCGGAGACGATCAAAAGTTCCTAAATACACCTTCAGGTGTTGTAGTTGAAGCTAAGATGAACTCTGTTGGCCGAAATCGTCTATCTTTGTTGCTTCAATTCGTGAAAGTATAAGGTTAAAACCTTCAGAGATGGTCAAGAGCTCCTAAATACGCCTTTAGGTGTTTAGTTGAAGCTAAGACGAACTCTGTTGGCCAAAATCATCTAGTCCTGTTGCTTTGAGTCGTATAGCGCAAGTATTAAGCTAAGACGAACTCTATTGGCGTTGTGTGCTATGGTGGCGATGGAGTAGCTATCTGTGATATCTTAAACTGAAGAAGAAGCCGAGAAACAAAAGATACGAAGAAGGAGGGTTATTTTCTTCAAGTGACGAAAAAAACCGGACGGAATTCAAAATCTTTTTTTGGAATTGAAATTTTATGTTCGGTTTCATTTGACAAAAAAGTGGCCATAAAAGGGTCTCCCTCCCTACGGGCCCTTCGGGCCCTCCGGTCGGTCGGCCCAAATAGCATGACACATAGGATTTAAGACATTTCTTACCAAGTTTTCATCTCCAACACAAGGGTAAAGGTCATAGAGATAGATGACATGGATAAGTGGGGGTAACGGAGAAAGTAGAAATAAGAATTTCTTAATGACCTTGGGTCTTAGGTCCACATCATCATTTTGTCTCTAAATTTAAATAAAAAGGTGTGGGTAAGACCTTGAAGATTGGAGATGGACTTTAGGTCAAAGAATTTATCTCTATTTAGTTTTGTCTTTTAGCAAATAACCCACTAAAAAAAAGTGATAACAAGACCTCCACGTAAGATGAGCTTGACCCTTTGCATTGGAGATGCTCTTATATGTGTTATTGTAATCGTAAGAAAAATTGACGCGTGGATAAACTAAATGGTTGCCTACGTGGCGGTGTAAGAAACGTGTCATTACCGAATTGTTGGAAAGTGAGAATAACAATTAATTCTGTTATAATTACTGTGACAAATTAGCCACGTGTCGCTATTCTAAAATTAGGTTAACCGTTACTATTAAATAATGTAACAGTTTATAAATATGACTGTAACCAAATTTTGTCACGGTAAAAACTGTTACAAAAAAAGATAACAATTAATATCATAGCGTTTCTCTAACGGCGTATATGTGTTACAAAATTTTTTTTGTAACAGATATACCCTGTGACAAAATCTAGGATTTGGCGTAGTGAATTCAAATAGTTAAGGTTCAAATTGAAACAAACAATAAACATGCATAAATACAAACAAATCAGGTGGATCTTAACATAAATCATTAATCGAACTTTCCTCTAGAAGTAACATCAAACATGCACATCAACCAAAGATTGATCCAAAAGTGATGAATCCAAATTAGTTGAATGAAGTTATAAGTTGTGAACATAAATCGAAAAAGAAGGTGGTGGTAGTTCTGGTGAATCTAGTGTTGGAGAGGTACTGGTGGGGTTAAAGAGTGAGGCTGGTGATGATGAATCTATGAAGAAGAAGAAAAGAACTTAGCAGCAGCCGAGAAAGAGAAAGAAAGGGAGATTGAGCTGAAAGTATGTCTTATACTGAAAATCTACGGCTAATATATATTTTAATCCTAAGGCTAATATTTATCGGTTAACCAATGATTTCTCGGTACGGTTTTTGGGCATAACCTAAACTGAATCCGAGCTTTTCGGTTACCTAAAACTAACAACCGTGAATATATCATTGAGATTCGCTTCCGGATCGGTTCGGTTAAAAAATGATAGTTCGGGTTCTCGGTTTAGGTTCGGTTTTGTGCAGCCCTACGAATAGCCCCACTGAGATGAGATTAAGTATACTATAGTATTTGGAGACATAAGCCTCGAGGCAAGAGAGAGTAGCTAGAAGGAATAGGTTTAAGTCAAATTCTAAAACCAACAACAATTAATAACTGGTAAACTCAGGGCTCAAGCAATAGCTGTCACTATTTTGCTATTTTGATCTAATAACTTGCTTATTTAATTGCACTAATTAATTCGTGCACATGAACATGTTAAAGTAATCACTCCCTCTGACTATCTCAAGTATCTAGTCTCTTCTTCTTACTCCCTCTATAAATACAACAGTGGTTTTCTTTAGTTCTTCATTAATTAAGTTATATAACAATGGCTTTGAAAGCTTTAGTCTTCTTCTTAGTCTCTCTTTTTGTTGTTGTATCGCAGGTAATAATTTCAAGATTTATTTTTGGTTTTCACTTAATGAATGCTGCTTTTCTTGTTTTAGATCATTTTCGCTAATAATGTGTTGATGCACATAACTTCGACTAGCAAGTACGTACATTTATAGCTAATAATATTGAATCTTGCTCTATTCTCAATTTCACAGGCATCGCATGTGACTCCAGTCACTCCACCACCACCAAAGGTTCCTGCAGTAGCTCCGGTGACAGCTCCGTATGTGCCTCCTATCGTTAGAGCCCCACATCCACCAACTCCAGTCATAGTACGAGCTCCACCACCACCTCCTATCCGAAGAAGAACACCACCACCTCCTATCAGAAGAAGAGCACCACCACCTCCTGTCACAAGACGAGCCCCACCACCTTACAGATCACGAGCACCACCACCTCCTTTTACAGTACGAGCTCCACCACCTCCAGTCAAAGCACGAACTCCACCGCCTCCTTATACAACACGAACTCCACCACCACCTGGTAGAGGAAGGCCACCACCGCCTCCAGCCAAAGTCACATACCCACCACCACCACCAGCAGCCGTAGTGAGGAGCCCTCCAGCGAAGGTGCAGCATCCAGTTCCTCTTTCAGCTTGTCGTGGACTCTGTTTGACCAGATGTGGAAAACATTCAAGATTGAAACGTTGTATGAGAGCCTGTGAGGCATGTTGTAAAGAATGCAGGTGTGTTCCAACCGGTACTCATAGTAACTACAAAACATGTCCACCATGTTACCATCAAAAGAGAACCAAAGACGGCAAACACAAGTGCCCTTAAATTTACTAAATGTAACAATAGCTAGATCGATCACCAGCAATTTCTTTGTATTCGGGTATAAATTACGAATCTAAGACTGTAACCTGAATCAAGTTAAAATATGAGATGAAGAGATTGTAATGTGCGCGTTAACATCTGACACGAACTATAACTTGAAATATTAACTGTGGTTGTCAGTGAGACAAAAAATTTGGGGTCTTCTGGTTCTGGACAACAGAGACCAATGAAAACACAACTTTATTGGAACGATGCGCTGTTACCAATTATTGCTCATTAGAATGGGCAGAGAACTAAATTTCCTGTACCAAACACGAAATGAACCGGTCTGTTTGCTTACAAGAAGATTTATATCAGAAGTTTGTTCATGCAATTGCAATAAGAGAATGCAATTGGCATCTTGGCTACTACAGCAATATATGTCTTATAGTCCCTTTCGAGTACCTCAAAAACTAAATCGAAGTATTGAATGCTGCGAAGCTACTAAAACATTTCCTGGAAAACTATGTTAGGAAACAAGTTGTTGTGTGCTTGTGTGCATTAAAATTGAAGAAGAAAATGCCAACTTCTCCTCCATAAAGCACCTACAGTACACAAAACATAACTAGTTTGGATGGCTGTATCTTATAGGAAGCTCTTAAATTACTCAAGCTAATTTAGTACTCCGGTAGGTCTTATATGACGGTACACGCAATTGGATATCAAAGAACCCTTTTTAAGTTATTCAAGAATTCAAGCTAAGTTAGCTCATACAGTATATTTTTAGGAAGTAAAGCATAGAGATTGCCAGGTTGGTTAAGGTGGAAGGAGGGAAACCATAGGTTTTTCCAAGATGTATAAGGAGAAACCGGGAAAGTGTGGATTAGTCGGAGTGAACTTCAAGCATTTCCGTTGGATACGATGGATGAGCTAGGGGTGAGGACGGGTATATGAGCGTGTCCCGTTGCCTTTTTTGAGGTGTATTTTTCATGTTTGGGTGGTATAGGATTGAAAAGCGTGTCCCCTTGCTTGTTTAGTTTCAAGGAAACAGGGAAGAATAACCTCTACGACCAAAGACTCATGACAGATGTGCAAAAACATTAACTTGGGCCAGCAGATCTTCGGCATACTGCTCTAGTTCATTAATAAATAACCCTTTTACACATAATGTCAATGGATTCGATATATAATTGGAGACAGAAATCTCGAGGCAAGAGAGAGAGTTGAAAGACGGTGTAAGTCGGATTCTTACAATAACTTATGAACTCAAGCAAGCTGTCACTGATTTTTACTTATTCATTGCACTAATAAATTCATGCACATGAACATGTTAAAGCTAATTCCTCTTTCTGGCTCCCTAGTCTCTTTGTGCTCCCTCTATAAATACCAGCACTGGGCTTGCTTAATTCTTCATCAGTCAGTAGTAATATCACTGATTAAGGTGTAGCAATGGCTTCAAAAGCTTTAATCTTTTTGTTAGTCTCTCTTCTTGTAGTTGCATCACAGGTAATTCAATTCCCTTGATTTATTTTCATGTCCACTCTATAATGCTTTTTTTCTTGGTCCGGCACTAGTTTAAGATTCTAGAACCTGGTTTTCGTATAAATGCAGTCATTAGAATAAGCTAACTATGTAGTAATCCACTTATCTTCGACTATCAATTATGTAAACTTATATCATTATATTCAATTTCGCAGGCATCACATTTGGTTCCACCACCACCACCAAAGGTTCCTGCTGTATCTCCAGTGAGAGCTCCTTTTAAACCCTCATATCCACCAACTCCAGTCACAGTACGAACTCCACCACCACCTCCTATCCGAGTCCTAACTCCACCTTCCCTAGTCCAATCAAGAACGCCACTACCCCCTGTCAGAACCCCACCACCTCCTTTCAGAGCACGAGCTCCACCACCTCCTATCAAAGCACGAGCTCCACCACCTCCTGCTAGAACACGAACTCCACCACCTCCTGTCAGAACTCGAGCTCCACCACCTCCTTACATAGCAATAACCCCGCCACCTCCTGTTAGAACACGAGCTCCACCACCTCCTGTCAGAACTCGAGCTCCGCCACCTCCTTACATAGCACGAACTCCACCACCTCCCATTAGATCCATAGCTCCACCACCTCCTGTCACATCCATATACCCACCACCACCACCTGCCGTACTAGAGAGCCCTCCACTGAAGGTGCAACCTCCTGTCCCTTTGTCAGCTTGCCATGGGCTATGTGTGACTAGATGTGCAAAATCTAAAAGAAAGAAATATTGTATGAGATCTTGTAAGACGTGTTGTAAACGATGCAGATGTGTTCCATTGGGTACTCATGGTCATTTCGAAACTTGTCCAAAATGTTACCGTGAACAGAGGACCAGAGGCAATAAACACAAGTGCCCTTAAATTTGTTCAATGTAACTATAGCTAAATCACCAGGAATTTCTTTGTATTTGAGTACGTTCGCTTTGTACTTCCTCAGTTCTTAAATAATAGGCTGGTTTCATGTATAAATTTACACATAAAACCAGCCTATTATTTAAGAACGAAAGGAGTATTTGTTTTCCATTTGTTAAATTCAATCAAGAAAGATCTATTTTGATTAACATGAACTAATAACTTATGAATCTAAGATTGAACTTTTTAGAAATGAGACAAAGATATTGTAAATCACGTGCCATTGAGAGTTTGAAAATTCGACACACGCTTTCTTGAGAAAAGAACTATGGTTGTCAATGTTGAAAAGAAGGTGCGGGTTTCTTGAACAACAATGACCAAAGAAAAGAAAAACGAACTCATTGCGACGACACTTTGCTTCCGAGTCCTGTTAATAGGAGGGACATAATGGATTGGGGGAGGGAAACAATTTAGTCAAATTCTTATTAGGCGTTGGTCAACGTCAAACTACCCAGAAATAAAAAAATATTTTACAAATGCCAATCTTAAGCTCGTCATTTCCTTTCCATCTGAGAAACACAGTTGATCCAGGGGTAGAAGGGAGCCTTGAGATATATCAAATTCTCTTTTTGATTCCTACCTTTGTTTTGCTAAGGTAATCACACCGTAAAGTAAATTGAATTCAATCCAACTTATGTCCAGGCTCCGGATTCTCTTTCATGAGTCGTAGCAAGTTACATGCCACGAATCTAATGAATATACACTACAAAGATCAAACTCTAACTATGGATAACAAACGCCAGGATGTGTTTGGCACGGAGGTAGTTGAAGGTAGAGTTTAGTCAACGGCATGAGTCAAGGATGGAATTCAAATCCTAGTGTGTTTGGCATGGATGGAATTGGAGTTTAAGGTAGTTGGAACTATTTCATTCAATGGAAATTGAAATCACACCTCCCCCATGGAAGTTGGAACTCCATCCTTCCAACTCCACCCATTGACCATTTTGACATTTCAACTTATTTTACTTTCTTTTTTTCTTTAAACAATAATTAATGGGGTGGGATCCGTTGACATGGTTATATTGACATAATCTTCACATTTTAAAGCCATTTTTTTACTGAGCCCAACCGGCAATGAATTTGAAGCTAATTTTTTGGTGACATGTTCTTTTTATAAGTCCCTATATTCCAACCAAAATGAGAGCATTCCGAGATGTATAAAGCCACCATCTACGATTTTGAATATCAGCCGTTGAAGATTAACGGTTGAAATTAAAATTTATGGATGATGAAGTTTCGTATTTCGAAATGCTCTCATTTTTGGTTGGAATGTAGAGACTTATAATAAGAACGTGTCACCAAAACATTAGCTTTAAATTCATTACCGGTTAGGCTCAGTAGAAAAAATGGCGCTAAAATGTAAAGGTTATGTATAACCATGTCAACGGATCCTACCCCATAATTAATTTCCTATACTTATAAATTTACATTGGTAATTCAAATATTATTTTATTTTATTTTATTTTATTTTATTTTATTTTATTTTATAATTTATAATTTATAATATATTTAATTTTATTTAATAAAATTTATATTTTATTTTAATTAGTAATTTTTAATAATTTAATAATATTTTGTTTTTTCTCATATTGAAAAATGGAAAATAAAAAATCTTATTATTTAAATATATTAGTACTGTTGATAAATTATTAAATTTAAAATAATAATTTTATTTAAAAGAACAAAACTCTATTATTTAATATTATATTTATTTAAATTAGTAATTCAAATAACTTTTCAATCCAAATATAAAATTATTTCCACTAAAATTATATTTACATAAAAATGAATTATTATTGTTGATAGATTATTTTTTTCACTAAAAAATAGTATTATTTAAAGAATTCTAAGAATAATTATTATTAATATTATATTTACTTAAAATAATAATCTAAATAAATTTTCACTTCAAAGATCAAATTTATATTACATATATATATATATATATTATAGTAATATTACATTAATACATTATATTAATATTAATATTATAATAAATTTAATTGATATTATATCATATTTATGCTATATTTAATTAATATTATATTATATTTATGTTATATTAATTAATATTATATTTTAAATTAACTTAAATAATATTATATTTATTTCATTACTAATATTACATTTATTATTTTACTAGTATTTTATGTAGTTATTTATTAAAATATATATGATTACATATAATTAAATTAAAAAATAATTAAAAATAATTTTTTAAAGAAATTCAGTGATTCAAAAATAAATTTATCAGCAAATAATATATTAATAAATAAATATTTTGAAAAAAAAAACATTTGAAAAAGAAGAATGACGTAATTGTCAATTTCATCAATAATCATGCCAAACACATAAATTTTGAAGATTGAAATTCAATTTCTAGGTAGTTTGAATTCTAGGTAGTTGGAACTCCCTAGATTTCAAGCTCCATCAATGCCAAATGCAGCACAAGTTTTTATTTAATCTGTTTGACTACTTAAGTCTAATAGTGCAAGGTTTACTAGCTACTGGACAATGTTTGTGTAATTGTTAGTCATATCGTTGATATATAGTATTCAACTGCATCATCATCATTTCATCAAATTTCTTTCAAAAATAAAAATAAAAAATCGATTCATCATATACGACATGCCTAATCTTGAATCCCAACGCGTTTATTGTAATTTGATGAATTAAGTTCTGGAATTATGTTTGACCGGAAACTCTGTCGACGAACGTTTTAGGTTTAGGTATGGGAAGAAGATAGTTGGGCAAAATTATTAATTATCAATTATTTCAAGGGATATTTTAGGCTTTTCATACAGATTTGAAGGAGTCAATCCCTCCTCGGTAATTTTGTATCCCTCCTCTTAATCCTTCCCTCCTCAAATTTATTCTTTACTTCCTATTAACAGAACTCTTGTTTTCTTGCTGCCCGCATGTCCGTTGCTTACTGGAATATGCATAGAACTTAAAGTTTCTTTATAGCTAAAGCTTGGATTTGCTGTAAACTCCAAAATGTATCAAAGCCTTAGCTCCTATCTACTAGAACATAGAGAATTTCATCTCCATAAAAAGAACCACGGTGCTTGCTCTAGCACGAAAGAATGAGTTTGTTTTCTAATACAAGAGTTGTGTAAGAAGATTTCGCTTGCAATTGTGATAAGCAAATGAAAGTACGGCACCAACATTTTTGACAAGGTGAATTTTTTTTAAAATTATTGTATGGGTGAAATACCTATTTGCTCTTCTTTATCTTCATCTATTAATCAAATTAAAAAATTCGGCAGGAATATCAATTTAGTTAAAACAAAGAAGGTTTTTCCCTTTTGCGTATGGTAAAACTGAATGTTATCAGTGACCTAAGTTCAAAACTCGTGAGCACCATATTATTTACCGATTAAAAAAAAAGTAATCAACAATCTGATCAAGTGTATAGACATATAAAAACATCTGGTACCTTAGACTGTGCTAGTCCCTCGTGGTAATCAATGTGAATATGCCTCTTTTTTTAATGCTATGTAGGATTAATTAAAAGAGATGAAGATAGAGATAATGTTATCACATTCCGACCTTGGAATTGCAGACAAAGACATCATAAGAACTTCATCGACAGAAAAATCTTGGAGAGATCGCTAAGGGCATCTCTAATGGTATATGAATATTTAATAACATGAAAATACAATTAATTATTTTGTTTTGAAAAGTATCTCCAATGGTTGTTGTATTCATATCTATTTTAATATACTCTATTCCAAAACTCAAATCTTACATGACATAAATAGTTTTAGAAATCCAAACTCCATTAGTAAGAGTACATTTGGAGTACATTTTGTATTAGGAATCTTTTATGGTTTCCTGCAGTTATTTTCTATATGTAGTTAGATATAACTGTATGTAATAGTTAGCAGAAACTTTTCTGTTTTCTGTTTTATTACAAGTTACAGTCGGTTTGTGACCTCTTGTAAATTTTACAGCTCTAGCCTTCCATACAGTGCATTGTACTCCCCTTATCTGTTTTATGTGAACTTTATTCTTCTATTACCATTTCTTTATGGTATCAGAGCCTCTTCTTGGCCTGATAATCTCCATCATCTATTCATTTAGCTTCCACCATTAAAACTATGCATTTGTTCTTGATTTTATTGTTTTTGTTATTTGTTTCGTCAGGGAATCTAGCAATACTAAGTTTCCTCTCAACACAATCTCTAATATTGTTTCTTCAAAGCTTCAAGATCACAAACTACATCACTTGGAAAGCTTTATTACTTCTTCTATTCAAACGTTCAATGTTTTAGGTTACATTGATGGTTTGAAACCTTGTCCTATCAAGTATATATTTCTATGCAGCATGAGGTGCCAATGCTGAGGAAACCAATAATCCTGATTATGTTCGCTGGTATGAATAATATCAAACGTTAATTCTCTGGATCCAATCTATAATTTCTAAAAGTTTTATCCCATATGTTGTTGGTCAATATACATCGTATGAATTATGAAAAGTAATTGAAGAAAGGTTTGCTGCAACCTCATCAACTCATGTGATTCAATTACATACTAAATCATCGATTATATCTTTTCTTAATGAGATCAAGAAGATTTCAGATATGGTCTCTGTTGTGGATCTCCTGTAAATGATAGTGAAATGGTTGTTAGTGTTCTTAATGGTCTAGGACCAGCTTTTGATTCATTTTTGTTAGAGCATATCTCGGTTGAACTCACCAAGTGTTGGTATGTCAAGTTTGGTTGTCATATTTTAGTAATGAAACTCATCTAAAGTCGCTTGATTAAATGCTAGAGTCAACTTCTTTTAGGTTAGACTAGAAAGTATAGGAATGTTGAGACATACAAATATTTCTCCAAAGACCTGAAGAATGTAAAGAAGTAAAGAACTACAACGACAATATCATCCTTCCACTTGAAGTTAGTAATATTAACTTGAAATGTTTCATTCCTAACGTATCTTTCAAGTTGTGATATATTGAAAACATAATTGCGAATCTGTATATATTATACATATTGTATATAATACTCTAGTGATAAGACATGATCAAAATAGTATGACCATAGTATTAAGGAATTATACTACGAAGTATAATGCTTATCTTTTGAACTTCGTAGATATGACATCGACACGATCTTGTATATAGTGTTATGATTATGTGTATGGGTTGTGGTGAAGATTTCATCCTAGGAAACAATTATTTACATTTGTTTAAAGGAAGTATATTCATGAACTTGTTTCGTGAATCGAAGAGGAAATCAATAGGTTTATTGGTCTAGTTATTGATTGCATATCTTTGTATGACCAATATGTGTGAGTTGGTAGAACCGATCTTAACTCAGGTTATGTATCTTAGTATAACCGATCACAAAACATAGACTTATGATTTGGTATGACTGGTCCTAGTAATTGGTATAACCTATCCTAAGTAATCACCATGAGATGGTATGATCGATCCTTGTAATTGGTGTAACCTATCCTGGTAATTGGTTTGACTGATCCTTGTAATTGGTATATCCGATCCTAGTGACTGGTGTGACTGATCACAATTAGATACCATGTTTAGGTATAACTGATCCTAGTGATTGGTATAATCGATCTGAACCCATGTACGTGACTTGGTATGACCAATCACATGATAGTAGTCTTGGAATACTGGCAAACCAACTCTAAACTTGTTTGGAAGTGTGGTAGAACCAATTCCAAGAAACAAATCCATGTAAATATGAAATAAGGATTTGCAGTGAAAAGATGTCAACATACTTTGAACACGAGCAGTAACTCTTATCATTATTGTTCAAAGATATTCCTTGGTACTCAAGGTGATCCCGTGCCTAAATAAATTAAGAATCTTTTTATTAAGGTTTTTGGTTTTATATGCTTTAATTACCAGCAATTAATGCATAACTCTAGAGAAAAAAAATTAGTAATGTGCGTTTACTAATTGGAAATTTTCTATTGAGAGATTTCAGAAAATATTGTACCTACATTTATTGGGATTATGAAAACCGAATTCGGGCATTCATTGTATATCTTGAGAATATTTTCGGTTGTGGAAATTCTTTAGTGTCCAAACATCCTTGGTCTATAAATATCTAAGTTTGCATTTCTAGCAAACTATCCTAAGATCCAGGCAAACTTCATTTCTTGTTGTTTTTGGTGGATCCGTCTAATTGGAGAGAAAAGAATCATAATTAGGTGAATTCTCTTACGACCGCTCGTTTAAATACTTTTATGGGATCAAGAAGCGCTACGAGTACCGTTGGTGGGAAACTAGATAATTGCAATGTTATTAGTTTTTGATTTGATTTGATTGACTAACAGTTGTTGAAACTTTGATTGCACCCAGTTTTTTTATGCTTGAGAATCTTATCTTCTGATGTAAGATTCACTTAGACTAGATCAAAGTATCGACGAGATATTTAGAACTGTTGTTATATCTAAAGATATCTTGTGATAATCCATTGTTAAAAGACTCTATTCTGTGCGTGATTTATCACAAGAGATTCAAGTGGTATTGTGCAGGTATTTGAAGATAATAGAAGATGTGAAGACGAAGAAGAATTCTTATTAGTTTTCGTATCTTTTGGATATAGTGCACAAACCTTGATCGGCTGGAATCCAACTAGAATCAGTTTATCTTTGATTGATCTGATTGATTAGTTTCATGAGATCGGAATTCTCTATATTTCTCTTTGAGATCTGTATTGATTGAGTGTGAATCTATACTTGACTATTTCGATAGTTATAGTTAAATTGATCTAACCAAAATATTGTTGTGTCATTTACTTTAGTTTTCCGCATTATAATTGTTATATTATTGTTAGAGAACTGCTTGGTCGAACTCGTAAGCGTTGCTATCTCAAGCTTTTTGTCAAGTTTAGTTGCCAAAACTATAAGTCTTGATTTCTAGTCTACTTATAGCTAAGTCTCATATTATGATAGAAAGTGTAGTTGGGCATTAAACTTCACGACGTTCATTGATTGATGACGAAGAACTACTAAGGGGAGCTTGTGGAACTTCATCAAAAAAATATATGTGAAGACTTGAACTGATCTATCACTCAAAAGTCTATCTACTTTATCTCCTATTGGATACAAAAGTCGTAAATCTATATAGACTTCGATTATACATATTTGATATTTCGATCTAAGTTTAACTCGCTTACATATTTCTCGAAATATGTGTTGGTAAGCTTTCGCTTTAACCAAGTTCATCTTATATTCTTGACGAAAGTCAAAAGATGAACATGTGAAAATCGCCTGGTAACATCTTACATGATTTGTGTGAGACATTCATTTGATGTAGACTCGAAATGTTTCGTATTGATCATTCGATCACTTGAAAATTTCTTTGAAGCTAATAGTTTGTGTGAAACAACTATGGTCGTCTTCCAAGAATGTTTCAATGATTGAAATGGGAGTTTAGAACTATTAACCATGAGTGGATATATCAAAGTATGCGTACTTGTATGCTAACCGTTGCAAGTTATTCCAAGTCCGGGAACCATGGTATGCATACCCGTATGCATACTGGTTGGTTTAATGAAAGTCCGGGAACTTAGTATGAATACCCATATGCGTACTAGCATAAAGTTCATGTCAGGAAATTCAACTGAGTTTGGAAGGTATGCGTACCCGTTCGCATACTGACGAACCCAAACTTAGTCCGGCCACTTAGGTATGCGTACCCATTTGCATACTTCTAAAATCGGTTTCTTCATAAACTAATATACTTATATAATAAGAAATGCAATCTTTTGCAAACCGTGGCTATAATGTTCATGAATTGATTCGAGTGAATCAAAATCGATTTTGCTTCAATTGTGTCTTGCATACTTCTATGAGAATATAAGCAATTGAACAACTCTAGAACTAGTTTCATTTGAGTCATTTGAACTAGTTGTGTTAAGATGAACAATGTTGATATGAAAGTGATCATATGGCTAACTTCGGTTAACTATTATTGAGACAACAAGGTGTACACATTTAGGTACGGTTACCCATATCTAAATGAAGTTACTTTTCATTTGTGTGTAACAAGCTAAGTTTGATCTACCTGTTGAAATATATTAGCTTGAGTCTAATAAGTTTTTCATCTAATGATGAATATTGAATGCTTTTTTACCAAGGTAACATTGATTTCTAACCCTGATTTGAAGATTATATAAGGGAGAACTCTAGCAACTAGGAAACCTAATCCCCACACCTCATGTGTGATACTAGTTGCGACTAAAGTTCATTCTCCTTTAACCTTAGGTTTTTTCCAAAACCCTGTAGGTTAACGACTTGAAGACTTCATTGGGATTGTGAAGCCAGGCCTAGCTATTTTCTCTGTAGTTGCGTGTTTCGATCTTGCTGTTTTCTATTGTGATTGAGTACTATCTTCTCTAAGATTTGCTCGCGATTTAATCTCCGATAAGCACGATAAAAAGTAGTCACAAACATCTTCGTCTCATCATTTGTGATTCCAAATATCTTGTTTCGCTACCATACGATTAAGATTATTGTGAGGTGATTGATATTACTAGTCTGTTCTTCGGGAATATAAGTTTGGTGTATCAATTGGTTCTTGTTCACCTTGATTTATCAAAAGACGGAATAAAACTTCTAGGTATTTCTGCGGGAGACAGATTTATCTATTTAATAGACTTTTCTATGTGAGACAGATTGGTTTATCAAGTCTTCTACTTTGGGTCGAAGCAACTCTTAGTTGTAAGTGAGATCAGCTAAGGGAATCAAGTGCATAGAGTCCTGATAGGATTCAAAGGCGTAAGGAACACGACTGTACCTTGATCAGTATAAGATTAGTTAGGGCTCAACTACATTCCAGTCCAAAGTTAACTTACAGTAGGCTAGTGTCTGTAGCGGCTTAATACAGTTATGGTGTTCAAATATGGACTAAGTCCCGAGGTTTTTCTGCATTTGCGGTTTCCTCATTAACAAAATCTCTGGTGTCTGTGTTATTTCGTTTTCGCATTATATTTTCTATATAATTGAAATATATAGGTTGAATATAGTTGATATAAATTGATTGACATGTGAACATTGGTCTTTGGTACCATTCAAGTTGTTTCACATAATAATCAGGATCGCGGATTTCTATTTGTTTGATTTGTTGATTACATTGTGAAATAGAGATACAACTCTTGGATATATTTCCATTTATTGAGTCTGACTGTCTAGTTGATTCTATTATAATTATATTGGAGTTTTTCCATACAGATTTCCTAAACGAAATATCGGGTGTGGTTGTTAGACCCCCGCTTTTTCAATTGGTATCAGAGCAGCCAAACACGTTTAAGACTTCGTAAGTTTGTGTTTGTAGCAATCTGATTTTTATGGATGAATCTATCTCTAATAACATACCAGTTCATAAATTACCAAATGTGTTTCAAATCTTAAATTCACTTGAGAGAACTGTCACATCTAGGTCAATATCTATACATCCTCGTGATGTAGAAACTGTTGATATCTGGGAAACATACCTAGAAGAACAGTTGGATGAACTTTCTGATGAAGGTGACTCAGATATTGATAGAGATGTTGATGAGGAAGTCTCAAAGTATGTTAATCCATTGGATTCGGTGGAAAAGAATAAGATGAAAACTTTTCATGTCACACCATTTCTGACTAATTTCTATCGTGCAAACGAGAAATTGAGAAGATATTACGCATGTGTTTATGTTTCGAATCATTCTAACGAATCGATCTTTAAGGATTATGATGAAAACCTACGTATGAAGTCACTTGAATGTGATAGTCTTTATCAAAAGTACTTTTTGTTGGAAGAAAAACTTGCAGAATCTGAAGCAAGGAATAAATCTCAACAAATTAGTTTTGATGACAGAGAAAGCACTTATCTCGCTCGAGAAAAACGCCTTGAGGCTGATTTAGCGGCTGCTCTTGATAAAATCAAGATGTTATAAGATGACTTGAAAAAGTTCAACACTAGTTCAAGCAAATTAACCACTATGCTAGGAGCAAGTAAAAATAATCGTGATATACAAGGATTGGGCTATAAGGGAATGGATAATCCAAGTATTAGCAAAGAGATAAAATTTGTCAAGGATAGTGATTCTTCTCATCAAAAGGCTTCCACTGATGGAAAAAATGAAATACCTTCACCGGCAGTTAAGGTTCTAAAGATAAAAGTATATCAACCTCCAAAGTCAGCACACATGGATCGAGGTAAGAACATTCCTTATGTTTGCCACTATTACGGAAATAAAGGTCACCTGGAAAGGATAGGTCATTTTCGTATAAGGAATGAGAAACTTCATGATGTTCTTGTTTGTCCAACCTTTAACCAAGATCATATGTTAAGACTAATCTCCTTAACGTTACAGGTTATAACTGTCCAACCTTTAAGCAAAGGAATCAGTGATGTGATAAACCTAGATTTTCCTATAAATTTCATACGAATCTTTTTCACAATCGTAATGGTTATAAAAAGGATAACTTCGTAAAGACGAAGACAAGATCCGATGCTCCCAATTGGAGAAAGACTAACTTGCAAAAGAACAGTCAATCCAATTCTCTTCCAAGAATTCTAGAAGAGAGTAATGGGAAGAAGGTTCATATTGTTCCTAAACGCACCCAGAAGTGGGTACCAAAGAAAGCCAATGATGCTTTGAGTATGAAAAGGAATGATCTCCCAGAAAATTCCATGACTATGGAGAAGGTAGTATCCATGATGTTGGAACTTAAAAGGTTCTTTGGAAAAATAGATTTGGATGTGAAAGGTTCTAAAAGTGATCTCTTTTAGAAAAAGATAAAAACTATGGATGGTGAAAAATCCATAGCTATGCAAAAGTCTATTTCAGTCACTTGTGGTAAGCAAGACATTGTTCACCTCAACACAACTTGATTGTTTTGTAAGTGCATCCTCTCCAAGGAATGCCCTGTTAAGTATACGGTGAGGGAAGCACGGTAATTGGGGCGCACACCTTGTGTTAGGTATGATATTGAATATTTGGTAAAGCCATAGGATTCACAACAGAATCCTTCTAAAAGGTATGTCTATAAACTTGAGCAAGCTTTGTGTTTTTATCATTTTCTTAGAGTACTTATAATGATCCATGTACCTTGCTTATCATTCATTTCTACCTAACTTGATTTGTGTTTAAGGTTCTTAAATGTTTACGTTTGAAAATAGTAGTTTGGTATGTTTGGACTTCATGGTACACATACCACGTATGTATACCATCATTTAAAATCCAAATCCAGGGATTTTAGTTCACAAACCCGTTTGCATACTGCTCCAGGTCACGAAAATTCATTTGCAAATCGGTATGCATACTGGCCTGTAGACGTTGATATTTGGTAAACTTATTTTGGCCGTAACTTCTTCATACGAACTCGGAATGACATTATTATTTTTTCACTCTCTTTCTCTTTGAATTATCTTAAAAATGGAGATGAGAATTTTTGAATTTGGATGATTTAAGATTGGTCTTTATCTCGTCTATTGTTTTTGAGTGTTGGGCTCTTTTTTGTCGCACTTGTTCCACTTCTATTGGACTTGGGCACTTGAATTCTTGGAGTACCTCTCTTCTAAGCTCATTTTTTTCTTTTATAAGAATATTGTTGGTGAACCACAAAGAAGAAAGTTCAAGAATGGGCAGCAGTACGCGTTACTCTGGAATTCTTGAATGTTCACAATTCTCTTTTGTGAACTTCGGTGCATGGTCGTTAATGACTTTGTATTTTCTTCTTTGTAAATAAAATCTTTTTATACGCCTTTGGTAGCCATTTTTGGTGTAAATCCGTGCGAAAAAGATTGATTCTACCTTCTGAGAGCAAAGATTGATTTTGCAGTATTAATCTTTATTGGTTTTATATATTGCAAAAAAACTTTATGAGATATGTGTGTTTACATCCATGAACTATGATTATCATATATATGTCAAAAGTTAAGTCTATTATGTCTTTATGCAAATATTGATGGAAAATAAAATGAACTTTTGATAACAAAGATTAAGTCTATGATATCATTATGCAAAAATTGATGAAAATAGAATGAATCTTTGAATATTCTGCAGTATTTATCTTTTCCTGATCCTTTTCTATGTGAAAGTATTGTGCGGCTCCGTAAGTTCTCTTATGTGAGCATTCCGATTAAATTAATCATAGGTTCTCTTGTGGTTAATTTAATTGAGTTTTTCTGGATACAATTTCATGTTTCATGCAATTTGTTTATGTCCAAAGAAATCCCTCTTTTCTTGTAAAAGTAAGGTCATTCTTGTTGTTCTTTCGGGAATGACATTTTATGGGGGAGAGTTCTTAATTGAACTTGTGCTTAATTGCCATATCTTTGTGGGGAGTGCATCTGTGGAAGATTGTAGGAGTTTTCTTGTATCTTTATAAACTCCTTGATGAATACACTAAGTTTCGATATGTGAAATGATCGAAACAAAGTTGATATGTTCTCTTTTAGTCATGAATTATATCTTTGAGAATTTCATTATGATCCCAATAGTTTTCGTACCTTTGCCAATTTATATTGACAAAACGGGGGAGAATTAATGTGTAGTTCACACTAAAAATACATATGGTTTACGGATCATTATGTAAGGAGAAGTGGTTTTCATATGAGATGAAGTATTGACTAAGGGGGAGTGATACATATCACCATAATATTGTTGTCAAATTTGTGATATAATTGGACTTTGATGATTTTTCATAATACTATGATATTGTACGTATAACAATGATTGAGAGCTACCGTTTTCTTATTGTTATAGCTACGGATCTTCAACAAATATGATGCTGAGTTGAACACGTTCAGAATCACTAAAGTACTTGGAAGTGACGAATATTTCAAGTAATGTTGAAGAACCAAGGAGATCAAGCATTTGGATAAGAAGCTACAAAGTTTATTTATTTTCTAATCCATATGTATCGATAGTTTTGTCACTAAAATTGACAAAGGGGGAGATTATTAGAGCACTGCTCGGTCGAACTCGCAAGCGTTGCTATCTCAAGCTTGTTGTTAAGTTTAGTTACCAAAACTATAAGTCTTGATTCCTAGTCTACTTATAGCTAAGTCTCGGATTAGGATAGAAAGTTTAGATGAGCATTAGACTTCACAACATTCATTGATTGAAGACGAAGAACTAGTAAGGGGATCTTGTGGAACTTCATCAACAGAAGGTATGCGAAGACTTGAACTCGTCTATCACTCAAAAGTCTATCTACTTTATCTCCTATTCGAGACAAAAGTCGTATAGCTATATAAACTTCGATTATACACATTTGATATTTCGAGCTGAGTTTAACTCGCTGACATATTTCTCGAAATATGTGATGGTAAGATTTCACTTTAACTAAGTTTATCTTATATTCTTGACGAAAGTCAAAAGATGATCATGTGAAAATCGCCTAGTAACATCTTACATGATTTGTGTGAGACAGTCATTTAATGTAGACTCAGAATGTTTCGTATTTATCATTCGATCACTTGAAAATTGCTTTGAAGCTAATAGTTTGTGTGAGACATCTATTTCCGTCTTTCAAGAATGTTTCAATGATTGAAATGGGAGTTTACAACCATTAACCATGATTAGATATAACAAAGTATGCGTACTTGTATGCTAACTGTTGCAAGTTATTCCAAGTCCGGGAATCATAGTATGCATACACATATGCGTACTAGTTGGCTTAATGAAAGTCCGAGAACTTAGTATGCATACCCGTATGCGTACTGGCGTAAAGTTCATGTCCGGAAATTCAACTGATTTTGGAAGGTATGCGTACCCGTTCGCATACTGGCGAACCCAAACTGAGTCCGGCCACTTAGGTATGCATACCCGTTTGCATACTTGAGTAGGTTATGTTCTAAAGTCAATTTTTCATGAACTAATATATTTATATAATAAGGAATGCAATCTTTTGCAAACCATGGCTATAATGTTCATGAATTGATCCAAGTGAATCAAAATCGATTTTGCTTCAATTGTGTCTTTTATACTTCTATGAGAATATAAACAATTGAACAACTCTATAACTAGTTTCATTTGAGTCATTTGAACTAGTTGTGTTAAGATGAACAAGGTTGATATGAAAGTGTTCATATGGCTAATTTCGGTTAACTATTATTGAGCCAACAAGGTGTACACGTTTAGGTACGGGTACACATATCTAAATGAAGTCACTTTTCATTTGTGTGTAACAAGCTAAGTTCGATCTAGCGGTTTAAAGATATTAGCTTGAGTTTAATCATTTTTTCATCTAACGATGAATATTGAATGCTTTTTTACCAAGGTAACATTGATTGCAAACCATTATTTGAAGACTATATAAGGGAGAACTCTAGAAACTGGGAAACACAATCCCCACACCTCTTATGTGATACTAGTTGCGACTAGAGTCGATTCTCCTTTAAACTTAGGTTTTTTCCAAAACCCTGTAGGTTAAAGAATTGAAGACTTCATTGGGGTTGTGAAGCATGACCCAACTATTTTCCTGTAGTTGCATGTTCTGATCTTGCTATTTTCTATCGTCATTGAGTACTATCTTGTCTAAGATTTGCTCGAGATTTAATCTCCGATAGGCAAGTGTTGATGGTGGTTTTTAGCTTAGGGTTAAAATCGTAAAACACTAAGCCCTAGCATACAGTGACGTCACAACATTTAAGTGATAAAGCATTTACTAGGCGCATTTACTGAAAACCTTTAATGTGTCTCTAAATAATTACCGGGGTACCTTTTTCAAATTAGGGTTACAACAAGCAAACCCCTAATTTACCTCTGTGCCAATGGAAAATCATGCCAGCCACACCAACCGCGCCAAAGCATGCCAACCATGCTAGCCGCACCCCTATGCCAATGGTAAATCATGCCAGCCACACCGACTGCGCCAAAGCATGTAAACCATGGTAGCCGCACCTCTGTGCCAATGGCAAATCATGCCAGCCACACCAAGCACGCCAAAACATGCCAACCATGCTAGCCGCACCCCTGTGCCAATGGAAAATCATGTCAACCACACCAACCTCGCCAAAGCATGCCAACCATGCTAGCCACACCCCTGTGCCAATGGAAAATCATGACAGCCATACCGAACGCGCCAAAGCATGTCAACCATGCTAGCCGTACCTCTGTGCTAATGGAAAATCATGTCAGCCACACCAACCGCGCAAAATCATGCCAACCATGCTAGCCGCACCCCTGTGCCAATGGAAAATCATGCCAGCCATACCGACCGCCCCAAAGCATGCCAACCATGCTAGCCGCACCTCTGTGCCAATGGAAAATCAATCCAGCACACCGACCGCGCCAAAGCATGCCAACCATGCCAGCCGACCTCTGTGCCAGTGGCAAATCATGCCAGCCACACCAACTGCGCCAAAGCATGCCAACCATGATAGCCACACCTCTGTGCCAATGGAAAATCATGCCAGCCACACCAACCGCGCCAAAGCATGACAACCATGCTAGCCGCACCCCTGTGCCAATGGAAAATCATGCCAGCCACACCGACTGTGCCAAAGCATGCCAACCATGCTAGCCGCACCTCTGTGTCAATGGAAAATCATGCCAGCCACACCAACCGCGCCATAGCGTACCAACCATGCTAGCCGCACTCCTGAGCCAATGGCAAACCATGCCAGCCACACCTACTGTGCCATGCCAAAATGTACCTCGCCATGGACCCATGCCAACTTATCTGCGCCACCATGATTGACCTTCCCTACGGGGCTACCAAAATGAAGGCGTGCAACAATCAACGGTTTCCCTTCAATTCTAGTCGTCCAAGGTTATCAGACAACGCATGGTAACCTCTGACCCAAAATCCTAGCCTGGCCATGCCACCATCCCTCCTGAATTCTTCCTGGTTTTCACCATCGGGTTGTTTTCACCACCCGAACGAACTCAAAACCTAAATACTTCCGCGTAGGGAGATAGATAATTCGTTTCTGATTAGATGGAGGGGCGACCGTCAAAATCCGAGCCCGTATGAGAATTCTACAGCAATTCTACTAAAGGGAGCTAATTTGTGTTCTATCATGTTAAACCTTAACTTAGACAAAGCCATGCATAACGCTGGATACTAAAACGAAGGCGCGCGACGATCAACGGTCTCCCTTCAATCCCAAGATAAAATCCTGGCCGTTTAAGGTCACCTCACGACCTTTGGCCCAAAATCCCAGCTTGGTCACACACCTAGCCAAAGCTAGCCACGCCTTGCGCCCAAGGAAAATCCTTGGCCCCACATGCCAAGCCAAACACCCTTGACTTGTCCCTAGTCATGCCATGCGCCCATGG
Source organism: Papaver bracteatum (assembly GCA_023529315.1). Classification (NCBI taxonomy): domain Eukaryota; kingdom Viridiplantae; phylum Streptophyta; class Magnoliopsida; order Ranunculales; family Papaveraceae; genus Papaver; species Papaver bracteatum. The sequence goes on along the minus strand of JAJJWX010004907.1, from coordinate 428,457 downwards.
AAAACCCTTGGCCCCATATTTCAAGTCAAACTAAACCTAGCCAAGCTATCCGCGCCATGCCAAACACATCTCGCCATGACACCCCATGTCGTGCTACCATGTTGGCCTTCCCCACGCGGCTGCCAAAGCGAAGGCGTGCAACAATCAACGGTTGCCCTTCAAATCCCAGGAGCAAATACTGGCAGTCTAAGGTCACCTCAAGACCTCTGGCCCAAAACCCTAGCTTGGTCACGCACCTAGCCAAAGCTGGCCACGCCATACGCCCATGGAAAACCCTTGGCCCCACATTCCAAGCCAAAACTGCACCTAGCCCAAGCTAGCCGCGCCATGCAAAACGCACTCTGCCTTGGACCTAGCTATGCTAGTCACACCACGCCAAGCCAAACTCCCCTGCCTTGGCCCTAGCCACGCCATACACCCATGGAAAACCCTTGGCCCCACATACCAAGCCAAAACCGCACCTAGCCCAAGCTAGCCTCGTCATGCCAAACGCACTCTGCCTTGGCCCTAGCTATGCTAGTCACACCATGCCTAGCCAAACGCCATTTCCTTGGCCCTAGCCACGCCACCCTGTTGGCCTTCCCTACGCGGCCACCAAAACGAAGGCATGTGACAATCAACGGTTTCCCTTCAATCCCAGGAGCAAATCCTAGCCACCCAAGGTTTCCAGACGACACATGGTAACCTCTGGACCGAAAATCTAAGTTTGGTCACGCCAAACCATGCCATGACAACGGCATGCCAACCTATCCGCGCCACCCTGCTAGCCTCCCCTACGCGGCCACCAAAATGAAGGCGTGCAATAATCGACGGTTTCCCTTTAATCCCAGGAGCAAATCCTAGCCATCCAAGGTTACCAGACGACACATGGTAACCTTTGGCCCGAAAACCTAAGTTTGTCCACGCTAAACCATGCCATGCCAATGACATGCCAACCTAGTCGCGCCACCACGTTTTCCCTCACTACCAAAACGAAGGTGTGCAACGATCAACGGTTGGCCCTCCTCTCAAGATGCAAAATCTCGACCGTCGAAGTCCACCAGGCTAGCAAGTTTCCCGAGCTTGACTTTCCAAGCCACAAAAACATGCTACATGTTTTCCAAAAGCATTCGAGACATCAATACAAACTGGGGGATGCTCATTAGGGTATTGGTTTGGTGGTATATAGCGTGCGGCATACACAAATTCACGTTTCAAGATAGTGTAATAAGAATAAGATGGTTAGTAAATACAAGAAGCAACGGTGAAACTCTCTTTCATTATGGAACATCAATTCCATCAAATTCCATCAATACCAGGCGTTACCACCTCTTCCCATTTAACTCATCCGTTTTCTTTTCTTATGAGGCCAGAGTACGTTTCTTTTTAGACTTGTATAAATAGGCTTACCTATTTCCACCAGAGACACAAGTTTTTGGTCAGGGGGAAAATACCACACTCAGAAAGGAAACTCTTACTAGGTTTCTCAAAGCTTTCACCTTCTGATACAAGTCAAGTACTACTCTTCCAGGATTATTCTGGTCTCAACACTCTCTTCGATTCCCTCCCTAAACCAACCCTTCTCCTCCACTTTGTGACCGAAGCAAGTCTGGAACGACCATTTCTTGGTTTAGGCCGGACTTGTACAAATTGATCTATCGAATCTAAAGTACTTCCTTGCAGTACACTGTTTAGGGTTTAAATTGTTTCTCACCTTCACACCCGCAATTACCGAAATTAGCAGAAACTATTTTCACCTACAAACAATTGGTGACCACAGCGGGAGGTTCGATCTTTCGGTTACAATGTCAATTTTTGACCGTCGATCTCACCCAGACGTCAAGATGGTAGAAGAAGACGATCCACTCTGACTCAGTTAACCGACAACTCAATTATCAACCATGACACGACAATGGATGACTGGGGACTTCCCAGAGGATAAAAGCAGACGATCCTCCCAAGGATCAACGGATCGGTTATCAGACATCTCAGTAACGATTGGGGATTTTCCATGACGGTGTTTCCCATAAAACTCGGTCTTACACCCGGAAGGTTCATTTTTCATCAGGAGACCTAAAAACTAAGTAAGTCCTACCTAGACAAGATACGTGGTTTGCTTTTTCAAGTTTTCACGAGAATGAAAAAACCAATATCCATGTTGTGTTTCACCCCCATGTCATCTACCAACACACGGTTCCATGGTTTTCCTGGGACGTCTTTGTCACTTTCAGTCATAACCAAAACAATCAATTCCTAACAATTCATTCCAAAAAGAATAACCCAAAAACCGCCAAGGTAACATTTATCTATCAACCCAAGAAATCCAGGAAATCCAAAATCATAAACCAGGTGCTTTGTTTTCCTTTCAAAAAAAAAACACAGTCACATACCCGCACGTGCCTACTTTGCACAACAATGATTACCTATCACTATTAGCATACGTTGCTATGGTGACATTCGAAGAATTGTTTATGATGAAGTATTTCCAAAAGTTTATGAAAGGCATACCCATGGCTAGGGTTTACACCAGATTCAGAAGAAAAATATTTTTACAGATTTATGGAAGGCATACCTATGGCTATGGAAATTCCTTGGTGTCCAAACTTCCTTGTTTATAAATACTTTGAGTTTGTGTTTCTAGCAAACTAATCCTTTGTAACAATAGACTTCCTATTTTGTCTTTGTTACTGTTAAAGCCGCCTATCGGAGAGGAGAGTAATCTAATTAGGTGAAATCTCTTACGGCTTCTCAATTTAAAGTCTTCTTTGGGATTGAGAAGCTCTACCGCGACCCTTTGGTGGGAAACTAGATATTACGATTTATCTTTAGTTTTCATATTAATTTGATTGACTAGCGGTGGTTGATCTTTGATTGCACCTAGTTTGTTTATGCTTGAGAATCTTCTCTTCTGATATAATATTCACTCAAACTAGTTCAAGGTTTCGACATGGATCTTTAGATTGTTGTTAGATCTAAAGTCGATCTTGTGATAATACATTGTTAATAGACTCCGTTTTGTGCGTGATTGATCACAAGAGATTTAAGTAGTTGTGTGCAGGTGTTTATTGAAGATCTAAGAAGATTTGAAGACATAGAAGAGATAGAATATTTCTGACTTGGTTTTATAACCTTTGGTGTGCACAATACTTGTTTTGGTTGTAGGATCGGAATATCGCTACAATAATCTTCTCGCAATGTTAACAACACTTCTGCGAGAGTAATAAACAACACTTCTGCGAGTGTTGCAGAACAACCTAGTTGGTGACGTAACAGATGACGGTAATAAAAACATGAGGAAAGTGTGACGGTTCTGCGAGGATAGTAATTTCTGCGAGAACTCACATTATAGTTTCTGCGATAATGATCGCGGGAGTCAGATCCGAAATTATAGGAGAGCTTAGCTGTATATGAGTTATCATCCATTATGTAACTACCCTATATAAAGGGAACCAAGATATTTTTGTAGGGATCGATCTTTTTGGAGTATTGAGAAAGTCTTGAGGAGAGAGAAAGTCTTAGTAAGTCGGTTTTGTTCTTGATTTCTTTATCTTCTGTAACTTTTATAAGATCAAATTAATAAAAGTGTTGTTCTTAATCTTCAATATGTGTTGATGATTATCAATTCTTGTGAGGGTGTAGTTGTAGGATTTCCAGCAACTACATAATGGCGCTAGAAACAGGGAGGATTGAAGATTAAAGTTGAAGTTGTTGGAGTTTTTGAAGAAATTGATAGGGAATTCTTTACAAGATCTATAGTGATTCATCAAAATTGAAGAAATGGCAAGAAGAAGAAATACATCAGAACAACCAACAACCGTGAGGAGGAGTAAAAGACTTGCTGGAGAAGGAGCAAATGAAGTGGGAGAATATTCAAGATTGAGAGGAAGAAACAATGGAATCAGGAATGATGGAGAAAATCAGATTCAACAATCAAATCAGCAAACACCGATACAAGGAAGAACTGTGGATTATGATAGAGTGAGCGTACATACTTGGCGATCGGATTCAACAGCAGCAACAACAAATCGTCAATCAAGAGATGAAAGACGTGAAGAAAGAAATCAAGAAACAGGTGAAGGATTAATTCTTGGAAATGATGAAAATGAAGCATTAGAAGCTATGAGGCAAAGAATACAAGAGGGAAGAAGGTTGGAGGAGGAAGAACGCGCAAACTTAACGAGACAAAATCATGAATTAAGAATGGAAAATTTGAGATTACAAAGCAGGAGATCAAGAAGTACTGTAATATCAAGTTCTATATCATTTAGAGACCACATAAGAAGGAATTCCCCTGTGAGAGATGTTGGCGAAAATATTCGAGTAGAAATGTAGAATCCAAATGGAGAACAACATTGTGAAGCAGGAGAAACTGTTAATGATCGTTATATTTCACGCAATGAAGTTTTAAGCGGTAGGCGCAATAATAGAGATCAAGAGGGCGGAAATAATCAAGATGGCGAAGAAAATCGAGAAGAAGGAGGAAGAATATTGCGTGGGAGAGAAACTCTAAGAAATCAAAGAATAATTGAAGATGAGATTGAGAGACATTATGCTGTAAGCACGTTTAGCTTGCGAAAGAGAAATATTCAGAGCGACAGTTGAAGAATAAGAGTTTCAAGAAGCAATACGTCAAAATAATCATGACAATAGATAAAGGAGGTGTGAACAAAATCGCAATAATAAAAATATTAATGAAGAATATAACATGATACAAAGAAGAATTGAAAGAAAACTCAGAGAAGTAAGAAGAAATGTTCAAAATCGCAGAGGAGAAAATGAAAGACGCAACCATTTGCGAATTCAAGAAGGAGATGAAGGAGAAAATCGCAGAAGAAGGCAAAATGAAGATGCTGAGAGAGAAGCGGAGAATCTCGCAGGATTAGACATAAACGAACGTAGAAGAAGAGAAGTTGCGCTGAAAAGACCAATGGATCAAGATCCTGGGGTAAACGAACAAATCTTGAGAGAACTGGCAGAAACGAGGGTAATGTTAAATAATAGAAGAGAAGGAGGTAGAAGACAACTTGATGAAGAAATTGAAGAAGCAGCGAAAACTCCCTTAACTCAAGAAGTGCAGTTAGGAGGAATACCTCCAAAATGCAACTTTCCAGCGTTAACTAGCATTTTTGATGGAACTACTTGCGCTATTCAACATATTAAAGCCTATATAAGATATATGCTGCAGTGGGAAAATCATGATTCCGTATTATGCAAATATTTTGCATCAAGCTTAACGGGTGAAGCAATAAAATGGTTCGAGGGCTTGCCCTAGAATAGTATAACTTCCTTCAATCATCTGCAAACTACATTCTTGGGAGCTTATATAAGCAATAATTCCTCGCGGCCAGGAATTGAAGATGTGTTTGGGCTAAAACAAAGAGTTGGCGAGAGTCTTAAGCATTTGATACTCAGGTGGAAAACTATGTGCAGTGAAATGGCAGGAAGATTAGATGAGAGATATCTCATTTTATCTTTCATTAATGCTATGTTCGCAACAAATTTACTATATATCCAAATCTTCATGATCAAGAATACAATAATAATGACTGAACTACGAGAGTTGCAAGAGGAATATATTGCTTTGGATGAAAAACAAAATTAAATGGAGTCATATCTAATATCAAACACTAGTTCAGTAGCAGCAAATTCCAGATTACTCCCTAGGACAATCAATAATGTGGAGAGCACCTCGCAGCAGCAACAAGAACAAAGAGTGGTGGAAGGATCGCGGAAATTGGTAGCGATGGGAACCCACGATCAAGAAGAGATGGAGCGAGATAGGAATTTCTACAATCACAGTGGGAATAATAAAATTCAAAGACTCGACCAACCACAGGAAACTTATGTTGGACAAAGACAAAATTATTATAAAGAACAGGGAAATCAGAGGATGATATGGGAAGAAATCAAGATGCCACCATTAAATACTAGCATAGAAAAAATTTGGGAGGCTATAATTCTAATGGAAGACATACCATCGCCATGGAATATGGGGAAAGAGCCGCGCCCAAATAACCGCAATCGAGAATTTTGCCCATATCACCACTTTCATGGTCACTCTATAAATGATTGCAGGAATGTGAAGAGGATTATCTTGAGGATGATAGATCAAGGAAAGCTAAATCATTTTCTGATAGGGCATCCACAATCTCAGCAATTTCCGCCACCACCAGAGATGCGAATAGTGAATACAACAAAGGGAGAAACATTTGTTGTAGAAGTTGGGGCAAAATCGAAGAATTTGTTTTGTAATTCCATTGTACATTCATATAGAACCATAGAGGACTTCCATGACAATGTTCTAAGCAGGGTTTTTGTGAGAGATGTTGACGGGAAAGAAATAATGAACATAGCGAGAGTCTCACCATTAGAGGAGTAGCAGAAACAAGTAATTTCCTTCACTGCACAAGAAGTACTTGAGCCTGGAGAAATGCATGACAATCCATTAGTAGTGAGATTGGAAATAAATCCAAAGTGTAAAGAAAATGAAGATGGAAATGAAGATGAAGACGAAGAAGCAAGTGATTCATGGGCAATTGACAGAGTTCTAATTGACACTGGAAGCTCAGTAAATATATTATTTTACCACACCTACAAGACAATGGGAGGTAGAGACGAAGAACTAGTACCTTCAACCTATAAAATCTATGGTTTCAATGGTACACCCAGCAAGCCAAAAGGGGAAATAATTATGCAAATTCCATTGAATGGGATATCTTCTAAAGTCCAGTTCTGCATGGTTGATATAGAATCCCCCTATAATGCTTTGATCGGCAGACCTTGGCTGCATGGGATTTTGGGAGTGGCTTCGACTTATCATCAGTGTATAAAATTTCCCCATCCAAATGGTGTTGGTATTATAAAAGGAGATAAGAATGAAGGAAAAAGATGTTATGAAATCGATGTGGAATCCTGTGAGGAGAGATCTGCGAGAAACATAAATTGGAGACATAATATTAAGCAGAAACAGAGATGTGAAAGATTGATGGTCGATATGGTAGAACAGCAAGAAGATGACGTTACTGAAATGTTGCGAGAAGATGAAATGTTGCAAAGTCAAAGTTTAGCGATGAATGACGAGTACCTCGCAGAAGAAGAGAAAAAAGAAAAACGCCGCAAACAAGCAGAGACAAAATGTAGCAAGTAGAAAATGTAAAATTTTATATTACAACATTTAAGAGATGTATCCTGAGAAAATTCCATATTTCATAGTTTGTTTGAAAACTTTTCAAAAATGAATTTTTATTCAGTAAAACAGATGGGATTTATTAAAAGATCATATAAAAATTGAAATGTAAACAAGAGAAAATTTAAGAACCAAGAACCGCGAAATTATCACAAGAGACGCGAATAAAAATTTCGCTAGAGACACAAGAATTGGACGAACCTTTTATGATGTACACCCTAGTTCGCGGATACCATTTCGCAAGAGGCAATGACCTAAAGTACATCATATAAGGGGGTATCTGGTAACATGGCTCAGGGATAAGGTTATACCGCTGCTAGAACCTGAGTTATGAATATGTTGGGGTTAAATAAAACCTATCCAGGAGAGGTACCTTGGATTTCCAATTATATAAGGTTATACCCTGGTTGGAAGACTGAGTATCTCTTCTAAGGAGTGTAGAGTATGACCAAGGCGCCGAGGTACACGGTTGAGTCAAGAGTGCCCGGATGGAAGAACCTACCCTGGCCATTCTTGGCAAGTCTTGGCTATGATACACTCGGCCTGAAGAAAACCCCACTTAGGGTGTAGTCTTGTAACCATAAGCCATATATGCATAAGGGATAAGAGGCTGCTAAAAACAACTGGTTGTTGATAAGACCGGATGGGAGGAGCTAGTCTTGTATGGCCGATGTTCCCTCCTTGAAGGGGCAACCAAAGGGGAAGATAAGGGCGACACCCTCTACTAGGGAGCTGATAGTGTCAAAAAAGACAGCAATGTCATGGGACTTTTTAGATTCGCAAGAACATATAGACTCGTCATATTGCTGCATGACAAGACGGCAATGTCATAGGACTTTATGTTCGCAAGAACATTTAGGCCTGTCATATTGTCGCATAACAGAGGCAAAAAGCCCTAAGAGAAAGATAAGATGAGATCAATGGGTTTTTACATAAAAATGTAAGGACGTCCTGCGATTTCATCGCAAGATGACAATGTTTTGGAACTTTGTTCTCGCAAGAAAACTTAGATCTATCATATTGTCATATTTATTATTATGTTGATAAGACAAGATCAATGGGTTTATACATGTAAATGTACAGACGTCCTGTGATTTTGTCGCAAGAAACAAAAGGTGGCAAAATATGAGCTTTACTTAGGAAGGCAAAATAAGACCACAAGAAAAAGAAACGATTGCGAGATTACGCAGAAGATGACTGCGAGATAACGCAGAGAATGATTGCGATGTTCACGCAGAGATAAAGACAACCAGCGAGTTCGAAATTTTATTAAGATTAAAATTCTTTGATCTATCATATTGCAGATGAATAACAGAGGCAAGTATGGGAATGGATAGGTTGATAAAATTGTTATTCATCTTTACATGATAGATTTATTTATCTTTAGATGATAGATTTATCCATGATAAAATTATTCTTCATTTTTATATGATAGATTTATTTACTTATCTTTAGATGATAGATTTATGTGAATCATTACTCAGATTACACTTGTTTTAGATGATCAGTTAACATAGATAATCAGCATATTTGATTAACCATATATTGCGAAAGAAAATTTTTCTTTAAGATATATGCAGGTAAAAACAAGATAAATTTATATAATAAGGAATATCAGAAGCTGGAAAAATTCGCAGCAGTGTTTTACAAAGAGAAGAAGACAATTGAATAAAGAACCAAAACTACTCAGATCCATCATTATCTTCGCCGGATTTCTCTTCATTTTCTTCAGATTCATCTTCATCAGATACTTCATTCTCTTCAGATTCTTCAGCTTCACTATCAGAAATGCAGAGATTAGGAATCTTTAGTGGAATTTCATCTGCGAGAATAGGATACTCAGAAAGTGGAATCTGATGAGAAGTAAAAACTGACTCAATAGCATTGTTGCGAACTTCAACAAGAGTACTACTGAAGTTTATCCGAGTGATCTTGAGTTGCTCTTTAAGTTTGGAGCATTTCTGATTGCGAGAAGTTAGAAGGACTGCGAGTTTTCTTTTTCTTCCTCTAGCTCATTAATTCTTTGGCGGAAATTCCCTTCAGAAGCTGCAAATAAATGGCAACATGTTAATAAAATAGCAGAGAATCGGTTAAAATGGTCTAGTATAAAAATAAGAATAACAACCTTCTTTGTCAAAGATCATATCCTTAATCAAGGAAGAGTGATCAGCTTGAAGACTAACATCTACACCTAGATTTTTCCTGGCGTTGTCAAGAATTCTCGCAGCCCAAGTGAACTCATCATCACTTTGAATAAGAAGACGAGAACGGGTTTGTTCCTATCTTTCACGGAGATCAATGTTTTCGCATTTAAGCCTATCTCTTTCAATTTCGGTATCAACAAGGGTATTTCGAAATTTTAATAAGGTTTCAGCACCTTGAAGAGAAATACGGCCTTTCTCTTTTGCAAGTTCACTTTTCTGGGATTTTAAATCTTTAAGCTCATTACAGCGGAGTTTAGATTTATTGGCTACACTTAGAGTGGATCTATAATCCATTCTCAAGAGACGAAACTGGGATCTAAGTTCATTAGTGGAAAGGGAACTAATTTTATCATCTAAATAATTACCTAAAGAATCATTAAGGTGATTCAGAAGGGTATTTTCATCCATGGATTCAGGGAAGGTGCGAAGAAGGGTAGCCTCATCAGTAAAATCATAAATATCTGCAAAATGGTTATTCATATAAGCCAAAAATAGCAAGATGTAAGAGTAAAGAGGAGGAAGAAATAGATCTATACCAAGAAGTTGTTGATTGAGTTATTCTATATCAGATAATTTGCGCTTGTTAATGGAAGCTTCACTCTCAAGTTGGTTATTCTTGTTGCGAAGTTCGACAGCTTCAACCTCCAGTTGCTTTCCCTTCTCGCAAAAATTAGAGGATTCAGACCTTAGTTCTTCATTTCTCTTTAAAGAAGTTGCTAGCCCTCTCTCTAGATCTGAGGCAACAGAAAAAGAAGCCATACCAACCTGCGATAGAAAAGTAGAAGTGGTTAAAAAGAATGAAAATTAGATGCTTGCGAAGAAACAAAGAGTATATAAATAAGATGAGGAAAATAGAGTATACCAAAGAGCCAAGCGAATTTAGAAGGCTAGGATTTACAGATCTTGAAACTCCATTGAGAGATTCATTATTAGCCAAAATTGAAGCATCGCAGATTCTTGCGAGATATTGGCAAGTCTCAGTAAAAGCGTCAATTCCAACACCATGCATGGTATTAGCAAATATACCTGATAATTGAGCCATAGAAGACTCAGGTTGAGGGAGTTTTATTACAGATAAAGTACCCATATCAGCATCAACTTCAACATCATCATATTTCTCAATATCATTATTGGAGCTTTCGCAGAGTTGAGAGTTTGAAGGAGGAAGAGATTGAATTTTTCTCTTCTTTGAAGAAGGACCAGTAGATTTATATTTACTACGATGGGGAGAAGTACCGGAACCTTCATTGCAGGTTATACCTTTGCTCCTCCCTTTAGTTTTCACAACTTTCACAAGTGGAATTTATTCAATAACCTGCGATCACAAATAAAGATAATAAATAGACGAAACAATATATTGTTAAGAATTACAAAAGAATATTTCTTACTTCATCTGTGATAGATTTCAAAGCCGTATAGATGTTGGGATTCCCTGACTTGAAGTAGTTAGTTTACATTCTTTGTATCTGATAAAGTTTGAAATGATCAGCGAGAATACATATAAAAATATGAAAATAATGATAATAGTTTGGGAACATACCTCAGAGTTTCTCTCAGGCCAATTGAAAGTCCAAGGTTGGTATGCTGCGAGATTCGCAGGCAATTCAAGAGTACCAAAAATATAAGGACCCTCCATAAGTAAAGGAAAGACACACCACTTATCATCGCTAGAGTGGCGTGGACCTTGATTTTTACCCATATGCCAGTCAATATCTAGCATAAGAACTTTATCTGCAGCAGTGTTATTTTTCTTCTGCAAGCGAACACCCCAGCATGTGCTATCCTTCTTCATGGGGATAACTTTATAGTTCGCAAAGAAGTTATCTACAGTATACTTCTCAGGGATGATTGGAACATCTTTAAATTCTGGATTTTTAGAATTTTCTTGAAAACGATAACCCTTGCCTGCACCGCGAGAAGCATATTCAAGTATTAAGCGAATACAGTCACCGCTAAGTTGATATATGGCTCGCGAAAATTGGGGATGTGAAAGAATTTCGTAAAAATAAAGGAAGATTGGGATCATAGAGAGGAATGGGAAGTCCTGCTTCAAGTTGGCCCAGCGAGACAATAGTCTTTTCACGAGAGCAAGGATTATCAGTGAACAACTTGATGGAAAGTTCGTCTTTATGGTTTTGATTGGGGATAGTGGATAAAGTGCAACCTTTATCTTGAAGTTTTTTCTTCATCTATTCAAAGGAAGTAAGATTTGTATAACCAGGAGGAGCCATCTTACTGTGAGAGTATGGGAATGAAGGAAGGAAGTGAAGATTAGAAGAATAAAAGAAAAAGAAAACAATACAGCAGCAGATGCGTAATTAACGGAAGAACGGGAAAGTTGCAGAGAGAAAGAAAGAGAAAGTAAAAAGAAGAATAGGGAAGACTGAAAGGTATTTATACAGAAAGTGAAACTTCTAGAAAAAACAAGTGCAATTAATGCCAAGAAAACGTGCATGGTTAAAAAGTAGCGGTTGAAAAAGACGTGTCAAAAAGTTAGTGGAAGAAAATATACGTGGCGAAGAAAGCAAAGACATGTCAGAGCAAAAAAGTATGAAAAGATAAGTGACCGTGGCAAACAAAAAAGTTTAAGTTCTCATGATCTTTATCTTCTTCGCAGAAAAGACATGAGAAGAGGCAAGATATAGGATCGGAATATCGCTACAATAATCTTCTCGCAATATTAACAACACTTCTGCGAGAGTAATAAACAAACTTCTACGAGTGTTGCAGAACAACCCAGTTGGTGACGTAACAGATGACGGTAATAAAAACATGAAGAAAGTGTGACGGTTCTGCGAGGATAGTAATTTCAGCGAGAACTCACATTATAGTTTCTGCGATAATGATCGCGGGAGTCAGATCCGAAATTATAGGAGAGCTTAGATGTATATGAGATGTCATCCATTATGTAACTACCCTATATAAAGGGAACCAAGATATTTTTGTAGGGATCGATCTTTTTGGAGTGTTCAGAAAGTCTTGAGGAGAGAGAAAGTCTTAGTAAGTCTGTCGTGTTCTTGATTTCTTTATCTTCTGTAACTTTTCTAAGATCAAATTAATAAAAGTGTTGTTCTTAATCTTCAATATGTGTTGATGATTATCAATTCTTGTGAGGGTGTAGTTGTAGGATTTCCTGCAACTACATTGGTAAAATAGGATCCAATTAATAATCGGTTTACCCTTGTGGTAGATTGGATTGATTAATTGGGAAGATCGGCATCAATACAATTCTTTGGATTAAGAGTGTTGTTTGCTTAATCTTACCGATTGCCTTTTAGTGATTGAACATAAGATAGATCTAAGAACCTGGCAAAGGAGTTTATGTTAAGATAAACAAGGGAACCTTTGCACAACTCATATCACTTGGTTGAAGAGAATTGATACCAAACAGATTTTTTGTTCCTTTACTGTTTGGAATACGAGCGAAACGAATTGGTCCAAGTATGTGACTTGTTTACAAGTTAGAAGCATGGGAATACATATGGAACTAGGTGAACTATAGGTTTTGTTGCTTGGTCTCAACTATACGAAGTTGGTTTATTTTGTATAGCGGATTAATCCTGAGAGTATTCAATTCTGGACAAGGTCCCGGGGTTTTTTTGCATTTGCGGTTTCCTCGTTAACAAAATATTGTTGTGTCATTTACTTTATATTTCCGCATTATAATTGTTTTTATTATAATTAAAGTAAATTGCACAAACGTTAATTCCTATTTACTTGATACATGAATCCTATTGAGTTTTCTCAAGTCTGAACCTTTGTATCAAATAAACATACTTCGTTGTTGTATTGTCTCGATCACATATCCATAGACGATCACACGAAGTATGAACCGATTAGTTGTATTGTCTTGACTCAGTCCATAGACAATCACTTTCGTAGAAAGGACTTAAAGGAAGGAAAAGTAATATCTTGAGGTATATTTGGGTACCCTCGCCTTTTGAATTGGGATCAGAGTAGGAAAACACGAAAAGGTCTAACAATATGTGTTTGGTGCGATCCATCCTATAGGAATTGAATCTGGTTAATGATTCAGTTAACTTAATGGCAGGATTTGACTACTTCAGGAGTTCGTGGTGTATATCACTTATGATGTATGTAATACTTTTATTCCTAAACCTGTTAGGAATTATGCACGTGTATGTCGTGAATGACTTACATAATCCTTTGATTGTCATAGGATTCTACTTACATAATCCTTTAATGGTCAATGAGACAGATCGTATCTTGAAAATACATAAGATTTTACTTAAGATATTTATGAACCTAGGCTATTGTGTTCTTGTGAAATCTAGAATCTTAAATATATTTTGGATAACCTATCAAAATATATTTGTATACATTTTTAGATCAAAGACCATCAATGTTTCACCGTGTTAGATGCGTTTTTAGAAAAGATGTAATCCTACAAGGATTGAGTTTTCTGTTAATAATTTTATTAACTATGTATTGCTTCATACTCTTCACAACTGTTTTAATGAAGCAATTGATCTTTTAAAATTCAGGGTTTATGATTCATATGGTATTTTTAACAAATATCACGTTTTGTTCAAACTTATATTTGTATACTCTATAAGATTCTTGAGAATGTTTCAAGTGATATTATCAATCTTTGGTAATGAAATAGTAAACAGACTTTTGGAAAAAAACATGGAATCAATCCGAAATAAAGATCCAGTCCATAATAAACCGGTTTTCCAAAAGAAAGACCTAGATACAAAATCGGAATTGTCTCCTCACAAGTCTCGGTTTCCGAATTTGCTAGTATTTCCTAAAACTAGTTATTTCCAGTTTTTGATCTCAAGTTTTCCTATAAAAGATAAACTCTTACTATGTGATTGAAAATTATGGGGAAGACTAATCAAAACCGTAACTAGGGTTTTTCATATTTTTGCAAATATGGGAAAAACGAAATCAAGGACTAAGTCCGCTGATGATTGGATTAGAATTGATAAGGTTGATAGGATCAGATTTCCGAACAGTATTGATAACAAGCATGAATTTTCTCGTTTCGTTGACAACTCATGCTTTAAGAGATATGAAACTCTCAAGGGAATAAAATTTACTGCTGATAAAAGGTTTGATCACGAAGTCTAAAATAAGGACTATGTGAAGTTTGCTCAAAATCGGAACTGGGGAAATCTTTTTGATTTTGAAGAATAATCACCTAATATGGCAAGAGTTTTCTATGCCAATATGCACAATATTGATCACAAAAAACTCAGTTTTGTGACTCTTGTTGGTCGAGGAATCTATTACATTAATCGTTCAACAATATCAAAGGATGTTAAGTACAATGTGGAATGTAGTCACTTGATTACTGGAATTGAAATTGAACACAATAACGTTTCAACATGCATCATTAGAAAGAAGGCTACTTAGGAAAATGATAGATTACCAACAAAGGATATACCCTTTCGTCTAAGGGTTTTTGGAAAACTTGCACTAGCAACCATTTTTGCAAGTACAAGAGACAAGTCAGTTTGGGACAAATCATTTGCTGAATATGTCTATTTTCTGTTTAAAGAAGACTCCCAGATAGATCTCTGTGGGATAATTGTCAGTCAAATGATAAAGAAATCATATTCTATCTCGTCTTCTGGAATTAAGAGGCATCTCGGGTTTCCGTGTATAATCACCAGAATATGTGAAAATACTTGGGAAAATAACTTTACTGATAGGAAAAAGATAAATACGGTTACTGATAAGGTTATTATCCAAATGATAGGAGGACAAGGCTCCAAGGATATGGTTGAAATGATTCCATCTAAGTTTTTAAAGAAGTCTCTCGGTATTCATCTTGAATAGATTGGTAAACATCTTGACTATTTTCAAAAACAGATGGCATTTGCTGCCAGAAATAATCCAGAAACTCATAAAGGAATTCTAAACATTGAATATGAGTTCTGGAATTTTGAATCAAAAATTGAAGAAAAACGTCAAAAATCTTTCAATGGGAAAACAAATGAAGTTTGAGTTTTTATTTTCTTCAAAGAATAAGAGTAGACACTAGTTGTTAATTTATTTCAAGTTTTGGTTAAATGTCTATTATGAATAAAACTATCTTGTTTCAATGAATAAAATTATTTGATTTATAATTTTTCTTGTGATAGTTTTTTTATTTACATAGCCGGTACTTTAATGATTTATTTATTTGCTATGTATGTTTATGTGATGTTTGATTTCAGTTCTATTACCTTGATATTCGATCTCATAATATGTTGTGAACCCTTATGGTTTGGGTGACTTTTTGATTTAGCGGGATTAAGTTCTAGCCCATGTTGGTAGGCTTTATCAAAGGATCATGAGGGTTTCCTGTAGAAACAATATGTGAAAAAGTCACAATATGTTGAATTGGTTTTGGTTTAGCATAAAAGCATATGTGTTTCGACGGTTTTCAACTTTTGCTTGCAATTGTTACAACCGATTTTCAACCTTTCTCTGGTAAAGGTTGGTTGTTGTTATTCTTTTATTTTTTCATAAGGATGACAACATAATGGTATTTTGATATCAATTCTCCCTGGAAGAAGAAGATGCAATCATATTGGAGAAGTTGGATGCGAAATTGAGGTAAGAGTCTTGTTAGTTAATTGTTTTCCTGTTTTAAGCAAAGCCTATTTTTATTTGATATATATATATTGCTTTTGCTTAAACGAAATTGTCGGTACAATTGATGTGTTTATTCCATTATGTATGTGTGGATGTATGTATGATTCAATTGGTTCCGGTTAAGTAAAACTTTTGTTATATTGCTTTGTTGTGTGATATCAATCGTTTAGGCTTAAAAAAATTTGGTGCAATTACGGTGCTTTAATGTCAATGTTAATTCAATTGCTTCGAGTTAAGTAAAACAATTGTTATTTTGCTTTATTGTATGGTACCAATTGTTAAGGCTTACAAAATTTCGGTACAATAGTGAAACTTTGATATATTTGTTGTTTCAATTGCTTCCGGTTGAGGCGAATAATTATGCAAGTTTATTTATTGGTTTGTATGAATTATTTATGGATTAACGAATGAATATGCTGACGGGATGAGTTGTTTAGTCCAATTTGATTCCGGATAAGATAAACTAAGTTAATTCCGATCTTAGTTAGACTTATCAAAATGGAGGTTTTGGTTATTCAAGTCTAGACAAAAGCCTAAACAAGGAAATGCTGGTTAACTAACCTTGTATTTAGCTTGTTTAAAATCTAAAGGTCTAAGTTATATGGATATTGAGAACCTGATGAGAAAAATGAAGTTTATCTTTGTTTTGGTCTTATCAAATGAAGCAGTTGTATTTATACAATCGATTTAGCAAAGGAACTAAGTTACTTCTTTGATTTTTAGTTTACTAAACCAGTTGGGAAAATTGCTTCGGGCAATTATTCCCATGATAACATATCAAAACATAATTACTTTATAGTTTCGGTTTTGATGTTGGTTATCAAAAATGGTATGTGGAACCCTCGTGCTTGACTCAACAAGTTGCAAGTCTATTTTGAGATTTGTAAGATCCTTTTCGTGTTGTCCTTTATTTTTTCATTTCTTTGTCATTTTTGTGACAAAAATGGGGAGAAATATATGGAGTAAACAGGTGATGCTGGTATCAATTTTATATTGATTGGTGTCACTAGGGAAGAGGACAATGGTGCTTGAACATTTATCTAACGAATAAGGAAAATAACAGACTAAGGGGGAGTAACATATCATATGATTGAGATAACAAAGCCGCGCGGATTGAAAATCTACCTATCTCACCTTTAGGGGGAGTATAAGCTTTGTTATTATAATGTCAACAGTGGCATTTTAAGGATTGAATTAATGCAGGTTATGCGTTGTTGAATTCGGGAATCAATCGTATGTGTAATGCATTATTGTAATTTGTTTATCCATATGATTGTAAGAGTTTTGTCACTAAAATTGAAAAAGGGGGAGATTATTAGAGCGTGGCTCGATTGAACCCACCAAGCATTGGTATATCAAGTTTGGTTATCATACTTTAGTGAACCAAAACTCATTTAAGAGTCGCTTGATTTAAATGTACTAAAGTCAACTTCGTATAGGTTAGCTTGAAAGTATTAGGGTGAGACATTACAAGTATTGCGATAACTTAAAGAAGTGAAGAAGTACGGAGCTACAACCACAACATCATCCTTCCACTTGAGGATAATGATATTTGACTTTAACTGTTTCATTCCCTAACGTATATTTCAAGTCGTGCGTATTGAAAACATAAAACTGCGAAGCATGAACATTCTAGATAGACATAGTATAAAGGAATACAATATGAAGTTTCTTGCTTAACCATTAAACTTTGTATATAAGACATCGACATAATCGTTTGAATGCTATTGTGATTATGTATGGGTATGAGGTGAGGATTTCACCCTAGGGAACAATGTTTACATGTGTTCTAAGGAAGTAAGTTCATGACATGTGTTGTGAACCGAAAAGAAAATCGCCAGGCGTTATTGGGGCTGTTCTTCATTGCAAATCTTATGAATGACCAATATGTGTGATTAGTATAACCGCTCAGGATTTGTTTGTGTTCTTAGTAAAACTATTCACATGAGGCCTGACTTATATATTGGTATGACTTTTATTAGTGAAACCGATCTTAAGTTATCACCTGGGGTATGATCGGGTTTGTGAGTGTCTGACAAATATTGGAAAAAGGGGAAACGATCCTAGTAAGAGGTGCAGTACATCACAAGGGGGAACCGATCCTTGTATGAGGTGCAACAAGGTTTATAGAAGAAAGGGGAACCGATCATATGAACATGTGCAACACGTTTTTGGGCAAGGGGAATCGATCCTATGGACATGTGCAGTGCATACAAGTTAGATACCAAATATATGTGGGGAACCGATCCTAGTACCTAGTCAGCCGAATTTTGGTAATCTAATGTAACTATGCACATTACTCACATGGAGGTAGAACCGAAACTTGTTTTGGTAGAACCATTAAAACCATGGTTTGTGATTGAGTGTTACTTGATCAATCACATAGTTCTTGAAAGTCAGATGAACTAATTCTAAACTTGTTTGGAAGTGTGGTAAATCCGTTTCAAGTGAGTAAGTATGAAAAAGGACTTGCAAGAGTAAGATGTCGACACACTTTGAACACGGTGCATTAATGCGTATTCTTTTTGTACAAAGATATTCCTTAAAGGCTAAGCAAGAAGTAAATCCCAAGATCGAATTTAAATAAGTTAAGAATATTTTTAATTAAGGGTTTCTAATTATATATGAAAAATAATAATTAGTAATGTGCATTTGCTAATTAAAGATTTTCCAAGGAGATTTCGATCATATTTTTGGACAGTGCATTCATAGGAATTATGAAAACCAAAATTGGTATAGCAATGAGAAATATCTTGAGAATATTTTCGGTTTTGGAAATTCCTTGGTGTCCAAACTTCCTTGTCTATAAATACTTTGAGTTTGCATTTCTAGCAAACTAATCCTTCGTAACAATAGACTTCCTCTTTTGTCTTTGTTGCTTGTGAAGTCGCTTATCGGAGAGGAGAGTAATCTAATAAGGTGAAATCTCTTACGAACGCTCAATTTAAAGTCTTCTTTGGGATTGAGAAGCTCTAGCGCGACCCGTTGGTGGGAAACTAGATATTGCGGTTTATCTTTGATTTGATTGACTAACGGTGGTTGAACTTTGATTGCACCTAGTTTGTTTATACTTGAGAATCTTCTCTTCTGATATAATATTCACTCAAACTAGTTCAAGGTTTCAACATGGATCTTTAGACTATTGTTAGATCTAAAGACGATTTTGTGATAATCCCTTGTTAACAGACTCCGTTCAGTGCGTGATTGATCACAAGAGATTCAAGTAGTTGTGTGCAGGTGTTTATTGAAGATCTAAGAATATTTGAAGACAAAGAATAGATAGAATATTTCTGACTTGGTTTTATAATATTTGGTGTGCACAATACTTGTTTTGGTAAAAGAGGATCCAATTAATAATCAGTTTATCCTTGTGGTAGATTGGATTGATTAATTGAGAAGATCGGCATCAACATAATTCTTTAGATTAAGAGTGTTGTTTGCTTAATATTACCGATTGTCTTTTGGTGATTGAACATAAGATAGATCTTGGAACCTGGCAAAGGAGTTTATGTTAAGATAAACAAGGGAACCTTGGCGCAACTCATATCACTTAAAGAGAGTTGATACCAAACATATTTGTTGTTCCTTTACTGTTTGGAATACGAACAAAAGGAATTGGTCCAAGTATGTGACTTGTTTACAGTTTGGAGGCGTGGGAATACAGATGGAACTAGGTGAACTATAGGTTTACTTGCTTGGTCTAAACTATACGAAGTTGGTTTATTTTTGAGGACTGAATTATGCTGGTTTTGTGCTGTGGAACTCGGGAATCAAGCGTATGTGTAATGAATTCTTGTAATTTGTTTATCCATATGATTGTAAGAGTTTTGTCACTAAAATTGACAAAGGGGGAGATTGTTAGAGAATTGCTCATTTGAACCCACCAAGCGTTGGTAGGTCAAGTTTGGTTGTCTTATTTTAGTGAACCAAAACTCATTTAATAGTCGCTTGATTTAAATGTACTAGAGTCAACTTTGTATAGGTTAGCTTGAAAGTATTAGGGTGAGACATTACAAGTATTGCGAAGACTTGAAGAAGTGAAGAAGAACGGAGGAACAACCACAACATCATCCTTCCATGTGAGGTTAGTGATATTTGACTTGAACTGTTTCATTCCCTCACGTATCTTTCAAGTCGTGCATATTGAAAACATAAAACTGCAAAGCATGAATACTCTAGATAGACATAGTATTAAGGAATACAATATGAAGTTTCTTGCTTAACTATTAAACTTTGTATATAAGATATCGACATAATCGTATGAATGCTATTATGATTATGTATGGGTATGAGGTAAGGATTTCATCCCATGGAACAATGTTTACATGTGTTCTAAGGAAGTAAGTTCATGATATGTGTTGTGAATCGAAAAGAAAATCGCTAGGCGTTATTGGGGTTGTTCTTCATTGCAAATCTTATGAACGACGAATATGTGTGATTAGTATAAACACTCAAGACTTGTTTGTGTTCTTGGTAAAACTATTCACATGAGGCTTGACTTATGTATTGGTATGACTTTTATTAGTGAAACTGATCTTAAGTAATCACCTGGGGTATGATCAGGTTTGTGAGTATCTGACAAATATTGGGAAAGGGGAACCGATCCTAGTAAGAGGTGGAGTACATCACAAGGGGGAATAGATCCTTGTATGAGGTGCAACAAGGTTTATAGAAGAAATGGGAACCGATCCTATGAACATGTGCAACACGTTTTTGGGCAAGGGGAACCGATCCTATGGACATGTGTGCAGTGCATACAAGTTATATACAAAATATATATGGGGAACCGATCCTAGTACCTAGTCATTTGAATTTTGGTAAGCTAGTGTTACTATGCACAATACTCACATGAAGGTAGAACCGAAACGTTTTTTGGTAGAACCGTTAAACTCATGGTTTGTGATTGAGTGTTACTTGATCAATCACATATATCTTGAAAGTCAGATGAACCAATTCTAAACTTGTTTTGAAGTATGGTAAATCGGTTTCAAGTGTGTAAGTATTAAAAAGGACTTACAAGAGTAAGATGTCGACACACTTTGAACACGGTGCATTAATACTTATTCTTTATTGTTCAAAGATATTCCTTAAAGGGCTAAGAAGGAACTAAATCCTAAGGTCGATTTTAATAAGTTAAGAATCTTTTTAACTAAGGGTTTTTTTTAATTATATATGGAAAATAAGAATTAGTAATGTGCATTTGCTAATTAAAGATTTTCCAAAGAGATTTCGATCATATTCTTGGACAGTGCATTTACAGGAATTATGAAAACCGAATTTGGTGTAGTAATGAAAAATATTTTGAGAATATTTTCGGTTTTGGAAATTCCTTGGTTTCCAAACTTCCTTGTCTATAAATACTTTGAGTATGCATTTCTAGCAAACTAATGCTCCTTACAATAGACTTCCTATTTTGTCTTTGTTACTGGTGCAGCCACCTATCAGAGAGGAGAGTAATCTAATTAGGTGAAATCTCTTACTGTCGCTCAATTTAAAGGCTTATTTGGGATTGAGAAGCTCTAGCGCGACCCGTTGGTGGGAAACTAGATATTGCGGTTTATCTTTAGTTTTCATATTGATTTGATTGACTAACGGTGGTTGAACTTTGATTGCACCTTGTTTTTTTATGCTTGAGAATCTTCTCTTCTGATATAAGATTCACTCAATCTAGTTTAAGGTTTCGACAGGGATCTTTAGACTGTTATTATATCTAAAGACGATCTTGTGATAATCCATTGTTAACAGATTCCGTTCTGTGCGTGATTGATCATAAGAGATTCAAGTAGTTATGTATAGGTGTTTATTGAAGATCTAAAAAGATTTGAAGACAAAGAAGAGATAGAAGATTTCTGACTTGGTTTTATAATCTTTGGTGTGCGCAATACTTGTTTTGGTAAAAGAGGATCCAATTAGTAATCGGTTTATCCTTGATTAATTGAGAAGATCGGCATCAACATAATTCTTTGGATTAAGAGTGTTGTTGGCTTAATCTTACCGATTTCCTTTTGGTGATTGAACATAAGATAGATCTTGGAACCTCGCAAAGGAGTTTATGTTAAGATAAACAAGGGAACCTTTGCGTAACTCTTATCACTTGGTTGAACAGAGTTGATACCAAACAGATTTGTTGTTCTTTTACTATTTGGAATACGAACCAAAGGAATTGGTCCAAGTATGTGACTTATTTACAACTTAGAGGCTTGGGAATACAGATGGAACTAGGTGAACTATAGGTTTAGTTGCTTGGTCTAAATTATACGAAGTTGGTTTATTTTGTATAGCGGCTTAATCCTGAGAGTATTCAATTCTAGACAACGTCCCGGGTGTTTTATGCATTTTTAGTTTCCTCGTTAACAAAATCTGTAGTTGCAGAATAACCTACAACTACACCCTCAGTAGAATTGATAAAACTTAAGAAGTTCTTGATGATGAATGACAACTTTCTTATTAATTCTCTCAATTGATTACAAAGAAGTATCTAAATGGAACTAGAATAGTTACAACTTTCTCTATTCTCCTTCCTAAGATTATTTCTAATACTCACTAAAAGAACCTCCCGAATTTTACATTTGAACTCTTATTTATAGTGAAATTTGTACAGCTGTATATGAATTGCGAAGTATCGCAATTCATCTTCGCAAGATTATTCTATCTTCGCAAATCTTCATACTTCCCCGTGCTTCTTCTATCTTCGTATTGTTTTGTAACTCTTTCCTCTTATATTTGTCACGATGTTCGTAAGTTAATGCCTTGTGATATTCAGTACCTACATCTTGCCTCTTCTCATGTCAATTCTACGAAGAAGGAATGTCATGAGAACCTCTATTATCATTCATTTAGTATATTTATCACCACCTGTTAAATTCGCAACACGTATTTTTTCTCTTTTTGACACGTTTCTTCGTAACCGTTCTTTTCAACCGTTCACGTTTAATCGCATTGATGAGTTTTTATCTTCATCGAATTCTCTCTTCTTTATAAATATTGTCCTTTGTTTTTCTTTTTATTCTCTTATCCTATTCGTCTTCCTTATCACTTCTGCCTCTGCTATTTATTCTCTTTTTCTGCTACTACGATTTCTTATCTCTTTCACCTCTTTTTCTTTCCTATTTTCTATCTTATATTCAATGGCTCCAAAGAAGAAAACTATTGAACAAATTAACGCAGAGCTTGCTGATAGGGACCTCATTCTTTCTGAAATTGATGGTTATGACAATAAATCTTCTCTCTGTGTGAAGCTCTTTACCAATTATATTTGGAATGATCAGAAATTTTTAATCTCACGAGGTCAAATCCTCGCAGGCCTTCCTCTTCCTCTTTATGATGTTAATCTTCCTTTATTCTATGAAATTATTTCCCACCCCAATTTTTCATGTGCCATTTATCAATTGACTGGTGATTGCATTCGCATTCTGGTTGAATTCGCAACTCGTGATGCTACTGGAAGATCTTTGTACTCAGTTGATCTTAGGAAATCTGGATTTCGAGATATGGAAATTATCGTTGCGGACTATACAGTTGAGGGTTTCTTTAAAAATTACACATTAATTCCTGCGAGTAAAGAAGATAAACGTTGGGGTGTTCGTCTTCATCGTAAAGCTAAAATCGCAGCAGATGACCTCCTTATGCACGACATTGATTATGCCTCGGGAAATAATAAAACACCTCGTCGTTCTAATGATGAAGATTGGTATAACTACCCTTTAGCATTATCGGGTTCTTATATTTCTGGGATAGTAGATCTTCCTGCGAACCTTCGTGATCGCAATTATCAACCTTGGGTTTATAAAAATGTATGTACCTCCATCTCTTTATCTTCCTGTTACTCTTCTATTTATTTTCAAATGAGGTAAGAAACACTCTTTTATGCCTTTTAAACAATATATTGTTGCCTCTGTTTCTTATCCTTATTTGAATTTGAAGGTTCTTTCTGATCTTTCTAAGGTTGTTGCGAGTGATAATAAGAGTTCCACTTCTTCCAAAAGATTAACTACGAGACAAAAGACACTTCGCTCTGCGAAGGATACCCAAACTTCTGGTAGTCAAGGTGATGCTCTTCGCAAAGGAAAAAGAAAACTTGAAGATGTTGCTTATGAGAGGAAGAAACAGAAAAAGTTCTCAACTAAGTCTTATTCCCATGTAATCTCTTCTAATGAGAATGTTGAGGAAGATCAAGGTGATGAAGATGATAAATTTCCTGAGAAGGATTTTAATTCTAATTCTGATACCCTTTCTGATAAAGGAGATGATGATGATGATGATGATGATGATGCTAAAGAAGGTGAAGAGGGAGATTATAGTAACATAGAAACTTTTGCTTCAGCCATGGTTCGTGTATCTGAGGCCTTTCTCCATTCTTCTCATGGGTTAGGAAATTCTCCTACTGCGAATGCTCGTAAGCTTATTGCGAATGCTAGTTCCTACTGTACTCAATAACAACTCTCTTGATGGAATTTCAAGATTCGTCTCTCCTGCTACATTATATGCTTTAGGGAGTATGGTAAGTTTCTTTTCTATTCCTTGTTTGTTTCCCTTATTTCATTAATTTATGACCCTTTTTACTTGTTCAGGTTGGAAGAGTTAGCTGCGCAGCTGCTTCAGATTGGGAAAGACGCCATTCCATTGCTGAGAAGAAAACTTTAAACCGTTGTAAGAAGTTGGAGATTGAAAATTCAAAACTTCGTCAGAAAGTATAGGATTTAAGTATTGATATCGCCGAACTAACATCCCGTCATGAAGATAATCCACAATCTGTGAGCATCGCAGCTGATAGTTCTTCTCTTCTTGAGGAGAATAATCATCTAAAGCTTGAAAACACTTCTCTTCGTAATGATAAAAAGCAATTAGAAGGTAAATTATTCGTAATGGTAAGTACTCCCTCCGTCCCTAATTAGATGAGCTACTTGTAGTTTGCACAAATTTTAAGGCAAGGAGGAAAGTGGAGTATATTTAAGTATTTTTTACAATTATACCCTTATGGGCAATAATTAGTAAAATTTAGAAACGATTTATCTCTTAAACTATACCACGGTTTTTTATAAACTTTATACCGTTGAAAAGCATTTTAAAACACCTACGCAACGAATATAAACATGACTATCAAATTATACATATTTCTTATAGAAAAAATAATCAATTAAAAGGGTAGTTTTAGAAATATCCCCTTGATTAGTGAAATAGCTCATCTATTTGTGGACAAAACAAAAAACCAAATAGCTCATCTAATTAGGGACGGAGGGAGTATTTTAATTACTTTTCTTTAGTAATTTGCTAACCAATTCCTTAACTTCTCTTCTTACTGCAGAAAATTATGCGAAGATAAATGATGATCTGGAAACTATTCATGCCAGTCGTAAGAAGAAGATTTCTGATTTAAGATCTCAACTTCTAATTACCCAGCACAACCATAGTTTATATGTCAAGCGTTTTCGAGCTAAGATGACTCGCAAGATTTGTGAAGACAATCAAATTCCTCTCAAGAAGTACCATACGCTCCTTTCTGAAGAAATTCCTGAAGATACCCCATATCTTGAAATCTCTGATAGTGAAGTTGAAGATGATCTCTTTGAAGAAGAACAAGAAGATCATTTTGATGGGAATAAATCCCCCGAAGAATAGCTTCATTCTTTTTTGTATATCTGTTCTAGTTCTTTTCATATTATCTGTTTGAGTACAACATTTTCTTCTTTCTTGCACTCTTGATCAACCAACAAGTTCTTTTTGAAGTTTAACTCGTATTAATGTCTTAATTTTGCGATGATGAATTTTCTTTGATCGCGTGTTTCCCTTATTCGCATAACTTGATCATGTGGAGAGAAATAATATATCTTAAAGACTTAGCTTAGTATTCCCTTTCCCCCTATTATTGCTCTTCAGATGATTAAACATTGTTGGAAGTATTAGAATATCTGCCCCTATTCAATTTACGAAGCTTCAGCTTGTTGCGATTGTGAACAAGAAATCCTCCCTTTGAAGTATAAGAAATACGAGGTATGAAATATCCTTAAGAAGTATAAGAAGTATAAAACATCTTTAAAGAAATATTAGAAGTATTCAATCCGTAAAGAATTATTCCAATGTATGAAGAAGTATAAGAATTATTCAATCTATGAAGAATTACTCAATGTATGAAGAAGTATAATAAGTACTTAACCTTCGCCAAATGAAGTATCCGTTGAAGAATTATAATAAATATGAGACGTTCTTGAAGAATTATAAGAAGTATTCAATGTTGTGGAGAAATATTCAGTATAAGAAGTATGTAATTCTCGTAAAATTTAATGAATTCTTCACTATCTGTTTTTGATTGCGAGCAAAATCGCATCTTCTGTTATGTCTTCGTGAAAATTCTTCAATGGGTTTGTCTTCTTTGTTAGGATTTCTTGTAAAAATTCTTCAATGATATTGACGGAGCTGTCTTCTTTGTCAGAACTTCATGATATATATTCTTGTAAAACTCTTCAATGATATTGATGGAATAAATTTCATTAATTGCTGTGGTCTTACCATGCCTTCCTAAGTAAAGGTCTTATTTTTCCACCTCTTTTGTGATAATATTTTTGTATTTGCGATAATATGACAAGTTTGAACATTCTTGCGAATATACAATCTCGTGACATTGTCGTCTTGCGATGAAATCGCAGGACGTTTTACATTTTCATGTAATAACCCATTGATCTCATCTTAACTTCTTTGTTATGTTCTGCGAGTTCTCTTTGGATATTTTCTTTCTCTTTTTTTTTTTTTTAGAATGCTCGCAGAAATTCAGTTGTTGCACAAATATGACAAGCCTTTATGTTTTTGCAAACAAGAAGCCTCGTGACATTTGCGTCTTATAGCACGTATCAGCTCCCTAATGGAGGTTGCTGCCCTTTATCTTCCCCTTGGTTGCCCCTTCAAGGAAGCGTACATCGACCATACAAGGTTAGCTCTTCCCATCCGGTTCTGCAAACAACCAGCTTTTGATCGCAACCTCTTATCCTTTTTGCCTATAGGGCTTATAGTTACGAGGTTGCACCCTATGGGGTATCTTTGGGCCAAATGCATCATTTGCCAAGACTTGTCAAAAATGGCAGATGTGCTTCAAGCTCATCCGGCACTCTTGACTCAACCGTGTACCTCGGCGCCTTGATCGTTTTCTGCACTTCTTGGGAAAGACAGTATGCCTTAGTCGCCCAACCTAAATCATGTTACACCGCATAATATTGCGTAATGTCGCAAGATTAGGTGAGAATCCAAGGTGTCTAACCCGGATAGGTACCCCGTTATTGGGTTGTACCCCGTAAAGTTCCATGTACTCAGGTGCCTTGGTGCTGTTCCGGTGTTCCTGAGCCATGCTTATAGGTACCCCCTTAAATGACGTACTTTAGGACTTTGCCTCTTACGAAATATTGCTTTGCGAACTAGGTTGTACGCCACAAAGGTTTGCCTGTGTAATATTTCTGCGGCTTTCTTTCTTTTTTGAAAGCTAATCACAGATTGTGGTCTTTTATTCGCAAATTGCGGTTTTTTCTTCGCAAGTTAATGTGTGCGTCTTTCTTTAATGAAAGTTAATCGCAATAAAATTGTGAAACTCGTAACTTTTGCAAATTTCCTGTGAGTAAACAATATTCGTAAAATTTATCAATTTTTTTGTTGTTGTGTTGCAACATACCTCATTTCAACTTCTTTTTTCTGAATGGATATCTTGATATACTTCACGAGCAAACATATTGATTACCTTCTTGTTTCATTACTTTCTTTCTTCTTTCTTCGCAAATCACAACCCTTTGTTATCATCGTAAATTTCCTGCATGATTAATATCATAATTTTATTCTTCCCTGTCTTAATCCTCTGCCATTAAATTTTCACTTCTTTTCACAACCTTTGCTCTTTTTCTCCAATTTTCTTTCTCAGTAATTTTTCCTTCGCAAACTTCTACCTCTGTATCGTAACATTTCTTTCCTTCAGCCCAATCACCCCTGATAACTCCAACACCCTTCATATGTGGAAATTTTATGTATTGATGTAGAGTGGAAGCTACGCCCAGAATTCCATGGAGCCAGGGTCTTCCTATCAAAGCATTATACGGTGATT
The DNA here is from genome assembly GCA_023529315.1 of Papaver bracteatum. Classification (NCBI taxonomy): domain Eukaryota; kingdom Viridiplantae; phylum Streptophyta; class Magnoliopsida; order Ranunculales; family Papaveraceae; genus Papaver; species Papaver bracteatum. The sequence goes on along the minus strand of JAJJWX010004907.1, from coordinate 400,403 downwards.
CGACATCAACAACGCAAAACAGAATTTCAGTTTGCATTCCACTTAATGGAATTCGCATGCTTATTTCTCCTTTAGGCTTATTAGCAGTTCCATTAAAACCATAAATCCTGTAGGTTGAAGGTATTAAATCTGCGTCTTTTCCACCCATAGTTTTGTAAGCAGGATAGAACAGGATATTGACAGAACTTCCCGTATCAATCAAAATTCTATTAAGACCAATTGATTCTTCCTCCATATCATCTTCGCTTTCTTCCATATTCATGTAAATTGCTAATTTTACTACCAATGGATTATCATGTGCTTCACAACCTTCTGGAATTTCAGTGGCTTCAAAAGAAATTTCACGTTTCTGCCAATCTTCAAGTCGTGAAATTTTTGCGATGTTCATTACTTCATTTCCTTCACCATCCCTCGCAAATACCCTGCTTAACACATTATCATGAAAATCCTCTATGGTTTTATATGAGTGAACAATAGAATTACAGAAAACATTCCTTTCTTTTGATCCCACTTCTATATGTAGGGTTTCTTCTCCCTTTTCTTGTGCTGTGTTCTCCTTGCGAGTTATGACTGGAGCCTGTGGTAATTGTTGCGAATGTGTTTTCTTAAGTAAAAAGTGATTTAATTTTCCTTGATCAATCATTCGCAAGATTATCCTCTTGATATTATTGCAGTTATTTGTAGAATGTCCATGAAAATGATGATATGAACAAAATTCATAACTTCTTGGACCCATTGGTGGTTCCTTTCCCATATTCCATGGAGTTGGTATATGTTCTATCAGAATAATTGCCTGCCATATCTTCTCTACACTTGTATTCAAAGGTGGCAACTTTATTTCTTCCCTTATCATTCTTTGACTTCCTTGACCATTGTTATAATTTTGTCTCTGATTTCCTTGTCCAAAATAATTTTGCCTTTGTCCCCCATAATTTTCTTGCTGTTGATCTAATCTTGGGATCTGGTTATTTCCTCCTCGATTATAGAAATTCCTCTCTCTATCATACTCTTCTTGATCTTTGCTACCCATTGCTACTATTTTTGGCTGGCTATTATTGATTTTCTTTTCTTCTGAAATTTGCGAAGAAGTTTGCGAGGATGTTTGCGAAGTACCTGCTACGACGTTGATTATTTTGGGAAGTAAATTTGCTCCTACGTCTTGATTGTTAGTGTTTGCTACTGGATATGACTCCATATTGTTTTGCTTTTACTCTAGTGTAATGTACTCTTCTTGCAATTCTCGTAACTCCGTCATCATTATGGAATTCTTTCTTCTGAAGATTTGAACATACAATTGTTCAGTTGCGAACATCGCATTTATGAAAGACAGAATCAAGTATCTCTCATCCACGCGCCCTGCCATATCACTGCACATAGTCTTCCATCTTCTTACCAAATGCTTCAAACTTTCACCAATTCTTTGTTTTAAACCAAACACATCTTCAATACCAAGCCGTGAGGAATGATTTGTGATATATGCTCCAAGGAAAGTTGCTTGTAAATGATTAAATGACGTAATAGTGTTCTTAGGAAGTCCTTAGAACCACTTTAGAGCTTCCCCTGTTAAGCGATGCGAAGTACTTGCATAATACAGCATCATGATTCTCCCATTGTAACATGCATCTTATGTATGCTTTAATGTGCTGAATAGCACATGAAGTCCCATCAAAGATACTGGTAAGTGTAGGCAAATTGCATTTTGGTGGAATCCCTCCTAATTGTACTTCTCTAGCAAATGGAGTCCTCGCAGCTTCTTCTATTGCTTCATATAATTGCCTTCTATCTCCTCCTCTTCTATTGTTTATCATCCCTCTCATTTCCGCTAATTCTCGAAAGATCCGTGCATTTGCTTCAGAATTCTCATCCATTGGCCTCTTCAGCGCAGCCTCTCTTCTTCTACGTTCTTGCGTCTCTTCTCTTGCGATCCTTCGCATTCTATCATATTCTTCATTAATGTTTTCATTTGCACAATTTTGCAAATATCTTCTTTCTAAATTATCACAATTGTTTTGTTGTAGAGCATCTTGAAATTCTTGTTCTTCCCTTTCTATTCTTCTCATCCTTCTCATGCGAATATCGGGAATTTCTTCTTCTTCATTTTTCCTTCTTCTGTGATTTATTTATTCTTGATTTGCCTGTATTTTAGTTCGAAAATTTGGTTCATTTCTCGCTGTTTCTGTTCGTTGATTTCCAATTCTTCTCTGAATTCTTTCATACTCAACATTTTGATTGTTATGAGCCTCTTCACGTCTTCTTACTCCACTCTCGTAATTGTTCTGATGTATTGCTTGTTGTCTATCAGCTGACTCTTCTTCTTGATTTTCTTCACCATTCTGATTGTTTTCTCTAGGATTTAGCCTAGTTCGTAAATTCTCCATGTTTTGTTCATGGTTTGGTATTAAAATGAAGCGATTCTCTTGATTTCTTTCAACTTGAGTCTGTGCTTGTCCTTGCATAGTACTTTCATCATTGATTGTTGGTGAATTTTGCCCTTCTCTCTCTGGTCTAGCATTTGATCTTGCAACACTTTGAGATTTCCTCCTTTGTAACATCTCATTCTCCATCCTTAATTCTTGATTCCGTCTTGTTAGATTAGCACGTTCTTCAGCTTCTAACCTTCGTTCTTCTTGAATTCCTTGTCTCAATGTTTCTAACATCTCCCTTTCTCTTTCAAGAATCGTTCCTCCCATCAACCTCCCATTTTCTCTGATTTGTGGTTCTCTATATTCTTCTGCTGGTGTATCAGTTCTCCAAGTGTGTATACTCACTCGATCATGATCTATTATTTGTTGAGCTTGATTTCTTCGATTACTTCCTCTCCTACTAGGTTCTCCTGTTATATTTGCTTCTCCTCCTGCGAGTCTCACACTTATTCTTACTGCAGTTAATGGTTCTGATATATTTCTTCTTCTTGCCATTTTTCTGATACAGGAATCCTTCAAATCCCTATTTCTAGCGCCAATTATGTAGTTTCAGAATAACCTACAACTACACCCTCAGTAGAATTGATAAAACTTAAGAAGTTCTTGATGATGAATGACAACTTTCTTATTAATTCTCTCAATTGATTACAAAGAAGTATCTAAATGGAACTAGAATAGTTACAACTTTCTCTATTCTCCTTCCTAAGATTATTTCTAATACTCACTAAAAGAACCTCCCGAATTTTACATTTGAACTCCTATTTATAGTGAAATTTGTACAGCTATATATGAATTGCGAAGTATCGCAATTCATCTTCGCAAGATTATTCTATCTTCGCAAATCTTCATACTTCCCCGTGCTTCTTCTATCTTCGTATTGTTTTGTAACTCTTTCCTCTTATATTTGTCACGATGTTCGTAAGTTAATGCCTTGTGATATTCAGTACCTACAAAATCTTGCTGCGGCATTTACTTATATTTCCATATTATAATTGTTTTCATTATAATTAAAGTAAATTGTACAAACGTTAATTCCTATTTACTTGATATGTGAATCCTATTGAGTTTGGTTAAGTCCGAACCTTTGTATCAAGTAAACATACTGCGTTGTTGTATTGTCTCGATCTCATATCCATAGATGATCACACGAAGTGTGAACCGATTAGTTGTATTGTATTGACTCAGTCCATAAACAATCACTTTCGGAGAAAGGACTTATAGGAAGCAAAAGTAATAGCTTGAGGTATATTTGGGTACCCTCTCCTTTTTAATTGGTATCAGAGCAGGCAAACACAAAAATATCTAACAATCTATGTTTGGTGTGATCCATCCTATATGAAGATGAATCTTTTGAGCGATTCAATTAACGTATTAAAGATTTTAAATGATCTGAAAGAAGAATCCGAGGAATCTTCATCTGTTTTTGTTAAAATGCTTGATGAAAGGATTTAACAGAACCGGTTATGTACTAATGATATCACGAATATCATAATTGATAGAAAACTGGTAAAAAATATGTATGAATCTAAATCAAGAGATTCTCATGAATGCTCAATTCTCTTATCAAGACAAGCTAAACAATTTAGTAAGAAACAGTTCAGGAACTGTTTTAAAAAGGAGTGGAATTGTTTAAATCAGAAAATTTGTTTTATAAAACAACTGATTAATCATGTTAACAAACTTTTCAAGAACTTAACATACCATCTTAAGTTTGGTGAACATTGTCTTGGAGCTTTTGCACTTAAAACAACCTCACCATTCCAATGGTTTCTAGATAGTGGGTGTAGTAGACGTATGACAGGTGATCTTTATTGGTTTATAAAGACAGAAGACTAGATAGGAGGATCAGTGACATTTGGAGATGGAAGCACATTTCTTATCAGCAAAAAGGGGACTATCAAACTTCCAGGTATACCTGAAATTCATGATGTTATTTATGTTAAAGTTATGAAAGCTAATCTTCTGTCTTTCAGTCAGATTTGTGATAAAGGTCACAAGGTTATCTTCAACATGAAAGGATGTGATATTGTAGATAAGTTTGGAAAAATAATTTTTCGAGGATGGAGAAGTATGAATAATTGTTATCTTTTGGATATACAATCTAATTTATATTGTAAATTAACTAAGGTTGAGTCTACTCATTTATGGCATGAACGGTTTGGCCATATCAATTATCGAATGCTAGGTAAACTAATTAATCGTGAACTTGTTAAAGGAGTTTCAAATATCAACACTAAAGTAGAGGGTGTCTGTAGTGCGTGCCAAAAGGGTAAGCAAGCAAAAATTCCACACAAAATATCTCGAGATATAGCCACTCGTGCTCCTCTCGATCGTATTCAATTGGATCATTTTGGTCCAATCCAACAAGCTTCGGTTGGAGGAAATATGTATGCATTAGTAATGGTAGATGATTATACTCAGTTTACTTGGGTTGCTTTCCTAAAGCACAAAAATGACACTCTTGAAAAGTTCAAAATCATTGTGAATTGAATTCAGAATGAACAAGGTCGCAGGCTTAAGAAGATTATAAGAGATCGTGGTACAAAATTCAAGGATACTAAAGTATATGAATACTGTAATAGTCTTGGAATAATTCATCAATTTTCTGCTCCTATTACACCTCAGGCAAATAGAAATATTCAGTACAAGAGTCATGCTTCATAACAAAGATTTACCATTAACCTTTTGGGTAGAAGCTGTTTTTACAGCTTGCTATCTTATTAACACAGTTTATTTAAGATCAAAAACTCTAAATACGCCGTATGAATTACGGTATGGAAGAAAACCAAATCTAGGATACTTAAGAATTTTTGATAGTAAATGCTATATTCTCAAAGATAGAGAACATATAGGAAAATTTGATTCCAAAAGTGATGAAAGAATTTTTCTTGGGTCTGCCTCAGATAGTAGTGCCTTCAGGGTATTCAATCTCCGAACCAAAGTCATGATGAAATCAATTAATGTGGTCATTGATGATATTAATGACTTTTGTCAAGATAATCATACTGTAACAGAGCTTCCTCCCTCTGAGACTGTGAAACATCTGTTGTTCATTTGATTAGTGACACTGATGAAAAGGATGATAATGAGAGTATTGTTGAAGAACCCAATGGTACTGAAACTATTGTTCAAAAACCTTTTAAATGGGTACATCAAAGACACTCGTCTGAAGATATCATTGGTGATGTCAGTGCCAGAGTTATGACTCGAAGAGAACTTTATAATGTCGTCACTATTTATGTTTTCTTTCTTCAATAGAGCCGAAAATATTGAGGAAGTACTTAATAAACCTGCTTCGGTAAACTCAAAGTTTGAATAACTCAATCAGTTTAAAAGACAAGAAGTATGGAAACTTGTTCCTAAGCCACCGGGAGTAAACATTGTTGGAACAAAGTGGATCTACAAGAACAAATCAGATGCATTCGGAACAATTATCAGGAATAAAGCTAGACTCGTTGCTCAAGGATATTCGTAAATAGAAGGTATTGATTTTAATAAAACTTTTGCTCATGTTGCTCATTTAGAATCAATAAGATTATTACTTTCCTATGATTGTTATCTTAAGATAAAACTTTTTCAAATGGATATTAAATCTACCTTTTTGAATGGGGATCTAAAAGAAGAAGTCTTTGTGGCTCAACCTAAAGGATTTGAATATCCATTATTTCCTGATTATGTTTTTAAACTTAAGAAGGCCTTGTATGGCTTAAAACAAGCCCTAAGAGCTTGGTATGATAAACTAACATCTTTTTTACTCATAAAAGGATTCTCTTGAGGAGGTGCTGATAAAACTCTTTTCACCAAGTGGGGTAGAAAAAATGTGCTTGTAGCACTAATATATGTAGATGACATCATCTATGGTTCAACCTCAAAGACTCTAACATACGAGTTTCTGAATCTTATGAGTGGAGAATTTGAAATGAGTAATGTTGGATAATTATCATATTTTCTCGGATTGCAAATACAGAAACAAAAGGATAGTATTCTTCTTTCTCAAGAAAAATATGCAAGGAATTTAGTCGAAAAATTCAATCTAAAAGATGCACAACCCATGGCAACACCAATGCCAACTACTGGAAAACTACAGACAAATCCAAGAGAAAAATCAGTTGATCAGAAACTCTATAGATCTATGATATGGAGTTTGTTGTATCTAACTGCAACAAGACCTGATATTGATTTCAGTATGGGATGATGTGCTAGATTTCAAGTAGACCCAAGAGAATCACATCTCAAAGCTGTAAAACGAATCATTAGATACGTTAAAGGTACAATAAATTATGGTCTAGCATAATCTATGGATACAAACAACAGTCTCGTTGCCTATTCCGATACTGATTGGGAAGGATGTGTAGAAAATAGAAAAAGCACCTCTGGTGGTCGCTTCTATGTTGGTCAGAATCTTGTCACCTAGCATAGATAAAAACAGAATTCACAGTCCTTGTCAACCTGTGAAGCATAATACATTGTTGTAGGTACATGTTGTACTCAACTATTGTGGATGAAGCAAATGCTTATCGATTATGAAATAAATATGCCCACCATGAATATCATGTGTGATAAATCAAGTGCTATTCGATTGAATGAAAACCCTGTTTAGCATTCTCGAACCAAACACATAGATATCAGATATCACTTTATTAGAGAATTATATAAGAATGGGATTATAAAACTGGAATATGTTCCATCCGAACATCAGTTAGCTGACATTCTCACAAAACCCTTAGATAGAGCAACATTCAAAAATCTAAGGAAGTCAATAGGGGTTGTCAAGGTACATTAATTACATGATGAAAACGGTTTTCAACTTTTGCTTGCAATTGTTAAAACCGATTTTCAACCTTTCTCTGGTAAAGGTTGGTTGTTGTTATTCTTTTGTTTTTGGCATGAGAATGAAAACATAGTGGTATTTCGATATCAATTCTCCCGGAAGAAGAAAACGATGCAATCAAATTTGGAGAAGTTGGATGCGAAATTGAGGTAACATTCTTGTTAGTTAATTGTTTTCCTTTTTTTTTATTTGATATATATATATATTGCTTTTTCTTAAACGAAATTGTTGGTACAATTGATGTGTTTATTCCATTATGTATGTGTGGATGTATGTGTAATTCAATTGGTTCTGGTTAAGTAAAACTATTACTATTTTGCTTTGTTGTGTGATATGAATCGTTTAGGCTTACGAAAGTTTGCTGCAATTTCGGTGATTTAATGTTTATGTTAATTAAATTGCTTCCAGTTAAGTAAAATAATTGTTATTTTTCTTTATTGTATGGTATCAATTGTTTAGGCTTACAAAATTTCGGTGCAATAATGAAACTTTGATATATTTGTTATTTCAATTGCTTCCGGTTGAGGTGAATAATTATGCAAGTTGATTTATTGGTTTGTACCAATTATTTATGGCTTAATGAATGAATATGTTGACGGGATGAGTTGTTTAGTCCAATTCGATTCCGAATAAGATAAACTAAGTTAATTCTGATCTTAGTTAGACTTATCAAAGTGGGGGTTTCGGTTATTCAAGTCTAGCCGAAAGCCTAAACTAGGAAATGCTAGTTAACTAACCTAGTGTGTGGCTTGTTTAAAATCTAAAGGTCTAAGTTATATGGATAATTAGAATCGGATGAGAAAAATGGAGTTTATCTTTGTTTAGGTCTTATCGAATGAAGTGGTTGTATTTATACAATTGGTTTAGCAAAGGAACTAAGTTACTTAGTTGATTTTTGGTTTGCTAAACTATTTGATACCAGAAAGTTATTTGATGTTCTTTGTAGTTTGCTAAACTAAGTTATTTGATTTTTGGTTTGCTAAAATAAGTTACTCCTTTATTTTTTCATTCGTGTTGTCCTTTGTAGTTTCGGTTTTGATGTTGGTTATCAAAAATGGTAAGTTATTTGAAGTTAACAAAAATAATTAACTAACAAGATTGTTACCTCAATTCGCATCCAATTAAGATAACAAGCATAGTTACCTCAATTCACATCCAATTAACTAACAAGATTGTTACCTCAATTCGCATCCAACTTCTCTAAATATAATCGCATCGTTTTCTTCTTCCGGGAGAATTGATATCGAAATACCATTATGTTGTCATTCTCATGCCAAAAACAAAAGAATAACAACAACCAACCTTTACCAGAGAAAGGTTGAAAATTGGTTTTAACAATTGCAAGCAAAAGTTGAAAACCGTCGAAACACATATGCTTTTATGCTAAACCAAAACCGATTCAACATATTATGACTTTTTCACATATTGTTTCTACAGGAACCCCTCATGATCCTTTGATAAAGCCTACCAACATGGGCTAGAACTTAATCCTGCTAAATCAAAAAGTCACCTAAACCATAAGGGTTCACAACATAGTATGAGATCGAATATCAAGGTAGTAAAACCGAAATCAAACATTTCATAAACATACATAGCAAATAGATAAAGCATTAAAGTACCGGCTATGTAAATCAAAAACTATCACAAGAAAAATTATAAATCAAATAACTTTATTCATAACTAGTAAGACCACATGTGCGATGCGCATGCTTGATTTTGATTGCTTTAACAACACCAAATTTGATGGTAATGAAAAAAAAATCTTAATATTTTTTTTTTAATATTCTTATTTATACTTATTACGTAGATAATTCAAAGAGCTTTCCGAATATACTAATTTTGCGAAAATCCGATATGTATATTGAAAGATATCAAGTTTTAAAATTTTAGATCTAATTTTAAAACAATGGCATTCATGTAAATATATAATCATTGGTTTAACATGCATTTTCACCCTTGAATATATATGCATAGTAATGATTGATATTTAAGGTCATATTAGTAATATCATGGTGACACCAAACTATTTTGTTTTTTTATGAGCAACCAAAAAAGGCTTCACCAAAAAGGGGTCTTTTCTTTATTATAGTATAAGAATAAGATAAGATAAGATAGTTTTTAGTCATAATAGACTTATGCAATCAATGAAAGAAATCAAAAATTGATGTCTATTTTTCTAGATTAAGTATTACATCATATAACTTAATCTCTAGTGGTGCTCTTGTTGTTCACTGATGTTTCTTCAGTGTTCAAACTTTCAAAGCATGTCTCAAGAGACTTGTCTGCAACTGCAACCACTTCCTATTTTTCTAGCTTTTCAATCAGAACCATGAGTTCAGCAAGAGCTTATTTTGTTCCTTCGATTCATTCTTTTAACCAATCCTGATGATGGACAGTCATAACTAGATCAGATTCCAGTTTTTCAAAACTTTGGATGTATATTGATTCATACTGTTTGACCGAATCCACTTGACTTTGGTTGGATCATGTTGATTGTAGGTGTGGATAGGGAAAAACATGTCGCCGGTTTTTCGGGAAAGTGGAGAGTCGAGGTTATCGAGACTCCTCAGCTGGCCAAGATGTTAATCCTCACACAGATGCACCGCTGCAAAGGGGGTGCTTAGATTCGGGAAATCAATCTGTATGACTCCGGCCTAAACCAAGTCAGTGGCCGTTCCAGAATTAATTCGGTCGCAAAGAGGGAGATGGGTTGATCTGTAGGAGGGAAGCTGAGAATTGTGTGGGATCAGTGATGATCGAGGATTGTGGGCGAGTTGAAGGTTTCTACAGTATTGGTGAACTGCTGAGTTCTGATAAGTTCTGAGTGATTGGTGAATTCTTGAGAGTAGGTGCTCGAGAAATTCAGCAAGGATGATTACTGATGTTGTAATTTGTTGTCCTTAATCATGAATTCAGAGACTTATTTATATTGTTTGAGTAGTAACACCACTAACCCTTGTAAGTGTGACGGTTTCTTGATTGGAAGAGTGGGAAAGTGGGAGATCGTGGTAAAGTAATTTCCACGTCGTGTGGAGACCTGACTGATCGTGCACCCACTACTTTGCTAACTCCTTCAACCGTTGACATGACTTACGCACATTTCTCGTCGTGGGATGAATCCATGTGCCGTAGACCTCCAGACCAAAACCCTGAGTGATATCCCCCATTTGTGACGTGATTGGTGTTTCACAAATCGTGGAGTCTGTGGGGAAGACGTGTTTAGGTTTAATCAATTATTGACTGATTAGATACTGAGCCTAAGTTTGGTGAATCAAGCATGAATGGTGAATGCTCAGCGATTCATGGGTCGAACATGTAGTTCTCTGGAGAGATGTCAGTATGACAAGTTTCTGACTAGTTAAGTGATTGAGAAAGTATTGCCACGAATTATGAGAATTCAATGAGCAACTGAGCAAGTATTTCTCAATTCACCGAATTATGGGAAATTGATGGGCAATTGACCAAGTATTGCTCAACTCTCCAAAATTAAGGATTTGATGGCCAACTGAGCAAGTATTGCTCAATTCATCAAATACTAGAGAATTGTTAAATATTGACTAATATTCAGGCGATTGAGCAAGTATTGCTCGATTCAATGAATTATTTACTGGTGATGTGACCCAGTAAAATATTAATTAAAATATTGGTAAATTACCGAATATTGTTTAATTAATTTTAGATGTTGATTGATGAATCAACATAAATTTATTGGTGTTCGAAATTGCTCAGAATGATGGTTTCACAGAGCGTTCATTCGAAACCCTAATTTTTGGACAATCCTTCATCCATTGGAGAATTACCGAAAATTAATTATGAGTGATGGAGACACCGACCACATGGGATGATGAACGTTCATGTGATGCTCAGCACTCTCGAGTGATCATGCACCAGGGTTCTCGGTTTGAGAGTTGGTGAAAAATGATGATTAAATGGGGAGTTCACCATTTACTGAAAATATTGCCGGGTTCAGCATCAGGTGTAAAACCTAGGTATGAGAGATGGGACCGACCAAGAGGGCATGGGACCGGATCCTGGTGGTCACGTGACCAAGTGTTGGTCATTTGGAGGATTCTCCAGTTGGTTGGAGAGATCTCGGGCCCAGTATGAGCAATTGAGCAAATTAGGTCAGAATTGCGAAAACGTGTGGAACCGGCTTCATGCAATCCCTAGAAGCAACCTGGTAGGTCATGGATACATGCACGTGTTTCCATGATGTCCATGTCTCCATACTGAGAGTTTCAGCATTTTCTGATGCACGTTTGAGCGATGTTGCGAATTTTCAGAAGAGTTTCATCTTGGCTGAGAATTCTCGAATTTTTGGTGGAATGAGCATGTATGCTCAATTCATCTATATTTTTAAAATGTTTTAATGATCCAAAATTATCGTGAGGAGCTATCCGTCCGCATGACCATGTTGGCTTTTGTTTTTTTCGTGATTCGAGCAATATTTGAGAAAATATGGAGAAGTCATGAATTTTGTTCAAACCCAGGAGTTTCACGAGTTGAGGGAAATAATAATAATGAGAAATTAAGGATTTCAAGGTGTGGGACCGACCACGGCTAGTGCATGGCCGTCCGACCATGTTGCCCGGTCCCGCACACCTTTCCCTATTTTATTATTATTTTTTATGAATCCTTGAAGTTATAGAGAGTCCTTGAAGATATGGAGAATCCATGAAGTTTTGGAATAATAATTATAAAAAGCTAAGGATTGTGAGGTGTGGGACTAGCCACGGCTTGGGCATGGCCGGCCGGATAAGTTGCCCGGTCCCGCACACCTCTCCTTATTTTTTAATTTATTTAGCGAATCCTCCAAGTTATGGAGAACTCTCGAGTTTTTGCACAAATTGGGAAATTTTTACCAAGATGGAGAAGTCTCCATGGGTTTATGAAAATCACGAGAAAATAAAGAATAATAATAGGGAAGCATGGGACCAGCCACGGCTAGGGCCCGACCCATGGGCGCTTCCCATTATTTTCTCTCTCCTATTTTGTGGAGAACTCTCTATTATTTCATGTTTTTTGGATGCTCGTTCGCGAATCCGGGTGCTCAGTCGTGCATCATTGTCGAGTACACTTGCACCATTTTTGTGGGGCTTACTCAGTGATGGTCCAGATGCCTGATTATTGAGTATTTATTATCAATTCATGAGATCCAGTGGAGAATAACTCATAAAACTGAGTAATAAAAGTGGATAGATGTTTCATTATTAATTCGTAGGATCAGATTCGTATTCGACTACGAATTCAGAATAATGAAACGAGCATTACCATTCCATGGGATCGTAGATTCGACCATAGAATCAGAGTAATTGAGATTTATCCATCACCATTTCATAAGACCAGTAGATTCGATCATGAAATCGGAGTAATGAGATAATACATTTGTTTCATTGCTATCATATGAGATCAAGCCGTGGATTCGATCATAGAATCAGAGCAATTCTTATTGCTATTCCATGGGATCAGGCCGTGGATTTGACCATGGAATAGGAACAATTGTTATTTCCATTTCATGGGATCAGGCCGTGGATTCGACCATGGAATAGGAGAAATAGTAGATCATTATGGGAATTCAGTGGTGAATGACACGCCAGAATTAATCTATGTGCATAGTCAGGAGATGGAAAATCCTGAGGGTGCTCTCAGACTCTACGGAGAACACCCGAGTCTATACCCGTCACTCTACGTAGTCAAAATCAGTGAGTGTCACTGTCCTGAAGGCGTTGTTGCTCTCAATCTTACGGAGAACCGCCCAATCGTTCTTCTATGTAGAGGGGGTCTTTCTCATGTAGTAAGGGAACAGTGAGTATCATCTACGTCCTGAAGGAGTTAAGCCCTCTCAACAAACAATTATGTGGGAGGACCGCCCAATTCTTTTATTCTACATAGAGGGCACAATGAAACGCCATGGATCGAACGATCAGCTTGTGGAGGATGTTCGAAAGACATATTCATCATGTCTTCGTAATATATGAATCGTCACATGCTTGAAGCCGTATCAGGAACATACAGTATCATGATTTTACGGTTTTGACCTTTGTTGAAAATCCACCATCTACATTAAGTCCCCTGCATAGTGGGGAGCAGTCATGTTCTGCAGTATGAATTAAATGGTAATTTTCAGTCGACGAGGTCTGGTTGAACTCAGTCTACAAAGGTAGTTTCAGAATTCTCAATTTACCCCAATGAGATCATGTACGAGTAAATGTGTGGATGAGAACTCGGATAGTAAGGTAGAGTGTTATCTCATGAGTGTGAAGAGATGAGGCACTGCTGATTTGGGTGTTTAGAAGCTTAGTTATGGTCGATCTAGGATTTGTGGGCCCGAGCCCGAAAAGGAAACCCATGTTTCATTAGGTTTTGGAAACAAATTTAATATAAAAGGGAATAAGCCCTGAAATTTATTTTAATTTTTTTGGTCAACCAAGCTTCCTCACCTCACGAGCTCAGCAACATCAGGAGGAAAATCTAGCTGGAGTTCAGCGCCGCCACCGCCCACCCGACCATCGTCCGGCCAAGTTCCGACCGGCGCCGATAGGTAAGTCCGTGCGATTTTATTTTTATTTTTCTGTAGGTTCTATGATTGATGATTGTTCACAAAACCCAAAATCCCATGGTTACATATGTATGTGTAGGATTTATGAAGGATTTTTAGAAAATGTATGTATGCACGTTTGTTCGTTAATTGGAGGAACGAGCAAAAATCCCTAATATGAAAGAGATATGTTAATTTTGAATAGACATGGTCTAGTTGCAGTAGCAAAAGTTTTGTTTATTAGGTGTCATGAAAACCCAAGTTCGTTTTTTGAAAGTATGAACTTTGCAAGTACTTTTATAAACGTAATTTGTTCGTAAAAGTAGTAAATAATAATTCTTAGAGTTAGAGGAATTTTGAAAAGTCCTGGAGTTCATATTGAAATTTTATTTGAGAACTCTCGAAGTTTTATTTGAAATATGGAGAACTCTACAAAAATAGAAAAGTCCCTGGTTCCATAGACGAATGCTCGGTTGAGAAAAAAGAAAAGAAATTATAATATACGTGAGTTATTAACTCACGAAAAAAAATAATTAAAAAAAGTGCGTGACTTATTCACGCCTTATTAAATAAAATTGGTTTAAAAAAAAAAAAAAAAAAAAACAACACACAATTTATGAGTTTGGTGAATTCACAGTGTATGCGTGAATTCAATGTGATTTTATAGCGTATGTATACATAAAATCAGCGAGTGCTCACATAGAGGGTTATGTGAATTACTCATGGTTTCTTGGAAGGTCAGTGTAGACTCTTGAATAATATGTTTTATGCTCAACTTTGCAGGTTTGAAAGAAAGAGCAAGTTTTGGAGTTTTTACGTTGTTATCACTAAGTTCGTGAAATCTTAAAGAGGTGAGAATTGAAGAATACCATTTTGCAGACGTCGATTGTCGTATTTGCTTTAATCCCATTGTGTTGATGAATTCATGTATGGATATTGCAGCAATTTTGCAAAAATGGTTGAATCCCGTAGTGCTTCTGAAGATGATATTTCTTCGAGAGAAGATGTTTTCTCAAGAGAGAGTGTTTCCACAGATGCCTCTTCTAGAGATGATGGTTCCTCCAAAAACGATGATACTGAGGTTTTCCAGGAGAAGAAGGAAAGTTCCAAAACTAAGAACATTCCAACTGTTGAGGACGAATTCTTCGTGTACCTGTATAGGCATTAAAAGCGTCATTTAGGCTCTTCATTTCAGTTGCTGATAAATCCTAGGTGCACTGCCCTGAACAAGTTGGTGTCTCCCCGAGTTGTGGTTTGGTTTTGTTTGTAAGGGAAGCATTTCGTAGCTTCTCAGGTGGAGTTTAAGATTTCTAGGAGACCTCTGATGCATTTTTCTGGATGGGCAAGGCACATGTTAGGCCATAGTCGTGTAAGGGCTATATTGGATAATGCTCAGGTGACACGAGCCATTCAAGCTGCTGGAGATTTGATCATCAATCATGATATACAAGGTATGATATCCCTGCTCGCCCGTTGGTGTGTCCCTACTCACACATTTATATGTAGATGGGGAGAATTCACCATTACTCTAGGAGATGTAGTTGCTTTGTTGCACCTTCCAATTACTGGTAATTTTCCTGAAGAACTCTCGACAGAGGAGAAGGGGATATCTGACATGTTAGAAGCCAAGATGCACGAATTCAATGAGTCACCCGCATCTTGTTATGCCCGATGGTTATCACACTGGTGTCCAAGAGATAGAACTCCTGAAGGACCGGTTGATGGAGTTTTGACAATTACGGATTTCTTGTGTCTGTGGCTTTCGCGGGATATCTTCGAAGATTGTGGACACTTGCTGAATCCGTTTGTGATTCGCTTTGCCATTAAGATGGCCAAAGGTGAGAAAATTCCCATTGGCAGTCTATTTTTGGGTTCTTTGTTCGCCAACTTGGACTCTCTAGTTGTGGACTCCAGTATTTCTGATGGCTTCATGAAGATTGAGACGTATGCTAATACCATGTTTCTCTAAGCCTTGATGTGGGCACACCTTGAGAGTTATTCCCAAATTCCCCGTAGTATTTTGCAAGGATGCAAGGTCTACACTCGCCATTACCTTCTTGAGGAGAATAATGCTAGGATCATGCGCTGGTCTAGAAATCAACCACAATACAAGATATGCATTACTGACGTTTTGGACATTGAGTTTGAGTTCAACTTTCGCCCATGGGTGTCGATTCCTTCTCATTTCTTACAGTTGATCACTTTCAATACTACTGACGAGAATATCACGTTGAGTACTGGTGCTGGTATGAGTGAAGGAGAGAGATCTTTCGTCTTGAGTTGTACTCCTAGTTTCTTGTTATTAATAATGAACTTAGGATTCCGGGTAGAAGAGTACAACATTGACAGAGCTGCTAGACAGGTGGGACTTGACCAGTGCATTCCAGGCCACCAAATGAACAAGCCAGAGATTAAGTACTTGAAGGCTCATTTTGACTGCACTCGCGTGGAAGGAAATGAATACTTTTTCCCATGTTCTGACCAAGAAACCTTCGCAACTCCTGGTTATATAAGATTTTGGCGTCAGCAACTCGAGCGTGTATATGCGTTGGTAATAGATGTTCAGTCCCCTATACGAGAGTTCCCTCCTCCTGACGTGGTCTCCGGTCGACCCAGGTTGAAGTATCTCATTGGTAGTGATAAGAGGAATACATCTCCAAATGCGTCACAAGTAAGTGTCTCTTCTTATGATTTCGGCCAAAATTTGCCAATTATATTTTAATTGTATTGCTTTTCTTATGACAGGGTGGTCACGCTGTGAGACCTCGAATTGATGTAAACTCTTCAATCATTCAAGAAAGTCCCCAAGGAGGAGAAGGAAGAAGTAATACAACACACAGGATGATACCGAACAAAATACAGTCTCCTTCCGCTTCTTTGGTGAGTTGCTCGCGCTTTTCTTCATTATTGCAGCTTTCTCATCCATGTAATTAGGATTTAAAAGACTATTTCTCATCTATTTCAAAAAAAATTCCCATCGGTTATTGATGGTCTCCGTTTTTCTCTTGGTCGAACAATTCAGGATTCCAGTACTGAGGAAGTTGACGTAAGTTTCCCCTTTTGCACTTGATAATCGTAATGCACCTTTGAACGAATGAGTTACGATTGTTGTTGATGTAGACAGGAGGAAATCACCATGGATAAGGAGTATGTTGATGAGGCACATTTCTCTTTGAGCCATGAGAATATGGAGAGCTCTCGAAATCCCGAACCGAACAAAAATATGGAGAGTTTTCCGAATGAAGATAACGAAATTTCCAATGGAGGTTCCAACATTGCCGAGCCCTCAAATGGTTTAGAAGTTCCCCTAGTAAGTATTTCTCCTGTTGTCTCTTCATAGAAGTATGATATTTCTGATTTATGCATGAATGAATGAGAACCCGTATGAATATACGAGTAATTTTTCCGAAATACGTCATCAGAAAATTTCTGACTTCAGATTTTATTAGAAATGCTGTAGAATTCTCGTCTGGAGTCGGATTTTCGATGTCCGCATATGTATGTTCAATCCCAGGAAATTTCCAAGCCTTATTGAAGAAGCTTTTCGAATTTTGAGCATGTTTAGGGCCTGAAAAACGCGAAACAGTAAACTTCCAGGAGATATTCAGAACTTTTCCAGATCGCGCGTTGTGTGATGTTTTGGCTACATCTCCTCGCTTGTTCATACGATTGTTATGAAATTTTGACATGTTGTAGATAACTTACATACGAAGAAAATGGTATATAACCAATCTCCATATTCCTCACCAATTGCTCCCAGTTAGTTATTGAACATAGGGCAGTGTAAAATTTCTTCAGCTGAGCTTCTTTGAAAACATGTTTCATGACTTTGATACTTCTTGCACACGTAGTAAATGCATAATAAGGAACTTAGATGATGTTAGTTCACTTACTTTATTAATATTATGATTGCATTGGATTTACACGCATGAACCATCCTAATCACATGTAATCTTCGCATTAGGTACCGAACGACGAAGTTGGGAATCATGGATCCAATAATGATAGCTTGGGAAGTCCTGAAGTTGTTGGCAATGAAATTCCTATATATGCACCTCCAGGTTATGAAGTGCTGGTTGTTGAAGCAGGGGAGGTGGTGGAAACCCCAATTGAGCCTCAGATGGTGGAACCCGAATCGAGAATAGCAGAAAATGCTTCGTCTGAAGTGGTCTCCATGATTGTTGATGCTGCTCCACTCTTTGAGAGGCATATGATAGTGCATGAGTATCCCAATACAGGGATTGCTTTTGATCCTCAATTTGGTGAGTTACTCCCATACCACCAGTCAGTTGGTGGTTTTAGTGTTCCCATCGGATATGATGTTATGTATGAGAAAATGTGAAAAATGTATGGACACATTGTGGTTACTCAGGATCCAGAACGGAGTTATTTCTTCACTAAGCAAGTGGAATCCATCTTGCGTGTCATATGTGATATCTGTATCACTCCCAGAAATGATGTTACCCGATACGTACTCTTTGATTGGGAGTACAACTTGAAGAATGCTGAAGAACTTGGCTTCAATCTGAAGTGGCTTCGTCAAAGGCTTGAAGCTATCATGAAAATAGTAGAGGGTGGTGCTCCTTTCCCTGTTAGTGACACCATGACGAAGAAGATGAACGAAGTTGCTGAACTGACTAAGAAGTTGGAGTTTGAGAAAGCGGCTTTGAAAGCTTTGAAAGATGCGGAGAAGCAAAAATCATTCTTTGATGGCTTTCTTTAGTTTCCTTTCCATAATCTCATGAACACTGAACTTCTGAGAGAGATGTGATATTTTATTTTGGTTTTGATTTTTGATAGGTTTTTTTAATTTATGAGTGACTGAGGATTCTCTTTTGATTTTGTATTTGATAGAGATTTTCTTAAATAAAGAACTTTGATAGATTGCTGAATTTTCAAATGTTGAGTGCAAGTATGTACACGTTTTGGAGGAATTGAAAATACAATTAAAAAAAAAATCCTAAAGTGCATACGTCAGATGTTTTGAGCGCTTAGCTTGGACATAAAACATCTAATGTTGAATGCTTCATGCGTCGAGAACCTTGAGCCAATTCTCGTGAATCACAGGTACAACTGTTTTTCCTTTGATGTCAGCCAATTTGTAGTATCCTCCAGCAACTGACTTAGCAACAATGAAAGGTTATTCCCAGTTATAACCCTTTGTAGAATGCAGATTGCGCCTGGTTGCCTTAATAACTAAATCCTCTTCATGAAACTTATTAGGCTTGGTTGCGCGTGCCCTGAATATCTTTTGCTGGTTTGGAATCACACGTGGATTCCATGCTGGTGAAGATTTCCAATTCTGTGGTACATGTGGACACCCATACAAAATAAAATATGGTGGGTATAGCTTGTCAAACTGAGCCAAGTCTTCAGCGATAAACCTTCAAATATGGTACATAGTCAGAAGAGGTTCCAACCATGCAGTATAGGATTGCTGAGGCGAGACTATCCACTCATAGCGTTTGATGACAGGTAGGTTTTGAGTGAGTCCCCGAATTAGGGTAGCATATTTGAAAGTAGGTAACACATATGCATCATGAGGAATAAGACTTGCCTGAGGGCTTTCTATAGGCTTTTGCATGAGTCCCATCAGAGTTTCGATCTTTTCCAAATACTCGAAAGGCTGGACATCATCTGAGTCAGAGATTTCTTCGGTGGAGAAGTGTGCAACTGAAGGTGAAGATACCGTAGAAATTTATACATCATGAATACACGCTCTTCCAAGAACCATGTCGTATCCAGGATCCTCCCTGATTATGAAGAATTTAGTTTCTATCCTGGTTGAATCACTTCTTATGTTGAGAATGATGTAACCATAAGCATCTCTGGAGATTTCTTCATGATCTCCGATTGAGACTGGAGCGTGAGTTCCTTTTTGACGAGTGATGCCAGAAACTCTGAGGGTTTTTAGAGGGATGATGTTGACAGCAGTGCCAACGTCGACTAATGCTCATCTAAATCAGTTCCCCTTGAGATGCACCATGGTGAGAAGTCCCCAGTTGTATATCTCTTTGTCTGTCACAGGTGGTTCAGGGAATGTTTCCTGAATTGTCAATCGTTTTCCTGACACGACATGGTTTAGCGCAAGAAACATGTCATCTCTTTGGGCCCTTGACAAGTACAGGAACTCGCAGACGTGCTCCATTAAAAACTGAAATGCTTCCTTGACCGGGTGCTCAGAGAGTGCGAATGTTCTGATCGGGAGAGGATTTCTGTGTACTCCTTCAGTTCCCAGTTCTCATGAGTCGGCATTTTCTTTGAAGATACGCTTCAAATTCTACAGTCATGGGTTGGATGACTGACATACCTATGGAAGTGGCAATAACGTGCATTTTCCATTTGCTCCGCGGTTGGTTCCTTTTTGACATGAGGTAGCTTGATTGCACCATCTTGGATCCATACTTCTAGTAGTTCGATAAATTCTTCAATGGGAAATGGGAAATTAGGAACTTCCTCATAATTCTGTTGTGATTGTGCATTTCTGGTCTGGTTGTCCTTCCTTGGAGCTTTTAAAGGGTGAGACGTTGGAGAAGCATTTTTGTGTTGTTGTTCTTCGGCTTTTCTCTTGCTTCCTTCAGAAACATTCATGGAAGCTTCAATATTGTACTGCTTGTTGATCAGGCGCCGAGCACTGATGCTTCGAGTGTCTTTCGGTTCCTCCATTTTGACAGTTTTCGTTCTTTCTAGCAAGGCGGGAGCAGTAGTTGTCAATCGCTTGGATGCTTCGTGAAGTTCCGAAAAGGTGTGGAAGCGGAGATTCTCCAACAAAGCTCTGTAAACAGGGATCATCCCATTGATACACAAGTTCACCAATTTTTGTTCAGTAACATTTGGATCATGACAATCCAGAGCTTGGATCATGAACCTCTTCAAGTAATCGTTGGGGTTTTCAGTAGTCTTCTGAGCCATCCTCCCAAGTCAAAAAGGGTAATTTTCTCAGAAAAAAAAGAAGTATTTCCTGTAGAAAGCATTAATCATTTCTCCCCATTTAGCAATGCTCCCTGGTGCGATGTTATTGTACCAAGTGTATGCACGACCCGTCAGGGATTTTCGGTTTTACTCTTGCGAAGAACAGCAGTCTCAGATTCCAATTTATCTCTTTGATTTCGGAAATTTATGCTTTTCTGATCAAAAATAAAATGCCTCCTCTATAAGTCTGAGGCAACAGAAAAAGAAGCTCTACCAGCCTGCGATGAAAAAAATTAGATTTGTTAAAATAAATTTAATCAGAATTTTGAAATAAAAAAGGGGAGTGGAGAAATGGAAATATACCAAAGTACAGAGAGAATTCAAAAGACTAGGAGTCATTGATCTTGAGATTCCTTCAAGAGAGTCATTGTCAACTAGAAGGGTAGCATCGCAGACCTTTGCGAGAGCTTGACATATTTTATTAACAGCTTCATCACCAAATTCATGAGGAATACCGTGAGGATTACCAAAAATGCGAGATAATTGAGTCTTAAAAGACTCAGATTGAGGAAGCTCCATCGCAGACGAAGGGCCCATATCAGTATCACCTTCAATATCATTATCTTTCTCAATGTCATCATTGGAACCTTCACTAGGCTGAGAGATTGAAGGAGGAGGAGACTGAATTTTTTTCTTCTTTGAATAAGGACCACAAGGTTTATTTTTGCGAGGAAGAGGAGTACCAGAGTCTTCATTGAGAGCAGCACCTTTGCTTTTCCCTTTAGTTTTCACGACCTTCACAAATGGTCTTTCCTCAATAACCTGCGATCACAGATAAAGATAAGAAACAGAGGCAACAATATATTGTTAAAAATTATAGAAGATTGTTTCTTACTTCATCTGTGAAGGATTTCAAAGCTAATAGAGTGTTGGGATTTCCAAGCTTAAAGTAACTAGATTTCATTCGTTCAATCTATTGAAATTTGAGATGGTTAGCGAGAATACATATCAAAATATAAAAAGCAATAATAACAGTTTGGAAACATACCTCAGAATTTCTCTCGGGCCAATTAAATATCCAAGGTTGGTATGTTGCGAGGTTCGCATGTAAATCCATAGTACTAGAGATGAACGGACCTTGCATGTATAAAGGAAAGACATACCATTTATCATCGCTAGAATGGCGTGGACCTTGATTGTTACTTGTATGCCAGTCAATATCCAGCATAAGGACTTTATCTTCATAAATATTCTTTCTCTTTTACAAACGGACACCCCAACATGTGCTATCCTTCCTCATGGGGATAACTTTATAGTTCGCGAAGAAGTTATCTACGATATACTTCGCAGGAATGATTGGAATATCTTTGAATTTTGGGTTCTTCGCAGTTTTGGGAAAAGAGAGTCCTTGCCAGCACCGCGAGAAGTATATTCAAGCATCAAGCGAATACAATCTCCGCTCAGTTGATATATGGCTCGTGAGAATTCTGAATGAGAAAGTATTTCATAAAATAAGGGAAGATTGGGATCATAGAGAGGAATGGGAAGCCCTGCTTCAAGTTGACCCAGCGAAACTATAGTCTTCTCGCGAGAACAAGGGTAATCAGAAAACGATTTTATGGAAAGCTCATCTTTAGGGGTTTGATTCGGAATAGTGGATAAAGTACAACCTTTACTTTGAAGCTTTTTCTTCATCTGTTCAAAAGTAGTCATATTTTGATGACCAGTAAGAGCCATTTTACTATAAGTATGGGAATGAAGAAAAGGAGTGAAGAAGGTTCGAAAAGTAAGAGAAAAAGAAAATATTACAGCAGAAGATGCGTAATTAACGGAAGAACAGTAAAATTGCAGAGAGAAAGAGAGAGAAAGTGAAAAGAAGAATAGAGAAGATTGAAGGGGATATTTATAATGAAACTTATCGAAGAAACAAGTGCAGTTAATGCGAAGAAAAGACGTGCACTGTTAAAAAGTAGCGGTTGAAAAAGACGTGTCAGAAAGTTAGTGGAAGAAGATATACGTGTAATAAATCTGGCGAAAAAAGCAGAGACGTGTCAGAGTAAAAAAGTGTGAAAAGACAAGCGACTGCGGCAAATTAAAAAGTTTAAGTTCGCATGATCTTTATCTTCTTCGCAGAAAAGACATGAAAAGAGGCAAGATATAGGATCATAATATTGCTACGACATTATTAACAACACTTCTGCGAGTATCTCTGCGAGTTCCTTAACGACGCTTTGCGAGTATCATAATATAAACTTAAAGAATGACGTAATAGATGACGATAATGGAAACATGGGAAGAATGTGATAATCCTGCGAGAATTGGAGCGCCTGCGAGAAGTAATATTATAACTGCTGCGATGATATTGTGGGTCAGATCTGAAATTAAAGGACAGCTTAGCTATCATCCACTATGTAAATATCCTATATAAAGAGAACCAATAGGTTCATAGAGAGAGAATAATTTTGAAGTGTTGAGAAAGTCTCGAGGAAAGAGAAAATTTAGAGAGAGCGGTTGTATTATCGTGTTCTTACATTTCTTGTATACTTTTTAAAGGTCAATTAATAAAATTGTTGTTCTTCATCTTCAAATTATGCCTTAAACTTTGTGAATTCTTAGTAAGGGTGTATTGTAGGATTTCTTGCAACTACAACATGGTTAGGGACAAAGTCTTGAGGTGACTTTAGGCCGCCAGGATTTGCTCCTGGGAATGAAGGGCAACCATTGATTGTTGCACGCCTTCACTTTAGTAGCCGTAGGGGGAAGGCCAGCAGGGTGGCGCGGTATGAGGGGCCATGGCCAGGTGTATTTGGCATGGCGCGAATAGCTTACCTAGGTGCGTGACCAAGCTGGGGTTTTGGGCTAAAGTCATGAGGTGACTTTTGGCGGCAAGGATTTGCTCCTGGGATTGAAGGTCAACCATTGATTGTTGCACGCCTTCGCTTTGGTAGCCGCGAGGGGAAGGCCAATAGGGTGGCGCAGCATGAGGGTCCATGGCGAGGTGTATTTGGCATGGCGCGACTAGCATGGCTAGGTGCATGACCAAGCTAGGGTTTTTTTCCAAAGTGCATGAGGTGACTTTTGGCGGCCAGGATTTTCTCTTGGGATTGAAGGGCAACCGTTGATTGTTGCACGCCTTCACTTTGGTAGCCGCGAGGGGAAGGCCAGCAGGGTGGCGCGTCATGAGGGTCCATGGCGAGGTGTATTTGGCATGGCGTGGTAGGTGTGGTTGGCATGATTTTCCATTGGCACGGAGGTGCGACTAGCATGGTTGGCATGTTTTGGAGCGGTTAGTGTGGATGGCATGATTTCCATTGGCACAGGGGTGTAGCTAGCATGGTTGGCATGCTTTGGCGCGGTTGGTGTGGCTTTCATGATTTGCCATTGGCACCGGGATGCGGCTAGCATGGTTGGCATGCTTTGGCGCGGTTGGTGTGGCTGGCATGATTTTCCATTGGCACAGGGGTGCGGTTAGCATGGTTGGCATGCTTTGGCGCGGTTTGTGTGGATGGCATGATTTACCATTGGCACAGAGGTGCGGCTAGCATGGTTGGCATGCTTTGGCGCGGTTGGGTATGGCTGGCATGATTTTCCATTGGCTTGTCGTAACCCTAGTTTAAAAATATCCCCCGGTAATTATTTAGAGACACATTAAAGGATTTTCAGTAAATGCGCCTAGTAAGTGTTTGTTACTTTAAATGTCGTGACGTCATTGTCTGCTAGGGTTTAGTGTTTTTCGATTTTAACCCTAAACTAAAAACCACCATCAACATTAAGTCCCCTGCTTAGCTCGGAACAGGTGCCTTTTTGTGAGGTAAGCATATGATGGTGACAGACAAGGACGGAATCAAGGTGTAAATCATTGCAAAGATGGTCAGGAGAATTCGACTAACCTTTGAGTGATGAAGAAAGTTTTGGCTTCCCGTGTTGGCAGCCTTGCGTAAGTTGTACTTGGAATGCAGACCGTGGAGTGGTGAGATGAAGTCTACCGGCTTGGTCTGGTCGTACATTTCCATGGTAAAAGGGGGCGCGGTCTTGGAAGGCGGAGTAAGTGGATGACTTGGATCGGGTGGGGCAAGAGGTGGCGTGGTCCTGGCCGCGGAAATGGCATGGTGGAACGTGCAGGGGCAGCTAGGCACGGTGGGGACGCGATGATGGAGCGAGGGCTTGGCCAGGGCCACGGAAAGGTGAGGCGCAGTTTGGCATTGCGTGGCCTTAGCAGGGGGTGGGTGGGGTGGGGGTAGGGAGGGGAGGGCGTTAATGGCGCAAGCGGTCTTGGAGCGTGGAATTAGGTCTTTGCGGGACCGGTTTTCTTTTTTTTTTCTTGGCTCAAAATAGGAAATCCTCTCTTTGTTCAAACTCCCATGTGTCATGTATATATAAAAGGAGGGCCGACTTCTCTTTTGTTTCTCGCCTATTCATTCTTCCCAGCCGTCCGACAACAGTAAAGCAGAGCGGACGAGCAAATCCAAAGTATGTCTTCCAATACTTCTCTTTAGCCCCCCTTTTTTTTTGCTGGTGTAAACCCCAGTTGTAGGCGCACCTTTTCATGACCTTATAAAATGTTGGCTCGAATCTTAGGTATTTTTTCCCCAGCTTACCAGAACACTTAGGCATGAATGCCATAGTAATATTGACCGCCCCTTCTCACTAGTTTTCAGGGTTAGCTCCTTGTTTTGGGATGGCCATGCACATGGTTCCCATGGTGGGGCGTAGCTCCTCAATTGGATAATAATTCCATGATGCATGGTACGACCTTGAAATAGGCTGGCTTGTGTCTTGGGTGAAAAGATAACTTATGTGCACTTTTCGCAATAATTTCTCCTCGTATTGTTCTGTTGTAGTTGTTTGGAGAGTGGAAGTACTGTGAGAGAATCTTTGTTATGACGCCGCTTGAGAAAAATTTTGCTATACCGAAGGGCATTGGTAACTATAAACCAAACGTGGCTAATGAATTCTTCACAATAATCTCTTCCAAGAGAAGTCATCTTAAGCATATGCCGCTGCTTCTGACCGGTCTGGAGAGTGAGTGATGGGATCGGTCTGTTCCTCCAGGGAATGTGATACGGTTTTGTCTTCATAGGAAAGAGTATTCCGCTTCATTCATTGATTTCAGAGCCCCAGTGAGTCCATTACGTTCCTTTGGGAAATGGATGCGGTTCATGATGAGCCAAAATCACGTAAGGGATAATTTGACCAGGGTGCAAATCATTGATGCTGATGCGGCTTCCATAACGCTTCATATTAAGAAAGACATTCCAGGCTTGATCACTTTTGTTTCCAGATGGTGTCCGAACACCCATACGGCCGTATGTAGGTGGGGTGAAATGACTATTTCCTTGGAGAGCGTAGCTGTACTGCTGAACCTTACCGTAGTTGGAAACCTTGATGTTAAATTGTCTGCAAATGAAGAAAAAATGCATTCCGCCCTGATCGCGAAATCAAAAGGATTCGTTCGGAGAGAAAATGAGATGAAGTGCTTCTACGACTGGTGGGTGTCTCAGTGGTTTCCTGACATGTTAGATTCGAACCAGAAGAACAGAACACTTCATATTGCGGCGTTGTTGGCTCTTTGGCTATCCAGAGATGTCTTTGATGATGGCTCGGGTAGGAAAGAGATAAGACACGGGATTATTAAGTTTGCTATAAAATTGGCAAAAGGTGTTGTTCTCCCCCTCGACGGTTTTTTTCTCGGTTCTCTGTATCCACACCTGGACCAGTTGGTTTCGGACATGCGCGCCTAGAACGGTCATATGAAAGTGGATTCGTATGTTCATGCCGCCTTTCTCCAGGCATGGTTGTGGGAGCATTTCGAGAAATATGCCCCGAAACCGTTGGATGTACTTACCGAGTCCTGGGTTGGCTCTAGGTTACTGCACTATTCGAACAGGCATCCCAAGACTGGTTCGAACCTGGTCGGACCTCTGGATAGCTCGTACGCAGTTAATTTTCGTCCGTGGGATCCATTACATGGGTCCATAACTTAGGTTACTACCTTTTGTCCTTCTCCAAACATGTCTTTGGCTTCTGATAAAGAGAACTTGAGTGTCGGGGAGATGGTGTTCCTGCGGAGCTGTATGCCCGGTCACGTGCCATTTTCTTCTTCTGAGGAGCTTGCAAAGCAACATCTTACAACATCGATAAAGCGGCTCGGCATATGGGTTTTTATCACGGGGTCCCACATGTTCGTCAGCCAGTCGTTCCGGAAGTCCTATTGTCCACTGTTCTTGATGTTAGTGCTCTCACTTTAGGTAAAAGTCTCCCTTTCCTGCTCGCGGGAAGGAATCCATCGACAACCTCCAAATATAACACGTTCTGGCAGAGTGAAATCCACCTCATCCAGGAGTTCGTGAAAGCCGTAGTGGAGAACACTCGTGGTAGGCCTTCCGTCGAGGTTTTAGCAAAGCATCAGTCGTTGAGGGATACTTCTTCAATTAAAAGAAAAGATAGTCCCCAGGTGAAAGAGAGAAGGTCTAAAAATCGTGCAGGAGGTTTCCTGTCAGACTCCACAGATTTGTCGACTTTTAGTTCATCTAATATGCAGGTTCGTATGGCTCTCCTCTTGACTTTAGCTTGGAAAGTTTACACCTTTGTTCCTTTTATGAGAATGCGTCCCTGTATTCTGTCCAGGGTCTCAGTAGTACGAATTCCTTTGACAAACTTGCGAGTAGTCAAAGAGCACCATCTTTCGAGATAGAGAGTGATGTTGTCGAGCCTGTCCATAGTGATGAAGAATCCGATAAGGATGAAAGTTCTGAGTCTGGTAATGGTGAGAGAAATTCCTCTAATAGCAATGTTGAATGATCATCTAGTCAGTTTGAAAATGAATCGATGAGTCTCCTCCACGTTTTTATTCTTTCCCCTCTCTCTTCTCTTTTTTTTTTATGATAAAGCAATTTGATCCCCTTCTCTATTTTTTTTTTTTGGAGGAAACCGTTCCTGAGGATGATCTTGAAGTGGAATACTATCAGGGTAAAGACGTAGTCATACTTCCTACTGAGGAAATCGTGCTGACTAGCGACTTGGACATTGAGATTCACCATCCTGAGGATGTTAGCACGACCCGGACAGTGGAGGGCGCTCCATGGGGTAAAATCGTAGTCAGGGATCTCATGACGGTTGCTGGTTCAGTTGCGGGTGCCACCTTCAATCCTCCGTATTTGGCCTCTTTCCTGGGTCACGTGTTGATTGGTGGATTTAGCGTGCCATATAAATATATGAAATTGTACACCAAGATCTGGGAGAGCTATGGTTATATTGCCACGACTAAGAAGATCACTAGTCGACATGTATTGGTCAAGCGTGTGGAGGAGGCATTGTCTTCGATTGATGAGATGTGCAACGCGACTGGTCATACGGTTTATGAGGATGTAATCTCGAGCTAGAAGTTCCATCGTGACATGTGCATGGGCTTCGAATTCAACGTCCCTTGGTTCGCTGAAGGTCTTTATGATGTTGAAAGGTCTTTGGCCGGAGCAGTCGAAGGTCCTTACACGGACATGATGAAGAAGCAGGAAGCGGAATTCAATAAGATGTGCAGGGAGGTGAAGCTTAAGAGAACGGCTCTCCAAAGCACCAGGGAGGCCTTTGCCAAAAGGAGCAAACCGCTGCTGAAAAACTTTCCTTGAATATACTTTTGTCTTTTAGACCTCTTATTTTTATTTTATTTTTTGAAAGGAAAAAGTGACGCCGGGTTTTATGGTTTTGATTTTCTGGTTTTCTTGGGTTAATGGACAAAATTTACTTTGACATTTTTGGATTATATATTTATTTTCATTTTTGAATGAGACGTTTAGAATTAAATTGTCTTTGGATAGAAATAAAAGTGACGCTGATGTCCCAAGTAAAACATGGAACCGTGTGTTGGTAGATGATATGGGATGAAACATGGTTATAGGTCTTATAAAAAAACTTCAAAAAGCAAACCACGTATTTTGTCTAAATAAGACTTACTCGGTAAACTTCCCTGGCGTAGGACCAAGTTTTTTTTTCCCGAGAAACATGGTCATAGGAAGTCCCCAGTCTTCCGAGTTATTGCTGAGTTGTCTAATAACCGAGCCGTTAGTACCTGGGTGAATCGTTTTGCTTCTAGCCCCTGGGAAGTCCACAGACATCCTTTGCCGTGTCATGACTAATAATCGAGTCGTCGAGTAACTGACCCGGAGTGAGTCGCCATTCCCTACCATCTTGATGTCTGGGTCGAAGAACGAGGTCGACAACTGAAAATTGATATTGTAACCGATAGATCAATCCTCCCGCTGTGGTCGCCAATTATTTATGGGTGAAAATAGTTTCTGCTAATTTTGGTAATTGTGGGTGTGAAAGGTGAGAAACAGTTTAAACCCTAAACAATGTACTTCAAGGGAGTAATTTAGGTTCGAGAGATCAATCTGCACAAGTCCGGCCTAAACCAAGAAATGGTCGTTCCAGACTTGCTTCGGTCACAAAGTGGAGGAGAAGGGCTGGTTTAGGGAGGGAAGCGAAGAGAGTGTTGAGACCAGAATAATTCTGGAAGAGTAGTACTTGAATTGTATCAGAAGGCGAGATCTTTGAGAAAGCTAGCAAGAATTGCTTTTCTGAATGTAGTGTTTTTCCATGACTAAGAACTTGTGTTTTGGTGAAAATAGGTCAGCCTATTTATGCAAGTCAAGAAAGAAACGTACTCTGGCCTAATAAGAGAAGGAAACTGGTGAGTTAAATGGGAAGAGGTGGTAACGCCTGGCATTGATGGGATTTGATGGAATTGCTGTCCCATAATGAAGGAGCGTTTCACTGTTGCTTCTTTCATTACTGACCGCCTTACTCCCATTACACTATCTTGAAATAGGTATTTGTGTATGCTGCATGTTATAGACCACCAAACCAAAACCCTAATGAGAATCCCCCAGTTTGTGTTGATGTCTCGAACGTTTTTGGAAGACATGTAGCATGTTGTTGTGGCAAGTCAGGCTCGGGAGACTTGATAGCCTAGTGACCTTCGACGGTCGAGATTTTGCATCTTGAGAGGAGGGGCAACCTTCATGAGGGCCAACGGTTCGCCTTGGGCATGGCTAGATTTGGCTAGGTGTGAGTTTGGCTTGGCATGTGGGGCCAAGGGTCTTCCATGGGCGTATGGCATGGATAGGGTCAAGGCAAGAGCGTTTGGCTTGGCGTGATGTGACTATCATGGCTAGGGCCAATGAAAAGTGCGTTTGGCATGGCACGGCTATCTTGGCTAGGTGCGGTTTGTCTTGGCGCGTGTGGCCAAGGGTTTGCCATGGGTGTATGGCATGGCTAGGGCCAAGGCAAGGGAGTTTGGCTTGGTGCGGCTAGATTTGGCAAGGTACCTTTTGGCTTGGCGCGTGGGGCCAAAGGTTTACCATGGGCGCATGGCATGGTTGGGGCCAAGGAAAGGGCGTTTGGCTTGGCGCGGCTAGCTTGGGATAGGTACGGTTTGGCTTGGCGCGTGGGGCTAAGGGTTTTCCATGGGTGCATGGCATGGTTAGGTCCAAAGTCATGAGGTGACTTTAGGCGGCCAGGATTTCCTCTTGGGATTGAAGGGCAACCGTTGATTGTTGCACTCCTTCACTTTAGTAGTAGCTGGGGGGGGGGACAGCAGGGTGGAGCGGTATGAGGAGCCATGGCGAGGTGTATTTGGAATAACGCGACTAGCTTGGCTAGGTGCGTGACCAAGCTAGGGTTTTGGGCCAAAGTCATGAGGTGACTTTTGGCGGCCAGGATTTGCTCCTGGGATTGCAACTGTTGATTGTTGCACGCCTTCACGTTGGTAGCCGCGAGGGGAAGGCCAGCAGGGTGGCGCGACATGAGGGTCCATGGCGAGGTGTATTTGGAATGGCGCGACTAGCTTGGCTAGGTGCGTGACCAAGCTAGGGTTTTGGGCCAAAGTCATGAGGTGACTTTTGGAGGCCAGGATTTGCTCATAGGATTGAAGGGCAACCGTTGATTGTTGCACGCCTTCACTTTGGTAGCCGCGGGGGGAAGGCCAGCAGGGTGGCGTGGCATGAGGGGCCATGGCGAGGTGTATTTGGCATGGATCGGTAGGTGTGGCTGGCATGATTTGCTAATGGCACGGAGGTGAGGCTAGCATGGTTGGCATGCTTTGGCGCGGTTGGTGTGGCTGGCATGATTTTTATTGGCACAGGGGTGCGGCTAGCATGGTTGGCATGCTTTGGCGCGTTTGGTGTGGCTGGCATGATTTGCCATTGGCACAGGGGTGCGGCTAGCATGGTTGGCATGCTTTGGCGCGTTTTGTGTGGCTGACATGATTTGCCATTGGCACAGGGGTGTGGCTAGCATGGTTGGCATGCTTTGTCACGGTTGGTGTGGCTGGCATGATTTTCCATGGGCACAAGGGTGCGTTTAGCATGGTTGGCATTCTTTGGCGCTGTTGGTATAGCTGGTATGATTTTCCATTGGCACAGAGGTGCAGCTAGCATTGTTGGCATTCTTTGGCACGGTTGGTGTGGCTGGCATGATTTTCCATTGGCACAGATATGCGGCTAGCATGGTTGGCATGCTTTGGCGTGGTTGGGTGTGGCTGGAATGATTTGCCATTGGCACACGTGAGAACTAGGGTTTGGGTTGTCGTAACCCTAATTTGAAAAATATCCCCCGGTAATTATTTAGAGACACATTAAAGGCTTTTCAGTAAATGCGCCTAGTAAGTGTTTGTTACTTTAAATGTCGTGACATCATTGTCTGCTAGGGTTTAGTGTTTTACGATTTTAACCCTAAACTAAAAACCACCATCAACACTAATGCAAAAGATACATTAAAAATTTCAGACACTTTGTGATTAAACTAATCAAATGAATCTTCATCAGCCATATGAAGGTTTTCCCAATCAGAATTTAGGTTTTGAAACCTAGCTTCTTTTTCAGAGGTATTCCCTTCAAATTGGTTTCTAAGATATCCCAAGCATCTTTTGACCGAATGCACGTAATCAAATGATGCTGAAGATATGGGGTAATGGCATGTATGATATCATTTAAGCGGTTAGAATTTTTCTTTGCAGCGAGAATCTCGTCAGGATCATACCTACTAATATCCTTTGCAACAATTTCACCGACTAATGCAACTATCGGAGGGTTATAGCCATTAACAACATAAACCCATGATTGAAAATCACGTGCTTGAAGAAAGGCACGCATAGAAATTTTCCACCATAAATAATTCGAGCCATCGAAGACTGTAGGTAAGTTTATAGAGATAACACTTATGTCCATAGAGTCAGATTGATACAAACACAGACCTATTAGGTCTTAGCGTATTTTCCTGCTCTGATACCAATTGAAAAAGCGGGGGTCTAATAACCACACCCAATATTTTTTTCGGCAATCGGTATAGACTAACTTCAATATAATCCCAAGAGAATCAATTAGATAGTCAAACTCAATCAATGAAATATATCCAAGAGTTATGTCCACATTTCTCAATGTAATTAGAAAATCAACCAGATATGAATCTGTGAGCCTGATTATTATGAGAAACAACTTGAACGGTACCAATGACAAATGTTCAAGTATCAATCAATTTAAATAAATAATCAAAGGTTGGATTTACCAATTGATTGAACTATGCACAACCTTTGATATTTTAATTATAAAAACAAATATAATATGGGAAAAAAATAACACAGACACCAGAAATTTTGTTAACGAGGAAACAACAAATGCAGAAAAACCCCGGGACCTAGTACATATTTCAACACCATACTGTATTAATACGCTACAGACACTAGCCTACCACAAGTTAACTTCAGTCTGGAATGTAGTTAATCCCTAACCAAGTCTCACACCGATTAAGGTACAATCGCGTTCCTTACGCCTCAGAATCCCAGCAGGACTCTACGCACTTGATTCCGTTAGCTGATCTCACCCACAAATAAGAGTTACTACGACCCAAAGTCGAAGACTTTATAAACAAATATGTCTCCCACAGAAAAGTCTACTCAGATAGATAAATTTGTCTCCCATAGATATACCTATGAAGTTTTGTTCCGTCTTTTGATAAATCAACATGAACAGGAACCAATTGATAATCCGGTCTTATATTCTCGAAGAACAACCTAGAAATATCAATCACCTCACAATAACTTAACTATATGGTATTAGAAGAAGTTATGGTGGAATCACAAAGAATAAGACGAATAGCTTTGTGATTACTTTTTATATCTTACGTATCATAGATAAATCTCGAGCCAATCTTAGAGAAGATAGTACTCAGTACAATAAAATAAGTAAGATCGGAACACGTAACTACAGAGAAGATAATTGGGTCTGGATTCAGAATCCCAATGAAGTCTTTAAGTCGTTAACCTATAATGGTTTTAGGGAAAACTTAGGTTAAAGGAGAATCGACTCTAGTACGCAACTAGTATCACACAGAAGGTGCGGGGATTAGGTTTTCCAGTTGCTAGAGTTCTCCCTTATAGAGTCTTAAAATCAGGGTTTGATAGCTTTAAAACAAAGCAATCAATATTCACCGTTAGATAAAATCCTGATTTAAGATTCAAGCTAAGTTTGCTTAAAACCAAAGCAATATCTCTCCACCGTTAGAGGGCCTTAGCTTGTTGCACACAAATGAAATATACCTTCATTTACATATGGGTAACCGTACCTAAACATGTATATTGAGTTGGCTCAATATCTATCCATAAGAACACTTTTGTTATTAACCACATTCATCTAACGTTTCTAGATCAAATGATAATCAAATGAATCTAATTTTGTTACTCATAGAGTTGTTCAATTGTTTATATTCTCATAGAAGTATACAAGACACAATTGAAATAAAATCAGATTTGATTCATTATTTTACAAAGTACTTATTCAAGAATAAATTCATGAACATTAAGCCTCGGTTTGCAAAGATTGCATTCCTTAATTTATTAATGTATTTGTTCATGAGTATGAAATCATACTAAACCGATTATAGAAATTAAACCAACTTAGTTTGCAAACGGGTACACAAACTTAAGTTCCGGACTTTGGTCTTTTCCGATAGTTCGCAAACCGGTATGCATACTGTCATTCCGGACCTAACTCAGGTAAAACTATGCATACTTGATTCCCGAACTTTAACGGTTAAAACTGTTCGCATACTGGTATGCAAACTTGGTTTCCGGACCTGAATCATACTACAAAAGTTTGCATACTGGTATGCATGTTGTGCTATATCCAGACAATGGTTAATTGCTTTAAACTCCCAATTCAATCGTTCAAACATCCTTAGAAGATAAGAATAGCTATGTCATACAAACTATTAGCTTATAATTAATTTTCAAGTGATCGAATGATCAATACGAAACATTCTGAGTCGACATCGAATGACTGTCTCACACAAATCATGTAAGATATTTCAAGGAAATTTTTTCATGATCATCTTTTGACTTATTATTTAGTCTCCACAAATAAATTGTTTCCAACTAAACTCATCAAGAATAATGATGAACATAGCTAAAGAAAAAATCTTCCAATACATATTTTGAGAAAGATATAAGCGAGTTAAACTCAGCTCGAAATATCAAATGTGTATAATGTAAAAGTCTATATAGCTATACGACTTAGTCTCAATATGAGAGAGAATAGAATAGACTTCTGAGTGATAGATAAGTTTTAGTCTCCGCATACCTTTTGTTGATGAAGTTCCTCCAAGATCTCCTCAGTAGATCTTCATCTTCAATCAATGAACGACGTGAAGTCTAAAGCTCAACTACACATTTTATCCTAATCCGAGACATAGCTATAAGTAGACTAGAAATCAATACTTATAGTTTTGATCACCTAAACTTGACAAAGAAGCTTGAGATATCAACGCTTGCGAGTTCAACTGAGAAGTGCTCTAATACAAGTGTCTATTTTTTAACTAACACATTTGCGTTAATACTTCCTTGAATTTGTTTATTGAATGAACAATATCAAGTTGTTGGTAAGGAGTTGAAAATAGAACTGCTCCTATCTGAGTAATCTGTGAACAGAGTATTCCAAAAACTGGTAGTACCTTAAATGAGATCATTTTAGGATTTACCAAGAATCTGGTATAATTCATAATCATATAGGTTGATCGCATCACACACAGATTGTCAGATCTTATCGTGTTTGAATCTTATGATACCAATTGAAATGACGAGGGTACTGAGTACACCACAATCTTTTCATATTAATCTATTATAGGTACACCTTGAGAAATCTTACAAAAATAATAACTGCCAAAAGATTGCTTCAACAATATGTAACTTGATATATAGCTTAAGTTTGTGACCTAACCAATCTATATGATGTTTGAGTATTGCTCGGTTGAACCCGCCAAATGTAGGTATCTCAAGTTTGGTTGTCATATTTTAGCTCTAAAACTCAAGGTCGCTTGATTTGATTACTAGATACAACTTCTTTTGGTTAGACCATAAAGTTTAGAAATGTTGAGAAAAACTCGTGTTACTTAGAGGAACCTGAAGATATTTCAGCATCAATGAACACATCCAATTTTCTTAATCTAAGAGATTTGAATTTGGCTGTTCTAGTATTAAACAATCGAAACTATAATCTTATACTTAAAATTTGGAACTTGAGCTATGATAATCTTGTATTCATGATTAAACGAGGGAAGTGGATTAAGGTTGCTTTTAATTAACTGAAGAAAAAAAACTACACAGACTTGGTTGTTTACTGGGGGTTTAAAACTAGTTTTTGAGTCGATTTTCATTGTAGGTTTATTTTTGATACTAGTGTTTGTGTTTGATCATTTTTGATATTTAGATTTCATCTTCTTTTATACAGAATAATGTCCATTATGTATGGGTCCCTAAAGAGATCAGTCGATCTTCTCTGTCAGGTCCTTAATTATAAGCATTAATAGCTTGGAACCTAAATCACTGTCGTTTGTGTACCACGTCATCTTTTTGACCAGAATGCGTTGCCTTATTGTGAATTCTCTATATTTATATTGTGACTAATTATATTATTTTTGCTGAATATTCTTCGTCATTATTACATTTTTAGGAAAGTATTATGTTGTTGATACTGGATATCCAAACATGCATGCCTGGTTTCCTTGCTTCATACCAGGGAGTTCGGTATCACTTTCACGACCGTAGAAGAGGAAGCAATAGAATGTACACTACAAAGGAGTTGTTTAATTTTGGGCAATCTTCGTTAAGGAATGCAATCGAGTAAAGCTTTGTAATTTTTAATTTTTGAGGTATCCTGCCTCATTTCCATATAACACCCAAGTAAAAATACCAATGGCATCATGTGCAATTCACAATTTCATTAGGACGGAATCCAAGTCTGATGAACTTTTTGCATATTATGCAAATGAAGAAAATGTCATAGATGTTGATTCAACGCCGCTTGATGAACCTGTATTTCGGTATGTATGCACATCAACAATAAAGAAGTGAAATGAATCACAGGAAAGATCAAATGATGATGCCATGCATGTATATGCAAACTAGTAGTGAAGATCCATAATTAAATTTATGCCATGTCATAGATCAAACTACTAATATATTAAAAAAATCTATGAATAAATATGTCTATTGGTGGTTTTTCAAAAAAACAAAAACAAAAACAACACTAAAACGATAATGATGAACATGTGTACCAGATAACTTTTTATTAACATCATTTTTTTTATATTCAATTATTCCAAAAAGGTGTTTGTTAAAATCAATTTAGTTTTGCGCCAATTTTTTCGGTCGGCCATCCCACCATGCTAGCGGTCATCTAGTATTTACCATTTATAAGTATACAAATTAACATGTATATGGGTATATAAATTAATAAAAGCTATACAACTATCGGAAATTTCCCAAACTCATGCATGATTTAGAGAAATGTCCCAGTCACATTGGCCATTTATGTCTCCTGTAAGTTACACATGTTTATGGTTGATGCTTCGAATTTTCATACTCAAAAGATAAATATACCCAATTTTGCCTACAAATTGTTCCTACAATATACGTGCAACTGCAAAATGATGAAATACTGTCCACTGGCAAATCGAAACATTTTCACAAACAAAATGTCATCTTCGCACTATGCCAAAAAACTTATATAATATGAGTCCTTAAAGTGTTGACGGGGTTTCTCAAGAACCTTCCACCACTATAAGCATCATTATCTAAATCAAAATTTCCCAAAGATCCATCATAATAGAAGTCCCAATCATTTGAAATACGAGTGATACATAATGGAGAGAACTTTTGTTTAGCAAAGTCAAAAAAAAAAAAAAATCCCTGACAATGTGTATTGGGGGTGTCTTTATTACACAATGTCAAGGTTTGGTTTTGGTAATATTTGGAAGGATTGGATAAGATGGTATTTTTCTAATACAAGATTCTCAATGGATATCAATGGCACTGCTTCAAGTATGTTCAAAAGTACCAAGGGATTAAAGCAAGGTGACCCAGTGTATTCTTTCTTATTCATTCTTATTGTAGAGGTGTTATCTGTAATGATAAAGATAATTGCATCATTAAAATTAATCTCTGGTTTCAAGCTATGTTCTGAAGGTTTTGATATCAATCATCTGCCTAATTGTCTTCCTAGATGATAATTCTAAACATGTAAGCAATCTTAAAAAATAATTGTTGGGTTTTGAATTAGTTTATGGTTTGAAGGTGGACTTTCAAAAAAGTGCTCTAGTACCAGTGGGTAATGATGTGAATGTTATGGATGTTGTGGTTATTTTTGGTTGTCAAATTAATTATGTTCCTTTGAAATATTTAGGAATTCCTTTGGGTAGGAAATCAAAGGCAGTAGGGGTTTGAGATGTAATTCTTCGGAATTTTCATAAGAAGTTGAGTATTTTGCAAAGGAAATATCTTTCAAAAGGTGGAAAACTAATATTGATTCAAAATGTGCTCTCTAGCTTGCCAGTTTACTACTTATATCTTTTTCAAATTCCTAAGTTTGTTGAGAAGCAAATAGAGAACATTACGAGACAGCTTCTTTGGGGTTTTGTGAACAAGAAACCTAAAAAAGGATGGGTTCGCTGGAAAAAAATGAATTAACCAAAAGAGGGAGGTGGTGCTGGAATTAAGAAGTTAAGGATGATGAATAAGTCATTACATGCTAAACGGATTTGGAGGTATGGAAATGAGAAAAAAGAAGAAAAGTTTTGAGGCATAAGTTTGGTGGCAATGAGAAAGCTCTCCTTCCAAATACTACAAACAAGTCAGTTGGTAAGAGTTTGTGGAGTGGTATATTTAAGTTTAGGAGTCACGTGGAGAAAAATTCTATTATCCAGGTGAACAATGGTGGTAGATTACTTTTCTGGAAGGATGCATGGTTGAATGAACAGTATCTACAAATCATGTTTCCAAATCTTTATAGCCTGAGATAATTACTAGATGCTACTGAAAAAGAGGGGGTCTAAAAACCTCACCCAATATTTCGGTTAGCAATCTGTATGGACTAACTCTAATATACTTTTAAGAGAATCAACTAGACAGTCAGACTCAATCTTAATAAAAAAAGTATATCAAGGAGTTAATATCTCGATCTCTTGATTTGATCTATACTCACAAAAATAGAAATATGTGAGTCTTTATCAAATACAAGAGATATAAACTTAGATGGTACCAAAGACCAATATCCAAGGATCAATTAATTTCCAATCAACAACCAAAGGTTGGATTTCACAATTGATCGATACGACGCACAACCTGTGATATTTTAATTATATAAAGAAATATAATGCGTAATAGAAATAACATAGACACCAGAAGTTTTGTTAACGAGGAAATCGCAAATGCAGAAAACCCCCGAGACCTAGTCCAGATTGAACACCACACTGTATTAAGCTGCTACAGACACTAGCCTACTACAAACTAACTTCAGTCTAGACTGTAGTTAAACCCTAATCAATCTCACACTAATTCAAGGTACAGTTGCGCTCTTTACATCTCTGATCCCAGCAGGATACTACGCACTTGATTCCCTTAGCTTATCTCGCCCACAACCAAGAGTCGTTATGACCAAAAGTCAAAGACTTTAATAAACAAATCTGTATCACACAGAAAAGTCTACGGTAATAGATAAATCTATCTCCCACAAATAAACCTACGAGTTTTGTTCCGTCTATTGATAAAATCAAGGTGAACATGAACTAATCAATAACCCGGACTTATATTCCCGAAGAGCAACCTAGAATTACTGATTAGCTCACAATAATCTTAATTGTATGGTAGCGAAACAAGATATTACGGAATCACAAACTATGAGACAAAGATGTTTGTGATTTCTTTTAATATTTCCTTATCGGAGATATAATCTCAAGTTAATCTTTCAATTGAACTCGTACGATAGAAAATGGAAAGATCAGATTGCTCAACTGCAAGAGAAGTAGTTTCTTCTGGATTCACAATCCCAATGAAGTCTTTAAGTCGTTAACCTACAGGGTCTCGAGAAGAAACCTAAGGTTAAAGGAGAATCGACTATAGCAAAACCAACTAGTATCACACAGGAGGTGTAGCGATTAGTTTTTCTAGTTACTAGAGTTCCCCTTTATATAGTTTTCAAATCAGGGTTTGCAATCTAAGTTACCTTGACAACAAAGTATTCAATATTCACCGTTAGATGAAATCCTGATTAGACATAAGCTAATATCTTTCAACCATTAGATCGAAACTTAGCTTGTCATACATAAATGAAATGTATTTCATTTAGGTTTGAGTAACCGTACTTAAACCTGTACACTTAGTTGGTTCACAAATAGTTAACCAATGGTTATCCATATGAGCACTTTCATATTAACCATATTCATCTTCTTCACAACTAGTTCAAATGACTCAAAAAAACTAGTTGAAGAGTTTTTCAATTGCTTAGGTCTTTATACATAGACACAATTGAAACAAAATATGTTTGATTCATTTGAATTAATTCATGAACAATATAGACACGGTTTGCAAAGATTGCATTCCTTATTAATTTACTGTTTTAAGTCCATGAATTTGAGAAATAATCAGCCTGGGTACGCGTACGGGTATGCATACCTTAGCAACCAGATTGAGTTGGTTTTTGGTTTCTAAACTCATCAGAACTTTTCGGGAAGAAAAGTTTTGCCAGTACGCATACGGGTACGCATACCTAAGGTGATTGGTTTACTAGTTTGCAAACTACAAACTCAGCAGAATTTTTCGGGAGGAAAAGTTTCGCTAGTACGTGTACGGGTATGCATACCCAACCTATCTCCTTTACCAATACCGTATGCACACATATGCATACACTTGGTTTCCGGTACATGGATTTATACACTAATGTGCGAACACACTATATATGCTTATATCCATAGATGGTTATATAATCTCAACTCTATATTCCAATCATTGAAACATTCTTCTATAATGTTGTAATAGTCGTTATTCACAACTATCGTCATTAAAGCTATTTTCAAGATCGAAACGTCATCATGACTTTCGTCATGGGTAAAGATGAAAATGGTTAATGCAAAATCTTACCAACACATATTTCGAGAAATAGATAGGCGAGCAAAATCAGCTCGAAATAGCAAATGTGTATGTATGAAAACTATCATACTTATACAATTTTTGTCTCAAGAGTAGGAGATAGTGTAGATAGACTTTTGAGTGATATATAAGTTCAAGTCTCCACATACCTTTTAGTCGAATGAAGTTTCACCGGTCCTTGAGTAGTTCTTCGTCTTCGTAAGATGATCGTCGTGGAGTCTGGAGCTCAACTACACTTAACTATACTAGTCTGAGACTTAGCTATAAGTAGAATAGAAATCAATACATATAGTTTTGACAACTAAATTTGACAGACAAGCTTGAGATAGCAACGCTTGCCAGTTTGACCGAGAAATGCTCTAATAGCTACTATTCAGGAAGTGTTATATGTTAATGCAGGAAACAACTGGAATTTTGCATTTTAAACTTAAAGGAAGCATAGATTGAAGACATTTCTCTTCTATCTACTCTTAATAGTGGTGAGGGTAAAGATCACATGATTTGGCAGAATGGCACAAAGAATTTTTATGTGAATGCTATAAGTCTTGGAGGAGGATGTTTTGCTAGCATTCCCTTATAAGAGTGCGTAGAATCCAAAAATTCCACAGAAGGTGATTTTCTTTGTTTGGTCTCTCTGTTACAGTGCTGCGCCAAAAATTAATGGACTCATTTAGGAATACCTTTAATGTCAATGGATGTCTGTTATGCAAGAAGAGTGTTGAATCCAATCATCATTTGTTTTTGCATTGTGATACAACCAGAGAAGTTTGGTTTCACTTATTGAGTGGCTTTAATCTTCAATAGGCGTTTCAAGGAAATGTGAGGGATACAATATGGGAATGGAGGAAAAAAATAAGGGAAAAACTTAGGGCAGAGAAGTAAAATTTGGGATATAATTCCTTTTGCAAAATGATGGGAAATTTGGCTTGAAAGAAATTCAAGAGTTTTCAATGGAAGATACAATTCGATGGAGAAACTGAAGGATAATGTCAAAACTTTGATTTTCAATTGGTGCGTGGGCACTGCAATTTTTGAAGGAATCTTTTTGAGCATGGTTTTTACAATTGAGAGGCTACACTTCATTCACACTTTTTTTTTCATTTTCTTTTATGGAAGTTGTTTAGTCTGTCTTTGTACTCTTCTTCACAAATACTATTACTTCCTTAGTGATGTATTGGCTTTTTAATAAATTTTGCCTTTTCTGAGTCCAAGAAAAAAAAAGTCAAAAACATCCCAATCCTGATTCCCCCTTTTAATGTATTGGTTGGGGATAAATTCACTGGCAAAACTCAACATCGTTCCCTCTATGACAAAAATAATACATTCTGAAGAAGTCGACAATATAGAGCAGAAAGAAATGTCAGACATGTAATAACTAACTAGATATTTTAATTTTTAGCGAAAAAGAACGATTTTTGAAGGAGTGATTCAGGTGTTACTGCATTAAAGGCGAATGAAACTGTGTCCAAAACCAAGGGTAGGTTAGTATATTTGATTCTGCAAAATTAATAGCACGTCGTATTTTTTCACAAAATTTGATAGTATGTTAGGAAAAGTTTGTATCTGGCCATGTTTGTGATGTTGGAAAAAATAGGACAGAAATGTAAGTACACACTAAACTAGGGGTACATTGGTAAATCACCCAAATCAAAAAGATAATCACGGTGTGATCTTTTTCCCTTCAATATTTGATACCTAAGGTAAAGAGAAAACTTATACCGAAGAGAATATTTATTGTTGGGAATAAATGAGTGTGAGAAAAAAAATGAATGAAAACTTTAAAATCAAAATTAAAAACAACAAACTGGCAACCAGGGAAGTGATTTTCACCAATAGTACAGATCGGGATGTGAACCCCAGTTTTAGAGGGGTGTATAAATTTGGACTTGTAAAACAAAATCCCCCTTTCAGTAATATTTGCATTACCTTTGTGCAATTCCATACATTTTCGGTCTATTCTACGTAGATACAAGTTTTACTGTATATAACAGGGGTATATTGAACCAAGATTTATAAGGATAATTAAGATTCCAAGATTTTTCCATGGTATTCAGTTTAGATTTGTTTGGATTCCTAAAGTTTCCGAGGTTTGATTTATGGATATTGGACTCTTTAAAAATATGAGGTGTCCAATTTGTTTAGAATTTCAAAGATTATTAGAGACCCATGACTTTTGTGGAATTTTGTGGATGTTACAAGGAAATAAATACCCATTATTTTACTCCACAAATTTCAAACCCAAGAAGGCACAAGACTTTCGAGGAAACTTGTGGATTCTCATATTTTGCTTATAAACTAGCGCCACATTCCACCTGCACCTTCCCCAGCAGACCTACCTACGCCACCAGTGTCACCACCAATAATGGCGCCACAAGCACCACAACTTCCACCAGATCCACTACCACTGCTACC
Source organism: Papaver bracteatum (assembly GCA_023529315.1). Classification (NCBI taxonomy): domain Eukaryota; kingdom Viridiplantae; phylum Streptophyta; class Magnoliopsida; order Ranunculales; family Papaveraceae; genus Papaver; species Papaver bracteatum. Next base: position 357,819 of record JAJJWX010004907.1, on the reverse strand, counting down.
AACACTACCCTTACCACTACCACCACCACTAGCAACACTAGCTGATAGATACATTTTTGTGTCTAAATTTTCCTCAATGTCTCTATTGTTAGTGCTTGATTTTGTACTTATTATGGTGTTTTATGTGTTTGTAGGTATTTTGGAGAAATAAATATTTTTAGAAAATTCGGCTCGAAAAACTGTTAAAGGCACCCCCCGGAGGGCAATTTCTAAGCGGACTCCCACACTGGATAAGGGGCAACCATTTGATAAGGGGTACCTCCCTGCTATCGGCACCTCAGACTTCACTAAGGGCCATCCTTCATCATCATTTGAATTTCATAATTGGCGGGAAAGTTTGGTTCTTCACTGGCATATTAGAGTTCGAAATTTAAGGGAGATTTAAAGAGATTCAACACCGGATTTTTGTAGGGATGGATTTGATAGAGCACAATAGAGTTATCATGGGTATTTTGATCGGTGCAATTTGGCTGGATATTATTTCTCAACAAAACAGGAGAGGCTAGTTTTCTCGGGTTTTCTGGGAAATATTGGGCAGAGATTTACTTGGAGATTTTCACGGATTCGAACTTGTATGGGCCAATTGAGTCACAACAGGATTGGTACGTGTGTTAGAACCGTAAAACTGGGGTTGTATGCATGTCAAGTTGGATAATAAAAAGAGGATGTATTCACGGGATTTCTTGGGTTTATTCTGGGAAAGTTACGTGCAGAGTTGTTCCCTGCAGTAAGTTTAAATCTGTCCGAGATAAGTAGCAGAGTGTTGGAGTGTGCTAGATGCAAGATAACATAGGAGAACGCATGAATAGAAGGAAAAAGGGAAAGAAATATTCCCGTGACTGCAGAGAATTAAAGAGAGAATGATATGAAGTTATTGCTGAAGATTGGTGCTGATGAGGTATAAAAAGGGTGCTGAGATTTCTTAGAGGGGATGGAGAGTTAGGGGTGAGAATAGAGCAGAGAATCGGGAGTTGCAGAGCTTGTCTCTGCTGCTACCATTAAAGAATAAGAATAGCAAAGAACAGCAGTTAAAAATAGTCGCAGAAACCGTTGCCTAAAATTTCAAATTCATTATCTTTGTAACAATTTCTGTAATAATTATTTCAAATCGCAACGGTCTGTTAGTGTTTCTCTGTAACTGTGGATTTTGTAACAATTATAACTATTACAAGCACATTGCTTTATACGTTTTCTCCTTGAAAACACCTTTTTGAGCAATGAAAAATAACTTTGAGTGTGTTTCTACCATGAGGATCTAGAACCCATCACTGGGACGACGGAGGAAGTTGTTTTTCACCCATGTGGTAATTAAATTAATTCTTTCATAACTATTTGCATAGAATTTAATTGTTTTATGATTTCTATTAATTATTTGTTATTTTGTCTGATGTCGCATGCTTGGTTTTAATTACTTTTGATGCGTCATGCTCACAACTTACAACTAATGTTTTATGAAATCTACTTTGGCAAAGAATATAGTTAATATTTCTTTTCTTTTGAGCTATAATTGCCTGAGATTAATTTCTCAACCACTTGAATATGAAAAATTGTGAAATCCTGAGTCCCAGTAAATTCTTCATCTTGTGACACAATATTTGTATATATATTTATTTTAGTTTAGTTTATTAACTCTTAAAATCAATTTCATCAAGTCCGAGTGAACGACAACCTTCTTACCACTATCTAAAATTATATCACTAGCCCCTACTATCGCCACCAGTATTACCCATACCTCCATCATATCACCAGGGTGAGAAGTGCCTAAATTATATCATTTGAGTGTCAATTTCATACGTTATTCTTTGATTATTTCTCTTGTATTTTTGTATAATACGTTTTGTTTTGCATTTTGTAGGTATTGTGGAGTCATTGGATCAAAAGAGGGAGAAATGGTGTAAAAGTGGCTAAATGGTTATTTCAAAAGCAAGCGATACTGGGAGCCCAGCAGACGATAAGGGGCAACCAGCTGACCAATTGCTAAAGACAGTCAGTCGTTCGTTAGGGGTACCCCATCCATAATTGTTTAACGTGGCGACCTGCTTTGCACCAAGGGTTAACTGCCGACAAAGTTTGGCTGAGTTCGTGGGTCTAATGGGTCTGGTAGCTAAGTACTAAGAAATCAGGGAAAAACAATGAGTTCTGCCATCGGTCTTGGCAATGAATGGAAGAGGCTATGACATGGATTATTAGCCGAGACAAGGAAGGGATTTCGAATCTGAGAAGGAAAGAAAGATTGGGTAGTCAATTTTGGAGAGTTTGGTTTAAGTTTGAATTCGTTTTTCTGCCACAAAAAGTCATTGAAAAGTTGTCCCTGCCAGTAATGTTTGAAGAGATTCATATGTGCAGTTCTGCCGAGTTTAGAAATGTGGGTTATGTGTGATTGAACTGTTGAATTGCAGGGAAGGAGTTGTGGGATGGTTTTAGAATCAAAAACAGTTCACCTTTGAATCACCAGTAAACATCACATGAAATGTTCGTAGAAATGCCTGAATGAGTAATTTCTCACTGCAATTTCAGTCACGACCAGTTATACCCTATTTCGGTACAGCGGCTACCCATAGTTCCTCTGACTACTTATCAAGGGTCGAGAGAATAGTTCGCATCCAACAACAAGGCAGAGAAGTGGCTGAGTTACAGGTTAGTCTTGGCTCGCGTTTGTAAGGGTTTATGAATGTGTTTTAAAGCCAAGAAAGAAGAGACTGAAACTGAAGTTGCTGAACGATTGTGAGCTTGTAAAGAATTCAGTTCAAGGTACTGTTTAGATGAAGTTAAGTGAATCAGTGAAGAATCTTACAGTTCTGTCCAAGTATTATGCAGCCGCTAGCCATGGTTCTTTGGTGTTCACGAGAGCTGTCCGGCAAAGGCTAGAGCTTATTTTAGAAGTCAAGATAAACACGGAACATTGGGTACCAGGGGTTTACTGGATTTGGTCTCAAGCCATTGAATGAATCTTGAGCCGACAAGTCAGGGAATAAGTAGTTTCTCATGACAGAGTTTTGCGCTGGAAATCAATACGGAAAGAGTGCTTTGCCGATAAGATAGCTCAGTGTGCAGGATTTTGGCCATCAGTTTAGTGATGAATGGATGAGATTCGTGGAAGTTTAGATTTCATGTGGGTTTAGAATTATGGTAGCTATCAGATTCGAAATTGCAGGACAAGATTTGAGCTATAAAGAAGACCTAAAATCTACTGAGAGACATCATCTCATACCCTCCTTCACAGCTGCCGCCTCTACACAGAGAGGAGCTTTTTCTCCTCTCCAGAACCCTTCCATCCATCATCTTCACCACCTCCATTGCATCACCACCTCATCTGCATCCACTGCATATCATAACCATCTCCAGAGCCCTTCCATCCATCATCTTCACCACATCCATTGCATCACCACCTCATCTGTATCCACTACATATCATAACCATCTCCAAACCCTTCCATCAACCATCCTTGCATATCCATCACCACCAGTCCATATCCACCAGTTTGTATACCATCATCCCCATCTCATATTGCATATCCATATCACTACATCTTCACCAGTTGCATACACCCACCTGCATTCTATCCACCAGTTCGCAGTTCCATTATCACTTGCATACACTATCCCACTTCCATCTCATACAACAACAGCTGGAGTTCTACCTGTAGATGCAGTCTGCCAACAGACCTGTCAAGCACCGAGCCAGCAGCAACCATTCCAAAGTTACCAGGCCACAGTTCGCATACCACCATCAGTCCATATCTACACTCCACTTGCTGCTGTTTGGTTTTGTATTTCTGTTTTCTTAATTGCATCTCTGTTTGATATGAACTCCAGTAGCTAATTGCATTTGGTTAGGGATGACTTCGACGTCCAAACTTGAACTCCAATTGATATTTAAAGTGCCTGTTTTCTTGCAATTTATCTTGTTATTGCTTATTCTCTACCGTGCTAATATTTCTTATGTGAGTTATTTATGAATCATTTAAGTTGCAAATTAAATTGGTTTATGGATGATTCAATTGCTAATTCGAGAACTCTTCGACCCGTAATTGTCTAGATGTTCCGAATACAAGTAGTAATATGTGGTTATTGACGATGGGATTTTGTTAAATAATCATATGTATTGAATGACACTAGTAGATGAATTGAGCTTATGTGTTTGTCACTAGGAATAGCCTATCTCGTGGATCCTAGTGCACTTGTTTGAGTCACACCTAGTAAGCATACCTCTAGGAAACTTGGCAAGTAGAATCCGGTAGTCGAGCGCTTCCGTGTCCGGTGAATTAGGAGATATTGCGGGATATTTGAGCGTACTAAATATTCTAGGGTTATTAGTAATGGGTACTTTGAAGAAATTAGCTATATCAATAAGATTCATGTTTTGTGACTTAGAAGAAGTCCTTGATCATTTTCATCCTCATTTGCATTTCTTATTCAAAAATTGAATTGACAACTTAGACTCAACTCTCCCTGTGGATACGAACTCGACTTTCCTCACTACTTCTTTATAGATTTGTGTAGCATAAGAGTATTATTATTGATAGGTTGACAGCCTCGTCAAAATTGGCGCCGTTGCCGGGGAGCAGTCGCTAGTTTGAGTTGTTATTTGATTTTCTGTTTTTGCATTTATTTTCATTCTTTGCATTTTCTAATTTATTTTTAGAATTTTATTTTCAGGTACTATAAATCATTCTTTTTGCGTGTGCACAATTGGAACAAGAGGTAAGTCTCTAAACTAGTTGTGTGCAAGATGAATCCTTTTGAAAACAATATATATGGTTCAAGAGACCAATCATACTATGGTGATAATTCTGATTTTCAATCTCACTCTTACAATAACTTCCAACCATATGCCGAATATAATCAAAACCAATCTTTTGGCTATGATGACTATTCGACAAGACCTTGTGATTATTCTCATACATCGCAACAACCTTTTGGTGGTTATGTAAGTGGACAATCACAGGGATGGGGGGATAGTTATACTTCTCATACGTGGCAATCTAGTTTCTTGCAGATGCCTAATGAATTCATGGATTTGCGACCTGCATGGAAACGGATTAACTCAACTCCCAACGTGCCGAGTTTCATACCAAGTGAAACATATGATAGTGTATATAGACCTACTCTGGATCGTATTTATGATTCTTCACCCATTCAAAGGGAAGAGGCGTGGTCTAGAGAACCTATTGTGAATATTAACAGAAAAGGTGTTAACTTAAAGAAACTCTTTAGACAATATGAGCAGTTGGAAGAAGAGGAAGAACCGGAAGAGATTCTTCGAGCAATTACTAGGGCCATACATGATGAGGTTAACCGCCGTGTTGACAATGGAGAAGAGCCCCAAGAAGAAGATTCCGAGGATGATGAACCCTTGGAAAATATTGATAATGATAGTGCTACTAGTTCAACTCATGATTTTAATGATCATTCTCCTATTCAAAAGGAATAAGTTGAGTCTAGAAACATTACCATTATTGATGGTAAGACTTATGTTGTGTATGAGAGCGATGATGATTATGACTTCTTTGTGCACCATACCCCAAATTCAGAGATCGTCGATACTTTGAATGAGAAGTCAACTTGTGAAGAACATAAGGATTACGATAATTTGCTTATGGAAGATCCTGATTTCTTTTCCGATGAGGATGACTTGGTTATAGAAGAAACCAATGAATGTCTTTCCAAGAGTTCGAGTGAGAATGATGATACTTGTGATGTAAGAATGGAAGTGTCCAGCAGTACCAAGGATCCAGAAATACAAGAGGTTTTGCAAGGTTTGTCTAACCCTTTATGTGAATCTCTATCTAATGATGATCCTCCCAAAATAGTAGTAGTTTCTCAAAGAGTTGTTAATCCATCTTTTAGGAAAATACCTCATTTGGGGCTGGAATTATGTGCTTCTAAAGTTTTATCCGAATTTCTTGCATCTAAGTATCCACCATATGTGTTTGAGTCTAACACCATGCAGGTTTGCCAAGAGAAACCAATAGAAGTGCCTTCAACTTACGTTTTGTATACACTTCCGAGTGTAGAAGAGACTAAGTGTGGGGGTAACTTTCGTGGGATGATAATCTCACTTTTCCCACAATTTTCTAACATTCTTGTGAAGCTTTTGCAATATATGCAGATTTTTTTGTGGGTGGATCCTCAAATTTTCAGATTGTTGATATATGGGGAGTCTATTTTGAATGTTTCTCGTATGCGTCAAGCAGGTGCACAATTCCAGTTCTTACTTCCTTGTATTATTCAAGTATTCCTCATATTCTTTTTGCAATGCTTTGAAACATTGAGGACAATGTTTGATTTAAGTGTGGGGGTAGGGTATAATATGAGCAAAAAAAATTGACGTATACAAAACTCTAACTTTTAGAGATTTTTGAACAATTTAGAATAAACACTAGCCTTTCTAAGTAGATGGAATTTTTTCTTGGCAGTGAGGTATATTTGGCTGAGTCAGGGTTAAATTCCAACTAAATAGCTAGTTTAGTGTTTATCCTCTATTGTTCAGAAAGAGCTATGAGTTGGAGTATCATTTGTAGTTATGTAATTTGTATATAATTTTTAGAGTTTGATGCTTTTAGTTAAAAAATAGAAAAACAAAAAAAAATGCATGATAAACTCCGAAATCTAGAAATTTATGCCTTTAGGATGACACTATTAGTGGATGGAACCATTGTGATTGCAGGAGTTGAGGAACCTATTAATTAACAAAGACGAACATAGCTCAGAAATTATAAATTATATGTTAGTTGTTACCATATCTCGGAATATCACCATATCACATTCTATTTTTATTTTTCCATATTTATCTATTGTTCTCTAAGTGTTTTGGTGGGTCACTAAAAATCGAGTTGTTATTACTGCTAGGATGAAATAGAGTGATTAAGTTTCTAAGAAAAAGAAAAAAAAGAAAGAGACCGACCAATTAGACCAAATGGAATAAAAATGACACTTGGGAATAGCAGTATGTGTGAAACGTAGTCCCTGTCTCCGTCGCCTAAACAAGCATGGAATGAAGGATCCAAGGAAACTATCACGTACTTGCTGATAAGAAGCATGCGCTTGGATCCAAAAGATCTAATCATGCCGTCTAAAAAAAAAGTGAAAAAGAAAATAAAAATATTATTATTGTGTTGAATAAAGTCACTCCTGGTTCCCTTGTATATGCCAGTGAGTTGATGTAGAAATAAGTTTGTTGACCATTGGTTCCCTTGTATACGCCAGTGTATTGACACTTGATTCAGACCAGTAGCTCAATCCAATAGGTCATAGGTTCATCTTGGCAGTGACCTTCAGACAGATATGGGAAACACCGATCACTTGTTAATATTCGCCAACATCTACCTCTTATCCATCTTCTTAATCTTTCCATTGTGATTGTGGTTTGTTAGTTTCCGAGTATTGTGGTTTGTTCGACTATCTAATTAGAGCTTTATTATATATGAATTGGTTTTGAATCAATGTACCTCCTCCTGTAATCATCTTGGATTCGTTCATAGACTTTTCACAGGAAGCTAGAAATTGGAGTAAAAGGTTTTGTGGGTATATCTCTCGTAAGCCCTCACGAGACTATAACTCGTCCACTAGGGACACCTAGGGGTTTAAAGGCCTGTTATTCATGCTAAGAGTAACCGTATCCTCACGACATGGAGTTGTATTATATTTTTCTTTCGTTTTGTTTGCTCGAGGACTAGCAAAGTTTGGGTGTGGGGGAATTTGATAGGTGCTTAAAAACACCTTTCTAAGTATCGAATGGTTATGCTTTCTTAGCTAGTTTTCATGTAAAATTGTATTATTATCTTCGTTTTATATTTTATGGGAATTTTGGAGCTTATTCCCAAAAAGAAAAAGAAATCATTCAATTTGCCAAAAGAGAGATGGAGTTATCTTTGCATGGGAAACCACATCGTAGCTGCACCGAAGTTCAGGGATGTACAACCACAAGCTAGGTGGTTTTTTGAGCTTTACTGTATGGGATTTAGTTATGGACTTAGGGGCTGGTGGTTTGTGGTGGTTATCAACAGAAGTAGCTGGTGGGCTTCACCTCAAGGCTGAGCCCATGTACTGTTTGGGAGGCCCACCTAGTTTACTTGCATGTATTGTATGATATGGAGAATAACGTGAACTGAAGCTGGTTGTGGCTCGATGGCTGTAGATGGAGCTCGAGGACAGAGTTGAGCTCGAGGATTGAGAGGTAGAGCTGAGCATGAAATAACGAGAAAGAAGGTGTTGTTATGGGCTTGAACACCAACACTGGAGCCGTGAGCAGGAAGGTTTGAAAGTTAAGACTGTATGAGAATGCCACAGTAATGTTGAACGTTGCTGGCAATGACGAGAGGAAGAACATGCATGGTTGTTACAGTGGTTAATGAAGGGTTACTGATCTTAGAATCGAATGGCAGTAGACTTGAGTCGCTGCTGTGGTTGAAATGGGTTTCGCGGACAGCAAACGAATGATGCTACATTATTGGCAGTTGATGCATGGCAGTTGGTGATCGATGAAGTGAAATTGAGTGGTGCTGATGTGGCTCAGGGAGAATATGCTGGCATTGGTAACGAGTTAAGGAGATGAGTAACCAGCGATGAAGAATGATGATGTGAACTGAACTGGTAGCTGTTGTTGGAAAAGGATTTCACGGATTGTGCATGGTTGTGCTGATAACGGATTTGGCTGTAGGAGCTCGAGTTTTCAACGTCAATAGAAAAAGAGCTGAGCTTGTGGTTTGGTCGATGATGGAGAGTGAACGTGGTCGTTGCTGATATCTGGAGTATCATTGGCTGTGACTGTATGGCCATTCGATGGGTTAAGAAGGTAAGAAGAACACGGGAATCGAACATGAGTTGGTAGAAAGTTTGGCATCGATTGCTGTCATTGGTTGAGGAAGAAGTTCTGAAGCTATGATTGAGAAGCTGATGGATATTGACGTTGTAATACTTGGAGTTAGAGAACTGAGATTGATTAATGGTTCTGGTGACGAAGTGGGTTAAGTTTTGCTTCTCAAGTCGTATACAGGATGGAGGAATGTAGCTCAAGTTACTGCATGTTGCTGTAACGTGCATGGCAGCTATGACGGAACATATGAGAGTTTGCTGCGCCGACATAAACTGGGAGGATTTGGAGCTGAGAAGTTCATCTGCTTGTATGATTTGAAGAAGATGGAGCTGGTAGTATGTGATGCTCGAGTTTAGAGAGAAACTCAGGGATGGAGTGAAGTGAACTGTGGGATGATGGTTTGGATCGATGGAATGCGGACAGCGATGAAGAATGAAGCTGCTTCCATTGGCAGTCTATGATGAAGTTCAGCATGGAGCTTGGCGCTAGTGAGAAGCTATACAGGGAATATAGTCAAGTGAAGCCAAGAAGAATACGAACCAGGGGATGTGGTTTTTGAGTTTGAGTTACAGAAATGGAGATTTAATGGGCTGGGCTTCCTCGCAAGCCCACTTGGCTGTTAGCCATTCTATGAGCGGCCAGTGAAATTGGGATGGAATTAAACGTGAGCCCAGTTGTTAGTTCAGTCTATTCACGACTTCAGGATTTGGCCGTGAGTTTTTTTGGTCAGATTTTGGAAATCCTTTGCACAGGGTTTGATGCACGGGATATAATTTTAAGGAGGTGCACTTCCCTATTTTTACTAGGTTTCCTAGTTTTCTTTAGGAGGAGGTTACAAAACCCTATATATAGAGAACCCTAGGCATAATCCTAATATCTTCTTGACACATATCTTCTTTTCACCGTTTTTCTCCCCCTTGGGGGGAGAACTATCTCTTTTCTATTTTTATTGTAAGGATGAATTCAAAGTTCTAATTGTGAAGCTCAATTATTTGCAAGTTTGTTTCAAGTTTTAAATTGATTCATTGTGGATTGTTTTTACTATATCGAAGGTTTATGATTGGTTCTTAGATTGGTTTGGGTGCGTAACCAGATTAGTTTATTAATCATTCTAATGCTAGTAGAGAGGTGAGTCGACCCGTAATTGTCTTTTATCTCCTACACAAGTAGAAATCGCAAGACCTTACGGAGGGATTCTGTGGAGCAATTGCGAGTAAAGACAACACCAGTAAGTGGACCGAGCGTACCGAGTTTAACTGCTGGGATCAAACCTAAATTCACAAATCTTAATGCGTTCTGGGAATTACATCTTGTAGTCGAGCGCTTCCGTGTCAAGGTGGTTTTTTTGAATAGAATCCGGTAGTCGAGCGCTTCCGTATCCGGTGATACAAGGAGTTTTTGGGGATTGCTAAGCGTACCTGCTTTCCTACGGTTGGTGACAACTGTTTCTAACAAGAGATAAACGGGTACAATGTTGAGTTAACAGTTAGTAACTGCGAAGGATTTCTTCAATATCTTTTTCTTTTTATCCTTCTTTATATTTTCGCCATATTAGATAACATAACAATTGCATTACTCTTCGTGGGAACGATCTCTTACTACCGTTATATTATATTTAATTAGTGGGAAATATCTTTTTTATTTTGTTGAGTAAACGACGCTCACCACAGGGTCATCCTTACCTCCAATAACACTGCCTCCACCACTACTGTCGTCGCCATCGCAATTATAATACAACCACTACCACTAGCATCTCTGCCACCATCGCAAATATACTACTGCTAATGCTATCTGTAGGATCAGAATCTCGCAATAATGACTTACTCGCGAAATAATGATCAACAACACATTGCGAGTGTCGCAGAAATAGTTGAAGAATGACGTAATAGATGATGATGGCAGAAACATGAGAAGAGCACGATGATCCTACGAAGGATATAGAATCTGCGAAGATTAACATTACAACTACTACAAGAATATCGTGAGTCAGATCCGAAATTAAAGGACAGCTTAGCTGTCATCCACTATGTAATTACCCTATATAAAGAGAACCAATAGACTCAGAAGAGGATATCAATTTTAGAGTGCTGAAAAAGTCTTGAGGAGAGAGAAAGTCTAAGAGAGCGGTTGTATTCTTGATTTCTTTCATTTCTTGTAACATTTCTGAGAATCAATTAATAAAAGTGTTATTTTTTTTATCTTCAAACATGTGTTGATTATTATGAATTTTTGTGAGGGATGTAGTGCAGGAATTCCTGCAACTACATAGTGGTGCTAGAAACAGGGAGCTGAAGTTGAAAATCGTAGAAAAGATGAGATTGAAGATCATAGTTGAGGTTAGTCAAGATTAAGAAGGTAATTGAATAAGTTGGTGAAATAATAAAAGGAAAAATGATTAGAACCAAGGTTGATTGCAGAAAGTTGGAGTGTAGTATGATAACAAGAACAATGATCAACAAATTCCATGAAAACATTAAAGGGGGGATACATAAACGAGATTTTAAAGGAAAGAAAATTATGACGGTGGAGAAAGTGTCACCTCTGAAGGATTAGGAAAAGCAGAAAATCACATTCACAGTAGCAGAAATACCAAGAAAAAATTTAAATCATACATATCCTTTGGTAATCACAGTATCCACTATACGAATGAAAAAGGAAAAATCAACAACATATGCGGAAGAATGGGTTGTGAATAGAACTTTGGTGGATGCATGAAGTTCTGTAGATATAATATTTTATCATGCAGTTAAGAAAATGGGATACAAGGATGAAGAGATGTCTTGTTCAACTTATCATATTCATGGCTTTGGAAAATCTATAACAAAACCTAAAGGCGAAATAGTGGTACGAATTCCACTAGGAGAGATTAAAGCACAAGTAACATTATGTGTGGTAGATGTGGAATCACCATATAACATGCTATTGGGGCGACCATGGATACACGCAATCAAGATTGTAGCATCAAAGTTGCATCAATACATCAAATTTCCTATGCCTAGTGGAGTTGGAGAAATTAGAGGAGATGATGATCATGCGAAACTGTGTAATCAAATTGAAGTGAGGAATTATGAAGGACGTGCAAAGCTACGAAAAGCTCATAGAAAAGTGGCGAAAGAGACAAAGAAGGAAGAATAATTTAAAATATACATGATAAGAGCAAAAGAAGGAAAAGGAATACCCAGCGAAATTTCGCAAGAAGGAGATAAACCTGCGAAAATTATGAAAACATCAACACCAATGGGAGAACCTGAGGCCAGCTACACCGCAGCAGAACCAACAGAAAAAGTAAATATTGGAAGTGAAGAAGAATCTAAGATGCTGAAAATTTGAACTAAAATGGATGCAGATGAAGAAGAGTGAACCGTAAACCTCTTGCGAGAGTATAAGGACATTTTCGCGTGGAGTATGGATGAGATGCCTGGAATAGATCCATCAGTTGTGTGTCATAAGTTAGAAATTAACAAAGATATAAGACCATTCAAACAAAGGATAAGAAAAATCGCAATAACTTACCACTCCCAAATAGAATAAGAGTTACAGAAAATGCTTGACACAAGAATTATAAGACAAGCAAAATACCTAGAGTGGATTGCGAATATGGTGGTGGTTCCAAAGAAAAATAAGGGGATAAGAATTTGCATAGATTTTACTGACTTAAACAAAGCTTGTCCCAAAGATAGTTTTCCATTGCCAGATATTCCTCAAATGGTTGAATCAACCACGGGAAATGATAGAATATCTTCATTAGACGGGTATAAAGGTTATAACCAGATTCCTCTCGCTGAAGAAGATCAAGAGCACACCGTATTTTTTGCTCCCAGAGGGTTATATTGTTATCAAAAATGCCCTTTGGATTGCGAAATACTGGTGCAACATATCAAAGAATGGTGGAGAAAAGTGTTTGCGAAGTGGATACACAAAAAATTAGAGATGTGTATGTATATGACATGTTAATAAAGATTAAAGAAGCTAAAAACCATGTGCAAGACTTGAAGGAGATTTTCGATCAAATGCGACACTTTAATATTAAGGTGAATCCCGAAAAGTGCATTTTTGGAGCAGCATCAGGAATTTTTTTAGGATATATTGTATCAAAAGAAGGAATATAGGTTGATCCAGAGAAAGTACAAGCAATTCGCGACATGACAACACCAATAACAGTAAAAGATGTGCAGAAGTTGAATGGGCTCTTAGCTTCGCTAGGAAGATTTATCTCGCGATCATCAGACAAATGCGAGCATTTCTTCAATATACTCAAGAAGGGTACAAAATTCATGTGTACAGATGAATGTGAAAAGGCTTTTCAAGGAATTAAATAACATTTAATGAACATATCTATTTTACAGAAAGCGGAGCCGGGAGAAGAATTATTGATCTACCTTGCGACAACTTCGCATGCATTAACTGCAGTGTTACTGCGAGTAGATGTAGGGGTAGAAAAACCAATTTATTACATCAGCAAAACATTTAATACTGCAGAGAGAAACTACTCAAAGATTGAGAAGCTAATTTTGGCATTGGTTTATGCAACATTTAAACTTCGCATCTATTTTCAAACACATAAAGTAAAAGTATTAACAAAGGTGCCCATTGAATCAGTAATGAAGAACTCAAAAAGATCAGGCAGGGTTGAGAGATGGAATGCACAAGTAGGACACTTTGAAATAAAGTACGAAATTCTATCTTCTCCAAAATCACAAGTTGTAGCGGATTTCTTAGCATAGTTTCCTCTAGAAGATGATGAAGCTGTGGAAGAAATTATGGACATATAAGAAGAACATGGAGACCCAAAAGATCTGTTAACAGAACCCAACAGGTGGGAAATATTGGTGGATGGGTCATCAAATGGGGAATGTAATGGAGTTGGAATTATCTTTATTTCGCAGAAGGAGCAAAAATGGCTTTTTCATTTCAATTGGAATTCACATCCACTAATAATGAGACGGAATATGAAGTTGTGGTGCATGCCCTAAAGTTCGCCATAGATATGAAATTAGAGAATGCTAGGATTACCAGTAATTTGCAATTGGTTATTCGCCAGATAAAAGGAGAATACACAACAAATGATCTATCTTTAAAGAAATACAAGAAGCTTGTTGAAGAGATGTCAGCGAAAATTACAAATATAAAATGGAGACATATATCAAGAAAAGATAACAGACTCGTAGATGCTTTTTCCTTCATATCAAGTGTAGTACCAGAATATCGCCACAACGATATTCTCGTGATAAGAACAACGCTTTTACGAGAAGGTCAAATATTCCTATAAGTATGAATGACATTTTTCACGAGAGTGTCGTGAGGATTCTTCAAATGATATTTGGCGAGCGTCACGGGGAAGTATTATAATAACTGACGATTGAAGAGACATGTTATGAGAGTGTTGTTTCATGAGGATTACAAAAGTTGGCGAAGATTAATATTGCAAATACCACGATGAGATCGCGAGAATATATCCGAAAGAAGGAAAAACTTAGCTGTCACCCACTATGTAATTTCCTATATAAAGGGTTCAAGTAAGTCCAGAAAAGGATGATGTATTTTTTAGAGTTGAGAATATTTTGAGGAGAGAGAAACTCCAAAAATAAAGTTGTACTTCTGAGTTTGAATATTTTCTGTAAACATTTAAAGATTTAAATAATAAAGTGTCGTTAATTCTTTAATCTTCAATTAGTTTTCTCCTAAATTTCTATAGAATCTTAATAAGGGTGTAGTGTGGAAATCCTGCTACTACATTTTGGCGCCGACTAAGGGGAGATCAAGATTCAAAATCTTTAATTACAATATGAAGATTTGGAGAAATTGAAGAAATGGCTGGAAGAAGGAGAAGAAAAACATCAGAACCACCAACAACAGTGAGAAGAAGTAAAAGACTTGCAGGTGAAGAAACAAGTGTATTAGGAGAAACTTCAAGGATGAGAACTAGGAGGAATAGAACAAGGAATGAAAGGGAAAATCCAATTCAACAACCAAACCAATCAACATCGGTACAAAATGGAAGAGTGGATTATGATAGAGTAAGTGTGCATACATGGAGATCGGATTCAATGGGAGAAGAAACAAATCGACAATTAAGAGAAGAAAGTGGAGTAGGAAGAAATCAGGAGGTAGAAGAAGGGTCGATTCATCAAGATGAAGATGAAATAGCAGAGAAATTAGGGCAAAGAATACAGGAAGAAAGAAGGTTAGAGGCGGTGGAACGTGCAAATTTAACAAGACAAAATCATGAGTTGAGAATGGAGAATTTAAGGTTACAAAGAAGAATATCAAGAAGTACTACTAGATCAAGTTCAAGATCATTTAGAGAAATACCAAGGCGAAATTCTCCCATAAGAAATGATGGAGAAAATGTACAAGAAGAAACTGAAAATCCAAATAGAGGACAACGTCAGGGAGAAGAGAGAGTAAATAATAATTGTAACGATCCACAAGGAGAAACTTTAAATGGAAGACGAAATATTGAAAATCAAAGAAATGAAGGTAATCAAGATGGTGAAGAAAATAACGAAGAAGGTAGAAGAGTATTACATGGACGAGAGCACGTCAGAAATCAAAGAATTATTGAGAATGAAATCGAGAGACATTATGCTGAACAGGCACGCCTAGCTTGCGAGAGAGAAAGGCTGAGGGCAGAAATGGAAGAACAGGAGTTTCAAGAAATGGAAGAAGATTTTTATCTTCTTCCATTTCTTGAACTTGATCTTCCATTTTCAAACACATAAAGTAAAAGTATTAACAAAGGTGCCCATTGAATCAGTAATGAAGAACTCAAAAAGATCAGGCAGGGTTGAGAGATGGAATGCACAAGTAGGACACTTTGAAATAAAGTACGAAATTCTATCTTCTCCAAAATCACAAGTTGTAGCGGATTTCTTAGCATAGTTTCCTCTAGAAGATGATGAAGCTGTGGAAGAAATTATGGACATATAAGAAGAACATGGAGACCCAAAAGATCTGTTAACAGAACCCAACAGGTGGGAAATATTGGTGGATGGGTCATCAAATGGGGAATGTAATGGAGTTGGAATTATCTTTATTTCGCAGAAGGAGCAAAAATGGCTTTTTCATTTCAATTGGAATTCACATCCACTAATAATGAGACGGAATATGAAGTTGTGGTGCATGCCCTAAAGTTCGCCATAGATATGAAATTAGAGAATGCTAGGATTACCAGTAATTTGCAATTGGTTATTCGCCAGATAAAAGGAGAATACACAACAAATGATCTATCTTTAAAGAAATACAAGAAGCTTGTTGAAGAGATGTCAGCGAAAATTACAAATATAAAATGGAGACATATATCAAGAAAAGATAACAGACTCGTAGATGCTTTTTCCTTCATATCAAGTGTAGTACCAGAATATCGCCACAACGATATTCTCGTGATAAGAACAACGCTTTTACGAGAAGGTCAAATATTCCTATAAGTATGAATGACATTGTTCACGAGAGTGTCGTGAGGATTCTTCAGCGATATTTGGCGAGCGTCACGGGGAAGTATTATAATAACTGACGATTGAAGAGACATGTTATGAGAGTGTTGTTTCATGAGGATTACAAAAGTTGGCGAAGATTAATATTGCAAATACCACGATGAGATCGCAGAATATATCCGAAAGAAGGGAAAAACTTAGCTGTCACCCACTATGTAATTTCCTATATAAAGGGTTCAAGTAAGTCCAGAAAAGGATGATGTATTTTTTAGAGTTGAGAATATTTTGAGGAGAGAGAAACTCCAGAAATAAAGTTGTACTTCTGAGTTTGAATATTTTCTGTAAACATTTCTGAGATTTAAATAATAAAGTGTCGTTAATTCTTTAATCTTCAATTAGTTTTCTCCTAAATTTCTATAGAATCTTAATAAGGGTGTAGTGTGGGAAATCCTGCTACTACATTTTGGCGCCGACTAAGGGGAGATCAAGATTCAAAATCTTTAATTACAATATGAAGATTTGGAGAAATTGAAGAAATGGCTGGAAGAAGGAGAAGAAAAACATCAGAACCACCAACAACAGTGAGAAGAAGTAAAAGACTTGCAGGTGAAGAAACAAGTGTATTAGGAGAAACTTCAAGGATGAGAACTAGGAGGAATAGAACAAGGAATGAAAGGGAAAATCCAATTCAACAACCAAACCAATCAACATCGGTACAAAATGGAAGAGTGGATTATGATAGAGTAAGTGTGCATACATGGAGATCGGATTCAATGGGAGAAGAAACAAATCGACAATTAAGAGAAGAAAGTGGAGTAGGAAGAAATCAGGAGGTAGAAGAAGGGTCGATTCATCAAGATGAAGATGAAATAGCAGAGGAATTAGGGCAAAGAATACAGGAAGAAAGAAGGTTAGAGGCGGTGGAACGTGCAAATTTAACAAGACAAAATCATGAGTTGAGAATGGAGAATTTAAGGTTACAAAGAAGAATATCAAGAAGTACTACTAGATCAAGTTCAAGATCATTTAGAGAAATACCAAGGCGAAATTCTCCCATAAGAAATGATGGAGAAAATGTACAAGAAGAAACTGAAAATCCAAATAGAGGACAACGTCAGGGAGAAGAGAGAGTAAATAATAATTGTAACGATCCACAAGGAGAAACTTTAAATGGAAGACGAAATATTGAAAATCAAAGAAATGAAGGTAATCAAAATGGTGAAGAAAATAACGAAGAAGGTAGAAGAGTATTACATGGACGAGAGCACGTCAGAAATCAAAGAATTATTGAGAATGAAATCGAGAGACATTATGCTGAACAGGCACGCCTAGCTTGCGAGAGAGAAAGGCTGAGGGCAGAAATGGAAGAACAGGAGTTTCAAGAAGCAATAAGGCAAAACAATCATGATAATCGAGAAAGAAGACGTACACAAAATCGCGAAAATGGCAATGTTCGGAAAGAGTATGACAGAATACAGAGAAGGATAGAAAGACAACAAAGAGAATTGGCGAGAAATGAAGAAGTTGGTGGAGAAGTGGCGAGAGTCTAAAACATCTTACCATAATACGGAAGACAATGTGCAATGAGATGGCAGGAAGAGTAGATGAGAGATATCTTATTTTATCCTTCATTAATGCAATGTTTGAGACCAATTTGCTCTACATACAAATTTTCAGAATCAAAAACACCATCACAATGACTGAACTAAGAGAACTACAAGAAGAGTACATTTCTTTGGAAGAAAAACAAAACGAAATGGAGTCATACCCAATTGCAAACACCAGTTCTGTAGTGGCTAATGGAAGTTTGCTTCCCAAAATGATTAATAACGTGGCGAGCACCTCGCAAGTTCAAGCAGAGAAAGTGGCGAATAATGACAAACAAAGGCTAGTGGCTATGGGAAGTCGAGATCAAGAAGAATTTGAAAGAGAGAAGAATTATTACAATCGTGGAGGAAATAGTCAAATCCAAAGGCTTGACCAACCCCAAGAAACTTATGGTGGACAAAAGCAAAATAATTTCAGAAATCAGGGGAGCATGAGAACCATATGGGAGGAGATTAAGATGCCACCCTAGAATGCTAGTGTAGAAAAAATCTGGGAAGCTATCATTTTAATGGAAAATATACCCTCGCCATGGAACATGGGGAAGGAACCACATCCTAACATTCGTAATCAAGAATTCTGTCCTTATCATCATTTTCATGGGCATTCAATAAATAATTGCAGAAATGTAAAAATAATAATCTTAAGAATGATCGATCAGGGGAAGCTAAATCATTTTCTAAAAGGGCATCAACAATCGCAACAATTGCCACCACCACCAGACGATCACAGAGTGACTAATGTAAAAGGAGCAGAAACTTTTGTTATAGAGGTTGGAACTAAAGCAAAGAATTTATTTTGTAATTCTATTGTGCATTCTTTCAGAACCATCGGAGATTTCCACGATAATGTCTTAAGTAGAGTCTTCGCCAGAGATATGGATGGAAAAGAAATAATGAATATAGCGAGAATCTCGCCATTAGAAGAGTGGCAGAAACAAGTCCTTTCTTTTACAGCACAAGAAGTACCAGAGCCTGGCGAGCTGCATGATAACCCATTGGTGGTAAGGTTGGAAATAAAACCAGAACAAGCAGAAGAAAAAAAAGAAGGTAAAGAAAAAAATAACGAAATGGAAGAGTCTTGGGCCATTGATAGAATCCTAATTGATACTGGCAGTTCCGTAGATATCCTGTTCTACCACACCTACAGAACCATGGGTGGGAAAGATGAAGATTTGATACCATCGACATACAAAATCTATGGTTTTAATGGAACTGCCAACAAGCCTAAAGGGGAGATCACAATGAGAATTCTGTTAAGAGGAATGACTTCCAAGATTTTATTCTGTGTTGTCGATATTGAATCACCATATAACGCCTTGATTGGTCGACCTTGGTTACACAAGATATTGGGTGTTGCATCTACCTTTCACCAGTGCATTAAATTCCTTCATCCAAATGGTGTTGGAGTAATTAAAGGAGATTGGGGAGAAAGTAAGAAATGTTATGAGATAGATATCAAGTTTTGTGAGGAAAGAGCAGGGAAGAACAACAATTGGAAGTACAAAATTAAGCAGCAACGGAGAAGTGACAAATTAATGGTTGATTCAATAGAAAAGCATGAAGAAGTAACTAACGAGTCCCTCGCGGATATCAAGCAAATAATAAAACGCAGCAAAGGTACAGGTATAAAGAGCATAAAAGGAGGAAATGACAAGCAACTTGCAGGAAAACACTAAGTAAAAGAACAGATGATAAGGAAGATGAGAAAAATGAAGTGACGGTAAGATGAAATATGACGAGCAGATCGCTAGAAGTAGAAAGGTAAAGTTGTTTTTTCTGTTTGAGTGAAGAAAATGAAATTGAAAATTTAAAAAAAGAAAAAGAAAAGAAATTATTGAGATTTGAAGCTCGCAAGAAATTTTAAGAAACGCGAATATAATTTCGCAGAGATTAAGAGAATGGGACAAACCTTTATGGCGTGCACCTTAGTTCGCGAATACAATTTCGTAAGAGGCAAATGTAAGACCTACAAGCACGTCATAAAGGGGGTATCTCCTTATATGATTCAGGGATAAGGTTATACCTCTACTGGAAACTGAGTCATACATATGTAGGGGTTAAAGAAAACCTATCCGGGAGAGAGATCTTGGATTTCCAACTTTATAAGGTTATACCCTGGTTGGACGACTGAGAGTCTCTTCCAAGAAGTGCAGAGTATGACCAAGGCGCCGAGGTACACGGTTTAGCCAAGGATGCCCGGGACGGACGAACCTACCCTGGCCATCTTTGGTAAGTCTTGGCTACAATGCACTTGGCCTGAAGAAAACCCCACTTAGGGTGCAGTCTTGTAACTATAAGCCATATAGGCATAAAGGACAAGAGGCTGCGAAAACAACTGGTTGTTGGTAAATCTGGATGGGAGGAGCTAGTCTTGTATGGCCGATGTGCCCTCCTTGAAGGGGCAACCAGGGGGAGATAAGGGCGGCACCCTCCATTAGGGAGCTGATAAGTGTCTTAAGACGGCAATGTCATGGGGCTCTAATATCGCCAGATCATTTAGGCCTGTCATATTGTCGCGTAAATTATACAGAGGCAAAAAGCCATAAGAGAAAAAAGTTAAGATGAGGTCAAGGGGTTTTTACATGCAAATGTGAAGACGTCCTGCGATTTCATCGCAAGACGGCAATGTCACGAGGCTTTGTTTTCGCGAGAAAACTTAGGCTTGTCATATTGTCGCAATACAATAAAGAAATGCAGATAAGACAAGATCAATGGGTCAATACATGAAAGTGTAAAGACGTCCTGCGATCTTGTCGCGGAAAGAATAATATGGCAAAGTAAGACCTTTAAGTAGGAAGGCATGATAAGACCATAAGATCGCAAAAATAATAACACAAGAATATCAAGGTTTGCGATATCATCACAGAAATTATGAAATTCGCCAAAATGTTGGTTTATTAACTTTCTCATATTGCAGATGAATAATAGAGGCAAGTATGGGAATGAATAGAATGGTAAAGATTATTATTCATCACCATATGAGAAATTTATATGGATATTAAGGCACCGATAATTAGCAGATGCAAACTATATTGACCAAGTTATATTGCAAAAAATAGGTTGTTCTTTCATTCATACAGATAAGGGGGCAAAGAAATTTACACACTAAATTGAAGAAAGTTGCAGCAAATTGAAGAAACTCGCGATTGATTACATCAAAGAAAGAAGTTAAACAGATACATTGTTTCACTTATCAACATTGTTATCTTTATCAGATTCTTCTTCTTCACCAGATTTCTCTTCTTCATTATCTTTGTTGGGTTCTTCATCATCGCCAGAATTTGTTTCTTCGTCATTATTTCCTTCTTCATATTCGTCAAGATCTTCATCAGTATCAGAGACATCAAGATCTTGAACCATTGATGGTATTGCATTTGCAAGATCAGGATACAAAGAATGAGGAATTCCATGATCATCACAAACCTGCCTAGTAGTATTATTACGATTAATGAGGAGGGATCTGTTAAAATTTGCAGAAGTAATCCCAAATTGAGCTTTTAATCGCGAGTATTTATTGTTGCGAGCAGTAAGATCGTTCATGAGTTGATGATTAATATCTTCTAGTTCTCTCATCCTTACACGGCATCTGTCTTCGAATCACGAGAATAAGGCACCGTTAAGATAGAAGTTATAAGAAAGAATAATAAAAAGCAAAAGGTTAATAGAGTAGAGTGGTTAACAACCTTCTTTCTCAGAAATCAAGTCCCTAATTAAGGCTGATTGATCAGCATGAAGACTAACATCTATACCTAAATTATTCCTAGCATTATCAAGAACCTGTGCTGCCCAAGAAAACTCATCATCGCTAGTAATAAGAAGGCGAGAACGAACTTGAGTTTCTCTTGCAAGAAGATTTTTATTCTCGCAGATAAGCTTATCTCTTTCCATTTGAACTTCGAGAAGAATTTTGTGGAAGTCTGCTAGAGCTTCGCTGCCATTTCTAATTGCCTGATCTTTCTCATCAACAAGATCACTATTTCTATCTCTTAATCCATTGATTACTTCTTTTTATTCATGATAAAGACGTTTAAATTTATTAGATAGTCCTAAATTATGTCTATGTTCAATAGTCAGGAGATTAAACTTGGATCTAAGCTCCTCTACAGAGAGAGATCTAATTTGTTCATCAGCAAAATTACTTAAAGAGTTATTAAGACAAGCAAGGAGAGTATTATCATCTATAGGTTCGGGAAAGGATTGAAGGAATGTAGCTTCGTCAGTTAAACCATAAACATCTGCAAAAAATGATTGCTTGGATAATCTATGATAAAAAAAAAAAAAAAATCTAAAAGAAAGAAAAAGTAAAATCATACCATAAAGTTGTTTGTTAGCATTGTCAAGGTCAACAATCTTCTGTTTATCGATCAAGCTTCCGCTTCCAAGATTTTTTTATTTTTCTTGCGAAGCTCAAGAATTTCAATTTCTAATTTCTCTTTATCTTGGCGAAAGTTAACAGCCTTTTTCTTAAAAAAAAGTACATTTGTTATCCACATCAGAAGCAGCAGCAAAAGAAGCTCTCCCAACCTGCAATGGAGTTTTATAAGTACAAAAAAAATTTGATGAGATAAATTTGGCGAGTTAAGAAATGATTAAGAGAAAACGTACCAGAAGACCAAGTGCATTTAAGAAACTTGGAGTTAAAGATCCAGAAATTCCACGAAGAGAGTTATTATCAGATAAAACTTGAGCGTCGCACACTTTGACGAGCGCTTGAGCTAGCTCATTAAGAGTGGAATCGCCAAAAAGCATGGACAGTTGGGCCATGGAAGAATCAGAGGGAGAAGAATTTTTCATAGAGGGAACTTCTCTAATATCGTCAAATTCTTCGATAAATTCATCATTAGATTTATTACTAACGATTGAATCCACTTGGATATGTTGAGAAGAAGAATGCTGAGTTTTATTCTTGTAGTAGCAGGATTTCCCACACTACACCCTTATTAAGATTCTATAGAAATTTAGGAGAAAACTAATTGAAGATTAAAGAATTAACGACACTTTATTATTTAGATCTCAGAAATGTTTACAGAAAATATTCAAACTCAGAAGTACAACTTTATTTCTGGAGTTTCTCTCTCCTCAAAATATTCTCAACTCTAAAAAATACATCATCATTTTCTAGACTTACTTGAACCCTTTATATAGGAAATTACATAGTGGGTGACAGCTAAGTTTTCCCCTTCTTTCGGATCTATTTAGCGATCTCATCGTGGTATTTGCAATGTTAATGTTCGCCAACTTTTGTATTCCTCGTGAAACAACACTCTCATAACATGTCTCTTCAGTCGTCAGCTATTATGATGCTTCCCTGTGACGCTCGCCAAATGTCGCTGAAGAATCCTCACGACACTCTCGTGAACAATGTCATTTATACTTATAAGAATATTTGACCTTCTCGTAAAAGCGTCGTTCTTATCACGAGAATATCGTTGTGGCGATATTCTGGTACTACATCTTGCCTCTTCTCATGTTTTCTTTGCGAAGATGAGAAGATCATTAGAACTTTAAATTCTTCTTAACTATCGCAGCAATGTCTGAACTTCTTTTCCTCGACAAGGTTCCGTTAATTCAGCTTCCCTGGTTTACACGTGTTGCAAATCTATCTTTTGTATTGACACGTCTCGCTTAGCTGGCTTCCCTCTTTGCCTATAAAAGGGAGAGTCAAGTTTCATAATTGGTTTTCTTCTCCTATCTTTCTTTCTTCTCTGCTTAGCTTCTTCATTTTCTGTCTACAACTTTTATTCTTCGTACTCTCCTGCTAGTGTTTTAATGGAATCACCAAGGTATATTCTTGATCATGATAAAATTTTTTTTTTTTAGATCAATTTTTATTTATGTTTTTCGATATTCCCTTATTTGATTCTTTATAATTCTCATATTATATCTTCTCTTCAGGAGAACCAAATCTAATCCTAAGAAACCAACTGGAAAAAGGAAAGAAAGTTCTGCGAGCAATAAGGTAGTAAGAAACACATTCTATTTCTTAATAACAATATTGTTGCCTATGTTTCTTATCTAGATTATTGTTTTCAGAATGACGAGGGTAATGCTAACCCTCCTAAAATATCTCGCCAATTAAATAAGACCTTTGGAAGCAATTTCGTCATTCCTCCCTTAATATCTGCGAAGGCTTCACCTACACCTGTGCAATCTGATCTTCCTTCTTCTTCTGGCGAGAAGCTCGCTTTCACTACCTCTGCCTCTACTGGTCCTTCACCAACTCAAATTGCAGAACCCATCATAACTGAAACTCCCTCTAGCCCTTTACTTCCTCCAAATGCTACTTTCCCGAAAACTCCTCCTTCTGATGATACAACCATTGCTAATGACTCAAATCATCAACTTGTCCTCACTTCTTCTATTTCACCTTCTACATCCCTTCCTTCATCAAATGAGACCATCGCAGGAATTGATGTTGCTTTCAAAATTTTATCTAACATTCTAAATAATGCTAGAGATTCTTCTACTGATTCTCTCCAAAGCGGAGTTTGCGAAACTCTGCTCAAATATTTTGGCTCGACAATTCTCTGTTTTCACGAGCTTCTCTAGAGAATGAAAATGCTTGCTTTGAGAAAAAGTCTTCAAGATAAGACTTCTGAATGTGAAACTTTAAACCACAAGCTCAATAACTCTGTACTGGATCACGAGAATCTCGCTAGAAAGATTGATGAGCTAAAAGTAAGCTTCTTTTTGCCTCTGTCCTTTTATCTTTTTATTCTATTTCCATATTTTTCGTACTTAATCCTCCCTTTAAATTCTTGGTTTATATATTAGTCTCCAATCGAAATTGTTTCATCGAAAAACTTAAATCTGAAACCATAGCTGATGAAGCTCGCACTGAAAGAGATTCTTGGATGGACCAGCATAGTAGATTAGATAATCTTTATACGTATTCAGTTGATCAAATAAGAAATCTCACAAATGAGAATAATTAATTATTGCAAAATCACAGTTTTTTAAACAACGAGGTTACTCGCCTCTCATATTCGTTATCCAAGACTAATTTGTCGATAGAATCTTTATCAGACAAGAATAGAACTTTATCTCAAGAGAAATACAAATTATCAAGCTTGTTAGCGATCTCCTCGCAGAAAGTAAACAATCTTCAAGGGATATGTGATGATCAAAAGCAGTCTCTCCGCTCTCTTAAAAATAAACTTGATGAAGTAACTGAATCATCTGTCGCTGAAATAGACAAACTTATCAAGGGTAAACTAACTCTTAGTTTGAATGCCAGCAAGCTTCGAGATGAATATTCCCAATTAAAGGAGTCCCATTCCTCATTGTCAAAAGAAAATTCATACTAACGCACCAAAGAATAGAACATGAAATCTCGTCTGAAAGGCATAGTCGGCGACAAATTTGATGATGCTATGAACCAATGGGAGAATTGCCTCTTTTCATTAATCCAAAACTTAACTTCACAAAAAGAAGGTAGTCAATTATGACTGCCTCACTTGTTAATTTCCCTCGTCACAATTTATGTTATATTTCTCACGATATCTTTATTTCTATAACTTTTTATTATTTTGTTGTTCGCAGAATCTGAAAGAAGTCTTCATTCTACTATCACCGATCTTACTAAGGAGCTAGACAGTGTTCGCAAAGAAAACAAGACTCTTCTTCTCAACCTTTTAGAAATTCGTGATAAAGCAGAAAGAAGACTTGATTATCTTGAGTATTTCAAGAATATAGAGATCAGGAATCGTGACAAAGGTTTTCTTCGCCAAGTTCATCTTAGTGCGGAAGTTCTCGTGAACGAAATTTTGATCTCCAACTCTCTTCCTCCTGTATCCGTTCTACCTTTGAAAGTTGACGATGATGAAATCCCTCTTCCTATGGATAAAGATTTAGAATATCCGCCTTCTGAAGGAGATGTTGAAGAAGACGCTGAAGAAGAAGATGATCAAGGAAAAGAAGGAAACCCTCCAAAAGAAGGATAAGATCGTAACAAAAAGAACTCTGGCGATGATGTTCGCGATGAAAGAAATGTTGGCGATGATGTCCGCGATGAAAGAAATGTTGGTGATGATAACAATCCTGGCAACAATTCTAAGTCTGGCGAGACTGCCGCTTGAAGCTTGATTTCTATTTTTAGTTTCTTTTTTATTCTTCTTTCTCGCAAATGATATAACCTTTTTTGAACTATAATATTCTCAAGAAACTTAATGAAATCCTACACATTTATTCCCTTGCTTGCCTCCTCATTAATTTTCTTGAGACTTATTGAATTCAACTTGTTTCTTGCGATAAAGAAATCTTTCCTGCATGCTTAACAAAGAAGAATTAATTTTTGAGATTATTCTATTGGTCTTATTTTGCCTTCCTAATTAAAGGTCTTATTTCGCCAATTTTCTCTTTTTGCGACAAAATTGCAGGACGTCTCTACACTTTCATGTATTAACCCATTGATCTTGCCTTATCTATATTTCTTTATTGTATTGCGACAATATGACAAGCCTAATCTTTCTCGCGAAAATAAAGCCTCGTGACATTGCCGTCTTGCGATGAAATCGCAGGACGTCTTCACATTTTCATGTTAAAACCCCTTGATCTCATCTTAACTTTTTTTTTTCTCTTATGGCTTTTTTGCCTCTGTATAATTTACGCGACAATATGACAGGCCTAAATGATCTGGCGATCTTAAAGCCCCATGACATTGCCGTCTTAAGACACTTATTATCTCCCTAATGGAGGGTGCCGCCCTTATCTTCCCCCTGGTTGCCCCTTCAAGGAGGGCACATCGGCCATACAAGACTAGCTCCTCCCATCCAGATTTACCAACAACCAATTGTTTTCGCAGCCTCTTTCCCTTTATGCCTATATAGCTTATAGTTACAAGACTGCACCCTAAGTGGGGTTTTCTTCAGGCCAAGTGCATTGTAGCCAAGACTTACCAAAGATGGCAAGGGTAGGTTCGTCCGTCCCGGGCACCCTTGGCTAAACCGTGTACCTCTGCGCCTTGGTCATACTCTGCACTTATTGGAAGAGACTCTCAGTCGTCCAACCAGGGTATAACCTTATAAAGCTGGAAATCCAAGATCTCTCTCCCGGATAGGTTTTCTTTAACCCCTACATCTGTATGACTCAGGTTCCAGTAGCGGTATAACCTTATCCCTGAATCATATAAAGAGATACCCCCCTTATAACGTGCCTGTAGGTCTTACATTTGCTTCTTACGAAATTGTACTCGCGAACTAAGGTGCACGCCATAAAGGTTTGTCCCATTCTCTTAATCTCTGCGAAATTTCATTCGCGTTTCTCGCGATATTGCTCGCATAATCTTAAAATAAAAATTCATCATCCATTTCATTATTTAGTATGCCAATATCTCTTACCTTACAACATTTGTCACTGATAATACCTTTTCAAAAATAGCCTATTCCATGGTCTATCAAGTCGTTGGCCAACATCTCTTCCTTCAGGATCCATCAATTTGTATGCCCCATTTCCAATTATTTCTTTAATTAAGTAAGGTCCGTCCCATTTTTTAGCTAATTTTCCACCATTTTCTCGCTGATATTTTGGTGTCTCTCGCAGAACTAAATCACCAGGTTGGAATTCTCGTTTTTTGACACGTTTGTTGTATTCGCGAGCTAACCTTCGCTGGTAGTTTTCCATATGTTGTAGAGTCTTCTCCCTTTTTTCTTCCAATTCATCTAGTTTATGTAAAATCATACCAGCACTTAAATTCCTTTCCCACGCTTCTCTTTTTGTTGTAGGAATAGCAACTTCTGTTGGTAATACAGCTTCAACCCCATATGTTAAACAAAAGGGTGACATTCCAGTAGCCTCTCTTCTAGTGGTGTTGTAGGCCCATATTGCATTATGTACTTTCTCACACCATGATTTGTGATATCCTTCTAATTTCTTTTTCAGAATATCTGCGATCGTTTTATTAGTTGCCTCAGCTTGACCATTTGCTTGTGGGTATAAAGGAGTAGATTTTCCACACTTTATCTTAAATGCATTGAGTAGTAACTCTATGTTCTGTCCTTCAAACTGCTTTCCATTATCAGACATCAACTGTGCTGGTATTCCAAATCTGCAGATGATATTCTCGAATATGAATGTGAAAATATCTTTATCACGGATATGTTGTACTGCTTTTACTTCTCCCCATTTTGTGAAATAATCTGTAGCCACAATGAGGTATCTCCTTTGTCCAGAACTAGGCACAAATGGTCCCACAATATCTAATCCCCATTTCCCGAAAGGCCATACACTTGTTGAGGATGATAGGGGTGCTCTTGGTGCATGTATCTTTTTTCCAAATCGCTGACATTCTTCACAACGCCTTGAATGTTGTTTCGCATCTTCATGCATGTAAGGCCAGTAATACCCTTGCATCTTCGTTCTATATGCCAAAGATCTACCTCCACTATGATTACCAGCATCTCCACTGTGCAGCATTTTTAACACCTTTTCTCCTTCCTCCCTCGTCAAACATCTTAGCGATGGTCCATTAAAAGATCTGCGATATAACACTCCGTCTCTTAACTCATAATTAGTTGCCCTTCTTCTTAACTTGTGTGCCTCCAGTCTATTTCTTGGAGTTTCTCCTCTTGCCAAATAAGCAAGAAGTTCCGCTCGCCAATCTGTGTTTTTCTCTTCTATTTCGCCATTTTCTACAATCATCACATCTTTCTCTCCTTCTTCATCAATTTCAATGGGATTCGCATCCACATCTTCGTCTTCTTTATTTACTGATGGTAATAAGAGTGTTTGAATTTTTATGCATCTCGCAAGTGGGTTTGTCATCATGCTAGATATGAAGGCAAAAGCATCCGCAAGCCGGTTATCTTTCCTTGATATGTGCCTCCATTTTATCTTTGGAATTCTCGCAGATAATTCTTCCACGAGTCTCTTGTATTTCTTTAAAGAAGGTTCATTTGTTGTATATTCTCCAGTTATTTGACGAATAACCAATTGAGAATCGCTTGTGATTCTAGCATTTTCCAACTTCATTTCTATTGCAAATTTCAAAGCGTGGATAACAGCTTCATATTCTGTCTCATTATTAGTGGATGTAAATTCTAACCTGAATGAGAAAGCTGTTTTTTCTCCTTCTGGTGAAATAAAAACAACTCCAATCCCATTTCCTTCTCCATTAGATGATCCATCCACTAATATCTCCCATCTATTGGGTTCTGTTAATAGTTCTTTTGGATCTCCATGTTCTTCTTCTACATCCATCATTTCTTCCATGACTTAAGTCATTTTCCAAAGGAAATTCAGCTAAGAAATTCGCGATGACTTGGGATTTTGGCAAAGATAGAATTTCATATTTGATATCGAAATGTCCCACTTGTGCATTCCATCTTTCTACTCTTCCTGATCTTTTTGAATTCTTCATTACCGATTCAATTGGCACTTTTGTTAACACCTTGACCTTATGTGCTTGAAAATAAATGCGAAGCTTGAAAGTTGCATGTACCAATGCTAGGATTAATTTCTCAATCTTTGAATAATTTTTCTCTGCTGAATTGAATGTTTTACTAATATAATAAATTGGTTTTTCTATCCCAGCATCTACTCGCAGCAATACCGCACTTAGCGCATATGTCGTTGTCGCGAGATAAATTAATAACTCTTCTCCCGGTTCAAACTTTTTTAAAATGGTTATATCTATTAAATGCTCTTTTATTCCCTGAAAGGCCTTCTCACATTCATCTGTCCATCTGAATTTTGTTCCCTTTTTGAGTATATCGAAAAAATGCTTGCATTTATCGTAGATCATCGCGAGATGAATCTTCCTAACGAGGCTAACAGCCCCATTCAATTTTTGCACATCTTTTACTGTAGCTGGTGTTGGCATATCGCGAATCGCTTGCACTTTTTCTGGATCAACTTGTATTCCTTCCTTTGATACAATATACCCCAGAAACTTTCCTGAAGTCACTCCAAAAGTACACTTGTCAGGATTTACTTTGATATTAAATTGCCGCATTTGTTCGAAAATCTCCTTCAAGTCTTGTACATGATCCTCAGCTTCCTTGCTTTTGATTAACATATCATCTACATATACCTCCAGTGTTTTGTGGATCCATTTTGCAAATACCTTCTCCACCATTCTTTGGTATGTTGCACCAGCATTTCGTAATCCAAAGGGCATTTTTGTATAACAATATAACCCTCTTGGAGCAAAAAATGCGGTATGTTCTTGATCTTCTTCAGCGAGAGGGATTTGGTCGTTGTATCCTTTATATCCATCTAATGAAGATATTCTTGCATTTCCCGCTGCTGACTCAACCATTTGGGGAATATCTGGTAGTGGAAAACTATCTTTAGGACAAGCTTTATTTAAATCAGTAAAATCTATGCAAATTCTTATTCCTTTATTCATCTTCGGGACCACCACCATATTTGCAATCCACTCTGGATATTTGGCTTGCCTTATTATTCTTGCATCAAGCATCTTCTGTAATTCTTCTTCTATCTGAGAATGGTATGTTGTTGCGATTTTTCTTATTCTTTGCTTGAACGGCCTTACATTTTTGTTGATTTCTAATTTATGACATGCTACTGATGGATCTATCCCTGGCATTTCATCCATGCTCCACGCGAAAATGTCTTTGTATTCTCGCAAAAGATTTATAGTTCTTTCTTCCTCGTCTATCTCCATTCTAGTCCCAATTTTCAGTATTTTAGGTTCTTCTTCACTCCCAATATTTACTTCTTTTGTTGGTTCAAATGCAGTGTAACGGCTTTCTCGTCTTGGTGTTTTTAAGACTCTCGCACGTTCATCTCCTTCTCGCGAAAATTCATTGGGTATTCCTTTTCCTTCTTTTGCTCTTATCATGTAAATTTTAAATTCTTCTTCTTTTCTTGTTTCTCTCATCACTTTTCTGCGAGTTTTTCGCTGCTTAGGACGTTCTTCACAATTTTTCACTTCAATTTGATAGCATATCTTTGCAAGATCTGTATTTCCTCTAATTTCCCCAATTCCGCTAGGCATAGGGAATTTGATGCATTGATGTAAGGTTGACGCTACAACTTTGATTGCATGTATCCATGGTCTTCCCAATATCATATTGTATGGTGATTCCATATCCACCACGCATAGTGTTACTTGTGTTTCAATTTCTCCAAGTGGTAATCGTACCATTATTTCACCTCTTGGTTTTGTTATAGATTTTCCGAAACCATGAATATGATATGCTGAAATAGACATTTCTTCATCCTTATACCCCATTTTCTTAAAATCATGATAGAACATTATATCCACAGAACTTCCCGTGTCAATTAGAGTTCTATTTACATCCCATTTTTCTACAGACTTTATTGACTTCTCCTTCCTTATTGGTACCATGGATACCGTAATCACCAGAGGAGATGTATGATCTAGATTTTCTTCTAAGACTTCTGTTGCTGTAAATGTAATTTCCTGCTTTTCCCAATTCTTTAATAATGGCGTTTTCTCTACCGTCATAATTTTTCTCCCTTCAAAATCTCGTTTATGTATCCTCCCCTTAATATTTTCATGAAATTTATCAATCATTTCTTTTGACACTAATTCATACTTCAATTTCCTACAATTTTCTTTAATTCTAATCATTCTTCTTCTGAATATTTCACCAATCTTCTTTAAAGTTTCCTTGATCTTGAATAATCCCTGTCTTCTTTTTTATCTTTTCTTCGATCATCCCCTTAGTCGGCGCCAAAATGTAGTAGCAGGATTTCCCACACTACACCCCTATTAAGATTCTATAGAAATTTAGGAGAAAACTAATTGAAGATTAAAGAATTAACGACACTTTATTATTTAGATCTCAGAAATGTTTACAGAAACTATTCAAACTCAGAAGTACAACTTTATTTCTGGAGTTTCTCTCTCCTCAAAATATTCTCAACTCTAAAAAATACATCATCATTTTCTAGACTTACTTGAACCCTTTATATAGGAAATTACATAGTGGGTGACAGCTAAGTTTTCCCCTTCTTTCGGATCTATTTAGTGATCTCGTCGTGGTATTTGCAATGTTAATGTTCGCCAACTTTTGTATTCCTCGTGAAACAACACTCTCATAACATGTCTCTTCAGTCGTCAGCTATTATGATGCTTCTCTGTGACGCTCGCCAAATGTCGCTGAAGAATCCTCACGACACTCTCGTGAACAATGTCATTTATACTTATAGGAATATTTGACCTTCTCGTAAAAGCGTCGTTCTTATCACGAGAATATCGTTGTGGAGATATTCTGGTACTACAATTCTTCTTCAAAGGAGGCTCGCTGGGTTCTTTATCACGAGGGGCAGAGCGCCTTCCTTTGCTAGAAACAGTAGATTTCCCTCTACGATTAGTTGAAGGTTTCTCCTTAGGTTTTGGCTCTAAAGGTGGTAATTCTTCAATTTCCTACAAACACAGATAAAGATAAGAAATTGGGGCAACAATATATTGTTAAAACTAATAAAGGAATATTTCTTACTTCATCTGTGAAAGATCTAAGAGCTAGAAGAGTCTTTGGGTTTCCTATAGTTCTGGTAATTAAGCTTCATTTTGGCAACCTGCAAGATAATGGAAAAGTTAGCGAGAGTGTGAAGGAATAAATAATAATAACATAAGAAGGTGAGAGAATATACATCGGAAGATCTATCAGGCCAATTGAAAGTCCATGGTTCATAGTGAGAGAGATTCGCAGGAAGCTGGAGAGAACCGGATATATAAGGACCTTCAAGGCATAAGGGAAAGATAAACCACTTATCGTCATTAGAATGATGAGGGCCATCATTTGTATTGGTATGAAAATCAATGTCTTGCATAAGAGCATCTTCAGCAGCGACCTTCCTTTTATGCAAACGGACACCCCAACAGGTACTATCTCTTACCATGGGGAGTAACTGGTAATTTCGAAAGAAGTTATCTACAGTATACTTTGCAGGGGTAATCGGAATATGTTTATATTTAAGACTTTTATGTTCTTCGGAATATCGAGATCCTTTGCCAAAGACCACGAGAGGCATATTCCAGTAATAATCTAATACAATCTCCGCCAAGTTTGTATACCGCTCGTGAAAATCTCTTGTCAGAAATTATTTGGTAAAAAAGCGGAAGTTCAGGGTTGTAGAGAGGAAGTGGAAGACCAGCTTCAAGTTGGCCTAACGAAACTATAATTTTTTCACGAGAACACTGGAAGTTAGAAAACAATTCAAGAGAAAGAACAGATTTGGGACTTTGATCTGGGATTAAAGATAAGTCAAATCCTTGGTTCTTAAGTTTTTCTTACATCAAATTGAAAGCAATAAGGCTTTTAGCACCAGCAGCAACCATTTTGAGAGAATGGGAATGAAAGAAGATTGAAAAAATGGCGAAAGATAGTATATGCGCAATTTGCGGGAAAGCAATGAAATTTGCAGAGAGGAAGAAGGAAAGAGAATGTAAAGAGAGAAAAAGAGAAGAATGAGAAAAGGTATTTATAGCAGAAGAAGTTTTTCGAGAAAGTAAATATAATTAATACAATGAAAGGGCGTGAATGGTCAAATTACAGCGGTTTAAGAGGACGTGTCGAAAAATATATGGATGATAAAATTACATGAAGACAGCTGGTGAAAGGTTTAGAGACGTGTCAGAATAAAGATGGAGGTGAAAAGATAGGATAATTACGGCAGTTTATTCTCACGATCTTCTCTTCTTCGCAGATAAGACATGAGAAGAGGCAAGATGTAGTACCAGAATATCGCCACAACGATATTCTCGTGATAAGAACAACGCTTTTACGAGAAGGTCAAATATTCATATAAGTATAAATGACATTGTTCACGAGAGTGTCGTGAGGATTCTTCAGCGACATTTGGAGAGCGTCACGGGGAAGCATTATAATAACTGACGATTGAAGAGACATGTTATGAGAGTGTTGTTTCATGAGGATTACAAAAGTTGGCGAAGATTAATATTGCAAATACCACGATGAGATCGCAGAATATGTCCGAAAGAAGGGGAAAACTTAGCTGTCACCCACTATGTAATTTCCTATATAAAGGGTTCAAGTAAGTCCAGAAAAGGATGATGTATTTTTTAGAGTTGAGAATATTTTGAGGAGAGAGAAACTCCAGAAATAAAGTTGTACTTCTGAGTTTGAATATTTTCTGTAAACATTTCTGAGATCTAAATAATAAAGTTTCGTTAATTCTTTAATCTTCAATTAGTTTTCTCCTAAATTTCTATAGAATCTTAATAGGGGTGTAGTGTGGGAAAACCTGCTACTACATCAAGCATGATGACAGAACCAGCTGCGAGATGCATAAAAATTCAGACACTTATATCACCTTCAATCAATAAAGAAGAAGAAGAAGAAGAAGAAGAAGAAGAAGAAGAAGAAGAAGAAGCAGATGTAATGATAACAGAAGATGGCGAAGAAGAACCAAGAGGAAACATCGCAGATTGGAGAACAAAACTTCATACATATTTGGCGAGAGGAGAAACACCAAGAAATAGATTAGAGGCACACAAATTAAAAAGTCGTGCAAAAAATTATGAATTAAGGGATGGAGTATTGTATCGAAAATATTTTAGTGGGCCATCACTTAGATGTTTGACACGGGAAGAAGGAGAAAAAGTGTTAAAAATGTTGCATAGTGGGGATGTTAGTAATCACATAGGGGGAAGATCTTTGGCTTACAGAACAAAAATGCAAGGCTATTACTGGCCTATATGCATGAACATGCGAAGCAACTATCAAGACGCTGCGAAGATTGTCAATGACACGGAAAGAAGATACATGCACCAGGAGCACCATTATCATCTTCAAGAAGTGTATGGCCTTTTGGAAAATGGGGCTTAGATATTGTGGGACCATTTTTACCAGGATCAGGGCAGAAGAGATACTTAATTATCGCGACAGATTACTTCACAAAGTGGGAAGAAGTAAAAGAAGTACAACATATTCGCGACAAAGACATATTTACGTTCATATTTGAAAATATCATTTGCAGATTTGGAATTCCATCACAGTTGGTATCTGATAATGGGAAGCAATTTGAAGGGCAGAACATAGAAATGTTACTCAATGCGTTTAAGATAAAATGCGGGAAATCTACTCCTTTGTATCCACAAGCTAATGGGCAAGCTGAGGCAACAAATAAGACAATCGCAGACATATTAAAGAAGAAGTTAGAAGGATATAACAGAGCATGGTGCGAACAGGTACATAATGCAGTCTGGGCTTACAACACAACTAGGAGAGAAGCAACTGGGATGTCACCTTTTTGTTTAACATATGGTGTTGAAGCAGTGCTACCAACAGAAGTTGCTATTCCTACAACAAAAAGAGAGGCTTGGGAGAAGAATCTTAGTGCTGGCATGATTCTAAGTAAACTTGATGAATTAGAATAGAAGATAGAAAAAGCTTTACAACATATGGAAAATTATCAGCGAAGATTATCTCGCGAGTATAACAAACGTGTCAAAAAACGCGAATTCCAGTCGGGTGATTTAATGCTGCAAGAAACACCAGGTTATCAGCGAGAAAATTGTGGAAAGTTGGCGATAACATAGGATGGACCGTATATTATTAAGGAGATAGTTGGAACAAGGGCATACAAATTGATGGACCCAGAGGGTAGAGATGTTGGTAAAAGACTTGGTAGCCCATAAAACAGATTATATCTAAAAATATATTACCAGTAACAAATTTTGTGAAAGCCTAGATGCTGATATAATATATGATGAAACAAAGAAGAAATGAGTAAAAGAAATTTTTATCACAGCTGCGAGATTATTTAAGATTACAGAAAAAAATAAAAAATAGCGATATTCGCAAGAGAAATATAAGAACGGGACGAACCTTTACGGCGTACACCCTAGTTCGCGGATAAAATTTCACAAGAGGCAAATGTAAGACCTAAAGTACATCATATAAGGGGGTATGTCTTTGCATGGCTCAGGGATAAGGTTATACCGCTGCTGGAACCTGAGTCATGGAGATTTGGGGTCAATGAAATCCCATCCAGGAGAGTTACCTTGGATTTGCAACTATATATATATTAACAGTTGGACGACCAAGGGTCTCTCCTAAGGAGTGCAAAGTATGATCAAGGCGCCGAGGTACATGGTTGAGCCAAGGGTGCCCGGGGCATACGAAACTACCCTGGACATTCTTGGAAAGTCTTGACTATGATGCACTTGGCCTGAAGAAAACCCCACTTAGGGTGCAGTCTCGTAACCATAAGCCATATAGGCAAAAGGGATAAGAGGCTGTGAAAAAAACTGGTTGTTGTTAAGACCGGATGGGAGGATATAATCTTGTATGACCGATGTACGCATTCTTGAAGGGGCAGCCAGGGGGGAGATAAGGGCGGCACCCACCATTAGGGAGCTGATAAGTGTCTTAAGACGCAAATGTCATGAGTCTTTATGTTCGAAAGAATATTTAGGCTTGTCATATTTGTGTAACAATTATACAGAGGCAAAAATCCATGAGAAAAATATAAGATGAGATCAATGGGTTTTTACATGAAAGTGTTAAGACGTATTGCGATTTCATCGCAAGACGGAAATGTCATGGGGCTTTGTTCTCGCAAGGGAACTTAGGCATGTCATATTGTCGCAATAAATTGACAAAATGAGGATAAGGCAAGATCAAGGGGTCTCTACATGTGAATGTAAGGACGTCCTGCAATTTTGTCGCAGAAACAAAAAATTGGAAAAATAAGACCTTTAACTAGGAAGGAAAAATAAGACCAATAGAATAATTCTACCCATTAACTATTTTATTTTATTTTTTTCAAAGATGCAGGGAATATTTGTTCATTCCAAGAAAGATAATGAGGGGCAAGTATGGGAATTGATAAATAAAATATCATTATCTTTCTCGAAAGTATAACTAAATTCCAAAGTTGCACAAAGGTACATCACTCACAAGAAAAGGAAATAAAAGAAAACAAAAACAAAACTCAAACTTCAGTATTGGCCTCGCCAACTTCATTATCTTTGCCAATGTTATCAGCTTCGCCAATATTCTTCTCATTATGATCAACTTGAGCTTCTTCTTCATTTAACTCTTCACCAACGGTTGTTTCACCACCAGTAGCTGCTTCTTCAGGAGGGATTTTTTCTTTATCTATTGAATCTTCTTGCGAAATATCTTCTTCACCGCTTACATAATTTAGATCACTATCATCAGGATAAGGGATTTCATCATCATATACTTCTAGAGGCTTGATCGATACAGGGGAAAGAGACTTGGATAGCAAAACTTCATTCACAAGAACTTCAGCACTAATATGAACTTTGCGAAGGAAACCCCTATCACGATTTCTAATCTCCATGTCTTTGAAGTACTCAAGGTAGTCATATTTTCTCTCTGCTCGATTGCGAGAATGGGCAAGATGAGCAGTAAGAAATCCATTTTCTTTGCGAACTTTAGCCAATTTGTCAGTCATCACAGAAATGGTAGAATGAAGGCTTTTTTCAGATTCTACGAGAAATACAAGTAAACATGAAAGATACTTAGGCGAAGATCTCGCAAGAAGTATAGCAAATAAATTTAACAGAGAAATTAACAATTGAGATAGTCAAAATGACTACCTTCCTTTTGCGAAGTTAAGTTTTGAATTAGTGTTAAGCAAGAATTCTCCCAATGGTTCATGGAATCATCAAACTTATCCCCAACTATACCCTTCAGGCGATATTTTATATTTTCTTCTTTAGAGAGGAGATAAGTATTTTATTTTTCTAATGAGGAGTAAGATTCTTTTAATTGGGAATATTGTTCTTTGAGTTGACTGGCCTTTATACTTAGAGCTATCCTACCCTGGATAAGTTTATTCTTCTCAGTGATAGATGATTCAGTTACTTCCTTGAGTTCATCTTTCAATGAACGAAGAGATTGTTCTTGATTATCACACACTTTCTGAAAAATACTTAATTGCTGCGAGGAGATCGCCATCTTGTTTAAGAAACCACGCTTCTCCTGAGATAAAGTCTTATTTTCATCTGATAAAGTTTCCATCGCCAAGTTAGACTGGGTTAACAAGTAAGAGAGGCGAGTAACTTCGATATTTAATAGATTTTTCCTTTGTACTAGTTGGCCATTCTCATTGGTAAGGTTATCTATTTGA
Source organism: Papaver bracteatum (assembly GCA_023529315.1). Taxonomy (NCBI): domain Eukaryota; kingdom Viridiplantae; phylum Streptophyta; class Magnoliopsida; order Ranunculales; family Papaveraceae; genus Papaver; species Papaver bracteatum. The sequence goes on along the minus strand of JAJJWX010004907.1, from coordinate 319,904 downwards.
TCGATGGAGTATGTGTGAAGGTTATCTAATCTATTATATTGATCCATCCAAGAATCTTTCTAAACGCGGGCTTCTTCAGCAGCGGATTCAAATTTAAACCTCTCCATTAATCGTGTCTGATTTAAAGCTTAATATGCGAACCAAGGATTTTAAAAGGAATTGAGTACAGAAAAGATGAAAATTTGTTAAAACAGAAAAATCAAAGACAGAGGCAGAAAAGTTATACCTTTTAACTCCATATTTTTACTGCGAAGATTTTCGCAGTCTAGTGAAGAGTTGCGAAGCTTTTGGCAAAGAGTATCACATTCTAAAGTATTGGCTCGAAGACTTCCCTTTAAAGATTCAACTTTATTTTCTAGAAATGCTTGCGAAGCCATTCGGTCAGAACCAAAATATTTGCTTAAAATCTCGTAGACACCATGCCTAACAGGGTCAGTAGAAAATTTCTTATCATCATCCAGAATATCAGACAAAACCTTAAAAGCGACATCTACTCCTACTGAAGTTTCTTTATAAGAGGGGAGAGATGCAGATGGTGAAGTGGTGACAATGGAAGGTTGGGGATTTGAATCATTCGCAGCAAATGCATTATCCAAAGATGAAGTTTCTGGAAAAGTAATAATTGGAATGGAAGCAGAGTTAACTTGAGAAGTAACTACAGTAGAAGGGGAAGAAACTTCATTCGCAGCAACATAGGGAATCTCATTTATAAGAGGATCAGTTGATGCAGAAGTATTGGTGGCGATATTTTCGCAGACAGAAGATAGAGGTTCAATTTGCGAAGTTATAGGAACAGAACTCGCAGGAGTTAATTTGGGAATGGTAATATCAAAATCAACGGTTTTAGCTTGGCGAGATTTCTTGCGAGGCTTAGCAGTATCTTCATAACCCTGCGAATAACAATCTAGCTAAAAAAAAAAGGCAACAATATTGTTATTAAGGGAATAAATGTTTTTTACTACCTTATGATTCGCAGGATTCCTTTTCATTTCAGTGGGTTTTTGTTGCAAATTTCTGGGAGCATTAGTATTTTGGACTACAAATTTGGTGTTAGAAGTGGTTCCATTAAAACGAAAACACAGCATGGGAATTACATAGAATCGACTAAAGACTGATATAGATAATTTGGATGAACATAATTTAAATAAACAAGATCGAGTTTAGCAACGTCAGAAGAACACATACTTCATGACTCCATATGAAAGAAGTAGTAGATGAACCTTTAGAAGAAGAAAGTTGCAGAAGGGGAAAAAGTTTGCAGAGAATGAAGAGATGAAGAAGACGAAGAAGTAAAAGAAGAAGATTATTTCTTTACCAGGTTCTCTCTTTTATAGATAAAAGGATGGTAACAGGATATTAAAGGAAATACCGGTAAAAAGAGGAATATACGACACGTATAGGCGGTTTCACTTAATTTACGGAGCTTTGTCGGGAAAGAAGATGAAAAAATGGGTATCTGCGGTATTAAGAAGAGATAAAATTCTCCTGATCTTCTCCCCTTCGCATAGAAGACATGAGAATAGGCAAGATGTAGGATCAGAATCTCGCAATAATGACTTACTCGTGAAATAATGATCAACAACACATTGCGAGTGTCGCAGAAATAGTTGAAGAATGACGTAATAGATGATGATGGCAGAAACATGAGAAGAGCACGATGATCATGCGAAGGATATAACATCTGCGAAGATTAACATTACAACTACTGCGAGAATATCGCGAGTCATATCCGAAATTAAAGGATAGCTTAGCTGTCATCCACTATGTAATTACCTTATATAAAGAGAACCAATAGACTCAGAAGAGGAGATCAATTTTAGAGTGTTGAAAAAGTCTTTAGGAGAGAGAAAGTCTAAGAGAGCGGTTGTATTCTTTATTTCTTCCATTTCTTGTAAAATTTCTGAGAATCAATTAATAAAAGTGTTATTTTTTTTATCTTCAAACATGTGTTGATTATTATGAATTCTTGTGAGGGGTGTAGTGTAGGAATTCCTGCAACTACATTATCACAACCACTACCACTAGCATCTCTGCCTCCATCGCAAATATACTCTCACCAAGATAAAAAAAATTTAGAATTTCTGCGATATTGCTTATTTTTCTTATAAAAATATATCTAGTATTGACTTTTCTAGATTTTATATAAGTCATTTGGATTTAGCAATAATTATTATTAAATAATCCAAATAATTTCTAATACGATACATCTCTGTAACAATATTATTTGGTGGTCAATTGGATATTTTTATATGCAAGTTATAGTGTACATTGTAATTCGTGGGAATATTTAGGATTACAACATTTATACAAATCCACAGACTTGGAATTATGAAATCCTGGCTAATTTGGGGCCTATCAATTTCATCATTCAACCTAAAGAAAGGGATAAGAGGTGTCTAAACTAGTTAAAAGTACTAAGTTATCCTCTGTTAGAGCATTGCTCGGTCGAACTCGCATGCGTTTCTATCTCAAGCATGTTTGTCAATGTTAGTGATCAAAAATATAAAGTCTTGATTTCTAGTCTACTATGCTAAGGTCTCTGACTAGGATAGAAAGTGTAGTTGAGCTCAAGAACTTCATGGAGATCATCATACAAGACGAATGACTAATCAAGTAACCAGTGGATCTTCATCGACTAAAAGGTATGTGGAGACTTGAACTTATCTATCGCTCGAAAGTCTATCTACTCTATCTCCTATCTTGAGACAAAAGTCGTATTACTATATAGACTTAGATTATACACATGTGGTATTTCGAGCTGAATATATCTCACTTATCTATTTCTCGAAATATGTGTTGGTAAAGATTTCGCTTTATCCAAGTTCATCTTTACGTAGTGACGAAAGTCATGTTATGTTTCAATCACTCTGAAAATTGCTCTAACGAAAAATAGTTTGTGAATAACAACTATATAACGCCCTATGAGAGTGTTTCAATGATTAAAATGAGAGTTTAGATATGGAGGATATAAGCATTGTTGTGGAAACACATATATGTATAAGTCCTTATTGCTTGAACCAAAGTTTGCGAACTTTGTTGATCAAGTGAAACCGGAGCAGCACGTGAACTTCAGTCCGTGAACTGGCGTAGTTCTCGAACTCGAGAATCTTTGCTGGAGTTTGTGAACTCCTTCCAGGAACTTAAGTCCGCGAACCCAGTCCGCGAACTTGAGTAGGTTATGTCTAAAAACGATATTTGTGAACTTATCTTAATAAACTAAGGAATGGTATTGCAAACCGTGAATTTATAGTTCCTGAATCGATTCGAGTGAATCATATTGTTTTTGCTTCGATTGTGTCTTTTGTAGTACATAGGATTACCTTGCAATTAAACAACTCTATAACTAGTTCGTTTGAGTCATTTTAACTAGTTATGGTGAAGAAGAATATGGTTGATATGAAAGTTATCATATGTCTAACCATTTGGTTAATTATTGTTGAACCAACTAATGTACAAGTTTGGGTACGGTTACACAAGCCTAGAAACGTGCATTACATGTGTGTATAACAAGCTATGTTTTCAATCTAACAGTTGATAGATATTAGCTTGAATCTAATCAGGTTTGCATCTAAAGGTGAATATTGAATGCTTTGTTAGCAAGCTAACATTGATTGCAAACCTTGATTTGAAGACTATATAAGGGAGAACTCTAGCAACTGGGGAACCTAATCCCCACACATTCTATGTGATACTAGTTGTGCTAAGATAGAGTCAATTCTCCTTTAACCTTTGGTTTTCTTCTTCTAAAACTAGGTTAACAACTTAAAGTCTTCATTGGGATTGTGAAGCTAGACCGATACTACTTTTCTTATAGTTGTGTGATCTGATCTTGTTGTTTCTATTGTACGAGTAGAATTATAATAATTGGCTTGAGATTTCTATCTCTGATAGGTAAGATATAAAAGTAGTCACAAACACTTTGTCTCATCGTTTGTGATTCCGCAATATCTTTTTTCGCTGCATCAATTAAGATTATTGTGAGGCTATTGATAAAATTGAGTTGTTCTTCGGGAATATAAGTCCGGTTTTATTGATTTGTTTATGTTCGCCTTGATTTATTAAAAGGCGAAACAAAAACTTGTCGTTATATTCGTTGGAGACGGATTTATCTATTACTGTATACTTTTATGTGTGATACAGATTTGTTTATTAAAGTCTTCGACTTTAGGTCGTATCAACTCTTGGTTGTGGGTGAGATCAGCTAAGGGAATCAAGTACGTAGCATCCTGATAGGATCATAGACGTAGGAGCATAATTGTACCTTGGATCAGTGTGAGATTGGTTGGGGTTCAACTGCAGTCCAGACCGAAGTTAGCTTGGAGTAGGCTAGTGTCTGTAGCGGCTTAATACAGTGTATGTTTATTCTGGAATAGGTCCCGGGGTTTTTCTGCATTTGTGATTTCCTCGTTAACAAAATTCAGGTGTCTGTGTTATTTCTTTTCCGCATTATATTTTGTTATATAATTGAAATAATATAGGTTGTGCATTGTTCAATCAATTAGAATGTACGACCTTTTGGTTGTTGATATAAATTAATTGACACTTGGTTATTGGTCTTTGGTACCATCCAAGTTATCTCCTTGTATTTGATAAAGACTCGCAGATTTCTGTTTGCTTGAGTAAAGATCAAATCAAGTAATAGAGATATAAACTCTTTGATATACTTTTATCTAGATTGAGTCTGACTGTCTAGTTGATTCTCTAAAACGTATATTGGAGTTTGTGCATACAGATTGCTAATCGAAATATTGGTGTGGTTGTTAGACCCCCGCTTTTCATCCTCATTATTAAAATTCAATCATAAACCTTATTCTTTTAAATTTGAAACCTATTCAATTTTTTTCAAAACTAAAACTTATTCAAATCAGTTACATCACAAATTAAAATCAAAAACTAACTACATCGATCGATTTAAAGTACAATTATGTTATCCTTTATAAATGAAATCTCAAACTAAAAATCGTTGATTAAAACCCATAACTCTTAATTATACTTGTGATTGGTTTATCCACTTTAAATTCAAAATCACAATGAATCTTGATTTTAAATGTTTAAACACAATCTGTTGATGTTCATGTCTGCATTGACCGATTTCGATAAAAATCATTTGATGTTCATGACCACGTAGACTGATTTTTCTTGATGTTCTTCGTGGTTAAAGAACATCAAACCCAGGTTTGGTCGATGTGGACATTCATATAGATCGTTTATGGTTAAAGAAAATGCTCATTTTTTATTGATTTAAGAGTACGTTATGCAAAGATGGAAACCTTGGAACCAAGATCAATTAGAACTTGTAAAAACCCAGAATTTGTTATCTCTATGTCATAGAATAAGAATATTTGAGTTCAGTGCAAAAAGAATAAGATCATTCCGACATCGGATGAAGAAATTATGAGCAAAACAGTTGTAGAAGTGCCTAGATTTACAATCAGTATATAAGGGCATTTATGTAATCCGGTTAAGGGATAAAAATATTTATAGAGAAACTCTTGAATTTTATATTTTTACAATTGGTATATGGGGGGAACTATATCCATCGATTGCTGACATATTTTTATGTAAAAAATCCTTTTTTTTTTTTTTTTTTTTACAATTGGCACTTGTTGAGGATCTTATCTACAGATTGTAATCAATCGTCTATAGAAATTAAGAACATATGCCGATCCTAGGTTGATTTTATTGATGGATCAAGAACATCAAAAGTATCAAAAAATTTATGTTTTGATGATTAACCAACACTAATTTCACAATTGGTCTACGTTCTAAGTCTTATACCCCGATTGCTAATGTTCTTCGTAAATGAAGAACATAAACCTAAAATCAGTCTAAGAGTGCATGAATATCCACAAATTCTCACACCGATTAAGGTACGTCGCGTTCCTTACGGCTCTAGAACCACTCCAGATTCTGCGCACTTGATTCCCTTAGCCGATCTCACCCACAACTAAGAGTTTTTACGACCCAAAGTCGAAGACTTATAAACAAATTTGTCTCCCACTGATAAGTATAATCCGATAGATAAATTTGTCTCCCAGAGAAGTACCTACGATTTTTTTGTTCCATCTTTTGATAAATCAGGTGAACATGAACCAATTGATAATTCGTTATTATACTCCCGCAGAATAATCTAGACATGTCAGTCACCTCACAATAACTTAACTATATGGTAGTAGAAGAAGTTACAGTGGAACCAAAAATTCTGAGACAAAGAACCTTGTGATTACTTTTTATATCTTACTAGTAGGAGATGAATCTCGAGCAAATCTTAGAGAAGATGATACTCAATTCGGTAAAACAAGTAAGATCAGAATATGCAACTACCAAGAAAATAATTGGATCTGGCTTCACGAATCCCAAATGAAGTCTTTAAGTCGTTAACCTAATATGGTTTTGTAAAAACCTAGGTTAAAGGAGAATCGACTCTAGTCGCAACTAGGACACATGAAAGTGTTGGGATTAGGTTTTCCAGTTACTAGATTTCTCCCTTACATAGTTTTTCAAATCAGGGTTTGCTTACAATCAAAGCTAAGATAACTTAGTAACAAAGCATTCAATATTCACCGTTACATGGAATATTGACTTAAGATTCAAGCTAAGTTTGCTTAAAACCAAAGCAATATCTCTCCACCATTATATGGCCTTCGCTTGTTACACACAAATGAAATATACCTTTATTTAAATATGGGTAACTGTACCTAAATGTGTATATTGAGTTGGCTCAATAATAGTTAACAGAAGTTAGCCATATGAACACTTTTGTCTTAACCACATTCATCTAACACCTCTAGATCAAATATGATGATCAATCAATCATGAAAGATAATCAAATGAATCTAGTTATGTTTTATAGAGTTGTTCAATTTTTTACTATCTCATAGAAATATATATGAACAAATTGAATCAAAATCAGATTGATTCGTAATCGTACAAAGTACTTATACAAGAATCAATTCATGAACATTAAGCCACGGTTTGGAAAGATTGAATTCCTTAATTCATAATTGTATTTGTTCATGAGTATGAAAAACATACTTAACTGATTTTAGAACTTTAACCACTAAGTTTGCAAACCAGTATGCAAACTATAGCTTCAGGACTTTGGTCTTGTCCAACTGTTTGAAAACGGGTACGCAAATAGCCTTCCCATACCTAACTCAGGTAGAACCGTTCGCATACTAGGTATGCAAACAAGGTTCCCGGACTTAATAATTAAAACCGTTCGCATATCAGGTATGCAAACACGGTTCCGGGACCTGAATCATACCAAAACAGTTTTCATACTAGGTACGCATACTATGTTGTATCCAAACAAATGTTTTTAGTTCTAAAATCCCATTTCAATCATTAAAAAATCCTTAAAAGATGACAATAGCTCTCTCATACAAACTATTATCTTCAAGTAATTTTCAAGTGATCGAATGATCAATACAAAACTTTTCAAGTCGACATCAAATGATTGTCTCACACAAATCATGTAAGATGTTTCAAGGTAATTTCCATATGATCATTTTGTGACTTAATATTTAGTTTCCAACAAATAAATTGTTTCCAACTAAACTCGTCAAGAATATGTTGAATGTAGCTAAAGCAAAAATCTTTGAAATTGTATTTCGAGAAATAGATAAACGAGATAAACTCGGCTCGAAATATCAAATGTGTATAATATAAAAGTCCATATAGCTATAAGACTTATTGTCATTAGGAAATAAAATAGAATAGACTTCTGAGTGATAGATTAGTTTTAGTCTCCACATACCTTTTGTTGATGAAGTTCCCCCAAGACCCCTCAGTAGATCTTCATCTTAAATCGATGAACGCCGTGAAGTCTAAATCTCTACTACATATTCTATCCTATTCCAAGACATAGCTATAAGTAGACTAGAAATCAATAATTATGGTTTTGATCAACTAAACTTGACAAACAAGCTAGAGATAACAACGCTTGCAAGTTCGACCGAGCAATGCTCTAACATATATCAAATAAGAAGTTGGAGAATCCGTAGCTTTAGTTTCGCTTGTTAATCGCTATCGACTTAGGGGTGAAGCTAATGCTGATGTTGTATTGCAAGCTCGAGAAGAATGACGAATATGGAAAATAAGAACTTTTACTTATGGAACTCATTACGTAATCTTAAAGTACTTTTTGATATCTCGTTTTGGGTATTAAAAAGTACACATACTACTCGAGTAAGATATTGATGCAGTTGTTTTAAAATTTTAATCTTGTCGAACATCTCAAAATTAAATTTTAATTTACTTTCTAGATTCGTAGTGATTACATGTAATGGTTACATAAACATATTAACCAATTATAACTCTAATTCACAAATTTAAAATAAAACATAATTTTAACCATTCCTTCCGAATCTAGTTCACGTTCCTCCCTGAATCATACTTGTAAATCCTTTATTTGATCTTCCAGCTTAAGATCCTCCACCTCGAGACCCTTCATTTATTCAACCGGAGAGCTATAAAAGTTTAATGATCTCTTAAAATCTGGATAACCTTGAGGACATTGTTCACTGGCCTGACGATGTAAAGATTCTTACACTGGACGAATTGGAGAACGTTGAACTGGAAAATACAGAGATTGGTTCCCAGGAGGTACTTGAGTTTCTCGCACTACTTATTGGGAAAACGAAGTTTTTGTGTGCTGAAAATCATTAGGACTGAAATTCACGGTCTCCCACTATGTGTGTAACTGTTGTACGTATATACATCTAGTTTCATTATCTCTTAACTCCATTCGATTCAATTGGTCAATCAATTTTTCTTGAGTTTCCGATGTGCTTGTATAAGAATTAGGATGATGGAGACCTTGTGAGACAATGGGAATAATCTGATGCTCTCCGGCAAGATTATAAGTCTCTAGCTCCCAATTCAAAAATGGAAAATCGGACCCAGCCGATGAAGAAGAGGATATGGTTCATCGTCTTGCTTGAGTCGACGAATATGATGCTCCTGGTGTAGTATAACTAGAGGAAGTTGGAATCACTGGTGGTGCATGTATTGGATCATCTAATTTCGGTAATGCTCTACCTATTGCGATAAAATCCATCTCATGGATGTGTACAAATTCTCTAAGAATTATCGGATCTGCAATACTCTTATACCGTCAGTCTTAATGATCTTCGTCATAAGAGGTGAATTTAGACTCATACCTTGCCCAACCTATTTCCTTCAGCTCTAGGTATTTCGAACCCTACATAGTAGCTATGCGTGGAGGTCGGTATGGCTCTCCAACTCGACCAATTAACTTTCTAGCACATCTCTCCCCCAAAAAAATAAACATCAATATCATTGACAAGACTATACAACACCATGGGCTCGAGTGAAAAATTATAAGGTCCTTCAGACAATATCAGTGTTGTATTCTTCAAAATCTACATGTGGATTCCAAATAACATTATATTTGTTCCTAATCGACATTTGGGATCTCCATACATGAATGTTATCTCACTCATTCTTTTGTTATCTTTTCTTCCAATTATCACCCTCGTACCTTACTATCTTTAGCCAATATTTTGTCGTATATTCATAAAGTCTTGGTAAACCAATGTTGAAACATGCATATCACCGGAGCTGGAGTAAAAAACATATAAAGGAAAGCAAACTATATTTAGTTTAAAACTTGATAGATATTTGTACATTGATTTAAATCCAATAGAATATATTGGCATATTTAGCTCAAGGATGGCCCCAACAACCTTCTATGCTTGACGCACCACAACATGCAATATCGAGGTAAATGTACAATTCGGCTAATATAGCGGACCCCAACCATAAGTGGCAGCCTTTTCCATATCTTGCAACGCCTCTAGCCATTCCACATGAGTACTTGAGTTTGAACTTTGGAAAAAAACATGAACCAAGCATCCATAAAATAAATGCCTTAGCAATTTATGTATCGTTAGCATGCATATACTCATCCGAATCAGGATCATTAACACCATGCAACTCGTTGAATATAACTTTCTTTAAAATGGAATTAGGAATTCCACCATGATAGGTGTCTAAAACACCTAATTTTATATTTAGTATTTATGCTTTCTTTGCTATCTTTCGTGTGAATTATGTATCTTATGTTCGCTTTTGAGTTTCATAGGTGTTTTGGAGTCATTTTGAGCAAAAGGGCAATATTGTCAATTTACTTGCGAGTTATACTTGGAACGGGATAAGGTGCGCGAGAAGGAGGTGAAGAATGACTGTCAGTTCTGTGCAACTGACAGTTGAGCGCATGAATATAGGCTGTCAGTTATCTGGAACTGACAAGCCAAGCACCCTAGGTTGGCCCTTATCCACTGCACTTGGTTGGCTGAATCATGTTACTACACAAGACCTAAAATTGAGGGAAAGCCGTCTCTCATTGAATGAACTTCACCTAAAATTAAGAGAGGTTGCTGCTGAATCGATGAAAAACTGGAGAGGGGTTTCAAGCTCAGGTGGATGGACTTGCTCCAATGGGTTAACTGGAATTTCGTAGAAGTTCAGGCGAACAATCTAGCTTCCAAGAAGACCGAGTGGGTTGTCCGAGATTTTCCTAGGTTGTTTTGGTAATGAGAAAATAAAGGGAACAAATGAGAAGCTGCTGCCATTGCTCTTTAGGCTGAATGGGTGTGTTCTGGTACTGAGTATGGTTATTGAGCATTGACAGCTGTAATGAGTTCAGATGAATGCATAGGTTGATTCTGTGCAGGGTTGCTAATGGAGTTATGAGCTGTTCTTGGTGTGGATTAGTACAGATGGTGGAATTTTGTGTGGAATTTGGAGTGTAATTGTAGTGTTGGTGGTGTCGGAGGTTTGCAGAAGCTCGAGAATGCTCTTCCTTATTGATGGCAGTGTATGTGTTGAATTTACAAGGCAGTGATGCAGTTGAATGGGTTTTGACGGAAAAGAAGCTGAAATTGCACACAGGGCGCTTATTTTGTTGCTTGAACGAGTGTTTATAGCAAGAACAGCTGCAGTTACAAGGCATAATTGAAAGAATGGGTTCTTGTACTTGTTTTGCTGGAAATCGAAGCAAGAAAGAGATAATGATGCCAAGGGTTGTTGCCGGTGAACTGGTGGCAATTCCTACATTGTGGAGTCTCTAAGCAAGAGCACGTTGCTGTTTTAATCGTTGCGGAGGTCATGGCTTGGATCGAATGGTGGTGTTCAAGGTCTGAAATATGGGAACTGATTGGTTGGTGGAGCTGGTTATGGGTAACTCAGGGAGTTGAATGAAGTTGCAGGTGAAGGAATTAAGCAAGGAGAGCTGGCAGTTCAGGGAATGCAGTGACTGGGGTAGATGGCTTATCTGAATTGCAGATGATAGAGAATTGGGTGCAGTTCTGGTAGAGCATTTGCTGTTTCTGGGGTGGAGTTGTCAGCTAGAGGAGGAGTTTGCATTGCTTATGGATTGTTGCCAGGGAAGTAGGAAACTAGTTAGCCATGGCTCAGATGGCTGTGTATGAAGAGTAACCGGCATTGGATTGAACTAGAGCTGCCGTCAAGCTGGTGATGGTTGGCTGAAAGAGTGAGATGTGCACTACAAGGATGAATGGGGATATAGCTGCCGGTAATTTATGAAAATGGTGAAGACTTAGGACCAGGTGCAGGTGCAGCTGTGTAGAAGAGGGTTAATGCAGCTGAGATCGAGCTATACAAGGAATGATGGCAGAGTCAACGTTTAAGGAAGGAGAAATTAGCCATTGCGTATAGTTGGGGTTGAAACTGAACTGAAAATGTTAAAATCTGGTGGAATTGGACTGTGAATGGTTTGAGGTTGCATCTGGTGGTCGCTACAGATGTAGCTGCAATTTCCGACGATTCTTTAGGCGGTCATGTGAAAGAGTTGCAGCTGTTCATCAGGTTTGCTTTGAAAGCAATAGAGTCGAGGAACCTGCGATTGGGATGGATGCAAAGGAGTGATATGCAACTGCATTGCAGAGAGGTATGGCCTGAGGCAGTGAGAAGTGACAGAATTCCAGAACTGCAGCCGCAATGCGAAAACGGAGCGAAATTGGTGAGCCGGTGAGCATAGTTCTGGTTATCGGATTTTGGAACCGGAAGTGGGCATGGTAATGTTTCACTGAATCATGAAGGGGGTATGTGTTGGATTCAAGAGTTGGCCGCTGGACATAGGAGCTACGCGTCGCGCTTTTGGGTACGTTTTCGCAAGCGCAAGAAATTGGTTTAGGTGGTATTTTGTGAATGTTTGAAATGCAGAGAAGGAGAGATGAGTTGCTGGGAGTACATACTTATTGGTGATAGTGTCTGAAATGTCAGTTTGACCTGAAATAATTTCCCGGTGACCGGATTCCGGCGCCGATGGCCGGATTCCGGCGATGACGTCAGCTTTTGGACCCAAAAATTCCAGAGATTTATTTTCACTCACGGGCTTGGCAGACCACTTGGAGACGGGTTTAAGAAGACTTAACCTAATTTTGGGAAAGTATCCTTATGAGGAGAAAAGCATATAAATAGAAAACTCTTTTCTAAACCTAGATATATCTCCATTAGGGAGACTCATACTCTTGTGCTAGGGTTTCATGATAGTTTTCTTCTTTACTTTCTATGATGAACTCCTTTAACATGAGTGCTTGATTTTATTATTGGTTATGGAATAATTGGATTTCACACAATATGGTTTTTGATATGATAAATTAGTTTTGTCTCCATACTTTATCGTTTATGATTCACTGTTTATATTGTTACATGAATTGAATGCTTGTTTGATCGAGTCGCGAATCGGTTGAGTTTGTGTTCATCTCTATTGCTAGATTAGGGTTTGTTATACGTAAAAGTGATAGATTCCTGATTACAAGTAGCATGAATATGGTTATAGCTTGTAGTGATGCATCCTTATAATCATATGTGAACCGTAACCTTTGTTAAATTGAATTAGTGCGCTTTCCACGTTCGATTGCTTTGATTGGCCTGATTTCATAGAACTTAATGCATCTAGGGAATTAAACTTGATTAGTGCTTTTACACGTTAGGTTGTTCTTTTAGATAGAACTCATACTTGCATCTTTTAATGTGTTTGTTGATGACAAAAGGAGATTAGCGGGATATTCTTGCGATCAAGATATTCTAGGGCTTTTGATAAAAATTGAGATTAAAATTTCAATTCTAGTTATTGTGAAGAAAACATATTTGTGAATGAAGATGAATCCTTAACCAATATTCTCACTACCTTGATTTGTGTGCTTTACTTTTTATTGCTTTGCTTTTATTTTATCTTAGTATATAAAAATAAGAAAAATACCCGGTGTTTTATATAGGAAACCGAAACAACAAGACAACCTAGTCCTCTCTGTGGGATCGATCCTTTCTTGCCCTTGCTATATTTATATTTTGAGTAGTAAGAAAGTGTAATTATTTTTGACGCATATGACAGCGATCACACCACTTCTTAAAGCTAAATGATTATGTTGTGTTGTTATGCGAAAGTATAACGGAAGTGCATATTTGTATCACTCTTCTGCCAACCAACTATCTTGGTCAAATGGAACATCATCTCCCGCCCCAAAAGATATCCCAAGTGGGAAATACAAATCTAATTGTGTTATGCCTGAAAAAAGTTAAATTTTTTTCATTTCATTTGTAATCCTCGTATTAACTGCATAAAAAATATATAAAAAAATAATATGACATACCTATTTCAAAGTCATGAAATGAAATGTGTGAGTAGTATACCACCAACGCTCCATCAATATACCCACTAGTTTGGGCCAATTTTTATGTGCTTTTAAATGGTGCAATATAATCAAAGGAAATCGATCGAAAATAATTTTAACACCATGAGGAAGTTTTGCATAAACTTTATGAAATTTCGTACCAACCACCTCTTGCTTCTGTAGAGAACTATGCCGCTCTATTTTTGTGAATATATGACTTTCACTAACTGATAATTCTAGACACGACACTAGCCGGGAATTGTTATCTTCCTCCGAATCTTCTCGTCCCCGGTAGAACTTGACTGTGTTTATTTTTAGGTGGTTTTCTATTTCTTTGTCGACTAATATCTTGAGATCGAGGAGGCATGGTAATAAATGGATGTTGAATTTTTGTTTAAAGAAGGTAGAGAAGATCAGTGGAGAATCCAGAACAAAATTTTACTAGGGGAACACTTTATTCTTGAAGAACATAATTAAGAAATTTAACTGAAAAAATCTCATGTATCAATATCAATACCATAGAATATTAAAGTTCACTCAAACCGGAGAACACTGCAAGTAAAACTTGTGAAGAAACTAAGTTTGATCTAACCAAATCACCAAATAAAAAATCAAAAGAAATATATAACAACACTTTTCCCCTTCAAATTAATCAATTTATTCTAATGCGAAACAAAAAATTTAAACCCACCATTGTGATAATCCAAAATTGCATCAATCAATAAGAAAAGATATATAAATCAAGTGATTGAAGAGGAAAAACTTGAAAATTAGAGCACTTGGGAGAGGCAGTAAAAACCCTTACTTGGAAATGGAATTGGCATAGATGGAAACTGAGTAGTCTTTAGATGCTCGTATGAATCATATACAAACTTCAAACCTAAGGGAAGTCATTTTAATTTCGGTAGAATAGTAGGACTAACTACAAAGTTATCCTTAATTTTAGGGAAGTTTTAATTCATGGAAGGTTATTGGTTTATGCAAATAAGGTTAGTTTCAGAACTATATTTTAGGGATACTTGTTTTGGCGTAAATAGTGGGGGCACAAGATTATCTTCATGGAAAATTATAAGGATTTTTTATTTTTTATTTTGAAAATTTAAGGGTAGCCGATGACCCCACTGGCCCCACCGTAGATTCGCCATCGAAGAAGATTGAATTTGTGTTGTAAAGATGTAGAGAAGAATAAATTTGTGTTGAAATTATATAGAAAAGAAAAGATGTTGTGAGTAGAGAAGATTGAAATTGAGTCGGAAATGTGACAGTTTTTTTGCAGTTGAAATATTACTATTGTCGAGCCGTTTGGACCCGACACTCGTGCAGCTGGAGCCAGGTCTTGGAGCAATCCGTCCCGAATCCCGATTATACTAAAGTGCAACGGTTGACTTTGTTTGTCTCAAAATTCACATTGTCCACTGCACCAAATTAATCACCGTTGCTAATAGGGGGGACTGGTTTTGCTTGGGGTATACCAAATGCTAATAAGACAAAACATCATTCGCCTTGGGATTGGTACCCCATTAGCTGCCTTGAAATTAACTTTGCCCATCCACCTGCCCTGCCCTGCCAAACACTCAAATTTGATTTGGACCAGCCTCTACCCCGTTTCGTATGGGGTCCTAAACAGTTATTTTTTACCATCCTATGCTTGGTTACATCCGACCAGGTCTTAGGTTAAGTGAACTTATCGTGTTTTCTTATTCTTCTTCCCACTCTTTCTCTGTTAAAAGAAAATTACTCAGTATTTTTTTCTATGAAAAACGGCAAGGTAACTTTGTTTTTCCTTTTCTCTTTGGTGTTCTAAGCTATGGGTTTGATTCTTAAAATTTATTTTTACAGTATATGAGATTCTTCATAGCAATTTTTTAATTGATACAGTTAAATTGACTGGAAAAAACTTGGTTTCCTTCCTAAACAGCCCATCCCAATCCAATTCCGATTTAATCGCCTGAACAGTCATCGGAGTACTAATAAAAATTGAAACTTTGGTGTTTCAGACCAGGCGCCTCAAGGATTGCCGAATACTCAAGCCTAAGGTGTCGAATTGCAGCATTGCGATTCCAGGTTGTTTTTTTTAGTTGTTTTAATTTGTTTTAAACTTAAATAGCTCTGCGGATTTTGTACTAGTTCAAAGTGTTGGAATTAAGTTACAAATTTTCGTATGCAACTAAGAAGTAATACTTAGATTACACAAACAACTCAAGAAACATGAGAAAAAAAATAGTTAACACTCACTGATGTGTTACTGTTATACCGGAGATGAACTGATGATAGTATCAAAAAATTAGTAGAGGCACGTATGAGATACGCTGAGCTAAAGGTAATATTGCCTGCTACTCCTCTGAGATGCTATAGCAATTAACAAATTACCTCCAGGATACAACTACTGTTAGTTCTCCTCTATGTGTAGCATACACAGAGAGAACCCTTAGAACTTGGCAGCAAATAATGAAAACAAAAACATAAATGGAAACTACAACCAGTTTCAGAGAAATGTAAAAACTAATTTCTGTTTCTGTAAACCAACTATGTTTTTGTAAACAGAGAAGTAGTGTTACAAAATTATGTTTCTGTAAACTACAACTCGTTTTTTATGTTTCTGTAAACTTAAATAAAATTTCTGAAAGAATAAAAGAAGAAGAAGAATTTCAGAGAGAAGAGTTCTGAAAGGTATGGGTTGAAATGAAATTCTTCTCTCGTATTTATAGCAAAAATTCGTTTGAACGTTTCAAGAGAATCCAAAGTAAAGACAAGATCCGTAAAACACGCGTCTCGAACGTTACAAAAGTTTAAGTAAAAGCAGAGGTGAAAAGCACAGTGTACACGAATTCAAAAATTCGAGATTCTCTTCGAGGAGAATCCTAAGTGCACAGGTGTCAATCAAGCTGTGTCTACACGTGTGACACGCGTGAATGAAGATGATTCTCGAGGCTGTCGGAAATCCAAAACTGAGAAGGCAAAGAATTAAAATTCTTTGCATGTGTGGGAGAAGCATGTGGAAAATTTCAGTAAAAAGATAGGGTCGGATAAACCCACACCCACACCCTCACCCTCACCCTCTCCCTCTCCCTCTCCCTCGCCCACGCCCACGCCCTCGCCCTCGCCCGCGCCCGAGCCGAGCCGAGCCGAGCCGAGCCGAGCGAGCGTGCGTGCTTCTGTGCGAAGCACCGCGTGAACGGGAAAGGCTATAAGAAATGCAATAAGGTTTAGGCAACCTTGCCATAGTCTAGGGCTTTCCCCATACACAAAGGTCTAAAGACCCAAAGGGCCATACCCTTAAGGCTAAACCAATGCTATTTAAGTCTAAAACTCTAAGTTTTTTAGTCTATATGAGACTAATGTTTTATTCATTCACATGAAAAAACATCTAGGGAGTAATAGGTCTTGGGATCAAAACATGGTCCATGCATTTTTTGATTAAAACAAAACATTGTTTTTTCTAACAATCCCCCACATGAATAATAAAACATGTCGATAAAACACGAGAAAACATAAGGCAACAATTTAGGCTAAGGTGTCCCGAGGATTGAACCTTAACTTAGTGAGAGGTTACCTGAACTGCTTGTTGATACGGTGAACGCAATGTCTTGAACCGCCAACAATGAATGCAATTCATAAATAACAGCCACACTTGATGCCTCAACCGAAGAAAACAGCTGCCAAGCTCTTGCGGTTGTGCCCATTTTGGCCGTGGGCTAAAATCCCGGACTTAATGAATGTCTCTAGAGAATTAGCTCAAATTCTCATAGGAAGCGGCCCCACTTCCAACATCCACAAAGGTGAGTCCATAAAGAGTGTCCTGCCACACCCCGCTTTAATCAAAGCCATGGTACCCATTAAGATCGCAAAAGATCATCCTTTAATTCTGCAGGTAGCACTATCGCACAGTTACACCATAGGGAGGGACAAAGATAGTGCTTTACCCAATATCACCATAAATTAGTTGTCTCATTGAACCTTGATTTTGGAAATCCAATCACAAGGTTGAGTATCCTTCATGGTGATTTATTCAATGAGCTTAAGTCCCATCCCCCTTGATGTAGATTTAACTTCCTCTCTGGTTAAGCCTTTCGTCAAAGGATCTGCAAGATTATCTTTGGATTTTACAAAGTCTATCGAGATAATACCAGTAGAGAGTAGTTGTTTCACCATCTTGTGTCTTCTTCGTATATGTATAGACTTCCCGTTGTATACATTGTTTTTTGCGCAACCAAGAGCAGCTTTACTGTCACAGTGGATTGCGATTGAAGACACAGGCTTGGGCCAGAGTGGAATTCCTCCCAGGAAACATCGTATCCATTCAGCTTCCTCTCCAGCTTTTTCCAAGGCTATAAATTCAGACTCCATAGTGGATTTAGCTATACATGTCTGTTTGGTAGACTTCCATGAAACAGACGCACCTCCAAGTAAGAAGATGTACCCACTAGTAGACTTGCACTCTTCTGAGTCTGATATCCAGTTGGCATCACAATACCCTTCCAGTACAGCAGGATACTTCCCAAAACTTAAGCAATAGTTTGAGGTCCCTCTCAGGTAACGTAAAACTCTGAAGAGAGCATACCAGTGATCCTGCCCTGGGTTGCAAGTATACCTGCTTAATCTACTCACAGAGTAAGCAATATCAGGTCTTGTACAGTTCATCAAATACATAAGACTACCAATAATGCGAGAATACTCAAGTTGATCAATACCCTCACCCTTGTTCTTTTTCAATTTACAAGTGGGATCAAATGGAGTAGATGCAGGTTTAGCATTTTCATAATTAAATCTCTTTAATACGGTTTCAGCATAATGAGATTGACTAAGACTATATCCATCATACGTCTTTCTGATTTTCATCCCTAAGATTACATCAGTAGGGCCTAAGTCTTTCATGTCAAAATTATCTCTAAGCATGCTTTTAATGGTATTAATAATATCAAGGTTACTGCCTAATATGAGCATATCATCAACATATAGGCACACAATAACATGAGAATCATCCACAGATTTAATGTAAACACATTTATCAGATTCATTAACCTTGAAACCATTAGTTATCATAACATGATCAAATTTTTCATGCCATTGTTTAGGTGCTTGTTTTAAACCGTAAAGAGATTTGTTCAACTTGCATACTTTGTTTTCACAACCTTTTACAATAAAGCCTTCAGGTTGGTCCATATAAATTTCTTCATTCAATTCACCATATAAAAATGCAGTTTTAACATCCATCTGATGTATATGCAAATCATAAATTGAAGCTATAGCAATCAACATCCTAATCGAGGTGATTCTAGAGACTGGTGAATAAGTATCGAAGAAATCTAATCCTTCCTGTTGTCTATAGCCTTTAGCTACCAACCTAGCTTTATATTTATCTATAGTTCCATCTGTTCTAAGTTTCCTTTTGAACACCCATTTGCAACCTATGGATTTACTACCAGGAGGTAAATCTACAAGCTCCCAAGTTTCATTTTGCTGAATGGACTCCCATTCATTTAATGAAGCTTCTTCCCAGAAGGGAGCTTCTGGAGAAGTCATAGCTTCTTTGTAGGTTTGGGGTTCAGACTCTACCGTTAGAGTTAAAAAATCTGGGCCAAAACTTGTTTCAGTTCTTACCCTTTTACTTCTTCTCGGTTCAATCTCATACTCCAAAGTTGGAGTTTGACTAGTCGATGGAACATCCGAGAGGTCATCACGGACCCTTATTCGAGGTCCAGACCTTAAAGGAAAAATGTGTTCATAAAACACAGCATCTCTAGATTCCAATATGGTGTTCTGACCAATGTTATTATGGTCAGAACTGATGACCAAGAACCTGTATGCAATTGTATGCTCAGGATACCCTAAGAAAACACAGTCAATTGTTTTGGGACCTAATTTAGTTTTCTTGGGATGAGGAATGGCCACCTTGGCCAAACACCCCCACACTTTAAAGTATGCATAGGAAGGTTGTTTACCATTCCACAATTCATAAGGAGTTTTATCAAATTTTTTAAATGGAACTCGGTTCAAAATATAGCAAGCAGAGAGGATAGCTTCCCCCCACAAGTTCGAAGATAACCCTGAACTTGTCAACATAGCATTTACCATATCTATGAGTGTTCTATTTTTTCTTTCAGCTACACCATTCGATTCTGGTGAATATGGTGCAGTAGTTTCATGAATGATTCCATTATGTTTACAAAACTCACCTATGGGTATCACATACTCACCGCCACGATCTGACCTAAGAGTTTTAATTTTAACTCCTTTTTGAGTTTCTACTTCAATTTTATAAAATTTGAAGGCCTCTAAGGCTTCATCTTTACTTCTAAGAAGATGAACCTGACAATAGCGTGAGTAATCATCTATAAAAGTGATGTACCATTTTTTACCACTTCTTGTTGGTGTTGATTTCAAATCTCCTAAATCCGAGTGTATTAGTTCCAAAGGAACTATTTTACGTTCAATCCTTTTATTAAACGGTTTTCTTGTATATTTAGATTCAACACAGATTTCACATCTTTGATTTTTATCAAAGTTTATTTTTGGTATGCAACCTAAATTAGCAAGTCTTTCTAGAGACTTGAAATTAACATGCCCAAGTCTATCATGCCAAACATGTGAAGAGTCACAAACATAAGCAGAAGAAGATGCATTAACATTCAATTTCAAACCAGATACACTAAGCTTAATCATGTTATCGGTAACATAACCTTTTCCTACGAATTCACCATGCTTGGAAAGGACAACAGTATTAGATTCAGCAACAATCTTAAATCCTTTTCCTAGTAAGATGGTTTCTGAGATAAGGTTTTTGCATATGTCTGGGACGTAAAATACGTCATTCAATGCGAGAGTTTTTCCAAGTTAACTTCGGTTCGACCTTGCCTTTCCCTCCACTTTCGCGGTGGTAGAGTTTCCCATGAACAATTTCTCATCATCTCCTACTATGGCATAAGAGGAGAAAGCATTTCTGAATTTACAGACATGCTTGGTGGCTCCAGAATCAAGCCACCAGTCTCTCACATTAGTCACACTAGAGACAAGGTCGACTTCAGACACCATGCCAGTAAAGTATCCAGGATCATCCACTAGGTTTGCCTTATTTTTCTGTTTTGGATCATATTTGATCCTTTTAGGGGCCTTACAGTCTTTAGCCATATGTCCAGGTTTTCCACAGTTAAAACAGTCGCCTTTGATGGTGTGCTTAGTGACACCACCCTTAGGCTTAAAATTGTTACCTCTTCGGGTTTTCGACGTCTGTTACGTCTATTACCAATTTTGCTGGATTCTCCAGGAGTTTTCTTTGAAGCAGCTTTATCATCCAAAACATGAGCTTTGTAGGTCATGTTTTTGCTCAGCAACATGCTCTTGTCCTTGCTGCACATAAGCTCCTCAACCTGGATCTTTTTGCCAAGCTCCACCATGGTGATTTCACGAGTCTTGTGTCGCAGCCTCCTCTTGTATTCGCTCCATGAGGGTGGAAGCTTTTCAATCACAGCCGATACTTGTAGAGCTTCATCAAAAGTCATGCCTTCAGCAAGTATCTCGCTGATGAGGAGTTGAAGTTCAACGAACTGTTCTACCACAAAGCTTTTAAATCGGTCATCTTGTATTCTAAGAACTTAGCCATCAAGAATTTCTTACTTCCAGCAGCTTCAGCATGATATTTTTCTTCTACAGCTTCCCATAAATCAAAAGCATTAAAATCTTCTTTTGCATTATAGAAGTCATACAAGGAATCATCAAGACAATTAAGAATATGATTCTTGCACAAATAATTCTTCCTATTCCACCTGTCCAATTTATCTTCATTACCACGGCGATGAAGTTTTCTCGAGGGTTTTTCTAAAGCATATCCATCTAACCTTTGGTCATTTAGGAAGAATAGCATTGTAGACTGCCATCTCTTAAAGTCCTTACCACTGAACTTTGGTGGTTTTTCTACGGTATTTTTTCCCATGTTCTTACAGCAATTACAATATTACAATATTACAATAAGGCAAGATATTACCTTTAGATTGTTGGAATTAAGTTACAAATTTTCGTATGCAACTAAGAAGTAATACTTAGATTACACAAACAACTCAAGAAACATGAGAAAAAATAGTTAACACTCACTGATGTGTTACTGTTATACCGGAGATGAACTGATGATAGTATCAAAAAATTAGTAGAGGCACGTATGAGATACGCTGAGCTAAAGGTAATATTGCCTGCTACTCCTCTGAGATGCTATAGCAATTAACAAATTACCTCCAGGATACAACTACTGTTAGTTCTCCTCTATGTGTAGCATACACGAGAAACCCTTAGAACTTGGCAGCAAATAATGAAAACAAAAACATAAATGGAAACTACAACCAGTTTCAGAGAAATGTAAAAACTAATTTCTGTTTCTGTAAACCAACTATGTTTTTGTAAACAGAGAAGTAGTGTTACAAAATTATGTTTCTGTAAACTACAACTCGTTTTTTATGTTTCTGTAAACTTAAATAAAATTTCTGAAAGAATAAAAGAAGAAGAAGAATTTCGTGAGAGAAGAGTTCTGAAAGGTATGGGTTGAAATGAAATTCTTCTCTCGTATTTATAGCAAAAATTCGTTTGAACGTTTCAAGAGAATCCAAAGTAAAGACAAGATCCGTAAAACACGCGTCTCGAACGTTACAAAAGTTTAAGCAGAGGTGAAAAGCACAGTGTACACGAATTCAAAAATTCGAGATTCTCTTCGAGGAGAATCCTAAGTGCACAGGTGTCAATCAAGCTGTGGAAAATTTCAGTAAAAAGATAGGGTCGGATAAACCCTCGCCCTCGCCGAGCCGAGCCGAGCCGAGCCGAGCCGAGCCGAGCCGAGCGTGCGTGCTTCTGTGCGAAGCACCGCGTGAACGGGAAAGGCTATAAGAAATGCAATAAGGTTTAGGCAACCTTGCCATAGTCTAGGGCTTTCCCCATACACAAAGGTCTAAAGACCCAAAGGGCCATACCCTTAAGGCTAAACCAATGCTATTTAAGTCTAAAACTCTAAGTTTTTTAGTCTATATGGGACTAATGTTTTATTCATTCACATGAAAAAACATCTACGGAGTAATAGGTCTTGGGATCAAAACATGGTCCATGCATTTTTTGATTAAAACAAAACATTGTTTTTTCTAACACAAAGTTCAAACACAATCACTCTTTTGGAAACATGATACACCAATTCACCGAATTCGATATAGGTTGATTTGATTTTGCTTTCGAATTAACCTGAGGAACTCTGTCGAGGCGAGGCGCCTAACCTATAAATCCCGCGCCTAGCTCGCCTTTGACAACATAGCTAAGCTTAGACAAGTCTTTATTTATTCATTTGTACAGAATGGAGTTCAAGCTTTTTTATGCAACAATTGGTCACTGACATTTTATTTTCTTCTAGTTTCAGAGTTATAAAGCTTGGCTGCATAAAACCAAACAAGTTTCTTCTATGTTCAGGGTTCAGAGTTATAAAGCTTGGCTGCAAATTTAAATAGTGATACATAAAAGCTCTATACTTTGGAGTCCGGCGTCATCTTCTGGACTGGAGTTTCAACATTATCATCATCATCAGTTCATACATAACGCAGTACCTATAATGTCATCTTCGTGTGCTGTTCTTCAGCAGGTCCGTCATGGTCTCATGCGTAGCGCATTACCCAAAGTTTCTTCCTCTGTATTACAACTCATCGGACCCCCTGAAATCTATAAAATCTCCAACCCACCATCACCACCACTGCCACCACCATCGGGGAGTGGTAACCCATTATTTGACTTCTACTACCATGTAGTTCCTGGCACGAAACCTAGAACTGTGATTAGAAGATTAGAATTAGCTTGGAATCATGATTCATTGATGGCTTTGAAGTTGATATGCAATTCAAGAGGTGTTAGAGGGACTGGAAAATCAGATAAAACAAGTTTTTATGCGGCAGCATTATGGCTTCATAAGCATCACCCTAAAACCCTGGCTTGTAATGTCAGGACATTTGCTGAATTTGGTTACTTCAAAGACCTACCTGAGATTCTTCATCAGATAATAACAAAGAAAGGCGAGGAGGAGGAGCCAATGCCACGGCCCAAATCACAGTTCAAACTAAAGCTTGAGCTTGAGAGCAGGAAAGAACCGATGGTTGAGAGATGGAGAATACCGGCAGAGATACGGATTAAAGCAAATATGGATAGAGATCAGAGAGTGAAAAAGAGGGCGCGTATACAGAGAAAGGAAGCAAGAATCAAGAAAGCCGTGACAGCAATAGAGACATACAATGGGGATGCGAATTATAGATTCTTGCACGACCGAATCTCTGAAGTCTTCGCTGAGTGTTTGGTTTTGGATTTGCAAAATCTGAATTCTGGTAATATTCATAGCATTGGTTTTGCTTCAAAGTGGTGTTCATCGTTAGACTTATCATATGATCAATCAACTCTTTTGTGTGAAAGCATTGCCAGAAGAATTTTCCCTCGTGAATTGTTTCCGGAGTATGAAAAGATTGATGAAGCTCATTACAGATTTAGAATCCGCGACCGTCTAAGGAAAGAAGTCCTTGTCCCCCTTCGTAGTGCATTGAAATTACCTGAACTTTACATGAGTTCAAAAAACTGGTCAATGTTGCCTTACAACCAAGTTCCCTCAGTTGCCATGAAAAGGTACCGGAAAATCTTCATGAAGTATGACAAAGGAAGGTTCAAGAGTTATCGAAAGAGTATAAAACGAGGAGAGAAGAAAATTGCCATAGGAACTTTGTTACCTCACCAGATCCTCGCGGCTTCTAGATATGATCAGAACGTTGCAGAGATTCAGTGGAGACGAATGGTGGAGGATTTGTTGAAAATTAGCAAACTAAAAGATTCTCTTGCAATTTGGGGCGGCCCAACAAGTGGAAGAGCAAAGAATGTCTCCATGGCTCTTAGTTTGTTAGTATCAGAGATGAGTCAAGGACCATGGAAAGGAAAACTTATGACTTTCTGGAGAGTACCTACACTGGAGAAGGTTGAAGGCGACTACTTGAGCTGGAAGGAATCGTTTGTTATAGAAGATTGTCACATGGATATTGCTATTGATTTCCAAAGAGTTTTTGATGTAATATTACAAGTAGCAGTTGATGGGAAGTTGAAGGAAGATGAAATGATAAAGAGACTTTATGTGTTCACTGAAATGGAGTTTAAGTATGCTTCTCATAAGGTCATTAAATACCATCTTGGAGATGACGGTGAGATATTAGAACGAGTTAACGGCAGCTGGGAGACAGACTACCGGGAGATACAGAAGAAGTTCAGAGAGAGAGGATTCTCGAATGTGCCTGAGATTGTGTTCTGGAACTTGGAACATCCCGTAGAAACTGTAGTGAAGGGTGGATACACGGGTGTGACACTAGTCAGTGGCTTTTCTTACGAGTTGCTGAAGTTATTTGTTGAAGGGGATATTAATGATATAAATCCACTGGATTCGATGGAAAAAGCAATTTCGGGAAAGGAATACGACGAACTTGTCGTAGTTGATTGAAAAGATGGATTCTCTTGGGGCTGTCTTCTCTTTCTAAGCGAAATTATCTTCTGTTTTAATTCTGCGCGCAGTTCGTGTTCATGCATAAAGTGAACATGGGAATTCCAAGAATCGGTTTAAATTTTAGTATAACTCTTGGAAAATCGGGATGCCCTGTATGGCGAATTGTATCCATAATTCTGTGTTCATATAATACCAGGGAATGCTAGCAACATTCTGTCCACAGAATTGACTCCTAAATTTCACGGCACGGAAGACTTTTTGAAATATGAGAGTGTATGATGGTGGCTTAGCAACGGGAGTAGGAGGCTTAGGAGCATATGATGGTGGTTTTGCCACGGAGGTAGGAGGCTTGGGCGGGTACACCTGGTGCGGTGGTGGTGCATAGTGTTGGGCATGGTGCAGTCAACTTCCTAGCTCTCTCGTCATATTTTGTGCAAGAACAAGAACTAGTTGTTGGAGGATTTTAAACATCCATAACACAGCTCAATGGTTTGGATGTACTCAAAGGAGTCCTCCCAGTCATGGGATCGAACCCCACAGCGCTCATATTTTTTTGATCATGATATTTATATTTAATTTTCTTTCTTTCTTTAATACTAATAAAGATTTTTTTACAACTAATTTGGACTGCCCAAATGAGCAATAGGATAAAATAAGCAAGAAGGTGAAGAAGAATGCCGACCATTACAAAAGAAGAGTGAGGGGCATCGCACCAAAGTCAAAACTCGAATCTGTTGCACTCCCCATTCAGCTTAAATATCGTCAAATGTAATTTTATTTCCTTCAGTTGGATAGTAGCAGCTTCCATCTTTTCCTAGCTAGGCTAGCACCGTCATAACCCCGGAAGCAAGAATTTTTAGAAATTTGTCTAGCACCAGTTCCTTCAACATCAAAGCACATAATTCTTAATTGTTAAGGAGGTACCATCGACTTCTTGTCCATCCAAATCAAGAGCTCTGTGGGAACACCACTTATTAAGGGGTTCACATATATATTTTGTATATACGTTAGTTATAACATATCTTGTATGTTAGCAAGGATATTAGTTTAGTAAAGTTTCCACTCTATATTTGTAAAGCCGCATGAGGCCTATTTAGACACAGGTTTATCCTGCATTGTAATCAAGCTTTTGGGTAATACACAAAACCTTCAAATTCTTACCTTGTCGTTTCATGGCATCTGAGCTAGAATCGAAATAACCTAAATAATTGAAAATCAGAAGTTAATCTCTTTATATCGTCATGGCTTGGGAAGAATCGACTTCTTATGGTAAACCTAAAATTGATTCAATTTTACAGGCGAAATCATCTTTCCCCAATGATTTTAAGGATGTACGTAATACAGTGAAACGAAATGGCGATAATTATGAACAAGGTGAACAAGTTGTTGTTAATACTGCACTTATGAATATTGATGTGAATTCTAATGGAAGCTATCTTTCATCACAAGATCGAGTACAACTTTTTAATACTCTCACCGATGCACAGTGGAGATAGATGGGCCCACGGTGGTCATGTTAATGCGCACTGGACCTGCTTAATCTAATCCTAGACCCTTCATTCGTGCAGGAGAAGGTGAACGCTCATGATCGATACAAACCCTAATTAGGGTTTCACCGGCCGTGCGTCATGCCTTGTTTGGGCGAACGAATTTGGGACGACTAACCATAGTTGGTCCTGACCGATTGGTCATGTGTGTAGGCGGGCCCACAGTGTTTGTGTTGACATGCTCTGGACCCTTTGAATATACATCTGCACCCTCCATCTATGCCTTCAAAGATGGATGGTTGAGACTGTTTTGCGACACATGTAATGTGCCGTAAACCCTAATTTAGGGTTTCATGTCCACTGCTTTGGCTGGACGTATTAGCGAGCTGTGTTATCCTTTTGGGGAAGCCGACCATTCGGGGCCCGCATTGGGTCGGTGGTGAATACTCCATACCTGCTTGGGGGATATGGATTCGATCAAGGCCATCCAATCATGTCGGTGAAGTTGGATGGTCGTGACCGTTTTTGAGACTGATATGGACATTCCGGATACTCAATCGGGCTAGTATAACACTCCGAGAGATGATTAGAGAATGGTCTATCCTGTACGGGTATTGCGTGCATGCCTCACTGTTGGTACTTGGATATTCATGCTACTCTGCAGAGAGTAACAATCAGTCATCATGTCGCACCAACAATGAGAGTTCTGCTGAGAACAACACAGGAAATACAAGGCGATTCATGCATTAATTGGTAATGCTAATATTCAAAGAATACTTGGGGATTGTTGCTACATGCCCCATTCTAGGTGAATTAATAAAGCGAAGAAGTATTCATCACTTATCAAATGGCCTTATCCTTTGTAGGACGGCTGTACAAAAATTTGGTTTTACAACTTTAGCCCTGAACTAAAATCCACCATCAACAACCATAAAGTATTAAAGTTCATTCAAACCGGAGAACACTGCAAGTAAAACTTGTAAAGAAAATAAGTTTGATCTAACCAAATCACCAAATAAAATTCAAAAGAAATATACAACAACACTTTTCCACTTAAAATTAATCCATTTCTTCTAATCCGAAACAAAAATTCAAAACTCACCATCGTGATAATCCCAAATTGCATCAATCAGTAAGAAAAAGATATATAAATCCAGTGATTGAAGAGGAAAAACTTAAAAATTAGAGCACTTAGGTGAGGTAGTAAAAACCCTTACTTGGAAATGGAATTGGCATAGATGGAATTGACTTTGTTTGTCTCAAAATTCCCATTTTGATTTCGGTAGAATAGTGGGACTAACTACTCCCTCCGTACCACATATATAGGTGGAATAGACAAAATCTCTTAGATTAAGAAAGTTTCTTGATTTTATACATTTCTATGTTTTACTCTTAATTATATTTTCAATGTTAGAGACATACACTCAATTGTGATGATTCCTAAGCAAATAAATAGGGATAATAGAAGTAAAAAATTGTTTTGAAAATTGGACTCCACCTATATAGTGGTACAAGAGAAAATGAAAATTCCGCAAATATAATTGGTATGGATAAAGTACAAAGTTATATGTTCCAATCATATTAAAGTGCAACGGTTGACTTTGTTTGTCTCGAAATTCCCATTGTCCACCGCACCAAATTAACTTTGACCATCCACCTGCCCTGCCAAATACTCAAATTTTATTTGGACCAGCCTCTAACCCGTTTCGTATGGGGGTTCTGAACAGTTGTTTTTTACTATCCTATGCTTAGGGATGGCAATTTGCCCCACCCAAACCCATCCCCGTGGGGACCCGCCCCTACGGGTTAGGGTTTTACCCGTATAAACGGGAAACGGGGCGGGGTATGGGGAATCCCCGAAAATAGTGATGCGGGGATGGGGTGGGGATGAGATTCAAGGTCCCCACCCCATACCCGCCCCATATCATAGCCTATTATATTTGAACGAGGAACTTTTTTGGAAGATAAAGAAGAAGATCATGATGAAATGATTAACATGGAAGAAGATGGTTAATAATAAGGAACTAAAAAGTAAAAGGAATCATAATACTCAATTCTGGATCAATTGTTTTCTTTATTTTTCAGTTTTAGTTGGCTATTATAAACTTAAAATTTTAAAATGCACGCTTATTATTATTGTTTGAACCATTATAATTATTTTAAATTATAATTGGATAAAGAGTATTACATTAACTCTAGTTGGAAGCCTAACAAGCTAAGCTTCAACAACATAGTACTACATTAATTGAACAGGTTGCTGTGCTAACCTACCAGCGAGCCTCATGGGTAACCTATCCAAGGGAGCCGAAGAGGGATGAGGGGCTGAGATTGTGTCACAAGGGGGTAAACTAACACTACCTTCCATGTTAATTCCTGCAATATTACGCCATTGGGGGCTTGAACCTGGGACCTCCTGGAACGCATGAAACTTTGGGGAACGGGGATGACCAGCTGAGCTAGAGCCCGTTCTTCAAAATTATAATTATTTACAAAATTTTAAATATTTATTGTAATGTTATGGTAACCCATGGGAAACCCATCCCCTACGGGGATTCCCCATATCCGTCCCCGCCCCATTCTTATGGGTAACGAGTAGGGGATGGGTTTTGGTTTTTTAAACGGGATAGGGGATGGGATTCAAGGTCCCCGCCCCATACCCGCCCCATTGCCATCCCTACCTATGCTTGGTTACATCCGACCAGATCTTAGGTTAAGTGAACTTATCGCGTTTTCTTCTTCTTCTTGTTCCTACTCTTTCTATTTTTTCTCTGTTTAAAAAGAATTACTCTTCTGTATGAAAAACGGCAAGGTAACTTTGTTTATCCTTTTCTCTTTGGTGTTTTTTTTTTTTTTGAAGCACTCTTTGGTGTTCTAAGCTATGGGTTTGATTCTTAAAATTTATATTTACAGTATATGAGAGTTTTCATAGATTTTTTAATTGATACAGTTAAATTGACTGGAAAAAGCTTGGTTTCCTTCCTAAACAGCCCATCCCAATCCAATTCCGATTTAATCGCCTGTATGGGTCATCGGAGTATTAATAAAAATTGAAACTTTGGTGTTTCAGACCAGGCGCCTCAAGGATTTCTGAATACTCACGCCTAAGGTGTCGAATTGCAGTCGGGCGATTCCAGGTTGTTTTTTTTTTTAGTTGTTTTAATTTGTGCAGCTTCAATCACCAGTGTATGATCTAGTATCTTCTTGAAATTGAAGATGAATGAACTTCATATATAGCTCTGCGGATTTTGTACTTGTTCAAACACTATTACTCTCAACATGATACACCAATTCACCGAATTCAAGATAGGTTGATTTAATTTTGCTTTCGAATTAACCTGAGGAACTCTGTCGAGGCAAGGCGCCTAACTTATAAATCGCGCGCCTCGCTCGCCTTTGACAGCATAGCTCACAACTTTGTAGCAGGACGAGGGACATAATTCCGCAAAAGCTTAGACAAGTTTTTATTTATTCATTTGTACAGAATGGAGTTCAAGCTTTTTTATGGTTCCTAACTTTTTTTTCTTCTTCTATGTGCAGGGTTTCAGAGTTATAAAGCTTGACTGCATAAAACCAAACAAGTTCCTTCATATTGAAAATTCAAATAAAAGCTCTATACTTTTGAGTCCGGCGTCATCTTCAGTTCATACATAACGCAGTACCTATAATGTCATCTTCATGTGCTGTTCTTCGGCAGGTCCGTCATGGTCTCATGCGTAGCGAATTACCCAAAGTTTCTTCCTCTGTATCACAGCTCATAGGACCCCCCGAAATCTATAAAATCTCCAACCCACCATCACCACCACTGCCACCACCATCATCCAGTGGTAACCCATTGTTTGACTTCTTCTACCATGTAGTTCCTGGCACGAAACCGAAAACTGTGGTTAGAAGATTAGAATTAGCTTGGAATCATGATTCATTGATGGCTTTGAAGTTGATTTGCAATACAAGGGGTGTTAGAGGGACCGGAAAATCAGATAAAACAAGTTTTTATGCGGCAGCATTATGGCTTCATAAGCATCACCCTAAAACCCTGGCTTGTAATGTCAGGACATTTGCTGAATTTGGTTACTTCAAAGACCTACCTGAGATTCTTCATCAGATAATAACAAAGAAAGGCGAGGAGGAGGAGCCAATGCCACGGCCCAAATCACAGTTCAAACTAAAGCTTGAGCTTGAGAGCAGGAAAGAACCGATGGTTGAGAGATGGAGAATACCGGCAGAGATACGGATTAAAGCAAATATGGATAGAGATCAGAGAGTGAAAAAGAGGGCGCGTATACAGAGAAAGGAAGCAAGAATCAAGAAAGCCGTGAGAGCAATAGAGACATACAATGGGGATGCGAATTATAGGTTCTTGCACGACCGAATCTCTGAAGTCTTCGCTGAGTGTTTGGTTTTGGATTTGCAAAATCTGAATTCTGGTAATATTCATAACATTAGTTTTGCTTCAAAGTGGTGTCCATCCTTAGACTTATCGTATGATCAATCAACTCTTTTGTGTGAAAGCATTGCCAGAAGAATTTTCCCTCGTGAATTGTTTCCGGAGTATGAAAAGATTGATGAAGCTCATTACAGATTTAGAATCCGCGACCGTCTAAGGAAAGAAGTCCTTGTGCCCCTTCGTAGTGCATTGAAATTACCTGAACTTTACATGAGTTCAAACAACTGGTCAATGTTGCCTTACGACCAAGTTCCCTCTGTTGCCATGAAAAGGTATGGGAAAACCTTCATGAAGCATGACAAGAAAAGGTTCAAGTGTTATCGAAAGAGTATAAAACGAGGAGAGAAGAAAATTACCATTAGAACTTTGTTACCTCACCAGATCTTGGAGGCTTCTAGATATGATCCGAACGTTGCTGAGATTCAATGGAGGCGAATGGTGGAGGATTTGTTGAAAATCAGCGATCTAAAAGATTCTCTTGCAATGTGGGGCGGCACAGCAAGTGGAAGAGCAAAGAATGTCTCCACCGCTCTTAGTTTGTTAGTATCAGAGATGGGTCAAGGACCATGGAAAGGAAAACTTATGAATTTCTGGAAAACACCTGCACTGGAGAAGATTGAAGGCGACAATTTGAGATACAAGGACTATTTTATTAAAGAAGAAATATGTAGGAGTGTTGCTACAGATTTCCAAAAAGTTTTCGACATAATATTGCAAGTAGCAGCTGAAGGAAGATGAAATGATAAAGAGACTTTATGTGTTCACTAAAATGGAGTTTAAGTATGCTTCTCATAAGGTCATTAGATACCGTCTTAAAGATGACGGTGAGGTATTGGAAAAAGTCAACGGCGATTGGGAGACGGACTACCAGGAGATACAGAAGAAGTTCAGAGAGAGGATTTTCGAATGTGCCTGAGATTGTGTTCTGGAACTTGGAACATCCCGTAGCAACTGTAGTGAAGGGTGGTTACACGGGTGTGACACTGGTTAGTGGCTTTTCTTACGAGTTGCTGAAATTATTTGTTGAAGGGGATGTTAATGATATAAATCCAATGGATTCAATGGAAAGAGCAATCTCTGGAAAGGAATACGACAAACTTGTCGTAGTTGATTGAAAATCTGGATTCTCTTGGGGCTGTCTGTTATTTCTAAACAGCAATTTCTTCTGTTTTAATTTTGCAGTTCATGTTCATCTATCCTAGTGTACAGCAATTTCGGGAAAGGAATACGACAAATTTCTCGTAGTTGATTGAAAACTGAACAAGTCAAGCAAGAATTTAGAAACAACAACTAATTGCTTGGAGGATTTTAAACAACCAGAACACAGCTCAATGATTTGGTGGTACCCAAATGAGCTGCCAGTCATGGGATCGAACCCCCACATGCTCACAATTTTTTGATCACGACCACAAGGTTAAGAGCCTTGCGCTCTACCAACTGAGCTAGACGGGCATGTTGTGTACTTACATTTTTTAGCCTAAAATTTTCATGGGACATGACCGGCAATGACTGTGGTTCAGTGAATCAACTTCACCCACAATCACTCAGCCTTGCATACTCGCATCAAAGTACGCATTTGCCTTCACTTATAAGGCTTTGCACAACGAAAGTTTTTTCTTCTTTCTCTCTAACTCTTCATGCCCCCATAAGCATAAGAGGTTTGCCATGCATCAATCCAATTGACAACTTCACAAGATCAGCAGCATAATGAACACAATAAACCCATTTTATTGCATTAAGGAAGATTATACAAAACAGTCCATCACATGGACCAAAACAGGCCACTCACCCTCTTGGTGAATGCCTAACTCTCTCTACAAAATCAGTGGTTCTTCTCCAATTGAACAACACCAACATTATTGATTCCTAAGCTATTTATATTAATTAGGATCAGGCCAGAAAATTTGTGCAACCGCTTGCACAAGCCTTGGACAGCCAAGTGTCCAAGTAGTTTCCATAACCGCCAACTTTAACTGCCACCATTTGTGTTGTCACACCAACTGGTGCTACACCTATTCTTGGTGGTTATGAACACTCATAAATGGTTATAAACTCCTTCTATAACCGTTCTCCATTGTCTCACACATTTGGCATGCTTGTAAAGCCAATAATCAACTCCTAACCGTCACTTGAACCATATTGCACCACTGTTGTGCTTTACTGAATTCTGCCTTGATCCAACGCTCAGCCATCTTGGCCCTGCATGCTTATCACTCTAAGCTAATGCACGGACAATCCTTGTGCTTCAATCATCGAGGCCATCTCCTTAAGCTCATTCTGGTTTCTCATGCGTCATATGCTTCCTTTAGCCAATTTGCTTGACAATAGTATTGCCACTCTTGCTTTACTAGCTTGTTTGCATTGTTCAAGCGTTGGCCATCCTTGAACTAATGACATAGACCAAATCCTGGCCTATTCTTCACTCTTGCATCATCCTTGAGTCTGGGCCACTCAATTCCACGGATATGACTCAATGCCAACATCACATGTTGCATTTGTCAACTTTGGCCATGTCATGCCAATCCCTCAATGAAGCCTCATTGTGTTGGCCAATAAGCTTCATTACTTAGCCAGATATCTTTACAGTGTAGCGCTACCTTTTCTCTTCACTGGCCCTGCGGGGTTATGCCATTCTTAGCACTTAACAGTCTCGCAGTGTCGCACCATTCTGGCTGCACACTGACTTGGCCTGCAACTCTGTAACGCACAATCATTATGCCTCACTTGCCTGACCAATAACAGACCTCCCCCACCTAATCCGTTCAACGCCCTCGCTGAACGCAACAAAGTATACTCGTTATACTTGATCTCTGGCCTTGTACGCTTCTTTGCCCTTCTCAGAAATCAGCAAACTTTGCTTGGCCTTTAACCTTGCCAAAACTTCTCTGCCTAGTACTTTATGCCATCACTTAGCTTACTTCCTTGCCACTGATCCTACTAACTTGTACTGTTGTTGTCACGTTGGCCTACGCTTCAACTCTCACTACAATATCATATCAATTCCCTAAATGCACTTGCGATCTATTGCTATGCATTTTCATAACTCCTCTGAAATTCGACAGTACTCTTTTGGCTAACCCCAAACCAATGGTCCTCATTCGATTGCATCTGCATCACAAATATTTTCTCCAAGCCATTACGTGCCTAAGTGTACACTTCAAACAGCCAACATATCACCCTGATATGCATAACTTAGCTTACTGCCTTCAATTCCGACTGACATTGCACTCTTGCAATTCAATAGGCCTTACTGTAGACTAAGTGTTCTTCAATCCTTTTGCAATAATCATGTGCAAACTCGACTGAAATGCATGACATTAGCCATGAATTAGGACACCTGAGGTTTACTATTGCCTCACTAGACAGGGTTCCTCTTCACGCGCATTTGAAACCAGCACTTTAAGCATCACTTGCTCTTTCAAACTGCTACGCTTTAACGTGGCCGAAAAACAACTTCATCTTCTCCCTAACAATGAGTTACTCTTAACTCATATACTTGATGGACTTATATCTTCATTCTTGTTGCGTTATTCCATGATATCGCTACCATATGCCGTCACACTTCCACATAACTCTCAACAGAAAACTCGACTACGCCACCAACTCCTATTTGCTTGTTTCACTTTCAACGGCTTCTATTGCATATTTTGGCTTAATATGCTGTGTAGCATCTTCCCCGCGAACTAGCTTCACTTTGAACGAAAGAGGCAAGATCTTCCACTTCAAATACCCTCATTCACTACTACCTTACATAGAGATACTTCATTCCAACACCAAGGTCCACTCGACCCAAACTGAAAGTATACTCAAATTTCAGCAAATACTTGCACCAACTGATTGCAACTTGTAAGACCTAGCAAGTCTTGCAGTACTGACTTCATCTTCGCTTCTAAGCAACAAAGGAAGCGAGACAACACCTACTGTCCCCAATATAGCAATTCACTTTGCCACATGCACTCTTCCAACTATCAACATTCTTATGCCACTCCCATAACGAAGCCCAATATAATTGACACTTAGTTGAATACTCCTTTAGACTGATGCTATCATTTTGCTCTAGCTTTCATGAAGATTTATTCAATAATGGCCACATGCCAACTTTATGCATCACCACTAATTTGTCCTTCTTTCTCCATGCATCTACAATTCGCCTAACTTGCATCTCCAATCGCATCATGCATCTTGGTCGTGCCCAAATCCCATTTGGTGCATGCTACTGTTGCATACCTGTTATGCCAATTAGCACCCAAATCTTGACACAAACTTGTGCACCTTTGCACAACTAGAACAGACTTAACTTGGTGATTCTGAGCATCACCATAGAGCTCAGCAAATTCATATTGCTCAATGACTTCCGCGGATAAACACTTTGGACAGTTACAAACAAGGCCATAATCCTTGCAAATGAGGCGCCACTGCATACGTTCCATGAAGAAAGAATGCCACATTCTTCTTCAAACTTGGAACCCATTTTTTATTTCCCATGCACATCTAGTTACTCTTGTATTTCCCCTTCTCCAAAATCAACTTCAGTAGAAACAATTGTTGATTTGCAGTTGACAAGAACATCCGCTTGTGGATATGATCAAATGGGTCTTTGGACACCCTTGTCCAGGCATACTGATCCCACTCATAAACCAGGTGCAAGCACACTCCTTGTGCGCCTCTAGCATCAACGAAGAACTCTTTGCAAACACAAGACCGTGGTGTATCGGTTTTCCCCTAACTTGCGCTTTTGTCTTCAGCCTTTCCATAACTTTATGCTAGATAAGAATTTCCCATCCAATTCTTCTTTTATGGCATCACATTGCAACAAACATGATGGTTCACAACCAGACTTTACATTACCACCAAGGTACATGCATTCGAGAGAGATAACTATAATCTTCCATCAACTGGCTATGATGTAAACACCTTCAATCTATCGCATAGACATGTTCTTCATCTGCTTTACCACCGCAAAGGCCAACACCATCTTTGAGTTCAGGAATTTTCACAAAATTCCCATTACAACATGTAATGTACTCGCTACTGATAACACTACGAACTTATGCATTCCTGATGCATCATCTTCGTATACTTGTGAGAAACATGTACTTCAACACCTGACTTGCACCATAGAAGTCAACATACTCTTTAATTTTGTCATGCCATCACTTGAAAACCTGGTTTTCAACGACTCTTGCACGTTCGTCTAACACTTTGGGCTGGAATTTTGACACATTTGTCATAAACTTTCATGTCTTGTTGCTACATCAAGCTTCAAAGTTCATTCCAATTGATCTTTCCACATAAGACCAACTTTTTCTAGTCTCCATACTAGTTAAACCCAAACAATTCTTCACTGAATTCGACAAACAAATTACACCAACTTGAATAAAAGATATCAAAATCAGCAAATGTGTCCCCAAACCTGGCTCTGATACCAGCTGTCACATGCCCATTTAATCGCCTAAAATTTTCATAGGACATGATCAGCAATGATTGTGGTTCAGTGAATCAATTTCACCCATAATCACTCATCCTTGCATAATCGCATCAAAGTATGCATCTGCCTTTACTCATAAGGCTTTGCACAACGGAAGTCTTTTCTTCTTTCTCTCTAACTTTTCATGCCCCCATAAGCATAAGAGGTTTTCCTTGCATCAATCTAATTTATAACTTCACAAGTTCAGCAACATAATGAACACAAAGAACTAACACAATAAAGTCATTTTATTGCATTGAGGAAGATTATACAAAACAGTTAATCACATGGACCAAAACAGGCCATTCACCCTCTTGGTGAATGCCTAACTCTCTACAGAATCAGCGGTTCTTCTCCAATTGAATAACACCAACATTATTAATTCATTATCTATTTATACTAACTAGGATTAGGCCAAAACTTTTGTGCAACCGCTTGCACAAGCCTTGGAAAGCCAAGTGTCCAAGTAGTTTCCATAACCGCTAACTTTAACTGCCACCATTTGTGTTGTCATGCCAACTGGTGCTACACCTGTTCTTGGTGATTATGAACACTCATAAATGGTTATAAACTCCTTCTATAACCGTTCTCCCTTGTCTCACACATTTGGCATGCTTGTAAAGCCAATAACCAACTCTTAATCGTCACTTGAGCCATATTGCACCATTGTTGTGCTTTACTGAATTCTGCCTCGATCCAACGCTTAGCCATCTTAGCCCTGCATGCTTATCACTCTCAGCTAATGCACGGAAAATCATTGTGCTTCAATCATCGAGGCCATCTCCTTAATCTCATTCTGGTTGCTCATGCGTCATATGCTTCCTTTAGCCAATTTGCTTGACAATAGTATTGCCACTCTTGCATTACTAGCTTGTTTGCATTGTTCAAGCTTTTGCTAGCTTTCAACTAATGACATAGATCAAATCCTGGCCTATTCTTTGCTCTTGCATCATCCTTGAGTCTGGGCCACTCAATTGCACAGATATGACTCAATGCCAACATCGCATGTTGCATTTGTCAACTTTGGCCATGTATTTCCAATCCCTCAATGAAGCCTCATTGTGTCGGCCAACAAGCTTCATTACTTAGAAAATATATTTTCAGTGTAGCGCTACCTTTTCTCTTCACTGGACATGCGGGGTTGTTCCATTCTTAGCACTTGACAGTATACGCAGTGTCGCGCCATTCTGACTGCACACTAACTTGGACTGCAACTCTGTAACGAACAATCATTATGCCTCACTTGCATGACCAGTAACATCACCCATGGAGAAGATTTATGAGGTGGGTTAAGACCACTTGTTTAATTCCTTTGCAAATTCCAACTCAAGCTGCAACAAATATGGAGTAAAAGTCAAATGCTCGACTAAACGAAGAAGTAAATGAACCATCTCAGTGAGTTAGTTGGGAGGGATATATGATTTGTTTTGCAGCAAAAATCTACAGAAGGCATCAGCTTTAGATAATATTAACTACGCGATCAATCACGGCATACTGCTAACGAAAAAGTTCTACTGTGCATATCCTAATAAATAGAATGTATTGCTCCAATATCAACTTTCCAATGTTCTTTATGGCATGCATACGTAATCCATTTAATGGAAACATTTTTCTCTACGATTCTTTGGTACACATGCTTAAACCACACTAAACGGAAACTTGGTTCCTCATGTCTCAAATCACTTTCATATAGGACAGAAATTTGAGTTTTTTTCTTTGAACATGGGGAGATATTACGATGAATTCATCAAAACCAAAACCTCAATGAAGCAGGATACCAACTTAAATCAAACAATGGTACTCAACACTAGAACAGTACATATACCTTTCCTCCCAACCCATTTTGTGGCAATCATTAATAGATTTCTCTCTGTACCCCAAGTTTAAGTAACAAGATTTCCATTCAGATTGCTCCCCATTTTAGACAAACACCTCCACACAATTAACGAAATTGAAATGCGTCAAAAAGTCCATTCGTTCAAAATAAAAAGTGAGAGGACGTATGCTTCCTAAGTACAAGGTTTTTCGACCAACTTTCTTCAGAAGAAAGGACACTCAAACATTTTCGAACAACAAAAAATTCCATTACACAGGATTGAACTGCGGAAATTCAGTTTACAAGACTAGCGCCACGCAAAATTATTGCCTTGCAGAGTAGACAATATTTTCTTCCACTGTCTATAATCAATGCACAATCATTCGGCTCGTGCTACAATCACTCATACAACAAAATTTTTTTCCTTACACATGATTGAACTGCAGACTTCAGTTTACAAGACTGACGCCAAGCAAAATTATTTCCTTGCAGAGCAACCAGAATTTCTTCCGCAATAATTAATGCACACCCATCCGGCTCATGCTACAATTATTCAAATGACAAAAAATTACCTTCACGCAGGATTGAACTGCGGATTGCACACCCATCTGGCTCGTGCTGCAATCATTCAAATGACAAAAAATTTCCCTCACGCAGGATTAAACTGCAAACCTTCAGTTTACAAGACTAACGCTCTACCACTGAGCTATAAGGGAAACCGATGGGGCATTCCGAGAATTGAACTCGGGACCTCTCGCACCCTAAGCGAGAATCATACCACTAGACCAAATGCCCTGTCCTTGGATAACCAGTAGAAACAACACTTTTATACACATAAGTTGAAAAGCTATGGGCTCTATAACAAAATAACGACTGGTAACTAAATTGGCTAAAGAAAATGAAACAGAGTCAACATGGAAATTAAAATTGAGCATTATGGATACCAAAAGTCTACATAACCCGGAGTCACATATGTTGCTTGGTATGAACGAGGAAACAAGTAGCCATGTCCACTCACATGTGTGTTATCTAAACAAATGTTAAGTTGTTCAACTGATGGTCTACCAATTCGAACGTACAAACGGGACACATTGATCGAGGCTCATCTGTCGCGCTACCCTGTCAATTCTATATTCTTCCACATGAAAGTTTCCTCGTATCATAGATACAAAATGGCCGGGTGTACAACTCAGCATAAAATATATTTCACCATCGTTAAGGTCTGTACCGGATTCCAAAATGATATTCTCTTCAACATTAAAAGTAATCAACTGAGAAACAAGAGGAGGAATAGATACCCATAGGCGAAAATTAAAATCAAACTCATTGTCCAACAAATTGATCAGATGTGTTTTGGACCGAGGAAGCTTAGAAGACCAGTGCAAGATCCTGGCATTGTATTCTTCAGAGAAAACATGACGTGAATCTGCACCTTCCCTTGCAAGATACTACGAGGGATAGGCGCATAATTGCTGAAGCGCTCCCACAATAATGCTTAGAGAAACATGGAA
Organism: Papaver bracteatum; assembly: GCA_023529315.1. Classification (NCBI taxonomy): domain Eukaryota; kingdom Viridiplantae; phylum Streptophyta; class Magnoliopsida; order Ranunculales; family Papaveraceae; genus Papaver; species Papaver bracteatum. The sequence goes on along the minus strand of JAJJWX010004907.1, from coordinate 280,030 downwards.
TTAACATATGATTCAATTTTTATGAAGCCATTAGAGACGTTGGTGTCTACAACTAAGGAGTCCAGGTTAGATTATAATTAACCCATGAACCAAATGCCAATGGTAACTTTCTCACCTTTAGCCATTTTGATAGCGATAGGATCTACAAACGTCTTGAAAAAAAGTCCACCATACTCAAGCCCATCTATGAACAAACACAAAGACAAGAAATCCGTAATGGTCAATGAGCTACCCGCAAGCTTATTAGGATCCTTATTTATCGGCCACCAGTACCTCAAACATTGAGCATAACGGTTTCCATCCGTTTTATTAAAAAGCTGGGGTCTAACAACCTCACCCAATATTACAATTAGCAATCTGTATGGACAACTCCGAGTTGTTTTCTAGAGAATCAACTAGACTCAATCAGTAGAAAATACTCAAGGAGTTATTATCTCAATATGTCAATTTGATTTACTCAAGCAAATGTGATTTGCGAGTCTAATCAAAGAGAGATAACTTGGATGGTACCAAACACCAATATACAAGTGTCAATCAATTTAAATCAACAACCAATAAGGTCGGATATTCTAATTGATTGAACAACGCACAACCTGTATTATTTCAATTATATAATGCGGAAAAGAAATAACACATACACCTGAATTTTGTTAACGAGGAAACCGCGAGACCTAGTCCATATTAAACATACACTGTATTAAGCCGCTACAGACACTAGCCTACTCCAAATTAACTTCGGTCTGGACTGTAGTTGAACCCCAATCAATCTCGCACTGATCCAAGGTACAATTATGCTCATACGCCTTTGATCCCAGCAGGATAATGCACATTTGATTCCCTTAGCTGATCTCACCCACAACCAAGAGTTGCTACGACCCAAAGTCGAAGACTTTAGCAAACAAATCTGTCTCCCACAGAAAAGTCTACAAGATAGATAAATTCGTCTCCCACGAATAAACCTATGAGTTTTTTTCCGTCTTTTGATAAATCAAGGTGAACAGGTACCAATCAATAAAACCAGACTTATATTCTCGAAGAATAGCTCAGTTTTATCAATCACCTCACAATAGTCTTAATCGACGCAGCGAAAAAAGATATTGTGGAATCACAAACGATGAGACGAAGATGTTTTTGATTACTTTTATATCTTGCCTATTGGAGATAGAAATCTCAAGCCAATTATTACAATTGTACTCGTACGATATAAATGGCAAGATCAGATCACACAACTACAAGAAAAGTAATATCGGTCTGGCTTCACAATCCCAATGAAGTCTTTAAGTCGTTAACCTGGTTTTAGAACAAAAAAACCAAAGGTTAAGGGAGAATCGACTCTAGCTTAGCAAACTAGTATCACACAGAATGTGTGGGGATTAGGTTTCCCAGTTGCTAGAGTTCTCCCTTATATAGTGTGACGGACCAGAGAATTTTTGCTTCCAACGAGTCGGGTCACGACCCGCTTGGCAAGCTCCGACTCTCTGATACGCCACTCGAGAAATCAGATTTTCAAATTTTCTTCGGACCAATTCAATTTTACCAAGCAAATGTTCAACATGTTTATAATAAACTGCTTCATGAGCGGACAAATCCTTGTGCAAGTGAAAATCATCTCCAAGCGAACACCAAGGTTTAAAGACTGAGATTCTGCTGAACAGAAGCCTCGTTTATGGGCCATGTAAATGTCAACATTGTCGGGGTAGTTCTGGATACCAGCCACCACCGGCCAGTGCCAGTGGTCTTCCGGGTAGCCACCGAGGTGGTGGGGTGCCCCAGTGGGCCTGACAACACATACCATATCAGAAGGGTGAGGAATGGCCAGTGCCAATGTCAGGGTAGTTCTGGATACCATCCACCATCGGCCAGTGCCAATGGTCTTCCGGGTAGCCACCCATAGGTGGGGTGCCCCAGTGGGCCTGACAAGGGTTGCTACTTAGGCTTGACAATCTCACCTTCCCATCTGGTTCATGCTGATATAGTGGGGGTGGCAATTATGGCCTAGTAGATGGTGTGAACTTCCTTGCAGTAACCATTTCTCGATAGATGGTATGAATTTCCTTGAAACGATAACCACCCCTTTTACATGATATAAGTTACCTCGTACAATAATAACCATTGCCTAACTCACTAGCCGAGGCAGATGATATGAATTACCTCGAACGGTAATAATCATCTCTTGTCTCACGCGCTGTATGGTTATCAAATGGTATGAATTATCTCGAAGAGGCAAAAGTCATCTCATTATTAGGTAGTATGAACAGACAGTACTGCAACTTCCTCTTACCAAAGCATTTTATAAACTGCTATGGTTGCAATCATTTCCGAATAGATGGTATGAACTGCCAAGCAGCAACCAACACTTTCAAAGGATATGAATAACCTCCCATAATTTTGCTGAACCGCATATCAACTGCCTACGTACCCTCTCTGTTGCTCGAAAGGATCAAGCACGATCGTAGTTCGTCACTTTAGATAGTATGAACTAAGCACTAAAATTGGTAGCAACTATCTCTTCCTGTATATCAAGTAAACTGATTCCATTTAATGCATGTGCAGAAAATGAATTTTGAGTGAAGTACTACTGTGACTGTGAGTATCTAAAGATGCCCAAACAACCATGGAAGATATTCATTCCCATATAACAATTATTAGAAACATGAGCCAAATCCTTAATCTCTATAGAAATTCATATCTGCCCAAATGTAACTTAGTTACATCATTTCATACACCAAACATAAGAAAAGATAAAAGCTTAGCAACTGTAATAAAGGACCAGTATCATTTAAGTAGATCCCAAACCATTTTCATGTTAACAAATACTTCTCACCAAAATAAGGACATAAGGGATTTATAGGTACTCAAGGACATTTCTCATAGTAGCCACAAACATAGCCGACTCCCTGGTTGGAATAAGAACAAAACATGTAACAAAATGGGATATAAGTGGAAGTACTCAATATTAAGGTTTGGAATCAAAACTCCAGCGAGAAGTCATAAAGTGGAATGTATTTCTAGTTTTATCGAATGTTTAGGCATCACTCCAGGCTATCTTTCATCTCTTATTTTCGTTCAGTCATGGTCTAAGTCGCAGCACAACACAACATTTTCACCAAACAATAACACAACGAAGGGTGAACGGGACTGCATCGAATTCCTGTTTCTCAAAATTCAGTCGTGGTTTATCAAATCTTTGAGGTATCAAAGGTCACCTGATCATCTTTGAATTTTTACAGAACCCATATAACTTATGGAGCTACAACATATTGAAAATTCAGAACATTCTAAGGGTTCATTAAAAAGATATATACGCCTTTCAACGTGACTGCTTTCAGTATCGACATACAGAATTCAGTTACGATTATCCCATGATTTGGGGTACCTAACGTGATCATAACTTCATGAAATTTATATAGTAGGTTACATACATGGATAAAAACATCATACTCAAAATTCAAATTTATCCGATAAACAGACAATGAGATGTGTACCAATCAGTCGGCTATTCAAGATATAATTTCTGCAGAACACGGTCATAGGTAATGAATTCTTTGCAGTAGTAAACATAACCTGATTATCATGAAATTTGTATCATACATCTATAGCATTATGAAGTATGACATATTCAAATTTCAATAGATTCCAACGGTTGAATCTAGAGATTTAAGAAAAATAGAAACATACATTTTAGGGTTTACAAGTTTCATGCAATATGTTCCAAGCATGAATTGGTAAAGAGAAATTCCAACACAGAAAATCTATATAATGGCAATCCATGGTTATTTATAGATACCCTAATGAGCAATTTACCAAAACATCAAAACAAATCCCTAATTAAAAATCAAAACCCTAGACCACAAATAGTATCTTGTTAGGGTTCTAAACCTTTACACTGGGTTTAAGATGTGATGAATTAAGAAAAATAAGGATAAAACCATTTGTCCTGGGGTTAGCAGTCTCTGCCTTTGAAGAACTAACGTAACAAACTTCTTAATATTGATTGATTATCCATACAAGTTTAGACTCAAGCTATATATAGTTGAAAAGACTTGGTAAACAAGCAAAACTAATTAAAGGAACCTTGTAAAACTAGGAAACCAAGTTCTAAGAACGTAAATAATTAAAAGACTAATCTGACAAGCTAACTGAAATAAGGTAACGAGGAGTTGGCATCGCAACATCCCACCCATCTTAAAACAGGCTTGACCTCAAGCCTCTAGTTGTGGAAAGCGCGCAACGAGATCATAAGCATCTTCCCATGTTGCATCATCAGCAGAATGACCTTTCCATTTGATCAACCATTTTGTAGCAACTCGATTTCCCTTCTTATACATCTGCCTGTCTAAAATTTCTTCTGGTTCCTACTTGTCATAATCAATAATGGTAGGCAATGTAGGTTCAATAGCAGCAGTAGAGCCTACCTTTAATTTTAACTGAGAAACGTGGAATACATGATGTATTCGACTAGTGGTAGGCAAATCCAGTTTATACGCCACAGTTCCAATTCTCTCAAGAACTCTAAAAGGGCCATAAAAACGAGGTGAGAGCTTGGAAAAAGAGTGATTAGCTACAGTTATCTGCCGGTAAGGTTGCAGGCGGAGATAAACAAAATCATTAATTGCAAACTGTCTCTCAGTTCTATGAGAATCATCATATTTCTTCATTCTATCCTGTGCATCAGATAAATGAGACTTAAGGAGCTTAAGTGTGCGATCTCTAGCACGTAAATTCAAATACACATCATTCACAGGAGTTGACCCAGGCAAATAAGCTGAAATTGTTGGTGGAAGACGGTTATAAAAGCTTCATATGGAGTCATCTTAATAGCGGAGTGGTAGCTTGTGTTATACCACCATTCTGCCCAAGCTAAACATTTGAAACAATCATTTGGTTTCATTCCTGCAAAACATCGAAGATAACATTCCAATGTACGATTCGTAACTTCTGTTTGCCCATCACTTTGGGAATGATAAGCCGAACTCTTACAGAGTTGTGTATCTTGCATTGAAAAGTAGGCTTCCAAAAATTGCTCATAAATACAGGATCTCTGTCACTTGTAATTGTCTTTGGCATACCATGAAGTCTGACTACTTCACGCACAAATAGATCGTCTATTGTAATTGCAGAATAAGGATGAGACAACGCAACAAAGTGCGCATATTTTGTAGACGATCAACAATTACTAAGATGGAACTCTTACCATGAGAAGGTGGAAATCCGTCTATGAAATACATCGAGATGTCAATCCAAACGTCTGAAGGAATTGGTAGTGGACTTAAAAGGCCAGGAGGATCCACAGCTTCAGTTTTATTACGTTGACAAACCTCACAGTGCAGAATAAATTCCTTAATTGATTTCTTCATGCCAGACCAGTGAAAATTGTATTGTAGTCGCTTGAAAGTTCTCAAATAACCAGAGTGACCACCCAATGGTGTAGAATGAAAATCATGAAGAAGTTTTTTACATCATTCTGAAGATGAAACAACCACAATTCTTCCCTTATAACGCAATACTCCATTTAAGTAAGAATAATGACGTTTACTATTAGGATTTAGCTGCAACTGATCAATTAATGCACGTAAAGTTGGATCATTATGACATTCTGCAATAATGTCATCTACACCAGAGAAAATTGGTACAGTAATTGCCAATAATTGTGGATTAGCAAGTCGAGACAAAGCATCTGCAGCCTTGTTTGTTGAGCCACTGCAATAAATGATTTCATAATCATAACCCAATAACTTTGAAACCCACTTTTGTTGTTCGATTGAAGAGAGACGCTGCTCCAAGAAGTATTTCAAACTTCTATGATCTGTATAAATCTTGAAATGTCGACCAAGAAAATAAGGTCGCCATTTATTTACTGTAGACACAATTGCTAGCATTTATTTGTCATAAACAGATAAGTTAAGATTCTTACCAGATAAAGGTTTACTATATAAAGCTATAGGTCGTGAATATTGCATCAACACAACACCAATGCCACCACCAGAAGCATCACACTCCAAATAGAATTCCTTTGAGAAATATGGTAGAAGCAAAACAAGTGTAGTAGTTAAGGCTTGTTGAAGTAATTTGAAAGCAGTAGTTGCTGCCTCAGTCCATTTGAATGCATCCTTTTTAAGAAGCTGAGTTAAAGGCGCACTGATTTTCCCAAAATCCTTCACGAATTTTCGATAATATCCCGCCAAGCCCAAAAATCCTCTAAGTTCTTTAACTGAAGAAGGGAGCTTCCAAGAAAGAATGCATTGAATCTTCTATGGTTCCACAGATACTCCTTCGGAAGAAATCAAATGACCAAGGTATCCAACAGACTTTTGTGCAAAAGTACATTTGGATTCCTTAACAAATAATTTGTGGGTACGTAAGAGTTCAAACACCAACTCGAGATGCTTAAGATGAGAATCAAAATCCTCACTATAAACCAGAATATCATCGAAGAAAACCAATATGAACTGGCGTAAGTAAGGCCTGAAGATATCATTCATTAAGCTCTGAAATGTTGCCGGTGCATTAGATAATCCAAATGGCATGACCAAAAACTCGTAATGGCCATCATGTGTACGGAACGCTGTCTTTGGAATGTCAGCTTCATGTACACGAATCTGGTGATAACCGTATCGTAAATCCAACTTGGTAAAGACCTTCTTACCATAAAATTCATCAAATAATTCATCCACTACCGGAATTGGGTAACGATCTTTTATGGTAATCTTGTTAAGAGCACGATAGTCGACACACATACGCCATGAGCCATCCTTTTTTTGAACCAAAAGAATAGGTAAAGAGAAAGGGCTAGAACTAGGCCTTATAAACCCATCTTGTTGTAGCTCACTCACAATCTTCTCAATTTCATCTTTCTGAAAATGTGGGTACCTATAAGGGCATACATTGACAGGGCCAGCTTCAGGTAATAACGAAATTTTATGATCTTGTAATCTTTCTGGAGGCAATGTGGAAGGAGTAGAAATAATATCACTGAAATCTGAAAGCAGCTGTTGAATTCTAGGCGACAATGATTGGTTGACGACAGAAGTATGTAATGCAACTAGTTTCAACAGAATTGCATAATTTTCCGTAGATAATAAACGTTGCATGGGAGATACGTCCATAATCATTACACACGAGGATTGATTACCAGTTAACTTTACGGCAGTGTCATTAATGCTAAACTGCATAGTTAATTTCTCGAAATCCCAATTAGTTTTTCCCAACGTGCGGAGCCATTGAATGCCCAAAACTGCATCACAACCACTAATCTCCAACAAATAAAATTTAATAGAGAAAGTTGTACCTTGTAGCTGAATAAGGATAGTGCAGGAACCTTAAGTGTTTAATTGACCACCATCACCCACGGTGACACGCAAAACATCAGAAGAATAAGAAACTGTAACCCACACTGGGATGCAAGAAATTATGTGTAGACCCTGAATCTATGAGAAGTGTGAGAGGTCGAGCCTTGGCATACCCAGTTATACGCATAGTAGTAGGGAATGTAGAACCTAAAAGTGAGTGAAGAGATATAGTTGGAGGAGATTCCTCAATAAGAATATCGTCACTTACTTGAGAATCTTCATTGTTATGCTCAAACTCAATGATGTATTCAGAAGAGCTAGAATCCATCTCAAAAAGTAAAAACCTAGGCTTATTAGGACAAATATGTCCAGATTTGAAAGGTGCATCACAATTAAAACAAAGGCCTTTTTCTCGTTTTTCCTTCATCTCTTCCCACGACAACTTCTTATAACCAGGAGGAAGGGTCAGCTTCTTAATTGGAGTTGAAGAAGTTGAAGCCTCACTACGAAGTGGAGGGGGACGGTAAGGTTGGCGAGTAGTCGTCCTTGTAACTGTTGTATATGCCTCTTCTTGATGAATAGCCTTAGTAAAAGCCTCGTTCAAAGTTTGCGGTGCAAGCAATTTAACAACACTACCAATATGTGGTTTGAGAGAACAAATGAAGCAGCTGATCAAGTAATCCTCTGGAAAGTCAACAAAATTTAATAACTTCTCAAAAGATGGTATGTGTTCTCGGACTGTACCAACCTGATTAATTGTACTAATAGCCAAACGAGCATCAACAAACTTTTCTGGCGCAAAACGGGCACGAAGATGAGCACAGAATTCCAACCAAGTAACAATTGTGGTTTTAGTTTGCTTCCATATATACCACACATTAGCATCACCTTTCAAACTAGAAGTAGCAATAGTTATCTTAAGGGAATCATCAGCTTGATGGACAGTGAAGTACCTATCAGCATTAAAAATCCACCCATCAGGATCCTCTCCATCAAAAGTAGGAAATTTAAGATTGATTGGATTGGCTCTTGCAGTTGCAATAATATTATGACCATTAGCTCTAGGTGGAGGTGTGGGTGGAGGAGGAGGAGCACCATGACCATGATTGTGATTCAGCTGAGGCATAAAATTAGCAAAAACCGAACGAAGAGAAGCAGTAAGCTGGGTATTGATAGTGGTGGTAGTTTGAGTCAGCTGCGTGGTGAGAGCAGATGTGATTGCAGTGGTGAGAGCGGTTGCTAGGAATGTGTTGTTATTTTCGAGTTCCTGCTGACGAGCAACCCGTTCTTCCTCCCTTTGCTGACGTTTACCGACCTCCTTGGTTTTGTTACTCTCTTGTTTCTCAAGCTTTTGTTGTGCCATGGCTTTGATGAAGTCATCAACTGTTTTAGCCAGGCTAGTAATGTTCTCGTTTACATATTTGAGGTTCTCTGTATAATCATGACCCGTTGAAAAAAAAATTGGTGAAAATTGAATATGAATCAACCTGCTCTGATCCAGGTGTTAGGGTTTTAAGCCTTTAAACTGGGTTTAAGATGTGATGAATTAAGAAAAACAAGGATAAAACCCTTTTTCCTGGGGTTAGCAGTCTTTGCCTTTGAAGAACTAACGTAACAAACTTCTTAATATTGATTGATTATCCATACAAGTTTAGACTCGAGCTATATATAGTTGAAAAGACTTGGTAAACAAGCAAAACTAATTAAAGGAACCTTGGAAAACTAGGAAACCAAGCTCTAAGAACGTAAATAATTAAAAGACTAATCTGACAAGCTAACTGAAATAAGGTAACGAGGAGTTGGCATCACAACATATCTCAAATCAAAAATCAAGTGAAGGAATCCATGAAGTTGTTTGACAAAACATGATTTAGGTTAAAACACACAAACCCATATAGATGATTTGACTTGAAGTTTAGCCAACAAATTATGAGCAATCCATAAGAACCCTAGTTCTCAATTTTTTCCATTAGGGATAAAATCAAATCTAAATTACCATTAATCAACTTTAGAACAAAACCATTGAGTAGAAACCTCCCTAACTTTTCTTACAAATCAAATCCATAACTTGATAACAACCTTTTTGCTGATTTTTCTTTTATCCCTAGCCTCAACAATCTCTTAAACATTTTGTTCTTGTTTAGGAAAAAGAAAAACGGAAACCGCTAAAGAGAAAGCGGAGGTTAGGGAAGACAAAGCTTCACCTTCTTCCTGCAAGTCTCCATTAAAATTTATTTTTTACTTTTCCATGAAGAAGGTAGAATGAAGAAAAAAAATGAAAATGAAAGAAAAGAATGATAGCCCGTTTTTCTTCTCCCTTAAAGCTTTCGGGTCAAAAGACTCAAATATCCCTGACTGGATCCAAAAAACAGACAGACAAGTGTATGATGAGGTGTCTAGCTGCATGTCAATCTATGAAGGCATCTAGACTTTCATTTAGGGCAGGCATCATCTTGCAAGCACCCAGAAATTTATAAAAGCACAATTATATTGACACACAATAATTAGAGGCATTCACGTAATATTATGAAAACCTAAAAAATCGGAGTATTACATATAGTCTTTCAAATCAGGGTTTGCAATCAATGTTAGCTTAGTAACAAAGCATTCAATATTCACCGTTAGATGAAAACCTGATTAGATACAAGCTAATATCTCTCAACCGTTAGATCGAAAACTTAGCTTGCCATACACACATGTACTTGACAATTTTGGGTTTGTGTAACCGTACCCAAATGTGTACAATAGTTGGTTCAATATTAGTCAACTAAATGGTTAGCCAAATGATAACTTTCATATCAACCATATTCTTCTTCACCATAACTAGTCCAAATGACTCAAATGAACTAGTTAGAGAGTTGTTCAATTGCTATGAGATCTTATGTACTACACAAGACACAATTGAAGCAAAAACGATGTGATTCACTCGAATCAATTCATGAACTATAAATCCACAGTTTGCAATAGCATTCCTTAGATAATTTAAATAAGTTCATGAACATCGTTTTTAGACATAACCACTCAAGTTCGCGGACTGGGTTCGTGGACTGAGTTCGCGGACTGAAACCGAGCTACAACTCCAGCAGAAGTTCTCGGGTTCGAGAACTACCCACATTCGCGGACTGAGTTGACTGCTCAAGTTCTGGTTTTTACTTGATCAACAAAGTTTGCAAACTTCGGTTCAAGTGCTAAGGACTTATACATATATGTGTTACAACAACAATGTTTATATCCCTCAGTGGTTATATTGTCTAAACTCTCATTTCAATCATTGAAACATTCTCAGAGGACGTCATATAGTTGTTATTCAAAAGCTAGTTTTCGTCAGAGCAATTTCCAAAGTGATTGAAACATAACATGACTTTCGTCACTAGGAAAAGATGAACTTGGCTAAAGCAAAAGCTTTACCAACACACATTTCGATAAATAGATAAGCGAGATATACTCAGATCCAAATGTCACATGTGTATATCTTTAGTCTATATAGTAAAACGACTTTTGTCTCAAGATAGGAGATAGAGTAGATAGACTTTTGAGTGATAGATAAGTTCAAGTCTCCAGATACCTTTTATTCGATGAAGATCCACTGGTTCCTTGAGTAGTCCTTCGTCTTGTATGATGATTGTCATGGAGTTCTTGAGCTCAACTACACTTTCTATCCTAGTCCGAGACCTTAGCTATAGTAGACTAGAAATCAATACTTTATAGATTTGATCACTAACATTGACAAACATGCTTGATATAGCAACGCATGCGAGTTCGACCGAGCAATGCTCTAACAATCTCCCTCTTTGTCAATTTTAGTGGCAAAACTATTAATACATATGGAATACAAAAAATATATAAATAAACTTTGTAGCTCCTATTCCACATGTCCAACCTTCAACAATACTCGAAATCTTCTTCACTTCCAAGTAGTCCAATGATCCCAAAGTTTGTAAGTTTAGCATCATCGTTGTTGAAAATCCGTAGCTATAACAATGAAAAAATCATCGGTTCTCAATCATTGTTATACAGTGTAATAATATTATTACACAGTGTCAAAGTCCAATTGCATCACAACTTTAACAACAATACTATGGTGATACTTCACTCCCCCTTAGTCAATACTCCATCTCACATGGAAATCACTCCCCCTTACATAATGATCCGAAAATCATATGTATTTGTAGTGTGAACTACATATTAATTCTCCCCCTTTTTGTCAATAAAATTGGCAAAGGTACAAGAACGGGATCCTAATGAAATTTCCGTAAGAGACATTTCATGACCAAAGGTAAATGTATATCATCTTATTTAAATGCAATCATAAAGCCGGAGCTAAATGAATTCATCAAGGAGTTTATAAAGACGCAAGATAACCCCTCTAATATTCCACATCCGCACTCCCCACAAAGATTTGGCAATTAAGCACAAGTTCAAAAGAACTCTCCCCCATAATATGCCATTCCCTAAGGAACAACAAGAGCGACCTCAATTTCAAAAGAAAAGAAGGATTTCTTTAGACTTAACAAATCGCATACAAGTATGAATTTGGAATCCAACAAGAAATATTCAATCAAATTAACCAAAGTGAACCAAGATTAATTTGATTAAATATGCTCAACACAAGTAAACTTATGAAGACTTAAAAAATCAATTAGATTGATTACAAGAAAACTCGCAAATAATCTAATTGTCATACTCAACCAAACTAATTACAAGAGTAATCAATTTAATTGGCCATACTCGACATAAGAATATCTATGGAGCAATGACTAAGTTAATCATAAAAATAACCATCCTAGTCAATCATGCTCAACAAGAGAAGACACTACAAAAAAAAAGGTGTATTGCAACATGTCTCAAATGTAGCAACAACCCATATTTAGTGTAGCTATATCTTTTTGCCACATAAAAATATTTTGCCACACCGGTGGCAACAGCTTGGGTGGCAAGATATAGTTGCCACCCCTTTAAGGCATAGTGGCAAAAGGTGGATTTCTTGCCACACCAAATGGTGAGGCAATAGCATGAAGCAATAGGTATTTCTATTTTTCTTTTTTCTTTATTTTAAATTTTAATTATTTATTTTAAATTTTTTGCCACATCAATTGGTGAGGCAATAACTTGAGGCAAAAACATTTATTATTATTTAATATAAAGTTATTTTGAATTACATTTTATTCAAAAATTATTTTTATTATTATTTAATATAAATTTATTTTAAATTACATTTTATTCAAAAATTATTTTGCCACACCATTGTCGTGACTATGAGTGCGGCAAGGCAAACCCTGATGCCACAGCTTGTATATAGCTAAAACTCATTTACTGATTTACTTGCCATTTTTATATTATATTTTAAATTATGCAGGGTAACAAAAAACAGTAAAACATTAACAACAAGTGAATCCAAATATAGAATTTAAGTTCCATTAAATAAAAGTAGTTGTCACAAGGTATAGAGAATCCCACTTAACCACAAGGAAACAAAAAAAATTACACAATCAAAACCAAAAGAAACCTAATAATTCAAACTTGGCCTAGTCCATGTTAAATCAACTCTCAGACGGCCTAGATATCCAATCCCAGACGTCTGTTCATGTTCCCTGCGTACCTGCTAAACAAACCAAAACAAAGACGACCGAGCAAAAAGAATATCAACAAATGTAGAGAATCATCATGTCTAATGGAACATCAACATATACCTTTTTATTATCAAGGAAGAGAGACTTACAATCATTTTGAGTTCTTGTTGAGTTGGTCCCTGGATATGCAAAGCGGCTCCGCAGGTCCAAAGAGTAGCTCCTCAGTTCTGCCAGGATGCTCCCCAGGCCTTTGGCGCTGCTCCAATGGTATGAAAGTCGTTGCACCGTGTATGTTGGGATGCTCCCCAGGCCTGTAAATCGTCTCTGCATGTCCAAAAAGTTGCTCATCTGGTCTTCCAGGATGCTTCACAGGTCTTTGGGGTTGCTCCAAAGGTATGAAATGCGTCGACCCGTGTCTGCTGGGCTGTTCCCCAGACCTGTAACGCGTCGAAGGTCCAAAAAGTTGCTCCTCTGGTATGCCAGGCTTCTCCCCAGGTCTTCGGCGCCGCTCCAAAGGTATGAAAGGCGTCGGCCCGTGTATAGATAGTTGCTCCCAAGGTCTGTGATGATGCTCCCATTTCTGAAGAGGTGATCTGAAGGTCCTGAGAGTTGCCCCGATCTCGTAAATAGGCCTGGCGTGCACAATCTGACATACTCCATCATTTGGTTCTGACGCATGTTATACTGCTCATTTTGCGCTTCCCTTCGCCTCTCCCATTCGGCATCTCGTTCTTTCATTTGCCTCTTAAATTCTTCCTCTCGCTCTTCCTTTTCTCTATCAAAATCCTCATTTCTAGAGTATTCCAGATGGCATCTTTGAGCTCTTATACGTTTATGTTTGTTTGTAGGTACTATATTTTCATAGATTTCATTACTGATCGACTGTTGGTTACCATCTTCATCCAACCCATTCTCATCCAACCCGGATTGTTCCTTCAATTGGGCCTATGTATATCAGGAAAAAAATAAAATAGGCATAGGTGTATTGTATAAGCAGAAAATTCATGAACTTTGCTAGGAAACCATTACAATAGACTTACAATGTATCCTTGTGAAAATGGGTCCAAAGCTTTTACACTGACTTTATTTATATGGGTTTTAATGAACACGTCACCATCAGTTGGTGGGTTCCCTCCGTTCTCTTAAGCCTAAACAAATTCATCCACATAATTATTAATGGTATCCAATAGAATTATATGATTAGAATTCTGACAAAACTTAATAGAAGAAAAAAATGGTTTAGCACTATCCAATGTTCACAGGCAGTTAAGCCAGACAGATGACCAACAAGTGATAAACATGCTAAAGGAAAGAAATGCCATTTAAGCACTGTTGAAAATACATGCATCTACATACCATTTCAGCTTCGCATCGAGAGTAGTTTTTCCTCCCCATTGTGTGCTTCATTTTCTGTTGGCTGCTACTAATGGCATTTTTCTTGGATAGTATCTTACGAATACGCAAGTCAAAATTAATTAGACATGAATGTTTTAACAGAACTTAAATGCAAACATTTTAGATGTGTGAACTTACTTGATGCCCTTCACTATCCCAAAGTTTTACAAGAAACTTCCACTGCCCTTCGGTTAACGAATTGGGTTTATGTTTCAGATTTATTGCATGTGTATTTGTGAGCTTATAGTGTTTCCTTTTCCATTTACCCTTCTTGTCTTTAAATATTCCACCAGCAATAGACAGGGTACCTTATTTATGACATTCATCAACAACAAAAAAATCCTGAAATGAATATAACAAAAAAATTGCCATTCAGTTCTTAAGTCACACAAACAATCCTTAAGTTCACTTCAGAGTATGTTCACCTTAAGTTCGGCCCATAACCAATCCTTAGCGTTGTCATCTTGCAAATTCCAAGTGTTTACCCAGTTCTAATGGCGAGATTATTTGAGCAACACACCAATGACACCGGAATATTTAGCTTAGTTTTTTCCACAAGGTATCTTTTTTCATATCCCAATCAACCATTTCTTTCTCCTCTTTTTTCTTTCCAATGAAAGATGCAAAAGTGATATCACCTCGCACCTTTCTCTCTCGATGGACAACAACTGCTTAGAGAGTAGCGTAAGCATTTTGTACACGGTTAACTAAAAATACATCCAAACATAACAGTACCCCAAAAAAAAATCACCAGTAGTTTCGGAATTGGAATGCTCTCCTTGCTCCCCATTTTGTTGATATTCCATCCTGCATAAAATAACAATGTTTCCTTTATAATCATACATCAGAAGAACACTCAGATTGGAATATTGTAATTTGTAATGTCCACATATAATCAAGGAGCTCATACGTAAATATAAAAAAAGAGCGAGTTTTGAGCAGCAACACTAAAACTAAGCAAATACATCTCCGTAAACAACATCATTCGGTGTTCCAAACATCTAAAATTCAACAAGAACATATTGTCTTATTAATACTTGCGTGTTTGGGAAACATCATCAATGCCAGAACTTTTCAGGTCAATTTGGGTTCGGATATTCATTTCACAGCAAGAAGAAAAAACATAAATAAATTCAGGCAGGCAGAACAAATAAGTTGATAGAAAATTTGAACCCAACCTAATTAGATTAATATCTGTAAATACTGTCAATAATACTTCAAACTAGTAACCGGAGCTATTAGTATGGTACTGGAAGAACGTATCATAAATTTGTACTACAAAAGTCCCCTGTCAAGAACCAGTGGCCTACTATGTGTATCTTGTCCAACACCTAATGGATTGAAGAGCTGGACTAAAGATTGTAAGCCATCAAAATATTATAATCTGATAGTTCCGCACCAAAGCTTGCAACCTGATGGGGAAAACAATGACCGACTGTTGAGAGTTTCCTATGAAGTCTACAAGCTAGAGTAACCATAATTGTGCATAACTATTTTAAATAAGGAGTTGTGTTGATGAAAGGAAAGCAAATAAACTGTAGATAATATCATACTGAAGAACTCAACTTCTAGTTAAAAGATAATCCTCAAGAATTTAACAAAATTATTCTAACAGCAATTACTGCTGCCTGTAACCTGCTTTTAAGAATAACATGGTACCGGAGAAGATAGTGCAACAAAATAACTGGTGGTTTCCAGAAATTGTATAAGTGAAGATTTTAACAGACATGCCAAGTAAAATAGACGGAACAAAGGAAAAAAGAGAATGAAACTTTCATGCTTTTCAATCTTATTGACTCAACAAGAACCGAAACCCAAATAATACATTGTAGGCAGACAAGAGAAAATAAAATGTCAGACAACAAAAAGAAGGCATCTAAAGACCATACACATTAGGATATCCAATGCTTCCAAAATGAACCCAAACATGAATCAAAGATGTCTTACCTACACATATGTTTGGAACAAGATAGTACAGCACATACCAGACTACTACTATTTTCTATCCCCAGGCAGTCACCATATCAAACGACGACTAAAGACACAAGTACCCGCATGTAAATGATGTATAAATCGCCACAATTTGACCCGAATCAATACACAACCATAAATAAACATCAAATCATAGTTGAAATCATTGGATAAGTCATTTGAGAAATAATTAAAGATCAACATCAAAGACAACAAGCACCTCGAAGAATAAGTCATTGGATAATGCTTTACACATCACATCTACACACAATTGGAAATTCTCAAACAAAATCAAATCCAAACAAGAACTAAAACAAAACAGATGAAAAATCCTTACCTAGTACTCAAAATGGCCCTAACAATCAAATATGAGAACCAAACAAAAAAAAAAACTTGCCAAAACTCAACATAAACCTTATAAGAAAGGGAAAGATAATAGGTATTGAAAACTTACTCTTCCTCAAATTCCATCTTTAGGAATTGAATAACCCTACAAACAAAAATAAAAAACGTATCAGAAAATTGAAAACCCAAATTAAAGAAAACCCCTTTTCGAATTAAAATTTCAGAGCGGAAGGAGGTGAGAAAATGACCTGAATAGTCTCTGGAGAGTGAAAAACCCAAATTAATCCGAAGAACTGTGTACATCTGTAAATAAAAAAGTATAACTTATTATGATCGATTGAAAGTTATTTAACCATTGATATAAGCATTAAAATGATATACCTTGACGTTTTTGATCTCGGAACTGATAATCCCCCAGAAAAGGTGTATCTCTTAACATCCCTGGACTGATTTTAGGGTTCAATTTATAGATATTCCAAAACACCAAGTGGGAATAATCCCGCCCAAAAGGATTTTCTTTTGATTTCATCCCGCCCAGAATGAAAATGTTAGGGTTCAAATCGAAAAAAAATTGACCGAGATTATTCCCGCTAAATGTTCTTCTTTCATTCCTTCTCAAAATACTCTTGTTTTCATCAAATTTTCATCCTACGTCGATGCAGAAATATTTCCAAACTAAATCTTCTATGAATAACCCCTAATTCCCCTTTTCC
The DNA here is from genome assembly GCA_023529315.1 of Papaver bracteatum. Taxonomy (NCBI): domain Eukaryota; kingdom Viridiplantae; phylum Streptophyta; class Magnoliopsida; order Ranunculales; family Papaveraceae; genus Papaver; species Papaver bracteatum. Next base: position 262,747 of record JAJJWX010004907.1, on the reverse strand, counting down.
TCTAACAAACTTTCCCTAATTTGAAGAGAAATTATCTCATCCTCGTTATCTCCAGTTCCCTCTGCAACTTTGTTCTGGGAAGGAAAAAGAAAAAAGAGAGAGAAAATTGAGTCTCGTGTATTAGTTTGGTCAGGCCAGGTGTAAACAGAACAAATATTTTTGTTAATACGTGGCTTCCACTTCTATAACTTTGTTAGTACGTGGCTCATTGGTGTTAGTTCTTTTTTTTTTTAAAAGAAAAGGAACTCAACCGAGTACCTGGCTCATTGGTGTTAGTTAATGGACATTGGATTCAAGCTACGACATATATACAAAGAAAAAATCCATGTTTTTTTTTGTCTTAATTTCAGAAACTCATTAATCGATAAAACTATTGAAAAAAACAAAATATTATTTAATAAATGTTTTAAAGGGAATTTGAAATATATTAATTATACTATTTTACATTATTTTAACCTGTTGCCATGTTTATGTTTCTAGAAATTAAGCTATTGCGTCTTCAAAAAATAACATGAGGTAAAAACGTATCTTTTGCCTCATTTGTTCACATGTGTAGCAAAAACTCTTACTTAATGCCACACCTGTAGCAAGAACTTACGGAGTGCTAACTAAATAACCATACTAGATGATTGATTTAGTTCATTTCGGCTCAACATAAGAGATTATGGAACCCCGACTAAGATTATCATAAGACATGACAACCTTAACCGTAAATGTACTCAACATAAGAAAACTTATGGAATACAAACTAAATAACCACACAAGTTGATTAATTTAGTTCTTAATGCTCAACATATAGCATCTCATGGAACAACCAACCATGCCAATAAGGAATAACCATACATAAAAATGGATCAATAAGGATCTATACCGTGGATAACACAAGGATTCATTATATGTTTCTATCACCATTTGCACAATGACATACAATAGACATAATCCTTGAATCACAAAAGATTTTAACCTATCTTACATCAGTAATTGACAATATATGCTTAACTTTTGTGTTTATCAAAATTCAATTCATCCTTTTATCAATATATGCATATCAATTCATGAACGACTTTACTTTTGACATAATATGGGACAATCAAGTTCACAGACGTAAACATACATATCCCATCAAAATATTGCAATATATAAAATCAAAATATTAATACTGCAACCATCATCTTCCAAACAAGTGTAGAATTTAAACCAATAAATCTAAAAACAAGAAGATGAAAAACATTGGATATAGCTACGTGTAATCACAATAATGGTTATTCCAAAACACTAGTTATATTCTTCTAAACAAAAGAGAAACAATTGAAGATTTACTAGATATGCTGAACTTGATTTGCAACTAAAGATCGAACAACCATAAGTTCATCAGATGCTTTCTTTAGTTCATTCTTTAGAAACTCAAGATTCCTTGTTGCTATTCTGAGTTGTTGACGAACGACTTCAAAATCACGAAGAAGATTTCCTACCAATTATGAAGACATCTGAACTGGTAGGTTGTTTTCATGATCAATAGCCTGATGACAGATTATGAAAACAGGGTCTTCATGAAACTTAATAGCCTTCTCCTCCATAAACACTTCTTTGTTGCTTCTCTCCATTGTGACAAGAATCCAGAAGAATCTTTTTATCCTTATGGAGCATGGTGTCAAATAATGACATATATATATGGGAGTTTATATATGAAACCCTAGGCACAAGGATGTCCGTGCGGTTCTTGTGAACGTGCAAAAGTGGTCATAGATGACCAAAACATGGAGGACCAAGCAAGAAGAGGATGAAGAGCTCAACAAGGAAATTTCACCAAAAACACCCAAAAAAAAAACTCAAAAGTAAAAATTGAAACACATACACCTTTGACAGTTTTCTCAAGACACTTTCTTGAGAACATAGAGCATCCTTCTTATTCCGAAGAAGAATGCTACAGACAATAGTCATGGTGTGTTGGGATGAGCATTTTGCTCATCATTGCTGACTTCTCCCTTTAGAGACAAATCACTCAACAATAGTGAAGAACTTTTACTAGGAGGGGAACTAGGGGTACCTGAGTTCGCTGCTTTCCAAGTTTTGGAGACACCCCGTTTGAGTTTGTTTATACTTGTCTTAAGTTCTGAGACTCGATTATTTAAGTGGAGAAAATCTGGGACAGAATTCTTGGATTCACAGTCTTCCATGGAACTTGAACTCTTTTTCTTTCTCCTGTGCCTTTTTCTCTTTTCAGGATTGTTTGTTACCCATTTGTTGTTGTTCCTTCTACCTTGATTCATATTTTGTATTCCAAAGTCCTGAATACGAGATGACTTGTCAAGATAGTTTTGTTGATTGTTGAGTGTGCCTTTTACTCCAACAATATGAGAGACAGGTTTAATCATTTCTTTAGACACCCATATAAGAACGTCGTGAAGTTTTTTATTTCTTAACCGAAAACGACATTTTCGCTTAGGATGTCCTTTATTTCCGCAGTAATAGCAGTTTAAGGAATTATTCTTAACTGTTCTCTTGTGAGTAAATTTGGGAGACATCCCTTCCTTAGGCACATTGCAGGCTGCAAACTTTTTCTCACATGAAGAATTATCAACTGCCTTGATGAAATTGATCTTACCAGTTTTTGGAGTGTCTATTCCTTTATAGCCCAGACCACGTGTATCACGATGTTCTTTACATGCTCCAATCATAGAAGTCAATTTCGTTGAGCTAGTATTGAATCTTCTCAGACCCTCTTCTGGTGATTTTACCTTATCAAGAGCAGCTGCAAGATCAGTCTTCAATGAATTTTATTTAGTAAGAAGTCTGAGTTCTTTGTCATTAAAACACTTCTATTGAGAGTCATACAGTCAACTGAAGTTAGCCATATGAACACTTTTATTATTAACCACATTTATCTAACACTTCTAGAACAAATGATGATCAAATGAATCTAATTGTGTTACTCATATAGTTTTTCAATTGTTTATATTCTCATAGAAGTATACAAAACAGTCTCGAAAAAAAATCGGATTTGATTCATGATTGTACTACTTATTCAACAATCAATTCATGAACATTAAGCCACGGTTTTCAAAGATTGCATTCCTTAATTTATTAATGTATTTTTTTATGAGTATGAAATCATACTAAACTAATTTTAGAACTTAAACCAACTCAGTTTGCAAACGGGTACGCAAACTTAAGTTCCGGACTTTGGTCTTGTCCGACAGTTCACAAACCGGTATGCATACTGTTGTTCCGGACCTAACTCAGGTAGAACCGTTCGCATACTGATATGCATACTTGGTTCCCAGACTTTAACAGTTACAACAGTTCGCATACTGGTATGCAAACTTGGTTTCCGGACCTGAATCATACTACAATAGTTTGCGTGCTGGTATGCATACTGTGCTATATCCAGACAATGATTAATTTTTCTAAATTCCTATTTCAATTATTGAAAGATCCTTAGAAGACGACAATAGCTGTCGCACACAAACTATTAGGTTATAAGTAATTTTCAAGTGATCGAATGATCAACACGAAACATTCTGAGTCGACATCAAATGATTGTCTTACACAAATCATGTAAGATGTTTCAAGGAAATTTTCACATGATCATCTTTTGACTTATTATTTAGTTTCCACAAATAAATTGTTTCCAACTAAACTCGTCAAGAATATTGATGAACGTAGTTAAAGAAAAAAGCTTCCAACACATATTTCGAGAAAGATATAAGTGAGTGAAACTCAGCTCGAAATATCAAATGTGTATAATGTAAAAGTTTATATGGCTATACGACTTAGTCTCAATAGAAGATAAAATAGAATATACTTCTGAGTAATAGATATGTTTTAGTCTCCACATACCTTTTGTTGATGAAGTTCCTCCAAGCTTTCCTCAGTAGATCTTCGTCTTAAATCGATGAACGCCGTGAAGTCTAAAGCTCAACTGCACATTCTATCCTAATACGAGACATAGTTATAAGTAGACTAGAAATCAAGACTTATAGTTTTGATCACCTAAACTTGAAAAACAAGCTTGAGATAGCAACGTTTGCGAGTTCGACCGAGCTGTTCTCTAACAATCTCCCCATTTGTCAATTTTAGTGACAAAACTATCAATACATATGGATTACAAAATAAATAAACTTTGTAGATTCTCATCCAACATTCTTGATTTCCTTGGTTCTTTAACATTCTTTGTATTCTTCGTCACTCCAAGTACTCCAGTGATTGTGAACGTGTTCAACTCAACATCATTGTTGTTGAAGATTCGTAGCTATAACAATAAGAAAACAGATGTTCTCAATTATTGTTATACAGTGTCATAGTATTATTACACATCATCAAAGTTCAGTTGTATCAAAACTTTGAAAATAATACTATGGTGATATGTATCACTCCCCCTTAGTCAATACTTCATCTCACAATGAAAACCACTCCCCCTTACATAATGATCCATAAACCATATGTATGTAGTGTGAACTACAAATTAATTTCCCCCCTTTTTGTCAATATAAATTGGCGAAGGTACGAAAACTAGCGGGATCATAATGAAATTCTCAAAGAGATTATTCATGACTACTATAGAACATATCAACTTGGTTTCGATGATTTCACATAGTCGAAACTTAGTGTATTCATCAAGGAGTTTATAAAGATACAAGATAACTCCTACAATATTCTACGGCCGCACTCCCCACAAAGATTTGGCAATTAAGCACAAGTTCAATTAAGAACTCTCCCCATAAAATGTCATTCCCTAAAGAACAACAAGAGCGGCCTTTCTTTTACACGAAAAGAAGGATTCCTTTGGACATTAACAAATCACATGAAACATGAATTTGTATCCATAAAACTCGAATAAATTAATCACAAGAAGACCTTATAGATTAATTTAGTCGAAAATGCTCAACATAAGAAAACATACAGAGCCATACAGTACTTTCGCATTGAAGTGGATCAGGGAAAGATCAATACTGCGGAATATTCAAAAGTTCATTCTATCTTTTATCAATATTTGCATAATAACATAATAGACTTAACTTTTGACATATATGAGATAATCATAGTTCACGGACGCAAACACACATATCCCATTATATTTTTTGCAATATATAAAACCATAAAGATTAATACTGCAAAATCATCTTCCAAATAACTTAAAATTTAAATAAATAAATCTAAAACATTGCAAGATGAAAAATCGTTGGCAATATCTATGTGTAATCACAATATTTGTAATTCCAAACCCTAGTTATCCTTCTTAAAACACAAGAATAAATTCTCAAAAGAAGTTTCCTAGACATTAAGATTCTTGAATTTGTTTTTATCATCCCCGAACTCCTTATCGTCAACAGACATTGGAACATAAGGCTCTTGAAGAAAGTAGTCAATTCCAACAAACCTTCTTGACTGATGCCAAACTAGGGCCTTCCGAATTTCCAGAGTTCTTGTAATAATAGCCTTTATTTGATGAATCTCCATCCTTGTTTCTTTCATCTCTTCAAGAACACCAGAAAACTTCTGAAGATTTGAGAGGTTAGCCATTAGTTTCTTCATATTCTTCCTTTTTCTCTTCAAAGTTTTAAAGGAAAGAGATTTATCTTTTTCCTTCATGATTGATGGCTTAACAATCATGTTAACATCTTTTCCATCAGAAGATATGATGCTTGGAGTCTCCAGAACCTATATACAGAGTAAGTAGGATTCACGTACGACCAACTCATAACCCTAAGAAAGGTAGAATTATCATCTTTTAATAATCAAAACATGGTAAACCTTTTCAACATCAATTATGAAAAGATCAACAACATTCCATAAAATAATAAGAAAAATAAACTAACTTTCTTTTTTTAAAACCCGATTGTGCATAAATCTTGTCTCTTTTTAAATTCGGACACATGAAACAAGATGCACCTTCAACACAATTAAGTTGTATTGGGGTGAACAGTAATCTGTCCACCATACAATTCTTGTACGAAATTCTTAATACCCATTTTCATAGATTGTTTATACCATGTTCTTTTCTGTAGAGGTCTATCTTTTTCTTTAGAAATTAACTTCTTCGAAGATGAGTTGAATTTACATACCTCAGATGAATTCGACTTCTGAACAAATTTGAGTTTGTTTTCTAATCGATTTGCTCTCCTTTGAAGTTTGTTCACATATCTTATTTTATGTTTGTACTTGAAACAATTAGAGAGTTCATGACCCTTAAAAGTACAATAAGAACATGTCAATGTGGAGGACGGTTCAAACACCATAGCTGAGCATGATGCTAAATAAATTGAGGTACCTGAAACATGTGAGATAGAATTTTCAATAGACATGGAAAAATTCATTTTATTCTCCTAAGTGGTTGAAGAAGTTTCTCCAAGAAGAATATCAAGATTGATGTACGTATTGCTACAATTATCAAAATCAATATTTTCACCAAGGAGTGCAACACTTGACTTTTCATCTTCATTTGAATCATAGTGATCAGACATTTTATCAAGAGTTGTAGTAAGACCTTTGTTCCCAGTGTATTTTCTACGATTTGGGCACCCATTAGCAAAATGACCAAAACCTTTACACTTGAAGCAATATGGCATATCTGAAAATGCGAGGGTACAACAACCACACCCAAAAATTCGTTTGGAAATCCCTGAGGACTTACTCCAATAAATTTTCTAGAGAATCAACTAGACAGTCAGGCTCAATCTAGCATAAAGCATATCAAAGAGTTTTAATATCTCTGTTTCACAATGTAATCAGCAAATCAAACAGATAAAAATCCGCGAGCCTGATTATTATGTGAAACAACTTGAACGGTACCAAAGACCAATGTTTAAGTGTCAATCAATGTAAATCAACAACCAAAGTTTGGATATTCTAATTGATTGATATTAATGCACAACCTGTGATATTTCAATTATATAACAAAATATAATGCGAAAAAGAAATAACACAGACACCAGAATTTTGTTAACGAGGAAACCGCAAATGCAAAAAAAATCCCAGGACCTAGTCCAGATTGAACACCACACTGTATTAAGCCAATACAAACACTAGCCCTACTACCAATTAACTTCGGACTGGACTATAGTTGAACCCTAATCAATCTCACATTGATTCAAGGTACAGTTGCGCTTCTTACGTCTCTGATCCCAGCAGGATACTACACACTTGATTCCCTTAGCTGATCTCACCCACATCTAAGAGTTTCTACGACCCAAAGTCGAAGACTTGATAAACAAATCTGTATCACATAGTAAAGTCTATAGGAATAGATAAATCTGTCTCCCACAGATAAACCTATAATTTTTTTTCCTTCTTTTGACAAAATCAAGGTGAACAGGAACCAATTGATAACCCGAACTAATATTCCCGAAGAACATCCTGGAATCACAGACGAAACAAGTTATCAATCACCTCACAATAAACTTAATCAACTTGCGAAACAAGTTATTGTGGAATCACAAACGATGAGACGAAGATGTTTGTGATTAGTTTTCTATCTTTCCTATAGGAGATATAAATCTCAATCCAATCTAACGATTGCACTCAATCATGATAGAAACAACAAGATCAGATCACGTAACTACAAAGAGAATAGTTGGGTCTAGATTCACAATCCCAATTGAAAAAGCGGGGTTCTAACAACCTCACCCAATATTTCGATTAGCAATCTGTATGGACTAACTCTAATATACTTTTAAGAGAATCAACTAGACAGTCCGACTCAATCTTAATAAAAAAAGTATATCAAAGAGTTAATATCTTTATCTCTCGATTTGATCTATAATCAAGCAAATAGAAATCTGTGAGTCCTTATCAAATATAAGAGAGATATAAACTTGGATGGTACCAAAGACCAATAGCCAAGGATCAATCAATTTCCAATCAACAACCAAATGTTGGATTTCAAAATTAATCGATACAACGCACAACCTGTGATATTTAAATTATATAACAAAATATAATGCGAAATACAAATAACACAGACACCAGAAATTTTGTTTACGAGGAAACGACAAATACAGAAAACCCCGGGACCTAGTCCAGATTGAATACCACACTATATTAAATCCCTATAGACACTAGCCTACTACAAACTAACTTTGGTCTGGACTGTAGTTGAACCCCAATCAATATCACACTGATTCAAGGTACAGTTTCGCTCCTTACATCTCTGATCCCGGCAGGATACTATGCACTTGATTCCCTTAGCTGATCTCACCCACAACCAAGAGTTGCTACGACCCAAAGTCGAAGACTTGAATAAACAAATTTGTATCACACAGAAAAGTCTACGATAATAGATAAATATGTCTCTCACAGATAAAACTATGAGTTTTGTTCCGTCTTTTGATAAAATCAAGGTGAACAGGAACCAATTGATAAACCAGACTTATATTCCCGAAGAACATCTCAGTATTATCAATCACCTCACAATAATCTAAATTGTATGGTAGCGAAACTAGATATTATGGAATCACAAACGATGAGACAAAGATGTTTGTGATTTCTTTTTATCTTTCCCTATCGGAGATATAATCTCAAGTAAATTATTCAATTGAACACTTATGATAGAAAATGGCAAGATCAGATCGCACAACTACAAGAGAAGTAGTTTTGTTTGGCTTCACAATCCCAATGAAGTCTTTAAGTCAGTAATCGACAGGGTCTCGAGAAGAAACCCATGATTAAAGGAGAATCGACTCTAGAAAACCAACTAGTATCACACATGAGGTGTGGGGATTAGTTTTTCCAATTGCTAGATGTCTCCTTTATATAGTTTTCAAATAAGGGTTTGCAATCTAAGTTACCTTGGTAACAAAGCATTCAATATTCACCGTTTGATGAAAAACCTGACTTATCTAAGCTAATATCTTTCAACAGTTAGATCAAATCTTAGCTTGTCACACACACATGAAATGTATTTCATTTAGTGGTAATTGAACTTTTGTCCTTACTTTGATGGTCTACACAAATATCCTTATCACATAATAATTTTGTCCCTCTTTATCTATAAGCCCATCAGAGGCCCATTAACAATTTCGGGACTTCCAAATATACCTCGTTTTTTAATCTTTATACCCCATTGATTTCTGTTTCTTCTTATCTCCTTAATTTCTCATCCAGAGAAAAACGATCGAGCTCACCATCTTCATCTCCGTCGCCACCACCATCTTCATCTCCGTCGCCACCATAACGAATGCAACCAACACCAACACCACAATCATCTCAATCGTCATTATCACCATCTTTAACCTTTCTCACTTCCTGTAACTCGGAAAATGGGATATGGATTTAATTGAGTTGATATCAAGATCCAGATCGAATCATGATTCAGTACACAGGATGAGTAAACTTCATCAGAGACTAAACTTTATCCTACAGCGATTATGCGATGTGGAAAAAAAAATCACGGGGGCGGATAAAGACGGATCGATAAAAGACTTTTTGAGACGCCTTATGGAAGCTCGAAGATTTTTTTCACAAACTCGAAGCACGAAGATGTGATATTCTTGATCCAAACAAGGTAAAAAAGATTTTTCATTCTATTGTTAGTCAGATTGGTTCAGATATTAAAAACAATGAATCGAGGATTTCGTCAAATTATAATGGATCTGAACAAGAATGAGAATATTATTGTGATAGAGCTGATGAATCCGAGACTATGAAGTAGGTGCCGCTGCTATGAGTTTTAAGAATGAAAATGGTGGTTAACTGAGATGGGAATTGCCTGTGATGGTTTGATATGAGTTCTGGTGATTAATGGAAGAAACATCAAGGGTTTTCAGTGGGTTGATTCGAAATGGATAATGAAGATGGTGGTGCTACTATTGTGCAGATGCAGATTCACAATTAGATAAATGTTAGGGAAGTGACAAATGTTGCTTTGAATGGTATTGTAAATCTATATGTTGCAGTGGTGTTTGTTGCAGCTGAACTATAGCAAGCAGAAGAAGATGTTGGTGGCTACTACAATGAAGGAGATGAAGCTACAGGTGATGATCAATTGCTGTTGTTTTATATGTTTTCATGGGATCAACAATGGTTGTTGATCCATCTATATGGATCAATTCCTGTTGTTTATCCAATTTTTTATTGGATCAACTCCTGTTGGTTTTGGTTGGAATGATGAAATTGTTGTTGGATTTTGGTTCTGCTTGTTTTGGTGGTGGTAGTGGTGCTGGAGATATGTGATTTGTTGGTGGCGGTAATGGTGGAGAGGTACTAATGAGAAATTAGTCATGACAGTAGTAGTAGAATGGTGGTTCCGGTTGTTGTAGTTGTCTAGATTTGTTTTGAAGCTGGTCTTGGAGCTATTGGTGTTTATGAAGCTACATGTAATGATCAGGTAATGAAATATGGTGGTTATATGGGTTGAAGTAGGCAGTCATATTGGATCAACTATGGTTGTTGATCCATCTATATGGGATCAACTACTGTTGTTGATCCTTTGAACTCATGCTTTGTAGTTTAAATCATGTAAACTTCTTCCAATGTTGAACTTGTGGTGCAATGGTAGCATGACTGACTCCATGTCAGATGATGTGTGTTCGACTCACACCAAGTTCACTCCATTTTACATGGATCAACATTCATTGTTGATCCAATTTTGGTGGATCAACAATGGAAGTTGATCCACTCAATTGGATAAACTTCTACTGTTGATCATTTTTTCTTGGATCAACTATCGTTGTTGATCCCCTAAACTAGATAAACTTCTACTGTTGGTTCTATTTTTATTTGGATCAACTATTACCAGTGGTGGTGGTGGCGGCGGTGACGGTGGTGGTGGCAGCGGCGGCGGCGGTGACGGTGGTGGCGGCGACGACGAACTTGTGGTGGTGGAGGACTAATGGTGGTATAATGGTGGTGGTGAAGGAGTGGTGGTGGAATATTAGTGGTGGTGGCGGTTGGTAGGTGGTGGTTGTTGAACGGTGGTGGTGGAATGGTAGTTGAATTTTGGTGGTGGTGGTGGTGAAGTAGTGGAAGAAATTTGTTCCATTTTGAAATAAAGAAAAAATATTATATGGGTGAGGGTATTAAGGTAATCTAATATTTAATGGATAAGGTTATTAAAAAGGAGGGACATATTTATTGTTGCATAAGGACATATTTATTGGGTGTCAAAAGTAGGGACATATAAATAATATACCCTTTCAGTTAGGTTTGAGTAACAGTACCTAAACGTGTACATTTGGTTGGTTCACAAATGGTTGACCAATGGTTAGCCATATGAGTACTTTCATATCAACCATATTAATCTTTCTCATAACTAGTTTAAATGACTCATAAGAACTAGTTCAAGAGTTGTTCAATTGCAAGGAAATCTTATGTACTACACAAGACACAATAGAAGCAAAATCGGTTTGATTCACTTGAATCAATTCAAGAACAATATAGCCACGGTTTCCAAAGATTGCATTCCTTATTGATTTATTGTTTAAGTTCATGATCAACCGATTTGAGAAATAACCAGCTTAGGTATGCGTATGGGTATGCGTACTCTAGCTACCGGAATTGGGTTTGAAAACCCAGCAGAAATTTTCGGTAGGAAAACTTTCTTGGGTACGCGTCTGGGTATGCGTACCTAAGGTGACTGGTTTGTAAGTTCATAAACTCCAAACTACAGCAGAAATTCTCGGTACAAGAACCTCCCCAGTACGCGTATGGGTACGTGTACCTAACCTGTATCCTTCACTAATACTGCATGCACACATATGCACGCACTTAGTTTTCGGTACATGGACTTATACACTAATTAGCGAACATACTATATATGCTTATAGCTTATATCCGTATGTGGTTACGTATTCTCAACTCTATATTTCAATCATTGAAATATTCTTCTATAATGTTAATAGTCGTTAGACATAAAGAATCGACTATCTTCATTAGAGCCATTTTCAAGATTGAAACGTCATCATAACTTTCATCACGGGAAAAGATGAAAGTGGTTAAAGCAAAAGCTTACCAACACATATTTCGAGAAAAAGATAGGCGAGTAAACTCGGATCGAAATAGAAAATGTGTATGTATGAAAACTATCATACTTATACAACTGTGTCTCAAGAGTAGGAGATAGAGTAAACTTTTGAGTGCTAGATGAGTTCAAGCCTCCACATACCTTTTTGGTCGGATGAAGTTCCACTGGTTCCTTGAGTAGTTCTTCGTCTTCGTAAGATAATCACCATAGAGTCTGGAGCTCAACTATACTTAACTATCCTAGATCGAGACTTAGTCATAAGTAAACTAGAAATCAAGACATATAGTTTTGATCACTAATATTGACAAACATGCTTGAGATAGTAACGCATGCGAGTTCGACCAAGCAATGCTTTAACAATCTCCCCCTTTGTCAATTTTAGTGACAAAACTATCAATACATATGGATTACAAAATAGATAAAACTTTGTAGTTTCTCGTCCACATGCTTGATCTCCTTGGTGCTTTAACATTAGTCGAAAACTTCGTGTTTTCCAAGTACTCCCATGATTCCATAGATGTTCAATTCAACATCATAGTTGTTGAAGTCCCGTATCCATAACAATGAGAAAACAAAATCTCTCGATCATTGTTATATAGTGTCATAGTATCATTACTCAACGTCAAAGTTCTTATATCACAACTTTGACAACAATACTATGGTGATATGTATCGCTCCCCCTTAGTCAAGACTTTCGTCTCAACACGAAAACCATTCCCCCTTACATAATGATCCGAAAATCATATGTATTTGTAGTGTGAACTACATTTTAATTCTCCCCCTTTTTGTCAATAAAATTGACAAAGTTACGAAAAAGGGATCCCAATAAAAAATTTACGGAGACGCTTCAAGACCAAAGAAAAGGACATATCAACTTGTTTAGATGCAATCATAAAGCCGATGCTAAATGTATTCATCAAGGATTTTATAAAGATACAAGATAACCCCGAAAAATTCCACAGCCGCACTCCCCTAAGATATGGAAATTAAACGTAAGTTCAAAATAACTCTCCCCTATTTGATGTCATTCCCGAGAGAACAACAAGAGCGAACTTACTTTTAAGAAAAGTAGGATTTTATTGGACACCAAACACCATAAGAAATGATTTTCTATATCCAAAAGTTCTCTATTAAACTAACCACAAGAGAACTCATGATTAATTTAACCGGAATACACAATCAAATTAAATGCAAAAGTGATCAATTTAATTGAATCATGCTCGACATAAGAGAACTTACGGAGCTACGACTAAGTTAACCATAAAAGAATAATTAACTCAATCGTTTTATGCTCAACACAAGAAAACCTTATGGAGCATTGTAGTATACACATAAAATATGAATCAGGGAAAGAACAATACTGTTGCGAACAAGGATTCATTCTATTTTTCATCACTATTTGCACAATGACATACAATAGACATAATCCTTGTAAACAAAATATTTTAACCTATCTTCCATCAATGAATTGACATGATAGGCTTAACTTTTGTTTGTCAAAAGTTCATCGATCTTGTATCAATACTTGCATATCATTAGTACAAAACAAAGGTAGGATAAGTTTGCCCGTGTTAGTGGTGGTCAGGATTTGTCCAGACAAAGATAAATCAAGGGTTGTGGTTCTTCTGACCACCCTCTACAACTCGCATGCATGGAATCAATTCCAATATTATGAATGAAAAATGAATATTCAATTCAAGATATGGATTTTCAAAAATTATAACGGAGAGGTTCGAACTCATGACCTATTGTGTCATAAGAGTGGCCTCTAACCAGTGTTCCACCTTGGTTGGAATTAATAGAAAAGATAAATCAACGGTTGTGGTTTGTTCAACTTATATATCATAATTGTTTTATTAATTAGTGTTTCACTAATTGCACATAATAAATAATCTATTCATTATGAAGTGTTCCTTAATTAGTGTTTCACTAATTGCTCATAATAAATGACTAATCATTTTCTAATTATAAATATTTTCTTAATTAATTATAATACTTATTTCTATTAATAAGTAATTTTGATAAATAATATCAATAGACATTTTTGACGACAATGAGTAGTAGAAGAGGTGGAGGCCGAAAGATTATTGGTGGTTAAGGGTGGAGCCAAGAACAATTATATTTATTTTTGTTCTTTTATCATAAAATATGATACAAAATCCATTTTTCACATGTATCCAACTTGCCAAGAATTTTTTATCCCTCTTTCCTCAAAATCCTGGCTCCGCCCCTGATTTGTGGTGGAAGAAGTAGTGATGGTGAGTGCTGGTGAGTAGTGATGGACAATATTAATTTTATGTTGTCGTTACAACATCGATAACATCGTAGTATGGAAGACGTGGTTGGTTGTTTTTAACACTTTTGATAAATGAAGGTATCATATATTTCAGGGATGATATCATACAAGACAATATTTTCATGATCGTAGTTGGATCACTCAAATGGTACCCCTGTTATATTTGGTACTATATCGTATAAATCATGATTTTTTAATGTTAAAATAAAATTGATTGCAATACAAAAAAGAATATATACACGGAAAAAAAATTGAAACTAATCAATTGACGACATTTTGTTCAATCTAAACCTCATACATGGCATTTGTGATTGAAAATTAGAATTGCATCCAACAACCTACATGGGGTGGGTAATAGTGATGGTGGCAGTGGTGAAGTCAAAAATTGACATTGAGGAGGCCTACTTTAAATAAAAAAAAAAACATGTAAACTTTGGTGGACTTAACCATAAATATATATGGACAAAGTACTATTTATAAAATAAATTAAAAAAATTATATAGTTATTAAAAATTTAAGGGGTTAGAGCCAGGTTAGTCAACCCTTGGCTCTGCCACTAGGTGGTGGTGGATTAAAAAAAAGGATTCATATGGTTTTATGGTGGTGGCGGGTATTGGTGAACAAAAACATATTATGTTAATTTCGTAACGCCAATATGTAACGTTATATTATCTCCCTTATAAAGCAAAGTTTGGCTAACTTAGCCTATCTGAGTGGTGGCCAGGATTTAATCTTGGCAAAGATAAATCTACGGCCGTGGGTTGTTCAACTTTAATGTTAGTTTAAGTGATTTATTAATTGGTTTTGTCTCATTAATTGCTCATAATAAATGGTTTATTAATTTTTATTTCTACTAATTAAATTAATAAATGCATATTCCATTAATTTCTTAAATGATATTATTAGTGTTTTATTAATTGGGGTCTTATTAATTGTTTATGATGAATGATTTATTAAATTTTCATTTCCCTTGATTAATCTAATAAATATATAATTTCGTTAATAAATAATTTTACTAAAAATTACCTCAATTGAAACTATTAAACATAACGTGATGGTTGTGATTAGGAATAAAGATGCATGTAACGGGATCAGATCACATGTCCCGTATTTTCCTGTTTGTTCATGTCCTAGCCAATGAAAGTACGCCACCTATTTTTCGCTATGTTGTTTTATTTGTAAATTCATGGCGAGATTATATTAACCTAACGTCGTTGTCGATCACTAAAACTACCCTGTCTTTAGTTCTTTGTCTTTTCAAAGATGAATTTATATCTACTCCTCTCGCCTCTCTGATAACCTTAAATAACATGTTAAAGATCGTAAAAACAATAACTATTATATAATGAGTGCAAATATTTTTTTGAGAAAACAAAAAATAAAAATAAATAAATAAAAAGGGATCGTCGTTCAGATCCACAACTACAAATTTAATCCAGTTTGATGAAGCTGGTAGTGTTCAAATAAAAATAAAATGTTAAGTTCAATCCAAAACCACGGTATCATGTACGCAAAAGCCTAACATTTTAAAAATCCATAACAACAAAGTTAAGATAAAATATTTATCAATACATCAAAGTTTGAGAATATAAAGATAAAATATTTAGCAAAAATTAATGTGTCGAGTCTCGCCCTCTGCTTAACCCGTGCCGTAACGGAACATGATGTTGATAGAAACCCCAAATATTACGTCAATTTTTCTTTACTTTTGATAGGGCTTAACCCGTGCCGTAACGACACGGGGGTCGACTATTATATTTACATAATATTTTACTTTTCCTTTTAGGCACCCAGACAAAAAATATTTATGTAAATCAATGAAAATTGTATTATCAATTGAATTAGCTACAACTCAAATGTATCCCTTTTTATGAAAATGCTCCTCAAAAAAAAATTAAAAAAATCCTAGCTTCGAGTGATAACCTATAGAAGTATGAGGAAACCATTCACGGTTTCGAATAGACAGGAGTATTTCTTAGATGGAATTCTGCACGTGTCGATAATTGGTACACACCTGCAAAAAGAATGGATATCAACAATGAAAAATTATAGTTAGATGCACACATTTACAGTGCATCAATGGGAAACATGAAATGGCCAAAATGGAATAGCTCATGATTAGCGAAAATGGGATATACCTTAGAAGCAAAACATTTGACATAATAGCTCATGAGAATATTGTATCCATGGACCTGATAGAAATTTGCATCTCTGATGCAGGGCGGAAGCGTTGAACAGAACTAAAATCTAAAACTCATGTTTCCGAGATACCACTCTCAAGGAAAAACATTATTTTTCATTAATCAAAATCTTCTCCCCTAAAATGAATACATGGAGCTCTTTATATAGATAACTCCCAGACAAATAATCAAAATACTTATTCCTTTAAATAAGAGATTTCTAAACTAATATATAAAATCCCTAAATAAATAATTATACTTCTAAAATATTCTTAATAAATGAAAACATCTTAATTAATTACAATATATTTTTCTAGATTATTAAAATATATTAAATAATAATGAAAATATCCAAGCATATTTTCGTCCCATGAATACTCCACCATATTTTCTAGATAATTAAAATATATTAAATAATAATGAAAATATCCAAGCATATTTTCGTCCCATGAATACTCCACCAATCTCCAAGACCCTAAATCATTTGACATGAGCGTTGATTGAAAATGCAAAACAATGGAATACCTCAAATTTGAAACACACAAATGAAAACAAATGAGAAGTAAGAATAAACCCTTACATTGAAGACATATCTTCTTCTCATTATGATTACCTGTAAAAATAAAATCAAAATATTGACAAAAACAATTAGAAACAGTAAGATAAAACCAAAAATTGAATATACGATAATCTAGGAAATCTTTATTTCAAAGAAAATAAATATTACATTTTTTGGATTCAAAAGCCTTTTGAAACCATTTGTAGACCTGGTATTGATCCAAGAGTTCTTCACAACACTGCCTAGAAAAAAAGAATAAGCTAATGAACTGGAAATGCTTATGTGAATTGCATATTTAGAGTTCAGGGTTCAGTTTAGTTTATTCAAATACGATCTTTGAATATTTGGTGTTGTAATGAACTAATAAAAATGATTTTTTCAGTTTAGTTTATTCAAATATTTGGCACTGTAATGAACTAATCATAATTTATGAAACACATTTCTCACCTGATTAACACCTAGATAAATACTTGCGATGATGGCCATTATATATCGAAACTTCTTGGTGAGCTCAAAGCAGAGGCCACTTATGAACTGTGATGTGAATTGGATTTCTGTAATTTGAGAAAAATATACGCAAACCACCAACTGCTTAAGTAATACCCCAAATGTCTTAGTGTTACCAAGAATTCGATTCAAATATGCAAGCTCATATTCACGTTAAGGACCACACTCTTATATAAATTATCCACATACATGATACATCAGTGGCAATGCAATCCTTGAATCACCTTTATAATGAGATTCTCTTTGTTTCTTTTTTTTTTATCTTCCTAACATTGCACACTATAAGCACGCATAGGAGGTGATATCTAAGATTGAGGTATAATTCAAATCTATTAGATTCATACCATTTACAACTGGATGCCTTGAAAAAAATTGACGCGTTGTTATTATTATTACATAAAAGGGATACATTGACCACACTTGCGCAAATATCTCACTTCGCAAATGATTGGTGTTGCATGTACTGTCTAGATTTCAACGAGGAGTTTGAGGAAACAAGGAACCAGAAGCAGTGTCCGGAGTATTTTGGATATAGTAACTTAGACCCGATGTAATACTTTTGTTTTTTTTGTTTTTTGTTTTTTAGTTTTTCCACAATCTATTTATTTAAGAAAAATAAACATTGCAAATACATAACATCAACGAAAATTAGATAGATTGCGTTTGACAATAATGTCTACTGATGGTCCGGAAACGGCAAAAGAAAGGAATTGTGTAGAAGATTTGTTGGGATATACAACGGATTACTTGATACGAATGAAATAGGTATAACTATTTCGATTCTGAAATCACATAAAGTTCACAGTAGAAGATGACATCAAGTTTAAAGTTAGTAACAAACATAATATGGTTAACTAAAATGTTAAAAACAAACAAGATATATAAACTTAGAAAGACGTGGGACTTGAAGAGGCCAATTTTTAAAACTACATTCCTAGAAAGCAACGGTCCATAATACCATAATTGTTTTTTTATAAATGTTCAACGTAGAATATGTCAACTTTTGGTTAAGGATCTATTGACAACCTATTAATTTGAAATAGGATCAGGGAGTACAATATGTGTTTAAGGTTCTTTATGAGGTAATGTGTCACCAGATTGTATTCCAAGTGAAGGTAGGAACATACGGAAGTGACAAAATGTCCAAGACTTTTGAAGTTACCAAAGCCTTCGTTAAGATGAATTGCTGGGCACAATACTTTGTTGAAGATTTAATGGTAGAGGTTCGCATATATACAATCCCTTCGAAAAGGTAATGGGTACACATTTTAAACATTGTCATCTAATGGGTGTTGAAAAATTACAGGAAAATCATGTCACATTGGATAGTTTGTATCATTCGTTCGACGCAAAAAAAAATACTATTCTCTGCCTACTTGGAGGATCGACAACATGATCATGATAGCTGGGGCGAAATATGAGCATGTGGAGACTTTTATGGATGATATTGATTAGTTGATTTCACTGAGATGAGCGCTGCTGACGACATATTTCCAAAAAATATTTAAACTTCCATGTTCATGTACATCATTATCTCATTATAAGCAATGAACCTAAATAAAAAAGTGTCTGGAAGTTAAGATTATATTTCTTTTGTTTGAGGAAATCTCCGGAGGTAAAATATTAAAGGAAAAAACAAAGAAAAAAAGAGAGGAAAATCCCAACTATTTTTATGACAAACATATATTAAATCATAAGGATCTGATAAGTATTCGGGACACAAATTATACGATATATTAAAAATGAACCAACATCATGGCCCGTGCAGTTACGGCACAGGTTAAGGGCTAGTAAAGTATAAAACGTGGTTGATCATTCTAATGTGAAAATAAACTCGATAAAACACATGATCATTTAAAAAAAATTGGTGCAATCAATTGTCATGTTATGTAATAACTAAACGAACGACACAAATCAAGATCAGAACATATGAAATTATTTATTATCGATTTGTCTATGTAAAGATTGGTCAGGATTTGTCCTTGGCAAAGATAAATTTACCGATGGGGTTTGTTCAACTTAACCATTTTTAAATGTTTTATTAATTAGTGTCTCATTGAGTGTTCATAATTATTAATTAAATTTGTATTATAAATGTCCCTTTAATAATCTAACATAAATACATAATCTTATTAATAAATAATTTTACTAAAAACTATATTAATTCTAACAGTGGCGGGTGTTTGTGAATCGTGGAGGCGGTAACATTACTATTGGTGGAAGAAATAGTGGCGGTGGATGGTTTTTATGGTGGTGGGTGTTGGTAATAGTAGTGGATATTGCTTTTTAGTGAGTTTTATTCACAGAGTAAAACAAAAATCTTCACAAAACATAAAACATTGTATTGTGAAAGATGTAATTGGTTGTTTTTAGCACGATTGATAAGGACAAAAACCAAATATTTCGAGGATGATACCGGAACGTATAACACAATATGATCATGACTGTTGGATCACCGAAATGGTATCCGTATTATATAAAGGCAATTGGTGTACCCGCGTAAGAGAATATTATCGCTCTCTCAAGTACTATTACATTTTTTTTCCTGAAAGACCATCAATGTCGAGTTGTTTTGCGACAACTACCTACAAAGACAACAACGTACTTTCACTAAATTCCCGATATAAAACCTTATTGACCGGGAAAATGTATTTACATTCTAAAATATTTGATTGAAAATTATGTTTGTTCATCAAAATCATCATAAAAAACTCTAAATCATAAATCTAAATTTTTCCTCCGATGTTTATAGAATATTTTTTATATTTTACATTCTCAAATCATGCGACCTCTTGATTACAAATCAACCATATCAAATTACAGATCAATATGTATATGTTTCATTCACTGGGTTAGAAGGTATAGTAGATACAAATGGGTAGATCACACAAAGCAAAACATGACTGAGAATAGTTCAATAATTTGGTCAAGAAATAAGGTCAAAAATGTAAGATTAACATTTTATAGGACTAATTAGATTGGCTTCGATAGGAGCCGATTAAAATATGGATTAATAATAATTTCCACGTAAGACAATTGCAAAACATAGTTTGGCTAACTCTGCCTATGTAAAGAGTGGTCAAGATTTGTCCTTCCTCAATTGCTATGTTATGTGAGAAGAAGGTGATATCTAATATTGATGTACAATTCAAATCTATTAGATTCATACATTTTACAACTGGACGCCTTGAAAAAAACTGACGTGTTGTTATTATTATTACAGTTAAGGGATACATTGACCACACTTGCGCAAATAGATCACTTCGCAAATGATTGGTGTTGCATGTACTGTCAAATTAATTAAGGAAATAAATATAGTTTCCTTAGTTACAACACATTTCTCATATTCTATTACAATTTTAAAACCCTTATCATCTAAAACACCACAAGAAACAAGATTTTTGCAGATGTACGGAACATGAAGAACTTCATTCAAAGTGAGAGTCTTGCCAGAAGTGAGCTTGAGCCCAACTTTGCTTTTTCCTACCCGAAGCTGCATATGAGTTACCCATATAGAGTTTCTCGCCTTCCCCTACCTTATTATGTGAGGCGAACATATCTATGTTTCCACAGACATGTTTGGTAGCACCAGAGTCTACACACCAGTCTCTCACATTTGTTACCAAACTTACTTCAGACACCGTGCCAGAAAATTCATCTTTGTTGTTTTCAACCAAGTTAACATTATTTTTCTTTTTAAGGTCCTTACGGTTTCTACAGTGAACCGCCATATGTCCAGGATTTCCGCAAGCATAGAAATCACCCTTAAGGCCAGAAGCAGTGTCCGGAGTATTTTGGATATAGTAACTAAGACCCGATGTAAGACTTATGTTTTTTTAGTTTTTTTTTATTTTTTACACAATCTATTTATTTAAGAAAAATGAACATTGCAAATACATAACATCAACAAAAATTGGACAGATTGCGTTAGAAAATTATGGCTACTGATGGTTCGGAAACGTCAAAAGAAAGGAACTGATGTAGAAGAATTGTTGGGATATAGAACGGATTACTTGATACGAATAAAAGAGGTATAACTATTTCGATTCTGAAATCACATAAAGTTCACAGTAGAAGATGACATCAAGTTTAAAGTTAGTAACAAACATAATATGGCTAACTAAAATGTTAAAAACAAACAGGATATATAAACTTAGAAATCCATGGGACTTGAAGAGGCCAATTTTGAAAACTACAATCTTAGAAAGTAACAATCCACAATACCATAATTTTTTTTTAATAAATATTCAACTGTTTGTGGGAGAAAACTACTTCTGCAGGTTTAGGTAATTTTGGGTGTGTGTGGATGAGAAGTGAATTTAAACCTTAAACAAATGTGCTGCACGATGAGCACTTTTGATTCGAGAGATAATCTGTACAATTCTGGCCTAAACCGAAGACACGGCCGTTCCGGATTTGTTTCGGTCATAGGTGAAGGATGTGAGGTTGATCTTAGGGAGGGAAGCGAAGAAGGTGTTGAGAGTATGAAGGTGAAGGCTATTTGATGACTTGTTAACAGAAGGTTGAGCATGCTAGCAAATGTTGCAGGCAGGCTCCGGGTGTCGAATACGATGGTATTAACACTTGTTTTTTTTTCTGTGTTTTTGGAAATAGGGAGGAGAACCTATTTATACAAGTCGATAAACCTTCATCACGTCTCTCGTGGGAAAGTGGAGGAAGTTGAGTGATGGAGGAAGTGGAGTTGTGTGTTAGTGTCACACGGTTGCTTGCCCACTTCTCTTATCATCGCTAACCGCCCATGTTTGCCTGACACAATCTTGTGATGGCGTGTTGCACGCTGCACGCTGTAAACCGCCAGACCAATACCCCAGTTTGTATCCCCCAGTTGTGACGTGATTAACGTCTCTAGTGAGTCGTGGGACCCACATAAGGTAGCAAACATTGCTAGGTAAAATAATCAAGTTGTTTGTAGGCGCATATTGTATGCATGCGGTGCATTAAATATGCTTAACATGCTTGAAGCCTACACAAACTTGATGAAAAGATTGCAAGTTGAAGCGACTCAACTAGCTATGTTCAGGCGTTGTTCGGAGGTCGCATGAGCGGGACCCACCTTGGCCGGGTATGCCATGGGGAAGTGTGGAGGATGGTGATCACGGTGATACCTTGTTTGCCACCTAACTCCCTTCCTAGGCTATTCATCCAAGCATGCGAACTTGGACGGACGAGATTGATGGAGGAATAACCGTTGGATTAGGGTTTGGAAGGCTTGCAAGCCTCCCTTTTCACCCTAACGGTTTTCAGCCTTGGGAGGCGTGCATGGAGCGGCCGATCGGTCCAGCAGGTAGGCGGGACACCACTCTTCATGCCCATGCTTGTTGGAAGTCAATCAGAGCAATCTAAGTCGCTCGTTTCAGCCTGCGATGATGGACAACCGAGATTAGAAGGGGGCCGTGCATGCTACCTTTGGGCACGAATTTCGAGATGGCTGGTCTGCAATCGTTCGCGGACGATTGGTTGGCTGTGTATCTGGGCCCACAATGGACATGCTGGTGTGGTCGGCCAGCTAATCCCGCCTTCCTTTGGCTTCCGTTCGTTTGTCTCAAAGTGGCTGCATGCGACCACTTGATGCAAACCCTAATTTAGGGTTTCCGACCGGTTACCTACATCCGACCGAATCTGGCATTTGCCGACCTCTTTTGGTGAGGTCGATGGTGTGAGGGGAATGTTGGGACGACGGTGAGCATGTGCGTGCGCGCCACTCGGTCCCGCGCGTGATCTAGGCCGTCCAACCATGCCTGCGAAGTTGGACGGATGAGATCTATTTTTGAGTTTATTTTCAGAAGGTGAGACTAACATGGGTAGTCTTGCATGCGTTCAACGGGGCTAATATAACCCGCCGTCAGGTAGCCTACGGGTGTTTGCATGTCAACACAAGGCTTTGAGCAGGGCATTAATTGTAATGCTGCAAACCTACAGAAAATCGGGATGGTTGCTACATGCTCCGCTCTGGGTATGTTATAATTCTCAGGTATGGTTGCACATGCTCCAATGAATTATCATGGTGAGAAATATTCATCACCTGAAGGCTTTATCCTTTGCAGGACATTATCTTACAAAAATTGGCTTTCTACAATTTTAGCCTTGAATAGAATTCCACCATCAACATTAAGTCCCCTGCCTAGCATGCAATGGTTACACTATTGTAGGGTAGGCATGAGATGGTGACAATTTTCATACAAAAATAATTAAAGCCAGAGTAAATACATGTTTACCGCGTGGGAGAAGGTATATCATGTGTGTTAAATGCCTTGGAGCTGGTTGAGTTGATCCTTCCAATGGTAAAGCTCGGCTGGGGAAGTACAGCTTGGTGGGTCGATCCACCTTGGCCTTCCTCTTTCTGTGTGCCTTCTTATATGCCTAGCAAGCATCGTGCATTCGATAAACATTGTTGATCACAATCCCGACTCAACAGCCTCAGAAAGCGGCAAAGGTGGACTTCTTTTCTCCTGGGGATCTTGTTGGATCGTGAAGCATATAAATAAGTTTTCATGTATTCTTCTCATTAGGCGATCATCTTCTTCAACATCTCAGGTATTGCTCCACACGTTGATTTCTTAATCGATTGGCGATAGTTGTGATTAGAATACTTTTTATGTGCCGCCGTAACTTATCTACCTCTCTTTTTTATAGTACATCATGAAAGGAGTTGGTGATGATCACTCTGCAGCTTCTTCAGAAAAAAGTTTTGAAGTTGATAAACCAGAAGCTAACGCACATGAGGAGGTGATGGCTAAAATTGATTCGCCACTTCGTGAAGTCGGCCATGATGTACAGGGAATGTCTGTCTTGCATTTAACCATTGTCAGGGGGAGGCTCCATGCTCTTTCAGTTGCAATCCATATGGAGGAGAAACAAAGACATGAAGAAGCGTTGCGAGCGAAGTGGAAACGAGAGGCGTCACAAGCACCAGTAAGCTCGAGAGCTGAAAGGTTTGCGGCTCGGTTGAAGAGACGGAGGGTCGAACACGAACGTCCTGAGGGTGATGGGAAGTGTGATTACCCAATACGTGGTGGTGTGATAATCCTTGACCCTGATACTGATGAGACTGAACGTCCGAAAGTGATTGGCACGATTTACAAGGTTGCAATGGATTCTGTAGAAGGTGTAGAAGATACACATGATGAAGATGTTGAGGCGGTAGCTGCTGTGCCCGAAGAAGAAGTTGAGGCGTCTCTGGAGAAAGCGACACAAGATGTGGATCCCAACAGTGATGAAGACGCAACCAGCAATTGATTTTCCCTGTTATTCTTCTTCGTAGTGTTTTTTTTTTTTTTTTTTTATACTCAGTGGCGGCTGAGTTTGAAGTTTTCTTCTTTGCTTGCTTGTCTTGAACAAAGTTTTATTCAATGTTGCTTTCGAAACATGCATATTTTTTCTGCTTGTGCCCCCTGACGTGAGTCTGGCTCTGTTGAAGTAGATCATGTAGGATACCTTCCTCCTCCCCTTTTTACATGTTTTATTCCTCC
This sequence comes from Papaver bracteatum, assembly GCA_023529315.1. NCBI lineage: Eukaryota > Viridiplantae > Streptophyta > Magnoliopsida > Ranunculales > Papaveraceae > Papaver > Papaver bracteatum. The sequence goes on along the minus strand of JAJJWX010004907.1, from coordinate 237,756 downwards.
CATATTACCAGGCTGGTATGAAGATTTGGTATAAGGATTTAGGGTTTTCTTTCTGGGTAATGGTGGTTTGAAGGTGACTCATAACTTTGTGTAATTTTATGAGAAATTATAAAAGGAATGAAATCTTGATTACTTGAAGAAATATTAAAACCCTAATAAGTATGAAGGCAAGCGGTGCCATCATTTTGAAGGAATTACAAATATTGTGAAAAGGAAAATTGTTGGAGGAATCCCCCCAGGGGGATTAGAGAGGTGATGTCGTGTCTTCAAGTGAGGTAGGGATTGAGCCATCGTGAGTGAACAACCACACCTTCGAGTTTGTCTGCATTGATGATCTTGCAGTAACCGCCCAAGATAACATCTGCCACTAAGAATACTTCCTCTTCCTTTGCAGGCATATCAGTCAAGCGCTTATTTTTACTGCCATGTTTCCAACTTGGAACGTGGTTACCTTTGCTACCATATCTCCGATTTGAAACGGATTTGGACTAGGTATAACAGCTTGCTTCTGACACATGTCGTTCTTGACTTCTTCCAAACTTTTGGTGAAGCGCTTAAAGGGGCCAGCACTCCATTCACATCTCTTGGTGGTGGCCCTCCTGTCAGGTGAAACAGTCCCCTGTGGTCCAAATAGACAATTATCCACTACTTGCAAAGAGGGTTGTTCAATGAGACTTACTTGGGCTCGAAATCTCTTGACGTAGGACGAAGGGCTTTCACCAGGGAGTTGCGTTATGCTTGTGAGTTGTTGGCATGGAGGCAACAGGCAGTCTTCGAGTCTCCAAGGTTTGTTGAAAATCATCGGAGCTGGCTTGTTGGAGATTCTTCCAAGTACTGAGATTGGTAAGGAATGCGCCTTGTGTACCCACGGGCGCCCCAGAATCACATCGTAATCTGGATGTTCCTTAATTATATGGAATCTGGCTTGTGTTAGAGTGTTACCGATCTTGACATCAAGGTCAATGTATCCGTAGACATCCACAAACTCTCCTGCTGGGCTATTGATCACAGTCGGACCACGGGTAGCCTCCTTCTTTGAGATTTTCGCAGCTTGCAGGGTCTTGATAGTAACGATGTTGAATTCAGAAGCTGCATCGATTAATGTGCTATCGAACTTGACATCTTTCAAATGGGCGACGGTCAAAAGTCCCCAGTTTCCTTTGTTGGCGCTATCTTTCAAGGAGGCTTGAGATGATGGAACGACTTCTTTTTCTGGGTACAAACGCCTGCCTGACACAATACGGTTGAGGGCTATGAATATATCTTGACGTTGTACCTTGGAAAGGTACAAGATTTCACACAGGTGTTCCATCATGGATTGTGCAGTCTTGCGCACAGAGTCTCCAGAGATCATGCAACTTCGGACAGGAAGAGGGTCTCTGTGAACTCCTTCATTTCCCAATTGAAGCTCCCATGCTGCTATCTTTTCCCTGAAGATTTCTTTCAACTTGTTGCAATCCTTAGTTGGGTGGTGGACAAACCTATGATAACAGCAGTACTTAGGGTCTGCCATGTCTTTCTCAGTTGGTGGTCGTCTGATAGGAGGTAGCTTGATAGCATCATCCTGAATCCATGCCTCCAAGAGTTCCATTACTTCATTTATCGGAAACGGGAATCCTGTGTCTTCGGTGCTCTGCGCAGGATCCTCGCATGTTCTCTTCCGGGACGAAGCTTTATGCGTTTGAGCCGCACGCTTGGGTAGTTGTTCTGCCGCCGCTAGAGCTTTTTTCTTTCCGCATTCGCTTACTACATTGACAGAAGGGCTAGTATTATACTGCTTGTTGATGAGGCGCCTATTTCCCCGATTATCTCGTGAATCGTCGCTCCGAACGATCCTGGTTCTTTCCAATAATGCTGGGGCGGTAGTGGCTGAACGTTTGGCTGCTTCATGGAGCTCTGAGAACGTCTGGAATCCTAAGTTTTCCAGCATGGCGCGATATATGGGTATCATTCCGTTGATGCATAATTCCACCAGCTGTCGTTCTGTGACATTTGGTTCATGGCAGTCCAACGCTTGTGTTCTGAACCTTTTGACAAAATCATTTGGATGTTCGTTGTTCCGTTGGGAGATTCTCCCAGTGTCGAGAAAGTAACTTGCTCAGATACAAAGAAGTACTTCTTGTAAAACGCGGTGACCATCTCACTCTAATTGGATATGCTGTCGGGTGCGATGTTGTTGTACCACGTATAGGCTCTCCCCGTAAGTGATTTGGAGAATTCCTTCAGGCGGAGAACGTGATTGTATTCGTGTTCTCCTAAGGATTCTAAAAATCGAGAGACGTGTTCACAAGCATTACCGGTACCATAGTAAAGGGTGAATTGAGGGGAGGTGTATCCCCTGGGAAGAGGAATCCGCTGCATGTCTTGTGGATATGGAGGCTGGTGTCGATGCGCTTCCATTGGATTTTCTTTGCCACGATTTTGGAGGAGTCTCTCCAGATCTTCACGTGTAATAAAGTTGGATGGTCGTCTCCTTTCCCTGAGATGCTCCTGGTCCCTTTCTCTTGCGTGGTCGCGAGATAAGACTCTTCGTTTAGGTAGGCTTGCGTGACTGAGGCACCTACTCCAGGTGTGCTGAACGTATTTCTTGTTGGACCTTGGGGCTGTATCGACTCTTGCGGTAATCGATCGGTTAATGTTTTAAGGAAGGTGAGTACCTCTTTCTGAGTGGTTGTCATGTCTGCCTGAGCTTTAGCGAGGGTTTCTTGCCTCCCCATCAAGTCCACCATGGTGATAGGAGGTTGTCCTCCTTTGGGTCATCCAGATCCTCGTCCTGAAGGGGGAGTAACAGTCGTTTTGGTGACGGACGGAGGTGTCATGCTTGAGGAAATGCCTGGATTTGCAGCCGCTCTAGCTCTTGTAATGGGAGGTGTCACACCTACTGGAATGTCCGCTCCTTATCCTCTAGTACTGGTGGTACTGATGGTAGAAGACGCAACTCCATGGGACACGTTGGTTGTACTGGCGGGTTGTATAGTGACACCCAATGAATTGGGATATCGGCGCTAGAAATCTTGTCGGCGCTACCTCCCTCAGGATTGGTTGCTGATCCAGATCTAAGATCCACCATTCTTGAAAATTAAAATGGTATTGAAGAGATCGACTTCACAACCGATAGATTAACCTCCCACTGTGGTCGCCAATTGTTTGTGGGAGAAAACTACTTCTGCAGGTTTAGGTAATTTTGGGTGTGTGTGGATGAGAAGTGAATTTAAACCTTCAACTAGGGGTGCACATACCCTACCCATACCCGCCAATCCTACCCTACCCGCTAGTTTTATATCCGTATCCTATCCTACCCATTATTTGGCGGGTAGGGTGACGGGTAAACATTATTTTATCCGTTGTCAAACGGGTAGGGTGACGGATACAACCCAAAATTATCCTACCCTACCCGTCTACCCGCGAATATACTCAAATGACTGAATAACCCTCGCATTTTTTCTCCGCCTTCCTATTTGTTTCGTAATATTGAAACATATCAGGGATAAAAAGTGAAGTTGGTTTTTTCACTACCATATCTCTTTTCTTTTCCAAATCAAAAGATTCAAAACCAAATCGAAGCAAAGTCGAAACCTTTTCTCCCTGTTCCCAAATCAAACTCTACTCCAAATCTAGCAGGGAATCACTCAATTGAAATTTTCAACGAAACCCTTTCTTCTGTCAATACCATCTTCATCTATTGTCGTCTTTAAAACTCAGCTCCATCTCCATCTAACGAGGAATTAGAACAGGTGAATTGAGAACTTGAGAATTTTGGTTGATTTATAATTTCATAATCTGCATGTTTGATTTTCGAAAGGGAAGACAGACTTTTCTGAATCATTAACTCATTCTCATGATTTTACTCTTTGTACTATGAAATCAAACCCTAATTCCTAAACTCTTTGTGACTGATTTTTGGGGTTTACTAAAAGTTGATTTTAATTTAGTTAATGTTCTTCTAATGTTACCAAAAACGGCTACTGATGGGATTGAGGGGTTACTACTGATGATATTGTATCTTACTCTGGTTTGTGAAGAACTCTTCATTATTAAAATCTCAAAAAATTTATGAATCAACAATATCCCTATGGTTGGTATCTGTTTGTAAAAATGTCGCAACAAAGTAAATAATTTCATTCAGGAAATGAATCTCAGAACTATGCCAACATTTTTCAAATATGAATCTCTTAGTTTCACATTTATGTTAAGAATTTGATGGACCCTTTCTTGCTAAGAATCCAATGAACCCATTTTTGTCAAGAATGTTAGTAATCATTGTTTGTATTGATGTTTTTGATTTGTGTGTGTAGGTGTGAACGCACCTCTAACTCAAGGTCTACTATGTTATACTTTACTTGCACTTGTTTACACTCCTATTGTATTATATCTACGACAAAAACTAGCGGTAATGAGATTGTTTTCACTCAATTGAAGTGAAATTTTGTTTCAATTTTATTGAGAAATGTGTTTATGTTGATGATTATTGGTGTAATGCAGGTACCTTGGTATTGGTATCTTCTCTTAGGATTTATTGATGTTCAAGGGAATTTGTTTGGTAAGTAATTCACTTATCAGTGGTCTATTCCTGTTGTAAGGGATTCTAAATGATTTGGTTTACAAATTGATATAGGTTGGATTTGGTTTTGATTCGCCACTAATGTATCATTAATGCTTAGATATGTTAACAGATCAGTATTTAAGTTAACCATAACAGTGCAATAATAATTTACCAAATAAAGCTCTATTTAGACATCCATTTTCCATGTATTCGTATAATAATAGGTGTTGGTTGTTCTCTGCACAATGCCCCAACAATCTAATAATATTTGGGTGTCTCAAGGTAGATATAGTATTTACTTCGTTTAGAAACTCCAGTTTTCCTTGGTCAGATTTCAGGGACAGTTGCTTCACTGCAATCATCTTTCCATTAGCAACCATACCCTGTGCAGTTGATTTTTTTTTTTTAATATTCAGTGTAAAGCTAATAAAATATCCTAAGAAGTGGATAACAGAGGATAAAAAAAAAAATCCGACCTTGTAAACTGAACCAGAAGAACCTTGACCAATCTTATTTGCTGGGCTGAAATTTCTGGTTGCAACCTCAATATATCTTGAACTGAAAGTTGTGGTTTCTTGAAGGATCTACTGTCGGTTTAACATACTCGATTTTGTCTTCCTTTACCTTTAATGCAACTTGATAGGATAAAATTACATCATCACCCTCACCATCCCGGTCGCCATTGGAATTATAAACAAACCCATCCCGTGTCAGCTGTATATATGACGACGAACCATGAACATGAGCTTCTGTTCTGTTTGGTGTTAGTTGAAACTTTATGAAAAGTCAGTTTATTTATCTTTGTCATTTCATGATTTTGCAGAGTGATTTTGTTTTGAACATAGTGTTTTAAGTTTATGCTTCACTCTGAAAATTCCTACTTCACTTAGATTTGGTGTGAGTACATTGGCAGGTAAAAACATTGTTAAGAAGGAGAAAGAGAAGTGTTGGTTATGAGTTTCCTTGTACGATTTTGTTTTCCTTGTACGTCTATTTTCTTGTCATTTGTAAATATACTGCCCATGTTTTTGTTTTGTATAGCCATTGTTTTTCATTTCCGATAAAATGATACGTCTGCTTAAGGGTTGAGGTCTGCCTAAAATAGAGTCCTTCTGATTTTAGTATTTAGTTTGTCATTTTGTATGTAATTATCATACAGGTCTCCACTTATGAACTATTAAGTCTTTTGATTTTGTTTTTAAGTGTATTTGGCATCTACCATATTTTCCTCTTGAACTACTGCTTTGAACTCGTTTACGCTAAGCCGAGGACTGTCTATGTGAATTGAACATTAAATGTGTTTAATTGTATTACTTGAACTAAACTAAAAAAAAATCGTTGCTAGCAATAATAGTATGGGTGCTTAAATGTATTTATCTTGGTGTTTACAAAACCGCATGTGAAGCTTTCCTTGGTCGTCAATTATTTTGAAATACAAACTCTCACCTTTTTGTGTCATTATTTCTTGGACTTAATGTACGAGTGCACATTTTCTTCATTAGATTAGCATGTTTGGACTAGCATAATTGTTGAGTCTAAATTCTCTTGAGTACTTTACTGACCGGTAACTCTGGAGCCCATGTATCAATACCCTTGTCCAGAATCTTTAATATTTTCTACATATTTTGCTAGTATCTGCTCCATTGACACAATCTGGCCAACTGGAGCATTACTAGTAACTGCTTGATTGATACAATCAGTTTCCTCATCTGAAGATCCAGGGTGCTTGCTATTAGGCTTTCTCTTGGAACTGACTATTGCCTTCAGTCTAGGATTGTCTCTAACAAATTGAGGATTATGGTAGAAATAGGGTCGACCTTTGGTTTTGCTGTAAAATTTCTGCAGAACAAGAACATACCAAAACCAGATTAACATGTTAACCAGATCCAGGGTACTAATCTAATAATCAGTAACTGAATAGCAGAAACATTGTACAGATTAAATGTCATGGTAATCTCATTGCATTTTTCTTAACTTTTATGGTTTAAACTGACTATTTGCTTTTTACTCTTCTGGATTGATACTGATGATGAATTGTGTTCTTGAGCAGTTCCAAGACTTTAAATCCAAGTGGAGTGGGCATTTAAATTATTGCAGTCGCACAGAAATACGACCTGTCGGTATGTTTAATGATGAAACGCCGAGTTCAGATGTTTTGAGTAGTATGTTTGGTAGCATCTTAAATTATTATTATTTATGATTTTAGTTCAGCAATGGTGGTCCGTTTACAACAGACAATACTAGTATATGTCGAGATCTAAACTTTTCAGACTCCTTAATTTCATAAATGTATTTCGTCTAGTTATCTTATCATAAATGTATTTCTTCACATCAGGAAAAGTCACTAAACATGGTTTAGTTTGTGCAGGCTTAGTGTGAGGAAACATGGTTGAGATTACAGAAGTGATGTCAACGAGAGCTCCTATTCCCTCTCAAGCTACATCTCAATCTGTGCAACAAAGGGCTAGAGTTGTTGTATCTTCGCCACCTCCACCTCCACCATCTTCTCAAACTGAGGTCAGAGAAGGTATGAAGCGGAAGAGAACATCTTGGGTATGGGATCATTTCGAAAAGAGTGTTGATGAAGCTGGTATTACATGGGGGAAGTGTAACTACTGTGAAGGTGGTAAATATAAGGCTGGTGGTAAGGAGTATGGAACATCTAATTTGAACTGGCATTTGACTAAGTGTCAAAATTATTTGAATACGCAGTTGGGAAAACAGTCTCTTAGTCAGCCTAGCACTCTGGGAGATCAGCAACGTATGGATGGGGCTACGTTTTGTCAAGAAGCATGTAGGAGAGCCTTGATAAATTTCATTATCACTGATGAACAATCTTTCCGAATGGTTGAAGGTGAAGGGTTCATAACATTTTGTAGGTATCTTGAGCCGAGGTTCAAACTTCCATCTCGGATGACCGTCTATCGTGATATCTGCAGGCTGTTTGTGACTGAAAAGGCTAAGTTGGTGAACTATTTCAAGGTGAACAAGGTTAGAGTTTGTCTCACAACAGATACTTGGACGTCCATTCAGAACTACAACTACATGGTAGTTACTTCCCACTTTATCGATGACCAATGGAAACTACACAAGAGAATCATATGTTTTTGTTTAATCACTAGTCATGGAGGGGAACATATTGGAAGAACATTGGAGAAGTGTTTGATCGAGTGGGGGCTTGAGAGAGTGTTCACCATCACTCTCGATAATGCATCTGCAAATAAAAAAGCAATAGAATATGTCAAGGAGAGAGTTGTAAGTTGGGGATCATCAATTATTGGAGGTAAGCATTTGCATGTCAGATGTGCTGCCCACGTATTAGCTTTAGTTGTTAAGGATGGGTTGAAGAAGTATAATACTTCAGTGGCCAGAATCAGGTCAGTGGTTAAATACGTCACAACCTCTCCTGCTAGGATGAAGAGGTTCTTAGAAGCTGTATTTAACGAAAGAATTGAGTATAAAAAGGGATTAATGTTAGATGTGAAGACAAGATGGAACTCCATTTATTTGATGTTGGATGCAACGGAAAAATATGAAAAGGCCTTTATAAGGCTAGCACGGTCAGATAAAGCATTTCGGGAGAGATTTATCTTTGATATTCCCGATGAACCAGAAATGGGTGTTAATATTGATGATCTTGACAGTACAGATGTTCCCGATGAATTAGAATCTAGTTCATCCGATTCTGATGTCCTGAAGAACCCGTAGTTGTTCGGAAAAAAGCCAAGAAGAAAAAGCGTCGCGTGCATGCTCCTGAAAAGTATGATTGGGCTAATGCTCGAGTCCTAGTTCAGTTTTTACAGGTATTTTATCTTTCTTTATCAACCATTTTAGAACTGATTGCATGAAACAGAACAAGGTCTGAAACTTAGAACTGATTGCATGAATCATGATACAAAACAAGGTCTGTATCCTTTAGAACATTTGGGATAGCTCTGACTTGTATTATAATACAGTGAAACCAAACATTGTGTTTATCACATTATATGTACTTTAGCCATATGGGTGAGCCTAACAGATTGGCCTAGGACACTCTCAACTGGAACTTGTACGTTGATTAGTATTGCCACTATTGATTGGGACTTGTACGTTGGTACTCTCAATTGGAACTTGTATGTTGGTACAGACTGTGATTAGTATTGCCACTTCTAAAATCAGACGTTTAAAGGGGTTAGTTTGTTGACTTGCTTTTTTTTTCCTTTATTTAAACATATGTCTCTCTATGAGTATTGTACTGACTAATTAGATATAGTAAACATCTGTCTTTCTTTTTTCTGGCTAAACAAATCTTCGTGGAGTTAAATATTTGTGGAGTTGATTTTCTTTACTACTTCACTTTGATTAATTAGATACAGTGAATTGATACATACTTTGATAGTGTCTTGTCAGTACGTAAACAAGTCCTGATGATGCTTTTTGTTCGTTTTCTTTTTAGTCATCACTTGACCATTTCCTAGTGTGTGTTAAGAGTGTATAGAAATTTCTCTTACTATAGCTTAACTGGGTACCCAGTTTCTTAGACCAGTAAACTTGGTACATGTTACCGAATTCAGTAAACTTTTGATGCTTACTTAGATAACAATTAGTACTGTTTTTACAGGTGTTTTATGAAGCCATTGTTGAGTTCTCAGGTTCTACCTATGTCACTTCGCATACATTTTTGGAGGAAATTAGTGATGTCCGTGGAGATTTAACTGATTGGCAAAAAAATCATGATCCTTACTTAAGCCATATGGGTGAGAAGATGTTACTAAAGTACAACAAGTATTGGGGCGAGTATGAAAATATGAATCCTTTATTGTTTATTGCCGTACTTCTTGATCCAAGAGAAAAAGAACGTGGATTGCAAGTAATATTAGAAGACTTGATTGTGCATGATATTCCTTGGATGAAGCAAAGATTGGTAAAACAATGTTTAGATAAAGTGAAAAAGGATTTCAATGAATTATATATAGCTTATAAGACAGAATATACAGGAGTTGGAAGTGTTTTAGCCTCGTCAGAATCTGTAGGTGAAACTGGTGGTAGTCCTAGTCAAGAGAGTTCTAGTTCTACGGTACATAGACATAAAAAACACAAGGCACATAGAGAAGAACGTAAAACCCAGCTGTCTGTAATGGAGGATTTTGACAAATCAGAGGTGGAAAGATATTTATCTGAGCAGATTTACTCACCAACAAAATACAAGAAACAAGGTTTAAAATTTGATATATTGACTTGGTGGAAAATCAATGCTGCAAGGTTTGATATTCTGTCACTCATAGCAAGAGACATACTTGCGATTCCCGTCTCGTCAGTTGCAAGTGAATCTGCTTTCAGTACTGGAAAGCGGATTCTAGGTCACTTCCGAAGTTCTTTAAGGCCCCGAACTGTGGAAGCACTGATTTTACTGCAAAACTGGTTGCGGACACCAATTGACATGGATCCCTCTACACTTGGAGCTGAGGAGAACGAGGATGACGTCTTAGAGTCAGGTATACAACTTTCTTCAGTCTGTATATGATTGAAACCCTTAATTAAGTTTCTTTTCTTCTTCTTCCTATTTGCTCTTTGATCATTCATATATTTCTGATTTGTCTCCTGCTGAAATGCTGCTCTAGATACTAGATATAATGGTGCATCCGGACAGTTAGTGATGTTTTTAGGAATTTGAATAATACACACATAAAATGTTTGATGAAATTCAAAAGCCACTGCCATTTTCTTTGAGTGTGATTGTCAAGACTCAAGAGGTAGCTTGAAGTGGGTTGTTCTTTTATTCGACCAAGGCTGATGTTAGGCCACTGAACTTCACATGTTTGGAATGTTTGAAATATGTTGTTGCTTGTTCAAATATTTTGGCTATTAAGCATGTCAGTCATAAATGCAATTCATCATCCTACATTTCTCATAAACAAGTAAAGTACCAATAATAACATTCTAATGATGTGGTTAATGTAGTAGTACTGCTTTTGATGAAATGTTGTTCAAGTTTATGTTTGTCATTTTTGCACATTTTTGTGAAATCATGATTCCATCTTCTAATCTTTAGTGTAGATCTTGATTGATTCTTGCTGTCCCTTGGGGGTGATTCAATCTAAACAGGGCTTGTTTTTTTTGACTAGTTTTCTATGCTCCACTGTACACTGTATTCAAATCATAGCAGTCACTGGGATGCTTGAATATGTTCAATATTCACTTTCAACCAGTAGAAAAAGCAGTTGAAAGTGAAACTTTTTAGTTATTTGTAATTGTCGTCTCCCTGTACAATGGAAGTTTTAGATATCTCAAGTCCCAGTGGACCTGTAACATTGACTCATATCCTAACTTGGGTGATATTTCTTGTATGCAGATTTATTTGGTGATCTTAGTACTTATTCCATCATCGTAGATGATGATTGAAGAAGAAGGTCAATAGGAAGAGCTTTTGGTGATGATACTGTTATATGAAGAACAAGGTCATTTTTTGTTTGTTCATTTTTTCCTAGTTAGGTTGGCTCTTGTTTGCTGTGTTGTTGCAAGTTTTTTTTTTTTGTCTTTTGGGATCAGTTTTTGTATACACAAGGTAGAAATTAGTATGGTAGTAATTAGTATTACACAGAAGGCAGTAGTAACTAACCAGTCATGAAGAAAAAAAAAAAAAAAAAAAAAAACGGTTATACCCGCCACCCTATCCTACCCGTTTACTTGCGGGTAGGGTGGCGGGTAAAAAATTTCATATCCGCCATTCAGCGGGTAGGGAGGCGAAATAGGCCATATCCTACCCACCCTACCCGTTGTGCACCCCTACCTTCAACAAATGTGCTGCACGATGAGCATTTTTGATTCGAGAGATAATCTGTACAATTCTGGCCTAAACCGAAGACACGGCCGTTCCAAATTTATTTCGGTCACAGGTGAAGGATGTGAGGTTGATCTTAGGGAGGGAAGCGAAGAAGGTGTTGAGAGTATGAAGGTGAAGGATATTTGATGACTTGTTAACAGAAGGTTGAGCATGCTAGCAAATGTTGAAGGCAGGCTCTGGGTGTCGAATACGATGGTATTAACACTTGGTTTTCTTCTGTGTTTTTGGAAATAGGGAGGAGAACCTATTTATACAAGTCGATAAGCCTTCATCACGTCTCTCGTGGGAAAGTGGAGGAAGTGGAGTGATGGAGGAAGTGGAGTTGTGTGTTAGTGTCACACGGTTGCTTGCCCACTTCTCTTATCATCGCTAACCGCCCATGTTTCCCTTACACGATCTTGTGATGGCGTGTTGTACGCTGCACGCTGTAAACCGCCAGACCAATACCCCAGTTTGTATCCCCCAGTTGTGACGTGATTAACGTCTCGAGTGAGTCGTGGGACCCACATAAGGTAGCAAACGGTGCTAGGTAAAATAATCAAGTTGTTTGTAGGCGCATATTGTATGCATGCGGTGCATTAAATATGCTTAACATGCTTGAAGCCTACACAACCTTGATGAAAAGATTGCAAGTTGAAGTGACTCAACTAGCTATGTTCAGGCGTTGTTCGGAGGTCGCATGAGCGGGACCCACCTTGGCCGGTTATTCCATGGGGAAGTGTGGAGGATGGTGATCATGGTGATACCTTGTTTGCCACCTAACTCCCTTCCTAGGCTATTCATCCATGCATGGGAACTTGGATGGACGAGATTGATGGAGGAATAACCGTTGGATTAGGGTTTGGAAGGCTTGCAAGCCTCCCTTTTCACCCTAACGGTTTTCAGCCTTGGGAGGCATGCATGGAGTGGTCGATCGGTCCAGCAGGTAGGCGGGACGCCACTCTTCATGCCCATGCTTGTTGGAAGTCAATCAGATCAATCTAAGTCGCTCGTTTCATCCTTCGATGATGGACATCCGAGATTAGAAGGGGGCCGTGCATGCTATCTTTGGGCACGAATTTCGAGATGGCTGGTCTGCAAACGTTCGCGGCCGATTGGTTGGCCGTGTAGCTGGGCCCACAGTGGACATGCTGGCGTGGTCGGCCAGCTAATCCCGCCTTCCTTTGACTTTCGTTCGTTTGTCTCAAAGTGGTTGCCTGCGACCACTTGATGCAAACCCTAATTTAGGGTTTCCGACCGGTTACCTACATCCGACCGAATCTGGCATTTGCCGACCTCTTTTGGTGAGGTCGATGGTGCGAGGGGAATGTTGGGACGACGGTGAGCATGTGCGTACGCGCCACTCGGTCCCGCGCGTGATCTAGGCCGTCCAACCATGCCTGCGAAGTTGGACGGATGAGATCTATTTTTGAGTTTGTTTTCAGCAGGTGAGACTAACATGGGTAGTATTGCATGCGTTCAACGGGGCTAATATAACCCGCCGTCAGGTAGCCTACGGGTGTTTGCATGTCGAACACAAGGCTTTGAGCAGGGCATTAATTGTAATGCTGCAAACCTACAGAAAATCGGGATGGTTGCTACATGCTCCGCTCTGGGTAGGTTATAATTCTCAGGGATGGTTTCACATGCTCCAATGAATTATCATGGTGAGAAATATTCATCACCTGAAGTCTTTATCCTTTGCATGACGTTATCTTACAAAAATTGGCTTTCTACAATTTTAGCCTTGAATAGAATTCCACCATCAACATCAACGTAGAAGATGTCAAATTTTGGTAAAAGATCTATTAACAACCTATTAATTTGAAATAGGATCATGGAATACAATATGTTTTCAAGGTTCTTTATGAGGTTATGTGTCGCCAGATTGTATTCTAAGTGAAGGTAGGAACAAATAGAAGTGATAAAATGTCCAAGACTTTTGAAGTTACCAAATCCTTCGTTAAGACGAACTGCTGGGCACAATACTTTGTTGAAGATTTAATTGCAGAGGTATGCATATATACAATCTCTTCGAAAAGGTAATGGGTACACATTTTAAACATTGTCACCTAATGAATATTGAAAAATTACAGGAAAATCATGTCACATTGGAGAGTTTGTATCATCCGTTCGATGCAAAAAAATAATATTCTCTGCCTATTTGGATGATCGACAACATGACCATGATAGATGAGTCAACTGGAGAGAAATAGGAGCATGAGGAGACTCTTATGGATGATATTAATTAGTTGATTTCACTGAGATGAGCGCTGCTGATGACATATTTCCAAAAAATATTTAACCTTCCATGTTCATGTAGAGCATTATCTCATTATAAGCAATGAACCTAAATAAAAAGGTATCTGGAAGTTAAGATTATAATTCTTTCGTTTGAGCAAATCTCCGGCGGTAAAATATTAAAGAAAAAAAAATAAGATAAAAAGAGAGGAAAATCCCAACTATTTTTATGACAAACCCATATTAAATCATAAGGAGATGATAAGCATTCGGGACAAAAATTATACAATATATTAAAAATGAACCAACATCATGGCCCGTGTCGTTATGGCACGGGTTAAGGGCTAGTAGACATATAAAAGAGATAACTTTTGACATCGTATTGGACAACAATAGTTCACGGAAGCAAACACACATATCCCATAACATATTGAAATATATGAAACCATAAATATTAATACTGCAACTATCATCTTCAAAACAATTTTTAGAGTTTTAAATAATTAAAACAAAATCTAAAAAACAAAGATGGAAACGTTGGACATAGCTCTGTGTAATCACAATAATGGCTATTCCAAACTCTAGTTATTCTTCCTAAAACACAAGAATAAAATTCTCATAAGAAGACTTCCTAGACAAAATAACAAATCTACTAGAAACCGAGCACGAGCTAAAGTTCACGTTTGGCAGCTTCACGAGTTTCGAGACCTTTGAGCTTGTGATTCATATTATCAACTACGTCTTCGGAGAAGATATCCTCATTGAGAACCTCTTTAACATGTGACTTCATGAGACCAAGGTCAGTAGTAACCTTTTTCAACTCACTTCTAACCACATCAAGATCCTTCATTGTATCAACAAGTTGCAGTTTTGCTTCCTCAAAGTATTTAAGAAAGTCATGAACCACTTCAGCAGAAACCATATCCTCATTCTCAACATCTTGGTATGAGTAGGCATATTAGCATGAGGCATTAGGTGCACCTTCTTCTACAAGAGTTATTTTCTTCCTTCCTTTTGATTCAAACCCGAAACCTTTCTCAAGAAACCCTTTTGCAAAATCACTACGGGGAGATGAAGAAGAAGACATTCTTGATAACCCAGCCAATAACCTAGAGTATGCATACATGACTTACGTAACTCAATAGGTCGGCTACTTAAAGGTTTCTTGGAGAAGTAAGTTTTTTAGGGTTTCCTTAATAGATTCGTGTCAGTCACACGTGCAACCTGTACGAATTCAATTTTGACCCAAAGGCAGAACAAGAGTCGTATGCACACGACTTTGCTGAAAGCTCTTGTAAAACGAAAAACATCATGATGACTCCAAAAATCTATGTCTCATAAGAGAAGCAATTTTTAGAGTACATGAGAAGCTCTTGTGCACGTATTTTTACAGAGATACTTAGGCTATAGATGATAAGAAAATAGCTTGAGAATCTGAAAATACTATTCTAACAAGTATACTTGAACATATCTCTCAACCATGATATTTGTGTGAGAGATTTCAACCTTGTGATTAGGTAGCACAAGTATGAGCCTTTAGCTCATCAAATAAAAATTGTTTTTGGTTAAACCTCTTCCTTCTGTCCCTTGAGAGAAGGTTGTTATGATGTGAAAAATTATCAGAAAATTTACTATCCCTTAATAATCAATGTTGTCTAGATGACCTACACAGTTTGTTGGTGATTTCCTTATATCCCTTAATAATCAATTTTACGTCGTCATCCATCTGCTCATATCTGCATTCTTCACTTGATACATGATTCACATAATTATCTCCATTTTTATCAGGAGAGAGAATATGAGTTCTTCTTGGATGATATTTGTCAAGAGGTCTATTATGCTTTTGTGCATTTGAGGAAATCATTGAACTGACCTTCCTGGTAAAAGACACATGATGCGTACTAAAACCAATTGGTTTAGACATACAAATGTCAGTTACACCTTTAAGAATCAAGTCTAAGGTGTGTTGAAGTTGAACCAACGATTTGTTTTTCAACTTGGGTTTTCTCTTTTGCACTATATGCCTTTTTGAATCACAAAAAAGGCACACTTTCTGATCACATGAGTGATTAGAGATTTCAGACCTATCATTACCGTCTGGAGATTTCTTACTTCCAACTGATGTGTGAATCACTTGCACATTGGGAAGAAATCTGAAATTACTTCTGAAACTGGAGCTCTTTCAGTTTGAATAGAAGTAGATGCTATAGCAGACTCTTCTGAACATCATTGAATGGAGAGTTTACTCAATAGATGTTCAATATCTAAAGCATTCATTTTAAGTTTTGCCTCAAGTAGGATATGAGGTGATCGAACTTCAGGATTTTCCTTATAGGAAGCCTTTTCACTGGAGCCACAGTCTTTTACTATACCAAGAAGAACATTGACATGTTTTTTAACTGTTTGAATCTATAAACTTGAATTCTAACAAGATTTAGAATTAGTTCACTCTTACTAGTTGTTTCCTCTTGAACAACAGAGTTAGATTCATCAGGATAACACATGTCAGTGTTGGTCTGTTTCATTTGAATACAAGGTTCGTCTATAATAGAGATTGAGGGATCTTTCTCTTTAATAGAATTATTAGAAACATAGTTTTTATTTCTGGTGACGCATTTATCAGAGAAAATAATTTTGTCCATAGAGTCAGGTCGCTACAAACACAGACTGATAAGGTTTTTAAACGTGTGGGTCTAACAACCTCACCCAATATTTCAATTAGCAATCTGTATGGACTAACACCAATATACTTTTAAGATAATCAACTAGACAGTCAGACTCAATCTTAATAAAAAGTATATCAAAGAGTTAATATCTCTATCTCTCGATTTGATCTATACTCAAGCAAATAGAAATCTGCGAGTCCTTATTAAATACAAGAGAGATATAAACTTGGATGGTACCAAAGACCAACATCCAAGGATCAATCAATTTCTAATGAACAACCAAAGGTTGGATTTCACAATTGATCGATACAATGCACAACCTGTGATATTTCAAAAATATAACAAAATATAATGCAGAGTAGAAATAACACAGACACCCACAAATTTTGTTAACTAGAAAACCGAAAATGCACAAAAACCTTGGGACCTAGTCCAGATTGAACACCACACTTTATTAAGATGCTACAGACACTAGCCTACTACAAACTAACTTCGGTCTGGACTGTAGTTGAACCCCAATCAATATCATACTGATTCAAGGTACAGTTGCGCTCCTTACGTCTCTGATCCCAGCAAGATACTACGTACTTGGTTCCCTTAGCTGATCTCACCTACAATCAAGAGTTGTTACGACCCAAAGTCGAAGACTTGAATAAACAAATTTGTATTATACAGAAAAGTCTACGATAATAGATAAATCTGTCTCCCCACAGATAAACCTATGAGTTTTGTTCCGTATTTTGATAAAATCAAGGTGAACAGGAAACAATTGATAAACCAGACTTATATTCCTGAAGAACATCTCAGTATTATCAATCACCTCACAATAATCTAAATTGTATGGTAGCGGAACTAGATATTGTGGAATCACAAACGATGAGACAAATATGTTTGTGATTTCTTTTTATCTTGCCTATCGGAGATATATTCTCAAGTCAATTATTCAATTGAACCCTTACGATAGAAAATGGCAAGATGAGATCGCACAACAACAAGAGAAGTAGTTTCACCTGGCTTCACAATCCCAATGAAGTATTTAACTCATTAATCGATAGGGTCTCGAGAAGAAACCTACGATTAAAGGAGAATCGACTCTAGCAAACCAACTAGTATCACACAGGAGGTGTGGGGATTAGTTTTTCCAATTTCTAGATGTCTCATTTATATAGTTTTCAAATAAAGTTTTGCAATCTAAGTTACCTTGGTAACAAAGCATTCAATATTCACCGTTTGATGAAAAACCTGACTTATCTAAGCTAATATCTTTCAACCGTTAGATCAAATCTTAGCTTGTCACACACACATGAAAGTATTTCATTTAGGTTTGAGTAACAGTACCTAAACGTGTACATTTGGTTGGTTCACAAATGGTTGACCAATGGTTATCCATATGAGTACTTTCATATCAACCGTATTCATATTTCTCATAACTAGTTTAAATGACTCATAAGAACTAGTTCAAGAGTTGTTCAATTGCAAGGAAATCTTATGTACTACACAAGACACAATTGAAGCAAAATCGGTTTGATTCACTTGAATCAATTCATGAACAATATAGCCATGGTTTGCAAAGATTGCATTCCTTATTGATTTATTGTTTAAGTTCATGATCAACCGATTTGAGAAATAACTAGCTTGGGTATGCGTACGGGTATGCATACTCTAGCTACCGGAATTGGGTTTGAAAACCCAGCAGAAATTTTCGGTAGGAAAACTTTCTTGGGTACGCGTATGGGTATGCGTACCTAAGGTGATTGGTTTGTAAGTTCGTAAACTCCAAACTACGGCAGAAATTCTCGGTACAAGAACCTCCGCCAGTACGCGTACGGGTACGTGTACCTAACCTGTCTCCTTCACCAATACCACATGCACACATATGCACGCACTTAGTTTCCGGTACATGGATTTATACACTAATGTGCGAACACACTATATATGCTTATAGCTTATATCCATAGGTGGTTATGTATTCTCAACTCTAGATTTCAATCATTGAAACTTTCTTCTATAATGTTAATAGTCGTTAGAGATAAAGAATCGACTATCTTCATCAAAGCCATTTTCAAGATTGAAACGTCATCATAACTTTCGTCACGGGTAAAGATGAAAGTGGTTAAAGTGAAAGCTTACCAACACATATTTCGAGAAAAAGATAGGCGAGTAAACTCGGCTCGAAATAGAAAATGTGTATGTATGAAAACTATCATACTTATACAACTGTGTCTCTAGAGTAGGAGATAGAGTAAACTTTTGAGTGTTAGATGAGTTCAAGTCTCCACATACCTTTTTGGTCGGATGAAGTTTCACTGGTTCCTTGAGTAGTTCTTCGTCTTCATAAGATAATCACCATAGAGTCTGGAGCTCAACTATACTTAACTATCCTAGACCGATACTTAGTCATATGTAAACTAGAAATCAAGACATATAGTTTTGATCACTAATATTGACAAACATGCTTGAGATAGCAATGCATGCGAGTTCGACCAAGCAATGATCTAACACCAATGAAGTCTTCAAGTCGTCAACCTACAGGGTCTCGAGAAGAAACTTAAGGTTAAAGGAGAATCGACTCTAGTTATGCAACTAGTAACACACATGAGGTGTGGGGGATTAGGTTTCCTAGTTGCTAGAGTTATCCCTTATATAATTTTCAAATCAGGGTTTGCAATCTAAGTTACATTGGTAACAAATCATTTAATAATTACTATTGGATGAAAAACCTGATTCAAACAAGATAATATCTTTCAACAGTTGGATCGAACTAATTAAGCGTATTACACACAAATGAAATGTACCCTCATTTAGGTTTATGTAACCATATCCAAACGTGTACACCTTGTTGGTTCAAAAATAGTTAACCGAGGTTAGCCATATGATTACTCTCATATCAACCTTATTCATCTTAACCATAACTAGTTCAAATGACTCAAATGAAACTAGTTAAAGAGTTATTCAATTGCTATATTCTCATAGATTTATACAAGAACACAATTGAAGCAAAATCGGTTTGATTCACTCGAATCAATACATTAACATTATAACCACATTTTGCAAAGATTGCATTCCTTATTGATAAATGTTTAAGTTCATGTACACTACCGATTTTAGAAAATAACTACTTAAGTAACCGGTTTTGTGAGTTTGGTTTCTTTCAAACTCAGCAGAAATTCAAGGACGTGAACTTTCCGCATGTATGCGTACGGGTACGCATACTTAGGTAACTGAATGAGTTGGTTTTGAAATCCAACATCAACATAAATTCACGAACGTGAACTTTCGCTTATCCAGTCTCCTCCAACCATTTTGTATACATACAAGTATGCATACTTTAGGTTCCCGATTTTGGACTTATACACAAATGTGAGAACACACAATATGCTTATATCCAAAGAAGGTTACAAGATTTTAAACTCTTTATTTCAATCATTGAAACATTCTTCTATAATGACAATATTTGTTTTCACACACTATTAGCTCAAAGCAATTTTCAAGATATTGAAATAATCATTATCGGAACATTCCAAGTCTTACACTAAATAATTGTATCACACAAACCATGTAAGATGTTACTCGGCAATTTTATCATGATATAATATGAACTTGGTCGAAGTGAAAGCTTACCAACACATATTTCGAGAAATATGTAAGCGAGATATACTCAACTCGAAATCTCAAATGTGTATAGTAGAAAACTATATCGTAATACGACTTATGTCTCAATTATAGGAGATAGAGTAGAAATAGACTTTCCAAGTGATAGATGAGTTTAAGTCTCAACATACCTTTTGTCGATGAAGTTCCACAAGCTCCCTTCAGTAGTTCTTCGTCTTCAAGTGATAAACGCCCTGAAGTTTAAGCTCAACTACACTATCTATGTCCTAGTCCAAGACATCTATAAATAGGCTAGAAATCAAGACTTATAGTTTTGATCACTAACATTGACAAACATGCTTGAGATAAAAACGCATGCGAGTTCGACCGAGCAATGCTCTAACAATCTCCCCCTTTGTCAATTTTAGTGACAAAACTATCAATACATATGAAATACAAAATAAATAAAAATTGTAGCTTCTCATCCACATGTTTGATCTCCTTGGCATCTTCAACATGACTCGAAATCTTCATCACTTCCAAGTACTCCAATGATTCCGAAGGTTGTAAGTTTAGCACCATCGTTAATTGGAGATCCGTAGCTATAACAATGAGAAAACAAATGCTCTCAATCATTGTTATATAATGTTATAATATTATAACATAGCATCAAAGTTCAATTGTATCACAACTTTGACAATAACACTATGGTGATATGTATCACTCCCCCTTAGTCAATACATCATCTCAATATGAAAACAACTCCCCCTTACATAATGATCTGTAAACCATATGTATTTGTAGTGTGAACTACACATTAATTCTCCCCCTTTTTGTCAATAAAATTGGCAAAGGTACGAAAATTAGTAGGATCCTAATGAAATTTCCACGAAGATGCTTCATAACCAAAGGTGTATTAACATATTGAGATGAAGCATTCATCTCAATGTGCATTCATCTAGGAGTTTATAAAGATACAAGACGAAGCTAAATGCATTCATCAAGGAGTTTATAAAGATACAAGATAACCCCTATAATATTCCACAGTCGTACTCCCCACAAAGATTTAGAAATTAAGCACAAGTTCAAAAGAACTCTCCCATATAATGTCATTCCCGAAAGAACAATAAAGGCGACCTTACTTTCACAAGAAAAGAAGGATTTCTTTGGACAATCCAAATCACACGAAAACATGAATTTGAATCCAAAGTATTCAATTGAATTGTCCATAAGGGAACCAATGGACAATTCAATCGAAAAGCACAACTAAATTAATCATAAGAAAACCCATGATTAGTTTAATTGGAATATACAACTCAATTAACCACAAGAATGTGATCAGTTCAATTGGTCATGCTTGTCATAAGAGAACTTACGGAGCAACAACTAAACTGGCCACAAGAGGATGATCAATTCAATTGGTCATCCTCAAACATAAGAAAACTTATGGAGCAACACAGTATATACACAAAAATATGGATCGGAGATTGACCAATACCGCAGAATAGACAAGGATTCATTCTATTTTTCATCACCATTTACACAATGCCATAATAGACTTAATCCTTATAAACAAAAGCGTTATCCTTTATTCCATCAAAAGAATGACATAAAAGGCTTTAACTTTTGTAATGTCAAAAGTTCATTCTATCTTTTATTAACACATTCATATCGACATAATAGAGATAACTTTTGAACAAGTATGGGACAATCAAGGTTTGTAGTTGCATGAACTCCTACAATACATCCCTCATAAGAATTCATGATAATCAACACATCTTTAAGATCAACAATTACACTTTTATTAATTGATTTATGAAGTTTTACAAGAAATGAAACCAAGAATACAACCACTGTTCTAGACTTTCTCTCTCCTCAAGATTTTCTCACTACTCTAAAAAGATCTCCCTCTTCCTTAAGCCTGTTCGGCTCTTTATATAGGGTATTACATAGTGGATGACATCTAAGCTGTCCTTTATTTTCGGATCTGGCTTGCGTTATTCTCGCAAGTACACAAATGTTATATTCGTAACATTTCTAAATATCGCAAAGTCCTCACATCTTTCTCGTGTTTATGCTGACGTCGTTTGTCACGTCACTTTTGTAACCAATCTGTGATATTCGCATGGGTATTGTTGTTGACGATTTCACAAGGGTACTGTTGTTGCGAGATTCTGATCCTACATCTTGCCTCTTCTCATGTCTTCTCTGCGAAGGGGAGAATTACATGATAAATTGTACTTCAAAATGCAAATACCGTAATTGTTCATCTTTCCATATTTTTCTGTACTGACACGATTCTGTATTATACGCGGAATTTATTACACGTATTTCTTCCTTCATCCATTTCTTGAAACGTCTTTTTCAACCGTTATTTCTCAACCGTTCACGTCTACTCTTCGCATTGAATGTATTTATCTTGTCAAGAATTATTCTCTCAATATATATTTTTCTCATTCTTCTCTTCCCTTCTTTTTTTACTTTTCTTCTTATCTTTTCTGCAACATTATTTCCCCGTTCTTCCGTAAATTCCGCTCCTGCTGCTGTAAATTTTCTTGTTTCTACCTCTTTCGATCTTTAATTTCTTTTTCATTCCCATACTTACAATGCCTCCAGTCGGTCGTAAATATGAAACTTCTTTTGAAGGAATTCAGAAAGGTCTCAAAGAGAGGGGTGTTACATTATCCACCATTCCCAATCAAGGAGATAAATCCATTCTTTCCATTAAACTGTTTTCTGATCATCATTGTGATGATGAAGAAATAATAGTTTCACTTGGTCAGACTCTCGTTTGCCTTCCCATTCCTCTCTATAATCCCAGTCTTCCTTTGTTTTACGAAATTCTTGCTCATGCGAACTTCTCATGAGCCATCTACCAATTAAGTGGGGACTGCATTCGTTTAATTCTTGAATTCGCCAACCGTGGTGCTGGTAAAGGATCTCTTTATCCAAAAGAAGTTAGGGATCCTAAATTTAAGGAGTTAGAAATTCTCGCCGAAAAATATACAGTAAATAGCTTCTTTGAGAATTATGAAATAATAAACATGAAAAATGATAAAACTCGCTGGGGTGTTCGCTTGAAGAGAAAAAAAAATGTTGCGAATGATAAGATTATTATGCAAGACATATATTGGCATTCTGGTAAAAATAATATCTCGCATAATTCTAAAGATGATAGATGGTGTATCTTTCCGTTGATTTTGAAGGGACCTTATATCCCTGGTTCTCATGTTTTACCTGAACATCTCGCAGCTTATCAACTGTGGGTATTCAAATGGCCCGAAAAAGATACAGAGGTATGTCTTCAAGTCTTGCTCAACTCATAATATTTCATATATTGTTACTCTCTTGTTTTCTAACTCTTGCGAAAATTTTAGATTAAAAAGCTGAGAGCAAGCTACAAGAGGACTGGGAAACCTAGCACTTTGTCAGCTTTACGCTCAATCACGGATGAAGTAAGAAATACTTTACTTTTATTATTTTTAACAATATTGTTGCCTCTATTTCTTATCTTCATTCGTATGCGAAGGTTGGTGTTGAAGTTGTTGAAGAAGTGGGAATTAAGGTTGCGAAGACCAAGGGCAAAGGTATTCTTCGCAAGGAAAAATCAATTGCCTCATCTTCAAAGAAAACAAAAGTTTGTTCTCCCTCTCCTTAGAATTCTCATTCTGATGAAAGCTCCAAGGATAATGATGATGATATTGATAATTCCTTCGCACGGGGAGATCCTCCCTCTGAATCTTCAATGGCACAATTGTCTAGCATCTTTTCTAACTCCATGCAAGGGATTGAAGATGATCATCTTACCAACACATGCAAAGCTCTTTCGAGTATCTGTGATGCCCCCTTATTGTATGGTGATGATTCTCTTCGCAGAGTTTCCAGATCCGTGATCCTAGCTTTCCGAACTCGCTCGGTATTTTGGTATGCCTTCATTTCTCTATTTCTTCATAATTACAATTCAAAATTTATACTCTATCTTTACAATTTTTTACCTTCTTTCGCAGACTGGAAAGGCTTCTTTCGCTGTTGCCTCTGATCTTGAGAAGCGGCGTGGAAATCTCGAGAAAAAGAATGTCCAATATTTTTTTTGGTATGCCTTCATTGGTCTTCGCGAGGAGAAGAAACAATTGGAATCCGAAACTGCCACTCAGAAAAATAAAATTTCTAGCCTCCAAAATGCAAATAACCAACTCTATGGTATGAAATTGTCCTTCTTTTCCTTTTATTCCTCTATTCCATTTTTTTATCTTATTTGATCAACCATTTTTGCAGACGTTTACGGTCTTTCTGATGAAGCCATCCTTCTTCACTTATTCCCTAATTCTATGGATAATGATACCCTTCTTGAGCATCTTAACAATTCTTTGAACAGTTTTACCAATGATAAGATTAAGTCTCTTTCCATTAATGAATTCAGATTCAAACTTCTCCTCTTAGAAATTGACCATAGATGTAGTTGCAGAATAACCTATAACTACACCCTCGGTAGAATTGCTAAAATTTAAGAAGTTCTTAATGATGAATGACACTTTTTATTATTAATTCTCTTAATTGATTACATAGAAGTATCTAAATGGAACTAGAATAGTTACAATTTTCTCTTATTCTCTTTCCTAAGATAATTTCTAATACTCACTAAAAGAACCTCTCAAATTTTATATTTGAACTCCTATTTATAGTGAAATTTGTACAGCTGTATATGTATTGCGAAGTATCGCAATTCACCTTCGCAAGATTATTCTATCTTCGCAAATCTTCATACTTCCTCGTGTTTCCTCTATCATCGCATCATTTTGTAATTCTTTCCTCTTATATTCATTACGATGTTCGTAAACTAGTATCTTGTGATATTCAGTACCTACATCTTGCCTCTTCTCATGTCAATTCTTCTTAGAAGAAATGATCGTGAGAACATAACCGTCACTTAGTCTTTTAGAATTTGGACACGTCTTCTGTAACCGTCCTTTTCTAGTTGTTCCCTTATATAAACCCTTTTATATTCTCTTCCTTTTCTTCTTCTTACTTTCTCTGCAATTTTATCTTCTTATTACTCTCTCTGTTACCATTTTCTCTTCCTATTCATATCATCATGAGTTCTCCAAGGTAATTTTCTTCTATCTTCGCGTATTTCACTTGTTTTCCTCTTTGATTTCTGTATAATTTATTGTTTGATTCTGGTTTGTTTCAGCAAAATTATTCCTCAAGTGAAACCTTCACCCAGAAATTCAAGCCCTAATCTTCGAAGAAGAAAATCCGAGAATCAAAAGGTAGTTAAAATACTCTATCTTCTTTTTTAAACAATATATTGTTGCCTCGGTTTTTAATCTACATTTTGATTCGTAGGCTGGTGAAAAACCAAACCCCAACAAGAGATCTCGAGTGACTAAACCCACACCGATAATTTCAATTGATGATTTCCTTCCTGAAATTGATAAGGAATTTCCCTCTCCTCCTCGTGAAAACACTTCTTCGCAAATTCCTGCTTCTACTCCATTACCCAGTTTTCAATATCCCACCAATGTCAATTTATCAACACTTCTTCAGGATCAATCCTCGCAAAATACTTCTTCAACTTCTTCTCTTGAAAAACCTATCTTAACTCCCAATCCTTTGAGTGCTATTGCTCCAGACAATTTACAACTTGCTCTTATTCCTTCAAACTCTTCTCCTCTTCCTCAAGAAATTCGAGATGGAATTTACTCAACTTTCCGAATGTTATCTAAGGTTTTGAACAATACTTCAAAATCTACTAATATTCGTTCGCAGTTCGAATTTTGCGAAGCACTAAATAGTTTCATCAATCCTGATATTTCTACTTCACGTCAGTCTTTGGAAAACAAAGTTGAGTTGCTTCGCCAATCTTTGAAGTCTTCAAGAGCAGAATGTGAGAATCTCCGTAAAGAGAATTATCAGCTTCAAAATGATTCTCTTGATTGTGCGATTTTTCGCAAAATAAATGATGAATTAAAAGGTATGATTATTATCTCCATATTTTCCCCTTTTGTTTACTTATATTCTTTATATGCTTAAAACACCCATTAAAACCCATTCCCCTTTATAGAATCCATCCAGAAATGTATAAGGTTGGTACTTCGCCATGAATCAGATGCAACAGAATATCAAACCAAGCATGAAAGCCTCTTGAATCAATTCTCCCACTTATCTAATCTTTATTCGTGTGTTCTTGATAACTCTGATGCCCTTTTTCAAGAGAATACCCAACTGATTTACGATCGCAAATTTTTGAATGATGACATATCTCAACTTACTTCTTCTTTAACCAAAGCCGGTTTGAGAGTAGAAACCTTATTAGAAGAAAATAAAACCTTATCAGAAGAGAAATGCTCGTATTTGAATACAATGATCGTTTCTTCGCAAGAATTAAATACTCTTCAGAATAAATGTTGCGATCAAGAAAATCTTCTTTCTTTGTTAAAAGGTGAACTTGAGGAATTAAAGAAGTCTTCAGATTCAGAGAGAAGTTCCTTTACCATTGAGAAGAAGTCCCTTATTAATAAGAATATAATCTTAAGTACTAAGAAGAATCAACTTGAAGAAGATTATTCTGAACTAAAAAGTCTTAATGCCAAACTTACGAAGGATAAAAATTTTCTTCTTTCTAAAGATCAAAAGCTTCAATCTAGACTTAAAGGATTAGTTGGTGATGGTTTTGATAATGCGATGGATCAGATGAAGAATTGTTGTCTCTCTTTAGCTCAATTTCTTACTTCACAAAGAGAAGGTAGTCATTAAAATTTGACTGCCTCTGATGTATCTTTAAATTTTGTTATATTCGCAAATTTGACCCTTTGAATTTTATTTTACTCGTAGAATCTGAGAACAATCTTCGCAATGCTAAGGCTGGATTAGAAGCCTCCTGTTCTGAGTTTCGTAAGAAAAATGCTTTTCTTTCTACTCGCTTAATCAACTCTCGTGATCGTGCTACTTGGAGATTCAACTATCTTGCTTATTCCAAAGATATCGAAGATACCAACCATCAGAAAGCTATACTTCGTGAAAGTCATCTGAAAGCTCAAGTCTTTGCGAATAACATTCTCTTATCAAGAGCTTTGCCTCCTGTGAAAATTACTCCTCTGAAGATATCTGATGATGAAGTTGCTCGTGATCCTGACAGTGATTTTGATTATGAGAGTGATGATGAAGGACTTGATGATGAAAAAGAATCTATTCCTCAAGGGGATGTTCCTGTTTCAGATTCTTCAAAGGATGATATTTCGCAAAAATCGAAAACTGCTAATGACCCTGCTCATCCTAAAGATCCAGCACAGAGTGTTGATGAAGCATAATAATATTCTTTCACGAATTATCATTGATTCTCTTGTTTTCTTTTCTTTCTTAGCTACTATTGGTTCTCTGCTATTGGTTCTTCTTTTGCAAACAATTCTGCCTACTATTTTTTCTCTTTTTAAGAAGTACATTTGATATTTTGCGAAGATGATTCGACCTTTCTTAAGTTGAATGCTTTCCTTATTTGCATCATTTGACCATATGAAGAGAAATAATATAACTTGAAGGCTTATTCGCATAACTTGATCATTTGGAGAGAAATAATACATCTTAAAGACTTAGCTTAGTATTCCCTTTCCCTTTATTATTGCTCTTCAGATGATCAAATATTGCTGGAAGTATTAGAATATCTGCCTCAATTTAATTTATGAAGCTTCAGCTTGTTGCGATTAAGAAATTCTCCCTTTGAAATATAAGAAATACGAGGTATGAAATATCCTACGAAGTATGAAATATCCTTAAGAAGTATGAGAAGTATAAAATATTTTTGAATAAATATAAGAAGTATCAGAAATATTCAATCCATGAATAATTATCCAATATATGAAGAAGTATAAGAATTATTCAATTCATGAAGAATTGTTCAATGTACGAAGGAGTATAACAAGAACTTTAATCTTCGCAAAATGAAATATCCGTTGAAGAAGTATAATAAATATGAAATATTCTTGAAGAAGTATAATAAATATCCGTTGAAGAAGTATAATAAATATGAGACTTTCTTGAAGAATTATAAGAAGTATTCGATTTGTATAGAAGTATTCATTATATGAAGAAGTATAAGAAGTATGTAATTCTCGTAAAATTTAACGAATATGAATTGTTTGTATTTGGTTGCGAGTAAAATCGCATCTTTTGTTATGCCTTCGTGAAAATTCTTCAATGAGATTGTCTTCTTTGTTTCTTCAATGGGATTGTCTTCTTTGTTTCTTCTTTGCTAGGACTTCATGATATATATTCTTGTAAAAAATCTTCAATGATATTGACAGGGTTGTCTTCTTTGTCAGAATTTCACGATATGTACTCTTGTAAAAAATTCTTTAATGATATTGATGGAATAAATTTCATTAATTGCTGTGGTCTTATCATGCCTTCCTAAGTAAATGTCTTATTTTGCCACCTCTTTTGTGATAATATTTTTGTATTTGCGATAATATGACAAGTTTAAACATTCTTGCGAATATACAACCTCGTGACATTATCGTCTTGCGATGAAATCGCAGGACGTTGTTACACTTTCATGCAATAACCCATTGATCTCATCTTAACTTCTTTGTTATGTTCTGCGAGTTCTCTCTTCTCTGTTCCTTTTTTTTTTTTTTTTTAGAATGCTCGCAAAAATTCATTTGGTGCACAAATATGACAAGCCTTTATGTTTTTACAAACAAGAAGCCTCGTGACATTTGCGTCTTATAGCACGTATCAGCTCCCTAATGGAGGGTGCTGCCCTTTATCTTCCCCTTGGTTGCCCCTTCAAGGAAGCGTACATCGACCATACAAGGTTATCTCTTCCCATCCGGTTCTGCAAACAACCTGTTTTTGATCGCAACCTCTTATCCTTTTTGCCTATAGGGCTTGTAGTTACGAGATTGCACCCTATGGGGTATCTTTGGGCCAAGTGCATCATTTGCCAAGACTTGTCAAAAATGGCAGATGTGGTTCAACCCCACCCGGCACTCTTGACTCAACCATGTACCTCGGCGCCTTGATCGCTTTCTGCACTTCTTGGGAAAGACAGTATGCCTTAGTCGCCCAACCTAAACTTATTACACCGCATAATATTGCATAATGTCACAAGATTAGGTGAGAATTCAAGGTGTCTAACCCGGATAGGTATCCCGTTATTGGGTTATACCCCGTAAAAGTTCCATGTACTAAGGGCCCTTGGTGGTGTTCTGGTTACCCTTAGCCATGGTTATAGGTACCCCCTTATATGACGTACTTTAGGACTTTGCCTCTTACGAAATGTTGCTTCGCGAACTAGGGTGTACGCCATAAAGGTTTGTCTGTGTAATATTTCTGCGGCTTTTTTTTTTTTTGAAAGATGATCACAGATTGCGGTCTTTTATTCACAAATTGCGGTCTTTTCTTCGCAAGTTAATGTATGTGTCTTTCTTTAATGAAAGTTAATCGCAATAAAAAATTTGAAATTCGTAACTTTTGTAAATTTCCTACGAGTAAACAATATTCGTAAAACTTATCATGAGTTTTATGGATAATACCTTTTCAAATACAGTCTATTCCAAGGTTTACCAAGTCTCAAGCCCATGTCTCTCCCTTATGGATCCATCAGTCGATAAGCTCCGGTTCCCACAACCTCTTTGATAACATATGGTCCATCCCATTTTGGTGCTAATTTTCCTCCATTTTCTTTCTGATATGGAGGTGTTTCTCGCATAACCAAATCACCTGGTTGATATTCACGTTCAATGACTCTATTGTTATATTCTCGAGCTAACCTTTCCTGATAAATTTTCATATGTTGCAACACCTTTTCTCGTTTTTCTTCCAAGTCATCCAGTTCACTTAATATCACCCCTGCACTTAAATTTCTTTCCCAAGTTTCTTTCTTTGTTGTCGGAATTATAACCTTTGTTGGTAATACAGCTTCCACTCCATATGTTAAGCAATAAGGAGACATTCCAGTTGCCTCTCTTCTAGTTGTGTTGTATGCCCAAACTGCACTAGGTACCTGCTCGCACCACCCTTTGAGATGTCCTTCTAATTTCTTTTTGATCGTATCTGCGATTGTTTTATTTGTTGCCTCTGCCTGTCCATTAGCTTGTGGATATAATGGAGTTGACTTCCCACATTTTATCCTAAAAGCACTGAGTAACATCTCTATATTCTGTCCTTCAAATTGTTTTCCATTATCAGATACTAATTGTGCTGGAACTCCGTATCTGCAAATGATGTTCTCAAATATGAACGTAAAAACATCTTTATCACGAATATGCTGTACTGCTTTTACTTCTGCGAGCTTCGTGAAATAATATGTTGCGACTATCAAGTATCTTCTTTGTCCGGATCCAGGTAAGAATGGTCCAACAATATCCAATCCCCATTTCCCAAAAGGCCAGCAACTTGTTGAAGAAGTTAATGTTGCCCCTGGTGCATGAATTCTTTTACCATGTCGTTGGCATTCTTTGCACCTTCGTACGAACAATTTCGCATCTTTATGCATATAAGGCCAGTAATATCCATGTATCTTTGCTCTATACGCTAGAGATCTTCCCCCACTATGATTGCCAGCTTCTCCTCCATGTAACATCTTCAATATTTTTTCTCCTTCTTCACGAGTTAAGCACCTGAGAGGTGGTCCACTGAAAGATTTTCTGTATAAAATTCCTTCTCGTAACTCATAGTTTGTTGCACGGCTCTTTAATTTATGTGCTTCTAATCTGTTCCTGGATATTTCTCCTGTTGGGAGATATGCAAGAATTTCTTTTCTCCAATCTGCGATGTTGTTTGGTAATTCTCTTTCTACTTCCATTGCAATTGCTTCCTCAATTTCTTTTTCTTTGTTCACTGATGGGTGTTGAATCGTCTGGATTTTAATATTTCTTGTATTTGGATTTGTCATCATACTTGGAATGAATGCAAAAGCATCTGCGAGTCGATTATATTTCCTCGTTATATGCCTCCACTTTAATTTTGGTATCCTCGCAGATAATTCATCAACGAGTTTCTTATATTTCTTCAAAGAAGATTCATTTGTGGTATAATCTCCTTTAATTTGACAAATTACCAGTTGCGAATCACTTGTTATCCTTATACATTCAATCTTCTTTTCTATTGCGATCTTCAATGCATGCACTACAGCTTCGTACTCTGTTTCATTGTTCGTGGATGCAAATTCTAGTCTGAATGAGAATGATGTTCTTTCTCCTTCTGGTGAAATTAACACAACTCTTATTCCATTCCCCTCACTATTGGATGATCCATCTACTAAAATTTCCCATCTGTTTGGTTCTGTTAACAAGTCTTTTGGATTCCGAAATTCTTCTTCAACATCCATCATTTCTTCTACTGCTTCATCTTCTTCCAAAGGAAATTCTGCCAAGAAATCTGCAACGACTTGTGATTTTTGCGATGATAATACTTCGTATTTTATCTTGTAATGATTCACTTGTGCATTCCACCTTTCTATTCTCCCTGACCTCTTTTTGTTCTTCATGATTGATTCTATTGGAACTTTGGTTACCACTTTTATTACATGTGCTTGAAAGTATATTCGTAACTTGAATGATGCATAAACCAGGGCTAAGATTAACTTCTCCATTTTAGAATAATTCTTCTCTGCTGCGTTAAAAGTTTTACTAATGTAGTAAATGGGCCTTTCTACTCCTGCGTCTGTTCGCAACAGAACTACACTTAGAGCATATGGAGTTGTTGCGAGGTATACCAATAATTCTTCATCTTTCTCTGGTTTCTGTAATATGGATGTATTTGCGAGATATTCTTTGATCCCTTGAAAAGATTTTTCACATTCATCAGTCCACTTGAATTTTGCTCCCTTCTTAAGTATGTTGAATAAATGTTTGCACTTATCTGACATTCGCGAAATAAACCTTCCAAGTGAAGCCAAGAGTCCATTCAGCTTTTGTACTTCCTTTACCGTTGCAGGTGTTGGCATGTCACGAACTGCTTGTACCTTTTCTGGATCAACTTGTATTCCCTCCTTTGATACTATATATCCCAAGAATTTTCCAGATGCAACTCCAATTATACATTTCTCAGGATTTAATTTGATGTTGAACTTTCTCATTTGTTCAAATATTTCCTTCAAATCTTGCACATGATCTTTGGATTCTTTGCTTTTTATCAACATATCATCTACATATACTTCCAAAGTTTTATGTATCCACTTTGCGAACAACTTTTCAACCATACGTTGATATGTAGCACCCGCATTCCGCAAACCAAATGGCATCTTCACATAACAATACAAACCTCTTGGAGCAAAAAAGGCAGTATGTTCTTGATCTTCTTCTGCGAGTGATATTTGATTATACCCTTTATATCCATCGAGTGAAGTAACTCTATCATGACCTGCAGCTGATTCCACCATTTGTGGTATGTCTGGTAATGGAAAACTATCTTTGGGACAGGCTTTGTTTAGATCAGTGAAATCTATACAAATTCTTATCCCTTTATTCTTTTTCGGAACAATGACCATATTCGCAATCCATTCTGGGTATTTTGCTTCCCTTATGATTCCTGCATCCAACATCTTTTGTAATTCTTCTTCTATCTGTACATGATAATTTTGTGATATCTTCCTTATTCTTTGTTTGAATGGTCTTACGTTTTTATCTATGTTCAATCTATGACACGCCACTGATGGATCAATTCCTGGTATCTCATCTACACTTCCTGCGAATATATCTTTATATTCTCGCAAGAGATCAATAGTTCTCTTCTCTTCTTCTTCATCCATCTTAGTTCCAATTCACAAGAATAAAGGCTCCTCTTTACTTCCAATATTTACTTCTTTGGTTGGTTCGGCTGCAACATAGCTTGGAATTTGCCCCCCCATTGGTGTTGGTTCTTTGATTATTTTTGCTGGTTCCCCTTCTTTTTCTGGAATCTCACTTGGTATTCCTCTCCCTTCCTTTGCTCTTATTGTATACACTCGGAATTCTTCTTCCTTTTTTGCTTTCTTCGCAAGTTTTCTACAAAACTGTTTCTTTCTTGCTCTCCCTCCACACTGTTTTACTTCAATCTGATAACAAAATTTTGCACTATCAAGATCTCCTTTTATTTCCTGTATTCCATTTGGTGTAGGAAATTTGATTTTCTGATGTAATGTTGAAGCAACAGCTTTGATCGCATGAATCCACGGCCTTCCTATCAGCATGTTATATGGAGATTCCATATCTATCACACTCAAGGTTACATGTGTTTCGATTTCTCCTAGTAATATTCGCAGCGCTATTTCCCCTTTAGATTTTGTTGTAGATTTTCCTAATCCATGAATAAGACATTTTGAATTTGTGATTTCTTCATCTTTATTTCCCATCCCTTTAAGTACATGATAGAATATGATATTAACAGAACTCCCTGTATCAACCAAGATTCGGTTTAATTTCCATTTTTCTATAGCCTTCTTCTCTTCACGCATGACCAGAACTGTGATCACCAATGGTGAAGTGTGGTTCAAGTCTTCATTTGGAATTTCTGCTACTGAAAATGTGATTTTCTGTTTTTCCTATTCTTCTAAAGTTGTTATTTTCTCCTCCTCCATGATCTTTCTTCCTCTACATTCTCGCTTGTATATCTTTCCCTTTATGTTATTATGAAATTCATCAATCATTGTCTTTGTGATCATATTACATTCTTCTTTTTTGCAATCTCCATCTACTGACTCCATTTGATCTTCAAATTTTCCACAATTCCTTCAAATTTTGGCTATCACAATCCTCAGGTCCCTGTTTCTAGCGCCAATTATGTAGTTGCAGAATAACCTACAACTACACCCTCAGTAGAATTACTAAAATTTAAGAAGTTCTTAATGATGAATGACACTTTTTATTATTAATTCTCTTAATTGATTACATAGAAGTATCTAAATGGAACTAGAATAGTTACAATTTTCTCTTATTCACTTTCCTAAGATAATTTCTAATACTCACTAAAAGAACCTCTCAAATTTTACATTTGAACTCCTATTTATAGTGAAATTTGTACAGCTGTATATGTATTGCGAAGTATCGCAATTCACCTTCGCAAGATTATTCTATCTTCGCAAATCTTCATACTTCCTCGTGTTTCCTCTATCATCGCATCATTTTGTAATTCTTTCCTCTTATATTCATTATGATGTTCGTAAACTAGTATCTTGTGATACTCAGTACCTACAATAGATCCAGCTTGGGTTTAGCCAATAAATTTAAACGTTTCTATCTTAATTCTAAAGAGGAAATCAAAAATTTAAGGGCCATGAACAATGGTCTCATAGATGATAAAGATCGCATCTCTATCCAAGGTGCTCAAACTCTAGCGAAATTTCAGGAGACTCTTCTTGGAGTTCAAATTGAACGAGATGAGGCTAATCGCCAAAATGTTGTGCCCAGCGAAAGAGAGAATCGAATTCGCTCCCGTCTTCTCATAAATAATGATGATGAATTCGTTTGGAATGCGAAAATTTTAGATGACGCCAGAAATAATCTAGGTGTAAATGTTAGTCTCCAAACTGAGCACACGGCCTTGATTATGGATATGATTTCTGACAGAGCAGGTTGTTAACTGTACTTCCTTATTAATCATTTATCTTTTATAAATTTTCACCAAGTTACTGATTAATTGTTATGTGTTCACAGGAGCTGAGGAGAGATTTCGCAGAAGAATTAAAGAACTTGAGGCTGAAAAGGAGCAACTCGCAAAGGATCTTTCTTCTCGCAATGATAAATGTTCTTGACTGAAGAGTCAATTAATGATCACTGATGCGAACTTTAAGAATGATGTTATTCTTTTTCGCAACCAAACTATTAAGAAGGTCTGTGATGACAATAACATTCTTCATTCTACATATCCTTGCCTCTTAGAAGAAATTCCAAAGAATGTACCTCCTCTGGACATCTCTGACAATGATGCTAGAGAAGAAGATGAAGAAGAAGGAGAATCTGATGAAGATGATGAGGAATCAAGCAAGAAATAATTTTGTTTCTTTCTTTAGCTTTTTGTAATATCTTTACATTCGTTCTTTAATTTTCTGTTCTGGTACTCTATTGCTGTGAACTTCTTCAAATTCCAATATAAATTCCACGTCTTTTATTTCTTCCTGCATGTGTTAGAAAAGCAATTCATTTTTGTAATATGGTTAATCAATATATTATTAATTTTTCATTTTATGCGTAAACCTATCATATGGAGGCAAATAACACTTTCTCATTCTATTCATTCCCATACTTGCCTCTGTTATTTGTGTCCAAATGAAAGATTAAGCAAGTTACTTTTTGATAGTAAGATTGTTGAAAAATATTTTGGTATGTTTATGCCTCAATTTCGCAGTCTTTTCTGCATAATCTCGCAATCATATATTGTAAGACTACATTCTTTCTTGTTCTCTGATGTGGTCTTATTTTTCCTTCCTAAGTAAAGGTCTTATTTTTCCACCTCTTGTCATTGCGACAAAATCGCAGGACGTCTTTGCACTTTCATGCAAAAGCCCCTTGATTTTGCCTTAACTTTTTTCTCTTGTCATTTTTGTTGCGATAATATGACATGCCTAAATATTCTTGCGAAAATAAATCCCCATGACATTGTCGTCTTGTGACGAAATCGCAGGACGTTTTTACATTTTCATGTATTGACCCATTGATCTCGTCTTATCTTTCTCTTTTGTATTATTGCCTCTTCAGGATTGTTGCAAAAATATGACAAGCCTTGATACTCCCATGAGTAAAAAGCCTCATGACATTTGCGTCTTAAGACACATATCAGCTCCCTAATGGAGGGTGTCGCCCTTATCTTCCCCCTGGTTTCCCATTCAAGGAGACGTACCTCTACCATATAAGGTTTGCTCCTCTCATCCGGTTTTAACAACAACCAGCTGTTTTCGCAGTCTCTTATCCTTGTTGCCTATATGGCTTATGGTTACGATACTGTACCCTAAGTGGGGTTTTCTTCGGGCCGAATTCAGCATAAGCCAAGACTTGCCAAGAATTGTCAGGTATGTTCTAGACGCCCCAGGCACTCTTGGCTCAACCATGTACCTCGGTGCCTTGATCAGATTCTGCACTCCATAGGAGAGACCTCCTCACCTTAGTATCCCAACCTAAGTCATATGCTTAAGATGAGAATCCAAGGTGCCTCTCCTGGATGGGCTTTATTGACCCCAAATCTCCATGACTCAGGTTCCAGGGGCGGTGTAACCTTTTCCCTGAGCCATGCAATAGGTACCCCCTTCTATGACGTACTTTAGGCCTTACATTTTCCTCTTGCGAAATTTTGATTTCACGAACTAGGGTGTATGCCATAATAGGTTCGCCCCTTTCTGATTGTTCTGTGTTTTCTTTTGCATTTCAGCTCTGTTGTAATTCCTCAATCACGTATTTGTCATTCAATAAAATATATATTTTGAAATTTTTTGCAACAAATCAGTCAAATAAATAAATCAAACATTTTTCCTTCTTCTCTCAATTTTACTCTCATTTCACATTTTAAGTTTCTTACCTTCGCTGCTTTCTGCGTCTTTGATAATTTCTACTACTTTCTTACCTTCTGCAACATGTTCGCCGCCCCTTATTTTTAACAAGCATTTACTTCGCAGCGTTCCTTGTTCTTTCCGCTCTATTACATCTATCATCAGTCTTTCACTTTTTTGTTTCTCTCTGACGTTACGCTTCCAATTCTCCTTCTTTGCACTTCGTTCTATGCATGATTCTACGTCAATTTCATAACACTTCTTTCCTTCAATCCAATCTCCTTTTATGATGCCAACTCCACTTGGATGAGGGAACTTGATGCACTGATGAAATTTCGATGATACGCTTAGAATCCCATGCAACCAAGGTCGGCCAATTAAAGCATTGTATGGTGACTCCATGTCAACAACACAGAACAGAATTTCAGAAGATAGTACTTTAAAAGGAATTTGCATGGTGACCTCCCCTTTAGGCTTATTGGCAGTACCATTAAAACCATAGATTTTGTAGGTTGAAGGTATTAGGTCCTCATCTTTCCCTCCCATAGTTTTATAAGCATGATAGAATAGGATATCCACGGATCTTCTAGTATCAATTAAAACTCTGTCGATTGCCCATGAATCCTCAGCTTCATCATCTTCATCATCACTAGTTTTTGGGTTAATCTCTAATCTCACCACTAATGGGTTATCGTGCATTTTTCCACCCTCAGGTACTTCTTCCGCGGTGAAGAAAATAGTATGCTTTTGCCATTCTTTCAGCGACGATACCTTCGCAATGTTCATTATTTCTCTATAATCAGCATCTCTTGCGAAAACCCTACTCAGAATGCTATCGTGAAAGTATTCAATCATTTTGTACGAATGTACAATAGAGTGACAAAACAAATTCTTTGCCTTCCCCCCCACTTCTATTACAAATGCTTCTCTTTCTTTTGTTGTGTTTGTTCTGCGAGTTTCTGGTGAAGGTGGTAATAGTTGAGTTTGAGGTTGGCCTATTAGAAAATAATTTAATTTTCCTTGATCTATCATTCTGAGGATGATTCTCTTTATATTTCTGCAGTCATTTTTTGAATGTCCATGAAAATGGTGATAAGAACAAAATTCATGACTCATGTGGCTTGGAGGTGGTTCATTCCCAATATTCCATGGTGCTGGTATGTTTTCCATCAAGATTACAACTTCCCATATTTTGTCCACACTATCATTCAGAGGTGGCATTTTGATTTCTTCCCATATTATCTTATGACTTCCCTGTCCTCTATGATAGTTTTGCTTTTGACCCCCATAAGTTTCTTGTTGCTGATCAAGTCTTTGAATCTTGTTATTTCAACCACGATTATAGAAATTTCTTTCTCTTTCGAATTCTTCTTGATCGCGACTTACCATAGCTACCAACTTATGTTGACTATCACCCATCATCTTCTCTTGTTGTACTTGCTAAGTACTCGCCACTGTGTTTATCAATTCAGGCAATAAACTTGCATTCGCTACTTTTGAACTTGTGTTCGCAGCTGGGTATGATTCCATATCATTTTGTTTTTCCTCAAGAGCAATATACTCCTCTATAAGTTCTCGCAACTCAGTCATTGTGATTGTATTCTTGATTCTAAAAATTTAAATATGCAGCAGATTGGTTGCGAACATTGCGTTAATGAATGATAAAATGAGATATCTCTCATCCACGCGGCCAGCCATTTCACTTTACATTGTCTTCCACCTTATGGTTAGATGCTTCAAACTTTCGCCAATTCTTTGCTTTAACCCAAATACATCTTCAATGCCAGGTCGCGAGGAATTGTTACTTATATTCGCCCCTAAGAACGTAGTCTGCAAATGGTTGAAAGATGTTATAGTATTCCTTGGAAAATATTCGAACCACTTTAATGCCTCTCCCGTTAAACTTGATGCGAAATACTTGCACAACACAACATCATAGTTTTACCATTGTAGCATACATCTCACATAAGCTTTGATATGTTGAATTTCACAAGTTGTTCCGTCAAAAATGCTAGTTAACGCGGGAAGATTGCACTTTGGGGGTATTCCTCCTAATTGTACTTCTTGTGTGAATGGAGTTTCGCAGCTTCTTCTATGGCTTCGTCCAACTGTCTCCTGCCTCCTTATCTTCTGTTATTTAGCATTCCTCTCATCTCCTCCAATTCTCTTAAGATTTGTTCATTTACACCAGGAGCTAACTCCATTGGTCTTTTTAATTCTGCTTCTCTTCCCCTGCGTTCATGTCTGTTTTGATTTTCTTCTTAATCATTTTCTTCTTGTCTTTCCATGCGATCTCCTCTTTCATCTCTTTCATGAATTCACACATGATTATACCTCTCATTTTCTCCTCTGCGATTTTGTTCATTCCTCCTCAATTCTCTTTGTCGCCTTTTATCTCTACTTTGTACTCTATCATATTCTTCATTGATATTACCATTATTGCGGTTATGTTCACGCCTTCTTTCTCGATTATCATGATTGTTTTGGCATATTGCCTCTTGGAGCTCTTGTTCTTCTAATTCTGCTATCAGTCTTTCCATTTCTCAAGCTAGACGTGCTTGTTCAGCATAATGTCTCTCGATTTCATCTTCAGTTACTTGTTGATTTCTTTGAATTTCTCTCCCATGTAATATTCTCCTTCCTTCTTCCTGATTTTCTTCGCCATCTTGATTATTTCGTTCCTGACGTTTCCTATTCCCCTGATTTCTGTTGTTTTGCCCATTTTGGAGAATTTGGCCCTATGGAACATAACGATCTTCAGTTATTTCTCTTCTTTCACGACGTTCTTCGTCTGAATTTTGCATTTCCTCTCGAGTGTCTTCATTAGCATGTTCTACAGGTGAATTTCGTCTTATTTCTCCTCTAATTGATCTTGAACTTGATCTTGTAGTGCTTCTTGACCTTTTATTCTGCAATCTCATGTTTTCCATCCTCAACTCATGATTTTGCCATGTCATATTCGCACGTTCTTCTGCTTCTAGTCTCTTTTCTTCGTGTATTCTTGGGCTCAATGCCTCTAACGCTTTAATCTCTTCATTTCCATGAATTATTCCTCCAACTGCTTCTCGATTTCTCTCTTCTCGTCTATCGTTTCTTAATTACTGCTCTTCTTCCACTTCATCTGCTAAATCTGATTGCCAAGTGTGTGCACTCACTCTGTCATAATCCATAGTTTTATTTTGTACTGGTGTACGTTGAATTGGTTGTTGAATTTGATTTTCTCCATTATTTCTTGCGTTCATTCTTGAAGATTCCTCCATTTAATTTCTCCCTCTACCAGCAATCCTCTTACTTCTTCTAATAGTTGTTGGTTGTTTTGAAGTATTCCTTTTTCTGGCCATTTTTTCAATCTTAATAAGTAGTTGAAATTTATATAAAATTCTTTACCAATTATTTAAAATTAATCTTATAAAAACTAATAGAATTACATACTTTTGGTTGGCAACCTAGCGACAAGCTGGGCACCAACACCTTTTTGAATAGCAATGCCTAATCTATGAAAAATAAAGCTACCAACACCACTACTAGCGTCATTATTAACTAAACAATTCTTCAGACGCTTAAAAAAACACAAAGTATCCTCACCTAGTTCGCCTAAGGTAGAAAAGGCTAAAATACCAAGACCATAACCAAGTGAAGCACACTTATCCAAATACTTAGTGTGTTTTCGAGCAACAGCATTAGAAATGGCTTTGCCCGGAACAAAAGATCGAATGCCATCACCTGCGAATGGAGAAACCCCTGTAACATCCATGCAGACATCCTTACCATTTTCCCAGTTAAGAACGAGGATATCAGCTGGTCTTAGATCTTTGCCATCATCCGTCTGAAGCCCAAGAGAAACTTCCTTGTGCGCAGGTACACTAGCTTTGTAACAAATGTCAGCAACTATATCACGCACAAAGTCATGTCGAAACTTATACCCAACATCCTTAGCACAGTGGAGTCCATGATCTCCATAAATATCCATCGGCTTGTTACAGCTAGAGCATGACCCGTTCTCAACAAATAAAATTCGTCAATCCCCGTTTCGTTGAAATCACAATATCAATATCAATATCAATCTTCACTCTATCAATCTAGGCTAAAATATCCATCGGCTTGTTACTTAAAATTCGTTGAAATCACAATATCAATCTTCACTCTAAAATAATCCTTCAATCCCCGTTTCTAGCGCCATTATGTAGTTGCAGGAATTCCTACAATACATCCCTCACAAGAATTCATGATAAACAACACATCTTTAAGATCAACAATTACACTTTTATTAATTGATTTATGAAGTTTTACAAGAAATGAAACCAAGAATACAACCACTGTTCTATAATTTCTCTCTCCTCAAGATTTTCTCACTACTCTAAAAAGATCTCCCTCTTCCTTAAGCCTGTTCGGCTCTTTATATAGGGTATTACATAGTGGATGACAACTAAGCTGTCCTTTATTTTCGGATCTGTCTTGCGGTATTCTCGCAAGTACACAAATGTTATATTCGCAACATTTCTAAATATCGCAAAGTCCTCACATCTTTATCGTGTTTATGCTGACGTCGTTTGTCACGTCACTTCTGTAACCAATCTGCGATATTCGCATGGGTATTGTTGTTGACGATTTCACAAGGGTACTGTTGTTGCAAGATTCTGATCCTACAAGGTTCACGGACGTAAACAACATATCCCATAACAATTTGCAAAATACCAAATCATAAAGATTAAAACTGCAAAAATCATCTTCCAAAACACTTAGAATTTAAACAAGTAAACCTAAAATCATGAAGATGAAAAACGTTGGACATTGCTATGTGTACTCACAATAATGGCTATTCCAAACTTTATTTATTCTTCTTAAAACATGAAATAACAAGATTTACCAGACATAGTCAAGGAGCAGTCTAAAACCAACATCAATAAGTAAGAGAAACTACTCATCATCTTCATCATCGGATACCATGAAGGTGGAGCGAACCTTATCCATGTCCTCCTTAATATCGGGAAACTTGGTTGCAATCACCAATAATTTTTCTTGTACACAACTTATGTAACACCCCGTGTTTTTAGCATGGCGCATAGGGCTGCCCATGGTTCGGTTTGGCTTGGTATTCTGCCAAACCCAAGGACCAAACCAATATCTCTTTTAATAAACCAAAAACCAAACCAGACCATGCTCGGTTTAGAATATTAGAAACCAGAACCGTCCCACGGGGTTTTTTGGTTTTTTTGGGTTTTTTTTAATAGACTTTCATTTTTAACTCATAAATCAAAATTGTAAATCAAATCATCAAAATAATTTCTTTATTAATGGGTATACTCATTAAAATCATATATATTATACATATATAATTCAACATTAGATACATTTTCATTTATATTTGCTTTATTTATAGATATACTCATTGAAGTGAATATATATTATACTATGATGGAAAGTTCGCTACATATTAGTATGGCTTTTATCGGTTTTTTTGGTTCTTACTCTCGTTTTTTTTTTTTTTTGGTTTTTTTTTTTTGGATTTTTGGTTCTTTTGTGACATTAATCCAAAACCAACCACCTAAAATCGGTTTTTTCGGTTTTTGGGTTTCTTGGTTTTTGGATTTTTCGGTCTCTGGTTTTCTGGGTTTTTTTGTCGGTTTGGACCAGTTTGGTTCGGGTAGAAAACTGAACTATGGGCAGCCCTAATGGTGCATGCTGAAAGATGCGCCATGGCCTGAGATGAAACTTCGTCTAAAGCTTCCGCAGAGTGAAAAAGGTGGATTGGCTTAAGGCCAATATCGCGCCAAAATGGCGCATTATGTTTGGCATTTGGCCAAGGTCCAATGTTGCATCATCATGATGCATTATGCCAGTTAGGTAGGTGGCCTTGAGCTTACAGCGTAATCACTGGGCATTACGAAAGTTATTGTCCTTGAGCCAGTCCCGCACAATCATTGTGCATTAGGCCGGAGAGGGCTGGATGAACGAATGTTGCACAATCATTGCAGATGAATGGTAAAAGTGTGACTTGATGAATGATTTTTGGTCCCCTTTCCATACTTGTAGAAATTCCATTAAGACATATATAGGGAGGGGTAGTTGGTTGAAGGTGCATATGCGGACTATGCGCTACGTTAGCTTCATAGCTTAGCTGGAAGAGTATAAATGATGCCTAAGGCTCATTTATAGTTGCGTAGACTTTCCATTGAGGCATGTGATGCGAAGGCATTACTATGCCATGCCGCGGACCCGATGATGCATAATCATTATGCATCTTGACGGAATGGCCTATAAGGACTAGGCCATTACCATTATTGCTTAGCCGCGGCTGTGCAAACGAGTTGGATTAAGTTTCTGTCCCTTAGAGGATGAAATACAGTTTGTGCTTGATCCCTTTAGAGTAGGGAAGGGTACGTAGGCAGCCGCAATGAGTTGCAGCATTTTCAGTACAACACGTTATCGCTCATATCATCTAATTGTGAGATGATTGGGGCAGATTAACCCCTCATGTTATCTAAGATCGGTAGCTCGATGCAAGAGATGATTGTGGTCAAGCTTGATGAGGCTTAGTTGCATGCCAACAAGTGGATGCTCATACTTCCTATGAAGCTACAAGGAGCAAGTTATAGCCTATTTGGAGGCTAAAAATCCGAGTGTCATAATTTAGCTCAAGAGGAGTCTATTTTGATGGGAAACAACCCAAAGATCAAGACATGTTGATCTATAGATCCACATGGCCACCAAAATTTAGCCAAATTCCATCGTTTAAGGCCTCAAAAGGTCGTTCTTGCAGTTTTTAAAAAGTTTTTTTTTTTACTTAATAAACCCTTCGCAGGACAAGGGTAAGTCGGAACGGTGTGAAAGCTGAGTTAGCCGCATCATGCTCCCCGAGCATGATTGCAAGGCAAAATGAACGTGCATTTGCCTGGATTTAAGGCCCGGATCGTAGCTTCATCAAAGTGGCGCATCGGGGAAGTTACGGCTTGTGGGGAAACACGCCAAAGGCGTAATTTTCTGGTCCGTCACAGTTGGTATCAGAGCAAGTTCCGAGAAAACTCTAGGGACTTGTGCGGAGTGGACTCGTCAAACGAGCATTGTTTCCTTCTAAAGGAAATAAAGTTGGAGAGTAGGCCAACTTTTGCGCAGAAAAAGTTTGTAACTGCAATGCCAGTTACTTTTACGAGTGGATATCCAGAAGACCGCCTGGGACGGTGGGTAGATAATGGGACTGATCATACCCACACATTGGAAACTGGCCAATGGTGTGCGTTGTCAGGCCCGACTAGCATCCCACTTACGAGTGGAAACCTGGATGACCGTCAGGAACGGTGGGAAATTGGGATCTGTTCCACAAAGCACTGCGTTGAGATTTAGCATGTCATTTCGATGACATTTTCAACCTTGTGAACCTTGGGGATTCTAGGGTGGTGGTATGGGACGCCA
The DNA here is from genome assembly GCA_023529315.1 of Papaver bracteatum. Taxonomy (NCBI): domain Eukaryota; kingdom Viridiplantae; phylum Streptophyta; class Magnoliopsida; order Ranunculales; family Papaveraceae; genus Papaver; species Papaver bracteatum. The sequence goes on along the minus strand of JAJJWX010004907.1, from coordinate 194,044 downwards.
TCTAAGATACCTTGTTGAGATATCCTCTTGGCACTGGCCAATTGAGATTCTTGGTAACGTTGAGGACTCTTTTTGGATTACTGGGCATACGGTATGGGACGTGTGCTCAGAAGGTTATAAATGATTGTTTGTACCATAAGTAAAAATACCACTTAATGTGCCCAACTGATACTTGAATCATCTTTTGGTCCTCATCTAAGCCCGCTAACTAGTCAACCGAGGCAGCCTACCAGTCTTCCCAGTATTACATAAATTCAATGACCAGTCAATGGTCAAAGTCGGTCAACTATCAAAGTCAATGTTCGGTCAAGGTCAATAGTCAAAGCCAACGGCCGGTCAATAGTCAAAGTCAACCGTCGATCAACTATCGAAGTCGGTCGCATCCCTAGCCAATTTTTAGTCTTGTAGCCAGCAATGCTGCTAACCAATTTCTAGCCAAAAACTCTTACGTACTGCCAGCCAGCCTCTACCCATGCATCCAGCCTCCACCCATACTGCCATCCAGTTTTCTACCCATGCATCCAAAACAGTCTACCAACCAGCATCCATCCATACTGCCAGCCACCAGACCAGTTTGCCAGCATGAAGAATTTATCATGAAGCATAAATGTGCAGTTTCATGCAGAAATCATCATGGAGGCATGCAACATTGAATTCCAGCAGTTTCAACCATGCGAATTGAATTTCAGCAGTTTCAGCCATGCGGTATTGATTCCAGCAGTTTTAGCCATGCAGTACTAATTGTAGTAGTTTCAGCCATGTAGTATTGATTCCAGCCGTTTCAGCCACGCAGTACTAATTACAGCAGTTTCATACATGCAGAGTTAATTTCAGTTGTTTCATACAGAATTGAAGATGGAGGCATGAATGAGCAGTTAATGCAATTTATGTGTATAATTGAAATTAGATATGAAACTGTATAAATAGGGAGGACAAAAGGGTAGCCAAGAGGGGAAAAATATACAATGTAATTCTACATATCAATAAAATATCACCCCCAAAGAGATTCGTCCGTGGACGTAGGCTAACAATGCCGAACCACGTTAAACTTTTGTTTTATTTCTTTTCCTTCAAATCTTCTCCTAACCCTTAAAACACACCAACCTATTCATTCATTGTGTTTCGTGCCCAAAAGTAATTTTGGGTACAAACATTGGCGCCGGCTAAGGGGAATACGAGAAAAGGAATCGTATTCTCCCATTGAGAAAAGTTCTACAAAAGGCTTCAAAATCGTTTCCGTGAAAAAGCTGTTTGAACGTCGTGAAAAATCACTGTTGCAGTCCAGTTAATCGTAGCTGCTGCAACCCAGTTTGATCACAATCGTCGTAGTGCAGCTAATCGCAGCTGCTGCTGACCATATAATTGCACATACTGCAGTCCAGTTTATCGCAACTGCTGCAATCAAGATTCACTGTTTCATATTTACTGAAACTATTACCTTCGGAAACCACTAAAACTGCACCGCTGCAAAGACCGATGAAACCGCTCTCAGAACGTTCGGTTCACGGTGAAAGATGGCAAAAAAAAAGAGAAAAAAAAAGAGAAACATCATCAAGATTGTTGATGGATGTTCAATCTGCAACATGGCTTGGTCTAGTTTTGTTTTCTATCGCTGCAGTCCAGCTGATCGCAGCTGTTGCAAACCAGTTAATTACAGTTACTGCAGTCCAGTTGATCGCAACTGCTGCAATCCAACATCGCAGTCGGAAACCACCAAAGCTGACTCACTGCGAAAATCACTAAGATTGTTTTCATCATGGTTTTTAAAAGCGTACGCTTCGCTCCAAAATTCTTCAAACCGCTTCGAATTGCCTTGGTGAAGCGAATCTGATGTGAAGCGGGTAGATTCCCTAATTGATACGCTTCAAATAATTTTCCCGCCCAAAAATTTGAATTTCCCGCCTAAAAGAAGTAAAATGAAAGAAAAAATAAGAAACTACTGAGGGGATTCGAACCTCCCTGCTCCACCCCAGCTAAAGTCGGCCTAACCACTGAGCCACGAATTACATTTTGACAATTATTGGACATATACTCATTGTATAAAAACATTATCTTCTTAGTTAAGCATTTAAATATAAATTTCATATCTAACTAAGAACAACTAGTCTTATTTATAGGCGCTTCATATACTAACCATGAAGCGACGCTTCATGCTTCAACATACGCATCGCTTTATTAAAAATGAAAAATGCTTCACGCTTTAAAAACCTTGGTTGTCAGGATGTTCGATCCACAGCGTGTTCAAGTCCAAAGTTCAGAAAAAATTTGCTTCTCAAATAACTTATTTCCCACCTGTTCGAGTTTGCTGTATGCCAAAATCACTACTATAATGATTGCAAGGTTGCCAAGTTGATTACATCTCTAGGTGCTCGAATACCCAAGAGAAAAACTTCCGGAAAAGCGTGTCTGAAAAGTCCGCAAAGGTGCAGCAAAACCATAGTGAAAGGCCCATAAAGAAACATCAACGATTCTAGAAGTAAAGGCAATAGTTTCTTAAACTGTTACAATAGCCATTGCGAGGAAGGAAAGGCAACGGCTGCGATGGAAAAGACCACATTTCGGAGAAAGCGTCGCAGAAGGTTTAACAAAAAAAAAATCAGAGAAAAGTCGGCGGCCAAGCCGAGCGGAAATCGCGCCGATTATACGGCAATTAATCGGGGATTAATTGAACATGGAGATTAATCGGAGGCAATTCCGGCAAATTCTGTTCGATGGTGCTATTCACCCACGTCACAATTCTGTTCACCCACGTCACAATTCTGTTCACCCACGTCACAATTCTGTTCACCCACATTAAGTTGTGTCAACCACCTCAAGCTGATTTTCACCCACGTTATTTTCAACAACGACACATCAGCACGCCACGTCATCATGCCACGTCAGCAAAGTGTGGTCCAGTCAGCGCGACACGTTAGCATATTTGGTTCCACGTCGGTCGCCACGTCAGCAGAACCGTGCCACGTCATCATTATCAATGCCACGTCAGCAATGTAGCCGGCGGCAATCAGCGATTATACGGTATTAGGGGGCAACAATCGGTGATGGGGATTAATCGGCGGCGATTAATTGTGGATCCGGTTTCAGTACATCGCGGTGCAAGATAATTCCATACTCCCGATTCAGCGAAACGCGACACAACTTAATTATGTAGCCCTAATCCGGTACAGCGCGACGAAACTTAATTTTGTAGCCCTGTTTCAATGCATCGCGGCGCAACTTAATTCCGTAGCCCTCGAATTATTCCGCCCCGTTCTGTTTGCTTAGCGGATCTATACGCCCCACTTGGGCTTGGTCTAAAAATTTATTTCATTGATATCTTCTTCGTCTCACGTCCGAATTGGATGATTTTTGGCTCATTGCGATCGCATTTCAATATCCTACGACATGAAGGTAAAATTTTGCAGTTGGAGAATAATAATTTTTGAGTACAATCACGTCATCAACATGTTTGGAGCAAGGCGCTAACTAACTAATTTTGTTTATTCGATAACTTCTTCTTCGTGCATCTAAACTGAGTGATTGTCGGCCCGATGATATCGTATGTCAATTCGCAACGTCGTGAAGGCGAAATTTTCAATTTTTGAAGAAAATTGAATTTTTAGAAATGTAAAATGACAGCACCAGAAACGGTCACATCCAATCACCATCGAACTATTGTAATCCAGTTTCGCAGCAACAGCTGCTGGCATGTTGATCAAACTGCCGCAGTCCTTTTTAATTCCTACAGTCCAGTTTTATGCATAACTGTGACAGTACAGTTGATCGCATCTGCTGAAATACAGTTTCGTGGCGTCTATCTCCAATCCAGTTTGGACTTAACTGGTGCATTCCAGTCCCACAGACAAATCAATTTACTAAGTCGAGACGAGACGCTAAGGCAACTATACAAGTCACCTTCGCTGGAAAACACAGCCAGTGGGCATCCTAATCACTTCATAACGAAGTCGCAGTAACATTTTCAATAAGGTAAGTATACAATTTACATATTTTTTGCATCTTTTCATATAATCATGCATACTTTTGTTCAGTGAGACACCAGTAATGTGGCGAGCATTTTATCATGAGGAGATGCACACATTCCAATTTTGCGCGCATATGGAATAGTAGGATTGGCCCCCCGTGTGGATTCCAGATAGATGACATTTTCAAAATCCCATGCGCGAGCAAAATGCAGCAAGGCAGTGCACCCTTGTGCGGGCATTGAGAAGCATGACAATCACTATCTTCTTGGGGAAAGTTGCATATCACTTCAACGTGACTGACAATCGCTTGGGGGCGAAATATGTAACACCTCATGGTCTGAAATAACTCTTTTGGGGAGAGCTGCGTAACACTCCATACACTTGGGGGCGAGTTACATATCACCTAATTTCAATGCAGAATTCAGCTTATGAAAATCCGTACTTCAGGTAACCCAAACTTCTTAATCCTCCAACGAGTTGTAGGATTAAGAGGGGGCGAGCATGCACCCTAATATTTTGACGCAATTATTATAATCAGTAATGTTAAACTGCTATAGTTATGTTGATTGAATGATTGTACTCCAGTTCAAAAGCAACTGTTGTACTTGGTTGAACGCAACTAATGCAGTCCAGTTTTGCTTACGAATTATGTACTCAGTTGGACGCATCGATGCGATCTGTGGCACTCGATTGACGAATCGATCTTTGTCTAGTTTTATTTGTAACTGTTACACCTATGTTTATCGAACTGTTTAAGTCCAGTCCCTCAGCAGCTGCTGCAGTCCAGCTAATCGTTGTTGCTGCAGTGTAGCTTTGACCGTTACTGCAGCATTCCAGCTGATCGCAGATGATGCAGTCCAGCTATGCTCACAGTTCCTGCAGTCCAGCTGATCGCGGCTGCTGCAGTGCAACTTTGTTCATTGCTGCTGCATTCCAGCTGATCGCAGCTGATGCAGTCCAACTATGCTCGCAGTTCCTGCAGTCCAGCTGATCGCAGCTGCTACAGTGCGACTTTGTTCGTTGCTGCTGTATTCCAGCTGTTCGAAGCTGTTGCAGTCCAGCTATGCTCGCAGTTCCTGTAGTCCATCTGATCGCGGCTTCTGCAGTGCAACTTTGTTCATTGATGCTGCATTCCAGCTGATCACAGCTGATGCAGTCCAGCTATGCTCACAGTTCCTGCAGTCCAGTTGATCGCAGCTGCTGCAGTGCGACTTTGTTCGTTGCTGCATCATTCCAGCTGATCGCAGCTGATGCAGTCCAACTGCGTTCGCAGCTCATGTAGTCCAGCTGATCGAAGCTGCTGCAGTACAACTCTGTTCGTCGCTGCTGCATTTCAGCTGATCGCAGCTGCTGCAGTCCAGCCGTGTCCGCAAATCCTGCAGTCCGGCTAATCAAAGCTGTTGCAGACCATTTTTGCTCAACGATGTTACTACCCAATTTTGCTCAGTACTGTAGAGGACAGTTTTTTATGGCCGTCACAGTCAAGCCCTATGCAACAACCGCAGTTCTGTTTTATATCAGCAGTTATCACTCACTCACAACACCACTCCACTCAAGTATCATGCTTCCGTTACAGAGCAGTTCAGCCTTCAGTCCCGATTTTGCATATAACAATGGTTCATGCTCAACTGTTTCTCGTCGATCTCCCAGCCACAATAGCCTCACTTGGGGGCATCTTGATTGTGATTTCTGCAAACAACAAGGGAAGTTCGCCAATTACCTCAACATCAATAATCCACACATGGGGGCGAGTTTTATCATTGACTAAGGAAAACAGAATTTTCTTAACCCCCAACAAGTTGGAGGTTAAGAGGGGGCGATGTTTGTACCATAAGTAAAAATACCACTTAATGGGCCCAATTGATACTTGAATCATCTTTTGGTCCTCATCCAAGCCCGCTAACCAGTCAACCGAGGCATCCCACCATTCTTCCCAGTATTACATAAATTCAACGACCGGTCAATGGTCAAAGTCGGTCAACTATCAAAGTCAACGACCGGTCAAGGTCAATAGTCAAAGTCAACGGCCGGTCAATAGTCAAAGTCAATCGTCGGTCAACTATCGAAGTCGGTGCACCCCTAGCCAATTTTTAGTCTTTTAGCCAGCAATGATGCTAACCAATTCCCAGCCAAAAACTCTTCCGCACTGCCAGCCAACCTCTACACATGCAGCCAGCCTCCACCCATACTACCAGCCAGTTTTCTACCCATGCAGCCAAAACAGTCTGCCAACCAGCATGCATCCATATTGTCAGCCACCAGACCAGTTTGCCAGCATGCAGAATTTATCATGAAGCATAAATGTACAGTTTCGTGCAGAAATCATCATGGAGGCATGCAACATTAAATTCCAGCAGTTTCAGCCATGCGAATTGAATTTCAGCAGTTTCAGGCATGCGGTATTGATTCCAGCAGTTTCAACCATGCAGTACTAATTGCAGCAGTTTCAGCCATGTGGTATTGATTTCAGACGTTTCAGCCATGCAGTACTAATTGCAGCAGTTTCATACATGCAGAGTTAATTTCAGCTGTTTCATACAGAATTGAAGATGAAGGCATGAATGAGCAGTTAATGCAATTTATGTGTATAATTGAAATTAGATATAAAACTGTATAAATAGGAGGAGAAAATGGTAGCCAAGAGGGGGAAAAATATACAATGTAATTTTACTATCAATACAAACTCACTCCCCAAGGGGATTCTCCCGTGGAAGTAGGAAAACCATGCCGAACCACGTTAAACCTCTGTCTTTCATTTTGTTCTTCAAATCGACCCCTAACCCAAAATACTCACCAAATCATCTATTCATCGTGTTTCGTGCCCAAAAGTAATTTTGGGTACAAATAATGATGTTCCATGACAAACTTGAAGAAACCAGTGATTTCTGAGCATCTGGTATGGGAGTTTTGCTTAGGAATCCAAACTGAAGAGATTGTCCATAATAGTTTTTATTTTGAATTTCGAGGACGAAATTCTTTAAAGGGGTGAATAGTGTAACACCCCGTGTTTTTAGCATGGCGCACGCTGAAAGATGCGCCATGACCTGAGATGAAACTTCATCTAAAGCTTCCGCAACTTGAAAAAGGTGGATTGGCTTAAGGCCAATATCGCGCCAAAATGGCGCATTATGTTTGGCATTTGGCCAAGGGCCAATGTTGCATTATCATGATGCATTAGGCCAGTTGGGTAGGTTGCCTTGAGCTTACAGCGTAATCATTGCGCATTACAAAAGTTATTGTCCTTGAGCCAGTCCCGCACAATCATTGTGCATTAGGCCAGAGAGGGATGGCTGAACGAATATTGCACAATCACTATGTGCAATCATTGCGAATGAATAGTAAAAGTGTGACTTGGTAAATGATTTTTGGTCCCCTTTCCATACTTGTAGAAATTCCAGTAAAACATATATAGGGAGGGGTAGTTGGTTGAAGGTGCATATGCGAACTATGCGCCAAGTAAGCTTCATAGCTTAGCCGGAAGAGTATAAATGATGCCTAAGGCTCATTTATAGTTGCATAGACTTTCTATTGGGACATGTGATGCGAAGGCATTACTATGCCATGCCGCGGACCCGATGATGCATAATCATTATGAATCTTGACAGAATGGCCTATACAGACCAGGCCATTACCATTATTGCTTAGTCACGGCTGTGCAAACGAGTTGGCTTAAGTTTCTATCCCTTAGAGGATGAAATACGTTCTGTGCTTGATCCCTTTAGAGTAGGGAAGGGTACGTCGGCAGCATCAATGAGTTGCAGCATTGCCGGTCCAGTACGTTATCGCTCATATCATCTAATTGTGAGATGATTGCGGCAGATTTCCCCCTCATATCATCTAAGCTCGGTATCTCGATGCAAGAGATGATTGTGGTCAATATTGATGAGGCTTAGTTGCATGCCAACAAGTGGATGCTCATACTTCCTATGAAGCTACAAGGAGCAAGTTATAGCCTATTTGGAGGCTAAAACCCGAGTGTCGTAATTTAGCTCAAGAGGAGTCCATTTTGATGGGAAACGGCCCAAAGATCAAGACATGTTGATCTATAGATCCACTGGCCACCAGAATTTAGCCAAATTCCATCGTTAAGGGCCTCAATAGGTCGTTCTTGCAGTTTTAAGAAAGTTTTTGGTTTACTCAATAAACCCTTCGCAGGACAATGGTAAGTCGAAACAGTGTGAAAGTTGAGTTAGCCGTATCACGCTCCCCGAGCATGCTTGCAAGGGAAAATGAACGTGCATTTTCCTGGATTTAAGGCCCAGATTGTAGCTTCATCAGAGTGGCACATCGAGGAAGTTACGTCATACTGGGAAACACGCCAAAGGCGTAATTTTCCGGTCTGTCACAACTTACTTTGGTGTTCACCTTACAAAATCCCTTGTAAATTTGGCGAAGAAGCTTCAAGGAAGAATCACTCGAGCCATCAATTGGGTCATATCTTTGTCTCTTGCAAGCATTCTCCTTCATCCGATTGAAAGTACACGGCCTGACAAGATTGGGAGTTCCGATGGAGTTGCCAATAGGCTTAATGGAGAAAGTGAGACAAATTTTCTTAATCAAGCAATGGTAGCCTAACTTATTGTTGGAAGATGTCATAGCTAACATTTTAAGGATAATAAATCCACAAATGTCAAGATATTTGGTTTCCATCACAAGGAAATAAACTAATTCTACGAACTCACGGCTCCAAGGGGAATTCTCAACTGTGGAGGGACAAAGATTAGATATACTAGGTTTTCCAAATGACATCAATGCAAAGCTAAGGTGATTAGTAGGAAATTTTCCTTCGTTCCAATCAATGCTTCTCCCACAAAGACCTTTTGAGATGGTTTCATACGACGGTCGATCATCACTTGGCCTAGGAAGGAGAAAATTACCCAAAGGAATTTTGGCAATTTTTGAAATTAATTCTCTATTAATAAGAATCCTTTGTCTATTGACCATGGTCTTGAATTCCATGTCTTCAAGATCAACATCATAAATGTTGGCATAGAAGATTCTAGTAAGAGTATCAAATCCTTCACCAAGACCATTAAAGATGTTTTTAAGATTTATTTTTTCAAAACATATCAAATCCTCTTTATGCCCACTAGTAAAATCCAACTTCTTTTCTTGAATAAACCCATTGGATGAAATCTTTTGAAAAACTTTCTCACAAGAATCATCAATAAGTCTAATTTTAATCGAATTTCTATGGGTAAGTTTATGCTCGAAGAAGATGAAGAGCCTAAAGTTTTTGAAATCTCTTTTGGAACCTTGAAATTCTGCATGGGAACTAGAAATTGGGAAAGAGGAGAGTAGAAGAAATTTACTTGATATATCTCTTGAAAACACTTTTACTTTATTGATCTCCAAAGAGGATTAATGGAGCAAATACATGAACCCTAGAATAGTTCGCGTACGCGGAAAAGGAGAGAGGTGGAAGAAAAATACGTGTACCAAGCTTCTTGTAACCCAAACTTGAGCTTGGACCCGTTCATGAACCGCGACCCACAAAATAAAAATGGGGTTTCTTAAAATATTCTACATCCAAGGTTCGTACACTGATGAGATCAGATAAGTGCAGTAAGAACATAATAGAGAGGCTACAATGCTTTTTCTTAACCTTAGGAAGAAAAAAGGAAAAAGGAAAAGAAAAAAAATTAACCCAAACAAAATAGTCAACCATTACTTGCCCCATATCATGTTATATACACATGGGGTAAAGCCAATCGAGTTACTGAGATACTATATGTGCAGAGAAATTCTCATGCAACTTTTCAGGTTGAAATGTATTTGTTAGAGCATTACTCGGTCGAACTCGCATGCGTTGCTATCTCAAGCATGTTTGTCAATATTAGTGATCAAAACTATACGTCTTGATTTCTAGTTTACTTATGACTAAGTATCGGTCTAGGATAGTTAAGTATAGTTGAGCTCCAGACTCCATGACGATTATCTTATGAAGACGAAGAACTACTCGAGGAACCAGTGGAACTTCATCCGACCAAAAGGTATGTGGAGACTTGAACTTATCTAGCACTCAAAAGTATATCTATCTCCTACTCTTGAGACAACAGTCGTATAAGTATGATAGTTTTCATACATACACATTTGCTATTTCGAGTCGAGTTTACTCGCCTATCTTTTTCTCTAAATATGTGTTGGTATGCTTTCGATTTAACCACTTTTCATCTTTACCCATGACGAAATTCATGATGACGTTTCAATCTTGAAAATAGCTTTGATGACGATACTCGATTCTTATGTCTAACGACTATTATAACATTATAGAAGAATGTTTCAATGATTGAAATGTAGAGTTGAGATTACGTAACCACCTATGGGTATAAGCATATATAGTGTGTTCACATATTAGTATATAAATCCATGTACCGGAAACCAAGTGCGTGCATATGTGTGCATGCGGTATTGGTGAAGGAAATAGTTTGGGTACGCGTACTGGCGGAAGTTTTCGAACCGAGAATTTCTGCTGAGTTTGTAGTTTACAAACTAGTAAACCAGGCACCTTATGTACGCATACCCGTACGTGTACCCACGGAAGTTTTCGAACCGAAATTTTTTGAGTTTGTAAACTCAAATCCGGTAGCTAAGGTATGCATACCCATACACGTACCCAAGCTGGTTATATTTCTAAAATTGGTTTGCTCATGAACTTAAAACAATAAATCAATAAGAAATGCAATCTTTGCAAACCGTGGCTATATTGTTCATGAATTGATTCGAGTGAATCAAAACGATTTTGTTTCAATTGTGTCTATATATAAATATCATAGCAATTGAACAACTCTTCAACTAGTTCTTTTGAGTCATTTGAACTAGCTGTGAAGAAGATGAATATGGTTGATATGAAAGTACTCATATGGCTAACCTTTGGTTAACTATTTGTGAACCAACCAAATGTACACATTTAGGTACGGTTACTCAAACCTAAATGAAATACATTTCATGTGTGTGTGACAATCTAAGTTTTGATCTAGCAGTTGAAAGATATTAGCTTGGATAAACCAGGTTTTTCATCTGACGGTGAATATTGAATGCTTTGTTACCAAGGTAACTTAGATTGCAAACCCTGATTTGAAAACTATATAAAGGAGACGTCTAGCAACTGGAAAAACTAATCCCCACACCTTCTGTGTGTAACTAGTTGGTTTGCTAGAGTCGATTGTACTTTAACCGTAGTTTTCTTCTCGAGACCCTATCGGTTAACGACTTAAAGACTTAATTGGGATTGTGAAGCCAGACCAAACTACTTCTCTTGTAGTTGAGCGATCTGATCTTGCCATTTTATATCGTACGATTTTAATTGAATAATTGGCTTGATATTATATCTCCGATAGGGAAAGATAAAACGAAATCATAAACATCTTCGTCTCATCGTTTGTGATTCCACAATATCTAGTTTTGCTACTATACGATTTAGATTATTCTGAGGTGATCAATAATTCTAGGATATTTTTCGGGAATATAAGTTCGGTTTATTGATTAGTTCATGTTCAACTTGATTTTATCAAAATATGGAACAAAACTCGTAGGTTTATCTGTGGGAGACAGCTTTATCTATAATCGTAGACTTTTCTGTGTGATACAATTTTTTTTATTAAAGTCTTCGACTTTGGGTCGTAACAACTCTTGGTTGTAGGTGAGATCAGCTAAGGGAATCTAGTGTGTAGTATCCAGCTGGGATCAGAGGTATAAGGAGCGTAATTATACCTAGAATCAGTATGATATTGATTAGGGTTTTACTATAGTCCAGGCCGAAGTTAGTTTGTAGTAGGCTAGTATCTATATTGGCTTAATACAGTGTGATATTCATTCTGTACTAGGTCCCGGGGTTTTTCTGCATTTTCGGTTTCCTCGTTAACAAAATTTCTGGTGTCTGTGTTGTTTCTATTCTGCATTATATTTTGTTATATAATTAATAATATCACGGGTTGTGCGTTGTATCGATCAATTGTGAAATCCAACCTTTGGTTATTTATTAGAAATTGATTGATCCTTAGATATTGGTCTTTGGTAACATCCAAGTTTATATCTCTTGTATTTGATAAAGACTCGCAGATTTCAATTTGCTTGAGTATAAAATCAAATCGATAGATAGAGATATTAACTCCTTGATATACTTTTTATTAAGATTGAGTCTGACAGTCAAGTTGATTCTCTAAAAAGAATATTAGATTTAGTCCATACAGATTGCTAATCAAAATATAGGATGAGGTTGTTAGACCCCCGTTTTTTCAATTGGTATCAGAGAAGGCAAACACGTTTAAAGACCTTGTAGGATCAGAATATCGCTACAAGGATATTCCTGCGAGATTCACAACAACGTTTCTGCGAGCTTCTCAACAACACTCTGCGAGTGTCGCAGAATAATTCAAAGAATGACGTAACAGATGACGATAGCAGAAACACGAAAAGAGCATGATGATTCTGTGAAGAATACAATGTCTACGAGAGTTAGCATTACAACTACCGCAAGAGCATCGCGATCCGGATCCGAAATTAAAGGTGAACCTAGCTGTCATCCACTATGTACTTACCCTATATAAAGAGAACCAATAGATTGAGAAAAGAGAGATCAATTTTTAGAGTGTTGAGAAAGTCTTGAGGAGAGAGAAAGTTCTTGTGAGCGGTTGTATTCTTGATTCCTTTAATTTCTTGTAACATTTCTGAGAATTAATCAATAAAAGTTTTGTTCTTAATCTTCAAATATGTGTTGATAATGGTGAATTCTTGTATGGGGTGTAGTGTAGGAAATCCTGCAACTACATAATGGCGCCAGAAACAGGGATGATTAGAAGAAGAAAGGATTTACAATGATAATTTGAAAGAATTTGAAGAAATTGGAAAAGTTTTTTATGTGATTTACAACAATATCTCAAAATTGAAGGAATGGCTAGAAGAAGAAACGCATCAGAACAACCAACAACCGTAAGGAGGAGTAGGAGAATTGCTTGGGAAGAGACAAGTGAAATAGGAGAATCTTCAAGATTGAGAAAAAGAAGCAATATAACAAGGAATAATGAAGGAAATCAAATTCAACAACCAAATCAGCAAACACCAATACAAAATAGAGTTGTGGATTATGATAGAGTGGAAGAAGCGTGCATACTTGGCGATCGGTTTCAATGGAAGAAGCGGAAGATCGACAATTAAGAAATGAAAGGCAAGAGGAAAGAAATCATGAAGTGGTTGAAGGATTAATTCATGGAGAAGGCAAAAATGAAGCAGTAAATGATTTAAAACAAAGAATACAAGAGGAAAGAAGATTAGAAGCGGAAGAACGTGCGAATCTAACAAGGCAGAATCACGTTAAGAATGGAGAATTTGAGATTACAAAGTAGGAGATCAAGAAGTACTGCTAGATCAAGTTCAAGATCATTTAGAGAAGAACCAAGGTGAAATTCCCCTATGAGAAATGCTGGAGAAAATATCCGAGAGGAAATGCAAAATCCAAATGAAGAGCAGCATCGTAGAGAAGAAGAGATGATTAATGATCGCTATATTCTACGCGGTGAAACTGTGAATGGTAGACATAATAATAGAAATCAAGAGGGTGGAAATAACCAAGATGGTGAAGATAATCGAGAAGAAGGTAGAAGAATATTACATGGGCGAGAAATCCAAAGAAATCAAAGAATAATTGAGGACGAAATTGAGAGGCATTATGCTGAACAAGCACGTCTAGCTTGCGAGAGAGAAAGATTAAGAGCAGAAGTGGAAGAACAAGAGTTTCAAGAAGTAATACGGCAGAATAATCATGAGAATCGAGAAAGGAGACGCACACAAAATTGCCATAACAATAATATCAATGAGGAATATGATAGAATACAAAGGAGAATAAAAAGACAGCGAAGAGAAACGATGAGAAATGAAGAAATTCGCAGAGAAGAAATTGGAAGGCATAATCAGTTGCGAATTCAAGAAGGAGGTGAAGAGGAAAATCACAGAAGAAGGCAGAATGAAGATGCGGATGAAGATACACAAAATCTCGCAAGACATGAATGCAGAAGAAGAGAAGCTGCACTGAAAAGACTAATGGAGCAAAATTCAGCTGGGAATGGACAAATTTTAAGAGAGTTAGCAGAAATGAGGGGAATTTTGAATAACAGAAGAGAAGGAGGCAGAAAGCAACTTGATGAAGCTATTGAAGAAGCTGCGAGAACTCCATTCACTCAAGAAGTACAATTAGGAGGAATACCCTCAAAATGAAATTTACCAACGTTAACCAGTATCTTTGGTGGGACTACTTGTATTGTTCAGCATGTCAAGGCTTATGTTAGGTGTATGCTACAATGGGAAAACCATGATGTTGTATTATGCAAATATTTTGCGTCTAGATTAACTGGCGAGGCGCTAAAATGGTTTGAAGGCTTACCCAAAAATACTATAACTTCTTTCGACCATTTGCAAGCTACATTTCTGGGAGCATATATAAGCAACAATTCTTCGCGGCCCGGTATTGAAGATGTATTTGGGTTAAAACAGAGGATTGGCGAGAGTCTGAAACACCTAACCATAAGATGGAAGACAATATGCAGTGAAATGGCAGGAAGGGTAAATGAGAGATACCTCATTTTATCTTTCATCAATGCAATGTTTGCAACCAATCTGTTGTACATACAAATTTTCAGAATCAAAAATACAATCACCATGATGGAGCTGCGAGAATTACAAGAGGAATACATTGCGTTGGAGGAGAGGAAAAACGAGATGGAATCATATCCCATCGCGAACACCAGTTCAGTTGCAGCAAACGCAAGTCTACTTCCAAGGTTAATAAATACAGTGGCGAGCACTTCGCAGGTGAAGCAAGAAAAGAATGAGAATGATAATCAACAAAAATTAGTAGTTATGGGAAGCAGAGATCAAGAGGATTTTGAAAGGAAAAGAAATTTCTTCAGTAGAGGTGGAAATAATAAGGTTCAGAGACTTGATCAGCCACAAGAGACTTATGGTGGTCAAAGGCAAAATCATTATAGAGGAGAAGGAAGTCAGAAGATAATATGGGAAGAAATTAAGCTGCCACCTCTAAATGCTAGCATAGAGAAAAATTGGGAGGCTGTAATTCTAATGGAAGACATACCTATACCATGGAATATGGGAAAAGAGCCACACTCAAATAATCGAAGTTCAGAATTTTACACTTATCATCAGTTTCATGGTCATTCAATAAATGAATGCATGAATGTAAAAAGAATTATCTTGAAAATGATAGATCAGGTAAAGTTAAAACATTTTTTAATAAGACATCCACAACCTCAGCAACTACCCCCAGCTCCAGATATTCGCAGAGTGAATACAATTAAGGAAGGCGAAACGTTTGTGATATAAGTGGGAGCCAAAGCAAAGAATCTGTTCTCTAACTCCATCATACATTCGTACAAGACTATAGAGGATTTTCACGATAATGTTCTAAGTAGAGTTTTCGCGAGAGACATAGATGGAAGAGAGATAATGAATATTATGAAAGCTTCGCCATTAGAAGAGTGGTAAAAGCAGACTATTTCTTTCACTGCACAAGAAGTACCTGAACCTGGAGAGATGCATGATAATCCACTTGTGGTAAGATTAGAAATAAATCCAAAGCAAATAGAAGAAGAAGATGAAGAAAATGAGGATGATGAAGTTGAAGATTCTTGGGCAATGGAAGTTCAATGGATATCTTGTTTTATCATGCCTATAAGACCATGGGAGGGAGAGACGAGGATTTGATACCATCAACATATAAGATCTATGGTTTTAATGGTACTGCCAACAAGCCCAAAGGAGAAATTACAATGCGAATTCCATTAAAGGGGTTATCTTCTAAGATCCTATTCTGCGTTGTGGATATTGAATCACCTTATAATGCCCTGATTGGCCGACCTTGGCTACATGGGATATTAGGTGTGGCGTAAACTTTCCACCAATGTATTAAATTTCCTCATCCTAATGGTGTTGGAATTATAAAGGGAGACTGGGTTGATGGGAAGAAATGCTATGAAATTGATATGGAATCTTGCAAAGAAAGGGATGCGAAGAGCAGAAACTGGAAACATAACATCAAGCAAAAACAAAGAGGTGATAAGCTGATGGTTGATATAATAGAGCGGAGAGAGGAAGGAATACTGCGAAATCAACATGAGCTGCAAACAATAGATGGCGAGCGTCTCGTAAAGGGAGAAAATATAGCAAAGCGCAGAAAAAAAAGTAGAAGCATAAGATAGTAAGTAGAAAAGGTAGAGTTTCTAAATTGTGAAATACAAGAGATGTATGAATGATTCGTCGAAGAAAAAAAATATACAAAAAATATGTGCTTTCATGAAGAAGATGAAATTCAAAAATTATTCAAGAGCTGAAATGCAAAAAGAGACAGTCAAAGAAAAAAGAAATGGCGATATCCGCAAGAAATTTATAAGAATGGGACGAACCTTTATGGCGTACACCCTAGTTCGCGGATAAAATTTCGCAAGAGGCAAATGTAAGACCTAAAGTACGTCATATAAGGGGGTATCTATTTGCATGGATCATGGATAATGTTATACCACTGCTGGAACCTGAGTCATGGAGAGTTGGGGTCCATCTCCATGAGAGATACCTATCCAGGAGAGGTACCTTGGATTTCCAACTATATAAGGTTATACCCTGGTTGGGCGATTGAGGATATCTCCTAAGGAGTGCAGAGTATGACCAAGGCGCCGAGGTACACGGTTGAGCCAAGGGTGCCCGGGGCGTACGAAACTACCCTGGACATCCTTGGAAAGTCTTGGCTATGATGTACTCAGCCCGAAGAAAACCCCACTTAGGGTGCAGTCTCGTAACTATAATCCATATAGGCATAAAGGATAAGAGGCTGCAAAAACAACTGGTTTTTGTTAAGACCGGATGGGAGGAGCTAGTCTTGTATGGCCAATGTGCCCTCCTTAAAAGGGAAACCAGGGGAAAAATAAGGGCGACACCCTCCATTAGGGAGTTGTTAAGTGTCTTAAGAATACAATTATACAGAGGCAAAAAGCCATGAGAAAAAGATAAGATGAAATCAATGGGTTTTTACATGAAAAATGTAAAGACGTCCTGCGATTTCATCGCAAGACGGCAATGTCATGGGGCTATATTTTCGCAAGAAAACTTAGGCCTATCATATTGTCGCAGAGAAATTGACAAAACACGGATAAGGCAAGATCAATGGGTCTTTACATGCAAATGTATAGACGTCCTGCGATTTTGTCGCCAAAACAAAATATGGCTAAATAAGACCTTTAACTAGGAAGGCATAATAAGACCACAAGAGTTCATGAAATTATGCAGAAATGATCTGCGATATTTACGCAGAGATCATGAAATTATGCAGAAATGATCTGCGACATTTACACATGGACATAGACAAAAATTTATAAACAGATCTTATTAAAAATTAATTTGCTCAATCTTTCATATTACAGATGAATAACAGAGGCAAGTATGGGAATGAACAGAATGATGAATTGTTATTCATTTTTATATATGACAGATTTACGCAGATTAAAAATTAATAAGCATTTAACATGAGAAAATTAGGATTAATTTCTGATTGCAATTTTGATAACATCTCTAATTGTGAAATCTGTGTGCAAGCAAAAATACATAGAATTTCCTTTAAGTCTATAGTTAGAAATTCTTCATTACTTGAACTAGTACATAGTGATGTTGGTGATTTGAAAATCCATATGACTCGTGGTGGAAACAAATACTATGTTATTTTTATTGATGATTAACCATATTGCAAAAAGGAGTTGTTTTTTAATATATGCAGACAGAAGCAAAAGAAACATATATATCAAAGAACTTGATAAACTGGAGAGATTCACAGCAATGTGTTACAAGGGGAAAGAGATAAAATAAATGTACAAATATTACAAAGAGATTCCAAGAAAAGATAAATCTATTTAGATCCTTCGTTATCTTTACCAGAGTTTCCCTCTTCATCTTCATCTTCATCTTCTTCAGCCTTACTATCAGAGATGACAAGATTGGGAACATTCTTTGGTATTTCATTCGCGAGATAAGGATACACAGAATGAGGAATCTTATGATCATCACAGACCATTTTAATAGAATCATTGCGAACACCAACAAGAGTATTACTAAAGTTCGCCAACGTAATCTGAAGTTGCTCTTTCAACTTGGAGCATTTTTCGTTGCGAGAGGATATGAGCTCTGCGAGTTGTCCTTTTTCTTCTTCTAATTCTCCAATTCTTTGGCAAAAATTCTTTTCAGATACTGCGAGCAAATGACAACGTGTTAAATAAAATAATGGAGATTTAGTTAAGAAAGGGATTAGCGAAAAAATAAGAAGAATAATTAACAACCTTTTCTTTCAGAAATCATGTCTTTAATTAAGGCCGCTTGTTCAACATGAAGACTAACATCTACACCTAAGTTAGCTCTGGCATTGTCAAGAATCTTTGCAGACCAGGCAAATTCGTCATCATTATTAATAAGAAGACGGGAACGAATTTGGTTTTCTCTTTCAACAAGATCCTCTCTCTCGCGGATAAGTTTATCTCTTTCAATTTGGACTTCAAGAAGGGTTTTATGAAAATCCGCTAAAGTTTGAGCTCCTTGCCTAGAGATGCGATCTTTTTCATCTATAAGATCACTTTTTTGGGCTCTTAGAATCTTGATTTCTTCTTTAGAGTTAAGATATTGACGCTTGGATGTATTAGCCGCTCTCAAACTAGATTTATGATCAATTGCTAAAAGATTAAATTTGGATCTAAGATCATCTATAGAAAGGGATTTAATCTGTTCATTTGAATAGTTGACTAAGGATTCATTAAGGTGAATGAGAAGAGTATCATCGTCTATTGGATTTCGAAAAGAATGAAGGAATACATCTTTGTCAGAAAGGCCATAAACATCTGCGAAGAAGAAAAATAAGAAAAAAATGCAAAGGAATACAATGTTAAAGAAAAAGAGAGAGATTTCTTACCATAAAGTTGATAGTTCGCAGCTTGGAGGCTTGGAACCTTATCTCGCGAGGAAGAAAGTTCAGTTTCCAACCGCTTGATTTTTTCTTGAAGGTCAGCAGACCCAGATTCCAATTGCCCACAAAGACTAGCGGACTCAGATTCCAATTCCATATTCTTCTTGCGAAGAATAATATTCTTCTTGTAAAAAGATGTGCGCCTCTTCTCCAAGTCTTGCGAAGAATAATATTCTTCTTGTAAAAAGATGTGCGCCTCTTCTTCAAGTCTGAGGCAATAGCAAAGGAAGCTCTTCTAGTCTGCGAGGGAACAATGTAAATTAAAACTTGGCAAGGAAATGAATACATAAATGTGGTGAAGAAATGAAAACATACCAGAATACCAAGAGAATTTAAGAGACTGGGAGTTATTGGTCTTGAGATTCCTTGGAGAGAATCATTATCAACCAATATGGGATCATTGCAGATCTTGGCAAGAGCCTGGGATACCCCATTAAGAGCTTCATTTCCATAATCATTTGCGATACCATGTGTAATATCGCCAAAAATGTTAGATAGCTGGGCCATCGAAGATTCATATTGGGAGGATTCTATTGCGGAAGGGATATCATCATCAAAATCATCATCATGAGAATTTTCTTCATTAGACTGGGGTGATGAAAGGGAAGTAGTTTGGATCTTTGTTTTCTTCGAGAGAGGACCAGTGGATTTTTCCTTGCGAGGAGCACCAGATTTCTCCTTGTGAGGAACGTTAGATTTATCCTTGCGAGAAGAATATTTGCTTTTCCCTTTGGTCCTCGCAACCACAACAGGTTCTCTTTCTTCAATAACCTGCAAACACAGATAAAGATAAGAAATAGAGGTAACAATATATTGTTAAGAATCATAAAGAAATATTTCTTACTTCATCTGTGAGAGATTTGAGGGCTAAAAAGGTATTGGGCTTTCCAAATTTCTGGTAGTTAATTTTCAGCCTGTTAATCTGAAAGAAAATGGAGTAGTCAGCGAGAGTATGAAAACATGAGGAAGATAATAATGGTAATTATGCAAAAAATTTGAGGGAACATACCTCTTTATTCCTTTCAGGCCAGTTTAAAGCCCATGGCTGATATTCTGCGAGATTCGCAGGCAATGCATGAGGACCAGAGATGTAGGGACCCTCTAAACATAATGGAAAAATGAGCCATTTGTCATCACTGGAGTGGCGAGGTCCTTGATTATTACCTGTATGCCAATCGATATCTAACATAAGAACTTTATCTTCAGCAATGTCATCCTTCTTCTGTAAGCGGACACCCCAGCAAGTGTTGTATTTCTTCATAGAAATTATATTGTAATTTGCGAATAAGTTCTCCACAGTATACTTCGCGGGGACAATTGGAGTATCCTTGAATTTAGGATTCTTTGCAGTATCAGGGTAGTGAGAATCTTTACCAGCACCGCGAGTAGCATACTCAAGCATTAAGAGAATGCAATCTCCACTCAACTGATATATCACCCGCGAGAACTTCGCGTGAGAGAGTATCTCATAGAATAAAAGAAGTCCAGGGTCATAGAGAGGAATGGGAAGACCAGCTTCAAGCTGGCCTAGCGAGACTATGATCTTCTCATGTTTACATGGAAGATCAGAAAATAATGGAACAGAAAGTTCAGACTTAGGGTTTTGATTGGGAATGGTGGATAAAGTAAAACCTTTGTCTTGAAGTTTTTTTTTAATCTTCTCGAAAGCAATCACATATTTGCGACCGGCTGCAACCATTTTTAGTATGGGAATAAAGAAAAGATCGAAATAAGAAGAAAGAAATTATAGCAGTAGCAGATGCGGAAGTTGCGGAAGAACAGTAAAATTGCAGAGAGAAATAAGAAGAAAGTAAAAAGAAGAAAAAAGAGAACTAAAGAAGATATATATAGGGGATAAAAGTTCTCAAGAGGATAAGCGCAATTAATGCAGATAAAAGACATGAACGGTTGGATCGCAGCGGTTGAAAAGGACGTGTCAGAAGTTAAATAGATAAAAAGATACGTGTAGTAAATCTGGCGAGTGATGAAGATACGTGTCAGAACAAAAGAATGTGAAAAGATAGACAACTGCGACATTTCAAGAAACTTCAATTTCTCATGATCTTTTCCCCTTCGCAGAAAAGACATGAGAAGAGGCAAGATGTAGGACCAGAATATCGCTACAACGATATTCCTTCGAGATTCACAACACCATTTCTGCGAGCTTCTCAACAACACTCTGCAAGCGTCGCAGAATAATTTAAAGAATGACGTAACAGATGACGATAGCATAAACACGAAAAGAGCATGATGATTCTGCGAAGAATACAACGTTAACATTACAACTACCGCGAGAGCATCGCGAGCCAGATCCGAAATTAAAGTTTAACTTAGTTGTCATCCACTATGTACTTACCATATATAAAGAGAACCAATAGATTGAGAAAAGAGAGATAAATTTTTAGAGTGTTGAGAAAGTCTTAAGGAGAGAGAAAGTTCTTGTAAGCGGTTGTATTCTTGATTCCTTTAATTTCTTGTAACATTTCTGAGAATTAATCAATAAAAGTGTTGTTCTTAATCTTCAAATATGTGTTGATAATGGTGAATTCTTGTATGGGGTGTAGTGTAGGAAATCCTGCAACTACAAACCTTATCAGTCTGTGTTTGTAGCGATCTGACTCTATGGACAGAGGTGTTATCTCTATTAACGTACCACCAGTCTTTGATGGCTCTAATTACTTATGGTGGAAATATGTTATGCGAGCTTTTCTTCAAGCGTGTGATTTTCAATCATGGGTATATGTTGTTAATGGCTATGATGCTCCCATTGTGGCAATAGGTAACGCTACTGTTCCAAATAATATTGGCGAATAGGATGCTGCTGAGATACTTGCTGCAAAGCAAAAATCCGACGGTTTGAATGCCATCATACATGCCATTACCCCAAATCTTCAGCACCATGTGTCAAATTGCACTAGGTCTAAAGATGCGTGGGATATCTTAGAAACCGTATTCGAAGGAAATACCAGTGAAAAGGAAGCCAGGCTTCAAAACCTAAATTCTGATTGGGAAAACCTTCGTATGGCAGATGAAGATTCATTTGATGAGTTTAATCACAAAGTGTCTGAAATTGTTAATGCATCTTTTGCATTGGGTAAGACTATTCCTGGAAAGGACATTGTGATGAAAATTATCAGATCGCTGCCATCTAGATACGATTCTAAGAAGTATGCCATCGTTGAGGGAAATAACCTTGATAATCTCTCCAGAAATACGCTGGTTGGGAAGCTTAAGATCTTTTATCACGAACATTCATCCAAATCTAAGGATGTTGCGTTCAAAGCACTGAAAGACACAAAATTACTTGATAAAAGTAAAAATGTGTATATCTATGGATACGATCACTCCGAGACCGATTCATCAAATGAAGATCTTGACAAATCGGTATCGATGATCACAAGACAGTTTAGGGACCTTCTATTGAAGAGAAGTGAACGGTTCACCAGACATAAGCCAAAAGCATCAGTAAACCTCATAATCGTATTCCTTCTAAAAACAGGGACAACGATGAAACTGATGATGAGGATATGCCTCGGTGCTTTAAGTGTAAAGGGTTTGGCCATTTTGCAAACGAGTGCCCAAATCGTAAAAAATACACTTGGAACAAAGGTCTTGCTGCGACACTTGATGAAATGTCTGACAATTATGATTCTGATGAAGACAAAAAATCAAGTGTTGCTCTTCTATGTGATTATATTGATTTTGATAATTATACAATACATACATCAATCTTGATAATCTTTTAGAAGAGAACCCAATCAAGATGGAAGAATCAATTGACCCTTTCTTCGGAAACTCTATGATAAATGTTTCAGGATCTACGTTATGCCTAGCAGCTTGCATCTCACAGGCACATTAATCATCTTATGCGTTGACATGCTCCTATTGTTCTCTCAAGGGTCATGAACATTCAAAGTGTTTTAAGTACAAACACAAGTTGAGATATGTCAACAAGCTTCAATGGAGAGCAGATCGTCTAGCTAGCAAGATCAAAATCGCGGAGAAAATAGCTGAGGTATGTTAGATCTTATCCTCCTTGAAGGGAGTGGTTTCCAAAGATATAGTTATACCATTAGAGAGGAAAACATTGTCTAAACATAAGGAAAGGCAAGGTTCCATGAATTCCAACCAAAAGGATCATGGTGGACAGATTATTTTTCACCACAACACAACTTGATTGTGTTGTCCTTGTGCATCTTATCTCATGAGCATGTTCAAAAGAGACAAGATCTTGCACACCTCAGGCTTTAAAATAATTTTTTGTTTTTTGTTTTTTTTTATCTTTGTGTAGTTTAGTTTTTGGAATTCCTTCTTATCATTGTTGATATTAGAAAGGACCTGTTTTCCAAAAGAAGAGGGTTATTTACGACAATTCCACTCTTTATAAGGTTGTGAGTTGTGCGTACACAAACCTTTTATAGGTGTAGAAACCTGACATTCCTTTTTTCCTTCTCTGATACTCTTTATATCTTTAGACTACTTGTTGAAGTTTATTTTTAAATTCCTCTCACAAAATCGTATCACATGGAAACTCCAAGCACCATGTCTTCTGATGGAAAAGATATCAATATGATTGTTAAGCTATCAATCACTAAGGAAAAAGAGAAATCTTAGTTGCCTCCAACTTTGAAAAGAAAAAGAAGGAATGTGAGGAAGCCAAGAGTTGTTCCTTCAAACTCTCAGAAGTTTCTTGATGTTCTTGAAGAGTTGAAGTTGGTGAGAAAACAGATTCAACAAATAAAGGCTTGTGTTTTGAGATCATTGGAAATTAAGAAGGCCATGGTTCGACATCATCAGCCAAGAACGTTTATTGGTATTGACTCCTTCCTCCATGAACCATATGTTCCAATGGCTGTTAACGACAAGGAGTTCGGGGACGACACGGAATTTTTCAAAGATCTTAATTTCTAGGAAGTCTTCTTATGAGAATTTTATTCTTGTGTTTTAGGAAGAATAACTAGAGTTTGGAATAACCATTATTCTGAGTACACATAGCTATGTCCAACGTTTTTATCTTGGTTTTTAGATTTATTTATTTAAACTCTAAAATTGTTTGAAAGATGATTTTTGCAGTATTAATCTTTATGGTTTTATATATTACAATATGTTATGGGATATGTGTGTTTATGTCCGTGAACTATTATTGTCCCATACGATGTCAAAAGTTATCTCTTTTATATGTCGATATGAAAGTATTGATACAAGATCGATGAACTTTTGACAAGCAAAAGTTAAGCCTATTAAGTTATTCATTGATGGAAGATAGGTTAAAATCTTCTGTTCACGAGGATTATGTCTATTGTATGTTATTGTGAAAGTAGTGATGGAAAATAGAATGAATCCTTGTATATTCTGAAGTATTGATCTTTCCCTGATCCATATCTTATGTATATACTTCAATGCTCCATAAGTTTTTTTTTGTGTTGAGCATAAAACGATTGAGTTGATCATTCCTTTATGGTTAACATAGTCATAAAGCATGTTCAATTAAATTGACCATTTTTTTATTTAATTTGATGTATTCCGATTAAATTGATCATGGGTTCACTTGTGATTAGTTTAATTAAGAATTGTGGATACAAAAATCATTTTTTGTTGTTGTGGTTTTTGGTGTCCAAAGAAATCCTTCTTTTCTTGTAAAAGCAAGGTCGCACTTGTTGTTCACTCGAGAATGACATCAAATGGGGGAGAGTTCTTTTGAACTTGCGCTTAATTTCCATAACTTTGTGGGGAGTGCGGCTGTGGAATATTTGAGGGGTTATCTTGTATCTTTATAAACTCCTTGATGAATGCATTTAGCTTCGGCTTTATGATTGCATCTAAACAAAGTTGATATGTAATTTTCTTTGGTCTTGAAGCATCTCCGTGAAAATTTCATTAGGATCTCGTTTTCGTACCTCTGCCAATTTTATTGACAAAAAGGGGGAGAATTAATATGTAGCTCACACTATAAATACATATGGTTTTCAGATCATTATGTAAGGGGGAGTGGTTTTCGTGTTGAGACAAAAGTATTGACTAAGGGGGAGTGATACATATCACCATAATATTGTTGTCGAAGTTGTGATATAAGAACTTTGATGTTGTGTAATAATACTATGACACTGTATAACAATGATCGAGAGCTTTTGTTTTCTCATTGTTATGACTACGGAACTTCAACAAATATGATGCTGAACTGAACATCTATGGAATCATGGGAGTACTTGGAAAATATGAAGTTTTCGAGTAATGTTGAAGCACCAAGGAGATCAAGCATGTGGATGAGAAGTTACAAAGTTTTATTTATTTTCTAATCCATATGTATTGATAGTTTTGTCACTAAAATTGACAAAGGGGGGGATTTTTAAAGCATTGCTCGGTCGAACTCGCATGCGTTGCTATCTCAAGCATGTTTGTCAATGTTAGTGATCAAAGCTATAAAATATTGATTTCTAGTCTACTATAGCTAAGGTCTCGGACTAGTATAGAAAGTGTAGTTGATCTCAAGAACTCCATGGTGATCATCATACAAGACGAAGGACTACTAAAGGAACCAGTGGATCTTCATCAACTACAAGGTATGTGGAGACTTGAACTTATCTATCACTCAAAAATCTATCTACTTTATCTCTTATCTTGAGACAAAAGTCGTATTACTATATAGACTAAGATTATACACATATGATATTTCAAGCTGAGTATATCTCGCTTACTTATTTCTCAAAATATGTATTGGTAAAGCTTTCGCTTTAGCCAAGTTCATGTTTACCTAGTGACGAAAGTCATGTTATGTTTTAATTATTTTGGAAATCACTCTGACGAAAAATAGTTTGTGAATAATAATTATATAACGCCCTCTGAGAATGTTTCAATGATTAAAATGAGAGTTTAGACAATATAACCATTGGAGGATATAAACATTGTTGTGGTAACACATATATGTACAAGTCCTTATTGCTTGAACCGAAGTTTGCGAACTTTGTTGATCAAGTGAAACCGGAGTAGTATGCAAACTCAGTCTGCAAACTTAGTGTGCAAACTCAGTCCGCGAACTTAGTTCGCGAACTGGCAGAAGTTCTTGTCTTAGAATTTCTGCTGGAGTTTGTGAACTCCGTCCGGGAACTTAAGTCCGCAAACCCAGTCCGCGAACATGAGTAGGTTATGTCTAAAAGCTATGTTTGTGAGCTTATCTTACTAAACTAAGGAATGCTATTGCAAACCATGGCTTTATAGTTCATGAATTGATTCAAGTGAATCGCATCATTTTTTCTTCAATTGTGTCTTATGTAGTACAAGAGATCTCATAGCAATTAACCAACTCTCTAACTAGTTCATTTGAGTCATTTCGACTAGTTATAGTGAAGAAGAATATGGTTGATATGAAGAATATGGTTGATATGACAAGCTAAGTTTTCGATCTAACGGTGAATATTGAACGCTTTGTTACTAAGCTAACATTGATTGCAAACCCTGATTTGAAAGACTATATAAGGGAGAACTCTAGCAACTAGGAAACCTAATCCCCACACATTATGTGTGATACTAGTTGTGCTAACCTAGAGTCGATTCTCCTT
Source organism: Papaver bracteatum (assembly GCA_023529315.1). Lineage (NCBI taxonomy): Eukaryota > Viridiplantae > Streptophyta > Magnoliopsida > Ranunculales > Papaveraceae > Papaver > Papaver bracteatum. The sequence continues at coordinate 167,519 of JAJJWX010004907.1, read as the reverse complement.
TAACCTTTGGTCTTCTTCTTCTAAAACCAGGTTAACGACTTAAAGACTTCATTGGGATTGTGAATCCTGACCGATACTACTTTTCTTGTTGTTGTGTAATATGATCTTGCTGTTTTTATTGTACGAGTACAATTGTAATAATTGGCTTGAGATTTCTATATCCGATAGGCAAGATATAAAAGTAATCACAAACATCTTCATCTCATCGTCTGTGATTCCACAATATCTTTTTTCGTTGCGTCGATTAAGACTATTGTGAGGTGATTGATAAAATTGAGCTATTCTTCGGGAATTTAAGTCTGGTTTTATTGAATGGTTATTGTTCACCTTGATTTATCAAAAGATGGAACAAAACTCATAGGTTTATTCGTGGGATACAAATGTATCTATCTTGTAGACTTTTCTGTGTGAGACGGATTTGTTTATTAAAGTCTTCGACTTTGGGTCGTAGCAACTCTTGGTTGTGGGTGAGATCAGCTAAGGGAATCAAGTGCGCAGTATCCTGCTGGGATCAGAATTGTAGGAGAATAACTGTACCTTAGATCAGTGTGAGATTGGTTGGGGTTCAACTACAGTCCAGACCGAAGTTCATTTGGAGTAGGCTAGTGTCTGTAGCGGCTTAATACAGTGTACGTTTAATCTGGACTAGGTCCCGGGGTTTTTCTTCATTTGCGGTTTCCCCGTTAACAAAATTCTGGTGTCTGTGTTATTTCTTTTCCGCATTATATTTTTATATAATTGAAATAATATAAGTTGTGCGTTGTTCAATTAATTATAATATCCGATCTTATTGGTTGTTGATTTAAATTTGATTGACACTTGGATATTGGTCTTTGGTACCATCCAAGTTATCTCTCTTTGATAAGACTCGCATATTGTATTTGCTTGAGTAAATAAAATTGAGAGATTGAGATAATAACTCCTTGAGATATTTTTATTGATTGAGTCTAGTTGATCCTCTAGAAAGTAACTCAGAGTTGTCCATACAGATTGCTAATCGAAATATTGGGTGTGGTTGTTAGACCCCTAATTTTTCAATATGTATCACTCCCCATTAGTCAACACTTTCGTCTCAACATGAAAATCACTCCCCCTTACCTAATTGAAAAAGCGGGGGTCTAACAACCTCACCCAATATTTCGATTAGCAATCTGTATGGACTAACTCCAATATACTTTTAAGAAAATCAACTAGAAAGTCAGACTCAATCTTAATAAAAAGCATATCAAAAAGTTAATATCTCTATCTCTCAATTTGATCTATACTCAAGCAAATAGGAATCATCGAGGATCAATCAATTTCCAATCAATTTTCAAGGATCAATCAATTTCCAATCAACAACCAAAGGTTGGATTTCACAATTGATAAATACAACGCACAACCTGTGATATTTCAAATATATAACAAAATATAATGCGGAATAGAAATAACACAGACACCAGAAATTCTATTAACGAGGAAACCGCAAATGCAGAAAACCCCCGGGACCTAGTCCAGATTAAACATCACACTGTATTAAGCCGCTATAGACACTAGCCTACTACAAACTAACTTCGATCTGGACTATAGTTGAACCCCAATCACTATAACACTGATTCAAGGTACAGTTGCGCTCTTTACTTCTGATCCCAGCATGATACTACGTACGCACTTGATTCACTTAGCCGATCTCACCCACAATCAAGAGTTGTTACGACCCAAAGTCGAAGACTTTAATAAACAAATTTTTATAACATAGAAAAGTCTACGATAATAGATATATCTGTATCCCACAGATAAACCTATGAGTTTTGTTCCGTCTTTTGATAAAATTAAGGTGAACATGAACCAATTGATAAGCCATACTTATATTCCTAAAGAACAGCTCAGTATTATCAATCACCTCACAATAATCTAAATCGTATGGTAGCGAACTAGATATTATGGAATCACAAACGATGAGACGAAGATGTTTGTGATTTCTTTTTATCTTGCCCTATCAGAGATATAATCTCAAGTCAATTATTCAATTGAACTCTTACGATAGAAAATGGCAAGATCAAAACGCTCAACTACAAGATAAGTAGTTTCGTCTGGCTTCACAATCCCAATGAAGTCTTTAAGTCGTTAATCGACAGGGTCTCGAGAAGAAACCTACAATTAAAGGAGAATCGACTCTAGCAAACCAACTAGTATCACACATGAGGTGTGGGGATTAGTTTTTCCAATTGATATATATCTCCTTTATATAGTTTTCCAATCAGGGTTTGCAATCTAATTTACCTTGGTAACAAAGCATTCAATATTCACCGTTAGATGAAAAACCTGACTTGTCCAAGCTAATATCTTTCAACCGTTAGATCGAATGTTAGCTTGTCACACACACACATGAAATATATTTCATTTAGGTTTGAGTAACCGTACCTAAACATGTACATTTGGTTGGTTCACAAATGGTTGACCAATGGTTAGCCATATGAGTACTTTCATATCAACCGTATTCATCTTTCTTATAACTAGTTCAAATGACTCATAAGAACTAGTTCAAGAGTTGTTAAATTGCAAGGAAATCTTATTACTACACAAGACACAATTGAAGCAAAATCGGTTTGATTCACTTGAATCAATTCATGAAAAATATAGCCATGGTTTGTAAAGATTGCATTCCTTATTGATTTATTGTTTAATTTAATGATCAATCGATTTGAGAAATAACCAGCTTGGGTACGCGTACGGGTATGCGTACTCTAGCTACCGGAATTGGGTTTGAAAACCCAACATAAATTTTCGGTAGGAAAACTTTCGTGGGTACGCGTACCTAAGGTGACTGGTTTATAAGTTCGTAAACTCCAAACTACAGCAGAAATTTTTGGTACAAGAACCTCCGCTAGTATGCGTACGGGTACGCGTACCTAACCTGTATCCTTTACCAATACCGCATGCACACATATGCACACACTTGGTTTCCGGTACATGGACTTATACACTAATGTGGGAACACACTATAGGCTTATATCCATAGGTGGTTACGTATTCTCAACTCTACATTTCAAGCATTGAAATATTCTTCTATAATGTTAATAGTCGTTAGACATACATAATCGACTATCTTCATCAAAGCCATTTTCTAGATTGAAACGTCATCATGACTTTCGTCACGGGTAAAGATGAAAGTGGTTAAAGCGAAAGCTTACCAACATATATTTCGAAAAAAAGATAGGCGAGTAAACTTGGCTCGAAATAGCAAATGTATATGTATGAAAACTATCATACTTATACGACTGTGTCTCAAGAGTAGGAGATATAGTAGACTTTTGAGTGCTAGATGAGTTCAAGTCTCCACATACCTTTTTGGTCGTATGAAGTTCCACTGGTTCCTTGAGTAGTTCTTTGTCTTCTTAAGGTAATCGCCATGGAGTCTGGAGCTCAACTATACTTAACTATCCTAGACCGAGACTTAGTCATAAGTAAACTAGAAATCAAGACATATAGTTTTGATCACTAATATTGACAAACATGCTTGAGATAGCAACACATGCGAGTTCGACCGAGCAATGCTCTAACAATAATGACCTGTAAAGCATGGAAATCATATGTATTTGTAGTGTGAACTACATATTTATTCTCCCCTTTTTTGTCAATAAAATTGGCAGAGGTACGAAAACGGGATCCTAATGAAATTTTCACGGAGACTCTTCAAGACCAAAGAAAAGGACATATCAACTTGTTTAGATGCAATCATAAAGCCGAAGCTAAATGCATTCATCAATGAGTTTATAAAGATACAAGATAACCCCTCAAATATTCCACAGCCGCACTCCCCACAAAGATATGGAAATTAAGCGGAAGTTCAAAAGAACTCTCCCCCATTTGATGTCATTCCCGAGAGAACAACAAGAGCGACCTTACTTTTAAGAAAAGAAGGATTTTATTGGACACCAAAAACCATAAGAAATGATTTTCTATATCCAAAATTCTCAATTAAACTAACCACAAGAAAACCCATGATTAATTTAATCGGAATACTCAATCAAATTAAACACAAAAGTTGTAGGAGCGGAATATCACAACAAATGATAACTTACGAAATTATGGAGACAAAATACATCTTGCGAGCAAAGAACATTTTGCGAGCAAAGGAAGTCACGAGGAAAGCAAAATAAGTTCGCAAAGTAAAGTTGCGAATATTCGCGGGATAGTTATCAAGCCCGAAGTTGAAGGACAAATTTAGTTGTTAACATTTTGTAAAATTATATAAATAGCCATTTAGGCATGAGAGTAGGGGGGAGATCTTTGGAGGAAGGGAAGATAATTTTAGGAGGAGAGATAAAAATGTTAGGAGAGATTTATTTTCTTTATCATCTTCTTCCCCAGAATTCTAGAGCTCCAAATATTCATTAATGGAATCTCAATTGTAAAATCATGTAATTACATACAATCACTAGTGAAGAACCGTGGATGTAGATCACATTGATCGAACCACGTAAAAATCTTTGTGTCTCTTTATAATTTTAGTACTTTAATCTTCATCTTCACATCAAATAATTGAGATCATCATATCAAATTCATGGATTCTACTGAGGGTGTAGTTGTGAGATAATCTGCAACTACATAATCGGCGCTAGAAACAGGGAGAGATTAAAAGGATTTATCCTTCCTGTAAATTTTTGATTCAAGAAGTTCTCACGAAGATTAGCTATTGTTCATGATCTTAAAATTTTCAGGAGCAAAAATGGAAATTTCATGGAAGAAGATACGCTTTCAGGGAGTGAATCAACATCAATAAAAGACGAATCCTCTTTCTTAACTCATTTCTTTTATGATTACTATTTTCTTTCAGATTTATAGATTTATAAAAGAAAAATGTGAATTTTATTCCTATTATATGATTTTAGTCTTCATATCTATTGATCTAATCTAATGATTTTACTTCGCGGTAAAGAATTACTTTGCAGCGAACGGAGAGATTCCGCCCCTGCGAAGAGTGTTTTCTTTGTTTACAGTTACTGATGAATGAAGAAGGACAGCTTGCGAAGTAAGGAAATTTACAGCCTACGCCTACAGACCAGCAAAGTCATAAGCACAGACAAAGACAAAGTTGCCTACTTCAAAGGAAATGAATAGTACTCCATTTATTGAATGGCAAACAGGCGCTATTAACGGCGAAAGCAAATTCCAGAAAATTTATTGGATAGTCAATTGAAGTTGTTAAGATCAAGAAGATAGTTTGCGAACAAGAAGATAATAAACGTCAAATGAGACGTTAAAGAACATCAGACCGAGAGGTTAAGAGAGAAAACATCAACAACCAGCTATGGAATGATGGGAATGGAGGAATTATAGAAGCGCTTCATTAGTTTAGTAACAAACAAAGTTTTTTTTTGTGGTTTTCACTTATCAATTAATCTTCGCAAATAAGCTTACGAAGCTTCGCAAAGTTTTGTCTTCTAGTTTTCAGCAGGAATGAACCGATGGAAAGGTAGGGCTAAGACATCAAGACAAAGAACGAAGATGAAGAACAGAGATCAAATCCATGGGTTAACCAGCAAAGAGATATGTAGGAAACAAACAACTTAGAGATTTACAAGAAAATGTGGAGGAGGAGATGTAAAAGCTACGTCAACAGTGAGATTAAAAAAAAAAATCTAAATGGAGTCAACAGAAACGATAGAGAACCAAGTAAGAAGTCAGTTAGCTCTATGAGAAGGCTTGACAGCGTAAAAAGAATGACTAGGCCAAAGAAATAGACGAGCAATAGCATCGTTCAAGAGAAGACAACGGATAATTGACAAATCTATCTCAGCGATGCCAATACGTTAGCAGTTCGCATAAATTTTCCAGACAAATTCCAGCAGATCATACTTTAACATCACCATCAGTAAACAATTAGAACATCTCATGCTTTCTTACCTTGTCTGCCCACATTACTAACGAATATAAATTCTTTTTCTTTGCTTCGCAGATGTTTACCTTGCTTCGCAAATTATCATAAAGTACAATAAGTTTTCTTTCCCAACTATTGAACCTATGGTGTGCTGAATAACTTCGTGGAAGATGAATTATCAACGAAGGAACTTGTGAAGTAACATTAATCCAATAGCCTCAAACAGTTACTTCTTCGCAATAATTAGGTTTGCGGCTAGACAATCTTGTCTACAAACCTGGAACCTGCGAAAACAGTCATCTTGGATTATGTACCAGTAAGAAAGGGAGGTACTCAAGCTGACGACCAGCGAAGATAAAAGAAGTTTCTAGGGCGCAAAGAAAATTCGAAGACGAGGCTGTGCGCAGATGAGCATAAGCAGAATGCCAAACTGAAGATGATGAGGCCAAACCGAATATGAACGGAGTGAAGAATAGGGATATTGAGAGCTGTATTATAATTCCAGAGAAGCTATAAGGGTCAAACATTAATAGTTAATTCACACCAGAGGTTTCAAATTCAACGCAACAAATCAGTCAAGATCCCACTCATTTCAAGTCAATATCAGTTCACATCAACAGTACCAGTGAGATAACAATTCCGGGGATGGAGAACCTCCGTCATTGCGAACTTACAAAGTGACTTGATCAAAATTGCCTGCGAAGAAGAAGAAAAATAGAAGATGATAAGGGTACAAAAGACATTAAAATGAGAGTTAATTAAACTAATCATGCTATTCCAACACAAACAGATGCTAGCTCAGATGGTCAGAAGTAAAGTGAAGGAGTTTGATGTCTATGGTTCAAATCCCCCCATTCGCAAAAAAGTTTTGCACTTCGCAGATGTTTGCCATGCGAATATTCGCAACACAAACAATTCTACTCTTTGCACTTTTCAAATATTTACCTTGCTAACATTCGCAACATGAATTTATATCGTAAATATTTCCTTCGCAAATGTTAACTTCGTGTAAATCATTACTTCGCAGATGATCGATTACTTTGAGCAAATTATTACTTCGCAAGATTTTTGATATTTCGTAAGAAGAAAGTGGGAGATGATTTCACAAGAAATGGCAAGTCATATACTTTGCAAGAGACAACAACAAGCCGTAAAAAGGTAAGTACCATTTCCTTGAATACTTTATTTACTGAAGACAAAAGAATTTTGATTTTATTTACTAAAACCGATATACTCGCAAAATTTCTACAATTTCTAAGATTTCAAAACATTTCAAAGATTTTTTAGATTGGTGAAAAGTGATACAATCGCAAGATTCAAAAATGAGTTTATCGCAAAAATTTAAAGATCTCAAAAAATTTCAAAGACTTCAAAATTACAAAAAAAAGAGAAAATTAAATTCCTATATTTCTATAGAATAATTTTGATTTAAAGATATGATATGAATACTTCTCATACTTCTTATACTAAACATTTTATGAAAACATTCAACATTTTATGTACATGAAAAATTTACGATGACTTTTTAAAAGGCGAAAAAAATACCGCCAAAAATCAATTGCGAAGAAAAGACCGCAATTTGCGAATAAAAGACCGCAATCTGTGATCAGCCTCCAAAAAAGAAAGAGAGCCGCAGAAAATTTTATACAGGCAAACCTTTGTGGCGTACAACCTAGTTCGCGAAGCTATGTTTCGTAAGAGGCAAAGTCCTAAAGTACGTCATTTAAGGGGGTACCTATAAACGTGGCTAAGGGTAACCGGAACACCACCAAGGGCCCTTAGTACATGGTAAAATTTTAGGGGTACAACCCAATAATGGGGTACCTATCCGGGTTAGACACCTTGGATTCTCACCTAATCTAGCGACATTATGCAATATAAAATGCGGTGTAAGAGGATTTAGGTTGGGCGACTAAGGCATACTGTCTTTCCCAAGAAGTGCAGAAAACAATCAAGGCGCCGAGGTACACGGTTGAGTCAAGAGTGCCGGGTGAGGTTGAACCACATCTGCCATTTTTGACAAGTCTTGGCAAATGATGCACTTGGCCCAAAGATACCCCATAGGGTGCAACCTCGTAACTATAAGCCCTATAGGCAAAAAGGATAAGAGGTTGCGATCAAAAGTCTGGTTGTTGCGTAACCGGGATGGGAAGAGCTAACCTTGTATGGTCGATGTACGCTTCCTTGAAGGGGCAACCAGGGGGAACATAAAGGGCATCACCCTCCATTAGGGAGCTGATACGTGCTATAAGACGCAAATGTCACAAGGCTTCTTGTTTGCGAAAACATAAAGGCTTGTCATATTTGTGCAACAAATGAAGTTCTGCGAGCATTCTAAAAAAAAAAAAAAAAAAAAAAAAAAAAAAAACATACAAAAAGAACTCGCAGAATGAAACAAAGAAGTTAAGATGAGATCAATGGGTTATTACATGAAAGTGTAAAAACGTCATGCGATTTCATCGCAAGACGATAATGTCACGAGGTTGTATATTCGCAAGAATGTTCAAACTTGTCATATTATCGCAAACACAAATATTTTATCACAAAAGAGGTGGCAAAATAAGACCTTTACTTAGGAAGGCATGATAAGACCACAGCAATTAATGAAGTTTATTCCATCAATATCATTGAAGAATTTTTACAAGAAGATATATCATGAAGTTCTGACAAAGAAGACAATCCCATCAAGATCATTGAAGAATTTTTACAAGAAGATATATCATGAAGTCCTAACAAAGAATACAATCCCATCAAGATCATTGAAGAATTCTTACCCGAATATATATCACGAAGTCATACCAGAAGAGGCGATTTCATTCGCGAAAATACACAAATGAACTTGCGAAGATGATTATATGAATAGAGGCAATTCAAAGATATATCAATTTTACTGCAGCAAAATGAGCTAAGTAACACAAACATTAGCTATGCATTATAATAGATAAGTATTAACATCATACAAGTATCATACTTGCATCATACAAGCATCATATTTGCATCATACAAGCATCATATTCGCATCATTCAAGCATCATATTTGCATCATAAAAGCATTGCATAAACATTTTATGGCATAAGCATCACATACACCTTTCATAACATAATTATTACATAAATATTATATTCGCACAAGTATTTTACAAAATTTTACAAGATAATACCGCGAAACTTCGCAGAAACATTCATAATTCGCAGGACTATTCATAATTCGCAACAGTATATTCGCAACAGTATGTTCGCAACAGTATGTTCGCAACAGTACATTCGCAACAGTATATTCGCAACAGTATGTTCGTAAATAAGATATTCGCAACAAAGATATTCAAGACTATTCACAGCACTATTCAGAAGTTCAGAAATTCGCAGAAAAATTCAGAAGTTAGTAGGGTTACCACTTGAGGCAGAGGCAACATAAGAATAGAGACGCAATTTAGTTATTCAACATTTTATCAAGGATTTTCCTTCATAGATAAAGAACAGAGGCAACTATGGATACCCAAGAAAATATTTTATGTTCTTTATCTTCTCAGCAAGAATCCTCACCAAAAATGGAATAATAATTTCACATGAACAGAGGCAATATTTATCACCCTCATCAAGGATATTTCATACTTCTTATATATTTCGAAGATTAAATACTTCTTATACTTCTTAAGGATACTTCATACTTCTTATATATTTCGAGGATTGAGTACTTCTTATACTTCTTCAAGGATATTTTATATTTCTTATACTTCATACTTCTTTAAGGGTACTTCACACACTTCATACTTCGCAAGATGATACTTCTAATTACTTCTTAAAAGCTTCAGAACTTCGCAAAAGAATAGAGGCAAGTATATACTTTTCAAGACTAGTATTCTTTTGCTCGTTCCTTCATCAACAAAGATCAAAGACTACTACAACAACGGATTTTTTCTTAAAGATCGCTCTTCAAGCAATATTCAAGAAAAAAGAGGCAAGATGTAGGAGCGGAATATCACAACAAATGATAACTTACGAAATTATGGAGACAAAATACATCTTGCGAGCAAAGGAAGTCACGAGGAAAGCAAAAGAAGTTCGCAAAGTAAAGTTGCGAATATTCGCGGGATAGTTATCAAGTCCGAAGTTGAAGGACAAATTTAGTTGTTAACATTTTGTAAAATTATATAAATAGCCATTTAGGCATGAGAGTAGGAGGGAGATCTTTGGAGGAAGGGAAGATAATTTTAGGAGGAGAGATTTATTTTCTTTATCATCTTCTTCCCCACAATTCTAGAGCTCCAAATATTCATTAATGGAGTCTCAATTGTAAAATCATGTAATTACATACAATCACTAGTGAAGAACCGTGGATGTAGATCACATTGATCGAACCACGTAAAAATCTTTGTGTCTCTTTATAATTTTAGTACTTTAATTTTCATCTTCACATCAAATAATTGAGATCATCATATCAAATTCATGGATTCTACTGAGGGTGTAGTTGTGAGATAATCTGCAACTACAAAAGTGATCAATTTAATTGAGCATGCTCGACATAAGAGAACTTACGGAGCTACGACTATGTTAACCATAAGAAATGATCAACTCAATCGTTTTATGCTCAACACAAGAAAAACTTATGGAGCATTGCAGTATACTCATAAGATATGGATCAGGGAAAGATCAATACTGCGGAATATACAAGGATTCATCCTATTTTTCCATCACCGTTTGCACAATGACATACAATAGACATAATCCTCGTAAACAAAAATTCATCATATCTTCCATCAATTATTTGCATAACGACACAATAGGTTCAATTTTTGTTTGTCAAAAGTTCATCGATCTTGCATCAATACTTGCATTTCGACATATAAAAGAGACAACTTTTGACATCATATGGGACAATAATAGTTCACGGACGAAAACACATATATCCCGTAACATATTGCAATATATAAAACCATAAATATTAATACTGCAAAAATCATCTTCCGAACAATTTTAGAGTTTAAATAAATAAATCTAAAAACAAAGATGAAAACAAATGGACATAGCTATGTGTAATCATAATAATGGCTATTCCAAAATTCTAGTTATTCTTCCTAAAACACAAGAATAAAATTCTCATAAGAAGACTTCCTAGACGTTGTAGAGCTTTCTCAGAGCATCTAATGAGAATTCCTTCTCATTATTGAAGAAACTATTAATTATAGGACCATTCAATTCCTCTAGGTCTTCAGAAATGTAAGTATACTCACTAAGTTCTCTTTTTAGTTCACACAAGGTGTTCTTGGTTAGAGACAACATTTGTTCATAGTGAGTTATCTTTTCCAAAGAGGAAACGATTCGAGATTTTAAATAATTTCTCTTCTTGATGAAATCCTTCACCATGCCACTAAAATTATTATCATAATGACAAACAGACAAGAGACAGTTAGAGGAAGAACCTTCTCCATTGATTGTGGACTTCACTTTCTTTACTCTTGAGAAAGAGATTCCTTCACAAAGATACAAATTAAATGCTTCAACTGCATCTCATTTTGTGATCCCTCTAGTTACAGGAGCCATGAGATTGTATCTTATGATGAGGAATGAGAAAGGAAGGACACAGAAATATATATACGGATTTATGAACTCAAAACCCTAGAATGACTTTAAATGAGTCTTTCAGGATTTGTTATCCGCCTTCCATCTTCTTAGAAGAATATTTTCTTAACAAACATAAGAAAAATATTTACAAAAAGAAAACGAGAACTTGAGCCATTTTTAGTGCAAACCTCATTTTTCCTAAGCTAAAAATGAGGATGCGGACGTCACCAACATTAGTTGGTGACCGAGTAAGCCATATGCTCATACCTCTTATTTTTTCGTGGCTTATCACTGTTTGTTGTGTAAACAGATTTCTTACCTCGTCTAGATATGGATTTTTTTTAAAGAGCTTGGTTATCCGGACCCAGATTCATTTTCTGCATGTTCTCTTGAAGATTGTTGATTCTCTTATTGCTCCTTCTGAATCTCCAACAGGTGTTTTGATCATGCTTCGAATGTCCACAAAAGGAACAAATCAATGAGGATTTTTCGTCTTTATGTGACTCTTTTGGTTTAACACAACAATCAACATTCATTGTTCCTTGATTAGTTGGAATAGATAGCTTTGAGCTTGTAGTTCTGCTTTTAAACCCTAAACCATTAGTCTTTCCAAAGGATCTCTGACCAAATAACATTGCTACAATTTTGTAAGAGCTTCCGGATAACCTTTGCGGGTCATACTTGAGAGTGTTAATCATTTCTTCCTTTAGAGACATGATTCTGACGAAATTATCATTAAGACGCTCTATCTTAATTCTTTTCTCCCGGAGTGATGATTCAATTTCCTTCAAGGAGGCCTTTATGAGAAGGTTCTCTTAAAGGATCTCTTTATTTAAGAGATCAAGAAACTCTGTGTCATGCATACTCAAATTCTGAATCAGAAGTTGAAGAGGATAGAGAATATGACGTAAGGGAAGTAAGTTCCTTGCACCTGTTAGACTCATCTGAGACATTCAGAGTAGTTTCGTCTTCTGTTGAATCATCTAAAGCATTAACTGAAGATGGATATTCATTACATATATTCTTCATATTTATAAGATCCTTGACATTTCTGATTATCAATGATTTATCAAAATCAACATGATTGGAGCAACATTCATCATCCCAAGATAGGTGAAAGGATACACCTGTTTTGGTCACATCGTTAAGTGCGAACGTTATGCCTGTGTCAAGATCAAGAATTTTTAACTTTCATATCAGAGAGTTTCTGGAAAGTGTATCAAGGATATTTCCCTCACCGATGGCATGCTTCTTATAGTCGTATCTAGATGGCAGCGATCTGAGAATTTTTATCACATTGTCCTTTTCAGGAATAGTCTTACCCAATGCAAAATATGCATTAATAATTTTAGATACTTTGTGATTAAACTCATCAAATGAATCTTCATCTGCCATACGAATGTTTTCCCAATCGGAATTAATGTTTTGAATCCAAGCTTCCTTCTCACTGGTATTACCTTCGAATACGGTTTCTAAGATATCCCAAGCATCTTTAGACCTAGTGCAATTTGACACATGGTGCTGAAGATTTGGGTAATGGCATGTATGATGTCATTCGAACCGTTAGATTTTTGCTTTACAACAAGTACCTTAGCAGCATCGTATTCGCAAATATTCATTGGAACAGTAGGGTTACATATTGGCACAACGGGAGAATCATAGCCATTAACAACATATACCCATGATTGAAAATCACGCGCTTGAAGAAACACTCGCATAACAATTTTATACCATAAGTAATTTGAGCCATCGAAGACTGGTGGTACGTTAATAGAGATAACACCTCTGTCCATAGAGTCAGATAACTACAAACACATGTTGATAAGGTCTTTAAACGTGTTTGCCTGCTCTGATACCAATTGAAAAAGAGGGGTCTAACAACCTTACCCAATATTTCGATTAGCAATCTGTATGGACCAACTCTAATATACTTTTAAGAGAATCAACTAGGCAGTCAGAGTCAATCTTAATAAAAAAGTATATTAAGGAGTTAATATCTCTATCTCTCGATTTGATCTTTTACTCAAGCAAATAAAAATTCGCGAGTCTTTATCAAATAAAAAAGAGATATAAACTTGGATGGTACCAAAGACCAATATCCAAGAATCAATCAATTTCCAATCAACAACCAAAGGTTGGATTTCACAATTGATCGATACATAACACAACCTGAGATATTTCAATTATATAACAAAATATAATGCGTAATAGAAATAACATAGACACTAGAAATTTTGTTAACGAGGAAACCGCAAATGCAGAAAAACCCAGGGACCTAGTCCAGATTGAACACCACATTATATTAAGCTGCTACAGACACTAGCCTACTCCAAACTAACTTCGGTCTAGACTGTAGTTGAACCCTAATCAATATCACACTGATTCAAGGTATAGTTGTGCTCCTTAAGTCTCTGATCCTAGCAGGATACTACACACTTGATTCCCTTAGCTGATCTCACCCATAACCAAGAGTTGCTACGACCCAAAGTCGAAGACTTTAATAAACAAATATGTATCACACAGAAAAGTCTACGATAATAGATAAATTTGTCTCCCACAGATAAACCTAAAAGTTTTGTTCCGTCTTTTGATAAAATCAATGTGAACATGAACCAATCAATAACCCGGACTTATATTCCCGAAGAACAGCCTAGAATTATTGACCACCTCACAATAATCTAAATTATATGGTAGTGAAACTAGATATTGCGGAATCACAAACGATAAGACGAAGATGTTTGTGATATATTTTTATCTTGCCCTATTGATGGTATTTTTCAATGATGTTGTAGTAAAAGGTTCGTTGAGACTTGTGACAGCAGATTTTTTAGACTTAATTTTTAAAGCAAAAATATAACAAATTCAAAATAAGAATTATGGAGAGATTAGGGCTAGGATTCCGCTATTTACCAATTCCAAAGTAATACTAATTACAATCATGCAATTTCACACGTTCAATTTGATTCCCAACTATTGCAAAAGTAGATTTTTTAGAAACAACAAATGTTAATCCAAAGCATGGGATATCAAAACCCTAGGCCAAGAATATTCCATCAATATAAAATACAATTGTTTAGCAAAAATCATAAAATCTATTTTCAATCTAGGCAAATAATCATAATTAAAAATTGCATAAATTAAATAATTAAGAATTACCACTTTTTCATTGGAAAGATAGCTTCCTCCATCGCCCCAGTGGATGGGTCTAGCACATCATGTTGTAGACACGCTCAAAATGGTTTTTCATTGCTCAAATAGGTGTTTACAAGGATGAAATATAGAGAAAATGGTTAAAACCGGGTTTTGCAACGTTTATAATTGTTGCAAAACACTGTTACAGTGAACGATAGAAGGTTACTGTTGCTGTAACTGTAGCTCTGCGATGCACCTTTCAGTGTCGTTGTCACTGTATCAGGAACGACTGTCTCGGGGGGTCTTATGTTTTTCGTGTTCTTTAGTTATACACCGGCAGAAAATATCATGTAACTTAATGATTCTTCACTCTGCAGCTCTCTATTTTCTTCCCAACTCTCCGTCCTACTTCACTGATTCACCAACACACTATATATATCTTCAGTAGCGAGAATCCTCCCTATTAACACAGAAAAATCCCCAAAATATTCTCATGCATGCCATAAACTTGGGAATATTTTCTTCACCGATTTATCTTCCTATGCACCTGATTGCGTCTAACTCACTCCAAACATGCATAAAACCTTCCTTTTATCTCTTGAACGATCCAAATTATCTACCAGCACACGGGAAATTGAGTCTAATACTCGGCAAAGAATGTGAGAACCCGAGATATGCTCGCGCTTTGCTGTGTCCAACAAATTCCTCTTTTTCGATTCTGAGTTATATACCAGTCCTGTTTTAGCTCAACAGGATATTCCCAACTAATTCTGACGAAAATTTCTCACAAAATTTCTCATAGCAATCAATACAGAAGTTACGATATTTAAACCATTTTGTTTTTCCACCTTTTTCAATATTCAAACGATGAATATGAATGGTGCGAATAATAACTGTCTTGAGGGGTGCCTGGGGTTCCCTTATCCAAAATGAGGGTACCTTTAGTACTTTTCTCCGGAGGTCCAAATAGAAATTTTCGAGCAACTTTTTCCACACAAGTGTAATGCTCTAATAATACCTACAAACACACAAAACACCATACTAAGTACAAAATCGAGTACCAACAATACAGAAAATTGAGGACAACTCAGACACAAAAATGTGTCTATCAGATACCCCCAAACTTATTATTTGCTAGTCCTCGATTAAAACTAATCGAAAATAAAATAAAATTCTAATTCACTTGGTGGCCCCAGTGACCGAGTTAATCTCGAGAGGGTTTACCAGAGGTGTACCCACAAAACCATTACTCTAGACCCTAGCTATCTACGCAGAACCTTGGAAGGCACTAAATAATTTCCTTGGTTGGCATACTTATTGACTACAGGAGGAAGTACTATGATGCGAAATTCCAATTTTTTTACACGAGTTTGCACTCAAGCATACTAAAATTCATATAAAGTGACAGAGCTCTACTCAGATAGTTTCTGGACATCATAAACCGGAGTTAACCAATCACATGGATAGATTAAGAAGATGGATGTAGAGAAAAACATGGATGATGTTGGCTAAGGTGAACCTATCCTAATGGACTGAGATACTGGTCTGGACTAATAACAACACACTGGCATATATAAGGGAACCAGTGGTCGATAATCCTAACTCTAAGTCAACTTAGCTGGCATATACAGGGGTACCAGTGGTCGAATTTATTGTATTTATTCCGGTTGGTCTAGTGGTCTGGTCTAATTTATTTATTTTTTGATCTCAGTCACTCTATTTCGCCCTAGCAATGGTAAAAATAAATATAAATAAATAAAAGAAGTGATCAGGATTCTTTCGATGTTTCCATCACGAGGATATGTCGAAACTACCATGTTTTATTTTTCTAACACCTGAGCTCTGTGCTTTTATGAATAGACTCTTTAGATGTTTCCATCTAATCAGATTGGTTCCTCAAATCCTACAACCAAAATGCTTCCATCCACTTAGATTGGTTAGTGCCATCCTTAATAAACATAAATTTCTAGGCTCTGGAGTTTATTTATTTATACTACAACTAAAACGTTTCTTCCATACCCCCAAACTTAAATCTAACATTGTCCTCAATGTTCTAAAGATGAAATTAAAAACATGAACAATGAGAAACTGTTACCATTTGAAGCAAAAGAGATAAGGAAAGATATTACCGTGTCGCATGAAAATTGGGTTACCTTCCAAGAAGTTCTAAGTTTAAAGCCTTCAGCCAGACATCAAATACCTCAGAAAAGATTATCACCTTCCAAACTCATATACCAATAGCTGAAATAGCTATGGGTCCTCAGAACCAAATAGAGCAGACACAAATGAAAGATTACTATCTTGGATTAGAAAAATAAGCAGACGGAGCATAACTTGATATAGGGCTTTTATCAAGGCAACTAGATTTATCTTGGGTGTCTCTTTGGTCTCTATATAAGTGTCTAGTAAAACAGGTTCAACCGAATGACATGTCTCTAAGAACTGGGTTTCTTTATAGACGGTATCTGGAGGATCGGGAAGCAGGGTTTGAAGAAACTCAAGTAGTATCTTAGACGCACAAAGCTCGAGTCCCAAGTTAGGTACTTCAATTAGGGATACATGACAATCACTAAAGTCATCATTACCCCCAAACTTAGGGTGAACAATATCCTCAAATGGACCAAAATTTATGGGATGGATTCTAGGGTCCATAAAGTCAGCACAATAACTAGGTTCTTTTGGAGACTGGTCATCTAAACGAACAACATCATCATATAAGGGATTATCAAAGAAAATCTCTAATATAGGCTCATCAACTAAGGTGTTCGTCATGGTTACCTCCTCCGAATCACTGAAAGGTTCATCAAATAATGGATTATCAAACATAGTGCAGGCTAAAGTATCATGAATTAGAGTGCTAATCATGTTCACCACTTCTAAATCATCTATCTCAGAAGACTTAATGACATTAAAGACATTTAGCTCAGTGGTCATATTACCAAAAGATATGTTCATAAGTCTTGTTCTACAATTGATGATGACATTAGATGTGGCTAAGAATGGGTGACCTAAAATCACTGGGATTTGAGCACTTGTGTCCTGAGCAGGCTGGGCATCTAGTACAACAAAATCCATGGGGTATATAAACCTATTAACCTCAATAAGAACATCTTATATGACACCAAGAGGCACTTTTACAGACCTATCAGCTAATTGAAGTGTCATTTTGGTCGGTTTCAACTTACCAAGACCTAGTTGGGTGTAAAAATGATACATGAGTAAGTTAACACTAGCTCCTAAGTCAAGCAATGCCTTATCAACTACATTATTACCAATAACACAAGATATGGTGGGGTATCCAGGGTCCTTATACTTAGGGGGTGTTTGATTCAGAAGAATTGAACTTACTTGACCAGCTAAAAAGGCTTTCTTATGGACATTCAGCTTACGCTTTCATGTACAAAGATCTTTAAAGAACTTGGCATAAGCAGGCATTTGCCTAATTGCTTCTAATAACGGAATGTTGATGTTCACCTGTTTAAATGTTTCCATTATCTCGTTGAAAATTGACTCCTTCTTTGTTGGGGCTAGCAACTTTGGATATGGGGCTCTAGGCACAAAGGTATTCCTATCAGGAATTTCTTGGGACTCCTCAGAAATTATTTCAGTTTCCTCAGCTACGGGTTCCTCTTGGGAAGGAGAATGTGGAACTACAGTATGTCCACTAAGCATGGATACCTTATTGTCTACCGTATTACCACTCCTAAGGGTTGTTATTGAATTCACATGGTTTGATGATTTCTCACCAGCTAAATATATTTGATGAACTTCTCTAGGATTGGGTTGTGGGTGACTAGGGAACTTGCCTTTTTCTCTCAAAGTCTCATTTATTTGACTAACTTGGATTTTTAACTCGGAAATATCCCGAGAGTTAGCCTGGACCATATTTTTGTTTTCATCTAGACCTTGTGCAACCGTTTGCTGAAGTTCTATAGTGTTCCGAGTTAACAAGGCGAGGGACTCTTCTAAACTCATGATTTTCTTATCTGAAGGGGTTTGAAACTGTGTTGGTCCTGAAGGATTCTTAGCATAACCAAAACCTGGGGGAATAACCTGAGAGTTACTAGACTGACCTTGACTCTGGACCTTGGACTAAGGAAGGTTTGGATGGCTTCTCCAACCAGGGTTATAAGTTTCTGAATATGGGTCAAACTTCTGATGGTTCTCAAATCTAGTGTTATTATAAAGAGCATGGGCTTTCTCTTCAGTAGTATGTCCTTCCCAAAAAGGCTCTATTCTACCACTAGAGTGACTCAATTCTAAAACTTCTAACAATTTAGATATGGCGGATATTTTGGCATCTGATTCAAAATATCCTTCAACTCTATTAACAGTTCCTCTACCAAAAAGAATGGTTTTCTTGGGCTCCCTACTATTTTACCATTGGTAGGTCTTTTCGGCGATTTCATTCAAAAATGTCATCTCTTCATCAACAGTTTTATTCTCAAACCCACCTGTGCATAAGGACTCAACCATGGTTATTGTTGAATAATCTAAACCCTCGTAGAGGATCTGAACTAGCCTAACCTTTTCTAAACCGTGGTGAGGACATTGAGCTATTAAGTCATTGAACCTTTCCAAATACCTATATAAAGATTCTCCCTCTTGTTGAGAAAAAGTACCGATCTGCGTCCTAATAGACGATGTTTTATGCCTGGGGAAAACTTCTGTAAAAAGGCAGTTGTGAGTTGGACAAAGGTTTCAATTGACTCAGAAGGCAAACTATATAGCCAAGCTTTGGCTTTATCTTTCAGGGAAAAGGGGAATAACCTAAGTTTCAAAGCATCATCATCTAGATTTTTAATTTTCAGAGTACTACAAACTTCCTCGAATTCCCTAATATGAAAATAGGGGTTTTCACTTTCTTTCCCTAAAAAGATTGGGAGCATCTGTAGGGTCCCAGGTTTCAGTTCATAATTTGCCTCGGTTTCAGCTAACTTGATACATGACGGATGATATGTCCTAGTTGGATTTAACAAAGCTTTCAAAGTTGCAATTTCTGGCACTACCAAAAGACTAGGAGTGCTTTCTTCACTAATTGTCAAGTTTTCAAAGCTGAAGTTTCCAAAAACAGGGCTCTCAAAAGAAGAGTCTTCGATCTCCCTGTCTTCACAAGAAGAACTACTAGGTTTGTCACTAATCAAACGACCTAAAGTGTTTCTTTTCCAAGCCCGTTCTCTAATGACCTCGGGCATACACTAGAAAAAACAAAAGAAAAAGAAAAAATCCTAAAAGGAAGGGAAGTTCTATGCAAACACAAACAAGGATGACTCAACCACAGAAAACCTACTGATTTCTAGCAAACAAAAAGCATGATGGCTCCACTTAGATTGTTTTCTAGACCAGCTTCTAATCCTTCGAAAGGGAATTCGTTACAATCTGAGCAAACCCCTCTGGAATCAATCCGAGTTTAAGTATGTTGAATAGAGGCGAGGGAAGCTGCGTGGAGATTTGATACCCAAGGCCTCACCGCATTAAAAGGCGGCGCATTCACGCATTCAACTTTCAGAAACCATCATGAACTTTAAAGCATGCTTAAAAGAGTAACCAATATTTTTCGGACGACTTTCCTATTAAGCTCGTTACCCTATCGGTCCCATACTATTCCAAATTTTAAGGCTTAGGTTCGCGTTAAGTATCATTTTCCTAAGGAGGGCAAGAATAGAACGGTGATGAAATCCGAACCCTTATCTTATATGGCCAGTCCTTTCCCTTTACTAGGAATTTAAAACAGCCGTATTCAGTTCCTCAACATATATGCAAACGAAGGAATACAGTAACTCGCTGACAGGGGATTCACGAGTGTTTCTACAAACTTACCTCCCGTTCCAGACGGGGAATGAACCGTTGTAGTCGACTCGGGCCACGACTCCTATGTCATGTACGAACCCGAGGGGCCTAGGTGATATCGTAATCACCGTCCTTCTCTGCAAACAGTTTAATATTTAATACTACCCTTCCGTAGGGTTTAAAAATAAAAGAATGTCCAAATGTCCAAGTCCAAAGAGTAAAGTGCAAAAGAAAATGAAAATTACAAGAATAGAGAAATCCTAATACAATCTAAAAAAAAAAACTCTTTTTTTCTTTCTATTTTTTATAATAATAATAAAAAAAATCTTTTTCTTTCGCTCCTTTCGCTTTGCCTTTTACTCCTAGTCTTTAAGTATTCACCAAAAGCTTTGGAAAAAATTTCTTTCGTTCCAAATTCCAAATTCTGTAAGGAAAAGACAAAAACCCAAAAACGTAAAAAAGAACAAATAAAATAAAAACAAATAAAAACCTAGAAAAAAAAGAAAAAAAAATCTAAAAACTCTAGCCTAAAGACAAGTCTGTGTCGACGACGCCAAAAATTCATGGTATTTTTCAATGATGTTGTAGTAAAAGGTTCGTTGAGACTTGTGAAAGCAGATTTTTTAGACTTAATTTTGAAAGCAAAAATATAAAAAATTCAAAATAATAATTATGCAGAGATTGGGGCTAGGATTCCGCTATTTACCAATTTCAAAGTGATACTAATTACAATCATGCAATTTCACACGTTCAATTTGATTCTCAACTATTGCAAAAGTAGATTTTTTAGAAACAACAAATGTTAATCCAAAGCATGGGATATCAAAACCCTAGGCCAAGCATATTCCATCAATAGAAAATACAATTGTTTAGCAAAAATCATAAAATCTATTTTCAATCTAGGCAAATAATCATAATTAAAAATTGCACAAATTAAATAATTAAGAATTACCACTTTTTCATTGGAAAGATAACTTCCTCCATCGCCCCAGAGGATGGGTCTAGCACATCATGTTGTAGACACGCTCAAAATGGTTTTTCATTGCTCAAATAGGTGTTTACAATGATGAAATATAGAGAAAATGGTTAAAACCGGGTTTTGCAACGTTTATAATTGTTGCAAAACACTATTATAGTGAACGATAGAAGTTTACTGTTGCTGTAACTGTAGCTCTGCGATGCACCTTTCAGTGTCGCTGTCACTGTATCAGGAACGACTGTCTCGGGGGGTCTTATGTTTTTCGTGTTCTTTAGTTATACACCGGCAGAAAATATCATGTAACTTAATGATTCTTCACTCTGCAGCTCTATATTCTCTTCCCAACTCTCCGTCCTTCTTCACTGATTCACCAACACACTATATATATCTTCAGTAGCGAGAATCCTCCCTATTAACAAAGAAAAATCCCCAAAATATTCTCATGCAGGCCATAAACTCGGGAATATTTTCTTCACCGATTTATCTTCCTATGCACCTGATTGCGTCTAACTCACTCCAAACACGCATAAAACCTTCCTTTTATCTCTTGAACGATCCAAATTATCTACCAGCACATGGGAAATTGAGTCTAATACTCGGCAAAGAATGTGAGAACCCGAGATATGCTCGTGCTTTGCTGTGTCCAACAAATTCCTTTTTTTTCGATTCTGAGTTATATACCAGTCCTGTTTTAGCTCAACAGGATATTCCCAACTAATTCTAACGAAAATTTCTCACAAAATCTCTCATAGCAATCAATACAGAAGTTACGATATTTAAACCATTTTGTTTTCCCACCTTTTTCAATATTCAAACGATGAAGATGAATGGTGCGAATAATAACTGTCTTGAGGGGTGCCTGGGGTTCCCTTATCCAAAATGAGGGTACCTTTAGTACTCTTCTCCGGAGGTCCAAATAGCAATTTTCGAGCAACTTTTTCCACACAAGTGTAATTCTCTAATAACACCTACAAACACACAAAACACCATAATAAGTACAAAATCGAGTACTAACAATACAGAAAATTGAGGACAACTTAGACACAAAAATGTGTCTATCACCTATCGGAGATATAATCTCAAGCAAATTATTCAATTGAACTTGTATGATAGAAAATAGCAAGATTAGATCGCTCAACTACAGGACAAGAAGTTTCTTCTGGTTCACAATCCCAATGAAGTCTTTAATTCGTTAACCGACAGGGTCTCGAAAAGAAACCTACGGTTAAAAGAGAATCGACTCTAGCAAACCAACTAGTATTACACAGGAGGTGTGGGGATTAGTTTTCCCAGTTGCTAGACGTCACCTTTATATAGTTTTCAAATCAGGGTTAGCAATCTAAGTTACCTTGGTAACAAAGCATTCAATATTCACCGTTAGATGAAAAACCTGACTTTTCCAAGCTAATATCTTTCAACCGTTAGATCGAAACTTAGCTTGTCACACACACATGAAATGTATTTTATTTAGGTTTGAGTAACCGTACCTAAACGTGTATACTTGGTTGGTTCATAAATAGTTAACCAATGGTTAGCCACATGAGCACTTTCATATTAACCATATTCATCTTTTTCACAACTAGTTCAAATGACTCATAAGATCTTTATACATAGACACAATTGAAACAAACTCTGTCTGATTCACTCGAATCACTTCACGAACAATATATCCACGGTTTGCATAGATTTCATTCCTTATTGATATATTTTTTAAGTTCATGAACTAACCGATTTGAGAAATATAACCAGCTTGAGTACGCGTACGTGTATGCATACCTTAGCTACCAGATTTGAGTTGGTTTTAGTTTCCAAACTCAGCAGAACTTTTTGGGTAGAAAAGTTTCGCCAGTATGCGTACGGGTACGCATGCCTAAGGTGACTGGTTTGTGAGTTCATAAACTCCAAACTCAACAGAAATTCACGGATGTGAACCTCTGCCAGTACGCATACGGGTACGCATTCCCAACCTGTCTCCTTCACCAATACCGCATGCACACATATGCACACACTTAGTTTTCGGTACATGAATTTATACACAAATGTGTGGACACACTATATATGCTTATATCCATAGGCGGTTACGTAATCTCAATTCTACATTTCAATTATTGAAACATTCTTCTATAATGTTAATAGTCGTTAGACATAAAGAATCGACTATCGTCATCAAAGTTATTTTCAAGATTGAAACGTCATCATGACTTTCGTCACGAGTAAATATGAAAAGTGGTTAAAGCGAAATCTTACCAACATATATTTCGAGAAAAAAATAGGCGAGTAAACTCGGCTCGAAATACCAAATGTGTATGTATGAAAATTATCATACTTATACGACAGTTGTCTCAAGAGTAGGAGATAGATAGATAAACTTTTGAGTGCTAGATTAGTTCAAGTCTCCACATACCTTTTGGTCGGATGAAGTTCCACTGGTTCCTTGAGTAGTTCTTCGTCTTCGTAAGATAATCGCCATGGAGTCTGGAGCTCAACTATACTTAACTATCCTAGACCGAGACTTAGTCATAAGTAAACTAGAAATCAAGACATATAGTTTTGATCACTAATATTGAAAAACATACTTGAGATAACAACGCATGCGAGTTTGACCGAGCAATGCTCTAACAGTACACAAACTTAAGTTCCGGACTTTGGTCTTGTCCGACAGTTCACAAATCGGTATGCATACTGTCGTTCCGGACCTAACTCAGGTAGAACTGTTCACATACTGGTATGCATATTTGGTTCCCGGACTTTAAGAACTAAAAATGTTCACAAACTGGTATGCAAACTTGGTTTTCAGACCCGAATCACACTACAACATATCCAGACAATGGTTAATTGTTCTCAACTCCCATTTAAATCGTTGAAACATCCTTAGAGAACGATAATAGATGTCTCACACAAACTATTATCTTATAAGTAATTATCAAATGATCGAATGATCAATAAGAAACATTCTTAGTCGACATCAAATGACTGTCTCACACAAATCATGTAAGATGTTTCAAGGCAATTTTCACATGATCATCTTTTGACTTATTATTTAGTTTCCACAAATAAATTGTTTCCAACTAAACTCGTCAAGAATAATGATGAACGTAGCTAATGCAAAAAGCTTCCAACACATATTCGAGAAAGACATTAGCGAGTTAAACTCAACTCGAAATATCAAATGTGTATAATATAAAAGTCTATATAGATATACGACTTAGTCTCAATATGAGATGGAATAGAATAGACTTCTGAGTGATAGATAAGTTTTAGTCTCCACATACCTTTTGTTGATGAAGTTCCTCCAAGCTCCTCCTTAATAGATCTTCGTCTTCAATTGATGACCGACGTGAAATCTAAATCTCAACTACACATTCTACCCTAATCCGAGACATAACTATAAGTAGACTAGAAATCAAGAATTATAGTTTTGATCACCCAAACTTGACATATAAGCTTGAGATAGCAACGCTTGCGAGTTCGACTAAATAGTGCTCTAACTTAGATATCTATTTTTTAATTAACACATTTGCGTTAATACTTCCTTGAGTTTGCTTATTGAATAAACAATATCAAGTTGTTGGTAAGGAGTAGAAAATATACTGGATCCTATGTGATTAATCCGTGAACAGAGTATACCAAAAACTGGTAGTACCTTAAATGAAATCCTTTTAGGATTTACCAAGAATCTGGTCTGATTCATAGTCGTATAGGTTGGATCGCACCAAACACATATATTCAGATTTCATCGTGTTTGCCTCTTGTAATACCAATTGAAATGGCGAGGGTACTAGGTACACCACAATATTTTCGTATTAACCTATTATAGGTACACCTTGAGAAATCTTACAGAAACAATAACTGACAAAAGATTGCTTCAACAAGATATAACTTTATATATAGCTTAAGTTTGTGACCGAAACAATCTATATGATGTTTGAGTATTTCTCGGTTGAACCCGCCAAATGTAGGTATCTCAAGTTTGGTTATCATATTTTATCTCTAAAACTCAAAGTCTCTTGATTTGATTACCAGAGACAACTTCTTTAGGTTAGACCATAAAGTTTAGAAATGTTGAGACAAACTCGCGTTACTTAGAAGAACCTGAAGATGTATCAGCATCAATAAACACATACAATTTTCATAATCTAAGAGATTTGGATTGGATGTTCTAGTATTAAACAGTCGAAACTGGAATCTTGCACTTAATATATGGAACTCGAGCTATGATAATCTTGTATTCATGGTTAAACGAGGGAAGTGGATTAAGGTTGCTTTTGTTTAGTTGAAAAAAAATCTACACAGACTTGGTTGTTTACTGGGGGTTTAAAACTGGTTTTTCAGTCGATTGTCGTTGTAGGTTTATTTTCAGTACTAGTGTTTTTGTTCGATCATTTTTATATTTAGATTCTATTTCTTTTATACAGAATGTCTATTATGTATGGGTCCCTAACGAGATCAGTTGATCTTCTCTGTCATGTCCTGAATTAGAATCATTAATAGCTTAGAACCTAAATCACTGTTATTTGTGTACCATGTCTTTTTTTTTACCAGAATGCGTTGCCTTCTTATGAATTCTCTCTATTTATATTGTGACTAATTATATTGTTTTTACTAAATATTCTCCGTCATTGTTTACGTTTTCAGGAAAGTATTATGTTGTTGATACCGGATATCCAAACATGTATGCCTGGTTTTCTTGCTCCATACCGGGGAGTTCGGTATCACTTACACGACCGTAGAAGAGGAAGCAATCGAAGGTTCACTGCAAAGGAGTTGTTTAATTTTGGGCATTCTTCGTTAAAAAATAAAATCGAGCGAAGCTTTGTAGTTATTAAATCTCATTTTCCAATTTTGAGGGATCCTGCCTCATTTTCATACAACACCCATGTAGGACCAGAATATCGCCATGATATTACTCTTGCAATATTAACAACACTTCTGCGAGCACCACCGCGAGTTCTTCAACAACATTTTGCGAGTATCACAAAATAATTTAAAAAGTGACATAATAGCTGACGAACGAAGAAACACGAGAAGAGCATGATTGTCCTGCGATGGTTACAACGCTTGCGAGAATTGACATTATAACTACTGCGATAATATCGCAAGTCATATCCGAAATTAAAGGACAGCTTAGCTGTCATCCACTATGTATTTACCCTATATAAAGAGACCCAGTAGATTCAGAGAGGGGATGATGTATTTTTTGAGTGTTGAGAAAATCTTGAAGAGAGAGAAAATTCAAGAGAGCGGTTGTATTCTTGATTTCTTCCATTTCTTGTAAACATTTCTGAGAATCAAATAAGAAAGTGTTGTTTTTAATCTTCAAATATGTGTTAATTACTGTAAATTCTTATCAAGGGTGTAGTGTAGGTTTTCCTGCAACTACATTTTGGCTCCCGAAACAAGGACTGAATTAACGAAAATCATAGAAAAAGCGAGGTAGAAGATGAGAGTTATTTAAGATTAAGAAGATAATTGAACAAATCGGTGAAATAGTTGAAGGAAAAATGATTAGAGCCAAAGAGAATTGTAGGAAATTGGAGTGTGATATGGTAACAAGAATAATGATCGACAAATTCCATGAAAACATTAAAGGGAAGATACATAAACGAGATTTTGAAGGAAAGAAAATTATGACGGTGGAAAAAATATCATCGCTGAAGGAATGGGAAAAGCAGAAAATCACATTTACAGCAGCAGAAATACCAACAGAAAATTTGAATCATACATCTCCTTTGGTAATTACGGTATCCGTTATACAAATAAAGAAGGAAAAATCAACAAGATTTGCAGAAGAATGGGCTGTAAATAGAACTTTGGTGGATGCAGGAAGTTCTGTAGATATAATATTTTATCATGCATTTAAGAAAATGGGATACAATGATGAAGAAATGTCTTGTTCAACATATCATGTTCATGGCTTTGGAAAATCTTTACTAAAACCTAAAGGCGGAATAGTGGTACGAATTCCGCTAGGAAAGATTGAAACACAAGTAACATTATGTGTGGTAGACATGGAATCGCCGTATAATATGATATTGGGAAGACCACGGATACATGCAATCAAGGCTGTAGCATCAACATTGCATCAATGCATCAAATTTCCTATGCCCAATGGAATTGGATAAATTAGAGGAGATACCAATCTTGTGAAGCTATGTTTTCAAGCTGAGGTGAGAAATTATGAAGAGCGTCCAAAGCTGTAAAAATCTCGCAGAAAAATGGCGAAAGAAACAAAGAAAGAAGAAGAATTTAAAATTTACATGATAAGAGCAAAAGAAGGAAAAGGAATACCCAACGAAATCTCGCAAAAAGGAGATGAACTCGTAAAAGTTGTGAAAACCTCAGCACCAATGGGAGAGCCTGAAGCCAGTTACACCGCAGCATAGCCAACAAAAGAAGTAAATATTGGAAGTAAAGAAGAACCTAAGATACTAAAAATCGGAACGAAGATGGATGTAGATGAAGAAGAGCAAACCGTAAACCTCTTGCGAGAGTATAAAGACATCTTCGCATGGAATATGGATGAGATGCCTGGAATAGACCCATCAGTTGCATGTCATAAGCTAGAAATTAAGAAGGAGGTAAGACCATTTAAACAAAGGATAAGAAAAATCGCAACAACATACCATTCCCAAATAGAAGAAGAACTACAGAAGATGCTTGATGCGGGAATTATAAGGCAGGCAAAGTACCCGGAATGGATTGCAAATATGGTGGTGGTTCCAAAGAAGAATAAGGGGATAAGAATTTGTATAAATTTTACTGACTTAAACAAAGCTTGTCCTAAAGATAGCTTTCCATTACCAGATATTCCTCAAATGGTCGAATCAGCAGCGGGAAATGATAGAATATCTTCATTAGATGGGTATAAAGGATATAATCAGATTCCTCTCGCTGAAGAAGATCAAGAGCACACCGCATTCTTTGCTCCAAGTGGATTATACTGTTATACAAAGATGCCCTTTGGTTTACGAAATGCTGGTGCAACATATCAAAGAATGGTGGAAAAAGTGTTAGCAAAATGGATCCATAAAACACTAGAGGTATATGTATATGACATGTTAGTCAAAAGTAAAGAAGCTAAAAACCATGTGCAAGACTTAAAGGAGATTTTCGATCAAATGCGACATTTTAACATCAAGGTGAATCCCGAAAAATGTACTTTTGGAGTAGCTTCGGGAAATTTTTTGGGGTACATTGTGTCAAAGGAAGGAATACAAGTTGATCCAGATAAAGTACAAGCAATTCGCGACATGCCAACGCCAGCAACAGTAAAAGATGTGCAGAAGTTGAACGGACTCTTAACCTCGCTAGGAAGATTTATCTCGCGATCTTCAGATAAATGCAAACATTTCTTCAACATACTCAGGAAGGGTACAAAGTTCAAGTGGACAGATGAATGTGAGAAGGCTTTTCAAGGAATTAAAGAATATTTAATGAACATATCTATCTTGCAGAAGCCAGAGCCCGGAGAATAATTATTGATCTACCTTGCGACAACTTCGCACGCGTTAAGTGCAGTATTACTGCGAGTAGACGCAGAAATAGAAAAACCAATTTATTACATCAGCAAAACATTTAATACTGCAGAAAAAAATTACTCAAAGATTGAGAAGTTAATTCTGGCATTGGTTTATGCAACCTTTAAGCTTCGCATCTATTATCAAGCGCATAAAATAAAAGTATTAACAAAGGTACCTATTGAGTCAGTAATGAAGAATTCTAAAATATCAGGCAGGGTTGAGAGATGGAATGCACAAGTAGGGAACTTTGAAATCAAATACGAAATCCTATCCTCGGCAAAATCACAAGCTGTAGCATATTTTTTAGCAGAATTTCCTCTAGAAGATGATGAAGTTATAGAAGATATGATGGACATAGAAGAAGAACATGTAGATCCAAAAGATCTATTAAAGGAACCCAACATGTGGGAAATATTGGTGGATGGATCATCAAATGGGGAAGGTAATGGAATTGGAGTTGTCTTTATTTCACCAGAAGGAGAAAAAATGGATTTTTCATTTCGTTTGGAGTTCACATCCACTAATAATGAGACGGAGTATGAAGCTGTAGTGCATGCGTTAAAATTCACAATAGAAATGAAGTAGGGAAATGCTAGAATTACTAGTGACTCGCAATTGGTTATTCGCCAGATAAAAGGAGAATACACAACAAATGAACCATCTTTGAAAAAAATACAAGAACCTTGTTGAAGAATTATCTGCGAGAATTCCAAAAATAAAATAAAGACATATATCAAGAAAAGATAACATGCTCGCAGATGCTTTTGCTTTCATATCTAGCATGATGATAAATCCAGCTGCGAGATGCATAAAAATTCAAACACTTGTATCACCCTCAGTCAATAAGGAAGAAGAAGATGAAGCAGATGTTATGATGATAGAAGGTGGTGAAGAACAACCAAAAGGCAATATTGCAGACTGGCGAGAAGAACTTCATGCATATTTGGCAAGAGGGGAGACACCAAGAAATAGATTAGAAACACATAAGTTAAAAAGCCGAGCAACAAATTATGAATTAAGAGATGGAGTATTATATCGCAAATCTTTTAATGGACCATCGCTAAGATGCTTGACATGGGAAGAAGGACAAAAGGTGTTAAAGATGTTGCATAGTGGAGACGCTGGTAATCACAGTGGGGGAAGATCTTTGGCATACAGAACAAAAATGCAAGGTTATTATTGGCCATACATGCATGAGGATGCAAAGCAACTTTCAAGCAAAGATTGTCAGCGATATGGAAAGAAAATACATGCACCATGGGAACCATTATCATCCTCAACCAGTGTGTGGACTTTTGGAAAATGGGGGTTAGATATTGTGGGACCATTTGTACCAGGTTCTGGACAAAGAAGATATTTAATTGTCGCTACACATTATTTCACAAAATGGGAGAAGTAAAGGCAGTGCAACACATCCGCGACAAAGACATTTTTACATTCATATTTGAAAAGATAATTTGCAGATTTGGGATTCCTACACAGTTGGTATCTGATAATGGAAAACAATTGAAGGACAGAATATCGAATTGTTACTTAATGCATTTAAGATTAAATGTGGAAAATCAACACCACTATATCCACAGGCCAACGGACAGGCATAGGCAACAAATAAGACAATTGCAGATATACTGAAGAAGAAATTAGAGGGACACCACAGGGCATGGTGTGAACAAGTACATAATGCAATATGGGCTTACAATATAACTAGACGGGAAGCTACTGGAATGTCACCTTTTTGTTTGACATATGGGGTTGAAGCTGTATTACCAACAGAAGTTGCTATTCCTACAACAAAAACAGAAGTTTGGGAGAAGAATCTTAGTGCTGGTATGATTTTAAATAAACTTGATGAGTTAGAAGAAAAGAGAGAAAAAGCCCTACAACATATGGAAAATTATCAGTGGAGATTAGCTCGCGAGTATAATAAACGTGTCAAAATACGTGAGTTCCAACCAGGTGATTTAGTATTGCGAGAAACACCAGTGTATCAGCGAGAAAATGGTGGAAAGCTGGCAAGAAAATGGGATGGACCGTACATCATTAAAGAGATAGTTGGAACCGGGGCATACAAATTAATGGACCCAGAAGGTAGAGATGTTGGTCAAAGACTTGATAGACCATGGAATAGATTATATCTGAAAAGATATTATCAATAACAAATTCTGCGAGATTAGAGATGCTGGTATATTATATGATGAGGCGGATAATAAATTTTTCTTTCTCTATCACAACTGCGAGATTCTTCCAATGACAGAGCAAATAAAAAATGCGCAAATATCGCAAGAAACGCGAATGAAATTTCGCAGAGACATAAGAATGGGACGAACCTTTATGGTGTTCACCCTAGTTCGCGAATAAAACTTCGCAAGAGGCAAATGTAAGACCTAAAGTGCGTCATATAAGGGGGTATCTCTTTGCATGGCTCAGGGATAAGGTTATACCGCTGCTGGAATCTGAGTCACGGAGATGTTGGGGTTAATAAAAACCTATCCGGGGGAGGTACCTTGGATTTCCAACTATATAAGGTTATACCCTGGTTGGACGACCGAGGGTCTCTTCTAAGGAGTGCAGAGTATGACTAAGGCGCCGAGGTACACGGTTGAGCCAAGGGTGCCCGGGGCGTATGAAACTACCCTGGCCATTCTTGGAAGTCTTGGCTATGATGCACTCGGCCCGAAGAAAACCCCACTTAGAGTGCAGTCTTGTAACTATAAGCCATATAGGCATAAAGGATAAGAAGCTGCGAAAACAGCTGGTTGTTGTTAAGACCGGATGGGAGGAGCTAGTCTTGTATGGCCGATGTACCCTCCTTGAAGGGGAAACCAGGGGGAAGATAAGGGCGGCACCCTCCATTAGAGAGATGATAAGTGTCTAAAGACGGCAATGTCATGGGGATTTATGATCGCAAGAACATTTAGGCCTGTCATATTGTCACGTGCCAAATATTATACAGAGGTAACAAGCCATGAGAAAAAGTTAAGATGAGATCAATGGATTTTTACATGAAAATGTAAAGACGTCCTGTGATTTCATCGCAAGACGACAATGTCATAAGGCTTACTTCTCGCAAGGGAGTTTTAACTTATCATATTGTCGCAGAGAAATTGACAAAATATGGATAAGGCAAGATCAACGGGTTTTTACATGCAAATGTAAAGACATCCTGCGATTTTGTCGCAGACACAAAAAATTGGCAAAATAAGACCTTTAAATAGGAAGGCAAAATAAGACCAACAGAATAATTCCAAACATTAACTATTTTCTTTTAAGAATGCAGGAAAGATTTATTCATCACAGGAGAGATGATGAGAAACAAGTATCCTTCAGAATTTCTCAGAAATATTATTCAGAATCACACAACAGGATTATTCATAATTTCGCAAAAGTATTCATAATATCACATTATTATCCATAATTTCGCAAGTACCATTCACAACACAGTTCGCAAGGAGAAAATGCGGGAAAGACTTGTTCATCACAAGAAAGATAATGAGGGGCAAGTATGGGAGTTGATAAATAAAATGTCATTATCTTCCTTGAGAATATTCAAAATAACAGAAATAAAATTGAATTCCAAAGTTGCATAAAGATACATTGCTCGCAAGAAGAGGAAGAAAAAGAAAACAAAAACAAAACTCAAGCTTCAATATTGGTCTCGCCAATAGTATCGTCAGCTTCATTCTCCTTGCCAATATTCTTCACGTCACGATCAGCTCGAGTTTCTTCTTCATATAACTTTTCACCAGTAATTGCTTCACCACCAGTAGCTACTTCTCTAGAAGGACTTTTTTCTTCTTCTGATGGGTCCTCTTGAGAGACATCTTCTTCACCACTTGCATAGTTTATATCATTATCAATGGGAAGAGAAATTTCATCGTCATCTACTTCTAGAGGATCAATGGATACAGGAGGGGGAAACTTGGATATAATAATGTCATTCACAAGAACTTCAACATTAAGATGAACCTTGCGAAGGAAACCTCTATCACGATTTATGATCTCTATATTTTTGAAGTATTCAAGGTAGTCATATCTCCTCTCTGCTCGATCGCGAGATTGAACAAGATTGGCGGTGAGCACTCCATTTTCTTTGCGAACTTTAGCCAATTTTTCAGTCAGATCAGAAATGGTAAAGTGAAGGCCTTTTTTAGATTCTACGAGAAACATAAATTGACAAGAAAATATTCAGATGAAAATCTCGCAAGAAATATAGCAGAGAAATTAAATATAGAATTTAACAATTAAGGCAGTCAAAATGACTACCTTCTTTTTGAGAAGTTAAGTTTTGAATTAATGTTAAGAAACAATTCTCCCATTGGTTCATGTCATCATCAAAGTTATCTCCAATTATACCCTTCAGGCGAGATTTTATAATTTCTTCATTGGAATGGAGATAAGTATTTTCTTTTGCTAATAAGGAGTAAGATTCTTCTAACTGAGAATATTGATCTTGGAGTTTACTGGCCTTTAAACTTAGAGTTAACCTGCCTTTGATAAGTTTATCTTTCTCAGCAGCAGAAGATTCAGTTATTTCCTTGAGTTCGTCTTTTAATGAATGAAGAGATTGTTCTTGATCGTTACACACTTTCTGAAGAATATTTATTTGTTGCGAGGAGATCGCCATCTTGTTTAAAAAGCTATGTTTCTCTTGAGACAAAATTTTATTTTCATCTGATAAAGATTCCATCGCCAAGTTAGCTTGGGTTAACAAATATGAGAGACGAGTAACTTTGCTACTTAATAGATTTTGCCTTTGCGCTAATTGATCGTTCTCATTGGTAAGATTATCTATTTGATCGATCGAATATGTGTAAAGATTATCTAATCTATTACATTGATCCATCCATGAATCTCTCTCAGCATAGGCTTCTTCAGCAACAGACTCAAATTGAAATATCTTCATTAATCGTTTCTGATTTAAAGCTAAATAGGCAAACCAAATATTTAAAAGGGAACTGAGTACAAAAAAGATGAAAATCTACTAAAACAGAAAAATTAGAGGCAGAAACAGAAGAACTATACCTTTTAACTCCTTGTTTTTATTGCTAAGATTTTCGCAATCAAGTAAAGAGTTGCGAAGCTTGTGGTCAAGAATATCACATTCTGAAGTTTTGGCTTGGAGATTTCTCTTTAGAGCTTCAACTTTATTTTCTAAAGACGCTCGCAAAGCAGTTCGATCAGAACCAAAATATTTAATTAAAGTCTCGCAAACATCATATTTGAAAGGGTCAGTAGAAGCTCCTGGCATCATCTAAAATGTTAGACAAAACTTTAAAAGCAGCATCGACCCCTACTGATGCTTATTTAGATGATGGAAGAGGTGCAAAGGGTAAAGTGGTAAAGATGGCGAGTTGGAGGTTTGAGTCATTTGCGATGGTTGCATCGCCAGAAGGTGGAGTGTCTGGAAAAGTAACGGTTGGAAGTAAAATAGGAGAGGAAGAAGTTTTGTTCATAACAGTTTTGGGAGTTTCATCCATTGGAGGATTAATGGCATTGGGAGTATTGATAATGATATTCTCGTAAATAGAGGATGGAGGTTCCATCTGCGAAGTAGTAGAAATAGATTTTGAAGATGAAAACTTGGGAATAGTAATATCAGTCTCAAGAGCCTTGGCTTTGCGATATTTCTTGCAAGGTTTAACAACATTTTTATCACCCTGCGAGTAATAATATAGATAAGAAACAGAGGCAACAATATTGTTATTAAGAAAAGAAATGTTTCTTACTACCTTATGACTCGCAGGCTTCCTTTTCTTTTCATTAAGTTTTTGTTGTGAATCTTTGAGAAGATTAGGGTTTTGGTCGACAAACTGGGTGTTGGGTGCAGTTCCATTGAAAAGAAAACATAGTATGGGAGTTATATAGAATCAAGCAAAAAAGATCAAATAGGGTGAATAAACATGATTCAGACAAGCAAAATCAATTTTAATAACGTCAGAAGAACACATACCTTGATGATTCCATTAAAGCAACAACATGGGAATTTGCAGGGAAAAAAAGTTGCAGGTAGAAAAAATTTGCAGAGAACGAAGAGGTGAAGAAGACGAAGAAGTAAAAGAAGAAAAAATATTTCCTTAATAGGTTCTCTCTTTATAGACAAAAGGATGGTAACCGGATAATAAAAGCTTAATTGGTAAAAAGAGGAATATTCGACACGTATATGCGGTTATACTTAATTCACGGAGCCT
Source organism: Papaver bracteatum (assembly GCA_023529315.1). Classification (NCBI taxonomy): domain Eukaryota; kingdom Viridiplantae; phylum Streptophyta; class Magnoliopsida; order Ranunculales; family Papaveraceae; genus Papaver; species Papaver bracteatum. The sequence continues at coordinate 132,485 of JAJJWX010004907.1, read as the reverse complement.
TGTCGGAGGAAGAAGATGAAACGATGAAATGCTGCGGCATTTTATTTCTCATGATCTTTCCTCCTTCCAGAAAAGACATGAGAAGAGGAAAGATGTAGGACCAGAATATCGCCATGATATTACTCTTGCAAGATTAACAACACTTTTGCGAGCACCACCGTGAGTTCTTCAATAACATTTTGCGAGTATCACAAAATAATTTAAAAAGTGACGTAATAGCTGACAAACGAAGAAACACGAGAAGAGCATGATTGTCCTGCGATGGTTACAACGCTTGCGAGAATTGACATTATAACTACTGCGATAATATCGCAAGTCAGATCCGAAATTAAAGGACAGCTTAGCTGTCATCCACTATGTATTTACCCTATATAAAGAGACCCAGTAGATTCAGAGAGGGGATGATGTATTTTTTGAGTGTTGAGAAAATCTTGAAGATAGAAAATTCAAGAGAGCGGTTGTACTCTTGATTTCTTCCATTTCTTGTAAACATTTATGAGCATCAAATAAGAAAGTGTTGTTTTTAATCTTCAAATATGTGTTAATTACTATAAATTCTTATCAAGGGTGTAGTGTAGGATTTTCTGCAACTACAACCCAAGTACAAATACTAATAACAGCATGTGCAATTCACAATTTCATTAGGACGGAATCCAAGTCTGATAAAAAAATTGCATATTATGCAAATGAAAAAAAATGTCGTAGATGTTGATACAACACCGTTTGATAAACCCACATTTAGTGGTATGTATGCACAACAAAAAATAAGAAATGAAATGAATCACAAGAGAGAAGAAATGCCAATGCCATGTATACGCAAACTAGTAGTGAAGATCTATGATTAAATTTATGCCACGTCATAGATCAAACTACTAGTGTATTGAAATATCTATGACTAAATATGTAATACATCGATATTCGGCAGTGGTTGGTCGAATTAAACATAAGTAATGGTGTAGTTGCAGTAAATCCTACAACACACCCCTTATCATATCTTGATATTAATTTCTAGATCTACATATAAAAAATGGTAGTAAAATTGCTTTTTTTATAAGCGGACACCAAGATTTTTTACATGGTTCGATCAATTTGATCTACATCCATGATTCTTCACTATGATTGTTAAAATTTACATTTGATTTTACATTTTATAATCTTCATTCATGGAATTCTAAATCTAGTTTTGGGGAAGAAGATGATAAAGAAAATTACATTCTCTCTCTAAAAATCTCTCTGCAAAATAATTCTCTCCTCAAATTATCCCCCCCCCCTCTTCTCTCTCCTGCTCTTCTCTTTATATAGGTATCTTCATGGTGGGTGACAGCTCATATTCAACTCATATTTCCCATTTTTTAGGATTTTTGTTATGCTCCTTGCAGGCTCTGCTATCGTGCTCGCGAAATCTGCTATCGTGAAATCTGCTATCGTGCTCGCAGGATCTGCTATCGTGCTCGCGAGACTCATCTATAACCACAAAATCTTCATTTCCTGCCTTGCTCTCGCGAGCTCCCGCCTTGTGCTCGCGAGCATTCTCTCTAACTACAAAATCTTCACATCTTTCTCATGTTTTATGATGTCGTTGTTTATTACGTCACTTTTTGAATTATTCTGCGACACTCGCAGTGTGTTATTGAAGAACTTACAGAAATGTTGTTAATAATTTCCTAAGAATATTGTTGTGGCGATATTCTGATCCTACATCTTGCCTCTTTTTTCTTGAATATTGCTTAAAAAGTAATCTTTAAGAAAAAATCTTTTGTTGTAGTAGTCTTTAATATTTGCTGATGACGGAACGAGCGAAAGAATATTGGACTTGAAAAGTACGTACTTGCCTCTATTCTTTTGTGAAGTTCCATATCTTTGCTAAGTAAATAAGAAGTATTAACTCTTGAATGAAAGTATGAAGTATCCTTGAAGAAATATAAGAAGTACTCAATCCTCAAAATATAAGAAGTATTGCCTAAAATTATTACTTCATTTCTGGTGAAAATTCTTGTCCATTTTGGAAATGATTCTTACCGAGTAGATAAAGAACATATGTTTTCTTGGTAATCCATAGTTGCCTCTGTTTTTTATCTATGAAGGTAGAATCCTTGAGAAAATGTTAAATGAACGAATTGCCTCTGCCTCATTCGATAAAATAATCATGTCCTCGAAATAATCACATCTCCTGCGATATTCTGGAATAGTCTGCGAGATGCTGAATAAGTTTGCAAGTTTATGAATGAGTCTGCAAGATTCAGATTTTTTCTGCGAGTTTCTGTATAACTCTGCGAAATTATGAATAGTGCTCCTGAAATAGTGATGTGAATAGTACCTCAAATAGTGTCGTGAATAGTGTTGCGAGATTGTAGATAATCCTCTTGAGAGACTCTGAATAATATTTTTGAGAAATTCTGAATAGTATGTCCGAATAGTATTGCGAGATTCTAAATAGTACTTGCTATCTCTCTTGTGATGAACAAATCTTTCCTGCATTCTTAAAAGAAAATAGTTAAGTTTGAGATTATTCTATTAGTCTTATTTTGCCTTCCTAATTAAAGGTCTTATTTTGCCAATTTTTTGTGTCTGCGACAAAATCGCAGAATATCTCTACATTTTCATGTAAAAACTCTTTGATTTTGCCTTATCCCATTTTTTGTATATTTCTCTACGACAATATGACAAGTCTAAGTTCCCTTGTGAGGACAAAGCCATATGACATTGCCGTCTTGCGATGAAATCGCAGGACGTCTTTACATTTTCATGTAAAAACCCATTGATCTCATCTTAACTTTTTCTCTTATGGCTTGTTGCCTCTGTATAATTTTTGTCACGCGAGAATATGACAGGCCTAAATGTTCTTGCGATCATAAAGCCCCATGACATTGCCGTATTTAGAAACTTATCAGCTCCCTAATGGAGGGTGCCGCCATTATCTTCCCCCTGGTTGCCCCTTCGAGGAGGGCACATCGGCCATACAAGACTAGCTCCTCCCATCCGGATTTGCCAACAACCAGTTGTTTTCGCAGCCTCTTGTCCTTTATGCCTATATGGCTTATAGTTACAAGACTGCACCCTAAGTGGGGTTTTCTTCGGGCCGAGTGCATCATAGCCAAGACTTGCCAAGGATGGACAGGGTAGTTTCGTACACCCCGGGCACCCTTGACTCAACCGTGTACCTCGACGCCTTGGTCATACTCTGCACTCCTTAGAAGAGACCCCCGGTCGCTGTAGTGGACTCACTACAATTTGGATTATCAGGAACAGTTTGAGTCTCTAAGGATAGAGATAATTTGGAATAGATAGAGGGAATTAGAGGGTTAGGAGAAGAATTAGATGAATTAGGGTAAGAAGAAGAAGAATACATTGTAGAAGGGAAGTTGCAGAGCAATTAGGGAAGAAGATAGAGTTTACATTATTCAATAGCTGTATTCAATAACAGACCGGGTACAAATACAAGTAACAATTACTAAAGGCACACATACAATTACTAAGGGCACCAGACAGAGCTACTAGGTCTATGACAAATACCCACCTCTTCAAATCATCCTTGTCCTCAAGGATGAGATTAAGGGAAGCACGAAAAAATGGAGAGACAGCGCCTGGTGGACGAGATAGATAGTAGTTGTCGCCACCCGAGGCACAAGAGAAGCCCATTACGCTCCAAGTCATTTTAAACCCATGTGAGGCCCAAAAGGTTCCTATACCAAGCCCATCTGTCCACTTCCCTGGTAGACTACATGTGAGTCGCAAGGTGATGAGTATTCTTCCAAAATAAACCAGTCCCTTGCCTTCATAGCAACCTGTAGAGTGTGAAGCCATAGTCTTGACCTTGTTTATCATGGAATGATGTGGCTGTCTGACCCCTTTGGTTACTTCAAAAATTTGACAAAGAACAACATGCAAGGCAGTAATCCAAGGTTTAACCTCTGGGTACTTAAAAAATTCAGTGTGGAATGAACTTGGGACCCTTCCAATAAAATCCCCAGTCTGGCCAAGAATCCTCATCAGTACACAGTCGAGATTAGTGCCAGAATGTGCTTCAAGTGTCCATCTCGAAGAGACCCCCAACGGTAATGCAATTCGAAACCCCATTATCTCATTTAGGTAGTTGGTTGTACGCGTAAAAGTTCGGCGAGACACGTCCATTAGGTATGTGGAGGTGTTTGAAACTGAGAACAACAATTCCATCCCAACAATGCTCACCACAAGGCTCGAATTCTCACTCAGATAACTGAGAATGATTTGCTTGTAAACTTCAACTTTACAGGGTGTTGTTCCATAGTACCAGGGTATTTTCATGAGAGAAACAGCTGATAAAAGATTCAGAATAACCCACCCTTCGACTGCACTCCATTGACATGTCGAGAACGATTTCCATTTCAAGAAGTGAACCACTTCTAACACATTGCGAATGTTCAGCACGATGAGTGAGACCTGAGTGTCTACCATTCTCCCATAGACCACTAGTTTGAATAACCATCTCTTTGGTTGATAAGATCGACTCAAGAATTGATAACAGGCATATAATTCATGTAGGGCAAGGTGCAGGTAGCAGAGAACAACACATATGACAGGGTTCAGAAATACCTTAGTCATTATAGTGAAAGCACAACTCATTACTTCAATATAATACTTGATTACACTAATATGTCGCTGAATCCCAGTCTTCTATAACCCCTCTTGATCCTCAAGAGCTTAGAATAACTTGCGGCAACTAAGAAAAACACCGTCTGAGGGTAGACGTGGAGCCAAGGAACACCAACTTCAAGTTTATACAGTCTAAAAATTTGTGAATACCACACAACTGGAGCACGGGCAGCTATACTTCTATTTGCATCACCAACATTACATGAAGCAGGAGCTGTCATTTTTCCACTGCCATGACCAATACTACTTGATCCTGAAATGAATGTAATAACCTCCAGCTGAGTGTTTAACATATTTTCCAGCTCATTCCATTTACCGCCATCAATAACCCTCAAAAGCTGAAAATATCTCCCAACAACTAACATGGTCACCATAAGAAAATATTCATGGAGTCGAAGCAATTCGTCTTCAGAAGTTAACACTCCTAGCCACTTTAGTGAGAACAATTTTCCATCTGGCATATTTGATGCAGTAAATAACACCATGAACAAGACCTGAGTTTCTATGCTCCTTATAAATTTTTTGGCATAACAATAGTTTGCCTTTTCTTGATATGCCAAACTCCCTTTTAACTGCTCACATACATCCATATAATTCCGTACTTCACCTGTGGGTACTAAAAGAATAGTAGGAGTAGAAATTCCCTTGGAAACACATTTCGGCACTTCAAGTGAACCCCACTTCAGTAGGAAGAAAAAAAAATCTGCTCCACCCTTGGTAATCCAGATTGTGTACGAAAGAAACTGAGTTAAGGTATCATCACTATTACCATTTATAACAAACAAGCTCATACTTGAATACAGAAGCAAGGGTAGAAAATGATACCCATGTTCGGAGTTAAGTTCAGAAACAAAACTTGCATTGTAAGGGTGCATTAACATCAACCTATTTCGAACAAGCAAAACGAATTCAAGTATACCAAAACTGAACTGAGAACTATTGCTATTTCCTGTTACTTGAAGAATCAACCTCGACCAGTGAGGCTTACCGTGCGCAAGCAACTCACATCTGAGCTGTAACAAATTAAATTCTGCTCCTGTCAAGCAAGGCAGTTGAGCATACCGTTTATGTGCTATGTTAACGTGCACCACTCTAGCCAATAAGGAGAACATAAATCTATTCCTCTCTAAGAATTCAGCAACCAACTTCCAATCATCACCAATTGCAGCAACATAGACAATTCTAAGAGTCAGCGAATTCAGAAAACAGGATTGAAAATCGCCCACAAGATAAGTAAGCGCCTGATGAGCTTTATTTACTTTTCCAGGGTCAAATATGGGACAAGTATATACCAAAAAATTATAGAAACAAACAACACCACCCTTCCAGCTCCACAATATAATCTCAAGCATTCTATTCATCAAAATTGTGTCGCTCTCAGACATTTGAACAAACACCTTCCTCTCACTATGAGTATCAACAGAATTAGCACATTCAAGAGCAATCGAACTGAGATATCTCAAGTCTGAAGTATACCCCAGGCTAAGAATTAACTGAATATTGAATTTACCAGAAAAATTTGATGAATTAACAATATATTTACCTCTATCGAATAGCTTCCGAGTAGAGTTAACACTAGATGAAATGTCACCAGCTCTATTGACATCAGAGAACTCAATTATGGGTATAGATTGAAGTTTACCTTCATCTGTTGCACCACGAGTCGAAGGATTTTGTGAGAATACCGTTGCTGAGCTTGAAACATCTCCTAAATCAAGTGGTATTGACTTCAAATTGAAGTCAATTTCGTTCTCGGTCATCGTCGATTCATCCAATTTGAGAGAACGATTTGTAGCTGGAAAAGAACCTAAAACTACATCTGACTCATCGGCGATTTCATCCTCAAAAGCAATTTCATCCTCGATCATCTTTGATTCAGTGAACTCTTCTATAACCAAATCGAGGTTCTCTGAACTGATTCCCTCTTTCTTAACATCGGATTCCACTGGTGCTTTTGCAGATAATTTTTGACGAATTGACGCAGTAATGGAAAGGATTGATGCCAAGTTCTTCTCTGCCTTGTCTATGAGCTTCGACGTCAGAAAAATATTATAATCCCGCGACAGTGAATTATCCTCACGAAAATGAACTAGATAGAAATACCAAAGATTATCTAATTCATTTCTTACTTTCATTTCTTCCTTCGTCACAGTATACAGCTCCTCCATGGAAAAATTTCCAGGGATCGGAACTGCTCTGATACCACTTGTACTGGACTCACTACAATTTGGATTATCAGGAACAGTTTGAGTCTCTAAGGATAGAGATAATTTGGAATAGATAGATGGAATTAGAGGGTTAGGAGAAGAATTAGATGAATTAGGGTAAGAAGAAGAAGAAGACATTGTAGAAGGGAAGTTGCAGAGCAATTAGGGAAGAAGATAGAGTTTACATTATTCAATAGCTGTATTCAATAACAGACCGGGTACAAATACAAGTAACAATTACTAAAGGCACACACACAATTACTAAGGGCACCAGACAGAGCTACTAGGTCTATGACAGTCGCCCAACCAGGGTATAACCTTATATAGTTGGAAATCCAAGGTACCTCTCCCGGATAGGTTTTCTTTAACCCCAACATCTCTATGACTCAGGATCCAGCAGCGGTATAACCTTACCCCTGAATCATGTAAAGAGATACCCCCTTATATGATGCACTATTAGGTCTTACATTTTCCTCTTGCGAAATTGTATTCGCGAACTAGGGTGTACGCCATAAAGGTTCGTCCCATTCTATTAATCTCTGCGAAATTGTATTCGCGTTTCTCGCGATATCTTCGCGTTTCTTTATTCTGTCATTTCTGTCAATTCTTTCATTTCTGTCATTTTTTCTTTGATTCTCATAATCATTTTTGAAGTAAATATTCTTTAAAATCTTTTGAAATCTTAGAAATATTCTTTGAAATCTGGCGATTGTATCGCATTGTTAAATCAAGAATCTTTTTCTGTAAAAGAAATATTCTAGAGAAATGTTAGATTTTTTTTTTTTTGAAATCTTGCGATTGTATCGCGCTGTTGAATCAAAAATATTTTTCTGTAAAAGAAATATTCTAGAAAAATATATAAATTGTATTTTTGCAGTTTTTTGTAATTTTGAAATCTTTGTAATCTTGCGTGGGTATCGCTTAAAAATATTTGAAATGTTTTGAAATCTTTGAAATTTTAGAACTTTTCCTTGAAATCTTGCGATTGTATCGCTTTAAATAAATGAAATCAATAATCTTTTATTTTCTGTAAATATAATATTCAAGGAAATGGTACTTAGCTTTTATGTGATGTTCTGTTGCTGCCGTCTCTCGCGAAATATTTGATTTGCTTGCAAAATGAGAAGAAATGAGAAATGAATTCTTGACCTGCCTCTTGTATATTCTCGCAACATACCAAGTGTTCTAACCCTCTCTTGCGAAATTAACTTGCGAAATTCTCGTCAACTTTCTTCATTCTTGGCGAGATAATCATCAACTCTTTTCTTTGCGAGAAGACCTGCTATTCATTCCTTCTTTACACTTGTATTTGGAAGTAAATATCTTTTTAAAAAAAATTGAACGTCTGCGATCTTCAATATCAAGTTTCTTCTTCTCGTCAGTGACCAATTGTGTAAGTTTTCTTATATGCGAAATAATGTGACCACGTTGTTCTTTTAATGTGACCTTCGACTCTAGCATTTCAAGCAAAAATATGTAAAAATTCTGCGAAGGTTGGGATTCGATCTTGCGAGCACGAACGCATACTCTACTGACTTCACCATTTGTGCCAACTTCTGTTTTTGAAAAAGCTGGTGACACTACTCTCTTATTCTTGCGAAGTTGACATATCTCAACATCTTGCTCTTCTCCTTTGGTGTGTATCTGTTAATCTTTAAAGTTTGTTATTTCACACTCCTTTTACTTTGCTTTAGAGTCTTCTTTTGGTTTTCTTTCTCTCTTATGTCTGCATTTCTTTGTTATCTGCGAAGCTGACTTTGGTTACACTTTGTTATTTGCGAGATTTCATTTTCTTTAGTCTGTGCTTCTTTGGTCCATGAGATTTTATTTTGTTATCTACGAAGGATAAATCATCACTCAAATCCATAGCAGGAGTAGGGACTATTTCGAAGTTATCCTCTGCAGCTTTAGCAGCTTTGTGCTCCATTTCATCTCCTTTTTCCATAATTATTTTTTATCTGCTGCAGCTTCGTCAAAAACAAAGATTGAATCGAAACTAATCATTTTTGTTAACAAAGATATCTTGATAATAATTGTTTAAACTAATATTTTAAACTAATCTAAACTAATCACTTTTCGTTAATATTTTAAACTAATCTAAACTAATCACTTTTTGTTAATACCATTATTTTAAACAATTGTGATTAATATTACACAAAGTGATTAACATTTTAAACTAATCTAAATAAAGATATCACCACTTTTTGTCTTATCATCCGCTGTAATCTGTTCTTGTGTTTAAAATGCTTCTGCGAGCGTCTTCGCTGGTATTGCTGTCTTTATAATGATTATCTTCGCTGGCAACTTTCAAGAGATTTGACGGTAATCATCGTTGTCCCTTCTGCATTATCCCATGTAATCATCGCTGTCCCTTCTGCTTTTGCCATGTTATCTTTCTTCACAATAATGGTTGACAATGTAAATTGTGACAAATTAATTCAATCAAGACTTCACTATAGTTAGCTGGTTCGTTTCTTTGTATTTTGCTGAAAAGTATTCACTAGATATAGGTTCATAGTCTTTTGCTACAATTACTGATGAAAATGGTTCTTTCTGATCTCCACTGGTCTTCGCTGGGTTATCTCGCTGATGAACGTTTGATGAGTTTAATGTTGACGCCATGAATCTCGCTGGCTGTTTCTCTCACGCGAAATGAATTTGACTAACCCCTTCCCAGATTTTGCATCTTGTAACCAATGACACTTCCGTTCTTTCTCTTCAGATCTTTCAAGTTAAATTTTTCCAACTAAAGTCTTTGTGTTCTTCTTCTCGCTGGTGATTGACGATGATCTCTCTCGCTGTTAAATCCTTTTGGTTCTGGTGATTGGCCTCTCCACTTAGCTTCCAAAATGTGACGTAGTTATCGTGAAAATTGATCCAAGCAGCGTTCTTTTATAAGTTTCTCACCCATTAACCATTAGCATGCTGCTTCTACTTAACTACGTATCCTAAATAGTACCGGTACAGACCTACAATGTTCAACTAAAAAGAAATGTTATTAGTAACTGATGACTATGTTTTACTGAATTGCTGTGATATTCTGAATTCTCATATGGCGCTGATTTTCTAAAAACATCATTTGAAACGTCCTTTTTTTTAAATTAGAAAAGAGAAGAGATCTTGTCATGTAGAATTATTTGTTGGTGTAATTTCTTTTGATTTCTTCGCGATTGTTGATGAAGTACTTGGTGAATAAATCATTAGTCTACTTCCTTTTTCCACTGTGTTGTCTTTGTCCTTTGTGCTTTTTCCTCCGTTGGAGTCTAAATTTTCTGTTAAAATGTTGGTGTTGATTTAATCCATTTATTCGCTGACGTTGTATGTTGATAAGTTGGTGGATGCATCTTATCGCAAAAGAGAAATTTCACTGGATCTTTTGATTCCTTCGTCTTTGACTTCAATCACAAAAATCATGTTCACATTAGTTGTTTATACGATCAAAATTATGATTAAATTCAAGGTTTATGGATGTAAATTTATGATCAAAACTCTTTTGAATTCAAAATATCAACTAAACAACAATTTTTGTGAAAAACAAAGTGTGATAGTTAAAAAATTCAAAATCTCCCAGATCCAGATTATTAAAATATGATTAAAGAGATAAGAAAGAATTTGTCCTGTTTAAACAATTAATTGATGCCGGTTCATTTTATTTCATTCCTATAAAGATTTCTTCGAATCTGCTCCTGCTTCCCAATATTTTCTGCTTCTCTTTCTCTGTAAACATTTCTCTTAAATTGTGTTGGCTGTTCTTCATTGTTCTTTCTCTGTATACATATTTTCCATGTATCTTATAAATCCAATTGAATTCATCATCAACTGCTAATTTCTTTAGATCTTCTTCAATCCAACAAGCAGGTCCCTGTTTCTAGCGCCAAAATGTAGTTGCAGGAAATCCTACAACACACCCCTTATCATATCTTGATATTAATTTCTAGATCTACATATAAAAAATGGTAGTAAAATTGTTATTTTTATAAGCGGACATCAAGATTTTTTACATGGTTCGATCAATTTGATCTACATCCATGATTCTTCACTACGATTGTTAAAATTTACGTTTGATTTTACATTTTATAATCTTCATTCATGGAATTCTAAATCTAGTTTTGGGGAAGAAGATGATAAAGAAAATTACATTCTCTCTCTAAAAATCTCTCTGCAAAATATTTCTCTCTCCTCAAATTATCCCCCCCTCTTCTCTCTCCTGCTCTTCTCTTTATATAGGTATCTTCATGGTGGGTGACAGGTCATATTCAACTCATATTTCCCATTTTTTTAGGATTTTTGCTATGCTCCTTGCAGGCTCTGCTATCGTGCTCGCGAGATCTGCTATCGTGCTCGCGAAATCTGCTATCGTGATCGCGAAATCTGCTATCGTGCTCGCGAGACTCATGTATAACCACAAAATCTTCATTTCCTGCCTTGCTCTCGCGAGCTCCCGCCTTGTGCTCGCGAGCATTCTCTCTAACTACAAAATCTTCACATCTTTCTCATGTTTTATGTTGTCATTGTTTATTACGTCACTTTTTGAATTATTCTGCGGCGCTCGCATTGTGTTATTGAAGAACTTACATAAATGTTGTTAATAATTTCGTAAGAATATTGTTGTGGCGATATTCCGATCTTACAAATGGTTTGTCCTTTCCAAACACTGAGGCCTTTTCAGCACAATTGGCTCCAGAGTTGGAAGAAAACTTTGCAGTTAAGCATGCTTGGGCGAGAGTAATTCAGGGATGAGTGACCATCCGGGAAGTTTCTGTTGGATTACCTCAGCGATGCCCGTTGAAAACCCCATACTGCCGGATAACCGCAGTGACTAAGTTGGGACACTATCGGTGGAGGGACGGGTCATTACAGATGGTATCATACCCGACGACGGGTCATCTTCCGAGGGTGGGAAGGTACGTTGGACGGGGTTGGTCCATGTGCTTCTAATGAGGGGCAGGGAACGTCAGAGATCTGGGTTTGCGAATATATTCTGGAGCCGAGGACGGCTCAAATTTAAGGTTGTGGCATTGTAATACCCCGATATTCGGCAGTGGTTGGTCGAATGGAATATAAGTAATGGTTTGTGCTTTCCAAACACCGAGGCCTTTTCAACACAATTGGATCCAGAGTTGGTAGAAAAACTTTGCAGTTAAGCGTGCTCGGAAGGGAGTAACCCAGGGATGGGTGACCATCTGGGAAGTTTTTGCTGGATTACTGCAGCGATGCCCATTGAAAATCCCACACTACCGGCAGTGGCTAAGTGGGGACAGTATCGGTGGAGGGACGGGTCATTACAGATGGAGCAATCCAGGGATGGGTGACCTCCCGGGAAGTTGTTGATGGATAACTACAACGATGCCCGTTGAAAACCACACATTGTTGGATAACTGCAGTGGCTAAGTGGGGACAGTATCGGTGGAGGGATGGGTCATTACAAATGGTATCAGAGCCGACGACGGGTTACCTGTCCAGAGTGAGAAGGTACGCTGGACGAGGTTGGTACAAGTGCTTCTCATGAGGGGCAGGGAACGTCGAAGATCTGGGCTTGAGAATATATTCAGGAGCCAAGGACGACTCCAATTTAAGGTGGTGGTATTGTAATACCCCGATATTCGGCACCGGTTGCCCGAATGGAATATAAGTAATGGTTTGTCCTTTCCTAACACCGAGGCCTGATGGGTTCACTTGACTGAGTCGTGAGAAAAACTTATTAGTTAAGCGTGCTCGGTCGGGAGTAGTCACATGATGGGTGACCTCTCGGGAAGCTACTGCTGGATAACCGCGGTAGTGCTGTTAAAAATCCCACACTGCTGGATAACCGCAATGGGTAAGTGGGAACAATATCGGTGTTAGTTGGGATACAACTAGGGTTCATTTGCTTGTGCTCGGGTGGGGGAGTATGCTGGGCGATTATGCCAGATATTGCTCTCACATGAGACAAGGAACGTCTGCATTATACCGAGGTCTTTTCATCACAATTTGCTCCAGAGTTTGCAGAAAACTCTGCAGTTAAGCGTGCTTGGGCGGGAGCACTCCAGGGATGGGTGACCTCCCGGGAAGTTGCTGCTGGATAACTGCAGCGATGCCCGTTGAAAACCACACACTGTCGGATAACTGCAGTGGCTATGTTTGTTAAAATCAATTTATGATAATTATAATCAGGTCATCATAATGGTTATCGAACAAAGCTTAATACTACGAATTTATCAGCGCATTTGACCCCCGTAGTTTCTAATATTTACCATTTACGAGTACACAAATTAACGGGTACACAAATTAACAAAAGCCATACAACAACTACCGGAAATCGCCCACACTTATGCATGATGTAGAGAAATGTCCAAGTCATATTGGCCATTTATAGCTCATGTAAGTTAGACACGTTTATGGTTGATGCTTCTAATTTTCATACTCAAAAGATAAATATACCCAATTTGCCCTACATATTGTTCCTACAATATCGTGCACCTAATTTGAAACAATTTCACAAACAAAAGTTCATCTTCGCACTCCGCCAGAAGACTTATATAATATGACACCTTAAAGTGTTGACGGGGTTTCTAATTAGAACCTTGCACCACTGTAAGCATTATTACCTAAATCAAAATTTCCCAAAGATCCATCATAATAGAAGTCCCAATCATTTGAAACCGAGTGATACGTAATGGAGAGAACTTTTGTTTAGCAAAGTCAAAAAAAAATTCCCTGACAATGTGTGTTAGAGCGTTGCTCGGTCGAAATCGCATGCATTGCTATCTCAAGCATGTTTGTCAATATTAGTGATCAAAACTATACGTCTTGATTTCCTACACTACACCCCTCACAAGAATTCATAAGAATTAACACATATTTGAAGATTAAGAACAACACTTTTATTGATTAATTCTCAGAAATATTACAAGAAATGGAAGAAATTAAGAATACAATCGCTCACAAGAACTTTCTCTCTCCTCAAAACTTTCTTCATACCCCAAAAATGATCTTTCTCTTTCCGAGTCTATTAATTCTCTTTATATAGGATAGTTACATAGTGGATGACAACTAAGTTATTTCTTATTTTCGGATCTGACTCGCGATACTTGTAGTTGCAGGATTTCCCACACTACACCCTTGTCAAGAATCTATGAAAATTAAGTCATAATTGAGAATGAACAACAACACTTTTATTAATTCACTTTCAGGAAGATTTACAAGAAATATCGAAACTCAGAAGTACAACTTTTCTTTCTGGAGTTTCTCTCTCCTCAAAACTCTCTCAACTCTCAAAAGTACATCATCCTTTTATGGATTTAGTCGAACCCTTTATATAGGAAAATACATAGTGGAAGACAGCTAAGATTTCCCCTTAATTCGGATCTACTCTGCGATCTCATCGCCATAACTTTAGTCTCCACCATCGCCAACTTTGTAACCATCGTGAATCAGACTTATTCTTCTCATATATCTTCAGTCGTTAATTGTTATATTACTCTTTGGTGACAATCGCCAAATGTCATTGAAGAATCTTGCGACGTTCTCGTCAAAATGTTGTTAATACTTGTAGAAATGTTTGGGTTTCTCGCAGAAGTGTCGTTTCCATTGCGAAAATATCGTTGTGGCGATATTCTGGTCCTACAATACTCTCGCAGTAGTTGTAATATTAACCCTCACAGACATTTGTAATCTTCGCAGCATCATCACGCTTTTCTCATGTTTTAGTTATCGTCATCCGCTACGTCGTTCTTTCAATCATTCTGTGACACTTGCAGTGTGTCGTTGAACAGCTCGCAAAACTATCGCTGTAAATCTCGCAGGAATATCGCTGTGGCGATATTCTGATCCTACATATTGCCTCTTCTCATGTCTTTTCTACGAAGGGGAAAAGATCATGAGAAATTGAAATCTCTTGAAATGCCGCAACTGTCTATCTTTTAACGTTCTTTTAGTCTGACACGTATCTGCATCCCTCGCCAGATTTATTACACGCATCTTTTTATCCATTCAACTTATGACACGTTCTTTTCAACCACCGCGCTCCAACCGTTCACGTCTTTTCTTTGCATTAATTGCACTTATCTTCTCGGGAATTTTTACCTTCTATATATATCTTCTTCACTCTTCACTTTTTTTATTTTTACTTTCTTCTTCCTTCTCTCTGCAACCTCTCTGCAAATTCACTGTTCTTCCGTAAATTCCGTATCCGCTGTTGTTGCAACCTTTATTTTGATCTTCTACTTTTTTTTTCATTCCCATACTTACTAACAATGGCTCCAGTTGGTCGTAAAAATCTCATATCCTTTGAGCAGCTGCAAAGGAAACTTAAGGACGAAGGTTTTTCTTTATCTACCATTCCTGATCAAAACCCTAAAGCCAAACTTTCCATTAAATTATTTTCTGATCATCCGTGTTCTCGCGAGAAGATTATAATCTCGTTAGGTCAGCTTGAAGCTGGTCTTCCCATTCCTCTTTATGATCCTGATCTCCCTTTATTCTATGAAATACTTTCTCATGCGAGATTCTCACGTGCCATATATCAGTTGAGTGGGGATTGCATTCGTCTGATGCTGGAGTATGCTATTCGCGGTGCTGGTAAGAAATCTCTTTATCCTGATAAAGCGAAGAATCCTAAATTTGCTGATGTTCCAATTATTCCTGTGAAGTATACCGTAGAGAAATTCTTCGCGAATTATGATATAATCCCCATGAGGAAAGATAGCACTTGTTGGGGTGTCCGCTTACAAAAGAAGGATGACATTGTTGAAGATAAAATTCTCATGCTAGATATTGACTGGCATCCGGGTAATAATCAAGGTCTGTGCCATTCTAGTGATGATAAGTGGTGTATTTTCCCATTATTTCTAGAGGGTCCCTACATCTGCGGTCCTCATGCTTTACCTGCGAATCTCGCAGAGTACCAGCCATGGGTGTTCAACTGGCCTGAAAGAAATAAAGAGGTATGTTTTCTTAATTTTTTACATAAATTATCATTATCATCTTCCTCATGCTTTTATACTCTCGCTGACTACTCCAATTTTTTCCAGATTAACAGGCTAAAAACTAGCTACCAAAAGTTTTGGAAGCCCAGTACTTTTTTAGCTATTAAGTTACTCACATATGAAATAAGAAATATTCCTTTGTGATTCTTAACAATATATTGTTGCCTATAATTCTTATCTTTATCTGTGTTCGCAGGTTATTGAAGAAAGAGAACTTGTTAGGGCTGCGAAAACTAAGGGGGAAGGAAAAAGTGCTTCCCTCAAGGAGAAATCTGATGCTCCTTGCAAGGAGAAGTCTGGTGCTCCTCCTTTAAAGAAAAGAAAAGCTCAATCTCCTTCTCCTTCAACTCCTCAATCTATTGAAAGTTCAAGTGACAATACTGATAATGACGACAATGATGATGATATCTTTTCCGCGAAGGAATCCTCTCATCTTGAGTCTTCTATGGCTCATTTATCCGGCATTTTTGCTGATACCATGCAAGTAATTGGTGATACCCCTCTGACTAATGCTTGCAAGTCTATCGCTGCCATCTGCGATGCCCCTCTCCTAAAGAATAATGAATCTCTCCGCGGGGTATCAAGATATATATCTCCAAATTTCTTGCATTCACTTAACAACTTGGTAAATTTCCATACTTACATTTTCCTTCTCTTTATTTTCATTTTGAATTTATAATTAATTCTTAAAGCTCGATGTATTATTTCGCAGGCTGGGAAAGCTTCTTTTGTTGTTGTCTCAGACTTGGAAAAGAGGCGTGCGGTCCTCACAAAGAAGAATCTTAATCTTCTCAACAAAAATAAAGAATTGGAGATTGAGGTTGCTGGTCTTCGCGAGAAGAATAAACAATTGGAATCAGACAATTCTCTTCAGAAGGAAAAAGTATCTAGTCTTCAAGATGCCAATAAGCAACTCTATGGTATAGTACTCTCTTTCTTTCCTTTTTATTATCTTTATCCAAAAAAATTCTTCTTATAGAGTTTTCTCTTTTGCAGACCTCTATGGTCTTACTGACGAAGCTATTTTTCTTCATACATTTCCCAAGATTATGGATGATGATACCCTTCTTAATCATCTAAATACTTCTCTAAATAGTTTTTCCAATGATTAGATTGAATCTCTTCCCATAAATGAGCTTAGATCCAAGCTTCGTCTTTTAGAAATTGAACATAGATCTGTCTTGGGTATGGCCAATAAATTTAGACAATTCTTTCACAACTCTAAAGAAGAAACCCGTAAGTTAAATGGCAAATATAGTGATCTAATAGATGAAAAGAATTGTATTTCTCTCCAAGGTGCTCAAGCTTTAGCAGATTTCCATAAGACTCTTCTTGATGTTCAAATTGAAAGAGATCGACTTATCTGCGAGAATAGTACTCTTGTTGAAAGAGAAAACCAAATTTGTTCTCGTCTTCTCATTAGTAATGATGATGAGTTTGCTTGGGCTGCGAAAATTCTTGATAATTCCAGAAACAGTTTAGGCGTAGATGTTAGTCTTCAAGCTGATCATTCTGCCCTGATTAAGGATATGATCTTGCAAAGAGAAGGTTGTTATTCTTGTTTTTCCACTAATCCATTTTGTAGCTGTATCTTCACTATTTTATTAATATGTTGTCATCTGTTCGCAATATCTGAAGAAAACTTTTGCCAAAGAGTTAAAGAGTTGGAAGAAAAAAAATGAAATCTCGGAAGACCTAAAGTAACTTTAGATTTCTCGTAAGACCTAAAAAAAAGGAAATCTCGTAAGAAAAAGGAAATATCGCAACGAGAAATGTTCCAAATTCAAGAAGCAACTTTAGATTTCTCTGGCGAATTTCAGCAATGCTCTTGTTGGTGTTCGCAATGATTCTATTAAGATGGTATGCGATGATCATAAAATTCCTCATTCTACTTATCCTTATCTTGCGAACGAAATTCCAAAGAATATTCCCGACCTTGTCATCTCCGATAGCGAAGCTGAAGAGTCTGAAGAAGATGAAGATGAAATTGAAGAAGAAAAAAAATCTGGTGAAGACAATGATGGATCTAAATAGTTTTGTCTTCCTTTTTAATCCTTTTGTAATATTTGTACACTTATCCCTTTCTTCCTGTAAAATATTGCTGTGAATTTCTCCAGCTGCTAATGTTCTTTGGTGTATAGACCTGCATACATTAGAGAACAATTCTTTTTTGCAATATGGTTAATCAATATGCTTACTAATTTTTTAACTATCTGCGTAAATCTGTCATATAAAGATGAATAATAATTTTATCCTTCTGTTCATTCCCATACTTGCCTCTGTTATTTATCTGCAATATGAAAGATTGAGATGATTAGTTACGAATAAGATCTGTTTGTAAGTTTTTTCCTCAATATCTGCGTAAATATCGCAAGTCATATCTGCTTACTATCATGATCTCTGCGTAAATATCACAGTCATTCAATCTTGATCTCTTGTGGTCTTATTTTGCCTTCCTAGTTAAAAGTCTTATTTAGCCACATTTTGTTTTGGCGACAAAATCGCAGGACGTCTTTACACTCGCATGTGAAGACCCATTGATCTTGCCTTATCCTTATTTTGTCAATTTGTTGCGACAATATGATAGGCCTAAGTTTTCTTCCGAGAACAAAGCCCCATGACATTGTCGTCTTGCGATGAAATCGCATGACGTCTTTACACTTTCATGTAAAAACCCATTGATCTCATGTTATCTTTTTATCTTGGCTTTTTTCCTCTGTATGATTGTTGCACAAATATGACAAGCCTAAATATTCTCGCGAATATAAAGCCTCATGACATTTGCGTCTTAAGATACTTATCAGCTCCCTAATGGAGGGTGCCGCCCTTATCTCCCCCCTGGTTGCCCCTTCAATGAGGCGTACATCGATCATACAAGACTAGCTCCTCCCATTCGGTCCTGACAACAACCAGTTGTTTTCGCAGCCTCTTATCCTTTTTTGCCTATATGGATTATATTTACGAGACTGCACCCTAGGTGGGGTTTTCTTTGGGCCGAGTGCATCATAGCCAAGACTTGCCAAGAATGGCCAGGGTAGTTTCATACGCCCCGGGCACCCTTGGCTCAACCGTGTACCTCGGCGCCTTGGTCATACTTTTAACTCCTTATAAGAGACCTTCGGTCGTCCAACTGTTAATATATATATATAGTTGGAAATCCAAAGTATCTCTCATATATAGGCTTTCTTTAACCCCGTCATCTTCATGACTCAGGTTCCAGCGGCGGTATAACCTTACCCCTGAGCCATGCATACAGATACCCCTTTATATGATGTTCGTTAGGTCTTACATTTGCCTCTTGCTAAAATTTTGTTCACGAACTAGGGTGTACGCCATAAAGGTTCGTCCCGTTCTAATGTCTCTGCGAAATTTTATTCGCGTTTCTGCGAAATTTTTGCGTTTCTTCAGTCTTTGATTTTCTCATTTTGCATTTCAGCTCTTGTATAATTTTTCAATTTCATCTTTTTCATTGAATCGAAACATATTTTTGTGAAATTCTCTTCAACAAATCATTTATACATTTCTCATACTTCACGATCTAATTCCATTGAAACCATAGATCTTATAAGTCGATGGTATTATATCCTCATCTCTTCCTCCCATGGTTTTGTAAGTATGATAAAATAAGACGTCC
This sequence comes from Papaver bracteatum, assembly GCA_023529315.1. Taxonomy (NCBI): domain Eukaryota; kingdom Viridiplantae; phylum Streptophyta; class Magnoliopsida; order Ranunculales; family Papaveraceae; genus Papaver; species Papaver bracteatum. Next base: position 113,046 of record JAJJWX010004907.1, on the reverse strand, counting down.
ACTGAGCTTCCAGTGTCAATTAGAACTCTGTTAATGGCCCAAGAATCTTCAGCTTCAGCTTCATCATCCTCATTTTCTTCATCTTCTTCTTCTATCTGTTTTGGGTTTATTTTTAATCTTACCACTAGTGGGTTGTCATGCATCTCGCCAGGCTCAGGTACTGATGTAATTTTATATAGTGGTAAGTAAGGTTGTCATTCACTCGGACTTTGTTGGATTGATTTTAAGTTTTAATAAAATAAAACACTAAAAAAATAAAGAAAATATATACAAATGATTATAGCAATGTCGGTAGAATCTGGAACTCGGGATTTCACTGTTTTTCGGCAATTGTACCTCAAAACAAAAATAATTATTGACTCTTAATATTTGCCAAGATCGATTTTGAAAGCAGTGACTGTAAATCTAAAGCATGAGACATCAAACCATTTAAGTTAAGCATGACCCATCAATTGAAATAACAATCATTCAATAAAAATCATAAAACGATTAATAAACAGTGCAAAAAGTTTATAAAGAATTAATTTGATTTACCACATGGATGAAATACAACTTCCTCTCTTGTCCCAGTGACGGGGTTTAGTTCTTCATTATAGATGAAAAGAATAAACAAGAAAAACTAATTCTAAACTTTGTCTCCGTACCGGCCTCCCTTCATTGCTCGAAGTCCTCCACTTTTATATTGATGTTGTTTCCTTTTTCATCACTAGGAAAAATAATAAAATTGTTGCCATAGTAGATATATTCTTGTCGCAATTCCCGTTCCTTAATTAAGTGACGAAATGTAAAGCAGGCTGGCTCACGAATTGCACAAGCAAAATGGGACAAATTAGGTAAGTACTTGGTTGACTTTTCCTTAACACATGCAAAAGTGTGGTACCATCTGGACTCCAAGTGCATCCCAAGAGTAAGTATGTGTTGGTGGTGGTATATTTCCACTAAAAACGTGAGAAGTAAGTTCTAACTTATGCATGCACAATTAAAGTGACTTCTCAACCATTACTGCCATTACACCGCAATAACAAATCTTCTGTTTCCAAGTCAAGTGGTCCCCTTGTATCATACAATGTCCGGTTGGTTTTCACACTAATACTCCCCATGTACAAATGGGCTTATCCAATTCACTCCCCATGCCCGGTATGTACGCGTAGAAGCCCAATATATCAAATTATGCCGAGTTCTCCGCCAAAGCTATTTTTACCGGTACACCTAAAAGTACAAATAAATAAATAATATTAACAAAACTAGTGACAAAACCCCTAGGTGAACAAACTAGTAATAAGAAAAAATCAGTCATATTATTTCTACCAAATAAAAACCGTTTCAAATAAAATTGGGGCAAAAACCCCAACTCAAATAATAATAAGTAAATTTAGTTTTTGTTACTTTAGAAAAACCCAAATATGCCCTTTCGACCTTTTCTTCTTCTTCTTCTCCGATTTCTTTTTTCTTTTTTTCCTTTTTCTTTCATCTCCTTCTCCCACCAGCAGCAACAATGGATCTCCACGAACACCAAATTTTTTCTTCAATCTTTTTTTTTTCTTCCTTTTCCGACTTCTAATCCTCCTTAAATTCTTCTCCGCCTGTTTTTCTGTTTCAGTGAGATGGAGATCTGGATTGAGCTCGAATCGTTTAGGGTTTGTGTTGAATTTGTTGTGATTCAACTGGTATTGGTTTTAATTCGAGTTCTAGAGAGGAGATTGAAAAGAGTATGAACTGAATTAGGGTTCTACAAGAATCACTTGTATTTGATCGATCTCTTTATCAAATACAAGAGATCGTTGGAATTCAATCATGGTTTTTCGGCTACTATGTTAAAGATATTGATTCGGCTTGTATTTGATCGATCTCTTTCAAGTAAGCTCCTTTACTTCTACTACTGTGTTAAAGATGTTGATTCGGCTTGGTCTGTTTTTCGTTCCATTCCAAGAGAAAAACTTAACCAATTCTTCTGGAATACTATGATTCGTACTTATGTTGATTCTGATTGTTTCAGCTTAAATTGCAGTCGAATTGTTTTTGAAAATGCTGGTTATGGGTTTTGTTCCTAATGAATTTACTTACCCATTTGTTCTTAAGTCATGTTCAGCTCTGAATTTAGTTGAAGCTGGACGACAAATTCATGGGTTTTTTATTGTTAATGGATATGAGCATGATGTTTTTGCAATTAGTGCCTTACTGGATTTTTATGTTAAATGTGGTTGTTTTTGGGATGCTTGTAAACTGTTTGATAGAGTTCCTGAGAGAAATGAAGTTACTTGGAATTCAATGGTGTTTGGGTATGCTCAAAATGGGTATTGGAATCATGCTTTGGAGGCTTTAGAACTTATGGGAAAATCTGGAATTTAGGTGGAAGTAAGTAGTTGGAACTCAATCATGCTTGCTTAATTTGAAATTACTCCATGGCTTTGCAATTAGGCAGAAAGAAATTACAGGTTTGGATTCAGTTGACAATGAGAGATTAAGCTATTCAATTGCTTCTGGTTATGCCCATCATGGTTGTATAGAATATGCATCTGAATTATTTGATTTGATCTCCTTGAAAACTTCTCCATTGTGGATTTCTATGATTTCTGTGTTTGGTGTAAGAATATGAGTTCATATTGTGATGCCTAAGCTAGAATAATTGTTAAAAGTGGGTTTTAACATTGTCATGATGTAGTGTAGAACTGTTAACTTAATAGTGAAGTCTAATCGACACCTGTTAGCTTGATTTTTGAAGGAAGTAGTCCGTGTTCAGTTATGTTTTGCTTTTGTTTGTATTGCTTACATTGATGTTCAGCCCTGCTATGTGTTTTATGTGGAGCATGGTTACTAGGATACATGATGTAGTGTAAGCATTCTTGTAATTATATTATATACATACCCCTTTGACAAAATCTATCATTAGAGCTGGGAAGTTGAATACAAACAAAGTATGTTCAATCTTCAAACGACTAATTAAAATGTGTTAGTTGATTTCAGGAAACATTCGAGTTCCTTGAACTTTCAAAAGTTCATGGGATGGCCAAGGTTATGGGGGTGCTTACATATCTTGATACCTTGGTAGACCAATTCCAGACTGAGATATGCAAAGGAGCATAGGTATGATAGATGATTGTTGGAATTTGGAAGAAGACCGGTAATATGATAGTGGTGTTGAACTAGGGTAATTGTGAAACAACTTATGGATTAGTTGGAATGATTTTTGCCTAGTTTATTTTGGTTTGGTTTCATCATTGAAGTTGTGTTGGTGAAATGACAATACGTAGAAAAATTATGAAACCTAATTAGGTTTCATCTAGTTTTGGTGAAACCATTTTTGGTTTCATCATTGAAGCTGTGTTGGTGAAATGACAATATGTGAAAAATGATGAAACCTAATTAGGTTTCATCAAGTTTTGGTGAAACCAATTTTGGTTTCATCATTTTTCCTGTTTGGTTTCATCATTTTTCCTGTTTGGTTTCATCATTTTTTTCTGTTTGGTTTTATCATTTTTTTTCTGTTTGGTTTCATCATTTTTTTATGTTTGGTTTCATCATTTTTTTAAGTTTGGTTGAATATTGATCAATGAAATTTATTTTTTTGGCAGTGGCGGCTGGTTGGTGGTGGTGGTCGGTGATAAAGGTGGTGCTGCTCGGCGACGGTAGTTGGTGGTGGTACTGTGGGTGGTTGGTTGCTTCGGCGGTGTTGTTGGTGGTGCTGATCGGTAGCGGTGGTCGGCGATGGTGATGCAATTGCTCGGATTGGTGGTGGTGGTGCTAGTGGTGTGGCAGGATTTGAGCCAAGGAGTAGTTGAAGTTGCAGGAAAGAACTGAGCCAATGAGCAATTGCAGTCGACGAAACCAATTATGGTTTCATCGTATTTATGATGAAACCAATTTCGGTTTCATCTATTTTTTGGTGAAACCAATTTTGGTTCCATCATTTTTTCAGTTTGGTTACATCATTTTTCACGAGAAATTATTTGCACGCGAAATTTTGGTTCCATCATTTTTTCAGTTTGGTTTCATCATTTTTTCTCATTTTCAGTTTGGTTGCATCATTTTTCTCATTTTGTTTGAACATTGATCAATCAAATTAATTGTTTGTGGTGGCGGTTGTTTGGTGGGGGTGGTCGGTGATAATGATGGTGTTTCTCGGTGACGGTGGTGGTCGTATGTGGTTGTGGTCGTTGGCTGCGGTGGTGGTGGCGGTTGGAAGTGGTGGTGGTGGTGGTTGGTGACGGCGGTGGTGGTTGCGGCGGTGACGGAGGTCGTGGGCGGAGGCGGCGGTGGTGGTGGTACAGTGGTGGTGGTAGTGGGAGGCGACTGTGGTGTAGTGGTGGCGGCGGTGGTGGTGGTGCAGGGGTGGCGGTGGTGATGTGGCGGTGGTGGTGGTGGTGGTGGGGTGGCGGCGGTGGTGGTGCTGTGGCGGCGGTGGTGGTGGTGGGAGGCGGTGGTGGTGCTGTGGCGGCGGGGTAGCGGTGGTGTCGCGGTGGTGGTGCTGTGGCGGCGGTGGTACTGTGGCAGTGGTGGTACAGTGGTGGTGGTGATGGTAGGAGGTGGCGGTGGTGCAGTGGTGGCGGTGGTGGTGGCTGTGGTGGTGCTGTGGCGGAAGTGGTGGTGGTGGCGGTGGTGCTGTGGCGGCGGTGGTGGTGGTGCAGGGTTGGCGGTGGTGCAAGGGTGGCGGTGGTGGTGCAGTGGCGGCGGCGGTGCTGCTGTGTTGCTGTTGGTTGTGATAATTTAATAAAATTTAAATGTGGGGTTGATTTTTGTTTTTGTTGGGGTGATTTAAATAGTAGAAGGGTAATATAGACAGTTTATGATATTTGGGGTTTTTGTGTCATATTTGTTTGGAGGGGTTATAACCCCTTTGGGGTTATAACCCGCGCGCCGTAATATTAATACAAAATAATGAATAATAATGTATAGAAAATAAGACTAATCAAGACGCAAAAATGCGTTTATCACACCCCCAAACTTAAATTTTGCTAGTCCCGAGCAAATCTAATCTAGAAATAAAATAAAATCAATCCTAACTCACTAGGTGGCCCTAGTGACCGAATTATAGTCTCGGGAGGGTTTACCAGAGGTGTACCCACAAAACCTTTACTCTAGACCCTAGCTATCTACGCAGAACCTTGGAAGGCACTAAAGAATCTCCTTGGTTGGCATACAATTATTGACTATAGGAGGAAGTACCCTGATGCGAAATTCCAATTGTTGTACACGAGTTTGCACTCAAGCATACTAAAATTCATATAAAGTGACAGAGCTCTACTCAGATAGTTTCTGAATTATCATAAACCGGAGTCAACCAATCACATGGATAGATTAATATGGATGTAGAGAAAAATATGGATGAAGTTGACTAAGGTGAACCTATCCTAATGGACTGAGATACTGGTCTGGACTAATATCAACACACTGGCATATACAAGGGAACCAGTGGTCGATAATCCTAACTCTAGGTTAACTCAGCTGGCATATACAAGGGTACCAGTGGTCGACTTTATTGTATTTATTCCGGTTGGTCTATTGGTCTGATCTCAATTTTTTTTTTTTTTTTTTTTTGGTATCTCAGTCACTCTATTTTACCCTAGCAATGGAAAAAAGAAAAATAAAAGAAGTGATTAGGATTCTTTCGATGTTTTCATCACGGGGATATGGCGAAACTACCATGTTTTTTCTTCTAACACTTGAGCTCTGTGCTTTTATGAATAGACTCTATAGATGTTTCCATCTAGTCAGATTGGTTTCTCAACTCCTACAACCAAGATGTTCCCATCCACTTATATTGGTTAGTGCCAACCTTAATACGCATAAATTTCTAGACTCTAGAGTTTATTTATTTATACTGCAACTAAAAAGTTTCTCCCATACCCCCAAACTTAAATCTAACATTGTCCCAAATGTTCTAAAGATGAAATTAAAAACATGAACAAGGAGAAACTGTTACTATTTGAAGCAAAAGAGATAAGGAAGGATATTACCGTGTCGCTTTAATATTGGGTTACCTCCCAAGAAGTGATAAGTTTAAAGTCTTCAGCCAGACATCATAAAGAATTAGTCACCTCATAGAATCATAAAGTAATAGCTGGATTAACTGCGGATCACCAAAACCAAATAGGGCTATCATAAGTAAAAGGAATCTACAACATCCCAAGAAAATTAGCAAATAAAGCACACCCTTGTCTAGTTTCCTGTTTAAGACAACTACTGTAGGACCAGAATATCGCTACAACACTTCTCTGCGAGATTAACAACACTACCCAGCGAACATCATCGCAAGATTTTCAACTACACTTTGCGAGTGTCACAAAAGCAGTCAAAAGAGTGATGTAATAACTGACGATTAAAGAAAACATGAGAAAAGCATGTTTATCCCGCGATGGTTACAAAGCTTGTGAGAATGAACATCGGAACTGTCGCGATACAATCGCAGAACCAACCCAAAATAAGAGGAAAACTTAGCTGTCATCCACTATGTAACTACCCTATAAATATAGACCCAATATGTCCAGAAGAGGATGATGTATTTTTGAGAGTTAAGAAAGTCTTGAGGAGAGAGAAACTTCAAGAGAATAGTTGTAATCTTGAATTCTTCCATTTCTGTAAACATTTCTAAGAACAAAATAATAAAGTGTCGTTTTTAATCTTCAATTGTGAGTTGATTATAGCAAAATCTTAACAAGGGTGTAGTGTGGGATTTCCTGCAACTACATTTTGGCGCCCGAAACAGGGAGAATCAAGTTAATAAATCTCTAATTATAATTTGAAGATTTGAAGAAATTGTTAGAGTTGAAGAAATGGCTAGAAGAAGAAGAAATACATCAGAACCACCAACAACTGTAAGGAGAAGTAAAAGACTTGCAGGAGGAGAAACAAAATTATTAGGAGAATCTTCAAGGATAATAACAAGGAGAAATAGAACAATGATTGAAGGAAAAGATCAAATTCCACAACCGAATCAACAAACACCGATACAAAATAGAAATGTGGATTATGATAGAGTGAGTGTGCATACTTGGAGATCGGATTCGATGGAAGATGTAGAAGATCAACAATTAAGAGACGGAAGAAGAGAAGAAAAAAATCAAGGAGTGGTTGAAGGATTAATTCATGGAGAAGGCGAAAATAAAACAACAGATGATCCAAGACAAAGAATACAAGAGGAAAGAAGATTAGAGGCGGAAGAGCGTGAAAATTTAACAAGACGAAATCACGAGTTGAGAATGGAGAATTTGAGATTACAAAGTAGAAGATCAAGAAGTACTGTTAGATCGAATTCAAGATAATTAAGAGAAGAATTAAGGCGAAATTCCCCAATAAGAAATGCTAGAGGAAATATCCAAGAGGAAATGCAAAATCTAAATGAAGAGCAACGTCATAGAGAAGAAGAGGTAATAGAAGATCGCCATGATCCGCGTGGCGAAAATTTGGATAATAGACTTAATAACAGAAATCAAGAGGGAAGAGACAACCAAAATGATGAAGATAATCCAGAAGAAGGTAGGAGGATATTACATGGGTGAGAGATTCAGAGAAATCGAAGAATAATTGAGGAAGAAATTGAGAGACATTATGCTGAACAAGCACGATTATCTTGCGAGAGAGAAATATTAAGGGTAGAAATAGAAGAACAAGAGTTCCAAGAGGCAATATGACAGAATAACCATGAAAATCGAGAAAGGAGACATACACAAAATCGTTATAATAATAATATTCAGGAAGAGTATGATAGAATACAAAGGAGAATAGAAAGACAGCGAAGAGAAACGATGAGAAATGAAGAAATTCGCAGAGAAGAACAGCTGCGATTGCAAGAAGAAGGTGAAGCATAAGATCGCAGAAGAGGGAATGTGGGTGTAGATGAAGACACACAAAATCTCACAAGACAAGAGGTACATGAACGCATGAGAAGGGAAGTTGCATTAAAACGACCGATGAAACCAAATTCAATGGCGAATGAGCAAAATTTTAAGAGAATTAGCAGAAATGAGGGGAATAATAAATAACAGAAGAGAAGGAGGTAGAAGGCAACTTGATGAAGCTATTGAAGAAGCTGTGAGAACTCCATTTTCTCAAGAAGTATACTTAAGAGGAATACCTCTAAAGTGCAATTTACCAGCATTTTTGATGGAATTACCTGTGCCATACAACATGTTAAGGCTTATGTTAGGTGTATCCTGCAATGGGAGAATCATGATGCTGTATTGTGCAAGTATTTTGCATCTAGCTTAACTGGCGAGGCGCTAAAATGGTTTGAGGGATTGACAAAAAATATTATAACTTCTTTTGATCATTTACAAGCTACATTTCTGGGAGCATATATAAGCAACAATTCATCGCGGCCAGGTATTGAAGATGTGTGTTGGGTTAAAACAGAGGGTTGGCGAGAGTCTGAAATATTTAACCATAAGATGGAAGACAATGTGCAGTGAGTTGGCAGGAAGAGTAGACCAGAGATATCTTATCTTGTCTTTTATCAATGCAATGTTCGCGACCAATCTGCTGTACATACAAATTTTCAGAGTCAAGAATACAATCACTATGACTGAACTACGAGAACTACAAGAAGAATACATTGCTTTGGAGGAGAAACAAAATAATATGGAATCATATCCAATCGCGAATACCAATTCAGTAGCAGCAAATGGGAGTTTACTTCCTAAAATGATTAACAATGTGACGAGCAGATCGCAAGCACAACAAGAGAAAGTGGAAATTGATAGCCAGCAGAAGTTGGTAGCTATGGGCAGTCGAGATCAAGAAGAATATGAAAGGGAGAAGAATTATTACAATCGCGGTGGGAATAATAAGATACAAAGGCTTGATCAGCTGCAAGAAACTTATGGTGGACAGAGGCAAAACAATTTCAGAAGCCAAGGTAATCAGAAGATAATATGGGAAGAAATTAAGATGCCACCTCTAAATGCTAGTATAGAAAAAATCTGGGAAGCTATCATTTTGATGGAAAATATACCATCACCATGGAATATGGGAAAGAACCACATCCTAATAATCGTAGTCAAGAATTTTGTCCTTACCATCACTTTCATGGTCACACAGTAAATGATTGCAGGAATATAAAGAGAATAATTTTAAGGATGATTGACCAAGGAAAACTAAACCACTTTTTAGTAGGACATCCACAATCTCAGCGATTGCCTCCAGCACCAGAAATTCGCAGGGTAAATATTGTAAAAGGAGCAGAATCATTCGTAATAGAAGTTGGAGCTAAAGCAAAAAATTTGTTTTGTAATTCCATTGTACATTCACACAGAACTATTGAGGACTTCCATGATAATGTTCTGAGCAGAGTCTTCGCGAGAGATACAGATGGAAGGGAGATAATGAATATCGCGAGCGTCTCGCCATTAAAAGAATGGCAAAAACAAACTATATCTTTCACTGCACAAGAAGTACCAGAGCCTGGTGAGCAGCATGATAACCCATTGGTAGTAAGGTTAGAGATAAACCCCAAGCAAGTAGAAGAGGAAGATGAAGAAAATGATAACGAAAATGAAGATTCTTAGGCCATTAATAGAGTTCTAATAGACACATGCAGCTCAGTTGACATATTATTTTATCATACCTACAAGACCATGGGTGGAAGAGACGAAGATCTAATACCATCAACATATAAAATCTATGGTTTTAATGGTACTGCCAATAAACCCAAAGGGGAAATTGAAACGCGGATTCCATTAAAGGGGATAACTTCCAAGATCTTGTTCTGTGTTGTTGACATTGAATCACCTTACAATGCCCTGATTGTTCGACCTTGGCTACATGGGATATTAGGTGTAGCATCTACTTTCCACCAGTGTGTTAAATTTCCTCATCCTAATGGTGTTGGAGTTATTAAGGGAGATTGGGAAGAAAGCAAGAAATGTTATGAGATTGATATAAAATCTTGCGAGGAAAGAGCTGAGAAGAAGAGCAATTGGAAGTACAACATCAAGCAACAACAGAGATGTGAAAGATTGATGATTAATTCAATAGAGCAGCGAGAGGAAGATGATGACGAGCGGCTTGCAGATAAGGAAAAAACAGCAAAACGTAACAGAAAAGCAGAACCAGAAAATAGTAAGTAGAAAGATAAAAAGATGAAATTTAAAGAAGCTTACGCATAATTTGTTTGAAGAAAATGCGATTGAAAAGAGTACTCTGTTTGAAAGAATTGCAAAATTTTACAAGAAGATCAAAGAAATGAAATTTTATCAGAGTTACAATACTCGCGAGAAGCGCGAATAAAATTTTGCAGAGATTAATAGAATGGGACGAACCTTTATGGCGTGCACCTTAGTTCGCGGATACAATTTCGCAAGAGGCAAATGTCAGACCTTATAGTGTGTCATATAAGGGGGTATCTCTTTACATGACTCATGGATAAGGTTATACCGCTGCTGGAACCTGAGTCATGAAGATGTTGGGGTTAAATAAAACCTATCCAGGAGAGGGATTTTGGATTTCCAACTATATAAGGATATATCCTGGTTGGATGACTAAGAACCTCTTCTAAGGAGTGCAGAGTATGACCAAGGCGCCGAGGTACACGGTTGAGTCAAGGGTGCCCGGGGCGTATGAAACTACCCTATCCATCCTTGGCAAGTCTTGGCTATGATGCACTCGGCCTGAAGAAAACCCCACTTAGGGTGCAGTCTTGTAACTATAAGCCATATAGGCATAAATGACAAGAGGCTGCGAAAACAACTGGTTGTTGGCAAATCTGGATGGGAGGAGCTAGTCTTGTATGGACGATGTGCCCTCCTTGAAAGGGCAACCAGGGGGAAGATAAGGGCGGCACCCTCCATTAGGGAGCTGATAAGTGTCTAAAGACGGCAATGTCATGGGGCTTTATGATCGCAAAAATATTTAGGCCTGTCATATTGTCGCGTGACGAAAATTATACAGAGGCAACAAGCCAAAAGAGAAAAGTTAAGATGAGATCAATGGGTTTTTACATGAAAGTGTAAAAACGTCGTACGATTTCATCGCAAGACGGCAATGACATAAGGTTTAATTCTTGCAAAAGAGTTTATACTTATCATATTGTCGCTGAGATGTTGAAAAAATATTGATAAGACAAGATCAATGGGTCAATACATGCAAATGTAAAGACGTCCTGCGATTTTGTCGCAGAAAGAAAAAAATGTGGCAAAATAAGACATTTAATTAGGAAGGCATGATAAGACCATAAGATTATTGCGATAATGCTCGCAGAATTTATGAGATTTGCGATTTTACGCATAGATCATAAAGTTATGCAATTATTGCTAGCGATAACATCGCCAATATTGAGGCAAATTTAATTTGATTTACAACTAATATCTAGTCTCTATTCAATTTTTTCATATTGCAGATGAATAATAGAGGCAAGTATGGGAATGCATAGAATGATGAAATTATTATTCATCCATCATATGATAAAATTGCATAGATGATACATTTATACAGATATTTAAAAGATAATAATTATTTTGATTGGTTATGTTACAGAAAAAGAATTATTTTCTAATTCGTACAGATAAAAGCAAAACAAATTTGCACGTCAAGTTGGAGAAACTCGCAGCAATATTACGAGAAGCAGAAAATAAGTGTACAAAATTTATAAGGAAAATAAAAGGAAGAAAAAGAATTATTTGGATCCTTCACTCTCTCCATCAAATTACTTGTCATTGCCAGATTCCTCTTCTTCATTGTTATCATTATTAACTTCATCTTCATCAGATTTCTTTTCATTGCTAGTCTTTTCTTCATTACCACTATTATTGTCGTCTTCATCTTTGCTAGATTCCTCAGCTTCGCTATCAGAGATAACTAGATTTGGGGTATCAGCTGGAATTTCCTTTGCGAGATCGGGGTATGTAGAATGAGGAATACCATGATCATCATAGACTAGTTTAATGGCGTTATTACGAACACGGATAAGGGCGTTACTAAAATTCGAAGATGAGATTTTCAGTTTTTCCTTCAATCTAGAATACTTTTCATCGCGAGAAGATAGACTTCTAGCGAGTTGGCTTTTCTCTTCTCCTAGCTCATCAAATCTTTTACGATAGTTCTTTTCGGATGCTGCGAACAAATGATAACAAATTTAATACATATAAGGATGATTCAACTAGAAAATAAATTAGTGAAATCATGAGAGTGATAACCTTCTCTTTCGGCAATCAGATCTCTAATTAAGGCAGAATGACCAGTTTGAAGATTAATATTTACACCTAAATTATTTCTGGCATTATCAAGAACCATTGCAGCCCAAGTAAATTCATCATCGCTAGTAATAAGAAGACGGGAGAGAATTTGGTTTTCTCTTTCAACAAAATTCTCTTTCTCACAGATAAGTCTATCCCTTTCAACTTGAACTTCAAGAATGGTTTTATGGAAATTTGATAAAGCTTCAGCTCCTTGTCTAGATATACGATCTTTGTCTTTGGAAAGATCATTATTACTAGCCTTTAAAGTTTTGATCTCTGTTTTAGAATTGTGGAGAAGCTCTTTGAATCTGTGGGTAATATCTAAACAAGATCTGTAATCAATTTCTAAGAGACGAAACTTACAGCTGAGTTCATCTATGGAAAGGGAATTAATATTGGAAGGATTATTTAAAGAATTATTAAGAAGTTCTAGAAGAGTATTATTGTCTATCGGTTCAGGAAAAAAGTGAATGGTTAAAGCCTCATCAGTGAGACCATAAACGTCTGCGAGAATGATAAATCAAGTAAGAAAAGATAGTGAAACATAGAATTATGAAGGAAAAGAAGAAGGTTATCATACCTAAGAGTTGTTTGTTAATGATATCAAGATTGGATACTTTGAGCGATTGTTGAAGAAGATTATTCTCAAGTTCTTTATTTTTCTCGCGAAGATTAGAAAGTTCAGCTTCCATTTGTTCATTCTTCTTGCGAAGATTAGAAGATTCAAATTTTAGTTCTTCATTCTTCTGGCAAAGAACAACATTCTTCTGTTGAGAAAATTCACGCCTATTATCTAAATCAGAAGCAACAGAAAAAGCAGCTCTTCCAACCTGCGATAAAACTATATAAGTCAAAATCTGGCAAAAATATCAATAGATACATAAAAAGGATGAACAAATAAAAGCATACCAGACTACCAAGTGAATTTAAGAGACTTGGAGTCAGCGATCTTGAAACCCCGCGAAGGGAATCACTATCAGCTAATATGGGAGCATCGCAGACTTTGGAGAGGGACTTGGATATTTTATTAATAGCTTCATCTTCATACTCACTTGGGATACCAAATATATTCTTGCCAAAAATTTTGGATAGTTGAGCCATTGCAGACTCAGACTCAGAAGAATCCTTTATGGAAGGAAAATTTTGGATAGTTGAGCCAACGCCAAAATTACCATCATCGTTGTCCTTATCAAAATTTTCTGGAATAGGTTGAGGAATTGGAGAAGAAGGAAGTTGGGTTTTTCTTCTCTTTAAGGGAGGATCGTCAGATCCTTCATTGCGAGGAACAGTAGGTTTCCCTTTGGGAGGAGCAACAGATTTCCCCTTGCGATCAACTGTGGACTTCAGTTTGGTTCTCGCAGGTTTTATTGGTTCTAATTCTTCGATTTCCTGTGAACACAGATAAAGATAAGAAATAGGGGCTACAATATATTGTTAAAGTTAATGAAACAATATTTCTTACTTCATCTGTGAAAGATTTAAGAGCTAAAAAAGTGTTGGGTTTCCTAAAATCCTGGTAGCTGAGTTTCATACTGTCAATCTGGAAAAGATTGAAGTAATTAGCGAAAATATAAAAATGTGGGGAAGATAATGAATAATAATTATACTAAAGATCGGAGTGTAGTTGCAGGAATTCCCACACTACACCCTATTCAAGAATTTATCAATATTTATGACATAATTTGAAGATTAAGAACACTTTTTCATTAATATGATCTTAAGGAATTACAAAAATCAAGAACACAGAACACTCGATAAGGATTTTCTCTCTCTTAAAAACTTTCCTAACACTCAAAAAATTCATCCCTCCTCTTTGGAACTATTCACCTCCTTTATATAGGTATTTACATAGTGGATTACAGCTAATGACAGCTCATTTACAGCTAAGATCCCCTTCAATTTCGGATCTGAGTTCTTGCGATAAATCGCAGTTAGCACCGCCTTTATCTTTCGCAAGTTTTATTGATATATCACAGACATGTCACACTTTCTTCGTGTTTCTGTCGTTTTCGATCATTACGTCATTGTTTAAGTCATCTTTGAATGCTCCGTGGAATATCATTGATGTATCGCAGAACAGTCGTTTATTATCGAAGTATCACAGTACTGTTGTTTATTTCGCAGGAATATTGTTGTGACAATATTCTGACCCTACATCTTGCCTCTTCTCATATCTTTTCTGCGAAGAAGATAAAGATCATGAGAATTTAAGCTTCTTGATTAATCGCAATTCCCTGTCTTTTCATATTCCCTGCATTCTGACATATCTCTGTATTCATCGCTAGATATTCTACACGTGTTTTTTCAACCGTTTAATTCTGACCATTCATGTCTTTTCTTCATTAAATGCATTGATATTCTCGAGAATATCTTATAAATATCTTCTTCGCTAATTTTCTTATAAATATCTTCTTCGCTAATTTCCCCTTTTTCTTTTTACTCTTTCTTTCCTTTTCTTTTTTACTCCATCTCTGCAACTCTTCTGTTCTTCATCTTCTTCCGCAAATTCCGGATCTAATATTGTTTCAATTCTATTTCTTTACTCTTACTTCTTCACCCAAATCATCGTTCCCATACTAAAAAGATGGCTCATGCTAAAAAATTAGGTCAACCTACTTTGAAAAAACACCAGCAGAAGCTTCAATCCTTAGGTTTCAAACTTTCTGAGATCCCTGATCAATCTGAAGACTCTGATCTCTCCATTGATCTGGCTTCAAGATTTCCTTCTTCTAATGAGAAAATCCTTGTTTCTCTAGGTCAATTAGAAGCTGGCCTTCCTATCCCTCTTTATAACCCAGATCTCCCTTTTTTTTATGAGATTATTTCTCATGTTAAATTTTCGCGAGCAATCTGCCAATTAAGTGGAGATTGTATTCGTCTCATTCTTGAATATGCCTCCCGTGGAGCTGGTAAAGGATTCCTTTATCCTGATACTGCGAAACATCCTGATTTTGAAAACATCCCAATTATTCCAGCGAAATATACCGTGGAAAATTTCTTTGCGAATTATCAAGTGATTACAATGAAGAAAGAAAGCACGTGTTGGCATGTTCGTTTAAATAGGGATAAAAAGGTTGCGAAGGATAAAATTCTTATGCAAGATATAGACTATCATTCAACAAGAAACAATGGTCCACGCTTCTCCAAGGATGATAAATGGTGCAGATTTCCTCTCCTTCTTGAAGGTCCATATATCTCTGGTACTCTTAGCCTTCCTGCGAATCCTTCATATCTTCCGGCTTATCATCCTTGGGTCTTTAATTGGCCTAAAAGGGATTCTGAGGTATATCTCGCGAAATTAATCATTATTCGTAGACTTAGACAAATATATTATTCTTACTAATTATTAAACTATCTTTTATCAGATTGGAAAAATGAAGGCTAGCTACGCCAGTACTGGGAATCCCAATCTCCTACAACTTTTGAAAACCTTCATAGATGAAGTAAGAAACATTCTTTTATAATTCTTAACAATATATTGTTGCCCCTGTTTCTTATCTTTATGTGTGATTGTTTTCAAGGAAATTCCATTTGTCGCGGTAATTGAAGCCAAAGATAAAGGCAAAAGAGTATTAACTCTAAATGAAAGCTCTGGTACTTCCCCTCGCCGTAACAAAAATCAAACCACAGATGATCCTCCAGAGAAGAGAAGAAAAACTCAACCTCTTCTTCCACTTAAAGAGACTTTTATTATCGCTGAGAAAGATAATGAATTTGAAGAAAATGACGGGGTAAATCATGATGTTACCGCGGGCAGTTCAACACATTTTTCTTCCGCAAGAATTAGATCTGCGATGGGCTTGTCTCATCCTAAGACTCCAATGGACCAATTGTCAAATATCTTTAGGAATCCTATGCAAGGTGTTGGTGAGGATGATATAACTTGTGCTTGCGATTATCTTTCGAAAATCTGCGACGCTTCGATCTTGACTAATAATAAAGATCTTAAAGGAGTCTCAAGGTCTATCGACCCAGGTTTTCTTCATGCGTTAGCTTCGCTGGTATGCCTCTTTCCTTTATTTTTCTTGTAATAAATTTTACATTTATCATGAGTATCAAAGATCTTTTACTTATCCTCACTCATTTTTTCTTTTATGTCGCAGACTGCTAGAGCTTCTTTTTCCGTTGCTTCAGAACTAGAAAATAGATTATCAACAACGTAGAAAAGGCTTACCGATTCACAATCTGAATCTGCAACACTTCGCGAGAAAAATAAACAATATGAAGCTGAAATATCCCTTCTCCGCGAAAAATGTAAACAATTGGAAGTATCTGGGAACACTGAGCTCCTTAACAAAAACAAATCTCTTGAAATAGAAATTGAAGTTCTCCAACAAAAACTAGTTGACAAGGAGAAGTTCTGCAAGCAAATTATTGGTATAAATCTTTTTTCTCTTCAATAATAATAATTTTTTTTTTTTTAACTTTTCTTCATTCTCGCTATTTTAACTTATTTGAGCAACCATTTTGCAGATGCTTATAATCTTACTGATGAAGCTCTTATTCTCAATTCTTTTGATGAACCC
Organism: Papaver bracteatum; assembly: GCA_023529315.1. Taxonomy (NCBI): domain Eukaryota; kingdom Viridiplantae; phylum Streptophyta; class Magnoliopsida; order Ranunculales; family Papaveraceae; genus Papaver; species Papaver bracteatum. Next base: position 96,353 of record JAJJWX010004907.1, on the reverse strand, counting down.
ATAGATGAAACCACTCTTCTTCAGCGTCTTAATGATGCTTTAAATAATTATTCAGACGAAAAAATTAACACTCTATCCATTGATGAGCTTAAACATCATGTTTCCCTTATGAGAATGGACTATTGATATACCTTGAGTATGTCCAATAGTTTAAAGACTTGCAGGGATGAATTTAGAGAAAAAATCAAAGTTTTAAAAGCCAAGAAAACTGAACTTGAGAAGGATAAAGAGCGCATTACTCTTCAGGGCGCCGAAGCTCTATCAAAATTCCGCAACACCCTTATTGACACTGAACTTGAGAGAGATAGGCTTAAGAATGAAAATATTAAACTTCTTAAAAGAGAAGAACAAGTACGCTCTCATCTTCTTATTCAAAATGATGATGAATTCTCATGGGCTGCGATGATTCTCGATAATGCTAGGAAAAATTTAGCAATAGATGTCAGTCTTCATACCGAGCAAGCAACCTTGATACAAGAAATTATTCATGAAAGATAAGGTTACTTATTGCTCCTCTAACATCTTTATATTTTTTTGTAAATTCTTGATAAATTTCTAACTTGTTATTGTATCATCGCAGAATCTGAAGAAAAACATTCTACAAGGATAGCAGAACTTGAAGAAGAAAAAAGTGGTCTTGCGAATAATCTTGCTTCCTGCAATGATAAAATCACTAGACTGCGAGAAAAAATAAAGATATCCAACTCCAATCTGCGTAGTAATCTTCTCACTGTTCGCAATAACGTTATTGAGAAAGTCTACAGAGATAATGATCTTCCTCTTAGTCTATATCCTTGCCTCTTGGAAAATATCCCAGCCAGTTCTGAAGTACCGGTTATTTCTGACAGTGAGGCTGATATAAATGAGAATGAAAGTGAAGATGAAGAAGAAACTGATAATGAAGATAATGAAGACAAAGATGAAGATAATGGTGAAGATAAATCCCAATAGTTTTGCTTCTTCTTTTTGACCTTCTCCTATATTTTTCTCTTTCTTTCTTGCGATAATTATCTGCGACAAATTGTATTATTCTTTCTGCAAGATATTTGTAACTCCTGATGTTCTTCAATATACATAAATTCCTTTTTTTCTTCTATCTGTCTGTTACTTATATGAATTTATCATATAATGATGAATAATAATATTTATCGTTCTTATACATCGTTCCCATACTTGCCTCTTGTTATTAATCTGCAATATGATAAATGAATTATCGCAAATATTTCTGCGAACAATTTATTATATGTTTCGCAGACATAACTTCTCTTGTGGTCTTATTTCGCCTTCCTAGTTAAAGGTCTTATTATGCCACCTTTATGCGACAAGATCACATGACATTCTTATTTTTCATGTAATAATCCATTGATCTTTCCTTATCATTTGATTTTAATTTCTGCGACAATATGATAAATCTAAGCCATTTTGTGAGATTAATCTCTCTTTGCTTTTTAAGACTTATGACATTGTCGTCATTGCGATGAAATCGCAGGACGTTTTTGCGATTTATATCCTCTTATTATTGATTTCATTTATCTCATCTTTTGATCTTATCGCAAAAACCCCTTGATCTCATCTTAACATTTCTCTTTAGGCTTTTTGGCCAGTCACGCGGCAATATGACGGGTCTGAATATTCTTGCGAATATAAAGTCCCATGATATTGCTGTCTCTGTCATACGACAATATGACGGGCCTAAATATTCTTGCGAATATAAAGCCCCATGACATTGCCGTCTTTTTTGATACACAGCTCCCTAATGGAGGGTATCTCCCTTATCTCTCCGCCCGGTTGCCCCTTCAAGGATTATACATCGGCCATACAAGACTAGCACTTTCCCATCCGGTTCTGCCAACAACCAGTTGTTTTCGCAGCCTTGTCCTTTATGCCTTATATGGCTTATAGTTACAAGACTGCACCCTAAGTGGGGTTTTCTTCGGGCCGAACACATCGTAAGCCAAGACTTGCCATGGATGGCCAGGGTAGGTTCATCCATCCTGGGCACCCACAGCTCAACCGTGTACCTCGGCGCCTTGATCATACGTTGCATTCCTTAGGAGAAACTCTCGGGTGCCCAACCAGGGTATAACCTTATACAATTGGGAATCCAAGTTATCTCTCCCGGATGGATTTTCTATAATCCCAAATCTCCATGACTAGGTTCCAGCAGCGGTATAGCCTTTCCCATAGCCATGCAAAGAGATCCCCCCCTTATGACGCACTTTAAGGACATTGCCTCTTACGGAATAGAATCCGCGAACTAAGGTGTACGCCATAAAAGTTCGTCCCGTTCTTATATATTTTTAGGTGATTTGCACCCTTTTTATGCATTTGCATTAAAAATTCTTATATGATTAGAAATCACCATCAATTGTCCACCATCAATTTCTCAGCTCTTTGATTTTGCCTCCTGTTATGTTGCCAATTACGATTTCGGGCATTCCTTTCTTCGCAAGTATTAATGTCAACTTCATAACACTTTTTGCCTTCAAACCAATCACCTTTAATTATCCCAATACCATGAGGATGTGGAAACTTAATGCATTGATGATATGTTGATGATATGCCCAAGATCCCATGGAGCCATGGCCTTCCAATTAAGGCATTGTAAGGAGATTCTATATCCACTACACAAAACTTGATTTTTGAAGATATCTTGTTCAATGGGATTTCCATAGTAATTTCTCCTTTTGGCTTGTTTGCGGTGCCATTAAAACCATAGATCTTGTAAGTTGAAGGGATTAGCTCATCATCTCTTCCACCCATTGTGCGATAAATATGATAAAACAAAATGTCCACTGAGCTACCAGTGTCAATTAAAACTTTATCTATTGCCCAAGAATCACTTGCTGCATCATTATCATCTTCTTCTTCTCTGTACTTTGGATTTATCTCTAATTTCACCACCAATGGGTTGTCATGCATCTTCCCAGGCTCTGGTATCTCTTCTGCAGTAAAAGAGATAACTTGTTTCTGCCATTCTTCTAACGGAGAAACCTTCGCAATATTCATGACCTCTCTTCCTTCTATATCCCTTGCAAATACTCTGCTTAACACATTATCATGGAAATCCTCTATCGTTTTTTGTGAATGTACAATTGAATTGAAAAATAGATTTTTTGTTGTAGCTCCTACTTCAATGACAAATGTTTCGGCTTCTTTTGCAACATTAACTCTGCGAATTTCTGGTGCTTGCGGCAATTGCTGCGGTTGTAAATATCTTGCTAGAAAATGATTTAATTTCCCCTGTTCAATCATTCGCAAAATAATTCTTTTTACATTTCTACAATTATGCACAGAGTGGTCATGAAAATGATGATAAGGACAGAACTCTTGATTTTGGTTGTTAGGATGTGGTTCTTTCCCCATGTTCCAAGGTGAGGGTATGTTCTCCATCAGAATAATCGCTTCCCAAATCTTGTCTATTCCGGTGTTTAAAGGTGGCAGTTTGATGTCTTCCCACATATTCCTCTGACCTCTTTGCTCTCTTGAATAATTCTTCCTCTGTCCACCATAAGTCTCTTGCGGTTGATCAAACCTCGGGACCTTATTATTGTTATTGCGATTATAAAAATTTCTCTCCTTTTCCAATTCCTCCTGATCTCTACTCCCCATCGCTACTATCTTATGTTGATTATCAGTCTCCATTTTCTCTCGCGGGTTTTGAGAAGTACTTGCTACTGTATTAATCATCCTTGGTAATAAACTTTCATTTGCTGCGGCTAAATTTGTGCATGTATGAATTGGATAAGACTCCACCTCATTTTGTTTTTCCTCCAAAGCAATATATTCTTCCAGCAATTCTCGCAGTTCTGTCATGGTAATTGTGTTTTTAACTCTGAATACTTGGATATATAATAGATTCGTCGCAAACATAGCATTTATGAAGGATAAGATGAGATATCTTTCATCCACTCTTCCTGCCATTTCATTACACATTGTCCTCCATCTTATTGTTAGGTGCTTTAAACTCTCACCAACTCTCTGTTTCAATCCAAACACATCTTCAATTCCAGGTCGCGTAAAGTTATTGCTGATGTATGCTCCTAAGAAAGTAGTTTGCAAATGCATGAATGAAGTTATTGTATTCTTTGGAAGACTTTCGAACCACTTCAATGCTTCGCCAGTTAAACTTGACGCAAAATATTTGCAAAAAATGACGTCATGGTTCTCCCATTGTAGCATACATCGAATATAAGCTTTAATATGTTGAACAGCACACGTAGTCCCATCAAATATATTGGTCAACACCGGTAAATTACATTTTGGAGGTATCCCTCCTAATTGTACCTCTTGAGTAAATGGAGTTTTCGCAGCTTCCTCGATTGCCTCATCAAGTTGTCTTCTTCCTCCTTCTCTTCTGTTATTTATCAAACCCCTCATTTCTGCTAATTCTCGCAAGATTTGTTCGTTTCTATCAGAATTTTGCTCCATTGGCCTTTTCAACGCAGCCTCTCTTCGTCTGCGTTCATGTCTTTCTTGTCTTGCAATGTTTCGCGCTTCTTCTCCAACATCATGGTTTTGCCTTCTTCTGCGATTTTCTTCTTCTTGCAAGTTAATTTGTCTTTCATTCTCCTCTCCGCGAACTTCCTCATCTCTTGCTATTTCTCTTCTTTACCTTTCTATGTCTCTGCGAATTATCTCATATTCCTCATTGAGATTATCATTATTACGATTTGGCACACGTCGTCTTTCTCGATTATCATGATTATTCTGACGCAACGCTGTTTGAATTTCTTGTTCTTCTACTTCTGCTCGCAATCTCTCTCTTTCTCCCACTAAATGTACTTGCTCAATATAATGTCTCTCAATATCATCTTCAATTATTCTGCGATTTCTTCGAATTTCTTCATCACGTAACATTCTTCTTCTCTCTTCCTGATTTTCTCCCTCATCCTGATTATGTCTAATGTCTAAAGTTTCACCACGTGGAATATAACGATCATTTATCAAATTCTCGCCAATATTTTGTATATTTTGTCTTGTTTCTTCTCTATATGATCTTGAATTTGATCTCATGCTGCTTCTCGATCTTCTGTTTTGCAACCTCAAATTTTCCATTCTTAATTCATGATTTTGTCTTGTAAGATTGGCACGTTCTTCTACCTCTAATCTTCTTTCTTCCTGTATCCTTTGTCTCAAATCATCTTCTACTTCATGTCTTTCATGAATTAATCCTCCATCCATTTCTTGATTTCTTTCCTCTTCTTGATTTTCCGCTTCTTCTACCGAATTCGATCTCCAAGTATGCACACTTATTCTATCATAATCCACACTTCTATCTTGTGCTCGTGTTTGTTGATTTGGTGGTTGGATTGAATTTTCTGCTCCATTTCTCATTCTACTTCTTCCTGATCTAATCCTTAAAGATCCTTCTAATTCACCTGTTCCTTCCCCAGCAATTATTTTACTTCTTCTCACTGTTGTTGGTGGTTCTGATGTATTTCTTCTCCTTCTAGCCATTTCTTCAATTCTAATAATTTCTTCAAATCTTCAAGCTGTAATCTGAAATTTCCCAAATTGATTCCTCCCTATTTCTGGGTGCCAAAATGTAGTTGCAGGAATTCTCACACTACACCCTATTCAAGAATTTATCAATATTTATGACATAATTTGAAGATTAAGAACACTTTTTCATTAATATGATCTTAAGGAATTACAAAAATCAAGAACACAGAACACTTGATAAAGATTTTTTCTCTCTTAAAAACTTTCCTAACACTCAAAAAATTCATCCCTCCTCTCTGGAACTATTCACCTCCTTTATATAGGCATTTACATAGTGGATTACAGCTCATGACAGCTCATTTACAGCTAAGATCCCCTTCAATTTCGGATCTGAGTTCTTGCGATAAATCGCAGTTAGCACCGCCTTTATCTTTCGCAGGTTTTATTGATATATCGCAGACATGTCACACTTTTTTCGTGTTTCTGTCGTTTTCGATCATTACGTCATTGTTTAAGTCATCTTTGAATGCTCCGCGGAATATCATTGATGTATCGCAGAACAGTCGTTTATTATCGAAGTATCACAGTACTGTTGTTTATTTCGCAGGAATATTGTTGTGACAATATTCTGACCCTACACGGAGATAACATACCTCTTTAGTTCTTTCAGGCCAGTTGAAAACCCAAGGTTGATATTCTGAAAGATTCGTGGGTAATGCACAAGAACCAGAAATATAAGGACCCTCAAGACATAACGGAAAAATGAACCACTTGTCATCGCTAGAATGGCGAGGGCCTTGATTAATAGATGTATGCCAATCAATGTCTAGCATAAGAGCTTTATCATCAGCGATCTTTTCTTTCTTCAAGCGAACACCCCAACAAGTGCTATCCCTCTTCATAGGGACTATTTTATAATTTTCAAAAAAATTATCCACAGTGTAATCTGCAGAGACAATGGGAACATCTTTAAATTGAGGATTCTTCGCAGCTTCAGGGTATCGAGATCCTTTGTCAGCACCGCGAGAAGCATATTCAAGCAGCAATCAAATACAATCTCCACCCAATTGATATATCGCTCGCGAGAATCTCTCATCAGAAATTATTTCATAGAATAGTGGAAGTTCTGGATCATAAAGAGGAATGGGAAGACCAGCTTCAAGTTGACCTAGCGATACTATAATTTTCTCGCGAGAGCATTGATAATCAGTGAATAGTCTGAGAGAAAGTTCGGATTTGGGACTCTGATTTGGAATTGTAGACAAAGTAAAACGTTTGCTTTTGAGTTTTTCTTGCATCTCACCAAAAGCAATCAAATTTTTAGCACCAGCGACAACCATTTTTAAGTATGGGAATGAAAAAGAAGGTTGGAAAATAAGAAAAGAATCACAGCGATAACAGACGCGCAATTTACGGAAGAACAGTAAACTTGCAGAGAAATTACGGAGAGAAAGAAGAAGAAAGTAAAAGAGGAAAAGAAAAGAATGAAAGGAGTATTTATAGAAGAAAAAATTTCTCGAAGAAAATGAATGCAATAAATGCTAAGAAAATACATGAACGGTCAGATCGCAGCGGTTAGAGAGGACGTGTCATAAATTTATTAGAGGAGAGAATATGTGAAAACAGCTGGCGAAAGATACAGGAACGTGTCAGAACAGAAAAATCTGAAGAGATAAGTAGTTGTGGAATTTTAAAATTCTCATGATCTTTTCTTCTTCACAAAAAAGACATGATAAGAGGAAAGATGTAGGACCAGAATATCGCTACAACACTTCTCCGCGAGATTAACAACACTACCCAGCGAACATCATCGCAAGATCCAACTACACTTTACGAGTGTCACAAAAGCAGTCAAAAGAGTGACGTAATAACTGACGATTAAAGAAAACATGAGAAAAGCATGTTTATCCCGCGATGGTTACAAAGCTTGCGAGTATGAACATCGTAACTGTCGCGATACAATCGTAGAACCAACCCGAAATAAGAGGAAAACTTAGCTGTCATCCACTATGTAACTACCCTATAAATATAGACCCAATATGTCCAGAAGAGGATGATGTATTTTTGAGAGTTAAGAAAGTCTTGAGGAGAGAGAAACTTCAAGAGAATAGTTGTAATCTTGAATTCTTCCATTTCTGTAAACATTTCTAAGAACAAAATAATAAAGTGTCGTTTTTAATCTTCAATTGTGAGTTGTTTATAGCAAAATCGTAACAAAGGTGTAGTGTGGGATTTCCTGCAACTACAACTACAAATAGTTGTGGTTCAGGTTCAAGTTCTATAACTGGGTCCAGATAACATATTTTCATGGGTTGCATTTCCTCAAAAGTTAGATCTGAATGTTCAGGTCCTGGAGTCTAGAAAAAGTCGAATAAGAACTTAGAAGCACATAACATTAACCTGAATAACTGGGGATCTTCTAAGTCAATCAGATTTGACTCACACAGTTGACCACGGTGGTGGTCATTTGACGAGGGTGTCAACCTGTCAATAATAATTTTCTTATGCTACACAAATCTATAAAGAAGTAGTGAGGCAAGTCGAGTTCGTATCCACAGGGAGAAGTGAGTCTAAGTTGTCGATTCAATTTCTGAATATGAAATGCAAATATGAGAATGAGAATGATCAAGGACTTCTTCTCAGTCACAAAACATGAATCTTGTTGATATAGCTAATTTCTGCAAAGTACCCATTACTAATAACCCTAGAATATTTAGTACGCTCAAATATCCCGCAATATCTCCTAATTCACCGGACACGGAAGCGCTCGACTACCGGATTCTACTTGCCAAGTTTCCTAGAGGTACGCTTACTAGGTTTGACTCAATCAAATGCATTAAGCTCCGTGAGATAGGCTATTCCTAGTGACAAACACATAAGCTCGATTCATCTACTAGTGTCATTCAATACATATGATTATTTAACAAAATCCCATCGTCAATAACCATATAGTGCTACTTGTATTCGGAACATCTAGACAATTACGGGTCGAAGAGTTCTCGAATTAGCAATCGAATCATCTACAAACCAATTTAATTTGCAACTTAAATGATTCATAAATTACTCACATAAGCATTATTAGCACGGTAGAGAATAAGCAATAACAAAATAAATTGCAAGAAAACAGGCACTTTAAATATCAATTCGAATTCAAGTTCGGACGTCGAATTTGTCCCTAACCAAATGCAATTAGCTACTGGAATTCATAGCAGAGAAACAAAAGACAAAAGCAACTTTTAAACAACAAGCAAACCAGTTCAGCAACCCAGCTGTGGTGAACGCGATGATGGTGGACTGCAACTGCGGAATGTGTGGACTGGTGATATGGAATGATGGCGCTGCAGGCTAGATGAGATAATGGTGCTGGCAGCGAGGAGAACTTGTGGTTTTGCTTGAGCAAGAGTCACTGCTGCTGGTAGTTATTTGCTAGTCTGCTGCCTTGGTGCTGTAGAGTGGTGATTTATATGCTGTAGAAGGCCTGTTGGCAGACTGCAGCTGCCTGGTGATGGTGGGCGCAAACTGCAGGTATAACTCCAGGTGTTGTCTTATGGTATGATGTATGCAGGTGGATGGAGATATCTTTGATGGATGCGGGGTGGACTGTTGGTGGATGGCAGTGGTATGGAGATGGTATGCAGTGAATGGGTGTATATGCAAGTGGAAGGAATGGTGGTGCTATGCAGATGGTGAATGAATGCAGTATGCAGGTGGGGATGCAAGTGATGGAGGTGGTGATGATTGGAGAGGAGCAGAGAGCTCCTCTCTGGTGGTGATTCAAAACAGGCGTGAGAGGGGGTATGAGATGCTATTTAGCTTTAGGTTTAACTCCTTTCTATATCTTCTCCAAGACCTCTTCCTGTATTTTCGAATCTGAGACTGTAATCAGCTTCAATCCATTCACAATTCAACGGCAGCAAGCTCACTTCTTTCCCTGACTTCACGGACAAACTCTTTCCCCGTTTTGTAGCAACGTTTCCTTCAATCCAGCTCAACTGTTGAGATACCCATGGCTCCAAATCATTCACGGATTCTATGTACATCTTAGCCCTTAATCAACCTAGCTCTGCCGTGTCTATCTGGTGTCGAAAACATCTCCTATCAATTCCAGATTCCCCTGATACACGTCCACCTGAACCATAGCTAGCCACTGCAAGACTAAGCTGGTCCCGGCTCCTGTGTAAAACCTCTCGTGTACCGCCCACAGAGCCATGGCTCATAGCTGCAACCAACCAAGGCAAATTGGCCACTTTCTCGCTGCTCAATACATCTTCTTCTCTGCCAAGTAATCTGTACACGACCCTCAAACCCACGGCAGAAATTGGCATAGGCACTGGTAGAGTGACAAGAGCTTGTAGCAAAACTGGTTCAGGCATTTTTACGAACAGTCTGTATGCCTCCTGCAATGTGGAAATGGATAGAACTCTGCTGAGTTCCTAAGATCATTCAATCTCCTTCCCTGTAATTCAATGCACATATAAAACAAACCCATTCATTTGTAATAATTCATCATCTTTGAATCTTCTTTATTCATCATAAACATCAATGACAGTATCCTACGTTCTTCGCTCTTTCTGCCGAGAACCCAGTCCGTATCATATTTCACAATACTGATTTCATCTCCCTCTCGGCTTCAAATTTCTCACCAAACCCTGTGCAAGCACCCATCAATCCTACGGACTATGGTTGGCAGCGAGGACAGAGCTAGGTCGACGCAGCAGAACTATCTTTCCTCCACAGGTTCCTCGGTTCAGTTCCGTATCCGACTCATCTTGAGAAGCTCATAATCTTCCGGCAATAACCACACGAACCATTGCTAGCCGGTGGCATGACTTGGTGCAACGGCAGTGAAACTTGGAAGCAAGTCGAGCTCAGTTTTGCTATGAATACAAACTGAACCCGATCTAATAACTCGTGAGATTTAGTAAAAGACAAGCAGGTGGCCCTGAGTAGAAAATAGGTATTCTTTAGTAAACTGCAGCTGGAATTCAGTGACTGCCCTGCTCCAGTAATTTGTGCTTTCCCGTGTCCTCCTGATGTGCTTTGAATCCGCCAATGTTTAAGCTTTCCAAGCAATCAATAAAGCTTATATTTGCCTTCTTTAGCGCCGCATGACTCCAAAATACCTACAAAATGAAAACAAATCATAATATACAAAAAAAATACAAAAAGAATAACTAAGAAAAGCATACGAAATTGATACTCAAAAGATGTATTTTAGGCTCTTATCAAATTCCCCCACACTTCATCTTTGCTAGTCCTCGAGCAAACAAAACAAAACTAAAATACAACAACTCCTTCTCGTCGAGATTACGGTTACTTTTAGCGTAAATAACAAGCCTTTAAACCCCTAGATGTCCCTAGTGGACGAGTTTTAGTCTCGTGAAGGTTTACTAGAGATATACCTACAAAACCTTTCTACTCCAAATTCCAGCTACCTGTGAAAAGTCTATGAACGAATCCAAAATGATTACAGGAGGAGGTACCTTGTGCAAATTCAGTTCATATATAAGTGCATAAAGTTTTTCTTAGAAAGTCGAACAAACCACAATACTCGGAATCTGACTAACCACAATCACAATGAAAAGATAAAGAAGATGGATAAAGAGGTAGATGTGGCGAATATTCACAAGTGATCGATGTATCCCATATCTGTCTGAAGGTCACCGCCAAGATGAACCTATCCTATTGGATTGAGCTACTGGTCAATTCTAGTGTCAACACACTGGCATATACAAGGGAACCAGTGGTCAACAAACTTATTTCTACATCAACTCAGTGGCATATACAAGGGAACCAGGAGTGACTTTATTCAACAAAATAATAATATTTTTTTCTTTCTTTCTTTTTCTTTCTTTTTTTTTTTTTTTAGACGGCATGATCTTTTGGATCCAAGCGCATGCTTCTTGTCAGCAAGTACGTGATAGTTGCCTTGGATCCTGCATTCCACGCTTGTTTAGGCGACGGAGACAGGGACTACGTTTCACACATACTGCTATTCCCAAGTGTCATTTTTATTCCGTTTGGTCTAATTGGTCGGTCTCTTTTTTTTTTTTTTTTTCTTCTTTTTCTTAGCAACTCAATCACTCTATTTCATCCTAGCAGTAATAACAACTCGATTTTTAGTGACCCACCAAAGCACTTAGAGAACAATAGATAAATATGGAAAAATAAAAATAGAATGTGATATGGTGATATTCCGAGATATGGTAACAACTAACATATAATTTATAATTTCTGAGCTATGTTCGTCTTTTCAATTAATAGGTTCCTCAACTCCTGCAATCAAGATGGTTTCGTCCACTTAATTATATTGGAAGTGTCATCCTAAAGGCACACGTTTCTAGATTTCGGAGTTTATCATACATTTTTTTTGGTTTTTCTATTTTATTTTATTTTAACTAAAAGCATCAAACTCTACAAATTATATACAAATTACATAACTACAAAAGATACTCCAACTCATAGCTATTTCTGAACAATAGAGGATAAACACTAAACTAGCTATTTAGTTGGAATTTAACCCTGACTCAGCCAATATATACTTCACCGCCAAGAAAAAATTCCATCTACTTAGAAAGGCTAGTGTTTATTCTAAATTTTTCAAAAATCTCTAAAAGTTAAAGTTTTGTATACGTCAATTTTTTTGTTCATATTATACCCTACCCCCACACTTAAATCAAACAGTGTCCTCAATGTTTCAAACCATTGCGAAAAGAATAAGAGGAATACTTGAAAAAGACAAGGAAGTAAAAATTGGAATTGTGCACCTGATTGACGCATACAAGTAGCATTCAAACTAGACTCCCCATATATCAACAATCTGAAAATTTAAGGGTCTTCCCATAAAACAATCTGCAAATATAGCAAAAGCTTCACAAGAATATTAGCAAATGGTGGGAAAAGTGAAATTATCATCCCACGAGAGTCACCCCCACACTTAGTTCTTTCTACACTCGGAAGTGTATACAAAACGTAAGTGGAAGGCACTTCTATTCGTTCCTCTTGGAAATCCTGCATGGTGTTAGACTCAAACACATATGGTGGATACTTAGATGCAAGAAATTCGGAAAGAACTTTAGAAGCACATAATTCCAGCCTCAAATGAGGTATTTTCCTAAAATATGGATTACCAACTCTATGAGAAACTACTTCAAGTTTGGGAGGATCATCATTAGATAGAGATTCACATAAAGGGTTAGAAAAACCTTGCAAAACCTCTTGTATTTCGGGATCCATGGTACTGCTGGACACTTCCATTCTCACGTCACAAGTATCATCATTCTCACTCGAACTCTTGGCAAGACATTCATTGGTTTCTTCTATAACCAAGTCCTCCTCATCGGAAAAGAAATCAGGGTCTTCTAAAAGCAAATTATCGTAATCCTTACGTTTTTCACAAGTTGACTTCTCATTCAAAGTATCGGCGATCTCTGAATTTGGGGTACGGTGCACAAAGAAGTCATAATCATCATCGCTCTCATACACAACATAAGTCTTACCATCAATAATGGTAGTGTTTCTAGACTCAACTTCTTCCTTTTGAATAGGAGAATGATCATTAAAATCATGAGTTGAACTAGTAGCACTATCATTATCAATATTTTCCAAGGGTTCATCATCCTCGGAATCTTCTTCTTGGGGCTCTTCTCCATTATCAATACGGCGGTTAACCTCATCATGTACGTCCCTAGTAATTGCTTGAAGAGTTTCTTCCGTTGCTCCCTCTTCTTCCAACTGCTCATATAGTTTAGAGAGTTTCTTTAAGCTAACACGTTTTCCGCTACTATTCACAATAGGTACTCTAGACCACGCATCTTCCCTTTGAATGGGTGAAGAATCATAAATACGATCCGGAGCGGGTCTATATACACTATCATATGTTTCACTTGGTACGAAACTCGACACGTTGGGAGTTGAGTTAATCTGGTTCCATGCAGGTCGCAAATCCATGAATTCATTAGACATCTGCGAGAAACTAGATAGCCACGTATGAGAAGTATAACTATCCCCCCATCCTTGTGATTGTCCACTTACATAACCACCAAAAGGTTGCTGCGATGTATGAGAATAATCACAAGGTCTTGTCGAATAATCATCATAGCCAAAATATTGGTTTTGATTATATCCGGCATATGGTTGGAAGTTATTATAAGAGTGAGATTGAAAATCAGAATTATCACCATAGTATGCTTGGTCTTGTGAACCATATATGTTGTTCCCAAAAGGAAACATCTTGAAAATTGCACACAACTAGTTTAGAGACTTACCTCTTGTTCCCAATTGCGCACACGCCAAAAAGAATGACTTATGGTACCTGGAAATAAAATTCTAAAAAGATAAATTAGAAAATGCAAAGAATGAAAATAAATGAAAAAACAGAAAACTAAATAACAACTCAAACTAGCGACCGCTCCCCGGCAACGACGCCAATTTTGACGAGGGTGTCAACCTGTCAATAATAATTTTCTTATGCTACACAAATCTATAAAGAAGTAGTGAGGCAAGTCGAGTTCGTATCCACAGGGAGAAGTGAGTCTAAGTTGTCGATTCAATTTCTGAATATGAAATGCAAATATGAGAATGAGAATGATCAAGGACTTCTTCTCAGTCACAAAACATGAATCTTGTTGATATAGCTAATTTCTGCAAAGTACCCATTACTAATAACCCTAGAATATTTAGTACGCTCAAATATCCCGCAATATCTTCTAATTCACCGGACACGGAAGCGCTCGACTACCGGATTCTACTTGCCAAGTTTCCTAGAGGTACGCTTACTAGGTTTGACTCAATCAAATGCATTAAGCTCCGTGAGATAGGCTATTCCTAGTGACAAACACATAAGCTCGATTCATCTACTAGTGTCATTCAATACATATGATTATTTAACAAAATCCCATCGTCAATAACCATATAGTGCTACTTGTATTCGGAACATCTAGACAATTACGGGTCGAAGAGTTCTCGAATTAGCAATCGAATCATCTATAAACCAATTTAATTTGCAACTTAAATGATTCATAAATTACTCACATAAGCATTATTAGCACGGTAGAGAATAAGCAATAACAAAATAAATTGCAAGAAAACAGGCACTTTAAATATCAATTCGAATTCAAGTTCGGACGTCGAATTTGTCCCTAACCAAATGCAATTAGCTACTGGAATTCATAGCAGAGAAACAAAAGACAAAAGCAACTTTTAAACAACAAGCAAACCAGTTCAGAGAACCCAAGCTGTGGTGAACGCGATGATGGTGGACTGCAACTGCGGAATGTGTGGACTGGTGATATGGAATGATGGCGCTGCAGGCTAGATGAGATAATGGTGCTGGCAGCGAGGAGAACTTGTGGTTTTGCTTGAGCAAGAGTCACTGCTGCTGGTAGTTATTTGCTAGTCTGCTGCCTTGGTGCTGTAGAGTGGTGATTTATATGCTGTAGAAGGCCTGTTGGCAGACTGCAGCTGCCTGGTGATGGTGGGCGCAAACTGCAGGTATAACTCCAGGTGTTGTCTTATGGTATGATGTATGCAGGTGGATGGAGATATGCTGATGGATGCAGGTGGACTGTTGGTGGATGGCAGTGGTATGGAGATGGTATGCAGTGAATGGGTGTATATGCAAGTGGAAGGAATGGTGGTGCTATGCAGATGGTGAATGAATGCAGTATGCAGGTGGGGATGCAAGTGATGGAGGTGGTGATGATTGGAGAGGAGCAGAGAGCTCCTCTCTGGTGGTGATTCAAAACAGGCGTGAGAGGGGGTATGAGATGCTATTTAGCTTTAGGTTTAACTCCTTTCTATATCTTCTCCAAGACCTCTTCCTGTATTTTCGAATCTGAGACTGTAATCAGCTTCAATCCATTCACAATTCAACGGCAGCAAGCTCACTTCTTTCCCTGACTTCACGGACAAACTCTTTCCCCGTTTTGTAGCAACGTTTCCTTCAATCCAGCTCAATTGTTGAGATACCCATGGCTCCAAATCATTCACGGATTCTATGTACATCTTAGCCCTTAATCAACCTAGTTCTGCCGTGTCTATCTGGTGTCGAAAACATCTCCTATCAATTCCAGATTCCCCTGATACACGTCCACCTGAACCATAGCTAGCCACTGCAAGACTAAGCTGGTCTCGGCTCCTGTGTAAAACCTCTCGTGTACCGCCCACAGAGCCATGGCTCATAGCTGCAACCAACCAAGGCAAATTGGCCACTTTCTTGCTGCTCAATACATCTTCTTCTCTGCCAAGTAATCTGTACACGACCCTCAAACCCACGGCAGAAATTGGCATAGGCACTGGTAGAGTGACAAGAGCTTGTAGCAAAACTGGTTCAGGCATTTTTACGAACAGTCTGTATGCCTCCTGCAATGTGGAAATGGATAGAACTCTGCTGAGTTCCTAAGATCATTCAATCTCCTTCCCTGTAATTCAATGCACATATAAAACAAACCCATTCATTTGTAATAATTCATCATCTTTGAATCTTCTTTATTCATCATAAACATCAATGACAGTATCCTACGTTCTTCGCTCTTTCTGCCGAGAACCCAGTCCGTATCATATTTCACAATACTGATTTCATCTCCCTCTCGGCTTCAAATTTCTCACCAAACCCTGTGCAAGCACCCATCAATCCTACGGACTATGGTTGGCAGCGAGGACAGAGCTAGGTCGACGCAGCAGAACTATCTTTCCTCCACAGGTTCCTCGGTTCAGTTCCGTATCCGACTCATCTTGAGAAGCTCATAATCTTCCGGTAATAACCACACGAGCCATTGCTAGCCGGTGGCATGACTTGGTGCAACGGCAGTGAAACTTGGAAGCAAGTCGAGCTCAGTTTTGCTATGAATACAAACTGAACCCGATCTAATAACTCGTGAGATTTAGTAAAAGACAAGCAGGTGGCCCTGAGTAGAAAATAGGTATTCTTTAGTAAACTGCAGCTGGAATTCAGTGACTGCCCTGCTCCAGTAATTTGTGCTTTCCCGTGTCCTCCTGATGTGCTTTGAATCCGCCAATGTTTAAGCTTTCCAAGCAATCAATAAAGCTTATATTTGCCTTCTTTAGCGCCGCATGACTCCAAAATACCTACAAAATGAAAACAAATCATAATATACAAAAAAATACAAGAGAATAACTAAGAAAAGCATACGAAATTGATACTCAAAAGATGTATTTTAGGCTCTTATCATCATTCATAGAAAAAGTGTGTCGACCCTAATCTCCTAAAGTAATTAGGTTTAGTCTCAAAACTTAATAACTGACACATTTGTAACTCATATGTTCCCACAATTGAAAGAAACGTTTTTGGTGGGAAAACAAAGTCAATTTTGGTATCATAGCCTGGGTTAACCACATCAACCAGAGGATGGGTTTCTAACAACTGAACTTCCTTATGGGCATTACTAGGTTCGGGAGAGCTAGTATGAAGGTAATCTAGCACAATGGTTGAGGAACATATATCAAGTCCCACGTGAGGGATCTCTATAAGAGCTGAAGGTAAGGCAAATGGAGAATGATAATCACCCCCAAACTTAGAATTTTGGGTGTCTCTAGATAGACTAGCTATAATTTCCCTAATTTCTAGATCATCAGAATCCTAAAAATGGTCAATTGCTTCTTGTAGGTTATACTCAGGTGATACATCCCCACTCACATTTAAAAGCTCTACGAGTTCATCTTCTTCGTCTAAGACTATAGTTTTTAAATCATTGGACTCTAAAACAATATTCTCAGAATAAACTCTTTCCTCTAAACCATCATCACAATCATATGAAAGATTATCAGAGAAACTTTCTAGTAAAGGCTCATTAACTAAGGTGTCCATCATAGTTACTTCCTCCGATTCACTGATAGGCACAAAAAATAATGGATAATCCAACACACCGCATGCTAAAGGATCATGAACTGCATCGTCTAAAATGGTGGTATCTCTAGTCAAATACACATCCTTTTGAATAGGTGAATAATCATTAAAATTATCGGGATTTGGACCAGAAATAATACTATCATTATGAAGCTCAACTGGAGTAACTGATGGTTTATTTTCAATGATGTTGTAGTAGAAAGGTTCTTTGAAGCTTGTGAAGGAAGAATTTTAGACTTAATAAACTAAAATAATAGAAAACTATATATACAAAATTGTCACAGGATGAAGAATTAACTGGGACTCGGGATTTCACTGTATTTCGTATTCAAATGGTTCAAAAATTAATCCTAGGCAATTATAGCTCAAAACAAAAGAAATATTAACTCTATTCTTTGCCAAAATAGATTTCGTAAAACATCAATTGTAAATTACAAGCATAGTGCATCAAAAGTATCTAAGACTAAGCATACACTATCAAACAAGATGACAATTGATTAATAGAAATCATAAATCATTTAAAATCGGTGCAAAAAGTAAATAAAAGAATTAATCAAATTACCACATTGATGAAATCCAGCTTCCTCCGTTGTCCCAATGTTGGGTTTAGCTTCTCATATTGTAGACACTCCCAAAAGAATTTTTTATTGCTCAAAAGGTGCTTACAATGGTGAAAATGGGAAAAATAATAAAAGCAGCGAATTCGCAACGCTGTTTAGGCGTTACAAACTTCGCTGTTAACAAAGTAGGTGTTGCGAAATGAAGATATACGTTACTAATGAACTGTCACAGAATCTCAAATATACGACACTAAAATACGACTTTTCTGGACAGCATAATGTTCTTCATGTTCGTCTTTTCTGCAGCAGCAGAAACTTCTCCCTGCAACTCGTGATTACTCACTCTGTTGCTTTCTGTTCTAACCCCTATCTCTCCATACCCCTGTACTCAACCCCCATGACCCTTTATATACTCGGAAGCGACAAAATATATCATCTTAACTGCTCCAAATCTTCTCTCTGTCAAACCATAACTCGGGAATATTTTCTTCCCTGATTTATCTTCTTCACGCACTTTTTCTTTCCTTCTAGTCCTCTGCACGCGTCAACTTCCAGCTGATATCATTCAGACACGCTGCCAACACACCGCAGCCACCTGAAATCACAACCAAGCCCGTGTATTCTATTCTCCCTGTGTGCTGCCCTGATTTCTTCAAACCTTCGTTGCAGCCACTTCTAACCGATTCCAAAGCATATACCAAGCCTGTTAAGATCAATCAAGTCTAACCAAGAAGTTTCAGCCATTGAATCTCACTGAAACGCCTTCAAAAATCCAACCCTAACTCTGGTTTGTTGCTGTAAGCTTTTCCCGCCAAAATTCATGCCTAAATTCATTTTCAAACGATGAAGATGGTGTCCCCCTGACCAAGCCGGGGGTGCGAATAGCAGGTGTCCAACTGAGGTGCCCCTTAGTAATTGGGTTACCCTTTATCCAAAATGGGAGTCCGAATAGCAAATGTCCCCTGGGGGTGTTCCGAGCAACTTTTCGAGCCGAATTTTCCATCAATCTTTATTTCCGAAAAAATACCTACAAACACACAAAACACCATAATAAGGACAAAAACGAGTACTAACAATACGTCCCGAGCAAATCTAATCTAGAAAATAAAATGACTACACTTAGCACGTGCAGCAAGCCGTTAAACCGCTAGGTGGCCCTAGTGGCGGAGTGTTGTCTCCGGAGGGTTTACCAGAGGTGTACCCACAAAACCTTTTACTCCAGACCCTAGCTATCTACGCAGAACCTTGGAAGGCACTAAAGAATCTCCTTGGTTGGCATACTTATTGACTACAGGAGGAAGTACCCTGATGCGAAATTCTAATTGATGTACACGAAATCATACTAAAATTCATATAAAGTGA
Organism: Papaver bracteatum; assembly: GCA_023529315.1. Taxonomy (NCBI): domain Eukaryota; kingdom Viridiplantae; phylum Streptophyta; class Magnoliopsida; order Ranunculales; family Papaveraceae; genus Papaver; species Papaver bracteatum. The sequence continues at coordinate 77,120 of JAJJWX010004907.1, read as the reverse complement.
CAAAGCTCTACTCAGATAGTTTCTAGACATCATAAACCGGAGTCGACCAATCACATGAATAGATTAAGAAGAGAAAAACGTGGATGATATTGGCTAGGGTGAACCTATCCTAATGGACTGAGATACTGGTATGAACTAATATCAACACACTAGCATATACAAGGGGACCAGTGGTCGATAATCCTAACTCTAGGTCAACTCAGCTGGCATATACAAGGGTACCAGTGGTCGACTTTATTGTATTTATTCCAGTTGGTCTAGTGGTCTGGTCTATTTTTTTTTTTTTTTTTTTGGTATCTCAGTCACTCTATTTCACCCTTACAATGGTAAAAATAAAAATAAAAGAAGTGATCAGGATTCTTTCGATGTTTCCATCACGAGGATATGGCGAAACTACCATGTTTTCTTTTCTAACACCTGAGCTCTGTGCTTTTATGAATAGACTCTTCTAGATGTTTCCATCTAATCAGATTGGTTCCTCAACTCCTACAACCAAAATGCTTCCATCCACTTAGATTGGTTAGTGCCATCCTTAATAAACATAAATTTCTAGGTTCCGGAGTTTATTTATTGCAACTAAAAAGTTTCTCCCATACCCCCAAACTTAAATCTAACATTGTCCTCAATGTTCTAAAGATAAAGTTAAAAACATGAACAAGGAGAAACTGTTACCATTTGAAGTAAAAGAGTTAAGGAAAGATATTACCGTGTTGCATGAGATTGGGTTACCTCCCTAGAAGTGCTAAGTTTGAAGTCTTCAGCCAGACTTAGGAAAGATTAGTCAACTCGAACCATAAAGTAACAGTCGAAATAACTGCGGGTCTTCAAAACTAAATAGAGTTGACCAAAGGAAACTGCAATGAACCAAGAAAATGAACAAGACTAGCAAGCCCTTACTTAGTTTCCTGATTAAGAAATTTATATCTAACTGTGGTTCAGGTTCTATGAAAGGGTCTAAATAGAAAATTTTCATTGGATGCGTTTCTTCATAGGTGGGATCTGAATCATTAGGTCCTAGAGTCTGGAAAAACTCAAATATGATCTTAGAAGCGCATAATAATAACCTAAATAACTGAGGATCCTCTAAGTCAATAAGATTTGACTTACATAATTGACCACAATGAGAGTAATGGTCATTCTTAAGAAAATGTGTCGATTCTAATTTCCTAAAGCATTTAGGTTTAGTCTCACAACTTAATATTCGACACATTTGGAAATCATAAGTTCCCACAATTGGAAGGAAGGTTTTTGGTGAGAAAACAAAGTCAATCATGGTATCAAAGCCTGGGTTAACCACATCAACCAGAGGATGGGTTTCTAACAACTGAACTTCTTCCTGGACATTATTAGGTTCGGGAGAGCTAGCATGAAGGTAACCTGGCACAATAGTTGAGGCATAAATATCAAGTCCCAAGTGAAGGATCTCTGTAAGAGCTAAAGGTAGGGCACAAGGAGAATGATAATCACCCCCAAACTTAGAATTTTGGGTGTCTCTAGATAGACTAGATACAATTTCCCTAATTTCTAGATCACCAGAATCCTGAAAATGGTCAATTGCTTCTTGTAGGTTATACTCAGGTGATGCATCCTTACTCATATTTAAAAGCTCTGCGAGTTCATCTTCTTTTTCTAAGTATGATGTTTCTAAATCGCTAGATTCTAAAACAAAATTCTCATAATAAACTCGTTTCTCAAAACTATCATCGGCTTCGTAAACAGGAAATACTACATCGTCTAAAACAGTATGTCTAGTCAAATCCTCATACTTTTGAATAGGTGAATAATTGTTAAAATTATTAGGATCTGAAACAGAAGTAACCTTATTGTTATAAAGCTCAATTGGAGTAGCAAATTCCTGATCACTATGCCTAAAACCTTCAGATTCTTCATCAGTACTATCCACATCATGATTATTACTATAATAACATAAAAATGATTGAACCTCATCTACACAAATAGTGTTACCAATTCTATCCTCGTCATCTTGATAAAAATTATTTTCACGGGTAATACTGGAAAGAATGTATTGGCAATTCTGTGTAATTCGAGCAATTCTTTCTTCCGTCTCTAACTCAAGCCTACGTGTCGACTCAGCAAACTCACGTGTTGACTCAGTTAACTTACATGTTGACTCAGCTAACTTCCCGAGGTTATCTTCTAATCAAGGTTTTACTCATTGCTACAGTTCTTTCATCCATAACTAAGTCATTAGTGTCCGCTAACTTATGTGTTGACGACTCAAGTAACTTACGCGTTGACTCAAGTATCCTACGTGCTTCATCTAGCGGAGAGGAATTAAAAGAATCATGCTCGTATGACCGGTACATGTGTGGATAGTAATTGGGCTCACTACGGTATGACCCATAACCTTCAAAAGATCGGCGTTCCCAACCACTATTCACACTATGGTCATAAAAAGGGTGATGTCCATATTGTTCAGTTGGATATTCATATTCATTGTGATGGCTATTATGATACCAGTTTGACATCCTAACTGCAAGGGAATTCTACACAAACACAAACAAGGCTGACTCGACCACAACAAACCTACTGATTTCTAGCAAACAAAAAGCATGATGGCTCCACTTAGATTGTTTCTAGACCAACTTCTAATCCTTCGAAAGGGAATTCGTTACAATTTGAGCAAACCCCTCTGGAATCAATCCGAGTTTAAGTAAGTTGAATAGAGGCGAGGGAAGCTGCTGGAGCTTTGATACCCAAGGCCTCACCGCATTACAGGGCGGCGCAGTCACGCATTCAACTCACAGAAACTTTCATGAACTTCGAAGCATGCTCAAAAGAGTAACCAATATTTTTCGAATGATTTTCCTATTTAGCTCGTTACCCTATCGGTCTCGTTCTATTCCAAATTTTAAGCTTAGGTTCGCGTTTGGTATTGTTTTCCTAAGGCGGGCAAGAAGAGAACGGTGATGAAATCCGAACCCTTATCTTATATGGCCAGGCCTTGCCCTTTACTAGGAATTTAAAACAGCCATTTTCAGTTCTTCAACATATATTCACACGAAGGAAGACAGTAACTCGCTGACAGGGGATTCTCGAGTGTTTCGATAAACTTACCTCCCGTTCCAGACTGAGGATGAACCGCTGAAGTCGACTCGAGCCACGACTCCTATGTCGTGTACGAACCCGAGGGGCCAAGGTGATATCGTAATCACCGTCCTTCTGTGCAAACAGTTTAATATTTAAACTACCCTTCCGTAGGGTTTTTTAAAAAAATAATAATGTCCAAGTCCAAAGTCCAAAAAGTAAAGTGCAAAAGAAAAAAGAAAATTACAAGAATAGAGAAATCCTAATACAATCTTAAAAAATAAACTCTCTTTTTTTTTTCTCTTTTTTATAATAAATAAAAAAAAACAAAAAAAAAATCTTCTTCTTTCGCTTCGCCTTTTACTTTGTCTTTAACTCCAAATCTTTAAGTATTCACCAAAAGCTTTGGCAAAAAAAATTTCGCTCCAAATTCCAAAATCTGTAGTAGAAAGACAAAAACAAAAACGTAAAGAAGAGCAAATAAAATAAAAACAAATAAAAATCTAAAAACTCTAGCCTAAAGACAAGCTCCGTGTCGACGGCGCCAAAAATTGATGGTTTATTTTCAATGATGTTGTAGTAGAAAGGTTCTTTGAAACTTGTGAAGGAAGAATTTTAGACTTAATAAACTAAAATAATAGAAAACTATATATACAAAATTGTCACAGGATGAAGAATTAACTGGGACTCGGGATTTCACTGTATTTCATATTCAAGTGGTTCAAAAATTAATCCTAGGCAATTATAGCTCAAAACAAAAGAAATATTAACTCTATTTTTTGCCAAAATAGATTTCGTAAAACATCAATTGTAAATTACAAGCATAGTGCATCAAAAGTATCTAAGACTAAGCATACACTATCAAACAAGATGACAATTGATTAATAGAAATCATAAATCATTTAAAATCGGTGCAAAAAGTAAATAAAAGAATTAATCAAATTACCACATTGATGAAATCCAGCTTCCTCCGTTGTCCCAATGTTGGGTTTAGCTTCTCATATTGTAGACACTCCCAAAAGAATTTTTTTATTGCTCAAAAGGTGCTTACAATGGTGAAAATGGGAAAAATAATAAAAGCAGCGAATTCGCAACGCTGTTTAGGCGTTACAAACTTCGCTGTTAACAAAGAAGGTGTTGCGAAATGAAGATATACGTTACTAATGAATTGTCACAGAATCTCAAATATACGACACTAAAATACGACTTTTCCTGACAAAGATAATGTTCTTCATGTTCGTCTTTTTCTGCAGCAGCAGAAACTTCTCCCTGCAACTCGTGATTACTCACTCTGTTGCTTTCTGTTCTAACCCCTATATCTCCATACCCCTGTACTCAACCCCCAGGACCCTTTATATACTCGGAAGCGACAAAATATATCATCTTAACTGCTCCAAATATTCTCTCTGTCAAACCATAACTCGGGAATATTTTCTTCCCTGATTTATCTTCTTCACGCATTTTTTCTTTCCTTCTAGTGCTCTGCACGCGTCAACTTCCAGCTGATATCATTCAGACACGCTGCCAACACACCGCAACCACCTGAAATCACAACCAAGCCCGTGTATTCTATTCTCCCCGTGTGCTGCCCTGATTTCTTCAAACCTTCGTTGCAGCCACTTCTAACCGATTCCAAAGCATATACCAAGCCTGTTAAGATCAATCAAGTCTAACCAAGAAGTTTCAGTCATTGAATCTCACTGAAACGCCTTCAAAAATCCAACCCTAACTCTGGTTTGTTGCTGTAAGCTTTTCCCGCCAAAATTCACGCCAAAATTCATTTTCAAACGATGAAGATGGTGTCCCCCTGACCAAGCCGGGGGTGCGAATAGCAGGTGTCCAACTGAGGTGCCCCTTAGTAATTGGGTTACCCCTTATCCAAAATGGGAGTCCGAATAGCGAATGTCCCCTGGGGGGTGTTCCGAGCAACTTTTCGAGCCGAATTTTCCATCAATCTTTATTTCCGAAAAAATACCTACAAACACACAAAACACCATAATAAGGACAAAAATGAGTACTAACAATACGAAACATTGAGGACAAATTAGACACATAAATGTGTCTATCAGTAACCATTTCCTGATCACTATATATGCCTACATATGTAAGATTCTTCATTAACACTATCCTCATAATAATATGAAAATGGTTGAACCTCATCTAAAGTAGTGTCTCCAATTCTATCCTCGTCATCTTGATTAAGTGAATAATAACTATCCTCATTTTCAAGGGTGAAACTGGGAACACTGTATTGGAAATTCAGATTATTTCTAGCAATTTTTTCGTTCGTCTTAGCTATTCGCTTGAGGGTATCTTCTAAAAAAAATTCACTCATTATTGTGGTTCTTTCGTCCATAACTATACCATTCATCTCAGCTAACTTACGTGTCGACTCAGTTTACTTCCTAAGGGACTCTTCTAAAGAAGTAGTAGGAACAGAAGGATCATAAAAAGGACTATTTTTTGATTGTATCCTCTAGAGACGACGAACTAGTATTATAATCTTCTTTCTCGTAAGACTGATGCACGTGTGGATAGTAATTGGGCTCACCATGGTATGACCCATAACCTTCAAAAGGTTTGCGTTCCCAACCACTATTCACACTATGGTCATAAAAAGAGTGATGTCCATAATGTTCAGTTGGATAATCATATTCATTGTGATGGCTATTATAATACCAGTTTGACATCCTAACTGCAAGGGAATTCTACACAAGCACAAACAAGGCTGACTCGTCCACAACAAACCTACTGATTTCTAGCAAACAAAAAGCATGATGGCTCCACTTAGATTGTTTCTAGACCAGCTTCTATTCTTTCGAAAACGAATTCGTTACAATTTAAGCAAACCCCTCTATAATCAATCCGAGTTTAAGCAAGTTGAATAGAGGCGAGGGAAGCTCGGTGGAGCTTTGATACCCAAGGCCTCACCGCATTACAAGGCGGCGCAGTCACGCATTCAACTCACAGAAACCATCATGAACTTCGAAGTATGCTTAAAAGAGTAACCAATATTTTTCGAATGACTTTCCTATTAAGCTCGTTACCCTATCGGTCTCGTTATAGTCAAAATTTTAAGCTTAGGTTCGTGTTTGGTATCGTTTTCCTAAGGAGGGAAAGAAGAGAATTGTGATGAAATCCAAACCCTTATCTTGTATGGCCAGTCTTTGCCCTTTACTAGGAAATTAAAGCAGCTGTATTCAAGACCTCAACATATATGCATACAAAATCATCTAGTAAACCCGCTGACAGGGGATTCACGGGTGTTTTGAATTCTTACCTCCCGTTCCAGACGGGGGATGAACGGTTAAAGTCGACTCGGGCCACGACTCATATGTCATGTACGAACCCGAGGGGCCGAGGTGATATCGTAATCACCGTCCTTCCATGTGCAGTTTATATTTGAACCTACCCTTCCGTAGGGTTTAAAAATAATAATAATAATAATAATAATGTCCAATGACCAAAAATAAAGTCCAAAAAGAAAAAAGAAGTCCAAAAATAAAAATATTACAAAAATATAACCCTAATTACAGTTTCTTAAAAAATAAAATAAAATTATTTACAAAATCTTCTTCTTCACTCCTTTTAGATTTCTCCTTTCTTTCCTTTTTGGGCTTTGTCTTTCTTTTCAGCACTTTCTCTTTTTCTTTATCTTAGCTCCAAATCTGAAAGCAAACAAAAATATCAAAACGCGTAAAAAAGAACAAAAATATAAATAAAACCTAAAAACAAATCTATACACAAGTCGCGTCGGCGGCACCAAAAATTGATGTAATTTTAGATAGTGGTAAGTAAGGTTGTCGTTCACTCGGACTTTGTTGGATTGATTTTAAGTTTTAATAAAAGAAAACACTAAAAAAATAAAGAAAATATATACAAATGATTATAGCAATATCGGTAGAATCTGGGACTCGAGATTTCACTGTTTTTCGTATTCAAGTGGTTCAGAAATTAATCCTCGGCAATTATAGCTCAAAACAAAAATAATTATTGCCTCTTAATATTTGCCAAGATCGATTTTGAAAGCAGTGACTGTAAATCTAAAGCATGAGACATCAAACCATTTAAGTTAAACATGACCCATCAATTGAAATAACAATCATTCAATAAAAATCATAAAACGATTAATAAACAGTGCAAAAAGTATATAAAGAATTAATTTGATTTATCACATGGATGAAATACAGCTTCCTCCCTTGTCCCAGTGACGGGGTTTAGTTCTTCATTATAGATGAAAAGAATAAATAAGAAAAACTAATTCTAGACTTTGTCTCCGTACCGGCCTCCCTTCATTGCTCGAAGTCCTCCACTTTTATATTGATATTGTTTCCTTTTTCATCACTTGGAAAAATAATAAAGGGAAAATAATCGTTTGGTCCTTTTTTAGGTGGGCCCATGAATGTTTAGTCCTTTGGTCAAACGTCTTTACTGTTTGGTCCATAATTATTTAAAAATACTTAAATGGACAAAAATACCCTTCCATATTTTATTTTGGTTTTGGTTTTGTTTTGTAGCAGTTCATTCTTCAAAATGAACTCCTGTTAATTTCTACTTATTTTTTCAGAAATCACCTAAAAAAACAGAGTTCATTCCAGAAAATGAACTCCATATAAAACCTGGAAAAAAAACAGAGTTCATTCCAGAAAATGAACTCCATATAAAACCTAAAAAAACAGAGTTCATTCCAGAAAATGAACTCCATATAAAACCTAAAAAAACAGAGTTCAATCCAGAAAATGAACTCCATATAAAACCTAAAAAAAAACAGAGTTCATTCCCGAAAATGAACTCCATATAAAAAAAAAAAAAAAAAACAGAGTTCATTCCCAAAAATGAACTCCATATAAAAACCTAAAAAAACAGAGTTCATTCCGAGAAATGAACTCCATATAAAAACCTAAAAAAACAGAGTTCATTTCGAGAAATGAACTCCATATAAAAACCTAAAAAAACAAACTTCATTCCGAGAAATGAACTCCACACAAATCTTCATCATCTTCATCGATTTCAACAGCAGCAAAAACATTAAAATCAAAGATTCTTCAACAAAGTTCATCACCAACACGAGCACCCAACATCATCTTCATCTTCATATTCAACACGAGAAGTAAACATCAAACAAAGAAGAAAAAGATGAACAAATCAAACAAGAAGAAAAAAGATGAAGAAATCAAACACAAATCCGAAACTTAAATCAACCAGATCTGAAACACGAGTTCATCTAATCTTCAACACGAGTTCATCTCATCTTCAAACATATGCAGCAGCAGAGAAACATCACAAAATCCTTTACATCTTCATCAACAGTTGACGAAAACTAAAATCTCCGGCGTCTTCATCATCATACTCAACAGCAGCAGTGGCAAACAAAAGAAGAAAACCCCAAAAAAAATCGTCGTTCTTCATTGTCTTCATCTCTGCAAGTCGTAACCATCATCTTTGCAAAAATCAAAAACCTAGAATTCACACAAATCTTCATTGTTTACGGTAGCAGAAAAAAATATATGGAGAGACAAACTAGATCTGAAAATATGTAGGTGAGAGAAAGTAAATATGAAAATGATTTCCTCTCTCTTGATAATTGAGTATATATATGGTCCTTATCCAAAAGGGTATTTCTGCCACTACAAGGTGACATTTACATCATCCATGACATCAGCGTAGGACCAAATGATAATTTATATTACCAAATAGGACCAAACAGACAATTGACTGGATCAATTGGAACGGGAATTGCGACAAGAATATATTATTCCTGCAAGTCGTAACGGCAATTGGACTACACTCTCTCTAATATATTATTCCTAGGACCAAATGGTATTTCCTACAATAATAAAATTGTTGCCATAGTAGATATATATTCTTGTCGCAATTCCCGTTCCTTAATTAAGTGACGAAATGTAAAGCAGGCCGGCTCACGAATTGCACGAGAAAAATGGGACAAATTAAGTAAGTACTTGGTTGACTTTTCCTTAACACATGCAAAAGTGTGGTACCATCTGGACTCCAAGTGCATCCCAAGAGTAAGTATGTGTTGGTGGTGGTATATTTCCACTAAAAACGTGAGAAGTAAGTTCTAACTTATGCATGCACAATTAAAGTGACTTCTCAACCATTACTGCCATTACACCCCAATAACAAATCTTCTGTTTCCAAGTCAAGTGATCCCCCCTTGTATCATACAATGTCCGGTTGGTTTTCACACTAATACTCCCCATGTACAAATGGGCTTATCCAATTCACTCCCCATGCCCGGTATGTACGCGTAGAAGCCCAATATATCAAATTATGCCGAGTTCTCCACCAAAGCTATTTTTACCGGTACACCTAAAAATACAAATAAATAAATAATATTAATAAAAAATAAGGAATAACAATGTATAGAAAATGAGACTAATCAAGACGCAAAAATGCGTTTATCACACCCCCAAACTTAAATTTTGCTAGTCCCGAGCAAATCTAATCTAGAAATAAAATAAAATCAATCCTAACTCACTAGGTGGCCCTAGTGACCGAGTTATAGTCTCGGGATGGTTTACCAGAGGTGTACCCACAAAACCTTTACTCTAGACCCTAGCTATATACGCAGAACCTTGGAAGGCACTAAAGAATCTCCTTGGTTGGCATACAATTATTGACTATAGGAGGAAGTACCCTGATGCGAAATTCCAATTGTTGTACACGAGTTTGCACTCAAGCATACTAAAATTCATATAAAGTGACAGAGCTCTACTCAGATAGTTTCTGAATCATCATAAACCGGAGTCAACCAATCACATGGATAGTTTAAGATGGATGTAGAGAAAAATATGGATGAAGTTGACTAAGGTGAACCTATCCTAATGGACTGAGATACTGGTCTGGACTAATATCTACACACTGGCATATACAAGGGAACCAGTGGTCGATAATCCTAACTCTAGGTTAACTCAGCTGGCATATACAAGGGTACCAGTGGTCGACTTTATTGTATTTATTCCGGTTGGTCTATTGGTCTGGTCTCAATTTATTTTATTTTTTGGTATCTCAGTCACTCTATTTCACCCTAGCAATGGAAAAAAGAAAAATAAAAGAAGTGATCAGGATTCTTTCGATGTTTTCATCACGAGGATATGGCGAAACTACCATGTTTTTTCTTCTAACACCTGAGCTCTGTGCTTTTATGAATAGACTCTATAAATGTTTCCATCTAGTCAGATTGGTTCCTCAACTCCTACAACCAAGATGTTCCCATCCACTTATATTGGTTAGTGCCAACCTTAATACGCATAAATTTCTAGACTCTGGAGTTTATTTATTTATACTGCAACTAAAAAGTTTCTCTCATACCCCCAAACTTAAATCTAACATTGTCCCCAATGTTCTAAAGATGAAATTAAAAACATGAACAAGGAGAAACTGTTACTATTTGAAGCAAAAGAGATAAGGAAGGATATTACCGTGTCGCTTGAATATTGGGTTACCTCCCAAGAAGTGATAGGTTTAAAGTCTTCAGCCAGACATCATAAGGAATTAGTCACCTCATAGAATCATAAAGTAATAGCTGGATTAACTGCGGATCACCAAAACCAAATAGGGCTATCACAAGTAAAAGGAATCTATAACATCCCAAGAAAATTAGCAAATAAAGCACACCCTTGTCTAGTTTCCTGTTTAAGACAACTACTGTAGGACCAGAATATCGCTACAACACTTCTCCGCGAGATTAACAACACTACCCAGCGAACATCATCGCAAGATTTTCAACTACACTTTGTGAGTGTCACAAAAGCAGTCAAAAGAGTGATGTAATAACTGACGATTAAAGAAAACATGAGAAAAGCATGTTTATCCCGCGATGGTTACAAAGCTTGCGAGAATGAACATCGGAACTATCGCGATACAATCGCAGAACCAACCCGAAATAAGAGGAAAACTTAGCTGTCATCCACTATGTAACTACCCTATAAATATAGACCCAAGATGTCCAGAAGAGGATGATGTATTTTTGAGAGTTAAGAAAGTCTTGAGGAGAGAGAAACTTCAAGAGAATAGTTGTAATCTTGAATTCTTCCATTTCTGTAAACATTTCTAAGAACAAAATAATAAAGTGTCGTTTTTAATCTTCAATTGTGAGTTGATTATAGCAAAATCTTAACAAGGGTGTAGTGTGGGATTTCCTGCAACTACATTTTGGCGCCCGAAACAGGGAGAATCAAGTTAATAAATCTCTAATTATAATTTGAAGATTTGAAGAAATTGTTAGAGTTGAAGAAATGGCTAGAAGAAGAAGAAATACATCAGAACCACCAACAACTGTAAGGAGAAGTAAAAGACTTGCAGGAGGAGAAACAAAATTATTAGGAGAATCTTCAAGGATAATAACTAGGAGAAATAGAACAAGGATTGAAGGAGAAGATCAAATTCCACAACCGAATCAACAAACACCGATACAAAATAGAAATGTGGATTATGATAGAGTGAGTGTGCATACTTGGAGATCTGATTCGATGGAAGATGTAGAAGATCAACAATTAAGAGACGAAAGAAGAGAAGAAAGAAATCAAGGAGTGGTTGAAGGATTAATTCATGGAGAAGGCGGAAATAAAACAACAGATGATCCAAGACAAAGAATACAAGAGGAAAGAAGATTAGAGGCGGAAGAGCGTGAAAACTTAACAAGACGAAATCACGAGTTGAGAATGGAGAATTTGAGATTACAAAATAGAAGATCAAGAAGTACTGTTAGATCGAATTCAAGATAATTAAGAGAAGAATTAAGGTGAAATTCCCCAATAAGAAATGCTATAGGAAATATCCAAGAGGAAATGCAAAATCTAAATGAAGAGCAACGTCATAGAGAAGAAGAGGTAATAGAAGATCGCCATGATCCGCGTGGCGAAAATTTGGATAATAGACTTAATAACAGAAATCAAGAGGGAAGAGACAACCAAAATGATGAAGATAATCCAGATACTTCTTGTGCAGTGAAAGAAATAGTCTGCTTTTTCCACTCTTTTAATGGCGATGCTTTTGTAATATTCATTATCTCTCTTCCATCTGCATCTCTCGCAAAGACTCTGCTTAAAACATTGTCGTGGAAGTCTTCTATAGTATTGTATGAATGTATGATGGAGTTACAAGATAGATTCTTTGCTTTTGCTCCTACTTCTATCACAAATGTTTCTTCTCCTTTTGTTGTATTCACTTTGTGAATTTCTGGAGCTGGGGGTAGTTGCTGAGACTGTAGGTGATCTCTTAGAAAATGGTTTAATTTTCCCTGGTCTATCATCCTCAAAATGATTCTTTTTACATTCCTGTAGTTGTTTGTTGTGTGACCATGAAAATTATGATAAGAACAAAATTCTAGACTTCGATTATTTGGATGTGGTTCTTTTCCCATATTCCAGGGTACGGGTATGTCCTCCATCAAAATTATAGCCTCCCAAATTTTCTCTATGCTAGCATTTAGAGGTGGCATCTTAATTTCTTCCCATATTATCTTCTGACTTCCTTTCCCTCTATAATAATTTTTCCTTTGTCCACCATAAGTCTCTTGCGGTTGATCAAGCCTCTGAATTTTATTATTTCCACTTCTACTGAAAAAATTTCTTTCCCTTTCGAATTCTTCTTGATCTCTACTTCCCATAGCAACTAATTTATGTTGACCACCATCCGTACTCTTTTCTTGCTTCACCTGCGAAGTGCTCGCTACTTTATTTATTAACCTAGGAAGTAAACTTGCGTTTGTTGCACCTGAACTGGTGTTCGCAATAGGATATGACTCCATCTCGTTTTGTTTCTCCTCCAATGCAATGTATTCTTCTTGTAACTCTCGCAGCTCCATCATGGTGATTGTATTTTTGATTCTGAAAATTTGTATGTACAACAGATTGGTTGCGAACATAGCATTAATGAAAGATAAAATGAGGTATCTCTCATCCACTCTTCCTGCCATTTCATTACACATTGTCTTCCATCTTATGGTTAGATGTTTCAAACTCTCGCCAACCCTCTGTTTTAACCCATATACATTTTCAATGCCAGGTCGTGAATAATTGTTACTTATATACGCCCCTAAGAATGTGGTTTGTAGATGATTGAAACAAGTTATAGTGTTCTTGGGTAGCCCTTCAAACCATTTCAGAGCTTCGCCAGTTAGGCTAGATGCAAAATATTTGTACAATACAACATCATGGTTTTCCCACTGCAACATACACCTAATATAAGCCTTGATATGTTGAATAGCACAAGTAGTACCATCAAAAATACTGGTTAGTGCTGGCAAGTTTCACTTTGGGGGTATTCCTCCTAACTGTACTTCTTGGGTGAATAGAGTTTTCGCAGCTTCTTCAATGGCCTTATCAAGTTGCCTTCTGCCTTCCTCTCTTCTGTTATTTAACATTCCCCTCATTTCTGATAACTTTCACAAGATCTGTTCATTCCGAGCTGAATTTTGCTCCATTGGTCTTTTCAGTGCAGCTTCCCTTCTTCTGCGCTCATGTATTTCTTGCCTTGCAAGATTTTGTGTTTCTTCTTCAGCATTTTCATTCTGCCTTCTTCCGCGATTTTTTTCTTCACCTCCTTCATGAATTCGCAAATGATTATGCCTTTCATTTTCTATTCTGCGATTTTCTTCATTTCTCATCGTTTCTCTTCGTTGTCTTTCTATTCTTCTTTGTATTCTATCATATTCCTCATTGATATTATCATTGTTGCGATTTCTTGCGCATCTCCTTTCTCGATTATCATGATTGTTCTGACGTATTGCTTCTTGAAACTCTTGTTCTTCCATTTCTGCTCTCAATCTTTCTCTCTCGCAAGCTAGACGTGCTTGTTCAACATAATGTCTCTCAATTTCATCCTCAATTATTCTTCGGTTTCTTTGAATTTCTCGCTCATGTAATATTCTCATACCTTCTTCTCGATTCTCTTCACCATCTTGGTTATTTCCACCTTCTTGATTTCTATTACCACGTCTATTATCCATAGTTTCACCACGCGAAATGTAGCGATCATTAATCATCTCTTCTTCTACATAACGCTGCTCTTCATTTGGATTTTGCATTCCCTCTCGAATATTTTCACCAACGTTTCTCACAGGGGAATTTTTCCTTGCTTCTTCTCTAAATGATCTTGAACTTGATCTTGCAGTACTTCTCGATCTCCTACTTTGTAATCTCAAATTCTCCATTCTTAACTAGTGATTTTGTCTTGTTAAATTTGCGTGTTCTTCCGCCTCTAATCTCCTTTCCTCTTGTATTCTTTGTCTTAGAGCCTCTACTGCTTTATTTTCGTCATCTCCATGAATTAATCCTTCAACTGCCTCTTGATCTCTTGCCTCTCGCCTTCAATTTATTAATTGTCGGTTTTCTGCTTGTTCCATTGAATCTGATCGCCAAGTATGCACGCTTACTCTGTCATAATCCATAGTTCTATCTTGTATCGGTGTTTGCTTATTTGGCTGTTGGATTTGATTTTCTCCATTATTCCTTGTTCTATTGCTCCTTGTTCTTAATCTTGAAGATTCTCCTATTTCATTTGTCCCTTCACCTGTAATTCTTCTACTCCTCCTTACGGTTGTAGGTTGTTCTAATGTATTTCCTCTTCTAGCCATTCCTTCAATTTTGATGTATCACGTAAAAATCTTCTCCAATTTCTTCAAATTCTTACAAATCACAGCTTCAATCTTTGCTTAGAAATATCCCTGTTTCTAGCGCCCTTATGTAGTTGCAGGAAATCCTACACTACACCCCTCACAAGAATTCATAAGAATCAACACATATTTGAAGATTAAGAATAACACTTTTATTGATTAATTCTCAGAAATATTACAAGATATGGAAGAAATTAAGAATACAATCACTCACAAGAACTTTCTCTCTCCTCAAAACTTTCTTCACACCCCAAAAATGATCTCTCCCTTTCTGAGTCTATTAATTCTCTTTATATAAGATAGTTACATAGTGGATGAAAGCTAAGTTATCCCTTATTTTCGGATCAGACTCGCGATACTCTCGCAGTAGTTATAATATTAACCCTCGCAGACGTTTGTAATCTTCGCAGCATCATCACGCTTTTCTCATGTTTTAGTTATCGTCATCCACTACGTCATTCTTTCAATCATTCTGTGACACTTGTAGTGTGTCATTGAATAGCTCGCAGAACTGTCGCTATAAATCTCGCAGTAATATCGATGTGGTGATATTCTGATCCTACAACTAAGTCTCGGTCTAGGATAGTTAAGTATAGTTGAGCTCCAGACTCCATGGTGATTATCTTATGAAGAAGAAGAACTACTCAAGGAACCGGTGGAACTTCATCCGGCCAAAAAGGTATGTAGAGACTTGAACTTATCTAGCACTCAAGATTCTATCTATATCCTCTTCTTGGGACAACAGTCGTATAAGTATGATAGTTTTCAAACATACACATTTGTTATTTTGAGCCGAGTTTACTCGCCAATCTTTTTCTCGAAATATGTGTTGGTAAGCTTTCGTTTTAACTACTTTCATCTTTATCCATGATGAAAGTCATGATGACGTTTCAATCTCAAAAATGGCTTTGATGAAGATAATCGATTCTTTATGTCTAACGACTATTAACATTATAGAAGAATGTTTCAATGATTGAAATGTAGAGTTGAGGTTACGTAACCACCTATGGATATAAGCATATATAGTGTGTTCGCACATTAGTGTAAAACTCCATGTACCGGAAACCAAGTGCGTGCATATGTGTGCATGCGTTATTGGTGAATGAGACAGGTTGGGAACGGGTACCCGTACGCGTACTGGCGAAAGTTCACGTCCGTGAATTTCTTCTGAGTTTGGAGTTTACGAACTTACAAACCAGTCACCTTAGGTACGCGTACTCACGGAAGTTTTCATCCAAGAATTTCTGCTGGGTTTTCAAACCCAATTCCGGTAGCTAAGGTACGCGTACCCAAGCTGGTTATTTCTCACATCGGTTGTTCATGAACTTAAACAATAAAACAATAAGGAATGCAATCTTTGCAAATCGTGGCTATATTGTTCATGAATTAATTCAAGTGAATCAAACCGATTTTTTGCTTCAATTGTGTCTTGTGTAGTATATAAGATTTCCTTGCAACTGAAAAACTCTTGAACTAGTTCTTATGAGTTATTTGAACTAGTTGTGAGAAGATGTGTACAGTTGATATGAAAGTACTCATGTGGCTAACCATTGGTCAATCATTTGTGAACCAACTAATGTACACGTTTAGGTACGATTACTCAAACCTAAATGAAATACATTTCATTTGTGTGTGTGACAAGCTAAGTTTCGATCTAACGGTTGAAAGATATTAGATTGGATAAATCAGGTTTTTCATCTAACGGTGAATATTGAATGCTTTGTTACCAAGGTAACTTGGATTGCAAACCCTGAATTGAAAACTATATAAGGAGACGTCTAGCAACTGGAAAAAAACTAATCCCCACACCTCATGTGTGATACTAGTTGGTTTGCTAGAGTCGATTCTCCTTTAGTCGTAGGTTTTTTCTAGAGACCCTGTCGATTAACGACTTAAAGACTTCATTGGGATTGTGAAGCCAGACGAAACTACTTCTCTTGTAGTTGAGCGATCTTGCCATTTTATATCGTACGAGTTCAATTAAATAATTGGCTTGAGATTATATCTCTGATAGGGCAAGATAAAAAGAAATCATAAACATCTTCGTCTCATCGTTTGTGATTCCGCAATATCTAGTTTCACTACCATACGATTTAGATTATTGTGAGATGATCAATAATTCTAGGATGTTCTTCGGGAATATAAGTCCGGGTTATTGATTGGTTCCTGTTCACCTTGATTTTATCAAAAGACGGAACAAAACTCATAGGTTTATCTGTGGAGACAGATTTCTCTATTATTGTAGACTTTTCTGTGTGATACAGATTTGTTTATTCAAGTCTTCGACTTTGGGTCGTAGCCACTCTTTGTTGTGGGTGAGGTCACCTAAGGGAATCAAGTGCGTAGTATCCTGCTGGGATCAGAGATATAAAGAGCGCAAATGTACCTTGAACCAGTGTGATATTGATTAGGGTTCAACTACAGTCCAGACCGAAGTTAGTTTATAATAGGCTAGTGTCTGTAGCGGCTTAATAAGTATGGTGTTCAATCTGGACTAGGTCCCGGGGTTTTTCTGCATTTTCGGTTTCCTCATTAACAAAACTTCTGGTATCTGTGTTATTTCTATATTCCGCATTATATTTTGTTATATAATTGAAATATCACAGGTCGTGCGTTGTATCGATCAATTGTGAAATCCAACCTTTGGTTGTTGATTGGAAATTGATTGATCCTTGGATATTGGTTTTTGATACCATCCAAGTTTATCTCTCTTGTATTTAATCGAGATATAAAAACTCTTTGATATACTTTTCTATTAATTGAATCTAACTGTCTAGTTAATTCTCATAAAAGTATATTGGAGTTTGTCCATACATATTGCTAATCGAAATATTGGGTGAGGTTGTTAGACCCCCGCTTTTTCAATTGGTATCAGAGCAGGCAAACACGTTCAAGACCTCAAAAGTCTGTGTTTGTAGCGATCTGACTCTATGGACAGAGGTGTTATCTCTATTGAAGTACCACCAGTCTTCGATGGTTCTAATTACTTATGTTGGAAAATTGATATGCGAGTTTTTCTTCAAGCGCGTTATTTTTAATCATGGGTATATGTTGTTAATGGCTATAATGCTCCCGTTGTTGCATTAGGTAACGTTAATGTTCCAAAAAATATTGGCGAATACGATGCTGCTGAGACACTTGCTGTAAAACAAAACTCAGACGGTTTGAATGCCATCATACATGCCATTACCCCAAATCTTCAGCACCATGTGTCAGATTGCACTAGGTCTAAATATGCTTGGGATATCTTAGAAACCGCATTTGAAGGTAATTCCATTGAAAAGGAAGCCATGCTTCAAAAGCTAAATTCCGATTAGGAAAATTCATTTGATGAGTTTAATCACAAAATGTCTGAAATTGTTAATGCATCCTTTGCTTTGGGTAAGACTATTCCTGAAAAGGACATTGTGATGAAAATTCTCAGATCGCTGCCATCTAGATACGATTCTAAGAAGCATCCCATCGTAGAGGGCAATAACCTTGATACTCTCTCCATGAATACTCTGGTTGGGAATTTAAAGATTTTTGATCTTGAACAACAACAGCGAGAAAAACATCATTTGGTAGTAAACTCTGTTACCACAACTGATAAGAAATCTCGCTACCCAAAAGTGATTGAAAAAAATGAGAATACCTTTAATTCATCTCTTTCATTGTTCATACAACAGTAGAAAAATATACTCAGACAGAGTAAAAGAAAGTCTCATAAGAAAGATATTCAATCAATAAGGGAAATAATAAAGATCAAAAGAATCATAAAAATAAGTCTTGCTTAAAGTGCTACAGAAGTGTTCATACTTCAAAAAAATCCTGATGAGAAGGTTAATGAGTTAACAAAGGCTTGGATGGCTACTCTTGACTACTGTCTAGAGGAAGAAGTCTGTGTAAGTTCATTTAACTTCTTTGCTGAAAATCCCATGTGTTCGTCAAATAGTCAAGTCCACTCCAAACTACCCAATCTTGTTTCCTCAAAGGAATAAAGTCTAATGATAAGGATTGAATATTTGGAAGATCAACTGGATGTTCCAAGACAAGAAATCACAAACGTTCGCAATTGTGATTCTAATAAGAAATACCATCTCTCGACTATTTCTTCTCAGCAAACTTCTCTTGACCCTATATCTAACGAAAAGGATGATATAGAGAACCACAAAATTGTTTCAAAAAACTTTGAAATCTTGTTTGAAAATCAGGATAATGACTTAAGCACAAAAAATCAAGACATTATCTCCTCAATTAAGACGTACTTACTAAAAAGGAAAAAGAAATCTTCCAAGTGTACTATCAAAAGTACAAAAGAGAAGTGCAAGGGCACTTGTAGCCCACATAGATCAACAAATAGATCTCTCAAAATAGTTCAAAAAGGAATGAGTAAAGCTCTTAATTCTGTTCACTTGAAGGCTGAACATAATCAAGATATAAGTACTCCCTTGAGATGGAAACCTCCCAATCCTATTATGGATAGGAAGGAACTTATTTTGTAGGAAGAATAAAAAGATCGTTCTTGTACCCTCATTTCTCAACAAGAACCATATCCTACAAAGAGGGGTGCATATCTGTTTTTAGGTTGTTTTTAGTCTCTGTTTGGTTTGATTAAGATTTTTTGGTAAACATTCATAAACGGTTTCTCCTTTAAAAACCGTTTTCTCATACCCTTCCTTGATTAGGGTTTTGGTCAAAGATCTTCATGAAATATCTTCTCCTTTAAGAAGAAGTTTCATTCCTTGAAGAACTGAGCATTTCATTTCTCTCTTCTATCATGTCTTCTTCCAGTCTCTCAAGCAAAGAAAGTGATGTATGGACAGTCCTATTTCCATCCAAAAAGATTCGATTCGACTCATCTGATAACGAACTGTGCTCTGACAAACGTGATGCTTCTTTTGATGAAAATCCGTTTGTATCACAGTTTGAGAAGCTCTCCTTGACCATGAATCTCGTTCTGGAACAAGTAAGTACTCTGAAAAATGAACTGGCTTTATCCTCTAAAAAGTTGGAAGAAAAAATTAAAAACCTCGAATCAATGATAGATCTAATTGAAGATGGGCTTGGAGAATATTGGGATTATGAAAAAAAAAACTGAAAGTAAGTGAAATGTTCTTTTTGTCTAGAAAGTCTTCTTATGAGAATTTTATTCTTGTGTTTTAGGAAGAATAACTAGAGTTTGGAATAGCCATTATTATGATTACACATAGCTATGTCCAACGTTTTCATCTTTTGTTTTTTGATTTTTTAACTCTAAAATTGTTTGAAAGATGATTTTTGCAGTATTAATCTTTATGGTTTTATATATTACAATATTTTATGGGATATGTGTGTTTGTGTCCGTGAACTATTATTGTCCCATACGATGTCAAAAGTTATCTCTTTTATATGTCGATATGCAAGTATTGATACAAGATCAATGAACTTTTGACAAACAAAAGTTAAGCCTATTATGTCAATTCATTGATGGAAGATAGGTTAAAATCTTTTGTTTACAAGGATTATGTCTATTGTATGTCATTGTGCAAATAGTGATAAAAAATAGAATGAATCATTGTCTATGCCGCAGTATTGATCTTTTCCTGATCCATTTTTTTATGTGTGTACTGCAATGCTCCATAAGTTTTCTTGTGTTAAGCATAAAACGATTGAGTTTAATCATTTTTTATGGTTAACAAAGTCGTAGCTCCGTATGTCGAGCATGTTAAATTAAATTGATCACTTTTGTGTTTAATTTGATTGAGTATTCCGATTGAATTAATCATGAGTTTTCTTGTGGTTAGTTTAATTGAGAATTTTGGATATAGAAAATCATTTCTTATGGTTTTTGGTGTCCAATAAAATCCTTCTTTTCTCGTAAAAGTTAGGTCACTCTTGTTGTTCTCTCGGGAATGACATCAAATGGGGGAGAGTTCTTTTGAACTTGCGCTTAATTTACATATCTTTGTGGGGAGTGCGGCTGGGGAATTTTTAGGGGTTATCTTGTATCTTTATAATCTCCTTGATGAAGGCATTTAGCTTTGGCTTTATGATTGCATCTAAACAAGTTAATATGTCCTTTTCTTTGGTCTTGAAGCGTCTCCATGAAAATTTCATTAGGATCCCATTTTTGTACCTTTGCCA
This sequence comes from Papaver bracteatum, assembly GCA_023529315.1. Taxonomy (NCBI): domain Eukaryota; kingdom Viridiplantae; phylum Streptophyta; class Magnoliopsida; order Ranunculales; family Papaveraceae; genus Papaver; species Papaver bracteatum. The sequence goes on along the minus strand of JAJJWX010004907.1, from coordinate 56,329 downwards.
ATTTTATTGACAAAAGGGGGGATAATTAATATGTAGTTCACACTACAAATACATATGATTTACGTGCTCACGGGTCATTATGTAAGGGGGAGTATTTTTTTGTGTTGAGACGAAAGTATTGACTAAGAGGGAGTGATACATATCACCATAGTATTGTTGTCGAAGTTGTGATATAAGAACTTTGATGGTGTGTAATAATATTATGACACTGTATGACAATGATCGAGAGCTATTGTTTTCTCATTGTTATGGCTACGAGACTTTAACAAATATGATGCTGAACTGAACATCTATGGAATCATGGGAGTACTTGTAAAAGATGAAGTTTTCGAGTAATATTGAAGCACCAAGGAGATCAAGCATGCGGACGAGAAGCTACAAAGTTTTATTTATTTTTTAATCCATATGCATTGATATTTTCGTCACTAAAATTGACAAAGGGGGAGATTGTTAGAGCATTGCTCGGTCGAACTCGCATGCATTGCTATTTCAAGTATGTTTGTCAATATTAGTGATCAAAACTATACGTCTTGATTTCTAGTTTACTTACGACTAAGTCTCGGTCTAGGATAGTTAAGTATAGTTGAGCTCCAAACTCCATGGCGATTATCTTATGAAGACGAAGAACTACTCAAGGAACCGGTAGAAATTCATCCGACCAAAAAGGTATGTGGAGACTTGAACTTATCTAGCACTCAAAAGTCTATCTATCTCACTCTTGAGACAACAGTCGTATAAGTATGATAGTTTTCATACATACACATTTTCTATTTCGAGCCGAGTTTACACGCCTATCCTTTTCTCGAAATATATGTTGGTAAGCTTTCGCTTTAACCACTTTTATCATTATCCGTGATGAAAGTCATGATGACGTTTCAACCTCGAAAATGGCTTTGGTGAAGATAGTCGATTCTTTATGTCTAACGACTATTAACATTATAGAAGAATGTTTCAATGATTGAAATGTATAGTTGAGATTACATAACCACCTATGGATATAAGCATATATAGTGTGTTCGCACATTAGTGTATAAATCCATGTACTGGAAACCAAGTGCGTGCATATGTGTGCATGCGGTATTGGTGAAGGAGACAGGTTGGGTACGCGTACTGGCGGAAGTTCATGTCCGTGAATTTCTACCGAGTTTGGAGTTTAAGAACTTACGAATCAGTCACATTAGGTATGTGTACCCGTACGCGTACTCACAGAAGTTTTTATCCTAGAATTTATGCTGGGTTTTCAAACCCAATTCCGGTAGCTAAGGTACGCATACCCGTACGCATACCCAATCTGGTTATTTCTCAAATCAGTTGTTCATGAACTTAAACAATAAAAAAATAAGGAATGCAATCTTTGCAAACAGTGGATATATTTTTCATGAATTGATTCAAGTAAATCAAACCGATTTTTCTTCAATTATGTATTGTGTAGTACATAAGATTTCCTTGCAATTGAACAACTCTTGAACTAGTTCTTATGAGTCATTTGAACTAGTTATGAGAAGATGAATACGGTTGATATGAAAGTACTCATGTGACTAACCATTGGTCAATCATTTGTGAACCAACTAATGTACACATTTAGGTACGGTTACTCAAACCTAAATGATAAACAATTCATTTGCGTGTGTGTGACAAGCTAAGTTTCGATCTAACGGCTGAAAGATATTAGCTTGAATAAATCAGGTTTTTCATCTAACGGTGAATATTGAATACTTTGTTACCAACGTAACTTGGATTGTAAACCCTGATTTGATAACTATATAAGGAGCCATCTAGCAACTGGAAAAAACTAATCCCCATACCTCTTGTGTGATACTAGTTGGTTTGCTAGAGTCGATTCTCCTTTAATCATAGGTTTCTTCTTGAGACCCTGTCGATTAACGACTTAAAGACTTCATTGGGATTGTGAAGCCAGACGAAACTCTTCTCTTGTAGTTGAGCGATCTTATCTTGCCATTTTCTATCATACAAGTTCAATTGAATATTTGGCTTGAGATTATATCTCCGATATGGCAAGATAAAAAGAAATCGCAAACATCTTCGTCTCATCGTTTGTGATGCCGCAATATCTAGTTTCGCTACCATACGATTTAGATTATTGTGAGGTGATCAACAATTCTAGGCTGTTCTTTGGGAATATAAGTCCAGCTTATTGATTGGTTCCTATTCACCTTGATTTTATCAAAATATGAACAAAACTCATAGATTTATCTGTGGGAGACAGATTTATCTATTATCCTAGACTTTTCTGTGTGATACAGATTTGTTTATTCAAGTCTTCGACTTTGGGTCGTAGCAACTCTTGGTTGTGGGTGAGATCAGCTAAGGAAATCAAGTGCATAGTATCCTGCTGGGATCAGAGACGTAAGGAGCGCAACTGTACCATGAATCAATGTGATATTGATTAGGGTTCAACTACAATCCAGACCAAAGTTAGTTTGTACTAGGCTAGTGTCTGTAGCGACTTAATACAGTGTGGTGTTCAATATGGGTTAGTGAAAAGGCGAGGGTACCCAAATATACTCCAATCAATTACTTTTCCTTTTTATAAGTCATTTCCCCGAAAGTGATTGTCTATGGACTGAGTTGAGACAATACAACAAATCGGTTCACAATTTGTTGTGATCATCTATGGATACGAGATCGAGACAATACAACAATAAAGTGTGTTTACTTGTGTTTGTGGGTGAAAACTGTTTCTGCTGATTTCGGTAATTTCGGGTGTATGAGTGAGAAACGAATTTAAACCCTAAATAATGTACTGCAAGGGAGTACTTTATATTCGAGAAATCAATCTGTACAACCAAGAAATGGCCGTTCCAGACTTTCCTCGGTCATAAAGTGAAGGAGAATGGGTTGGTTTTGGGGAGGGAAGCAAGAAAAGTGATGAGACCAGAATAGTTGATTCTGGAAGAGTAGTTGTGTTACGACTTATATCAGAAAGTGGGAAGCTAGCATATAGAAAGCTAGCCAGCGTTTTTTGAGTGGGGTGTGTTCCTGACTGAACTTGTTATTCGGTGGAAATAGGTAAAACCTATTTATACAAGTCGAAGTGAAACGTACTCTGGTCTCATTAAGGAATGGAAAAATGGGTGAGTAAATGGGAGGAGGTGGTAAGGTTAACGCATAGAATTGATGTTCCATAAAAAGGAGCGTTTCACCATTAACTTCCCTGTATTTACTAACCGCCTCATCCTTATGACACTTCTTTATGACGGGCGTAGTGTACGCCGCAGGCTGTAAACCGCCAAACCAATACCCAAAGAGGATCCCCCAGTTTGTGATATGTGTTGATGTCTCGAATGTTCTTGTGGAAAACATGTAGCATATTGTTGTTTCCTGGCAAGTCGATCTTGGGAGATTTGCTAGCTTGGTGACCTTAGACGGTCGAGATTTTGCATCTTAAGAGGAAAGGTAGCCGTTGATCGTCACACGCTTTCGTTTGTTGGTGTCCGCATAGGGAAGGCCAGTATGGTGACACGGCTAGGTTGGCATGCCATTGGTATGGCATGGTGGCGCGACAAGGTTGGCATATCATTAGCATGGCATGCCTTGGCGTGACCAAACGAGGGTCTTGGGTCAAAGGTTACCATGTGTTGTCTGGTAACCTTGGACGGCTAGGATTTTCTCCTGGGACTGAAGGGCGACCGTTGATTGACACATGCCTTCATTTTGGTAGCCGCGTAGGGAATGCCAGGATGGTGGCGCAGCTAGGTTAGCATGCCGTTGGAATGGCATGGTTTGGCGTGGCCAAACTTAGGTTTTCAGGCCAAAGGTTACCATATGTTTTCTGGTAACCTTAGATGGCTAGGATTTGCTCTTGGGATTGAAGGGGGACTGTTGATTGTCGCACGCCTTCGTTTTGGTAGCCGCGTAGCGAAGGCCAGCATAGTGGCGCGGCTAGGTTGGCATGCCGTTGGCATGGCATGGTTTGGCGTGGACAAACTTAGGTTTTCGGGCCAAAGGTTACCATGCGTTGTCCGTGTAGTTGCAGGAAATCCTACAACTACACCCTCAGTAGAATTCATAAAACTTTAAGAAGTTCTTGATGAAAAATAATAATTTACTGATTAATATTCTCAACTGATTACAAAGAAGTATGTTAATGGAACTTAGAACAGTTACAACTTTCTCTGTTCTCTCTCCTAAGACTCCTCCTAACTCTCACTTCAAGAACCTCTCAAATTTAACATTTGATCTACTATTTATAGTGAAATCTGTACAACTGTATATAGCTTGCGAAGTATCGCGACTTCTATTCGTAAATTTATTCTATATTCGCAATCTCTTCACATTTTTCCCGTGTTTCTTATATCATCGCATTTTCTTGCGACACTTTCCTCCTGTCTTTGTTACTACATTCGTAACCCAACCTCTTACGATATTCGGTACCTACTACATCTTGCCTCTTCTCATGTCATTTATGCGAAGAAGTAATGATCGTGAGAATATAACCGTTACAGAATTCGAACACGTCTTTTATAACTGTCTTTTCCTAACTATTCCCTTATATATATATATATTCCTTTTATTCCCTTCCTTATCTTTTCTACTTTCTCTTTTTACTTCTGCAACTTCATCTTCTTCTCTCATCACTTCTTCGATTATCGCCTTCTCTTCCTATTAATCCCATCATGAGTTCTCCGGGGTAATTTTCTTTTATCTCTCGCATCTTTCACTTGTTTATCTCTTTTATTTCTGTTTAATTCATTGTTTGATTTTGATTTCTTTCAGTAAAATTGCTCCTCAGGTGAAACCTTCAACTAAAAGCTCAAGCCCTATCTCTCGGAGAAGAAAATCCGAGAATCAAAAAGTAGTTAAAATACTCTGTCTTCCTTCTGAAACAATATATTGTTGCCTCAGTTTTTAATCTACATTTTGATTCGTAGGTCGGTGAAAAATCCAACCTTACCAAGAGATCTCGTATTATCAAATCCAAGCCATCAATTTCAATCAGTGATTTCCTTCCTGTAATTGATAAAGAATTTTCCTCTCCTTCTCGTGAAAGCACTTCTTCGCAAACTCCTGCCTCTACTCCATTACCCAGTTTTCAGTCTCCCATCCCTGTCAATTTATCAACACTTCTTCAAGATCAACCTTCGCAAGCTACCTTCTCAACCCCTTATCTTGAAAAACCCATTTTAACTCATAATCCTTTGAGTGATGTTGTTCCAAGCAATTTACAACTTGCTCTTATTCCTTCGAATTCTTCTCCCCTTCCTCAAGAAGTTCAAGATGGAATTTATTCATCTTTTCAGATGTTATCTGATGTTTTGAGTAATACTGCGAAGTCTTCCAATGTTCGCTCGCAGTCTGAATTCTGCGAAATGCTTAACAACTTCATCAATCCTGATGTTTCTATTTCACGTCAAACCCTGGAAAAAGAAGTTGAACTGCTTCGCCAAACTCAGGAGTCTTTGAAAGCGGAGTGTGAGAATCTTCGTAAAGAGAATCATCAACTTCAAAATGATTCTCTAGATTGTGCAATCCTTCGTAAGAGGAATGATGCATTAAATGGTATTGCTACTATCTTTATATTTTCTCCTTTTGTTTGTTTCTATTTCTCGCATGTTTGAAACACCCATTAAAACCCATTCCCCTTTATAGAATCATTCCAGAAATGTAGAATGTTGGTACTTCATCATGAATCAGACACAAAAGAATCTCAAGCCAAGCATGAAAGTCTTTTGAACCAATTTTCCCACTTATCTAGTCTTCATTCATGTGATCTTGATAATTTAGATGCCCTTTTCCAAGAGAATACCCAACTAATTTACGATCAAAATTTTTTGAATGATGAAATATCTCAGCTCACTTCTTCTTTGACTAAAGCCGATTTAAGAATAGGAACCTTATTAGAATAGAATGAAACCTTATCAGAAGAAAAATGTTCGTATTTGAATACAATGGCCGTTTTTTCGCAACAATTGAATATCCTTCAGAGTAAATGTTGCGATCAAGAAAATCTCCTTTATTTGTTAAAAGGTGAACTTGAGGAATTAAAGAAGTCTTTAGATGCAGAGAGAAGTTCTTTTGCTGCCGAGAAGAAATCCCTTCTTAATAAGAATATAATCTTGAACACTAAGAGGAATAAACTTAAAGAAGATTATTCCCAACTAGAAAACCTTAATGCAAAACTTGCGAAGGATAAAAAATTTCTTCTTTCCAAAGATCAAAAGCTTCAATCCAGACTTGAAGGATTAGTTGGTGATGGTTTTGATAAATCTATGGATCAGATGAAGAATTGTTGTCTATCTTTAGCTCAATTTATTACGTCACAAAGAGAAGGTAGTCATTAAAATTTGACTGCCTTTGATATACCTTTAAATTTTGCTATATTCGCAGAATTGATTCTTTGAATTTTGTTTCACTCGCAGAATCTGAGAACAATCTTCGCAATGCTAAAGCTGGATTGGAGACCACCTGTTCTGAGCTTCGCAAGAAGAACGCTTTGCTTTCTACTCGTTTGATCAATTCTCGTGATCGTGCCAATCAGAGATTCAACTATCTTGCTTATGCCAAAGATATTGAAGATACTAACCACCAGAAAGCTCTACTTCGTGAAAGTCATCTGAAAGCTCAAGTCTTCGTAAACAACGTTCTCTTATCAAGATCCTTGTCTCCAGTGAAAATTGAACCTCTGGAAATATATGATGATGAAGTTGCTCGTGATCCTGATAGTGACTTTGATTACGAGAGTGAAGATGAAGGACTTGATGGTGAAAAAGAATCTATTCCTCAAGGAGAATCTCCTACTGTAGGCTCTACAGAGGGTAATGTTTCGCAAGAATCGAACACTGCTGATGATCCTACTCATCTTAAAGATCCAACACAAAGTGTTGATGAAGAGCATTAAGCATGATATACTTCTTTCCCAAGTTATCGTTAATCCTCTTATTTTTCTTTCTTTTGAACCCTTTCTCTTGGTTATTGTTGGTCCTCTTTCTTACAAGCAATTCTGCTTACTGTTTATGTTCCTTAAGAAGTATATTTTATATTTTGCAATAATGATTTGACCTTTCTCTAATTGAATACTTTCTTGATTTGCATAAATTGAATAAATTGATCATATGAAGAGAAATAACATATCTTGAAGACTTAGCTTAGTATTCCCTTTCCCCTTATTATTGCTCTTCAGGTGATCAATTATTGTTGTATGTATTAAAATATCTGCCTCAGTTTAAGTTGCGAAGTTTCTGGTTGTTGCGAAGTAAATAAGAAATCTCCTCCTTGAAGTATAAGAAGTATGAAACCTCCTTGAAGAATTATGAAACATCCTTGAAGAAGTATAAGAATTATGAAACATCCTTGAAGAAGTATAAGAAGTAATCAATCCTTGAAGAAATATAAGAAGTATTCAATCCTTTAAGAAGTATAAGAAGTATTCAATCCTTGAAGAAGTATAAGAAGTATTCAATCCTCGTAAAATTTAATGAGTATGAAATATCCGTCTTTGATTGCAAATAAAGTTGCCTTTTTTGGTATGAGTATAAGAATTATTCTTATTGAAAATATAAAGAATTTCCAATGATATTGACTTCATTAGTTTCTGTGGTCTTATCATGCCTTCCTAAGTAAAGGTCTTACTTTGCCACCTCTTTTGCAATAAAGTCGCAGGACGTTAGTGCATTCGCATGCCTCAACCCCTTGACTTTATCTTAACAATATTTTTGTGTTTGCGATAATATGAAAAGTCTGAATATACTTGCGAATATACAACCTTGTGACATTATCGTCTAACGATGAAATCGCAGGACGTTATCACACTTTCATGTAATAACCCATTGATCTCATCTTAACTTCTTTGTATTTAATTCTGCGAGTATATATATATATATATATTTTTTTTTTTTTTACTCGCAGAAATATGATTGTTGCACAAATATGACAAGCCTTTATGTTCTTGCGAACAAAAAGCCTCGTGACATTTGCGTCTTATAGCACGTATCAGCTCCCTAATGGAGGGTGCTTCCCTTTATCTTCCCCTTGGTTGCCCCTTCAAGGAAGCGTACATCGGCCATACAATGTTAGCTCTTCCCATCCGGTTCTACAAACAACCAGCTTTTGTTCGCAACCTCTTATCCTTTTTGCCTATAGGGCTTATAGTTACGAGGTTGCACCCTATGGGGTATCTTTGGGCCAAGTGCATCATTTGCCAAGACTTGTCAAGAATGGCAGATGTGCTTCAAACCCATCCGACACTCTTGACTCAACCGTGTACCTCGGCGCCTTGATCGTTTTCTGCACTTCTTGGGAAAGACAGTATGCCTTAGTCGCCCAACCTAAATCATGTTACATCGCAAGATTAGGTTGAGAATCCAAGGTGTCTTACCCGGATAGGTACCCCACTTTTGGGTTATGTACCCCGTAATGTCCATGTACTCAGGTTCCGTGGTGGTGTTCCGTTTTCCCTGAGCCATGCTTATAGGTACCCCCTTAAATGACGTACTTTAGGACTTTGCCTCTTGTGAAATGTTGCTTCGCGAACTAGGGTGTACGCCACAAAGGTTTGCCTGTGTAAAATTTCTGCGGCTTTCTTTCTTTTTTGAAAGTTGATCACAGTTTGCGTCTTTCTTTTATGAAAACTGATCGCAAATAAATTTTTGCATCTTTCTTTAATGAAAACTGATCGCAATAAATCGTTTTTATTCGTAAAAACTCATCGCAAATATTTCATGTTGCGAAATATCTCATTTCATTTTCTTGTTTTTCAAAATACATTTTGTTATACGTTGCGAACAAATATATTGATCACCTTTTTGTTTCATTACCTTTTTTCTTCATTCTCTTTTCTTCGCAAACCATATCCCTTTTCTATCATCGTAAATTTCTTGTATGCTTAACATTGTAACTTTATTCCTTCATGCCTTAGTCCTCAGCCATTAAATTTTCGCTTATTTGTTAAGCCTTTGCTCTTTTTCTCCAACTTTCCTTTTCAACAGCTTTTCCTTCGCAAAATTCTACTTCTGTATCGTAACATTTCTTCTCTACTACCCAATCACCCTTGATAACTCCAATACCCTTTGGATAAGGAAATTTTATGCATTGATGAAGAGTTGAAGCTACGCTTCTCCTTTAGGTTTATTAGCAGTTCCATTAAAGCCATAAATCATGTAGGTAGAAGGTATTAGATCTGCGTCTTTCCCCCCCATGGTTTTGTAAGCAGGATAGAAGATAATATTGACAAAACTTCCCGTATCAATTAAGATTCTATTAAGACCAAATGATTCCTCGTCTGTATCATCTTCACTTTCTTCCATATTCAAACAAATTTCTAATCTCACTACCAATGGATTATCATGTATTTCGCAACCCTCTGGAATTTCTGTGGCTTCAAAAGAAATTTCACGCTTCTGCCAACCTTCAAGCCGTGAAATTTTTGTGATGTTCATTATTTCCCTTCCTTCACCATCTCTCGCATATACCCTGCTTAACACATTATCATGAAAATCTTCTATGGTTTTATATGAGTGAACAATAGAATTGCAGAAAATATTCCTTGCTTTTGGTCCCACTTCTATGTGTAAGGTTTCCTTTTTGTATTGTGTTCACCATGCGAGTTATCACTGGAGATGGTGGTAATTGTTACGACTGTGTTTACTTGAGTAAAAAGTGGTCCAGTTTACCTTGATCAATCATTCGCAAGATAATCCTTTTGATATTATTGCAATTATTTGTAGAATGTCCATGAAAGTGATGGTACAAGCAAAATTCATGACTTCTTGGACCCATTGGTGGTTCCTTTCCCATATTCCATGGCGTTGGTATATTCTCCATCAAGATGATTGCTTGCCATATCTTTTCTACACTTGTATTCAAAGGTGGCATCTTTATTTCTTCTCTTATCATTCTTTGACCTCCCTGACCATTGTTATAGTTTTGTCTATGATTCCCTTGTCCAAAATAGTTCTGCCTTTGTCCTCCATAATTTTCCTGTTGCTGATCTAATCTTGGGATCTAGTTATTTCCTCCTCGGCTATAGAAATTCCTTTCTCTATCATACTCTTCTTGATCCTTTCTACTCATTGCTACCATTTTTGATTGACCATTGTCAATTTTCTTCTCTTCTGACATATGCGAAGATGTTTGCGAGGGTGTCTGCGAGGTACCTGCTACAACATTGACTATTTTAGGAAGTAAGTTTGCTCCTGTAACTTGATTGTTGGTGTTTGTCACTGGATATGACTCCATATTGTTTTGCTTTTCCTCTAATGTAATGTACTCCTCTTGCAATTCTCGCAACTCTGTCATCATAATGGAATTCTTTCTTCTGAAGATTTGAACATATAATGGTTCAGTTGCGAACATCGCATTTACGAAAGACAAAATCAGGTACCTCTCGTCCACATGCCCTGCCATATCACTGCACGTAGTTTTCCATCTTCTTACCAAATGCTTCAAACTTTCGCCAATTCTTTGTTTTAAACCAAACACATCTTCAATACCAAGTCTCGAGGAATGATTTGTGATATATGCTCCTAAGAAAGTTTCTTGTAGATGATTAAATGATGTAATAGTGTTCTTTGGAAGTCCTTCGAACCATTTTAGAGCTTCTCCTGTTAAGCTTGATGCGAAGTATTTGCATAATACAACATCGTGATTCTCCCATTGTAACATGCATCTTATATACGCTTTAATGTGCTGAATAACACATGAAGTCCCGTCAAAGATGCTGGTTAATGTAGGCAGATTGCATTTTGGTGGAATCCCTCCCAATTGCACTTCTCTAGAAAAAGGAGTCCTCGCAGCTTCTTCTATTGCTTCATCTAATTGCCTTTTATCTTCTCCTCCTCTATTGTTTAACATTCCTCTCATTTCCGCTAATTCTCGAAAGATCCGTTCATTTGCCTCAGAATTTTCATCCATTGGTCTCTTCAACGCAGCCTCTCTTCTTCTTCGTTCTTGCATTTCTTCTCTTGCGATCCTTCACATTCTATCATACTCTTCATTAATGTTTCCATTTGTACAATTTTGCAAATATCTTCTTTCCAGATTGTCACAATTATTTTGTTGCAGAGCATCTTGAAATTCTTGTTCTTCCATTTCTGTTATCCTCATCCTTCTCATGTGAATATTTGGAATTTCTTCTTCTTCATTTCTCCTCCTTCTGCGATTTACCTCTCCCTGATTTTCCTGAATTCTGATTTGAAAATTTGGTTCATTCCTTACTATTTCTGTTCGTTGATTTCCAACTCTCCTCTGAATTCTACCATACTCAATATTTTGATTGTTGCGAGCCTGTTCATGTCTTCTTACTCCATCCTTGTAATTGTTTTGATGCATTGCTTGTTGCAGTTCTAATTCTTCCATCTCCATTCGCAATCTTTCTCGTTCTCGAGTTAAATGCGTTCGTTCCATACGTTGTCTCTCAATTTCTTCCACAAGTTGCTGCTCTTCCTCTCGATTTTCTTTGTCATTCTGGTTATTTTCCCTAGGAAATGGTTCTGTTCGTAAATTTTCCACGTTTTGTTCGTTGTTCGGTACTAAAATGAAGAGATTATCTCGATTTCTTTCAACCGGATTCTGTGCTTGTCCTTGCATAGTACTTTCACTATTGATTGTTGGCGAATTTCGTTCTTCTCTCTCTGGTCTGACACTTGATCTCGCAGCACTTTGAGATCTCCTCCTTTGTAACATCTCATTTTCCCTCCTTAATTCTTGATTCTGTCTTGTTAAATTTGCACGTTCTTCAGCTTCAAACCTTCGTTCTTCTTGAATTCCTTGTCTCAATGTTTCTAATGCCTCCATTTCTCTTTCATGAATTGTTCCTCCCATCAATCTCCCATTTTCTCTGATTTGCGGTTCTTCATATGCTTCTACTGTTGTATCGGTTCTCCAAGTATGTACACTCACTCGATCATGATCTATTGCTCTTCCTTGTGTTACTGTTTGTTGAGTTTGATTTCTTCGATTGCTCATTCCCCTACTAGGTTCTCCTGTTACGTTTGCTTCTCCACCTGCGAGTCTTACACTTCTTATTACTGCAGTCAATGGTTCTGATATATTTCTTCTTCTAGCCATTTCTCTGATGCAAAATTCTTTAATTATCTCTTTATTTCTTCACAAACTTCTTCAATATTTCTTATAGAGCATACTTTCAGAACATCTTTATAATCATGTTACATTCTTTTCCTTTGCAATCTTCATCTACTGGCTTTGTCTGATCTTTCGAATTTCCAAAACTCTTTCAAATTTCTGCTATAACAATCTTCACCCCTCCCTGTTTCTAGCGCTAATTATGTAGTTGCAGGAAATCCTACAACTACACCCTCAGTAGAATTCATAAAACTTTAAGAAGTTCTTGATGAAAAATAACAATTTACTGATTAATTTTCTCAACTGATTACAAAGAAGTATGTTAATGGAACTTAGAACAGTTACAACTTTCTCTGTTCTCTCTCCTAAGACTCCTCCTAACTCTCACTTCAAGAACCTCTCAAATTTAATATTTGATCTACTATTTATAGTGAAATCTGTACAATTGTATATAGCTTGCGAAGTATCGCGACTTCTATTCGTAAATTTATTCTATATTCGCAATCTCTTCACATTTTTCCCGTGTTTCTTATATCATCGCATTTTCTTGTGACACTTTGCTCCTGTCTTTGTTACTACATTTGTAACCCAACCTCTTACGATATTCGGTACCTACAATCCGGTAACCTTGGATTTGCTCCTGGGATTGAAGGGGGATCATTGATTGTCGCACGCCTTCGTTTTGGTAGCCACGTAGGGAAGTCCGGGATGGTGGCGCGACTAGTTTGGCATGCCGTTGGCATGGCATGGTTTGGCGTGGCCAAACTTAGGTTTTCGGGCCAAAGGTTACCATGCGTTGTCTGGTAACCTTGGTGTAGTTGCAGAATTACCTACAACTACACCCTCAGTAGAATTTGTAAAACTTAAGAAGTTCTTGATGATGAATGACAATTTTCTTATTAATTCTCTCAATTGATTACACAAAAGTATCTAAATGGAACTAGAATAGTTACAACTTTCTCTATTCTCTTTCCTAAGATATTTTCTATCACTCATTCAAAGAACCTCTTGAATTTTACATTTGAACTCCTATTTATAGTAAAATTTGTACAACTGTACATGTGTTGTGAAGTATCGCAACACATCTTCGTGAGATTATTTTATCTTCGCAAATCTTTCATACTTCCCCGTGCTTCCTCTATCATCGCATTGTTTTATAACTCTTTCCTCTTATATTTATTACGATGTTCATAAGCTAATATCCTGCGATATTCGGTACCTACATCTTGCCTCTTCTCATGTCAATTCTGCGAAGAAGAAATGATCGTGAGAACATAACCTTTACTTATTCTTTTAGAATTTGGACACGTCTTTTGTAACCGTCCTTTTCTAGCTATTCCCTTATATAAACTCTTTTATATTTTCTTCCTTATCTTTTTCTTACTTTCTCTTTTTACTTTTGCAATTTTATCTTCCTTTCACACTCTCCATTACCATTTTCTCTTCCTGTTTATATCATCATGAGTTCTCCAAGGTAATTTTCTTCTATCTCCCGCGTCTTTCACTTGTTTTCCTCTTTGATTTCTTTATAATTTATTGTTTGATTTTGGTTTGTTTCAGCAAAACTATTCCTCAAGCGAAACCTCCAACCAGAAATTCAAGCCCTAATCTTCGAAGAAGGAAATCTGAGAATCAAAAGGTAGTTAAAATACTCTGTCTTCTTTTTTAAACAATATATTGTTGCCTCAGTTTTTTAATCTACATTTTGATTCGTAGGTTGGTGAAAAATCAAACCCCAACAAGAGATCTCGAGTGACTAAACCCACACCAATAATTTCAATTGATGACTTCCTTCCTGAGGTTGATAAGGAATTTCCCTCTCCTCCTCGTGAAAGCACTTCTTCGCAAACTCCTGCCTCTACTCCATTACCCAGTTTTCAGTCTCCCACTAATGTCAATTTATCAACACTTCTTCAGGATCAACCCTCGCAAAATACTTTTTCAACTTCTTCTCTTAAAAATTCTATCTTAACTCCCAATCCTTTGAGTGCTGTTGCTCCAGACAATTTACAACTTGCTCTTATTCCTTCAAATTCTTCTCCTCTTCCTCAAGAAATTCGAGATGAAATTTACTCAACTTTCCGAATGTTATCTGAAGTTTTGAACAGTACTGCGAAGTCTACTAATGTTCGTTCGCAGTACGAGTTTTGCGAAGCGCTAAGTAGTTTCATCAATCATGATATTTCTATTTCACGTCAATCCTTGGAAAAAGAAGTTGAATTGCTTCGCCAATCTCTGAAGTCTTCAAGAGCAGAATGCGAGAATCTTCGTAAAGAGAATCATCAGCTTCAAAACGATTCTCTTGACTGTGCGATCCTTCGCAAAAGGAATGATGAATTAAAAGGTATGGTTATTATCTTCATATTTTCCCCTTTTGTTTACTTATATTCTTCATATGTTTGAAACACCCGTTAAAACCCATTCCCCTTTATAGAATCCATCCGGAAATGTAGAATGTTGGTACTTCGCCATGAATCAGATGCAACAGAATATCAAGCCAAGCATGCAAGCCTCTTGAACCAATTCTCCCACTTATCTGATCTTCATTCGTGTGCTCTTGATAATTTTGATGCCCTTTTTCAAGAGAATACCCAACTGACTTATGACCGAATTTTTTTGAATGATGATATATCTCAACTTGCTTCTTCTTTAACTAAAGCCAGCTTGAGAATAGAAACTTTATTAGGAGAGAATGAAACCTTATCAGAAGAGAAATGCTCGTATTTGAATACAATGACTGTTTCTTCGCAACAATTAAACACTCTTCAGAATAAATGTTGCGATCAAGAAAATCTTCTTTCTTTGTTAAAAGGTGAACTTGAGGAATTAAAGAAGTCTTCAGATGCAGAGAGAAGTTCTTTTGCCGTTGAGAAGAAGTCCCTTCTTAATAAGAATATAATCTTAAGTACTAAGAAGAATCAACTTGAAGAAGATTATTCTGAACTAAAAAGTCTTAATGCCAAACTTGCGAAGGATAAAAATTTTCTTCTTTCTAAAGATCAAAAGCTTCAATCTAGACTTAAAGGATTAGTTGGTGATGGTTTTGATAATGCGATGGATCAGATGAAGAATTGTTGTCTATCTTTAGCTCAATTTCTTACTTCACAAAGAGAAGGTAGTCATTAAAATTTGACTGCCTCTGATATACCTTTAAATTTTGTTACATTCGCAAATTTAACTTTTTTGAATTTTTACTCGCAGAATCTGAGAATAACCTTCGCAATGCTAAGGCTGGACTAGAAGCCTCCTGTTCTGAGCTTCGCAAGAAAAATGCTTTGCTTTCTACTTGCCTAATCAACTCTCGTGATCGTGCCACTCGGAGATTCAACTATCTTGCTTACTCCAAAGATATCGAAGATACCAACCATCAGAAAGCTATACTTCGTGAAAGTCATCTGAAAGCTCAAGTCTTTGTGAATAACATTCTCTTATCAAGATCCTTGCCTCCTGTGAAAATTACTCCTCTGAAAATATCTGATGATGAAGTTGCTCGTGATCCTGATAGTGATTTTGATTATGAGAGCGATGATGAAGGACTTGATGATGAAAAAGAATCTATTCCTCAAGGAGATGTTCCTATGGCAGACTTTACAAAGGATGATATTTCGCAAAAGTCGAATGCTGCTAATGACCCTGCTCATCTTAAAGACCCAGCACAGAGTGTTGATGAAGCATAATAATATTCTTTCTCAAAGTATCATTGATTCTCTTATTTTCCTTTCCTTTGAACTCTTTCTCTTGGCTACTGTTGGTTCTCTTTTTGCAAACAATTCTACCTACTGTTTTTGTTCTTTTAAGAAGTACATTTGATATTTTGCGAAGATAATTTGACCTTTCTTAAATTGAATGCTTTCCTTCTTCGCATTATCATTTGATCATATGAAGAGAAATAATATAACTTAAAGACTTAGCTTAGTATCTCCTTTCCCCCTATTATTGCTCTTCAGATGATTAAACATTATTGGAAGTATTAGAATATCTGCCCCAATTTAACTTACGAAGTTTCAGCTTGTTGCGATTGTGAACAAGAAATCCTCCTTTTGAAATATAAGAATAGATTCTTATGAAATACCCTTAAGAAGTATAAGAAGTAAAAAATATCTTTGAAGAAGTATTAGAAGTATTCAATCCATGAAGAATTATCCAATGTATGAAGAAGTATAAGAATTATTCAATCCGTTAAAAATTATTCAATGTATGAAGAAGTATAAAAAGTATTTAACCTTCGCAAAATTTGATAAACATGAAATATCTGTTGAAGAAGTATAATAAATATGAGACGTTCTTGAAGAATTATAAGAAGTATTCAATTTGTGGAGAAATATTCAATATATGAAGAAGTATAAGAAGTATGTAATTCTCGTAAAATTTAATGAATACAAACTATCTGTTTTTGATTGCGAGTAAAATCGCATCTCTTGTTATATCTTCGTGATATATATATTCTTGTAAAAATTCTTCAATGATATTGATGGGATTGCCTTCTTTGTTAGGACTTCATGATATATATTCTTGTAAAAATTCTTCAATGATATTGACGGAACTGCCTTCTGTATTAGAACTTCATGATATATATTCTTGTAAAAATTCTTCAATGATATTGATGGAATAAATTTCATTAATTGTTGTGGACTTATCATGCCTTCCTAAGTAAAGGTCTTATTTTGCCACCTCTTTTGTGATAATATTTTTGTATTTGCGATAATATGACAAGTCTGAACATTCTTGCGAATATACAACCTCGTGACATTATCGCCTTGCGATGAAATCGCATGACGTTTTTACACTTTCATGTAATAACCCATTGATCTCATCTTAACTTCTTTGTTATGTTCTGCGAGTTCTCTTTTTCTGTATATACACATATATATTTATTTATTTATTTTAGAATGCTCGCAGAAATTCAGTTGTTGCACAAATATGACAAGCCTTTATGTTTTCGCAAACAAAAAGCCTCGTGACATTTGCGTCTTATAGCACGTATCATCTCCCTAATGGAGGGTGCTGCCCTTTATCTTCCCCTTGGTTGCCCCTTCAAGGAAGCGTACATCGACCATACAAGGTTAGCTCTTCCCATCCGGTTCTTCCAACAACCAGCTTTTGATCGCAACCTCTTATCCTTTTTGCCTATAGGGCTTATAGTTACGAGGTTGCACCCTATGGGGTATCTTTGGGCCAAGTGCATCATTTGCCAAGACTTGTCAAAAATGGCAGATGTGCTTCAAACCCATCCGGCACTTTTGACTCAACCATGTACCTCGGCGCCTTGATCTTTTTCTGCACTTCTTGGGAAAGACAGTATGCCTTAGTCGCCCAACCTAAATCATGTAACATCGCATAATATTGCGTAATGTCGCAAGATTAGGTGAGAATCCAAGGTGTCTAACCCGGATAGGTACCTCGTTATTAGGTTGTACCCCGTAAAGTTCCATGTACTCAGGTTCCTTGGTGGTGTTCCGGTGTCCCTGAGCCATGCTTATAGGTACCCCCTTAAATGACGTACTTTAGGACTTTGCCTCTTACGAAATGTTGCTTCGCGAACTAGGTTGTACGCCACAAAGGTTTGCCTATGTAATATTTCTGCGGCTTTCTTTCTTTTTGAAAGTTGATCACAGATTGCGGTCTTTTATTCGCAAATTAATGTGTGCGTATTTCTTTAATGAAAGTTAATCGCAATAAAATTTTTGAAATTCGTAACTTTGCAAATTTCCTGCGAGAAAACAATATTCGTAAAATTTATCATGAGTTTTATGGATAATACCTTTTCAAATATAGTCTATTCCAAGGTCTACCAAGTCTCAAACCCATGTCTCTCCCTTCTGGATCCATCAGCCGATAAGCTCCACTTCCCACAACCTCTTTGATAACATATGGTCCATCCCATTTTGGTGCTAATTTTCCTCCATTTTCTTTTTGATATGGAGGTGTTTCTCGCATGACCAAATCACCTGGTTGATATTCACGTTCAATGACTCTCTTGTTATACTCTCGAGCTAATCGTTCCTGATAAATTTTCATATGGTGCAACACCTTTTCTCTTTTTTCTTCCAAATCATCCAGTTCACTTAATATCACCCCTGCACTTAAATTTCTTTCCCAAGCTTCTTTCTTTGTTGTCGGAATTATAACCTCTGTTGGTAATACTGCTTCTACTCCATATGTTAAGCAATAAGGAGACATTCCAGTTGCCTCTCTTCTAGTTGTATTGTATGCCCAAACTGCACTAGGTACTTGCTCACACCACCCTTTGAGATGTCCTTCTAATTTCTTTTTGATTGTATCTGCGATTGTTTTATTTGTTGCCTCTGCCTGTCCATTAGCTTGTGGATATAACGGAGTTGACTTCCCACATTTTATCCTAAAAGCACTGAGTAGCATCTCTATATTCTGCCCTTCAAATTGTTTTCCATTATCAGATACTAACTGTGCTGGAACTCCGTACCTGCAAATGATGTTCTCAAATATGAACGTAAAAACATCTTTATCACGAATATGTTGTACTGCTTTTACTTCTGCGAGGTTCGTGAAATAATCTGTTGCGACTATCAAGTATCGTCTTTGTCCGGATCTAGGTAAAAATGGTCCAACAATATCCAACCCCCATTTCCCAAAAGGCCAGCAGCTTGTTGAAGAAGTTAATGTTGCCCCTGGTGCATGAATTCTTTTACCATGTCGTTGACATTCCTTGCATCTTCGTATGAACAATTTTGCGTCTGTATGCATATAAGGCCAGTAATATCCTTGTATCTTTTCTCTATACGCTAGAGATCTTCCCCCACTATGATTACCAGCTTCTCCTCCATGTAACATCTTCAATATTTTTTCTCCTTCTTCACGAGTTAAACACCTGAGAGGTGGTCCACTGAAAGATTTTCTGTATAAAATTCCTTCTCGCAACTCATAGTTTGTGGCACGACTCTTTAATTTATGTGCTTCTAGTATGTTCCTGGATATTTCTCCCGTTGCGAGATATGCATGAATTTCCTTTCTCCAATCTGCGATGTTGTTTGGTAATTCCCTTTCTACTTCCATCGCAACTGCCTCCTCAATTTCTTTTTCTTTGTCCACTGATGGGTGTTGAATTGTCTGGATTTTGATATTTCTTGTATTAGGATTTGTCATCATACTTGGAATGAATGCAAAAGCATCTGCGAGTCGATTGTATTTCCTTGTTATATGTCTCCATTTTAATTTTGGTATCTTCGCAGATAATTCATCAACGAGTTTCTTGTATTTCTTCAAAGAAGACTCATTTGTGGTATAATCTCCTTTAATTTGACAAATTACCAGCTGCGAATCACTTGTTATCCTTATACTTTCAAGCTTCTTTTCTATTGCGATCTTCAATGCATGCACTACAGCTTCGTATTCTGTTTCATTGTTCGTGGATGCAAATTCTAGTCTGAATGAGAATGCTGTTCTTTCTCCTTCTGATGAAATCAACACAAATCCTATTCCATTCCCCTCGCTGATGGATGATCCATCTACTAAAATTTCCCATCTATTTGGTTCTGTTAACAAATCTTTTGGATTCCCAAATTCTTCTTCAACATCCATCATTTCTTCTACTGCTTCATCTTCTTCCAAAGGAAATTTCGCCAAGAAATCTGCGATGACTTGTGATTTTTGCGATGATAATACTTCGTATTTTATCTTGTAATGGTTTACTTGGGAATTCCACCTTTCTATTCTTCCTGACCTTTTTGTGTTATTCATGATTGATTCAATTGGGACTTTAGTTACCACTTTTATCACATGTGCTTGGAAGTATATTCGTAACTTGAATGATGCATAAACCAGGGCTAAGATTAACTTCTCCATTTTAGAATAATTTTTCTCTGCTGCGTTAAAAGTTTTACTAATGTAGTAAATGGGCCTTTCTATTCCTGCGTCTGTTCACAACAGAACTGCGCTTAGAGCATATGGAGTTGTTGCGAGGTATACCAATAATTCTTCGTCTTTCTCTGGTTTCTGTAATATGGATGTATTTGTGAGATATTCTTTGATTCCTTGAAAAGCTTTTTCACATTCATCAGTCCACTTGAATTTTGTTCCCTTCTTAAGTATGTTGAAAAAATGTTTGCACTTATCTGACATTCGCGAAATAAATCTTCCAAGTGAAGCCCAGAGTCCGTTTAGCTTTTGTACTTCCTTTACCGTTGCAGGTGTTGGCATGTCACGAACTGCTTGTAATTTTTCTGGATCAACCTGTATTCCCTCCTTTGATACTATATATCCCAAGAATTTCCCAGACGCAACTCCAATTATACATTTTTCAGGATTTAATTTGATGTTAAACTTTCTCATTTGTTCAAATATTTCCTTCAAATCTTGCACATGATCTTTGGCTTCTTTGCTTTTTATCAACATATCATCTACATATACTTCCAAAGTTTTATGTATCCACTTTGCGAACACCTTTTCAACCATTCGTTGATATGTAGCACCCGCATTTCGCAAACCAAATGGCATCTTCACATAACAATATAAACCTCTTGGAGCAAAAAAGGCAGTATGTTCCTGATCTTCTTCTGCGAGTGATATTTGATTATACCCTTTATATCCATCAAGTGAAATGACTCTATCATGTCCTGCAGCTGATTCCACCATTTGTGGTATGTCTGGTAATGGGAAACTGTCTTTGGGACAGGCTTTGTTTAGATCAGTGAAATCTATACAAATTCTTATCCCTTTATTCTTTTTCGGAACAATGACCATATTCGCAATCCATTCTGGGTATTTCGTTTCCCTTATGATTCCTGCATCCAGCATCTTTTGTAATTCTTCTTCTATCTGTGCATGATAACTTTGTGAGATCTTCCTTATTCTTTGTTTGAATGGTCTTATGTTTTTATTTATGTTCAATCTATGACACGCCACTGATGGATCAATTCCTGGTATCTCATCTACACTTCCTGCGAATATATCTTTATATTCTCGCAAGAGATCAATAGTTCTCTTTTCTTCTTCTTCATCCATCTTAGTTCTAATTCGCAAGAATAAAGGCTCCTCTTTACTTCCAATATTTACTTCTTTGGTTGGTTCAGCTGCAACATAGCTAGGACTTTGCTCCCCCATAGGTGTTGGTTCTTTGATTATTTTCATTGGTTCCCCTTCTTTTTCTGGAATCTCACTTGGTATTCCTCTCCCTGCCTTTGCCCTTATTGTATACACTCTGAATTCTTCTTCCTTTTTTGCCTCCTTCGCAAGTTTTCTACGAAACTGTTTCTTTCTTGCTTTTCCTCCACACTGTTTTACTTCAATTTGATAACAAAATTTTGCACTATCAAGATCTCCTTTTAATTCCTGTATTCCATTTGGTGTAGGAAATTTGATTTTCTGATGTAATGTTGAAGTAACAGCTTTGATTGCATGAATCCACAGCCTTCCTATCAGCATATTATATGGAGATTCCATATCTATCACACATAAGACTATATGTGTTTCGATTTCTCCTAGCAATATTCGCAGCGCTATTTCCCCTTTAGATTTTGTTGTAGATTTTCCTAATCCATGAATAAGACATTTTGAATTTGTGATTTCTTCATCTTTAATTCCCATCCCCTTAAGTGCATGATAGAATATGATATTAACAGAACTCCCTGTATCGATCAAAATTCAGTTTAATTTTCATTTTTCTATAGCTTTCTTCTCTTCTCGCATGATCGGAATTGTGACCACCAATGGTGAAGTGTGGTTCAATTCTTCATTTGGAATCTCTGCTACTGAAAATGTGATTTTCTGTTTTTCCCATTCTTCCAAAGTTGTTATTTTCTCCACCTCCATGATCTTTCTTCCTCTACAATCTCGCTTGTATATTTTTCCCTTCATGTTATTATGAAATTCATCAATCATTGTCTTTGTGATCATATTACATTCTTCTCTTTTGCAACCTTCATCTACTGACTCCATTTGATCTTCAAATTTTCCACAATTCCTTCAAATTTTGGCTATCACAATCCTCAGGTCCCTGTTTCTAGCGCCAATTATGTAGTTGCAGAATTACCTACAACTACACCCTCAGTAGAATTTGTAAAACTTAAGAAGTTCTTGATGATGAATGACAATTTTCTTATTAATTCTCTCAATTGATTACACAAAAGTATCTAAATGGAACTAGAATAGTTACAACTTTCTCTATTCTCTTTCCTAAGATATTTTCTAACACTCATTCAAAGAACCTCTTGAATTTTACATTTGAACTCCTATTTATAGTAAAATTTGTACAACTGTACATGTGTTGCGAAGTATCGCAACACATCTTCGTGAGATTATTTTATCTTCGTAAATCTTTCATACTTCCCCGTGCTTCCTCTATCATCGCACTGTTTTATAACTCTTTCCTCTTATATTTATTACGATGTTCATAAGCTAATATCCTGCGATATTTGGTACCTACAAAAGGTTACCATGCGTTGTCTGGTAACCTTGGATGGCTAGGATTTTCTCCTGGAATTGAAGGGGGGCCGTTAATTGTCACACGCCTTCGTTTTGGTAGCCGCATAGGGAAGGCCAGCATGGTGGCGCGGCTAGGTTGGCATGACGTTGGCATGGCAAGGTTTGGCGTGGCCAAACTTAGGTTTTCGGGCCAAAGTTACCATGCATTGTCTGGTAACCTTGGATGGCTAGGATTTGCTCCTGGGATTGAAGGGGGGGGGGGGCGATTGATTGTCGTATGCCTTCGTTTTGGTAGCCGCGTAGGGAAGGCCAGCATGGTGGCGTGGCTAAGTGCGTTTGGCATGGTGGGGCTTGGCATGCCATTGGCATATGGTGCGGCTAGCATGGCTAGGGCCAAGGCAAGGCGCGGTTTGGCTTGGCATGGTGGGGCCAAGGGTTTGGCATGCCGTTGGCATATGGTGCGGCTAGCATGGCTAGGGCCAAGGAAAGGTGCGGTTTGGCTTGGCATGGTGGGGCCAAGGGTTTGGCATGTCGTTGGCACATGGTGCGGCTAGCATGGGTAGGTCCAAGGCAAGGTGCGATTTGGATTGGCATGGTGGGGCCTAGGGTTTGGCATACCGTTGGAACATGGTGCGGCTAGCATGGCTAGGGCCAAGGCAAGGTGCGTGTTGGCTTGGCATGGTGGGGCCAAGGGTTTGGCATGTCGTTGGCACATGGTACGACTAGCATGGCTAGGGCCAAGGCAAGGTACGGTTTGGCTTGGCATGGTGGGGCCAAGGGTTTGGCATGCCGTTGGCACATGGTGCGGCTAGCATGGCTAGGTCCAAGGCAAGGTGCGGTTTGGCTTGGCATGGTGGGGCCAAGGGTTTGGCATACCGTTGGCACATGGTGCGGCTAGCATGGCTAGGGCCAAGGCAAGGTGCGGTTTGTCTTGGCATGGTGGTGCCAAGGGTTTGGCATGTCGTTGGCACATGGTACGACTAGCATGGCTAGGGCCAAGGCAAGGTGCGATTTGGCTTGGCATGGTGGGGCCAAGTGTTTGGCATGTCGTTGGCACATGGTGCGGCTAGTATGGTTAGAGCCAAGGCAAGGTGCGGTTTGGCTTGGCATGGTGGGGCCAAGGGTTTGGCATGCCATTGGCACATGGTGCAGCTAGCATGGCTAGAGCCAAGGAAAGGTGCGGTTTGGCTTGGCATGGTGGGGCCATGGGTTTGGCATGCCGTTGCCATATGGTGTGGCTAGCATGGTTGGCATGCCTTGGCGCGGTAGGTGTGGCTGGCATGGTTTTCCATTGGCACATGTGTGCGGCTAGCATGGTTGGCATGCCTTGGCGCGGTGGGTGTGGCTGGCATGGTTTGCCATTGGCACAAGGGTGCGGCTAGCATGGTTGGCATGCCTTGGCGCGGTGGGTGTGGCTGGCATGGTTTTCCATCGACACATGTGGCGTGGGAATTAGGATTTTCGCCTATCGAAACCCTAATTAGTAACTAATTAAAAAAGGTACCCTGGTAATTTTCTCGTAGACATATTAAAGGGTATAATAAATGCATTCATTGAAGCTATTATTACTCGAACCCTATGATGTCACTGTCTTGCCTAGGGTTTTACGATTTTAACCCTAAGCTAAAAACCACCATCAACATTAAGTCCCATGCTTAGCTCGGAACAGGGGCATTGTTGATGGTGACGGACAAGGACGGAATCGAGATGTAAATCATGCAAATATGGTCAGGAAAATCCGACTAAGCTTTTTCGAGAGGTGAAGAGAGTTTTTTGCTTCCCGTGTTGGCAGCCTTGCATAAATTATACTGGGATGTAGACCGTGGAGTGGTGAGACGAAGATTGTTGGCTTGGTTTGGCTGCACATCACCTTGACTAGGCTATGGAACATCATGACGCTGATTTGGCAAATTTGTCGGCATTGGCAAGTCACGGCGTGGACGACTTGGATAGGTAAAGCACGTGCAGACGGTTTGGAGAGGCAAAGCATGGCGGTCGGTTCGGAGAGGCAAAGCATTGCGGACGGTTTGGCATGTGGGGTCAGGGCAGTGGCGCAGACTGTCTTGGTGTGATGAGGCCACGGCAATGGAACGAACAACTTGCCGCAATGAGGTCATGGTAAGGTGCAGTTTTGTGAGGCTAGGCGCGTACGGATGGCTTGGAGTGGTGGGCCAAGGTAAGGCGCGATTCGGCGAGGCGAGGCGTGGACAGACGGCTTGCCATGGTGGGTCCAAGGCGTGGCGCGGACGGCTTGGGGCCCAATTGCCTCTTTTCCTTACTTGGCTCAAATAGGAAGTCCTTTCCTTATTCAAACTCCCCAGTATCACGTCTATAAAATGGGGATCGGCCTCTCCCTTTACTTCACGCCTCCATCATATATATATATATATATATATATATATATATATATATATATTTGCTCTTGTTGTGTGGTAACGGTAAAGTGGATGAGCGGACTAGGTATGTCTTCCAGCACTTCCTCTTTAACTTGCTTCCTTTTTCTTTCTTGTGTTGGTGCGAACCCTAGTTGTAGGTATATTTTGCATGAACTTGTAGTAGTATTCAGACTTGAACATCGTAGCAATGTTGACCGCCTTAACCTACTATGCAAAGTAAGCACGAGACAGTAATTGTCCCCCCCTTCCCATGAAAACCTAGTTTCTAGGGTTTACTCCTTGGCTTGGCGTGGCCGTATGCATGGTTCCCATGGTGGGGCGCACCTCCTTGGTTGGGCACGGATTTTTTGTTGTAGGTTACGACCTTGGCATGAAGCGACGATGCAGGGCGTGCCCATCCCCATTTTTTTTATACATATTACGATCTCGAAACAAACTGACTTACGTCTTGGGTGGATCTCTTTTGTCTGAAAAAATAGCTTCCATGCACTTTCGTAATAATTTCTCTTCATATTGTTCCACTGTAGTTGTTTGGAAGGTGAAAGTAGCGTGAGAGAATCTTCATTATGATGTCACTTCAGGAAAGTACTGCTGTACCGAGAGACATTGGCAACTCCAAGCCAAACGTAAGTGATGAATTCTTTACAACATCGGCCACGATTAAGAGAAACCACCCCCAGTATGTGTCAATTCTTCTGACTAGTCCGGAAAGTGAGGGAGAAGACCGGTCAGTTCAGCCAGGAGGCGTGATAAGGTTTTGTCTTCAGAAGACACTAGTGGAAAATAGGTTTTTTTAAGTCTGACTGGGTTTTATAAAAACGACTTCCAAGGATAAACTTTATCAGTTGGGCTTCCTATGGTAGACGTTTCTATAAAAAAAATCACGAAAAAGTAAATCGAGTTTCCGAGGAAGTCGTAATATTAAGGGGTAATTTTGTAAATAGAAAAAACTTCTAGAAGGAATATAGTTAAGAGCTTCTCCAACGGTGAATGTGGATCTTTCATATGTGGCATCACTTTTAAGACATCCTCTAGGTATAAATTCCTAAATATTAGGAGAAAATAAATTTTATCTCCAACCCATAAAATGTTGCATCCTTCTTTTACTTAATTGTAGGCATATGATTGGTTAAAATTATTGACTTTTTTGTTTTTAATGATTTTTATTAACAAAAATGTGACTAGGATGGGAAGACATCCTCTAAGTGAATGTCTAAAACTAGAGGTTGACTTAAAGGATGTCTAACTTTTTTTTTGCCACATTATCCTCACATTAATGGGTTGGAGACTGTTTTTTATAAAAATTGATGTGTATCCTATGTGGATGAAGACTTTTTTCTTGACACACATTCCATTGGAGAAGCTCTAAGACCGCGTGTGAGATTAGTTTATGTAATTTCTGTATTTTTCTCGTTTCTATCGACCTTACTTATCTCTCCCTTCCCCTCTCTCTTTCTTATCTCTTTACAGAGAAAAAACTCAGCGAAAAAATTGATCGTCCGCTTTTTTGAGTTCTCTCCGACCTTTATCTTTTCCTACAATACTGCTTACCAATAATCACCACCATATATTCCCATGTTTTCTTTTTTAGATTACTCACTCACGCGCTTTCACAAGGTCTTATGCAATCTCATATTATCATTTACCAAGTCTTAGATCTATTTTTTGATTGAATGATATAAATCATAACACGTTCTTAGCCTTTTTCGATTTGATCAAATACCAGTAAAAACCCTGAATCGAATAGAAGAAAACCCTTTGAGAATTCTGAGATTTTCATCTCTAATTAATATATTTGGAGGTTTTCTTTCATTTTCCGTTAAGGTTTTTGTTATTAAGGGTGCACATCTAAATGAATTCAGCTCTAGGGATTATACCAGATTTAAAATTCTTGTTGCTAAATTGAATTTTGGGGATTTTTCTTTTATTCAGTTGGGGTTTTGTTGGAACAATTGCTGAATTATGCCTGAAAAATAATCACAAAAACAAACAAAACATTGTTATGGCTGAGTCGCGGACTAGGTCTCTTTCTTTAAGACGTTTCGCGGCTCTGCCCAAGATTGTGCAAGCAGTTCTTCAATGTCGCGTCGTCCCCAGGATAAAACAGCCGAGTTCAATCTCTTACACAATCACTCTTGCACGATGAGAGGATGTGAAACTTCTACACTTCATTCTTGCTCAGAAACCTTTTAGAAAAATCAAGGATGATCACACACTTGTTTTTCTTTCTCACAAAAAATCCATTTTTCTTTAAAACTCAAAAAGCCATAAAATGAAAAACTCTCTCTCTATTGAAAAGGTTTCAACCACACTTAATATAATAAAATTCTGATTTTTCTTTTAATATCCAAGAATAAATATGGGATTAAATGAAAGGCATTAATAAGATGTTAATGAGCATCATTAACCCACAAAAAACGGTTTTTGGCATTAACACAAAATAGAGTTATTATTTAAGAGAGAAATAATTGTCACATTAAAAACAATTAAATGAGACACTAAATTTTGGAAATCAATAATGTTTTTAAAACATATATTCCCAACAATCCCCCACTTATATTTTTCAAAACATTGAGCAAGAACGTACAGAGTTGTGCATAAGCAAAGGTGTCTCGCGACTTGAACCTTTACGTAGTGTTAGTAGGCTTTCTTAAAATCTGACCATAGAGTGAACATAAGTCTTGAACTCTATGAGATAAAAAGATTGCTTAACACACACGACTATACTAGTGTAAAGTCTAAAGCCAGCACATTACGGCCATGTGCTTGTATCCCAGTTTAATGAATGATCTAGAGAACTGCCCATATTCTCATAGAAAGCGGCCACACTTTCACATTCACGTAGGTGAGTTTATCAAGAGCACTCCTGAAAGTACCCCACTCTAAATAGAGTATAAACATCATTAAGAGTTTAAAATTTAAAATTTAAAATTAAACTCAACCTTTACTCACTTCAGGATGTCATGCCGTGGGATGAATTCTTCAAAAGCATGATTCTCGCATCTCCATATCATCTATGACTTCGTCTAGTCCCTTTGAACCTATTTCTAGGTTGGGTATCCATCACAAATGACTCAGTCTCAATGGGCATCAACCTCATCCCTAAGATGTATTTACATCTTCTTATCAATCCTTTCGTCAAAGGACTAATGAAAACTCTTTTCAGACATTATATAATCCATTCTCATCATATCAACTCTTATCGTTGTCGTTATGTTCTCAATTCTTGCAATAGCCGCGGTACTATCACATTGGATTAATATGTCTTTTCCTATATATATTAGAGTATCGAATCGCTCCATCCCTTAGAGGATTCATTTGAGAGGATATCTCAATCAGCATCGCAATATCCTTAAAGGATTGCGGTAAACATTTTTAGATAGTGTATTTCTAGGTTTGAGGTTCTTTTCAGACACCTTATAACCTTCTCAAAATTTTACCAATTTTTCATATCAGGATTGGTAAATCTGAATATAAAACCCCCATTATGGAAGTAATTTTATAAACCCCCACTACAAAGAATACTTATATATATATATAGTCAATCACGTAGCAAATAGGCATACTGATCTACCATACTCATGTCAAGTGCAATCACACACAATCTCAAAATCATTAGCACTAAACCAAATGAGTGAAAACTTATTTACAGTCAGACTATATATATTTTTGTCTCTTTTAAAAATTATATTTTCATTGAAATGAAAATTGATCCAAAGAAAGAAAAAATTCGTTTCAAAAATATACACCATCTTCACTCAAGTCTTTCATGTCAAATAGCAAACTAAGCATGTTCTTAATTTCATTTTCATCCTATAAGTTAGAATAAAAATTCAATAAATCACTTATGCATACAAAACAAATAGTATTGTGCATTTCACTTTCATCATTTCTGAAATCATTTGAATGAATCAAGTAAACAATTTATATTTTATAAATTGTTTTAAATTTGTTTTCAGAATATAAATGATAACTTATCTAACTTATATTATTTCTTTTATTGTAGAAACTACACAGGTTTCCATGCTTGGTTTACATAGATTCTCATCCTTAACTTACACAAAAGTATATATTTCTACTTATGACTATAACAAATCATACATTGTAGAAACAACATCAACAAAACAAGCATGAAAGTTATTTAGCGACATGAATGTAAGAGTCAACAATTTCTGTTTGCTTGTCTAAAAACAATAGGCTCATAAAAACTTTTTGCCAAAGATTTAATAGTTTAAAGAACAAAGTTACTTTCTATAAGAAGTTATCTTTCCAATTATAAGCAACAAAATATTCATGACTAAAATTTAGTCTCACTATATATGCTTTTCTAGGTTCATTCTTAGTGAATTACTTGTCACCATCATTTATCTAGTTCCTTTAATTTAAATCAAATGTTTGTAAAACATAGGGTATGGAACCCCCACTATTTTGACTCAAACAAGTATTTCAAAACAACATTCAAAGATCCCAAAAATTGTGAAAAACTAATGAACCAAAGATCTAAACCCAAAACGTTTTGCACAATATATAGAAAAATTCAAACAATTTTCTTGAAAGCAACATTGCCTAATATTCACTACTCAAAAATCATATTTGATATCAAGACAAGTTACTTGAAGCATCTTTATAAAATTCTCAAAGACTTTATTTCATCCAATACCATTGCAAATTACGTAAGATTTGTAAATGTACATGCTTTTATGAGTTAGGTAAGATTATTACATACATGTTACTCAAAAATTCACCAAGTTCATAAGAAAATATAACATGCTCATATTCATCACTAACTCATTGATTTCTTAAAAGCATGACAAAATCTCATAAATTCAAATATTCAAAATTTAATTCATGTTATGATAAAATTGCAATATTATGCTCAAACATTTTATCCATAACATATCATTTGTAGTAGTGCAATGATCAAACTCAACAAATTTCTTATGTCACTCTTGTTTATGATAAGATATGAGCATCTTGTTATTAACAAGATGAACATCTTGGAACCTAGATACATCTTTAACAAGATTGTTCTACCCAAAGTAAACTTTTAGGCTATACCAATACCGAAAATCCTAGTGATGTGAGTATATCTCAACTTCACTTTCTTTCAAAACGATTTGGTTCAACTTTTGAACCATAACCTATCAAAACAAATATGGTGTAAAACACCAATCTATATCAACCTCTCACCATATCCATAGTTCTCATTAACTAAGCTTGAAAAGCGTTGTTAATAACATTTGATATCCTTGCAATGCCGTGCAAGAATAACAAATAATCTCATAATCAATATTATGTTCATTTCTTGGTGAGAGTTGATATTCACATTTGTTTTGACTAGGTTTCTAATTATTTCGGTTTTGGGTTCGTATGAAATTCCATATCATAAGTTCAAAACTTATATGAGTCACATGTTTATTGTCATACACAATAATTCTCAATATCTTGTTTCCGTAAAATTTATTCTAAGATTGAACAATCAACTTATTCAATTTAGAATGCCATTATTTGATCACTGCAATAACTATAAATAGTTCATCAAACATACCTCAATTTCTTTTAAAGATAAATTGGTTATAAACCATTGTCCATTCTTTGCGCACCAACAAAGAAATCAGCAACTCCATTGCTCCTCACATCGATTAATCTCCCGCAATTTTTATTTCATAGGAAAATAAAAAACTTGCTCAAGTAAGTGAGTTTTCACCTGTCACAATCATGTACATGTGATCATTTGAAACCAAAAATAAGCAAGGTATGCACTTACATAATTACTTGAAAATTAACTAATATAGTACTCCAAGTTTCTTTTAATTTTCAAACAAAGATTCAAAGTTATATAGTTATAATATCATATATTTATAACTCTCTATCAATCATTTTATCAAACATATGTGGTGCACTAGTTTGATTGCTAACAATAATTTTCTTTTCCATTACCAAAACAAGAGTACGAAGTACTATAATCAAGATATGATCTTTATTGTAAATTTCTTACATCTCTAATCTCTAATCTCAAGTATCATGTCTCATATTTTGGACAAACATACACAATGATTCTGAAATTACCAAATCTCTCAACCTAAATATCCAAATAGGAAATTTCAAAAAGGGTTTTCAAGATAAGTTTCTGATCTACAAGTTTCATGTTATATACAAATCCAAAATATCAACACAGAGATCAGAAAAACGAATTCAACAAGGACTAAATTTTCTGCTCGTCAGAAATTTTCAGATACATTGTGCAGTTTTCTAAAATACTTTAAAAATACTTTCCAGACTCCAAAAATTCTGAAATTTGACATGGATAATTCTCATGATGTCTAATACACCCGATTAAAATTTCAAGACCCAATTCAATTTCGTGTTGGAGATAAAAAAAAATAAGACTCTACAGCATGTTAAAAACATTCGTTTAACATCAACCATATTTGTCTATGTCAACTGTTCACAAAGAAAAAAAATATTTAACTATGTTATTCCTAGTCCATCAATATCAGACATAAAATTAACTCTAGGTATCAGGTTACCTAAAATCTCAAGCATCATGTTTAATCGGTAAAGAAAAAATATTCGAGTTATAATTCAATCAAACAAAATAAAACAACGATACTTATCGCGTTTGATCAATTGTTTTCTTTTGGTATCTATGGCAGAATGAAACGTCTTAAAATTGTTGGAACAATTGCTGAATTATGCCTGAAAAATAATCACAAAAACAAACAAAACATTGTTATGGCTGAGTCGCGGACTAGGTCGCTTTCTTTAAGACGTTTCGCGGCTCTGCCCAAGATTGTGCAAGCAGTTCTTCAATGTCGCGTCGTCCCCAGGATAAAACAGCCGAGTTCAATCTCTTACACAATCACTCTTGCACGATGAGAGGATGTGAAACTTCTACACTTCATTCTTGCTCAGAAACCTTTTAGAAAAATCAAGGATGATCACACACTTGTTTTTCTTTCTCACAAAAAATCCATTTTTCTTTAAAACTCAAAAAGCCATAAAATGAAAAACTCTCTCTCTATTGAAAAGGTTTCAACCACACTTAATATAATAAAATTCTGATTTTTCTTTTAATATCCAAGAATAAATATGGGATTAAATGAAAGGCATTAATAAGATGTTAATGAGCATCATTAACCCACAAAAAACGGTTTTTGGCGTTAACACAAAATAAAGTTATTATTTAAGAGAGAAAATAATTGTCACATTAAAAACAATTAAATGAGACACTAAATTTTGGAAATCAATAATGTTTTTAAAACATATATTCCCAACAGGTTTCGTTAAATCTCAAATTCTTAACGGAGGTGTCAACTCTAATGATTATTGAAGGGTTGATTTTTCTAGTTATCTGACTAAGATTTGTTTTGTTTTGATACTTTGTCCGCGTTGTTTTAATTTCTCTATTTCCCAGTAGCAATGAAGCCTATAATGTGTGTTAATTTCTTTGTTTGTGAGATTTATGATCATAGTGACTTAACAAATTTATTTTTTCTGGATCACAACTACTTCAATATATGTTGATGATGTTTATTTGACTATGGCCTTGATTATGTTTTATTTTCTTTGGTTATGCCTTGTTTGTGTATGCCAGCAGTTGTGCTTTGCTTGGCCCTTTTAAAGATATGATTACTTGATACACAATCTCAGGAAGTTAGGATTATACTCATTCATGGGTAGAAGAGGAGGGGAGAAAGGATTTACCATTTTTGGTGAAAATCTAGTTCATCTTATAAAAGTAATTGCTATTTGTTTAAGATTTACTCCCTTTTGGAGATGTATGTTACTGACTATTCTTAATAAATTCTAAATGTTGTAGTTTTTCTGGTGGTCATGTTGCAGCAATTGAATATGCTCAATTAGATCTTGAATGCGGTTCATATACCATATAAGGTATGCATACATTTTTATTACCTACGATTTGAAGTTTTAAAACTAGGGATGCTTTGGATCAAGATCTACTTCTTTTGGCCACTCACATTAAGGTGTTTGATTATTTTTTGTTATTTTAATTATAGTTTGTAAGGATATATAATAGCTAACAATGGCTCAATCTTCTGATCTAAAGGTAGTTTTAGTTTCAGTTTATATTGAAATGAGCAACTTTCAAAGTCTCATTTCTTATCATGTTTACTTACGTTACAAACTTAGTTATCATTTCTCTAGTTTTATTGTTAACTCTTCTTGGTGCTTCCGTAGTTGAAGTCATAAAGAAGGTACCTGCAGAAAGTTTTTGTACCTCGAAAGAACACATTAAAGCTGAGTCTCCTTTATCCATCTATTTTCTTATAGTTGATCTAATCATTTATATACAAAATTTTATAGGCTGTAAACCTGAACTAATGGTATTTCATGTTATTGCAGTGAGAGATATAGGTACATCGTTTCTTGAGTTTCCTAGTTTTAAAAGTGTGCAATCTTTTGGTGGTGGGGGCAATTCCGAGCCAGGTACCTAATATTTCCTTGATGGGTTGTTAACTACTTCCGACTTTTTCTTTGATGTGTTTCTTCCTTAATAGTGGTTGGAGTAAATGGTTATTCTCACATGCACTTGGATCGCATATTTATATTATCTCGTATAGGACTACTCAAGATGCATTACCTCTGGACAAATAGATTTCTTATGGATGGATCCGAAAAATAATGGCATGTTACTAATTTGAAGCAACTTGTTCACATTCAATGGAATACAACAGGTCTATTTGGATTAGTGGAACACCTTAGTCTCGGAGTTCTTTCATGCACATAATGTTTGTTTGAAGTATCTCTGTCAACTTGTGTTTAACTGTATCAGGACTTATAACTATGTTTTACTTCTTATATGTATTATTTTTGAATGCTTTAGATTCAAACAATAACTATTATTGTTTATTTGCAGGAAGTTAAAGGGAAAGATTAAACTGCTGGTGATGATGATTGTGTTGTGCAAATAAAATTGGTTATACTTCGTCTCAGCTTGAGCATGTTAAAGTTCATAGTCTAACGTTAAATGTAGATTGTTGGTAAGGTCTGCAATCCTGTTTGTTTAATTTCTAATTGAAAACTTAGTTCTCTCTACTAAATACGCCATCTCTCTGGATTGTGGGTATTCTTAGTGACGATGATGGTGAATCCACTTTGGAATAACTCTCGTATGCATTGTTGTTTGAGTCATGTCAATAATCTTGAAGGATTAAGTAACTTTGAAATATATTGATGCATATAGATGTATTGGGTAGCTGGGTTAATTCATAAGGATGACAATCAAAGGAACTAAACATTAATGATTTCGTATTGGCTTTGTTCATTGTGGGTTGTTCGACTTCAGTTGGAACTTTATTCTGACATTTATACTTAGTCATGTAGTATTGATGTGGAGTTCATGTTTAGATGCAAGGATTCATCCAGAAATATTGTTATATGTATCTGGACATGCCTGCATATACATGATCATTTATGTTGGCTTTAACTCTTGTTGAGTATTAATATGTTCGTATAATCGTTATTGTTATCCCTATCTTGACATATGATAAAAATTTGGGTAAAACTCATGATATATGATAGCATTAGAAGCTAGACTTTAGTTGTATTAAGTTACTGATTCACAGAATTGATATCCCTTGCCTCAACATATTCCTAAGTGCCAAACTAATATGTGATGCCATGCTTACAGTATTAGAACTTTACTTGTTTGTGTAGTCCATTTGTTGTCACCATATGATAATGTTAAATGCTTCTTTTTGTGGGTAATGCTCTTTATTTTCTCTTCATTTCCTTTTGTTCTTTCATTAAGGCGTTATGCTCAATCTAATATCTGTAATTTGACAGACAACTGAAAGATGATTACATGCACAATTGTTGTATGCCCTTTTATCCAGACAATAATTTGGATGTCCTGCGAAACAATTAGTCATGATGGCCTATCCTCTGTGTTGGCTCTCACAGTTCCTTAATTTATCCTGCTTACAGTTGAACTTGCAACTGTAAGCAGTTGATTTTTCTCATTTAACTTGCAACCTGTTTTCGGTACCTTCTGACAGTTGATGGTAGTTTTCAGCGTAGATCCTTTCTCATGTGTCTTTAGTAAACGAAGGCATAGATGGTGAACTCTTGCCTTCAATTTGAAGCCTTCCTGGTAGTTAAGATTGTAATAGAAATACAAATATTAGCATTTGAAGTTGTCAAATTTGGAACGTATGTATTTTTTTTTTAGCACTTCTCAATACAAATTCATTTTTAAAGTCATTTATCAATTTAATTTTTTGATTCATATAGTTTTGAAGTAAATATTAATTTAATTGTGATTCAAATTTATTTATAGACTCAGCTGAATCAGTTTCATATTTTTTTTAATAAAATATGTTTAATAGAAAGGTCTGCTTCTATTAGTCAAAATTGATTGATTGTTCAAAGAAGTCGTTTTTGAAAAGATTACAGGGCTCCCAGGCACAGTTATTTTGGGAAATAAGACTAAGATTTAGGGCTCCCAGCCACAGTCCTTTTCAGTGATTGTAAGGCTTTTTTTGTCAGACCTTTTTTTTTGATTTTATACTAGAAAGAATATCGTGCCTCTCCTATCGATTTCAAAATCTATGTGAGTCTGTTGCATCCATTCGAGAAATGGATGTGATTCATGATGAGCCAAGAGCATGTAAAAACCAATTTGACAAAGGCGCAAATCATTGATGTTGTTGCGGCTTTCGCAGTGCTTCAGTTTAGGAAAGATATTACATGTTCGGTTGCTTTTATTTCCAGATGGTGTCCGGATACCCACACGGCCATATGTAGGTGGGGTGAAATGACCATCTCCTTAGAGAGCGTGGCTGTATTGCTGAACCTTCCCGTAATCGGAAACCTCGATGTTAGGTTGTCTGTAGATGAAGAAGAAATGTGCGCCGCCCTGATTGCGAAATCAAAAGAATTCGTTCGGAAAGAAAACGATACGAAGTGCTTCTATGACTGGTGGGTGTTTCAGTGGTTTCCCGACGCGTTAGAGTTGATCCAGAAGAATAGTATACTTCATGTTGCGGCGTTCTTGGCTCTTTGGCTATCCAGAGATATTTTTGACGACGGCTCGGGTAAGAAAGAGATAAGACAGGAACTTATCAAGTTTGCCATAAAATTGGAAAAAGGCGTCATTCTCCCTATTGGCGGTTTATTTCTTGGTTCTCTGTATGCACACTTGGATCAGTTGGTTTCGGACATGCGCGCCTCAAACGGCTACATGAAAGTGGATTCGTATATTCATGTCACCTTTCTCCAGGCATGGCTGTGGGAGCATTTCGAGAAGTATGCCCCGAAACCGCTGGCTGTACTTCGTGAGTCTTGGGGTGGCTCTAGGATATTACGCTGGTCGAACAGGTGCCCAAAGATTTGTTCGAACCTGGTCGGACTTCTTGACAACTCGTACACGGTTAATTTTCATCCATGGGCTCCGGTGCATGCGTCTATAACTCATATCGGTACCTTTGCTCCTGTTCCGAACATGTATTTATCTTCTGATAAAGGGGATCTGAGTGTTAGAGAGATGTGTTCATACGAAGCTGCATGCCCGGTCATGTGTCGTCTTTCTTTCGGGGATCTTGCAAAGCAATCTCTTACAACATCGATAGAGCGGCTCGGCATATGGGTTTTGACCAAGGGGTCCCACTCATTCGTTATCCGGTTGTTAAGTCCCGTTGTCAACTGTTCTTAATGCTGGTGCTCTCGTGCCGGGTAAAAGTCTCCCTTTCCTGCTTGCGGAACGGAATCCATCAATAACCTCCAAATATAACATATTTTGGCAGGATGATTTTCTTGCTATCTATGGATTCGTGTATGGTGTGGTATAAAACCATCGTGGCAAGCCTTCTCCTGCGATTTTAGCGGAATATCCACTGCTGAGGGATCCCAAGTGAAAATCCGTTAGCCCGAATGCAGATAGTTCCCAATTCAAGGAGCGAAGATCTAAAAGCCGTGCTTGTGGTTTTCAGTCAGGTCCGACAATTCTCCCGACTTTTAGTTCTTCCAATATGCGAGTACGTATAATTTTATTCCTGAGTTAGTCGGATTACGTATGTCTTTGCCTCATTTCTGAGTGTCCGTTCTTGTGTCTTTCCCAGGGGTCTTAGCAGTGAGAATGCCTTCACTAAACTTGCACGTAGTCAGAAAACAACATCTCTTGAGACGGAAAGCGGCGATGCTGGGCCTACCCATGGTGAATGGGAATCCGAGAAGAAAAAGAGTTCGGAGGCCAGTGATGGGGAGGATAGTATTTCTGGTAGCAGTGTTGAGTCTTCCTCCAGCGAGCCCAGAAGTGAATCAGTGAGTTTTCTTTCTTTTCTCTTCCTCTCTTTTTTCTTATTCCCTTTTTTTTTTGAAGCAAAAACCAAATCTTGATATTCTAGGAGTAAACCGTTCCTGAGGATGGCTTTCAAGTAGAAGCCCGCCCGAGTGAAGGTGTAGCCAAAACTCCATTTTCGGAAACTGTGCCAGCTGGTGACTTGGACATTGAAGTTCATCATCCTGGAGGTATTTCCACGGCTCAGGTAGTGGAGAGTACTCCAAAGACTGCTGGCGCAATCGTAGTTAAGGATCTCTTGCCGATTGTTGGTTCGGTTGCAGGCGCCACTTTCGACCCTCCGTACCTCGTCCCTCATCCATGTCACGTGTTGATCGGAGAATTTAGCATGCCATCTAAACATGCGGCATTATACACCAAGATATGGGAAAGCTACGGTCATATTGCCATAACCAAACAAATTACTAGTCTATTTGCGCTGGTTAAGCGGGTGGAGGAAGCTTTGTCTTCGATTGACTACATGTGCAACGTAACTGGTCATACGGTTTCTGAGGATGTAATTTTGAGCTGGAGGTTCCATCGTGACATGTGCGTGGGATTCGAATTCAATGTCCCTTGGTTTGTTGACGGTTTCTCTAAGGTTGAGAAGCCGCTGTCCGAAGCAGTCGAAGGTCCTTCCGCAGACATGATGAAGAAGCAGGAAGCGGGATTCAAAAAGTTTTGCATGCAGCTGAAGTTGAAGAGGGTGGCTCTCCAGAGCACAAGGGAGGATTTTGTTAAGAGGAGCAAGCCGTTGTTGGAAAACTTTCCTTGAATACATTTCTGTTTTTTGAACTTCTTGTTTTTAGGTTTTTTTTTAAAGGAAAATGGAAACACATGGTTTATGGTTTTGATTTTCTGGATTTTTGGGGTTGACAAATAAATATTACCTTGATGGTTTTGGATTATTCTTTTTGAATGAATTGTTTAGGAATGAATTGTTTTGGAATGAATTGTCTTGGTTATGATTGAAAGTGTTGCAGACATCCTAGGAAAACCATGGAACCGTGCATTTGGTAGATGGCATGGGGCAAAAACATAACATGGCTATTGTCTATATCATTCCCGTGAAAACTTGAAAAAGCAAACCACGCATCTTGTCTAGGTAGGACTTACTAGGTTTTTTAGGTTTCCTGATGAAAAGGAAACCTTCCGGGTGTAAAACCGAGTTTTATGGGAAGCACCGCCGTGATTGTGGAAAGCCCCTAGTCATTACTGAGTTACCCGATAACCGAGTCATCAATTCTTTGGCGGATCGTTTGCTTCTAACCTCTGGGAAGTCCCCAGTCATCCTTGTCATGTCATGACTGATAATCGAGTCGTCTGGTAACTGAGTCGTCGATCCCTGAGCGGATCGCCTGCTTCTACCATCTTGATGTCTGGGTCGAAGCATGATATCGATAGTCGAAAATTGACATTGTAACCGAAAGATCAATCTCCCACTGTGGTCGCCAATTGTGTGTAGGTGAAAACTGTTTCTGCTGATTTCGGTAATTTCGGGCATGTGGCTGTGAAGCAAATTTAAACTCTAAACAATATACTGCAAGGGAGTACTTTAGATTCGAGAGATCAATCTATACAAGTCCGGCCTAAACCAAGAAATGGTCGTTCCAGACTTGCCTCGGTCACAAAGTGAAGGAGAATGGGTTGGTTTTGGGGAGGGAAGCAAGGAAAGTGATGGTACCAGAGTAGTTTATTATGAAAGAGTAGTTGTGTTACGACTTGTATCAGAAAGTGGGAAGCTAACATATGGAAATCTAGCCAGCGTTTTCTGAGTAGGGTATGTTCCTGACTGAACTTGTTGTTCGGTGGAAATAGGTAAGACCTATTTATACAAGTCAAAGTGAAACGTACTCTGGTCTCATTAAGGAATGGAAAAATGGGTGAGTAAATGGGAGGAGGTGGTAAGGTTAACGCATAGAATTGATGTTCCATAAAAAGGAGTGTTTCACCATTAACATCCATGTATTTACTAACCGCCTCATCTTTACGACACTTCCTTATGACGGGCGTAGTGTACGCTGCAGGCTGTAAACCGCCAAACCAATACCCAAAGAGGATCCCCCAGTTTGTGATAGGTGTTGATGTCTCGAATGTTCTTGTGGAAAACATGTAACATATTGTTGTTGCATGGCAAGTCGTGATTGGGAGACTTGCTAGCTTGGTGACCTTCGACGGTCGAGATTTTGCATCTTAAGAGGAAAGGTAGTCGTTGATCGTCGCACGCTTTCGTTTGTTGGTGACCGCATAGGGAAGGCCAGCATGGTGGCGCGTCTAGGTTGGCATGCCATGGTGGCGCGGCTAGGTTGGCATGTCATTGGCATGGCATGCCTTGGCGCGGTTTGGCGTGACCAAACTAGGGTCTTGGGTCAAAGGTTACCATGTGTTGTCTGGTAACCTTGGACGGCTAGGATTTGCTCTTGAGATTGAAGGGCGACCGTTAATTGTCGCACGCCTTCATTTTTGTAGCCGCGTAGGGAAGGCCATCATGGTGGCGCGACTAGGTTGGCATGCCGTTGGCATGGCATGGTTTGGCGTGGCCAAACTTAGGTTTTCGGGCCAAAGGTTACCATGCGTTGTCTGGTAAACTTGGATGGCTAGGATTTTCTCCTGGGAATGAATAGGGACCGTTGATTGTCGCATGCCTTCGTTTTGGTAGCCGCGTATGGAAGGCCATCATGGTGGCGCGACTAGGTTGGAATGCCGTTGGCATGGCATGGTTTGGCGTGGCCAAACTTAGGTTTTCGGGCCAAAGGTTACCATGCGTTTTCTGGTAACCTTGGATGGATAGGATTTGCTCCTGGGATTGAAGAGGGACCGTTGATTGTCGCACGCCTTTGTTTTGGTAGCCGCGTAGGGAAGGCCAGCTTGGTGGCACGGCTAGGTTGGCATGCTGTTTTCATGTCATGGTTTGGCATGTCCAAACTTAGGTTTTCGGGCCAAAGGTTACCATGCGTTGTCTGGTAACCTTGGATGGCTAGGATTTGCTCCTGGGATTGAAGGGGGACTGTTAATTGTCACACACCTTCATTTTGGTAGCCGCGTAGGGAAGGCCAGCATGTTGGCGCGGCTAGGTTGGCATGCCGTTGGCATGGCAAGGTTTGGCGTGGCCAAGCTTAGGTTTTCGGGCCAAAGTTACCATGCGTTGTCTGGTAACCTTGGATGGCTAGGATTTCCTCCTGGAATTGAAGGGGGACGATTGATTGTCGTATGCCTTCGTTTTGGTAGACACGTAGGGAAGGCCAGCATGGTGGCGTGGCTAGGTGCGTTTGGCATGGTGGGGCCAAGGGCTTGGCATGCCGTTGGCATATGGTGCGGCTAGCATGGCTAGGGCCAAGGCAAGGCGCGGTTTGGCTTGGCATGGTGGGTCCAAGGGTTTGGCATGTCGTTGGCACATGGTGCGGCTAGCATGGCAAGAGCCAAGGCAAAGTGCAGTTTGGCTTGGCATGGTGGGGCCAAGGGTTTGGCATGCCGTTGGCACATGGTGCATCTAGCATGGCTAGGGCCAAGGCAAGGTGCGGTTTGGCTTGGCATGGTGGGGCCAAGGGTTTGGCATGTCGTTGGCACATGGTGCGGCTAGCATGGCTAGAGCCAAGGCAAAGTGCGGTTTGGCTTGGCATGGTGGGGCCAAGGGTTTGGCATGCCGTTGGCACATGGTGCGGTTAGCATGGCTAGAGCCAGGGCAAGGTGCGGTTTGGCTTGGCATGGTGGGTCCAAGGGTTTGGCATGCCGTTGGCACATGGTGCAGATAACATGGCTAGAGCTAAGGCAAGGTGCGGTTTGGCTTGGCATGGTGGGGCCAAGGGTTTGGCATGCCGTTGGCATATGGTGCGGCTAGCATGGCTAGAGCCAAGGCAAGGTGCGGTTTAGCTTGGCATGGTGGGGCCAAGGGTTTGGCATGTCGTTTGCATATGATGCGGCTATCATGGTTGGCATGCCTTGGCGTTGTAGGTGTGGCTGGCATTGTTTGCCATCGACACATGTGTGCGGATAGCATGGTTGGCATGCCTTGGCGCGGTGGATGTGGCTGGCATGGTTTGACATTGGCTCAGGGGTGCGGCTAGCATGGTTTGCATGCCTTGGCGCGGTGGGTGTGGCTGGCATGGTTTTCCATCGGCACATGTGGCGTGGGAATTATGGTTTTGGCCTATCAAAACCCTAATTAGTAATTAATTAAAAAAGGTACCCTGGTAATTTTCTCGTAGACATATTAAAGGGTACAATAAATGCATTCATTGGAGCTATTATTACTCGAACCCTATGACGTCACTGTCTTGCCTAGGGTTTTACGATTTTAACCCTAAGCTAGAAACCACCATCAACAACTTGATACAAAGGTTCGGACTTAACCAAACACAATAGGATTCACGTATCAAGTTAATAGGAATTAACGCTTGTGCAATTTACTTTAATTATAATAAGACAATTATAATGCGGAAATATAAAGTAAATAACAGAGCAAGATTTTGTTAACGAGGAAACCACAAATGCAGAAAAACCCTGGGACCTAGTCCAGAATTGAATACTCTCAGGATTAAACCGCTATACAAAATAATACCAACTTCGTATAGCTGAGACCAAGCAACTAAACCTATAGTTCACCTAGTTCCGTCTGTTCCCACACCTCCAACCTGTAAACAAGTCACATACTTGGACCAATTCCTTCGGTTCGTATTCCAAACAGTAAAGGAACAACAAATCTGTCTGGTATCAAATCTTTTCAACCAAGTGATATGAGTTGCGCAAAGGTTCCCTTGTTTATCTTAACATAAACTCCTTTGCTAGGTTCCAAGATCTATCTTATGTTCAATCACCCTAAGGAAATTGTTAAGATTAAGCCAACAACACTCTTAATCCAAAGAATTGTGTTGATGTCGATCTTCCTCAACTAATCAATCCAATCCACCACAAGGATAAACCGATTATTAATTGGATCCTCTTTTTCCCAAACAAGTATTGTGCACACTAAAGATTATAAACACCAAGTCAGAAATCTTATATCTCTTTTTCGTCTTTAAATCTTCTTAGATCTTCAATAAACACCTGCACACAACTACTTGAATTTCTTGTGATCAATCACACACAGAACGGAGTCTGTTAACAATGGATTATCACAAGATCGTCTTTA
The DNA here is from genome assembly GCA_023529315.1 of Papaver bracteatum. Taxonomy (NCBI): domain Eukaryota; kingdom Viridiplantae; phylum Streptophyta; class Magnoliopsida; order Ranunculales; family Papaveraceae; genus Papaver; species Papaver bracteatum. Next base: position 14,067 of record JAJJWX010004907.1, on the reverse strand, counting down.
GATCTAACAACAGTCTAAAGATCCATGTCGAAACCTTGAACTAGTTTGAGTGAATCTTATATCAGAACAGAAGATTCTCAAGCATAAACTAACTAGGTACAATCAAAGTTCAACCACCGTTAGTTAATCAAATCAATACGAAAACTAAAGATAAACCGCAATATCTAGTTTCCCACCAACGGGTCGCGCTAGAGATTCTCAATCCCAAAGAAGACTTTAAATTGAGTGGCAGTAAGAGATTTCACCTAATTAGATTACTCTTCTCTCTGATAGGCGGCTTTACCCATAACAAATACAAAAGAGGAAGTCTATTGTTACGCATGATTAGTTTGCTAGAAATGCAAACTCAAAGTATTTATAAACAAGGAAGTTTGGACACCAAGGAATTTCCAAAACCGAAAATATTCTCACGATATTTTTATTACTACACCAAATTCGGTTTTCATAATTCCTGTGAATGCACTGTCCAAAAATACGATCGAAATCTCCTTGGAAAATCTTTAACTAGTAAATGCACATTACTAATTCCTATTTTCCATATATAATTAAAAACCCTTAATTAAAAAGATTCTTAACTTATTTAAATTCGATCTTGGGATTTACTTCCTTCTTAGCCTTTAAGGAATATCTTTGAACAATATAGAATAAGCATTAATGCACCGTGTTCAAAGTGTGTCCACATCTTACTCTTGCAAGTCCTTTTTCATACTTACTCACTTGAAACCGATTTACCACACTTCCAAAAAAGTTTAGAATTGGTTCATTTGACTTTCAAGAACTATGTGATTGATCAAGTAACACTCAATCACAAACTATGGGTTTAACGGTTTTACCAAAACAAGTTTCGGTTCTACCTCCATGTGAGTGATGTGCATAGTCACACTAGCTTACCATAATTCGGCTGACTAGGCACTAAGATTGGTTCCCCGTATATATTTGGTATCTAACTTGTATGCACTGCACATGTCCATAGGATCGGTTCCCCCTTCCCAAAAACGTGTTGCACATGTTCATATGATCGGCTCCCCTTTCTTCCATAAACCTTGATGCACCTCATACAAGGATCAGTTCCCCTTGTGATGCATTTCACCTCTTACTAGGATCGGTTCCCCTTGTGATGTACTACACCTCTTACTAGGATTGATTCCCCTTCTCCTAATAATTAGTTAGACACTCACATACCCGATCATACCCCAAGTGATTACTTAAGATCGGTTTCACTAATAAAAGTCATACCAATACATAAGTCAAGCCTCATGTGAATAGTTTTACCAAGAACACGAAAAAGTCATGAGCGGTTATACTAATCACACATATTGGTCGTTCATAAGATATGAAATGAAGAACATCCCCAATAATGCCTGGTAATTTCCTTTTCGGTTTACAACACATATCATGAACTTACTTCCTTAGAACACATGTAAACATTGTTCCCTATGATGAAATCCTCACCTCATACCCATACATAATCACAATAGAATTCATACGATTATGTCGATATCTTATATACAAAGTTTAATGGTTAAGCAAGAAACTTCATATTGTATTCCTTAATACTATGTCCAGCTAGAGTGTTCATGCTTCATAGTTTTATGTTTTCATTATGCACGACTTGAAAGATACGTTAGGGAATGAAACAGTTCAAGTAAAATATCACTAACCTCAAGTGGAAGGATGATGTTGTAGTTGTAGCTCCGTTCTTCTTCACTTCTTCAAGTCTTCGCAACACTTTTAATGTCTCACCCTAATACTTTCAAGCTAACCTATACGAAGTTGACTCTAGTACATTTAAATCAAGCGACTCTTAAATGAGTTTTGGCTCACTAAAATATGACAACCAAACTTGACATACCAACGCTTGGTGGGTTCAACCGAGCAATGCTCTAACAGCTAGGTCTCGGGGTTTTTCTGCATTTGCGGTTTCCTCGTTAACAAAACTTCTGGTATCTATGTTATTTCTATTCCGCGTTATATTTTGTTATATAATTGAAATATCACAGGTTATGTGTTGTATCGATCAATTGTGGTTGTTGATTGGAAATTGATTGATCCTTGGATATTGGTTTTTCATACCATCCAAGTATATCTCTCTTGTATTTAATCGAGACTCGCAGTTTGCTTGAGTAAGATTTAAATCAAGAGATAGTTATATAAAAACTCTTTGATATACTTTTCTATTGATTGAGTCTAACTATCTAGTTGATGTCAAGGTTTGGCTTTGGCAATATTTTGAGGAAATGGATAAGATGGTTGTTTTCTAATATAAGATTCTTAATGGCTATCAATGGCACTGCTTCAAGTATGTTCAGAAGTACCAAGGGATTAAAGCAAGGTGACCCAATGTATTCATTCTTATTGTGGACGTGTTATCTATAATGATAAAGATAGTTGCATCACTAAACTTAATCTCTGGTTTCAAGCTATCTTTTGATTTGGAGATGATCTAATTGTCTTCCTAGATGATAATTCTGAACAGGTGAGCAATCTTAAAAACATTTTGTTGGATTTTCAATTAGTTTCTGGTTCGAAGGTGAACTTTCAAAAAAATGCTCTAGTGCCAGTGGGTAATAATGTGAATGCTATGGATGATGCTGTTATTTTTGGTTGTCAAATTACTTTTTTTCCTATGAAATATTTAGAAATTCCTTTGGGTAGAAAATCAAAGGCAGTGGGGTTTGGGATGTAATTCTTCGGAATTTTCATAAGAAGTTGAGTATTTGGCAAAGTAAGTATCTTTATAAAGGTGGAAGACTAATATTGATTCACAATGTGCTCTCTAGCTTTCCAGTTTTTATTTCCTTTTCAAATTCCTAAGTCTGTTAAGAAGCAAACAGAGAAGATTATGAGACGGTTTCTTTGGGGTTCTATGAATAAGAAACCTAAGAAAGGATGGGTTCGCTGGAAAAAGGTGAATTTACCAAATGAGGGAGGTGGTGCTGGAATTAAGAAGTTAATGATGATGAATAAGTCATTACATGCTAAATGGATTTGGAGGTATGGAAATAAGGAAAAAGCAGAAAAGTTGTGAGGCATAAGTTTAGTGGCAATAAGAAAGTTTTCCTTCAAAATCCTACAAACAAGTCAGTTGGTAAGGGTTTGTGGACTGGTATATTGAAGTGTAGGAGTCACGTGGAGCAAAATTCTACTATCCAAGTGAATAGTGGTGATAGAGTGCTTTTCTGGAAGGATGTATGGTTGAATGGACAGTCTCTACAAGTCATGTTTCCAAATCTTTTGTTAGAGCACACTGCTCGGTCGAACTCGTAAGCGTTGCTATATCTCAATCTTGTTGTCGAGTTTAGTTACCAAAACTATAAGTATTGATTTATAGTCTACTTATAGCTAAGTCTCGGATTAGGATAGAAAGTGTAGTTGAGCTTTAGACTTCACGGCATTCATCGATTGAAGACGAAGAACTACTAAGGGGATCTTGTGGAACTTCATCAACAAAAGGTATGTGGACACTTGAACTCATCTATCACTCAAAAGTCTATCTACATTATCTCTTATTTCAGACAAAAGTCATAAGCTATATAGACTTCGATTATATACATTTGATATTTCGAGTTGAGTTTAACTCGCTTACATATTTCTCGAAATATGTGTTGATAAGCTTTCGCTTTAACCAAGTTCAGCTTATATTCTTGACGAAAGTCAAAAGATGATCATGTGAAAATCTCCTTGTAACATCTTACATTATTTGTGTGAGATAGCCATTTGATGTAGACTCGGAATGTTTCGTGTTGATCATTCAATCACTTGAAAATTGCTTCAAAGCTAATAGTTTGTGTGAGCAGCAATTGTCGTCTTCTAAGAATGTTCAATGATTAAAATGGATGTTTAGAACAAATAACCATGACTGGATATAGCACAGTATGCGTACTTGTATGCTAACTGTTGCAAGATATTCCAAGTCCGGGAACCATAGTATGCATACCTGTATGCGTATTTATTGGTTTATGAAAGTCTGGGCACTCAGTATGCATACTGGTATGCATACCGGCATGAGTTTCAAGTGCTGGGATTTAACTGAGTTTGGATGGTATGCGTACCCATTCGCATACTGGCGAACCCAAACTTGGTCCGACCACTTAGGTATGCATACCCGTTCGCATACTTGAGTAGGTTATGTTCTAAAATCGGTTTGCTCATGAACTAATATATTTATATACTAAGGAATGCAATCTTTTGCAAACCGTGGCTATAATGTTCATGAATTGATTCGAGTGAATCAAAATCGACTTTTCTTCAATTGTGTCTTGTATACTTCTATGAGAATATAAACAACTGAACAACTCTAGAACTAGTTTCATTTGAGTCATTTGAACTAGTTATGGTTTAGATGAAAGTGTTCATATGGATAACTTCAGTTAACTATTGTTGAGCCAACAAGGTGCACACGTTTAGGTATGGTTACTCATATCTAAATGAAGTCACTTTTCATTTGTATGTTACAAGCTAAGTTCAATCGAATGGTTGAAAGATATTAGTTTGAGTCTAATCAGGTTTTCACCTAACGATGAATATTGAATACTTTTTTACCAAGGTAACATTGATTAATTGCAAACCCTGATTTGAAGACTATATAAAGGACAACTCTAGCAACTGGAAACCTAATCCCCATACCTCATGTGTGATATTAGTTGTGACTAGAGTCGATTCTTTAACCTTAGGTTTTCTCCAAAACCTTATAGGTTAACGACTTAAATACTTCATTGGGATTGTGAAGCCAGGCCCAACTATTTCTCTGTAGTTGTGTGTTCTGATATTGTTATTTCCTATCGTGATTGAGTACTATCTTCTCTAAGTATTGCTCGAGATTTAATCTCTGATAGGCAAGATAAAAAGTAGTCACAAACATCTTCGTCTCATCGTTTGTGATTCCAAAATATCTTGTTTCGCTACCATACGATTAAGATTATTATGAGGTGATTGATATTACTAGGTTTTTCTTCGGGAATATAAGTTTGGTATATCAATTGGTTCATGTTCACCTTGATTTATCAAAAGACGGAACAAAACTCTTAGGTATTTTTGTAGGAGACAGATTTATCTATTCAATAGACTTTTTTGTATGAGACAGATTGGTTTATCAAGTCTTCAACTTTGGGTCATAGCAACTCTTAGTTGTGGGTGAGATCAGCTAAGGGAATCAAGTGAGCAGAGTCCTATTGGGATTCAGAGGCGTAAGGAACACGATTGTACCTTAATCAGTGTGAGATTGGTTAGGGCTCAACTACATTCCAGTCTGAAATTAACTTGTAGTAGGCTAATGTCTGTAGCGGCTTAATATAGTATGGTGTTCAAATATGGACTAGTTCCCGGGGTTTTTCTGCATTTGCGGTTTCCTCATTAATAAAATTTCTGGTGTCTGTGTTATTTCTTTTTCGCATTATATTTTTTATATAATTGAAATATCACAGGTTGTGCGTAAGTTCAATCTGTTTGTGAATCCGACCTTTGGGTTGTTTATTAAATTGATTGACACTTGGATATTGGTTTTTGATACTGTCCAAGTTATTTCTTATATTCAACCGGGATCGCAATAATATTTGTTTGATTGCAGATTAAATTGAGAAATTAAGATACAACTCTTGGATATACTTTTCTTAAGGTTGAGTCTGACTGTCTAGTTGATTCTCTTGAAAGTATATTAGAGTTAGTCCATACATATTGCTAAGCGAAATATTGGGTGTGGTTGTACACCCCTGCTTTTTCAATTGGTATCAGAGCAGACAAACACTGTAAACCTAATAAGTTTGTGTTTGACTGATCCCTAAAGTTTTTCCTTATGGGAAATTTCTTTGGGAAACTGGCTCCTGGCATCTGTAACGCATGCCAGAATTCCTTATAGATTATTCTGAGCTTATTATCCATAAGTCCTATGGTCTCTCAAGATAAGCACATTCCATCTAAGACTTTGGAAATATTAGATGATGAGAAACCGTCCAAAGGATATGTGCGTTTACGTCCGTGAACTTGATTGTCTCATATTTTGTTAAAAGTAAAGTCGTTCGTGTATTAATATGTAAGTATTGATAAAAGAATGAATAAACTTTTGACAAACACAAAAGTTAAACCTATATTGTCAAGTTTTGATGGAAGATAGGTTAAAAAAAATTGTGATTTAAGGATTATGTCTATTGTATTTTATCGTGCAAATGGTGATGAAAATAGAATGAATCCTTGCTTATTCCACGGTATAAGGTCGATCTCAGATCCAAATTTTTTGTGTAAATATTGTGTTGTTCCATGAAGTGTCTTATGTTGAGCACTAAAACAACAAAAGTTGATTACTTTTGTGATTGGCTTAGTTGTTGTTCCGTAAGGTACTTTATGTTGAACATGTTGTTCGAGCATTGCTCGGTCGAACTTGCATGCGTTGTTATCTCAAGCATGTTTGTCAATGTTAGTGATCAAAACTATAAAGTCTTGATTTCTAGTCTACTATAGCTAAGGTCTCGGACTAGGATAGAAAGTGTAGTTGAGCTCAAGAACTCCATGGCAATCATCATACAAGACGAAGGACTACTCAAGAAACCAGTGGATCTTCATTGACTAAAAGGTATGTGGAGACTTGAACTTATCTATCACTCAAAAGTCTATTTACTCTATCTCCTATCTTGAGACAAAAGTCATTTTGCTATATAGACTAAGAATATACACATGTGAAATTTTGAGCTAAGTATATCTCGCTTATCTATTTCTCGAAATATGTGTTGGTAAAGCTTTCGCTTTAGCCAAGTTCATCTTTGCCTAGTGACGAAAGTCATGTTATGTTTCAATCACTTTGGAAATTGCTCTGACGAAAATTAGTTTGTGAATAACAACTATATGACGTCCTCTGAGAATGTTTCAATGATTGAAATGAGAGTTTAGACAATATAACCACTGTGGATATAAAAATTGTTGTGGTAACACATATATGTATAAGTCCTTAGCACTTGAACTGAAGTTTGCGAACTTTGTTGATCAAGCGAAAACTGGAACTTGAGCAGTCAACCCAGTCCGCGAACGTGCGTAGTTCTCGAACCCGAGAATTTCTGCTGGAGTTGTAGCTCGGTTTTAGTCCGCGAACTGACGGAAGTTATCGAACCCGAGAATTTCTACTGAAGTTTGTAAGCTCCAACCAGTTACTTGAGTCGGCGAACCCAGTCCGCGAACTTGAGTGGTTATGTCTAAAAACGATGTTCGTGAACTTATCTAAATTATCTAAGGAATGCTATTGCAAACTGTGGCTTTATAGTTCATAAATTGATTCGAGTGAATCACATCGTTTTTGCTTCAATTGTGTCTTGTATAGTACATAAGATCTCATAGCAATTGAACAACTCTCTAACTAGTTTATTTGAGTCATTTGGACTAGTTATGGTGAAGAAAAATATGGTTGATATGGAAGTTATCATTTGGCTAACCATTTGGTTGACTATATTGAACCAACTATTGTACACGTTTGGGTACGGTTACACAAACCCAAAATCTTCAAGTACATGTGTGTATGGCAAGCTAAGTTTTCGATCTAACGGTTGATAGATATTAGCTTGTATCTAATCAGGTTTTCATCTAACGGTGAATATTGAATGCTTTGTTACTAAGCTAACATTGATTGCAAACCCTAATTTGAAAGACTATATAAGGGAGAACTCTAGCAACTGGGAAACCTAATCCCCACACATTCTGTGTGATACTAGTTTCCTAAGCTAGAGTCAATTCTCCTTTAACCTTTGGTTTTCTTCTTCTAAAACCAGGTTAACGACTTAAGACTTCATTGGGATTATGAAGCCAGACCGATACTACTTTTCTTGAAGTTGTGTGATCTAATCCTGTTGTTTCTATCGTACGAGTACAATTGTAATAATTGGCTTGAGATTTCTATCTCCGATAGGCAAGATATAAAAGTAATCACAAACATCTTCGTCTCATCGTTTGTGATTCCACAATATCTTTTTTCGCTACATTGATTAAGACTATTGTGAGGTGATTGATAAAAATGAGCTGTTCTTCGGGAATATAAGTCTGGTTTTATTGATTGGTTCATGTTCACCTTGATTTATCAAAATACGGAACAAAACTCATAGGTTTATTCGTGGGAGATGGATTTATCTATCTTGTAGACTTTTCTGTGTGAGACAGATTTGTTTGCTAAAGTCTTCGACTGTGGGTCGTAGAAACTCTTGGTTGTGGGTGAGATCAGCTAAGGGAATCAAGTAGGCAGTATCCTGCTGGGATGAGAGGCGTAGGAGCATAACTGTGCCTCGGATCAATGTGAGATTGATTTGGGTTCAACTACAGTCCAGGCCGAAGTTAATTTGGAATAGGCTAGTGTCTGTAGCGGCTTAATACAGTGTAAGTTTAATCTGGACTAGGTCCCGGAGTTTTTCTGCATTTGCGGTTTCCTCGTTAATAAAATTCTGGTGTCTGTGTTATTTCTTTTACGCATTATATTTTGTTATATAATTGAAATAATACAAGTTGTGCATTGTTCAATCAATTAGAATATCTGACCTTATTAGTTGTTGATTTAAATTGATTGACACTTGGATATTGGTCTTTGGTACCCTCCAAGTTATCTCTCTTTGATTAGACTCGCGAATCACATTTGCTTGAGTAAATAAAATTGAGATATTGAGATAATAACTCCTTGAGTATTTTCTATTAATTGAGTCTAGTTAATTCTCTAGAAAACAACTTGGAGTTTTTCGTACAGATTGTTAATCGAAATATTGGGTGAGTTTGTTAGACCCACGCTTTTTCAATTGGTATCAGAGCAGGCAAACACATACAAGACCTTACAAGTCTGTGTTTGTTGCGATCTGACTCTATGGATAAGAGTAGTATCTCTGATAAACGCGTCACCAGAAATAAAAACTTTGTCTCGTCTAATTCTATTAAAGAGAAAGATTCCTCTATAGACGAACCATGTGTTCAAATTTGACAGATAGATCCTGACATGCGTTGTTCTGATTACATCTCAAAAGATCTGTTTCTCAAAAGAAATGGGAAACATCTGAATAGAGTAAGTTGATTCTGAATCTTGTTAGAATCCAAGATGATAGACTCAATCAGATGAAACAACATGTCAGTGTTCTTCTTGGCATAATAAGAGACTGCAAATCCAAAGAAAATACTGAAGATCATTATTCATGTACGACACTTGATGCACGCCTTGAAAAGGGTGCATTGGAAATAAAACATCTCTTGAGTAAGCTCTCTATTCAAGGATGCTCTAAGCAGTCAAATATACCAAGCACCTCTGCTACATCTAAAAATGCTCCAACACCAGAAGTAGAAATGGAGTCCCTTCCAATTAAGAAAGTTGTGCTAGTTTCCTCTGATCAAGGAAATTCTACACCATATGGAAGGAACAAATCTCCTGACAAGAATGTTAAGACTAAACTTCCTAATCACTCGTGTGATCAGAAAGTATGTCACTTTTTCGAAGCAAAAGGTTCTGTTAGACAAAAGAGAAACTCAAAGTTGAATAAAAACTCGCTTGTTCAACTTCAACACACCTTAGACTTAATTCTCAAAGGTGTAACTGACATTCGTATGTCGAAACCCATTGGTTTTCATACGTACCCTGTGTATTTTACCAGGAAGGTCAGTTCAATTAGTTCCTCAAATGTTCGAAAGCATAACAAAAGTCTTAATAAGCATCGTCCGAGGAAAGACCAAGCTGTTGTTTATGAAAATAATGTGTCTCTTGATTCGAGAAAAATTCCAGGAGAAAGAAGGAAGAATGATGATATGAGAAATGACTTGATAAATATAATTCAAGGCTACAAAGAAATTGAAAACATGTTGTCTTCCTCCTCAAGTCAAGACCCTTCTGGTAAGAACTTAATCTATGTCTCATATTTTGATGACAGTAAGTTTTAAGATAATTTATCAAATCAAAAGGAGTCTTTCTCAAAATTCAGAAGGAAAAAGAGATTTGATCATAGCCACAACTCCTTAGATGATCTCAAATCTCATACTTGTGCTAATTAATCACAAGGTTAGGAACTTTCTCAAACAAATTCTGCTGAGCAAGATGTGTAAAAGTCAGGTGTACTTTGGCAATTTGCGTTTTGCCTAGTTGAGATCTTCTCTTATCGTTTATAGCTAAACTAGTGCCAGCAGACAATATTTCCTAAAAAGTATTTGGATTGTCTTTTAGCTTCTTCTTTTTTCTGTTTATTTGTCTTGTGTTCTTTTCTTGTGGGGTGCATTGTGTTCGAATGTGTACACGGGTTACCGTTTCGAGTTTACAACTTGGAAACCCTAAAAGTCCTTCATCTAAACAAAACCTTTAAATAGCCGACCTATTGAGTTACATATGTCACGTACGCATACTCTAGGTTTTTCTGGGTTATCAAGAATGTCTTCCTATTTTCTCTATGGTGGTTTTGCAAAGGTATTTATTGTGAAAGGTTTTGGTGTTGAATCAAAAAGAAGAAAGAAAAGAACTCTTGTGGAAGATGGAGCACATAATGCCTCATGGTACTATGCCTGCTCGCATCAAGATATTGAGAATGAGGATATGGTGTCTGCTGAAGTGGTTCATGACTTTCTAAAATACTTTGAGAAAGCGAAACTGCAAATTGTTGATACAATGAAGGATCTTGATGTGGTTAGAAGTGAGTTGAAAAAGGTTCCTACTGACCTTGGTCTCATGAAGACACATGTTAAGGAACTTTTCAACAAGGATATCTTCTCGGAAGACACAATTGATATGAATCACAAGCTCAAAAATTTCGAAACTTGTAAAGATGTCGAACGTGAACTTTAGCTCATGATCGGTTTCTAGTAACATGAGTTCTTATTGTCTAGTAAATCTTCTATTGTTTCTCTTTTTGTTTAGAAGAATAACTAGTGTTTTGGAATATCCATTATTGTGATTACACATAGCGATATCCAATGTTTTTCATCTTCTTGTTTTTAGATTTATTGGTTTAAATTCTAAACTTGTTTGGAAGATGATGGTTGCAGTATTAATCTTTATGGTTTTATATATTACAATATTTTGATGGGATATGTGTGTTTACGTCCGTGAACTTTATTATCCCATATTTTGTCAAAAGTAAAGTCGTTCGTGAATTGATATGCAAATATTGATAAAAGGATGAATAGACTTTTGACAAACACAAAAGTTAAGCCTATATTGTCAATCTTTGATGTAAGATAGGTTAAAATCTTTTATGATTCAAGGATTATGTCTATTGTATGTCATTGTGCAAATGGTGATGGAAACATAGAATGAATCCTTGTGTTATCCACAATATAGAGCTTTATTGATCCATATTTTTATTACTGTGAAGGCTCCATTGTGTATCTTATGTTGATCACAATACGACTAAGTCGATTCCTTATTGGCATGGTTGGTTGTTCCATGAGATGTTATATGTTGAGCATTAAGAACTAAATTGATCAACTTGTGTGGTTATTTAGTTTGTTTTCCATAAGTTTTCTTATGTTGAGTACATGTACGGTTAAGGTTGTCATGTCTTATGATAATCTTAGTCAGGGTCCCATAATCTCTTATGTTGAGCCCAGATGAACTAAATGAATCATCTAGTATGGTTATTTAGTTAGCACTCCATAAATTTCTTATGTTGAGCATCTCTTTTCACTGGGTTGGTTTTTCATGATTAACTTAGTCATTGCTCCATAGATTTTCTTATGTCGAGTGTGGCCAATTAAATTGATTACTCTTGTAGTTAGTTTGGTTGAGTATGACAATTAGATTATTTGCGAGTCTTCTTGTGATTAATCTAATTGATTTATTAAGTCTCCATAAGTTTACTTGTGTTGAGCATATTTAGTCAAATTAATCTTGGTTCGCTTTGGTTAATTTGATTGAATATTTCTTGTTGGATTCCAAATTCATTGTATGTAATTTGTTGAGTCTAAAGAAATCCTTCTTTTCTTTTGAAATCAAGGTCGCTCTTGCTGTTCCTTAGGGAATGAAATATTATGGGGGAGAGTTCTTTTGAACTTGTTCTTAATTGCCAAATCATTGTGGGGAGTGCGGCTGTGGAATATTAGAGGGGTTATCTTGCGTCTTTATAAACTCCTTGATGAATGCATTTAGCTACGGCTTTATGATTGTATCTAAACAAGATGATACACATTTACCTTTGGTCATGAAATGTCTCTTACGAAAATTTTATTAGGATCCCGTTCTTGTACCTTTGCCAATTTTATTGACAAAAATGGGGAGAATTAATATGTAGTTCACACTACAAATACATATGGTTTTTGGATCATTATGTAAGGGGGAGTGGTTTCCATGTGAGATGGAGTATTGACTAAGGGGGAGTGAAGTATCACCATAGTATTGTTGTTGAAGTTGTGATGCAATTGGACTTTGACGCTGTGTAATAATAATATGACACTGTATAACAATGATTGAGAACCGATGCTTTTCTCATTGTTATAGCTACGAATTTTCAACAACGATGATGCTAAACTTACAACCTTTGGGATCATTAGACTACTTGGAAGTGACGAAGATTTCGAGTATTGTTGAATATTTGACATGTGGAATAGGAGCTACAAAGTTTATTTATATATTTTTGGTATTCCATATGTATTAATAGTTTTTCCACTAAAATTGACAAAGGGGGAGATTATTAGAGCATTGCTCGGTCGAACTCGCATGCATTGCTATCTCAAGCATGTTTGTCAATGTTAGTGATCAAAACTATAAAGTCTTGATTTCTAGTCTACTATAGCTAAGGTCTCGGACTAAAATAGAAAGTGTACTTCAGCTCAAGAACTCCATGGAAATCATCATACAAGACGAAGGACTACTCAAGGAACCAGTGGATTTTCATCGACTAAAAGGTAAGTGGAGACTTGAACTTATCTATCACTCAAAAGTCTATATACTCTATCTTCTATATTGAGACAAAAGTCGTTTTACTATATAGACTAAGAATATACACATGTGACATTTCGAGCTGAGTATATCTCACTTATCTATTTCTCGAAATGTGTGTTGGTAAAGCTTTCGCTTTAGCCAAGTTCATCTTTGCCTAGTGACAAAAGTCATGTTATGTTTCAATCACTTTGGAAATTGCTCTGACGAAAACTAGTTTGTGACTAACAACTATATGACGTCCTCTGAGAATATTTCAATGATTGAAATGAGAGTTTAGACAATATAACCACTGGGGGATATAAACATTATTGTGGTAACACATATATGTATAATTCCTTAGCACTTGAACCGAAGTTTGAGAACTTTGTTGATCAAGTGAAAGCCGGAACTTGAGCAGTCAACCCAGTCCGCGAACTCAATCCGCGAACGTGCATAGTTCTCGAACCCGAGAATCTCTACTGGAGTTATAGCTCGGTTTCAGTCCGCGAACTGACTGAAGTTCTCGAAGCCGAGAATTTCTGCTGGAGTTTGTGAACTCCTACCGGTTACTTGAGTCCGCGAACTTGAGTGGTTATGTCTAAAAACGATGTTCGTGAACTTATCTATATTATCTAAGGAATGCTATTGCAAACCGTGGCTTTATAGTTCATGAATTGATTCGAGTGAATCACATCGTTTTTGCTTCAATTGTGTCTTGTGTAGTGCATAAGATCTCAAAGAAATTGAACAACTCTCTAACTAGTTCATTTAAGTCATTTGGACTAGTTATGGTGAAGAAGAATATGGTTGATATGAAAGTTATCATTTGGCTAACCATTTGGTTGACTAATATTGAACCAACTATTGTACACGTTTAGGTACGGTTACACAAACCAAAAATCGTCAAGTACATGTGTGTATGGAAAGCTAAGTTTTCGATCTAAGGGTTGAGAGATATTAGCTTGTATATTATCAGTTTTTCATCTAACGGTGAATATTGAATGCTTTGTTACTAAGCGAACATTGATTGCAAACCCTGATTTGAAAGACTATATAAGGGAGAACTCTAGCAACTGGGAAACCTAATCCCCACACATTCTGTGTAATACTAGTTTGCTAAGCTAGAGTCGATTCTCCTTTAACCTTTGGGTTTCTTCTTCTAAAACCAGGTCAACAGCTTAAATACTTCATTTGTATTGTGAAGCCAAATCGATACTACTTTT